>JARWIR010000002.1:68148153-69642236 GCA_029959085.1 Nemophila menziesii | reverse complement strand
AATTGAAATACTTATAAACCCGAGTATAAACACCCAGGTTACATAATAGGGGTGACGAACTCAAGGGTAAAGGTAATTGTTTAACCTTTTGGGAAGTTCGAGTTACCCCTGGGTTAAACTTTATCAAAGGTAGTCAAAGTTTGGATAAATTAGAATTTTTACATTCAAAATAGGAAATAATAAATGAACAAACATGATAACACCCCTGAAATTTAAAAATATACCATACTTAACTATTATTGAGAAAGATTTAGCGCAGAAGAGCAAATCAATAACTATATACTTTTACAGACCTTACAAGTAGACATAAAGTTAATAAGGAACAAACGATTAACCTAACTATTATAAAAATCATTACACTAACTTTAAGAGTTGTAAACTTGTGTTGAAGGCTCGAAGGCTCTGTACCTGAATTAGTTAGTTTCTTCGATACTCGGAAAGTTATTCAAACATGATGAACTATTTATTTGTGTATGAGACAGTATCGATTTCGAATTGAACACAAATCACGAGGAGAATCCATAAAGTTTAGCGTCCAAAAAGTGTTAAATTGACCAATAGTGTACTACAAAGAAAAACAAGATACATATGTGATGTTATATTTTTTCCTTTACGGGTAGCGCATAAAATATAATATATATTCAGTAGGTTCCTTCGGAAAGGCAACAATAAGGATGTTCATGCAGCAAAGTATCTTGGGATATTCTTTGTATGAGTAAATAGAATGCTGAATTAGGTATTCCAAGGCTTTTTCATATCAACCAAGTTGCTATAATTAAAGCCTTTTGGTTAATATATGGTAATAAGAATAATATTTCGTCCAGATGGGTTTACTCTTCTTTGTTGTATAAAAGGAACATATGGAGTATTGGATGAAGAAAGGACAATCCCTTGGACTTGGAGAGCTATATAGAAGGTAAGAGATAACGCTTATGAATAAAAAGATCATAGGGTTGGTATAAGGGAGAAGACTAATATGATAAATGATAATTGGCTGAAAGACAAAAGTTAACTGGATTTCTCTCATGAGGTAAATTTTTTCATTGGGTAAATTTAACTTTCAAAAGAATGTTTCTAGTTACTATATTAACGGGAGATGGATACTACTCGATGAGTGTAGGGATATTCTGAGTATAATTGAAGATTGTAAGCTTTTTTTTCTAGTATAAAAGGATTTTGGTTTTCTTTTTATTGTAATCACAAAACCTATTTAACCATCAGTTCAAAACAATATTAAATTACTATTAATAATCAAGACAATTCTCATTATAGGCCTAAACTATCATATTACTTTTAATTATAAGTCAAGCAAATTTTCATTCCTATTTAAAATATTTTTACTTTAATAACCCTCTAAGTACGAAAGAACGTAATTCTATTAATTGATTTTCATTTCAATTAACTAAAAAAGGTTTCTTCTCTCCTCTACCAAAGCCATCATTCTTCTACCGACATCTCAGCCTCATCAATACCGTTCTTCAAGATTTTTACTTTATTAAAACTAATATGTTCCCTATTTTCATTACCTAACAATTAGAAGCCAGTCATAAAATCCCAAACAACCATTACACATTGTTGACTCTATTTTTATTGAAACAATTGTGATTACTATTCGAGGTCCATTAGTTGATTTATCTATTAGAGTGATTCACAATAGATTTTTTTATGTCAATTATTTTTTTGTTGTATCAATTTATTGAATATAGAGATGACTCTGACTTTGTAAGCCAGTAGTCTATGATGAATAAAATGTTTGACTTCAATGCTCTCGGATAATAAATTTGGTTTTTATAATTATTATTATGTTAAAGCAATGAAACTAATCACAAAACAAACTTCATATAATACTACGATCTTAGTATGAATTATATTCTCATTGCCACAAACCAAGACACTAGAAAAAATATATGGAATGGTCAATATCCTAAAATCCAAAAACATTTCTCAAGAAAGTTTGCATAATACACTCCACTCACAAAAAATTAACTTGTAGAATTTTGCGATTTTCACCTATATGGAGAATTTGAAATGTGCCAATAAGTCCATTGAGTGTGTTCTATTTCGATGCACGTGAAATCAAGATCTTTGTTAAAGGGCCCTCTGCCTACATTGGTGCTCGAATAAATTTGTCTTTAAACTCACTTTTATCAATATGACCATTATTCTTATGCATTTATGTAACACCATATCTGGTTTTTTTCTATTCATATTTTGCACGCACCACATTTTTCTTTTATATATGCATAATATTTCAATTGTAACTACCATATATTATTGGACATCTCACACTTGCAGTATTAAAATATTTTCTTACTACACCGTAATAACAAAATAGAATCTTAGAGAAAAATTAATATTTAAATTTTTGAGCGGAAATTTGAAAATATCTAGGCTTGCAAATGAACCGAAACAAGTTCGGCTGGTTAATATTTCAGTGAGTTTGCCATAAACTTTGAATAATTCTTTTACCATATTACAAAATTTTGTGGTTAAAATTTTTCACAATTGGAACAAAGAATTTAATCCTTCCCCACATATGTACAAGGTAACCATGTAAGAATTTAAATAAACAGTAAATAATAAAGTCTTCTCAAGGAAGATACACCAGAGAACTCAAGAAATTCAAAATATGTATGCTTAACATTGGAAAATATATTTGAACCCGAATTTTCCTGATAAATCTAAATGTATACCTATCAAAAGGATTCTCAATATTAAATAAGAAAAAAATCTATGAGCGTTAAATTGAACAAAAACAATTTCAGTGAAATTTTTTTCTCATTCATCAGGAGCTTTCCCATGATGCTTTACTAATGACTTGTAGTAGTTGTAATCCTTCGGTGGAAGCTCATTGGTTGTCAATGGTTGAGATGCAAGGAGTGGATTTTGTGAACATATCAAATGTGGTTGCGTTGCATTAGGAGAAACCACCATTGAGTTTGGATGTTGATTGAATAAATGGATCAGCAGTCGATGTTGGTTGTTGCTCCAGGAAAAATGAGTTGGTGGGGTCAGAGCAGGAACAATGTAACAATTATTCCAAGTCTGACTCTGATAAACCTCAGGTCTAAAATTTGGTCGAGAAACTGAAACGGGATGTGTCACTATAGGAGCATGGTGAGGTTCAAGGTTGAAATTCTGGCCATAAGTTGGGACGGGCCATGATATTTGGCCAGGAATACCATAAGCTGGTTTATACCCCCGGGTGATTGGATTCATTCTGTGATCAGGTTTAAAACTCGGAAAGTCATATCTTGAATTGAATACGGGTCCCAATCACGAAGTCTCTAATTCCATATTACCATTAATACTGTAAGTGAACATATCTCCACAGGATTTCAAGATCGATGGATCTGGTGGAGTCACTGCAGGTAGTGCACGTGATCCTCCACGCTCTACCTGTACAATTCCCACTTCTGATTTTGAAGGTATAGGTGATGATTCACTCGCTATGATTCGCCTTGAGATATCCCCTCTATTTCTATAACCCACCTCATGCACTAATCTAGATGCACTAGGATTAGACCCATAAAAAGAAGATGATAGACCTTTCATCAAATTAGCTGTCATTAGTGGGTCCATCAATACTTTTGTCAACAAATCGGTGTCAATTCTATCTCCCAACTCATTTTTTTCCGCAAATCCTTTAACAAGTGTAGATATATTAGAAACCGTTGCAAAATATTCTCCAGATTGAGATGAGCTCGAAGGAGATTCTGGTTCATCCGGTAATTCATCAGTTGGGATGATAGGTGTTTCATCATACCATTTACGTTTAAGAGAGGTGGGTAATACCTTGCCGCTAGGCATTTCTAATTCGAGTTCGAGACTTTCCTCGCCTGCAGCTACTTTCCATTTGGTATTTAAATCAAACTGTTTTATATGACCAAGAAAAAAACTATTATAATCTTTCTAAAACAAGAGAAAAGACTAAATATTTAATATTACATATCAAGAGTCATACCTGAATAGGTTTTTGCCATTTAATCTTGGGAATTTTTGAATACTTTCTTCTATTTATATCAACATACCACGCTGGTTTCGAAATATCGGAAAATGAAGGCTGTAACTTTTGAGAATTCTTAGATTTAGCGGGATGACTCTTTGACGTTGAGCTTTCCTGTTTAGTGGTAAACAAGCATATAAATATTAAATATTCTGAAAAACTTGAAAGATATCTATTGTTTATTCGTTTTTTCTACAAGGAAAGAAAACTCTCTGAAATTTAAATTCATTATTAGATTAATGCTCAATCAAAATATCTTAAACATAACATACTTAATTGTACTGTAAATCCTAATATTATCTGGAAATTGCATAATAGGTCTTTAAATTATGCAAAATTAATAGGCTTTGTTACTAATTTTAATAATTAATTATATTATACGTCCCTACAATATACAAAATAATCTAGATTTTATTTTTTTTAAACAAAATATTTATACCATTATATAAAATTTGAAAGATCATTGGGTAGTATAATTATTTTAAAAGAATATTTTGTTTATAATCTAATTTTTTTTATTAATTTTGAAGAGGTTTTCAATAATCCTTTATAATTTAATCTTTTGATTAACAGTTTTCTCATGTTTTTCTAAATCAAATGGAAAATCATGAGGATACATATAATCTGTGTATATACGTACACAAATAGAATATATATATAAAAATATTGAGACACACTGATACAAACATATATGTAAATTCATAGATTATAATAGCAAAGAAAATCCAAATAAATCAATTTATAAGCAAAAATTGACTAAAATTCATTTATAATGAATGAAAATACTTATAATTATAATAGATCAAACATGATGAATTTGAAATGAGTATACCTTAGTATAAACTGGTCGTTTAGATTTCTTAAGCTCCTTCATTTCAGAGTTGATTGAAAAAAATTATTAACTTTTTGAATTAATAGGGAAAGAAACCTAGGTGGCAATTTCTATGCCGTTTGGAATTCAAATGATTTTAAAAAATGCGTAAGAGGAAATTTGAAAAAAGGTTGTGTCCAACTATGTATATTTATATTACATGCATAAAAAAAAACTTTTGAAACTAAATTATGTTTATTATAAAGTGCTTTTTCGTCAAAAGTTTAATGGGGTCTAGATTCATGACATAATATAAAGGTCCTACCTACATAAAAAAACAAATCCTAATTTTGTGGTAAAATGTTTATTTGTCTCATATGAATAAAAAATATGATGTACTATCAATCTTATTATTTTTATTGCATCCATTAAAACTAGGATATAGTCAATATTTATAGTAATTACTTATTTTACATGTTATCATAATTTAATTCGACGTAATTTAAATATTTTTTGACTATACATGCAAGACAGAAGATAAGTAAAACAAATATTTATTAATTTATGATAAAATGTTTAAAGTTATTTTAGTTGTAGTTCACACATACTTATTTATGAGGATTAGTCTATCTAATTTTATATTGTAGATCTATATGATGTATAGGTTTCACGAATGATATCGACTGTACGTATTTTGATGATATCATACTTACACATTTATGCATTGTCTCATTAATTATATTGTAAGAATTCAAAATATTTTTCACTTGTACTTACAAGTTTAAATATTGTATTATACTTACAAGTATTCATTGAATAAAAAATTCTATCATTTGATAATTTATGTTCTGAATACCAATTTAAAGGAATTAATGTTTCATGTTGCTAATCTCGTTAATAAAGGAATTGAACTAAAACTATGTTTAAATATTAGGGACTATGGTAACAATGACATTTGTCATATTCGTATGACAAAAGAAACTATTAAGAGAATGAGAACATTTGAGATATTTACTATTGAGTTATATTTTGTTTTTATTAAATAAACGAATCAATTTTGTATTCGATATTTTATATCTAATTGCATAGTTTTTTATTTTTTATAGTAATTTTTGTATGAGTTATTAGAAATTCAATGTCTAAATTCAAAGATCTTCCTTCCTTTGTAATTCAAAATCTTTGAAAATATGAATACAAATAATTAAAAATCGAGATATTATTATTACTATGTATTCCAAGCAAATATTGAATCTAGTTGATTTTTCAGAATTACAATTATATTGTTTTTAGAGGGTAGAAAAGTAGAAAAATATTTCAAACTGGTTACCTTTTACAATAATTTTTTATAGCATTTACATTTTTAACACTACCATTATTTTTTTTGTTATAGTTGTTGATGTTGCTGTTATTATTATAAAACATAGTCTACTAGAATCAATGACTAAGTTGTACTCATAGACATTTGTCACTAACATGACACACTAGCTACCACATACATATGGAATACATTAGAGTTTAGGACGGGGAGGCCTCATCCGAAATTGGGATATTAGAGTTAAGCACGGGTTGCTCGCATCATGAATTGAAATACTTATAAACCCGAGTATAAACACCCAGGTTACATAATAGGGGTGACGAACTCAAGGGTAAAGGTAATTGTTTAACCTTTTGGGAAGTTCGAGTTACCCCTGGGTTAAACTTTATCAAAGGTAGTCAAAGTTTGGATAAATTAGAATTTTTACATTCAAAATAGGAAATAATAAATGAACAAACATGATAACACCCCTGAAATTTAAAAATATACCATACTTAACTATTATTAAGAAAGATTTAGCGCAGAAGAGCAAATCAATAACTATATACTTTTACAGACCTTACAAGTAGACATAAAGTTAATAAGGAACAAACGATTAACCTAACTATTATAAAACATATTACACTAACTTTAAGAGTTGTAAACTTGTCTTGAAGGCTCGAAGGCTCTGTACCTGAATTAGTTAGTTTCTTCGATACTCGGAAAGTTATTCAAACATGATGAACTATTTATTTGCGTATGAGACAGTATCGATTTCGAATTGAACACAAATCACGAGGAGAATCCATAAAGTTTAGCGTCCAAAGTGTTAAATTGACCAATAGTGTACTACAAAGAAAAACAAGATACATATGTGATGTTATGTTTTTTCCTTTACGGGTAGTGCATAAAATATAATATCTATTCAGTAGGTTCCTTCGGAAAGGCAACAATAAGGATGTTCATGCAGCAAAGTATCTTGGGATATTCTTTGTATGAGTAAATAGAATGCTGAATTAGGTATTCCAAGGCTTTTTCATATCAACCAAGTTGCTATAATTAAAGCCTTTTGGTTAATATATGGTAATAAGAATAATATTTCGTCCAGATGGGTTTACTCTTCTTTGTTGTATAAAAGGAACATATGGAGTATTGGATGAAGAAAGGACAATCCCTTGGACTTGGAGAGCTATATAGAAGGTAAGAGATAACGCTTATGAATAAAAAGATCATAGGGTTGGTATAAGGGAGAAGACTAATATGATAAATGATAATTGGCTGAAAGACCAAAGTTAACTGGATTTCTCTCATGAGGTAAATTTTTCATTGGGTAAATTTAAATTTTAAAAGAATGTTTCTAGTTACTATATTAACGGGAGATGGATACTACTCGATGAGTGTAGGGATATTCTGAGTATAATTGAAGATTGTAAGCTTTTTTTTCTAGTATAAAAGGATTTGTGTTTTCTTTTTATTGAAATCACAAAACCTATTTAACCATCAGTTCAAAACAATATTAAATTACTATTAATAATCAAGACAATTCTCATTATAGGCCTAAACTATCATATTACTTTTAATTATAAGTCAAGCAAATTTTCATTCCTATTTAAAATATTTTTACTTTAATAACCCTCTAAGTACAAAAGAACGTAATTCTATTAATTGATTTTCATTTCAATTAACTAAAAAAGGTTTCTTCTCTCCTCTACCAAAGTCATCATTCTTCTACCGACATCTCAGCCTCATCAATACCGTTCTTCAAGATATTTACTTTATTAAAACTAATATGTTCCCTATTTTCATTACCTAACAATTAGAAGCCAGTCATAAAATCCCAAACAACCATTACACATTGTTGACTCTATTTTTATTGAAACAATTGTGATTACTATTCGAGGTCCATTAGTTGATTTATCTATTAGAGTGATTCACAATAGATTTTTTTATGTCAATTATTTTTTTGTTGTATCAATTTATTGAATATAGAGATGACTCTGACTTTGTAAGCCAGTAATCTATGATGAATAAAATGTTTGACTTCAATGCTCTCGGATAAAAAATTTGGTTTTTATAATTATTATTATGTTAAAGCAATGAAACTAATCACAAAACAAACTTCATATAATACTACGATCTTAGTATGAATTATATTCTCATTGCCACAAACCAAGACACTAGAAAAAATATATGGAATGGTCAATATCCTAAAATCCAAAAACATTTCTCAAGAAAGTTTGCATAATACACTCCACTCACAAAAAATTAACTTGTAGAATTTTGCGATTTTCACCTATATGGAGAATTTGAAATGTGCCAATAAGTCCATTGAGTGTGTTCTATTTCGATGCACGTGAAATCAAGATATTTGTTAAAGGGCCCTCTGCCTACATTGGTGCTCGAATAAATTTGTCTTTAAACTCACTTTTATCAATATGACCATTATTCTTATGCATTTATATAACACCATATCTGGTTTTTTTCTATTCATATTTTGCATGCACCACATTTTTCTTTTATATATGCATAATATTTCAATTGTAACTACCATATATTATTGGACATCTCACACTTGCAGTATTAAAATATTTTCTTACTACACCATAATAACAAAATAGAATCTTAGAGAAAAATTAATATTTAAATTTTTGAGCGGAAATTTGAAAATATCTAGGCTTGCAAATGAACCGAAACAAGTTCGGCTGGTTAATATTTCAGTGAGTTTGCCATAAACTTTGAATAATTCTTTTACCATATTACAAAATTTTGTGGTTAAAATTTTTCACAATTGGAACAAAGAATTTAATCCTTCCCCACATATGTACAAGGTAACCATGTAAGAATTTAAATAAACAGTAAATAATAAAGTCGTCTCAAGGAAGATACACCAGAGAACTCAAGAAATTCAAAATATGTATGCTTAACATTGGAAAATATATTTGAACCCGAATTTTCCTGATAAATCTAAATGTATACCTATCAAAAGGATTCTCAATATTAAATAAGAAAAAAATCTATCAGCGTTAAATTGAACAAAAACAATTTCAGTGAAATTTTTTTCTCATTCATCAGGAGCTTTCCCATGCTGCTTTACTAATGACTTGTAGTAGTTGTAATCCTTCGGTGGAAGCTCATTGGTTGTCAATGGTTGAGATGCAAGGAGTGGATTTTGTGAACATATCAAATGTGGTTGCGTTGCATTAGGAGAAACCACCATTGAGTTTGGATGTTGATTGAATAAATGGATCAGCGGTCGATGTTGGTTGTTGCTCCAGGAAAAATGAGGTTGGTGGGGTCAGAGCAGGAACAATGTAACAATTATTCCAAGTCTGACTCTGATAAACCTCAGGTCTAAAATTTGGTCGAGAAATTGAAACGAGATGTGTCACTATAGGAGCATGGTGAGGTTCAAGGTTGAAATTCTGGCCATAAGTTGAGACGGGCCATGATATTTGGCCAGGAATACCATAAGCTGGTTTATACCCCCGGGTGATTGGATTCATTCTGTGATCAGGTTTAAAACTCGGAAAGTCATATCTTGAATTGAATACGGGTCCCAATCCCGAAGTCTCTAATTCCATATTACCATTAATACAGTAAGTGAAAATATCTCCATAGGATCTCAAGATCGATGGATCTGGTGGAGTCACTGCAGGTAGTGCACGTGATCCTCCACGCTCTACCTGTACAATTCCCACTTCTGATTTTGAAGGTATAGGTGATGATTCACTCGCTATGACTCGTCTTGAGATATCCCCTCTATTTCTATAACCCACCTCAGGCACTAAGCTAGATGCACTAGGATTAGACCCAGAAAAAGAAGATGATAGACCTTTCATCAAATTAGCTGTCATTAGTGGGTCCATCAATACTTTTGTCAACAAATCGGTGTCAATTCTATCTCCCAACTCATTTTTTTCCGCAAATCCTTTAACAAGTGTAGATATATTAGAAACCGTTGCAAAATATTCTCCAGATTGAGATGAGCTCGAAGGAGATTCTGGTTCATCCGGTAATTCATCAGTTGGGATGATAGGTGTTTCATCATACCATTTACGTTTAAGAGAGGTGGGTAATACCTTGGCGCTAGGCATTTCTAATTCGAGTTCGAGACTTTCCTCGCCTGCAGCTACTTTCCATTTGGTATTTAAATCAAACTGTTTTATATGACCAAGAAAAAAACTATTATAATCTTTCTAAAACAAGAGAAAAGACTAAATATTTAATATTACATATCAAGAGTCATACCTGAATAGGTTTTTGCCATTTAATCTTGGGAATTTTTGAATACTTTCTTCTATTTATATCAACATACCACGCTGGTTTCGAAATATCGGAAAATGAAGGCTGTAACTTTTGAGAATTCTTAGATTTAGCGGGATGACTCTTTGACGTTGAGCTTTCCTGTTTAGTGGTAAACAAGCATATAAATATTAAATATTCTGAAAAACTTGAAAGATATCTATTGTTTATTCGTTTTTTCTACAAGGAAAGAAAACTCTCTGAAATTTAAATTCATTATTAGATTAATGCTCAATCAAAATATCTCAAACATAACATACTTAATTGTACTGTAAATCCTAATATTATCTGGAAATTGCATAATAGGTCTTTAAATTATGCAAAATTAATAGGCTTTGTTACTAATTTTAATAATTAATTATATTATACGTCCCTACAATATACAAAATAATCTAGATTTTATTTTTTTAAAACAAAATATTTATACCATTAAAATAAATTAAAATCTGATAATTAAGATAAAACTTAAAAGTTGGACGCTAATTATATAAAATTTGAAAGATCATTGGGTAGTATAATTATTTTAAAAGAATATTTTGTTTATAATCTAATTTTTTTTATTAATTTTGAAGAGGTTTTCAATAATCCTTTATAATTTAATCTTTTGATTAACAGTTTTCTCATGTTTTTCTAAATCAAATGGAAAATCATGAGGATACATATAATCTGTGTACATACGTACACAAATAGAATATATATATAAAAATATTGAGACACACTGATACAAACATATATGTAAATTCATAGATTATAATAGCAAAAAAATCCAAATAAATCAAGTTATAAGCAAAAATTGACTAAAATTCATTTATAATGAATGAAAATACTTATAATTATAATAGATCAAACATGATGAATTTGAAATGAGTATACCTTAGTATAAACTGGTCGTTTAGATTTCTTAAGCTCCTTCATTTCAGAGTTGATTGAAAAAAATTGTTAACTTTTTGAATTAATAGGGAAAGAAACCTAGGTGGCAATTTCTATGCCGTTTGGAATTCAAATGATTTTAAAAAATGCTTAAGAGGAAATTTGAAAAAAGGTTGTGTCCAACTATGTATATTTATATTACATGCATAAAAAAAAACTTTTGAAACTAAATTATGTTTATTATAAAGTGCTTTTTCGTCAAAAGTTTAATGGGGTCTAGATTCATGACATAATATAAAGGTCCTACCTACATAAAAAAACAAATCCTAATTTTGTGGTAAAATGTTTATTTGTCTCATATGAATAAAAAATATGATGTACTATCAATCTTATTATTTTTATTGCATCCATTAAAACTAGGATATAGTCAATATTTATAGTAATTACTTATTTTACATGTTATCATAATTTAATTCGACGTAATTTAAATATTTTTTGACTATACATGCAAGACAGAAGATAAGTAAAACAAATATTTATTAATTTATGATAAAATGTTTAAAGTTATTTTAGTTGTAGTTCACACATACTTATTTATGAGGATTAGTCTATCTAATTTTATATTGTAGATCTATATGATGTATAGGTTTCACGAATGATATCGACTGTACGTATTTTGATGATATCATACTTACACATTTATGCATTGTCTCATTAATTATATTGTAAGAATTCAAAATATTTTTCACTTGTACTTACAAGTTTAAATATTGTATTATACTTACAAGTATTCATTGAATAAAAAATTCTATCATTTGATAATTTATGTTCTGAATACCAATTTAAAGGAATTAATGTTTCATGTTGCTAATCTCGTTAATAAAGGAATTGAACTAAAACTATGTTTAAATATTAGGGACTATGGTAACAATGACATTTGTCATATTCGTATGACAAAAGAAACTATTAAGAGAATGAGAACATTTGAGATATTTACTATTGAGTTATATTTTGTTTTTATTAAATAAACGAATCAATTTTGTATTCGATATTTTATATCTAATTGCATAGTTTTTTATTTTTTATAGTAATTTTTGTATGAGTTATTAGAAATTCAATGTCTAAATTCAAAGATCTTCCTTCCTTTGTAATTCAAAATCTTTGAAAATATGAATACAAATAATTAAAAATCGAGATATTATTATTACTATGTATTCCAAGCAAATATTGAATCTAGTTGATTTTTCAGAATTACAATTATATTGTTTTTAGAGGGTAGAAAAGTAGAAAAATATTTCAAACTGGTTACCTTTTACAATAATTTTTTTATAGCATTTACATTTTTAACACTACCATTATTTTTTTTGTTATAGTTGTTGATGTTGCTGTTATTATTATAAAACATAGTCTACTAGAATCAATGACTAAGTTGTACTCATAGACATTTGTCACTAACATGACACACTAGCTACCACATACATATGGAATACATTAGAGTTTAGGACGGGGAGGCCTCATCCGAAATTGGGATATTAGAGTTAAGCACGGGTTGGTCGCATCATGAATTGAAATACTTATAAACCCGAGTATAAACACCCAGGTTACATAATAGGGGTGACGAACTCAAGGGTAAAGGTAATAGTTTAACCTTTTGGGAAGTTCGAGTTACCCCTGGGTTAAACTTTATCAAAGGTAGTCAAAGTTTGGATAAATTAGAATTTTTACATTCAAAATAGGAAATAATAAATGAACAAACATGATAACACCCCTGAAATTTAAAAATATACCATACTTAACTATTATTAAGAAAGATTTAGCGCAGAAGAGCAAATCAATAACTATATACTTTTACAGACCTTACAAGTAGACATAAAGTTAATAAGGAACAAACGATTAACCTAACTATTATAAAACTCATTACACTAACTTTAAGAGTTGTAAACTTGTCTTGAAGGCTCGAAGGCTCTGTACCTGAATTAGTTAGTTTCTTCGATACTCGGAAAGTTATTCAAACATGATGAACTATTTATTTGCGTATGAGACAGTATCGATTTCGAATTGAACACAAATCACGAGGAGAATCCATAAAGTTTAGCGTCCAAAGTGTTAAATTGACCAATAGTGTACTACAAAGAAAAACAAGATACATATGTGATGTTATGTTTTTTCCTTTACGGGTAGTGCATAAAATATAATATCTATTCAGTAGGTTCCTTCGGAAAGGCAACAATAAGGATGTTCATGCAGCAAAGTATCTTGGGATATTCTTTGTATGAGTAAATAGAATGCTGAATTAGGTATTCCAAGGCTTTTTCATATCAACCAAGTTGCTATAATTAAAGCCTTTTGGTTAATATATGATAATAAGAATAATATTTCGTCCAGATGGGTTTACTCTTCTTTGTTGTATAAAAGGAACATATGGAGTATTGGATGAAGAAAGGACAATCCCTTGGACTTGGAGAGCTATATAGAAGGTAAGAGATAACGCTTATGAATAAAAAGATCATAGGTTTGGTATAAGGGAGAAGACTAATATGATAAATGATAATTGGCTGAAAGACCAAAGTTAACTGGATTTCTCTCATGAGGTAAATTTTTCATTGGGTAAATTTAAATTTCAAAAGAATGTTTCTAGTTACTATATTAACGGGAGATGGATACTACTCGATGAGTGTAGGGATATTCTGAGTATAATTGAAGATTGTAAGCTTTTTTTTCTAGTATAAAAGGATTTGTGTTTTCTTTTTATTGAAATCACAAAACCTATTTAACCATCAGTTCAAAACAATATTAAATTACTATTAATAATCAAGACAATTCTCATTATAGGCCTAAACTATCATATTACTTTTAATTATAAGTCAAGCAAATTTTCATTCCTATTTAAAATATTTTTACTTTAATAACCCTCTAAGTACAAAAGAACGTAATTCTATTAATTGATTTTCATTTCAATTAACTAAAAAAGGTTTCTTCTCTCCTCTACCAAAGTCATCATTCTTCTACCGACATCTCAGCCTCATCAATACCGTTCTTCAAGATTTTTACTTTATTAAAACTAATATGTTCCCTATTTTCATTACCTAACAATTAGAAGCCAGTCATAAAATCCCAAACAACCATTACACATTGTTGACTCTATTTTTATTGAAACAATTGTGATTACTATTCGAGGTCCATTAGTTGATTTATCTATTAGAGTGATTCACAATAGATTTTTTTATGTCAATTATTTTTTTGTTGTATCAATTTATTGAATATAGAGATGACTCTGACTTTGTAAGCCAGTAATCTATGCTGAATAAAATGTTTGACTTCAATGCTCTCGGATAAAAAATTTGGTTTTTATAATTATTATTATGTTAAAGCAATGAAACTAATCACAAAACAAACTTCATATAATACTACGATCTTAGTATGAATTATATTCTCATTGCCACAAACCAAGACACTAGAAAAAATATATGGAATGGTCAATATCCTAAAATCCAAAAACATTTCTCAAGAAAGTTTGCATAATACACTCCACTCACAAAAAATTAACTTGTAGAATTTTGCGATTTTCACCTATATGGAGAATTTGAAATGTGCCAATAAGTCCATTGAGTGTGTTCTATTTCGATGCACGTGAAATCAAGATATTTGTTAAAGGGCCCTCTGCCTACATTGGTGCTCGAATAAATTTGTCTTTAAACTCACTTTTATCAATATGACCATTATTCTTATGCATTTATATAACACCATATCTGGTTTTTTTCTATTCATATTTTGCATGCACCACATTTTTCTTTTATATATGCATAATATTTCAATTGTAACTACCATATATTATTGGACATCTCACACTTGCAGTATTAAAATATTTTCTTACTACACCGTAATAACAAAATAGAATCTTAGAGAAAAATTAATATTTAAATTTTTGAGCGGAAATTTGAAAATATCTAGGCTTGCAAATGAACCGAAACAAGTTCGGCTGGTTAATATTTCAGTGAGTTTGCCATAAACTTTGAATAATTCTTTTACCATATTACAAAATTTTGTGGTTAAAATTTTTCACAATTGGAACAAAGAATTTAATCCTTCCCCACATATGTACAAGGTAACCATGTAAGAATTTAAATAAACAGTAAATAATAAAGTCTTCTCAAGGAAGATACACTAGAGAACTCAAGAAATTCAAAATATGTATGCTTAACATTGGAAAATATATTTGAACCCGAATTTTCCTGATAAATCTAAATGTATACCTATCAAAAGGATTCTCAATATTAAATAAGAAAAAAATCTATGAGCGTTAAATTGAACAAAAACAATTTCAGTGAAATTTTTTTCTCATTCATCAGGAGCTTTCCCATGCTGCTTTACTAATGACTTGTAGTAGTTGTAATCCTTCGGTGGAAGCTCATTGGTTGTCAATGGTTGAGATGCAAGGAGCGGATTTTGTGAACATATCAAATGTGGTTGCGTTGCATTAGGAGAAACCACCATTGAGTTTGGATGTTGATTGAATAAATGGATCAGCGGTCGATGTTGGTTGTTGCTCCAGGAAAAATGAGTTGGTGGGGTCAGAGCATGAACAATGTAACAATTATTCCAAGTCTGACTCTGATAAACCTCAGGTCTAAAATTTGGTCGAGAAATTGAAACGGGATGTGTCACTATAGGAGCATGGTGAGGTTCAAGGTTGAAATTCTGGCCATAAGTTGAGACGGGCCATGATATTTGGCCAGGAATACCATAAGCTGGTTTATACCCCCGGGTGATTGGATTCATTCTGTGATCAGGTTTAAAACTCGGAAAGTCATATCTTGAATTGAATACGGGTCCCAATCCCGAAGTCTCTAATTCCATATTACCATTAATACAGTAAGTGAAAATATCTCCACAGGATTTCAAGATCGATGGATCTGGTGGAGTCACTGCAGGTAGTGCACGTGATCCTCCACGCTCTACCTGTACAATTCCCACTTCTGATTTTGAAGGTATAGGTGATGATTCACTCGCTATGACTCGTCTTGAGATATCCCCTCTATTTCTATAACCCACCTCAGGCACTAAGCTAGATGCACTAGGATTAGACCCAGAAAAAGAAGATGATAGACCTTTCATCAAATTAGCTGTCATTAGTGGGTCCATCAATACTTTTGTCAACAAATCGGTGTCAATTCTATCTCCCAACTCATTTTTTTCCGCAAATCCTTTAACAAGTGTAGATATATTAGAAACCGTTGCAAAATATTCTCCAGATTGAGATGAGCTCGAAGGAGATTCTGGTTCATCCGGTAATTCATCAGTTGGGATGATAGGTGTTTCATCATACCATTTACGTTTAAGAGAGGTGGGTAATACCTTGACGCTAGGCATTTCTAATTCGAGTTCGAGACTTTCCTCGCCTGCAGCTACTTTCCATTTGGTATTTAAATCAAACTGTTTTATATGACCAATAAAAAAACTATTATAATCTTTCTAAAACAAGAGAAAAGACTAAATATTTAATATTACATATCAAGAGTCATACCTGAATAGGTTTTTGCCATTTAATCTTGGGAATTTTTGAATACTTTCTTCTATTTATATCAACATACCACGCTGGTTTCGAAATATCAGAAAATGAAGGCTGTAACTTTTGAGAATTCTTAGATTTAGCGGGATGACTCTTTGACGTTGAGCTTTCCTGTTTAGTGGTAAACAAGCATATAAATATTAAATATTCTGAAAAACTTGAAAGATATCTATTGTTTATTCGTTTTTTCTACAAGGAAAGAAAACTCTCTGAAATTTAAATTCATTATTAGATTAATGCTCAACTCAAAATATCTCAAACATAACATACTTAATTGTACTGTAAATCCTAATATTATCTGGAAATTGCAAAATAGGTCTTTAAATTATGCAAAATTAATAGGCTTTGTTACTAATTTTAATAATTAATTATATTATACGTCCCTACAATATACAAAATAATCTAGATTTTATTTTTTTTAAACAAAATATTTATACCATTAAAATAAATTAAAATCTGATAATTAAGATAAGACTTAAAAGTTGGACGCTAATTATATAAAATTTGAAAGATTATTGGGTAGTATAATTATTTTAAAAGAATATTTTGTTTATAATCTAATTTTTTTTATTAATTTTGAAGAGGTTTACAATAATCCTTTATAATTTAATCTTTTGATTAACAGTTTTCTCATGTTTTTCTAAATCAAATGGAAAATCATGAGGATACATATAATCCGTGTATATACACAAATAGAATATATATAAAAATATTGAGACACACTGATACAAACATATATGTAAATTCATAGATTATAATAGTAAAAAAAATCCAAATAAATCAAGTTATAAGCAAAAATTGACTAAAATTCATTTATAATGAATGAAAATACTTATAATTATAATAGATCAAACTTGATGAATTTGAAATGAGTATACCTTAGTATAAACTGGTCGTTTAGATTTCTTAAGCTCCTTCATTTTAGAGTTGATTGAAAAAAATTATTAACTTTTTGAATTAATAGGGAAAGAAACCTAGGCGGCAATTTCTATGCCGTTTGGAATTCAAATGATTTTAAAAATGCTTAAGAGGAAATTTGAAAAAAGGTTGTGCCCAACTATGTATATTTATATTACATGCATAAAAAAAGACTTTTGAAACTAAATTATGTTTATTATAAAGTGCTTTTTTGTCAAAAGTTTAATGGGGTCTAGATTCATGACATAATATAAAGGTCTTACCTACATAAAAAACAAATCCTAATTTTGTGGTGAAATGTTTATTTGTCTCATATGAATAAAAAATATGATGTACTATCAATCTTATTATTTTTATTGCATCCGTTAAAACTAGGATATAGTCAATATTTATAGTAATTACTTATTTTACATGTTATCATAATTTAATTCGACGTAATTTAAATATCTTTTGACTATACGTGCAAGACAGAAGATAAGTAAAAAAAATATTTATTAATTTATGATAAAATGTTTAAAGTTATTTTAGTTGTAGTTCACACATACTTATTTATGAGGATTAGTCTATCTAATTTTATATTGTAGATCTATATGATGTATAGGTTTCACCAATGATATCCATGTATTTTGATGATATCATACTTACCATTTATGCATTGTCTCATTAATTATATTGTAAGAATTCACAATATTTTTCACTTGTACTTACAAGTTTAAATATTGTATTATACTTACAAGTATTCATTGAATAAAAAATTCTATCATTTGATAATTTATGTTCTGAATACCAATTTAAAGGAATTAATGTTTCATGGTTCTAATCTCGTTAATAAAGGAATTGAACTAAAACTATGTTTAAATATTAGGGACTATGGTAACAATGACATTTGTCATATTCGTATGACAAAAGAAACTATTAAGAGAATGAGAACATTTGAGATATTTACTATTGAGTTATATTTTGTTTTTATTAAATAAACGAATCAATTTTGTATTCGATATTTTATATCTAATTGCATAGTTTTTTATTTTTTATAGTAATTTTTGTATGAGTTATTAGAAATTCAATGTCTAAATTCAAAGATCTTCCTTCCTTTGTAATTCAAAATCTTTGAAAATATGAATACAAATAATTAAAAATCGAGATATTATTATTACTATGTATTCCAAGCAAATATTGAATCTAGTTGATTTTTCAGAATTAAAATTACATTGTTTTTAGAGGGTAGAAAAGTAGAAAAATATTTCAAATTGGTTACCTTTTACAATAATTTTTTTATAGCATTTACATTTTTAACACTACCATTATTTTTTTTGTTATAGTTGTTGATGTTGCTGTTATTATTATAAAACATAGTCTACTAGAATCAATGACTAAGCTATACTCATAGACATTTGTCACTAACATGACACACTAGTTACCACATACATATGGAATACATTAGAGTTTAGGACGGGGAGGCCTCATCCGAAATTGGGATATTAGAGTTAAGTACGGGTTGGTCGCATCATGAATTGAAATACTTATAAACCCGAGTATAAACACCCAGGTTACATAATAGGGGTGACGAACTCAAGGGTAAAGGTAATTGTTTAACCTTTTGGGAAGTTCGAGTTACCCTTGGGTTACACTTTATCAAAGGTAGTCAAAGTTTGGATAAATTAGAATTTTTACATTCAAAATAGGAAATAATAAATGAAAAAACATGATAACACCCCTGAAATTTAAAAATATACAATACTTAACTATTATTAAGAAAGATTTAGCGCAGAAGAGCAAATCAATAACTATATACTTTTACAGACCTTACAAGTAGACATAAAGTTAATAAGGAACAAACGATTAACCTAACTATTATAAAACTCATTACACTAACATAAATAGTCTAACATCTAAATACTATGGATCAAATTAACATTCAGCTTCTTCTTCCTTAGTTTCTTCCTCAACTCTTTCTCAGCTACTAGATGCACCAGTTGTAGATGGGCATGTTGCAGGGTTTCGTTGGCATGGAGTGAAAGGGGTTATACCCACGTGTTCCTTCATCTCATCAACAAACCCATTGTTGCGGTAATGCCACTCTTCCAGAAAACAGGGGAGCTGGCAGCCGAAGCAGTGGATCGATTAGCTAAAGAAACGAAAGGAGATGGCCAGTGCAACACGAAGCTCATTCAAGGATGCCATCATATTGCTCACCTACTGATCATGGTCACGTTTTTACGAACCAGATTCGGAAGCACGTATTTTCTTAAAAGGCGATCCTACTCTAGATGTTCAACTCCTCATCGAATAACCCATACTGTCTTCATTGCTTCCTTAACAACATCTACTTGCTTTTTGAGCATCAATGCATAAGTAGAGGATTTAGCTTCAGATGACCTGGACTAGGTCTGGGTGACATTCTTTTTCATAATTTCCTGAACAGCTGCTTGTTACGTTAAGGAAATATATTCAAAACATTTACTGTTTTAAATATTTCAAATAATAAGTTTTTATATAGAAATACTTATATCGACTTTATGGTATTTCTCGGTTCGCACACCCGATTCTTTTCATTCCAACCTATGTGCTTGAAGAAGTTACATAGTGGTGGAATTTGGATTTGCTGATGTGTTTGGTCATCAGCGACCAACAACGATCCCAATGTGAGTTTAATTAACTTACCCTGTTCTGTTCTACTATTCAATAATTACTTTAAAGAATAGTACTACTTAAAAATATTCTATTAAATATGTACCTCGTAAATTATATCCCGAGCTCGAAGACGTGGTTGACGAGAATCTTACTTGACAAGGATGTGGGTGTCAAAGTCAAGATCAAGTGGACAAGCACCTATTTTACAAACCTTCTTCAATTTTTGGGTCATGTTTTGCCAAAAGGTCATACATTACCTTCTTCTTATGAAGAGAGTAACCGAAAGCCGTAATTTGGGCATGTGATACCTCACGATTGATGTGTGATTGAATGATTGTGTTTTGTATTATGAAGAGAATGAAAAATTAAAGAAGTGTCTAGTATGTATAGAATAAGGGTAAGATCCAAAGAAGGGGAAGAAAGTGTCGCATAAGAAACTGCATTATTTTCCCATTGCACCAATAATGTAGAGAATATTTTTTCAAGGCACACTGCCAAATATATGATTTGGAACCATATCAAAAAGAGTACATAAGAAGAAGTTTTGCTTCATCCAGTCAATGGTACTAGTTGGAAAACAATTGACAAGAGGAATTTCGATAGGCTCAAAACCATAAGATTTAAATCCAGAGGCGAGCTTTCACATGTACCAAGGAGAATTACTTGAAAAAATTGTTACAAAATAGGGTATCATAATGATAATTATTGTAAAGATCCTTTATGAATTAATTACTTACCACATGAAGGTGTGCCTCCCGATGGCACTCCGATAGTTAATTCAATATTGGGCCTGAGAAGAATATATACATACTATGTCATAATGTAATAGGACAAATGTAAGAATATAAGTAATACCTCACTAAGCGCATGTATTTCGTATTTATATATAAGAAAATCCATGTAGGTTTTGCTTTTGTTCTATCCCCCGAGGGGGTTCTCGAGAGACTAGGACATCGAGTGTAGAATGAAGTCCTACAGAACTTCTCGGGCTCTAGCCCAATATTCTAATAGTCTTGACTCTTAAAGGAATCATCGGTTATTGGTATTATCTAGGGAAAGTCATACATGTTAAGCTCTGTGAAACACGATCGAGGCTATCAATTACTCTTTACTTTCTTGCATGCCAAGTGTTATATCGATTGCCTAAATATTTGATTATCGTTCTAGGCTTAGAAATTGCATGCTAGGTGAATAAGCATTAGTCTCTTTGATTTTGACTAGTTACGTTGTATTAAAGTATGCATAATTAGTGTTTGATAGAGTGACTCACACATATATGATAACTCTTTGTGTATCTAGTCTATTTATTCTGAGCTAAAATGGTTAGTTTCCCATGGATCCAACCCAATGTCCAAATTATATCTTAGTATAATTATTCTACACCATTCTTTAAAAATTATTCTAGTAAGAAATCATTGTGAGAACTTGTCCTTCTTTCTTTCCATGACTTTCATGCCACAATCGAGCAATCTATCTTTATTTGCAAGAATGTTTTAACATTTCTACCACAAGCAAAACCTATCACTATGTATATTACACTAACTTTACACTAATGAATGTTGGAACATATCCATACCCTTATAACTCAAAGTAATCAAAGTTAAAGCAGTAGAGAATTCACCAACATAATGGATCTCTAAGTTATGCAATCCTTTACACAATTTTTGTATCATCTTACCTTTAACATGACCATGCAAACAATATAACTCAAAAGGCCACCTCTATATGTCATTCACATATCTACCATTTATAATTATGTAATATTATGAGGTTCATTTTTATTACTTACACAAGTGAGAGATTTACTAATTAATACCAAAAAATGCCATTTTCAATTCCTTGGATCAGTATTGATATATTTTGTCTCGAGTGTGAGTATTTACTTTCTACATAAAGCTAACAATGAAATATAAATTTGAGTTAATAATTATATGACTGATTAAGCTAGGATAATTCTATAATCTCTAATTATTTTGTCTTGAGATTCTATACTTTACTAGAAGATTCACAATTACTATAAATAAATATACGTGTATCTAAATAAGTCTCGTAAGATGACTTTTGAAAAACCTAACCATCACACTCAAACTCACAAGTTACATTTTTGTATTAAATTTTTTTTTTTACAATCAAGAACTCGCATGCTACATAAAATATCTTAAAAATTGTCAAGTAAAATATCTATCTCACAAAATAGTTGTTTACATGTTATTTATGACTCATGTCCTATTTTTTGTACATGAAAATAATTCCTAAAAATGTTCATGGTGGTCTCTTACAATTTTATCACAATCCCAAATTTTAAATTCATCAAATGACCCTTTTTGTATTTATTATGCACTTCTCGGACCAAGAAAAAGAAGTTGTTAGACATTGCTTGTTAAAATACACTATAACAAAAGATATGTTATTCCAACCAACCTGTCCCTTACCCTGCTCTCATCGGACCATCATATTGAATCTCTCTTCTTTGCTCATTCTAAGGTTTTTAAGATAAATAAGGAGAATTTTAGTTTGCTAAGAAAGTGAGTAAAGCTTTATTATCTCCAAAAAATCCTTTACAACTAGTCTTGAATTTTCTTGGTTCATGTTCGCCATACACAGTCTTATCAAAAATCATGACATCACAACACAAACAAAACATGTTATAAGTAGCCATACTCCTAACCAAAACACCACTTTAAACTATAAAAAATTACAAATTAAATCTATTGAAAAAACAAATTGTAATATAATACCTTCATACATATTGCATCATCAAGTATATATCATTTGTATCTAGTGTAGCAAAAATCAAAATCATCAATCCAATTCTTGATGCAAAAACCTAAAACAATATGTTGGTCATTCCAAATACTATTCACAGTATGTATGTTATGAAAATTTTAATTCTTGGATATAGCTTTATTCATAATAGTATAAGAAAATACACATTACACCCCACAATATACACATTAATCTTGTTGTAATCTCTACATATATATATTTATAAAGCTAGACCAACAAACAATTATTACTCTGATTTATTCATTAGTGTTTTAAAATTATATTTTTGTTTTTTAAATTAGAATGTTTAAAAGAATATCAATGACACAAAATAGAACGTAAAATAAATCTATTGAAAGATTTGATGTTACTTATCGAGGAACCTATAGGAAACAAAAATCAAGACTCATCGAGAAAGACGAGTTGCCTTTTCAAAAAGTCTCATGTTCATGAATGTTTGATATTTTTGGAGAATACACCAATAAAATGCAATTTTATGGAAAAATTTAAATTTTTGAAATAGTTTAAAGAAAATCAATACATAATTAAATAACAAATTTCTAATTTGATGGGGTAAATTAAATATTGATTAATTTTAGCGAAGAGATATATACGCCCTATCCAAGCCCGCATGCACCATACCATGAACCCAAAATGAACCGAGTCATCCATCTGATTCATGCACGTTCGTATTGTCGATGGTAGGGGTCTAGCTCTCCCTTACACAAAAGGGTGGTCACCCAAGGGTCGAAACATTTTAGCTAGGTTTTAATATGTAAACGAAATATGTTTTGCACATTTTATTGATGTGATACTTTTTCACTACAAGTGCAATTCCAAAATTTTATCTAACACTACAACTAGTCACTTGGAAAGCTCTTAACATTCAATACTAAATTATTTTTAACCAAGTAATACAATTCTTCTCCAATATGAGAACTAAACTTATGTTAAGTTAGAGTTAGTCATTTCCCATGTATAAAAAACCATTTTCAACAAAATTATCGTAATTGCACACCATATTTTTTAATTTTTTCTGTTTGCACCATTCTAAATAATTTTTTAATAAAAAAACACTATAGAAATAATTGATCCATTATTTAAATATCATGCATGTAGAAAAAACCCTAGAATTCATGTTGCAAGCTAAAAATCTATCATAGTTGCAAGTTTGTTTAACATGCCAACTACAAGCAAAATCTATGCATAGTTATATTAAATTTACTCCACACTTATAAATGCCAAAAAACTTCCACACACCCATTAGTCAATGGAATCAAAGTTAAAGTAATAGACAATTCATCCTAATGACACTATGGGTTATGTAATTTTTTACACCATGTCTGAACACCTTACTATCAACATGGTCTTACAAACTATAAATATCAAGAGGCCACCTCCACATGTCATCCTCATAATAACCATTAACAACTTTATTTAAGTATGGGGTTCATTTCTTTCCCTTCCACTAGTGAGAGCTTTACATATAAATACCATATAATATGTCCATTATATTCTTAGATAAATACTCATATATTCTGTCTTAAGTATAAGAATTCACTTCTAATAAAACTAGCAATTAAATATAAAATAGGTTTGACGTGGAAATCATATGCCTGATTAAGCTACAACAATTCTATATTTCCTAATAACTTTGACTCGAGATTTTATAATATAAGACAATGATTCACAATTACTACACATATATTTAAAATAAGTCTCATATGATGACCTTTTATAAACTTAACCACCACACTCATAACTCACAAGCTTGATTTTATATTAAATAAACCTTACAATCTAGATCTTGTATACTTAGTAAAATAAACATCCAAATTAACTGTACATCAAATATCCATCTCATAAAATAATTATTAACGTCTTGTCTATAACTCTTGTTTTGTTTTTTGCACATATAAATAATTCCTAAAATATATTGATGATGATCTCCTAAATTTTTATTTACTTCACCATCCCACCATATTAAAAAAAATATCAAATGAACCTTTATTGTATATATTCAAATGAGACTCGTTCAATTCTAATCATGTACGTTTTGGAAAAATAAAGAAAAGTTGTCTAAAGTTGCATACTAGAACTCATGAAAGAAATAATAATCATATGCCTGCATAACCAAAGTTTCACATGTTATTTTTGCAGCCTCAACATCAATTTCCTTGATCCATTCTCTCTTCTTCTATAACATTTGAAGAAAATGTTTGACTTCGAGGCTCTCAAATCAAAAATTTGCCTTTTGATAATTATTATTATGTTAAATCAATTAAACTAATAACATAACAAACTTCATATAACACTAAAGCGCGCGGCCTCTTTTGCGAGGACCGCGACCGTCGCTAAATACCCCAAAGGTCCTCGCTGAAGACCGGATTGTTCTTTTGCGACGAACTGTCCTCGCTAAAGGTTCCTCGCTAAAACTTCGTCGCGAAAGACCCCGCTATTGCGATGGCGTAACCTGTCATCGGGTGAGCACCTGTCTTTTGCGACTACATTCAGTCGTCACAATTGACTTGGTCTTTTGCGACGACTTTGTTCTCGCTAAAGGGGTTGGTCAATTGCGAAAACTAAGTCGTCGTGATTGCTAATCAACTCTTTAGCGAGGACTTGTCAACTCTCGCCAAAGACCATTTTTTAAAAATTTATTTTTTATTTAATTTTTTGTTTCATTTTGTTTATTTTTATTTAATTTTCAATTCAATTATATAATTTATTTATTTTTTACTTTTCTTTTTTTTTTAAATTTTAATTTGACTTTTATATTTTGTATTTCTATATATCAAAAGAGATAAAATAATACAATAAAAAAAACTAAATTATCCGATAGTCAAGTCAAAGTCATAAAAAGTAAAAAATTACAAACCATAAAACGAATATAATAAAAGTCGTAAAAAGTCAATAGAAAGTCTAAATAAACACCAACTCTCAACCAAACTACACACCATATAAGGATTAGAAAAATCCTCCTCTTTATCTTCATCTTCTTCATCACCTTGGTCTATCAGATGGAGTCTCGAGCTTGACGGACCGATTGTAGTGGGCCGGGCACGGGCTCGGGCTCGGGAGGGACTAGCAAGAGCAACAGATGGATTGCCGGATGGAGGGACTAGTGCTTCCTCGTGACCACATTCCTATCGGCACCGGTTGAGCAAGGTGATGGTTGTACTCGTCCGTGATTCCATCTTCTCCTCTGTCAGTCGAGTAGTAGTAGTGGAAGCCAAGGATCGTGAAATATCGTCTGGCACCGGGTCCTTGACTATGGACACAAGAAACTCGTTCATGGACCTCATCAGCCACTCGTTGTCCCGAAGCATGTTGTCTCTTACCGGATCCCAAGCATTAGAAGACCTCATCTTCTCCGGAAGCGGGTGGACAACTCCCGAGATCTAGTAGCGGGTCCCGTCTTCTAACCCGGGTCGAGCCACATCCATCACGGTGTGTACCTTCTCCTGTTGCGTCATGGGGGTTAACAAGATAAGTCTTCGCTTTGGCTTTCTGATTCCCGAACTCTATTATCGATAATCTCCCTCAACGCTCCATGTACAATAAAATAAATATATTAAAATATATTAAAAAATTGTACGATATATTAAAATAATAAACTTACGTCTCCACTCTCGTACTCGGGACTCCTCCACCCGTTCTTCTTCTTTCTCCACCTGATCTTAAAGAAGATTCGTTTATCTTTGGTAGAGGCACGGATTCCATGTTATCCCCGGCCACTGGAGGGGGTTGACTACTCCCCTTTCCTTGTGAAAAGTCAAACAGTTAAAAAAAGTTACTGTAATAAATATTTTTAAAATATTTATTACCTCCCTCGGATTATCCCACCACCTGGTATAGATTCAAGACCCGGCTCCTCTTAGGTTTTGAAGCCGCTCCATATTATCCTTATTCAGTTGAGCTTGATGCTATTTTTTAGACAACGAATGAAAAAACAATTGTTAGTGAATTAAGATAATATTTTAATTAATACAAGTTAAAATAGTACAATCACCTGCGCTCGCTCCGAATCCCACATCTCCAAGGTGAGCTCCCAATTCTCGGGCATTTAGTCAACCGGGTTTCACCGAGACTTGTAATACTTCTTATTCACCCGATTCTTGTGGTCGCTATACCCCTTCCCACATCTGTTGGATATCCCGCCCAATCTGAGCGGGCCTACCAATTATCCACCTCAAAAAGTTCTCGTTTATAAATAAACGAAGTTAAATATATTTTTTTAGATAAAGATAAAAAATAAAATTAAAATTAGCCGACATACTCCTAATCGAGTCAAAACATTCGTCTGCTCTACTTGCGGGACATTTGTCCAGATGCTGTGATAAAGTGGAACATTCTTTCATATGGTGTAATTATGTACTTGAGTGACGTGGTAGGCGTATTTTCCCACGGGGTTCCATGTATAATCGTACGTGCAAAACTCCATTGGTAGCCTACCTTCATACTTCCGCCTTGACTCCTGGACCGAGGCAAGAGTCGTGTTGCCGCTCGGTTTTCCGGGTTATTACAATTTTACAATTAAAATAATAATTAAGTCAAAAGTAGGTATAAAATGAAATATTACCCGGTGCGTTGCAACCTCCTATGGGATTGCTTCGATTTTAAGTGGGGTCGCGTCCATCCCTATCTCTGTCGTAAGATCTTGGCATAACATCGGCCATCTAATATTTTTAAAATTACAATTTAATCCATAATATTTTTTAAAAATACAATTTTACCCCTAATATTTTTTAAATATTTATAAAGCACCTAAAATTATTTAAAATTCATCTAAGGCCCCTAATATTTTTTTAAATACAATTTTACCCCTAATATTTTTCAAATTATTTATAAAGCACCTAAAATTATTTAAAATTCCTCTAAGGCCGCTAATATTTTTTTAAAATACAATTTTACCCCTAATATTTTTCAAATTATTTATAAAACACCTAAAATTATTTAAAATTCCTCTAAGGCCCCGAATATTTTTTAAAAATACAATTTTACACCTAATATTTTTCAAATTATTTATAAAGAACCTAAAATTATTTAAAATTCGTCTAAGGCCCCTAATATTTTTTATAAATACAATTTGACCCTTAATATTTTTAAATTATTTATAAAGCACTTAGAATTATTTAAAATTCCTCTAAGGCCCCTAATATTTTTTAATGCAAATTAACCCCTAAAATTTTATGAATTATTCTAAAGCCATTAAAATTTTATAAATACACAAATTTAACATAATTTTAATATTCAACAACAAATCCAAGATTTAGCACCTAAATTCTAATAAATTTCTTTCTAAATTCCAAATTTTTTCAACTAAATTCCCAAAAAAAATACAACTAAACTTTCTAATTTGTAGAAAATTATACACTAAATAGAAATCTTAAACACATACTTATATTCAGAATTCATTATATAGGGCAAAAATTAATTTCTCAAAAAATCAAAAAAAAGGACAACTAAACATGCTAATTTTTAGAAATTTATACACTAAATAGAAATCTTAAACACATAGTTAAATTCAAAATTAATTGAATTTAACAAAAATTAATTTCTTTAAAAATGGAAAAAAGGTTAAAATTTGATTACATACCTTAATATCCGAGGCAAAGGTGTTAAATGATGGTAGGGAAGCTCCATAAAATAATTTCTTTAAAAATAGAAAAAAAAATTGGATTACATACCTTAAAATCCAAGGAAAAGGTGTTAAATGATGGTAGGGAAGCTCCATAAATTATATACTAATTATATTATAATAATTTATTGAAAAGTATTTATTAATTTTTCTTATAATATAAGATAATTCTTTTTATAATATAAGCTTAAACATTTATAATATAATAATTTATTGAAAAGTATTTATTAAATTATTTATAAAAAAAATAGAATATAAGCTTAAAAATTTATTTATAAATAATTTAATAAATACTTTTCAATAAATTATTATATTATAATTTTTTTTCTTATACATAACTTAATAATTACTTAACTTATATTATACAATTCACATCATAATCAAATTAATATTGAAAAACAATAAATGTAATACATTACAAAAGAAATCATAAAAAAGAAACTCACTTCTTGAAGTGCACGATCTAGCCGGAAAATTATTCGTCGTAAAGAACAAACCAACCTTCATCACAAATACCTCCTTCTTATGTGCATCCCATGTAACTATCCCCGTATCCCACAACGTTTCCAACTCATCTATCGCCGAATGGAGAAATACATCCAAATCTTTTCCAGGTGAACGAGGACCCGGAAACAATAGGATAAGCATAAACGTGAATTCTTTCATGCATAACCAAGGCGGAAAGTTGTATATCCTCAATATAATCAGCCACATGCTGTACTAGTTGTTTTGCAAGGAGAAAGGACAAAATCCATTGATACCCAACCCAAGGTGTACGTTACGTGGGTCACTAGCAAACTCGGGATTCCTCTTGTCGAATGTTTTGTAACTATGACCATCAACAGGATGACTCAGCATGTCTCAGCATGTCTTTGTCGGTACTCTTTATGGTATGGTGTCAAATCATATCTTTCGCGGTGTGCCTTGAAGCATACATTCTCTGTAACCTAGGCGAAATCGGAAAATAACGTAGCTTCTTATGCGCCACCTTCTTCCCTTTCTTCGGGTCCCACCTTGATTCTCCACAAACTGGACATTACTCAAGATTCTCATTCTCTTTGTAAAACAATGCACAATCATTCAACACACGTCGATCGTGGTGTATCCCATGCCCAAACTTTTCATTTTTTTGTTACAGACCGCATAAGAACTTGGTAAGTTATGAGGTTCAGGCAAAACACGACCCAACAACTAAAGAAGTTCGGTAAACGAGGTGCTCGTCCACTTGTTCCTCACTTTCACATGCATAATCTTTGCTATGAAATCCAAAACTCATCTTAGTAAAACCTGGGTACAAATCTGTCTCCATTTCCTTGAACAACGCGTCGAAAGACCCACGATCACTTTCATTGACATTCTCATCACGCATCTCAGTGTCACCGGAATTCCCACCAGTTTCAAACGTGGGTCCCAAATCTTGAATTACATTACCCATTTACATTATCTTCGTTTGGTTGATCCACGGGAATTGCCACCTCCCCGTGTTTCGTCTAAACCTCAGACTCTAACCAAATATCCCACTTATATAGGTGCCTTTGAACAACGGCTAGTGTAAACTTTCGATTATTATAACAATGACTACACGGACAATGCATTCTACTAGCGTGATCCAAACTATTGGAGGCAAACTCAATGAACTATATTATACCATTTATACATTCCCTCGTAACCTTATTCTTTGATTTAATCCAACTCTTTTCCATTCTCTAAAGTACATTAAAATACTAATTATTATTTCAAATGGTTTAATTTAAATACTACCTAAATCATACGATTACAAAGATTTACATCAACCCCAATATGTTATGAAAAAGTAATTACTCCCCCTAAAATTTATAAATTGTCAATTATACCCCTAAAGTTCTTTATATTTCACTAATGCACCTAAAATTTAATAAATTTCTCTAAAGCACCTAAAGTTTATTAAATTCATATAAGGCACCTAAAGTTCAATAAATACCTAATTTTACCACTAAAATTTATTAAATTTTTATAACGCACCTAAAGTTCAATAAATAACCATTTTTACCACTTAAGATTATTAAATTTCTATAAGCCACCTAAATTTAATAAAATTACATTTTAACCACTAAAGTTTATTTTATTTCTATAAGACACCTAAAGTTTAATAATATTACACTTTAACCACTAAAGTTTATTACATTTCTATAAGGAACCTAAAGTGTAATAAAATTACATTTTTACCACTACATTTTATAAAATATCTTAAAGGCCACTAAAGTTTTTAAACAATAATCTAAACCACCTAATGTTTATTCAAATATCACTTTTACCCCTAAAATTTAATTAATTCAATAAGACTCCTAAAGTTTATTATGATCACAATTTAACCCCTATATTTAATGAAAAATATAATAATGCACCTAAAGTTTAATTAAATTATAATTTTATCCCTAAGGTTTGTAAAATTTATAAAAAGGCCAATAAAGTGTATGAAATTGTCATTAAATTAACTATAATCATAAACAATTATAAAGATACTCTTAAAAAATCTAAGTAGTTCCCAAACACCCTTAGATTAATTTTCAACTAAAAAAAATTCATCCAAAATTATTATAAATCAATAACCAAATTAAAATTGAAACACAAAAATATAAAATAATTACTATATAACAAAACATGAACAATATATCACACATAAACAAAAAAACATAAATACTTTCACTTATATAATACATTATATAACAATAATTTTACAATATAAACAAATAAAATAAAAGAAAAAAATAATAGAAAATACCTTTTTTTAGTAATTGATGAAAAATGATTGCTTGAAAAAGGGACCAAAAATAGTTAGACGAATCATAGAAGCTTCATTATTGGTTAATCCAGAATTTTAGTGGGGATTAGCGAAAAAAATTGGGAGAATTTTGGGTTTTTTTTTGGCTTTTTTGAAGGTTTTGTTCGCAATTAATGGACAACTGTCGAGTGGCTGTATTTAATATGGCGACCTCTTTAGCGAGGACTAGAATCATCGCTAAAGACCTCTGAAGTCTTCGCAAAAGACCCCCTTTAGTGAGGACAATGGAGTCGTCGTAAAAGACGTGACCCTTTTGCGACGACTTGGAATGGTCATTTTCTTCTCTTATTAATTTTAATTGCGTGAATTCTCCGCGACTTTAGCTAGGACCTTGTTGTCGTCGCAAAATGTGTCCTCGCTAAAGACACCGCGTGTAGTAGTGTAAAATTACGATCTTCGTATGAATTATATTGTAATTGTCACAAACCAAGACATTAAAAGAAATATATGGAATGATCAATATCTTAAAAACCAAAACGTTTCTCAAGAAAGTTTGCATATTACACTCCACTCACAAAAAATTAATTTGTAGAATTGTGCGATTTTCACCTATATGGAGAATTTGAAACGTGCCAATAAGTCCGTATGTTCTATTTCGATGCACCTGAAATCAAGAAATTTGTTGAAGGGCCCTTCTGCCTGCATTGGTGCCTTCCGAGGAAGGTCATTTTGATTGATAGATCATAAACTTTAGCTACAATATTTGCACAAAATGGTGTATCGCCTGGAATAAATTCGTCATTAAACTCACTTTTATCAATATGATCATCATTCTTATGCATTTATATAACACGATATCTGGTTTTTTCTATTCATATTCTGCATGCACCATATTTTTCTTTTATATATGCATAACGCTTCAATTATAACTATTATATATTTTTAGACGCCCTCACTTGCAGTATTAAAATATTTTTTTACTACACCTCAAAACCAAAATAGAATCTTAGAGAAAAATTAAAATTTAAAATTTTGGATGGAAATTTGAAAAATGTCTAGGCTTGCAATTAACCGAAACAACTTTGGCTCGTTAATATTTCAGTGAGTTTGCTATAAACTTTGAATAATTATTTTACGATATTACAAAATTTTGTGGTTAAAATTGTTCACAACTGAAACGAAGAATCTAATCTTTCCCACATAGGTACAAGGTAACCATGTAAGAATATGATAAAGTCATCTCAAGGAAGATACCCCAGAGAACTCAAGAAATTCAAATATGTATGGTCAACATTAGAAAACATATTTGAACTTGAATATTACCTAATAAATTTAAATCTGCACCTATCAAAAGGATTCTCAATATTAAATAAGAAAAAGTTGTATGAGCGTGAAATTGAACAAAAACAATTTCAATGAAACTTCTTTCTCATTCATTAGGAGCTTTCCCATGTTGCTTTACTAATGACTTGTAGTAGCTATAATCCATTGGTGAAGCTCTTAGGTTGTCCATGGTTGAGCTGCAAGGAGTGGATTTCGTGAACATATCAAATGTGGTTGCATTGTATTAGGCGGAACCACTATCGAGTTTGGATGTTGATTGAATGTGTGGATTAGTGGTCTATATTGATTGTTGCTCCAGGCAAAAGGAGCTGGTGGGGTCAGAGCAGGAACAATGTAAAAATTGTAACAATTATTCCAAGTCTGACTCGATAAACCTCGGGTCTAAAACTCGGTCGAGAAACTAAAACGGGCAGTGTCACTGTATGAGCATGGTGAGGTTTAAGGTTGAAACTCCAGCCATAAGTTGGGACGGGCCAAGATATCAGCCAAGGAATACCATAAACTGGATTATATCCTAGGGTGATTGGATTCATTTGGTGATCATGTTTAAAACTCAGCAAGTCATACCTTAAATTGAATACGGGTCCCAGTCCCGAAGTATCTAACTCAGTATTACCATTAATACAATAAGTGAACATTTCTCCACAGAATTTCGAGATCCATAGATATGGTCAAGTTAGTGCATGTAGTGCACATGATCCTCCATGCTCTACCTGTACAATTCCCACTTTTTATTTTGTATGTACAAGTGATGATTCACTCCCTATGACTAGTCTTGAGATATCCACTCTATTTCTAGAACCCACACAAGGCACTAAGGTAGATGGACCAGGATTAGACCTGAAAAAGAAGACGCTAGCCGTTTCATCAAATTCCCTGTCATCAATGGGTCCATCAATACTTTCATCAATAAATCAGTGTGATCTATTTCCTCACTCATCTTTTTCCGCAAATCCTTTAACAAGTGCAGATATAGTAGAAAATGTTTCAAAGTATTCTCTAGATTGTGATGAGCTCGGAGGTGATTATGGTTCATCTGGTAATTCATCAGTTGGGATGATAGGTGTACCATTTATGTTTGGGAGAGATGGGGAATACCTTTCCTCTAGATGCTACAATCCTATAACTTTTGAAGGTTTTTAACGTCGCTAAAGACAAAGTTATTCGCGACTACGTAACTTTTATCATTTGCTACTATTTTGTAGTCGTAAATTACATTTTTAATATATATATTGTATTTACTTTTAAATATTTTTAAATTAATATAAATAATGCATAAATAAATGAAAACAACTTATATATATAAATTAAAATAAAGTCAACAACGATTATAGTAAATAGTTAGCATCGATTGAAAAGTTTAACATATATATAAAATAGTGTCAAAAGGAATAGATAATAAAGTCATCAAACAATAATCGATCAACACAACTAAATACTATGGTTTGAATAAATAGCTTCTTCTTTCTCAGTTTCTTCCTCAACTCTTTCCCAGCTACTAGATGCACCTGTTGTAGATGGACCTGTTGGAGACATAAGGGGATGGCACCGTGCAGCACGAAGCTCGTTCAAGGATTCCTTCGTATCGCTCAGCTACTGATCATGGTCACGTTTTTACGAACCAGATGCGGAAGCACGTATTTTCTTAAGAGGCGGTCCCACTATAGATGCTCAACTCCTCGTCAATGAACCCATATTGTCTTCGTTGCTTCCTTAACAACATCTACTTGCTTCTTGAGCATCAATGCAAGAGTGGAGGATTTTGCTTCAGATGACCTAGACTAGGTTTGGGTGACTTTCTTTTTCATAACTTCTCGAAGAGCTACTTGTTACGTTAAAGAAATATATCCTAAACATTTATTGTTTAAAATATTTTAAATAATAAGTTTTTATACATAAATACTTACATCGATATTATGGTATTACTCGGTTTGCACGACCGATTTTTTTCATTCCAACCTATGTGCTTGAAGAAGTTACCTAGTGGTAGAATTGGGATCTGCTCATGTGTTTGGTCATCGTTGACTAACAACGGCCCTGATGTGGGTTTACTTTACTCACCCTGTTCCATTCTATTTTTCAATAAATACTCTAAATAATAGTACTACTTAAAAAATATTTTATTTAAATAATAGTTTATTAAAAAAATATATACCTCATAAATTATATACCGAGCTAAGAGACATGGTTGACGAGAACCTTACGTGACAAGGATGTGGGTGCCAAAGTGAAGATCAAGTGAACAAGCACCTCTTTTACCAAACTTTTTCAATTGTTGGGTCATGTTTTTCCAAAAGGTCATACATTACCTTCTTCGTAAGAAGAGTGTAACCGAAAGCCAGAAAGTTTAGGAATGTGATACATCACGATTGATGTGTGATTGAATGATTAGATTTTGTATTATAAAGAGAATGAAAAACTAGAGAAGTGTCTAGTATGTATAGAATAAGGGTGGGATCCGAAGAAGGGGAAGAACGTGTTGCAGAAGAAACTGCGTTATTTTTCCATTGCACCAATATTGTAGAGAATATTTTTTTCAAGACACACTGCCAAAGACATAATTTAGAACCACATCAAAAAGAGTACATAAGAAGAAGTTTTTCTTCATCCAGTCAATGGTACTAATTGGAGAACGTTTAACAAGAGGACTTCCGATAGGCTCAAAACCAAGAGATTTAAATTCAGAGACGAGGTTTCACACATACCAAGGAGAGTTACTTGCAAACATGGTTACAAAATAGGGTATCATAATGATAATTATTGTAAAGATCAATTATGAATTAATTACTTACTACATGGAGGTGTGCCTCCCGATGACACTTCGATAGATAATTCAATATTGGGCCCAAGAAGAATATATACATATTAGGTCATAATGTAATATGAGAAATGTAGGAATATAAGTAATACCTCACTAAGCGCATGTATGTCGTACTTATAGATATGAAAATCCATGTAGGTTTTTCTTTTGTTGTGTCCCACGAGGGGGTTCTCGAGAGACGATGACATCGAGTGTAGAATGGATTCCAGATCTCCTCGGGCTCTAGTCCAATATTCTATTAGCCTGGACTCTTAAAGGAATCAGGGGATATTGGTATTACTGAGGGAAAGTCATACTTGTTAAACTCCGTGAAACACGATCGATCCTATCTATTACTCTTTACTTTCTTGCATGCCAAGTGTTTTCGTTTGCCTAACTATTTGATTATCGCTCTAGGCTTAGAAACTGCATGCTAGGTGAATAAGCATTAGTCCCTTTGATTTTGACTAGTTACTTTTTATTAAAGCATGCATGATCAGTGTTTGATAGAACGACTAACACATATATCATAACTTTTTGTGTATCTAGTCTATTTATCTATTAATCTATAAAAACATGATTTTGTAGATATAATAAAATAGATTTGGTTGGCTTAGATTTTTTGATTCTGCATATCCCATATTCACCTCTCTTTAGGAATATTCCTTTATAAACTTGAACTAAATTATTATGAGCTAAAATGGTCCATTTCCCATGGATCCAACCCCATGTCCAACTTATATCGTAGTATAATTATTCTACACCATTCTTTAAAAATTATCCTAGTAAGAAATCATTGTAAGAACTCGTCCTTTCTTGTTTCCATGACCCTAATGCCCCAATCGAGCAATCTGTTTTATTTGCAAGAATGTTTTAACATTTTAACCACAATTAAAAACTATTCCTATTTATATTACACTAAATTCACACTAATGAATGTTAGAACATATCCACACCCTCATTAGTCAAAGCAATCAAAGTTAATGTAGTAGAGAATTCACCAACTTAATGGAACTCTATGTTATGCAATCCTTTGCACAATTTTCGTATCATCTTACTTTTAACATGAAAATGAAAACAAAATAACTCAAAAGGCCACCTCTATATGCCATTCACATAGCAACCATTCATAATTATATAATATTATGAGGTTCATTTATTTCACTTACACAAGTGAGAGATTTACCAATTAATACAAATAAAGATTCCATTTTTATTTGCTCGGATAAATAGTGATATATTTTGTTTCGAGTGTGAGTATTCACCTTCTACATAAAGCTAACAATAGAATATATATTTGAGTTAAATTAGTAATTCTATGATTGATTAAGTTAGGATAATACTATAATCTGTAATTACTTCGTCTTGTGATTCTATACTTTACTAGAAGATTCACAATTACTGTAAATAAATATACGTGTATCTAAATAAGTCTCGTAAGATGACTTTTGAAAAACCTAACCATCCCACTCATACTAAAAAGTTACATGTATGTATTAAAAAAGATTTTTTTACAATCAAGAACTCGCATACTTCATAAAATATCTTAAAAATTGTCAAGTAAAATATCTATCTCACAAAATAGTTATTTACGTGTTATTTATGACTCATGTCCAATTTTTTACACATGAAACGAATTCTTAAAAAATGTTCAAGGTGGTCTCTTACCATTTTATCACAATGCCAAATTTTAAATTTATCAAATAAACCATTTTGTATTTATTATGCACTTCTCAGACCAAGAAAATGAAGTTGTTGGATGTTGCTTGTTAAAATACACTATAACTAAAGATATGTTATTCCAACCAACATGTCCCATACCCTGCTCTCATCGGACAATCATATTGAATCTCCCTTCTTCTCTCCTTCTTATTTGTTTTAAGATAAATAAGGAGAATTTCAGTTTTCTAAGAAAGTGTGTAAAGCTTTATTATCTCCAAACAATCCTTTACAACTATTCTTGAATTCTCTTGGTTCATGTTCGTCATACACATTATTATTAAGAATCATGACATCACAACACAAATAAAACATGTAATAAGTAGCCATACTCCTAACAAAAAACACCACTATAAACTATAAAAAATTATAAACAAAATCTATTGCAAAAACAAATTGTAATAAAATACCTCCATACATATTGCATCATCAAGTATATATCATTTTGATATAGTATAGCAAAAATCAAAATCATCAATCCAATTACTGATGCAAAAACTTAAAACAATATGTTGATCATTCCAAATACTATTTACAGTTGTATGTTATGAAAATTTTAATTCGTGGATACAGCTTCATTCGTAATAGTATAAGAAAATACACATTACACCCCACAATATAAACGTTAATCTTGTTGTAATTTCTACACATATATAATTCTAATGCATAACATTACCTCCGTTATATATATATATATATATATATATATATATATATATATATATATATATATGTAAAGCTAGACCAACAAAAAATTATTTACTCTAATTTCTTCATTAGTGTTTTAAAATTATATTTTTTGTTTTTTAAATTATAATGGTTAAAAGAATATCAATGACATAAAATAGAATGTAAAATAAATCTATTGAAATATTTGACGTTACTTATCGAGGAACCTATTGGTAATGAAAATCAAGACTCATCAAGAAAGACGAGTTGCCTTTTTAAAAAGGCTCATGTTTATGAATGGTTGATATTTTTGCACAATGCACCTAGAAAATGCAAGTTTATGGAAAAAATTGATTTTAGAAATTATTTAAATCAATTAATACATGATTACTTAACAAATTCCTAATTTGATGGGGGTTTCTTAAATATTGATTGATTTTAGCGAAGATATATATGCCTTAGCCAGGCCCGCATGCACCATACCATGAACCCAAAACGAACTGAGTTGTCCATCTGATTCGTGTACGTTTGTATTATCAATGGTAGAGGTCTAGCTCTCCCTTTTACAAAAGGTTTGTTACACAAGGTTTCAAACATTTTAGCTTGGTCGTAGTATATAAACGAAATATGTTCTTCATATTTTATTGTGATACATTTACAATACAACAGTGCGATTCCAAAATTTTATGTAACACTACAACTAGTCACTTGGAAAGCTCTTAGCATTCAATACTAAATTATTTTTAACCAAGTAATACAATTCTTCTCCAATATGAGAACTAAACTTAATCTAAAGTTAGTCATTTCCCATGTGTAAAACACCATTTTCAACAAAATTATTGTAATTGCACACTCCATTCTAATTATTTTTAATAAATAAGCACTATAAAAATAAGTAATCCATTATTTTAATAGCATGCATGCAGAAAAAACCCTAGAATTCATGTTGCAAGCTAGAAATCTATCTTAGTTGCAAGTTCATTTTACAAGACAACTACAAGCAACACCTATGCATAGGTATATTAAATTTACTCCACACTTATGAATGCCAAAAAATTTCCACACACCCATTAGTCAAAGGAATCAAAGTTATAGTAATAGAGAATTCAGCCTAATGGCACTTTGGGTTATGTAATCCTTTACACCATGTCTGAACACCTTACTATCGACATGGCCTTGCAAACTATTAAAATCAAGAGGCCACCTCCGTATGTCATCCTCATAATAACCATTTAAAACTTTATTAAAGTATGAGGCTCATTTAATTCACTTAAACTAGTGAGATCTGTACATATAAATATCATATAATATGTCCTTCTTTATCTTCTTGAATAAATAGTCATATATTTTGTGGTAAGTATACGAATTCACTTCTAATAAAATTAGAAATGAAATATAAAATAGGTTTGACGTGTAAATCATATGCCTGATTAAGCTACAAGAATTCTATATTTTCAAATAACTTTGACTCGAGATTTTACAATATAAGATGATGATTCACAATTACTACACATGTGTTTAAAATAAGTCTCCTAAGATAACTTTTAAAAAACATAACCATCACACTCATAACTCACAAGCTTGATTTTATATTAAATGAACCTCACAATCTAGATCGTGTATACTTTGTAAAATAAACATCTTAAATTTATTGCACATCAAATATCCATCTCATATATAATTCCTAAAAAATATTGATGATGATCTCTTAAATTTTTATTTAATTTACCAAGCCACCATATTAAAAAAATATCAAATGAACCTTTATTGTATATATTCAAATGAGACTTGCCCAATTCTAATCATATACTTCTTGGACAAATAAAGGAAAGTTGTCTAAAGTTGCATATTAGACCTCATGAAAGAAATAATAATCATATGTCTGCATAACTAAATATTCACATGTTATTTTGAACCCTCCCATTCTCTCATCTTTTCTAAATCTTGAAGAAAATGTTTGATTTCAAGGCTCTCGGCTAAAAAAATTGCTTTTGATAATTATTATTATGTTAAATTAATGAAACTAATCACAAGACAAACTTCATATAAAATTACGATCTTCGTATGACTTATATTCTTATTGCCACAAACCAAGACACTAGAAATAAAATATGGAATGGTCAGTATCCTAAAATTCAAAACATTTCTCAAGAAAGTGTGCATAATACACTCACTCACAAAAAAATAATTTGTAGATTTTTTCGATTTTCACCTATATGGAGAATTTGAAACGTGCCAATAAGTCCATGAAAGGGCGCTCTGCCTACATTGGTGCATTTTTCCGACGAAGATTATTTTAATTCGATCATAAACTTTAGCTACAATATTTGCACAAAATGGTGTAACGTCTAGAATAAATTATTCTTTAAACTCATTTTTATCAATATGAACATTATTCTTATGCATTTATATAACACCTGGGAGGAGGAAAGAGATCATATTTTGCATGCACCACAATTTTCTTTTATATATGCATAATGTTTCAATTGTAACTACCATATATTTTTTGACTCCTCACTTGCAGTATTAAAATATTCTCTTTCCACACCCTAACAGAAAAATGGAATCTTAAAGAAAAATTAAAATTTAAAATTTTGAGTGAAAATTGGAAAATATCTAGGCTTGCAAATGAACCGAAACAAGTTCGGCTGGTTAATATTTCAGTGAGTTTACCATAAAATTTGAATAATTCTTTTACCATATTACAAAATTTTGTGGTTAAAATTTTTCACAATTGGAACAAAGAATTTAATCCTTCCCCACATAGGTACAAGGTAACCATGTAAGAATTTAAATAAACAGTAAATAATAATGTCATCTAAAGGAAGATACACCAGAGAACTCAAGAAGTTATATATGTATGCTGAACATTGGAAAACATATTTGAACCCGAATATTGCCAAATAAGTTTAAATCTATACCAATCAAAAGGATTCTCAATATTAAATAAGAAAAAGTTTTATGAGTTCTAAATTGAACAAAAACAATTTCAGTGAAACTTCTCTCTCATTCATCAGGAGCTTTCCCATGCTGCTTTACTAATGACTAGTAGTAGCTATAATTCTTCGGTGGAATCTCTTGGGTTGTAAATGGTTAAGATGCAAGGAGTGGATTTCGTGAACATATCAAATGTGGTTGTGTTGCATTAGGAGAAACCACCATTGAGTTTGGATGTTGATAGCGGTCGGTGTTGATTGATGCTCCAGGGAAAAGGAGCTTGTGGGGTCAGAGCTGGTGGGGTTAGAGCAAGAGCAATGTAACAATTATTCCAAGTCCCTGATAAAGCTCAAGTCTAAAACTCAGTCGAGAAACTGAAACGGGTTGTGTCACTGTAGGAGCATGGTGAGGTTGAAGGTTGAAATTCCGGCCATATGTTGGGACAGGCCAAGATATTTGCCCAGGAATACCATAAGCTGGTTTATATCCTGGGGTGATTAGATTCATTCGGTGATCAGGTTTAAAACTCAGCAATTCATATCTTGAATCGAATACGGGTCTCAATCCCGAAGTCTCTAATTCAGTATTACCATTAATACACTAAGTGAACATTTCTCCACAGGATTTCAAGATCAATGGATCTGGTGGAGTCAGTGCAGTTAGTGCACGTGATCCTCCATGCTCTACCTGTACAATTCCCACTTCTGATTTTGAAGGTATATGTGATGATTCACTCGCTATGACTGGTCTTGAGATATCCCCTCTATTTCTAGAACCCACCTCAGGCACTAATCTAGATGCACTAGGATTAGACCTATAAAAACAAGATGATAGCCCTTTCATCAAATTCATTGTCATTAGTGGGTCCATCTATACTTTTATCAATAAATCAGTGTCTATTCTATCTCCCCACTCATTTTTTTTCCGCAAATCCTTTAACAAGTGCAAATATAGTAGAAACCATTGCAAAATATTCTCCAGATTGAGATGAGCTCGAATGGAGATTCTGGTTCATCCAGTAATTCGTCAGTTGGGATGATATGTGTTTCATCATACCATTTACATTTAAGAGAGGTGCAGAATACCTTGCCGTTAGACATTTCTAATTCGAGTTCGAGACTGTCACTTTCCATTTGGTATTTAAATCAAACTGTTTTATAAGCCCAAGAAAAAAACTATTATAATCTTTCTAAAACAAGATCAAAGACTAAATATTAAATATTACATTTTAAAGGCCATACCTTAATAGGTTTTTGCCATTTAATCTTGGGAATTTTTGAATACTTTCTTCTATTTATATCAACATATTACGCTGGTTTCAAAATATCTGAACATGAAGGCTGTAACTTTTGAGAATTATTAGATTTAGTGGGATGACTCTTTGACGTTGAGCTTTCCTGTTTAGTGGTAAACAAGCATATAAAATTTAAATATTCTGAAAAAATTAAAATATATCTATTGTTTATTCATTTTTTCTACAAGGAAAGAAAACTCTCAAAAAATTAAATTCATTATAAGATTAATGCTCAACTCAAAATATCTCAAACTTAACATACTTAATTGTACTGTAAATCCTAATATTATTTAGAAATTGCATAATAGGTCTCTAAATTATGAAAAATTAATAGACTTTGTTACTAGTATTAAGAATTAATTACAATATACGTCCCTACAATATACAAAATATTTATACCATTAAAATAAATTAAAATCTAATAATTAAGATAAAACTTAAAAGTTCGGCGCTAATTATGTGAATTTTGAAAGATCACTAGGTATTATATTTATTTTAAAAGAATATTTTGTTTATAAATTTGGGGGTCATGGGTTCGGGGTGCCACCAACATTCCCTCAACACATGGACAATTTGAAATAGTTTTCAAGATCAAATTTAATTTTTTTTTTGTATTAATTTTTAAGAGGTTTTCAATAATTCTTTATAATTTATTTTTTTGATTAACAATTTTCTCCTGTTTTGCTAAACCAAATGGAAAATCATGAGGATACATATAATCTATGTATATTCACAAATAGAATATATATATACATATTGAGACACACTGATACAAACATATATGTAAATTCATAGATAATAATTGCAAAAAAACCCGAATAATTCAAGTTATAAAAAAAGTAACTAAAATTCATTTATAATAAATGAAAATACTTATAATTATTATAGATCAAACTTGATGAATTTTAAATGAGTATACCTTAGTATAAACTGGCTGTTTAGATTTCTTAAGCTCCTTCGTTACCGAATTGATTGAAAAACATTATTAACTTTTTGAATAAATAGGTTAAGAAACCTAGGCGGGCCGTTTGGAATTTAAATTATTTTAAAAAATGCTTAACAAAAGAAATTTGAAAAGAGGTTGTGTCCAACAATGTATATTTATATTACATGCATAAAAAAAGAAAAAATTTGAAACTAATTTATGTTTATCATAAAGTGTTCTTTTTTGTCAAAAGTTTAATGGGGTCTAGTTCTGGACATAATATAAAAGTGCTACCTACATAGAAAACAAATCCCAATTTTGTGGTGAAATGTTTATTTCTTCCATATGCAAAAAAATATGACGAAATATCAATCTTATTATTTTTATTTCACCTATAAAAACTAGGATATAGTTAATTTTTACATGTTATCATAATTTAATTCGACGTAATTTAAATATTTTTTGACTACACATGCAAGACAGAAGATAAGTAAAACAAATATTTATTAATTTATGATAAAATGTTTAAAGTTATTTTAGTTGTAGTTCACACATACTTATTTATGAAGATAGTCTATCTAATTTTATATTGTAGATCTATATGATGTATTATTTTCACCAATGATATCGACTAATCTATTTCTGTAGTGTACGTACGTATTTTGATTATATCATACTTACACATTTATGCATTGTCTCATTAATTATATTGTATGAATTCACAATATTTTTCACTTGTACTTACAAGTTTAAATATAGTATTATACTTACAAGTATTCATTGAATAAAAAATTATATCATTTGATAATTTATGTTCTGAATACAAATTTAAAGGAATTAATGTTTCATGTTGCTAATCTCGTTAATAAATTCACTTCTAATAAATATAAAATAGGTTTGACGTGTAAATCATATGCCTGATTAAGCTACAAGAATTATATATTTTCAAATAACTTTGACTCGAGATTCTACAATATAAGATGATGATTCACAATTACTACACATGTGTTTAAAATAAGTCTCATAAGATGACTTTTTAAAAACATAACCATCACATTCATAACTCACAAGCTTGATTTTATATTAAATGAACCTTACAATATAGATCTTGTATACTTTGTAAATTAAACATCTCAAATTAATTTCACATCAAATATCCATCTCATAAAATAATTATTAACGTCACGTCTATAACTCTTGTTCTGTTTTTGGCAAATATAAATAATTACTAAAAGATATTGATGATGATCTCTTAAATTTTTATTTACTTCACCAAGCCACCATATTAAAAAATATATCAATTGAACCTTTATTGTATATATTCAAATGAGACTCGCCTAATTCTAATCATGTACTTCTTTGGCAAATAAAGGAGAGTTGTCTAAAGTTGCATAGTAGACCTCATGAAAGAAATAATAGTCATATGCCTGCATAAAAAAATATTCACATGTTATTTTTGAACCCTCCCATTCTCTCTTATTCTTGAACTCTTGAAGATAATGTTTGACTTCAATGCTCTCGGATAAAAAATTTGGTTTTTATAATTATTATTATGTTAAAGCAATGAAACTAATCACAAAACAAACTTCATATAATATTACGATCTTAGTATGAATTATATTCTCATTGCCACAAACCAAGACACTAGAAAAAATATATGGAATGGTCAATATCCTAAAATCCAAAAACATTTCTCAAGAAAGTTTGCATAATACACTCCACTCACAAAAAATTAACTTGTAGAATTTTGCGATTTTCACCTATATGGAGAATTTGAAATGTGCCAATAAGTCCATTGAGTGTGTTCTATTTCGATGCACGTGAAATCAAGATCTTTGTTAAAGGGCCCTCTGCCTACATTGGTGCTCGAATAAATTTGTCTTTAAACTCACTTTTATCAATATGACCATTATTCTTATGCATTTATATAACACCATATCTGGTTTTTTTCTATTCATATTTTGCATGCACCACATTTTTCTTTTATATATGCATAATGTTTTAATTGTAACTACCATATATTATTGGACATCTCACACTTGCAGTATTAAAATATTTTCTTACTACACCGGAACAACAAAATAAAATCTTAGAGAAAAATTAATATTTAAATTTTTGAGCGGAAATTTGAAAATATCTAGGCTTGCAAATGAACCGAAACAAGTTCGGCTGGTTAATATTTCAGTGAGTTTGCCATAAACTTTGAATAATTCTTTTACCATATTACAAAATTTTGTGGTTAAAATTTTTCACAATTGAAACAAAGAATTTAATCCTTCCCCACATATGTACAAGGTAACCATGTAAGAATTTAAATAAACAGTAAATAATAAATAGTCTCAAGGAAGATACACCAGAGAACTCAAGAAATTCAAAATATGTATGCTTAACATTGGAAAATATATTTGAACCCGAATTTTCCTGATAAATCTAAATGTATACCTATCAAAAGGATTCATATAATAAAGGTAATTGTTTAACCTTTTGGGAAGTTCGAGTTACCCTTGGGTTAAACTTTTAATAAAGGTAGTCAAAGTTTGGATAAATTAGAATTTTTACATTCAAAATAGGAAATAATAAATGAACAAACATGATAAAACCCCTGAAATTTAAAAATATACAATACTTAACTATTATTAAGAAAGATTTAGCGCAGAAGAGCAAATCAATAACTATATACTTTTACAGACCTTACAAGTAGACATAAAGTTAATAAGGAACAAACGATTAACCTAACTATTATAAAACTTATTACACTAACTTTAAGAGTTGTAAACTTGTCTTGAAGGCTCAAAGGCTCTGTACCTGAATTAGTTAGTTTCTTCGATACTCGGAAAGTTATTCAAACATGATGAACTATTTATTTGCGTATGAGACAGTATCGATGTCGAATTAAACACAAATCACGAGGAGAATCCATAAAGTTTAGCGTCCAAAGTGTTAAATTGACCAATAGTGTACTACAAAGAAAAACAAGATACATATGTGATGTTATGTTTTTTCCTTTACGGGTAGCGCATAAAATATAATATCTATTCAGTAGGTTCCTTCGGAAAGGCAACAATAAGGATGTTCATGCAGCAAAGTATCTTGGGATATTCTTTGTATGAGTAAATAGAATGCTGAATTAGGTATTCCAAGCTTTTTCATATCAACCAAGTTGCTATAATTAAAGCCTTTTGGTTAATATATGGTAATAAGAATAATATTTCGTCCAGTTGGGTTTACTCTTCTTTGTTGTATAAAAGGAACATATGGAGTATTGGATGAAGAAAGGACAATCCCTTGGACTTGGAGAGCTATATAGAAGGTAAGAGATAACGCTTATGAATAAAAATATCATAGGGTTGGTATAAGGGAGAAGACTAATATGATAAATGATAATTGGCTGAAAGACAAAAGTTAACTGGATTTCTCTCATGAGGTAAATTTTTCATTGGGTAAATTTAACTTTCAAAAGAATGTTTCTAGTTACTATATTAACGGGAGATGGATACTACTTGATGAGTGTAGGGATATTCTGAGTATAATTGAAGATTGTAAGCTTTTTTTTTTATAGTATAAAAGGATTTGTGTTTTCTTTTTATTGAAACCACAAAACCTATTTAACCATCAGTTCAAAACAATAATAAATTACTATTAATAATCAAGACAATTCTCATTATAGGCCTAAACTATCATATTACTTTTAATTATAAGTCAAGCAAATTTTCATTCCTATTTAAAATATTTTTACTTTAATAACCCTCTAAATACAAAAGAACGTAATTCTATTAATTGATTTTCATTTCAATTAACTAAAAAAGGTTTCTTCTCTCCTCTACCAAAGCCATCATTCGTCTACCGACATCTCAGCCTCATCAATACCGTTCTTCAAGATTTTTACTTTATTAAAACTAATATGTTCCCTGTTTTCATTACCTAACAATTAGAAGCCAGTCATAAAATCCCAAACAACCATTACACATTGTTGACTCTATTTTTATTGAAACAATTGTGATTACTATTCGAGGTCCATTAGTTGATTTATCTATTAGAGTGATTCACAATAGATTTTTTTATGTCAATTATTTTATTGTTGTATCAATTTATTGAATATAGAGATGACTCTGACTTTGTAAGCCAGTAATCTATGATGAAGAAAATGTGTGACTTCAATGCTCTCGGATAAAAAATTTGGTTTCTATAATTATTATTATGTTAAAGCAATGAAACTAATCACAAAACAAACTTCATATAATATTACGATCTTAGTATGAATTATATTCTCATTTCCACAAACCAAGACACTAGAAAAAATATATGGAATGGTCAATATCCTAAAATCCAAAAACATTTCTCAAGAAAGTTTGCATAATACACTCCACTCACAAAAAATTAACTTGTAGAATTTTGCGATTTTCACCTATATGGAGAATTTGAAATGTGCCAATAAGTCCATTGAGTGTGTTCTATTTCGATGCACGTGAAATCAAGATCTTTGTTAAAGGGCCCTCTGCCTACATTGGTGCTCGAATAAATTTGTCTTTAAACTCACTTTTATCAATATGACCATTATTCTTATGCATTTATATAACACCATATCTGGTTTTTTTCTATTCATATTTTGCATGCACCACATTTTTCTTTTATATATGCATAATGTTTTAATTGTAACTACCATATATTATTGGACATCTCACACTTGCAGTATTAAAATATTTTCTTACTACACCGGAACAACAAAATAAAATCTTAGAGAAAAATTAATATTTAAATTTTTGAGCGGAAATTTGAAAATATCTAGGCTTGCAAATGAACCGAAACAAGTTCGGCTGGTTAATATTTCAGTGAGTTTGCCATAAACTTTGAATAATTCTTTTACCATATTACAAAATTTTGTGGTTAAAATTTTTCACAATTGAAACAAAGAATTTAATCCTTCCCCACATATGTACAAGGTAACCATGTAAGAATTTAAATAAACAGTAAATAATAAATAGTCTCAAGGAAGATACACCAGAGAACTCAAGAAATTCAAAATATGTATGCTTAACATTGGAAAATATATTTGAACCCGAATTTTCCTGATAAATCTAAATGTATACCTATCAAAAGGATTCTCAATATTAAATAAGAAAAAAATTTATGAGCGTTAAATTGAACAAAAACAATTTCAGTGAAATTTTTATCTCATTCATCAGGAGCTTTCCCATGCTGCTTTACTAATGACTTGTAGTAGTTGTAATCCTTCGGTGGAAGCTCTTTGGTTGTCAATGGTTGAGATGCAAGGAGTGGATTTTGTGAACATATCGAATGTGGTTGCGTTGCATTAGGAGAAACCACCATTGAGTTTGGATGTTGATTGAATAAATGGATCAGCGGTCGATGTTGGTTGTTGCTCCAGGAAAAATGAGTTGGTGGGGTCAGAGCAGGAACAATGTACCAATTATTCCAAGTCTGACTCTGATAAACCTCTGGTCTAAAATTTGGTCGAGAAACTGAAACGGGATGTGTCACTATAGGAGCATGGTGAGGTCTAAGGTTGAAATTCTGGCCATAAGTTGGGACGGGCCATGATATTTGGCCAGGAATACCATAAGCTGGTTTATACCCCCGGGTGATTGGATTTATTCGGTGATCAGGTTTAAAACTTGGAAAGTCATATCTTGAATTGAATACGGGTCCCAATCCCGAAGTCTCTAATTCCATATTACCATTAATACAGTAAGTGAACATATCTCCACAGGATTTCAAGATCGATGGATCTGGTGGAGTCAGTGCACGTGATCCTCCATGCTCTACCTGTACAATTCCCACTTCTGATTTTGAAGGCATAGGTGATGATTCACTCGCTATGACTCGTCTTGAGATATCCCCTCTATTTCTATAACCCACCTCAGGCACTAAGCTAGATGCACTAGGATTAGACCCAGAAAAAGAAGATGATAGACCTTTCATCAAATTAGCTATCATTAGTGGATCCATCAATACTTTTGTCAACAAATCGGTGTCAATTCTATCTCCCAACTCATTTTTTTCCGCAAATCCTTTAACAAGTGTAGATATATTAGAAACCGTTGCAAAATATTCTCCAGATTGAGATGAGCTCGAAGGAGATTCTGGTTCATCCGGTAATTCATCAGTTGGGATGATAGGTGTTTCATCATACCATTTACGTTTAAGAGAGGTGGGTGATACCTTGCCGCTAGGCATTTCTAATTCGAGTTCGAGACTTTCCTCGCCTGCAGCTACTTTCCATTTAGTATTTAAATCAAACTGTTTTATATGACCAAGAAAAAAACTATTATAATCTTTCTAAAACAAGAGAAAAGACTAAATATTTAATATTACATATCAAGAGTCATACCTGGATAGGTTTTTGCCATTTAATCTTGGAAATTTTTGAATACTTTCTTCTATTTATATCAACATACCACGCTGGTTTCGAAATATCGGAAAATGAAGGCTGTAACTTTTGAGAATTCTTAGATTTGGCGGGATGACTCTTTGACGTTGAGCTTTCCTGTTTAGTGATAAACAAGCATATAAATATTAAATATTCTGAAAAACTTGAAAGATATCTATTGTTTATTCGTTTTTTCTACAAGGAAAGAAAACTCTCTGAAATTTAAATTCATTATTATATTAATGCTCAACTCAAAATATATCAAACATAACGTACTTAATTGTACTGTAAATCCTAATATTATCTGGAAATTGCATAATAGGTCTTTAAATTATGCAAAATTAATAGGCTTTGTTACTAATTTTAATAATTAATTATATTATACGTCCCTACAATATACAAAATAATCTAGATTTTATTTTTTTTAAACAAAATATTTATACCATTAAAATAAATTAAAATCTGATAATTAAGATAAAACTTAAAAGTTGGACGCTAATTATATAAAATTTGAAAGATCATTGGGTAGTATAATTATTTTAAAAGAATATTTTGTTTATAATCTAACTTTTTTTATTAATTTTGAAGAGGTTTTCTATAATCCTTTATAATTTAATCTTTTGATTAACAGTTTTCTCATGTGTTTCTAAATCAAATGGAAAATCATGAGGATACATGTAATTCGTGTATATACACAAATAGAATATATATAAAAATATTGAGACACACTGATACAAACATATATGTAAATTCATATAATAGTAAAAAAATCCAAATAAATCAAGTTATAAGCAAAAATTGACTAAAATTCATTTATAATGAATGAAAATACTTATAATTATAATAGATCAAACTTGATGAATTTGAAATGAGTATACCTTAGTATAAACTGGTCGTTTAGATTTCTTAAGCTCCTTCATTTCAGAGTTGATTAAAAAAAATTATTAACTTTTTGAATTAATAGGGAAAGAAACCTAGGTGGCAATTTCTATGCCGTTTGGAATTCAAATGATTTTAAAAAATGCTTAAGAGGAAATTTGAAAAAAGGTTGTGTCCAACTATGTATATTTATATTACATGCATAAAAAAACTTTTGAAACTAAATTATGTTTATTATAAAGTGCTTTTTCGTCAAAAGTTTAATGGGGTCTAGATTCATGACATAATATAAAGGTCCTACCTACATAAAAAACAAATCCTAATTTTGTGGTGAAATGTTTATTTGTCTCATATGAATAAAAAATATGATGTACTATCAATCTTATTATATTTATTGCATCCATTAAAACTAGGATATAGTCAATATTTATAGTAATTACTTATTTTACATGTTATCATAATTTAATTCGACGTAATTTAAATATTTTTTGACTATTCATGCAAGACAGAAGATAAGTAAAACAAATATTTATTAATTTATGATAAAATGTTTAAAGTTATTTTAGTTGTAGTTCACACATGCTTATTTATGAGGATTAGTCTATCTAATTTTATATTGTAGATCTATATGATGTATAGGTTTCACGAATGATACCGACTGTACGTATTTTGATGATATCATACTTACACATTTATGCATTGTCTCATTAATTATATTGTAAGAATTCACAATATTTTTCACTTGTACTTACAAGTTTAAATATTGTATTATACTTACAAGTATTCATTGAATAAAAAATTCTATCATTTGATAATTTATGTTCTGAATACCAATTTAAAGGAATTAATGTTTCATGTTGCTAATCTCGTTAATAAAGGAATTGAACTAAAACTATGTTTAAATATTAGAGACTATGGTAACAATGACATTTGTCATATTCGTATGACAAAAGAAACTATTAATAGAATGAGAACATTTGAGATATTTACTATTGAGTTATATTTTGTTTTTATTAAATAAACGAATCAATTTTGTATTCGATATTTTATATCTAATTGCATAGTTTTCTATTTTTTATAGTAATTTTTGTATGAGTTATTAGAAATTCAATGTCTAAATTCAAAGATCTTCCTTCCTTTGTAATTCAAAATCTTTGAAAATATGAATACAAATAATTAAAAATCGAGATATTATTATTACTATGTATTCCAAGCAAATATTGAATCTAGTTGATTTTTCAGAATTACAATTACATTGTTTTTAGAGGGTAGAAAAGTAGAAAAATATTTCAAACTGATTACCTTTTACAATAATTTTTTTATAGCATTTACATTTTTAACACTACCATTATTTTTTTTTGTTATAGTTGTTGATGTTGCTGTTATTATTATAAAACATAGTCTACTAGAATCAATGTCTAAGCTGTACTCATAGACATTTGTCACTTACATGACACACTAGCTACCACATACATATGGAATACATTAGAGTTTAGGACGGGGAGGCCTCATCCGAAATTGGGATATTAGAGTTAAGCACGGGTTGGTCGCATCATGAATTGAAATACTTATAAACCCGAGTATAAACACCCAGGTTACATAATAGGCGTGACGAACTCAAGGGTAAAGGTAATTGTTTAACCTTTTTGGAAGTTCGAGTTACCCTTGGGTTAAACTTTATCAAAGGTAGTCAAAGTTTGGATAAATTAGAATTTTTACATTCAAAATAGGAAATAATAAATGAACAAACATGATAACACACCTGAAATTTAAAAATATACAATACTTAACTATTATTAAGAAAGATTTAGCGCAGAAGAGCAAATCAATAACTATATACTTTTACAGACCTTACAAGTAGACATAAAGTTAATAAGGAACAAAGAATTAACATAACTATTATAAAACTCATTACACTAACTTTAAGAGCTGTAAAATTGTCTTGAAGGCTCTGTACCTGAATTAGTTAGTTTCTTCGATACTCGGAAAGTTATTCAAACATGATGAACTATTTATTTGCGTATGAGACAGTATCGATTTCGAATTGAACACAAATCACGAGGAGAATCCATAAAGTTTAGCGTCCAAAGTGTTAAATTGACCAATAGTGTACTACAAAGAATAACAAGATACATATTTGATGTTACGTTTTTTCCTTTACGGGTAGCGCATAAAATATAATATCTATTCAGTAGGTTCCTTCGAAAAGGCAACAATAAGGATGTTCATGCAGCAAAGTATCTTGGGATATTCTTTGTATGAGTAAATAGAATGCTGAATTAGGTATTCCAAGGCTTTTTCATATCAACCAAGTTGCTATAATTAAAGCCTTTTGGTTAATATATGGTAATAAGAATAATATTTCGTCCAGATGGGTTTACTCTTCTTTGTTGTATAAAAGGAACATATGGAGTATTGGATGAAGAAAGGACAATCCCTTGGACTTGGAGAGCTATATAGAAGGTAAGAGATAACGCTTATGAATAAAAAGATCATAGGGTTGGTATAAGGGAGAAGACTAATATGATAAATGATAATTGGCTGAAAGACAAAAGTTAACTAGATTTCTCTCATGAGGTAAATTTTTCATTGGGTAAATTTAACTTTCAAAAGAATGTTTCTAGTTACTATATTAACGGGAGATGGATACTACTTGATGAGTGTAGGGATATTCTGAGTATAATTGAAGATTGTAAGCTTTTTTTTCTAGTATAAAAGGATTTGTGTTTTCTTTTTATTGTAATCACAAAACCTATTTAACCATCAGTTCAAAACAATATTAAATTACTATTAATAATCAAGAAGGTTCTCATTATATGCCTAAACTATCATATTACTTTTAATTATAAGTCAAGCAAATTTTGCATTCCTATTTAAAATATTTTTACTTTAATAACCCTCTAAATACAAAAGAACGTAATTCTATTAATTGATTTTCATTTCAATTAACTAAAAAAGGTTTCTTCTCTCCTCTACCAAAGCCATCATTCTTCTACCGACATCTCAGCCTCATCAATACCGTTCTTCAAGATTTTTACTTTATTAAAACTAATATGTTCCCTATTTTCATTACCTAACAATTAGAAGCTAGTCATAAAATCCAAAACAACCATTACACATTCTTGACTCTATTTTTATTGAAACAATTGCGATTACTATTCGAGGTCCATTAGTTGATTTATCTATTAGAGTGATTCACAATAGATTTTTTTATGTCAATTATTTTTTTGTTGTATCAATTTATTGAATATAGAGATGACTCTGACTTTGTAAGCCAGTAATCTATGATGAAGAAAATGTTTGACTTCAATGCTCTCGGATAAAAAATTTGGTTTTTATAATTATTATTATGTTAAAGCAATGAAACTAATCACAAAACAAACTTCATATAATATTACGATCTTAGTATGAAGTATATTCTCATTGCCACAAACCAAGACACTAGAAAAAATATATGGAATGGTCAATATCCTAAAATCCAAAAACATTTCTCAAGAAAGTTTGCATAATACACTCCACTCACAAAAAATTAACTTGTAGAATTTTGCGATTTTCACCTATATGGAGAATTTGAAATGTGCCAATAAGTCCATTGAGTGTGTTCTATTTCGATGCACGTGAAATCAAGATCTTTGTTAAAGGGCCCTCTGCCTACATTGGTGCACGAATAAATTTGTCTTTAAACTCACTTTTATCAATATGACCATTATTCTTATGCATTTATATAACACCATATCTGGTTTTTTTCTATTCATATTTTGCATGCACAACATTTTTCTTTTATATATGCATAATGTTTCAATTATAACTACCCTATATTATTGGACATCTCACACTTGCAGTATTAAAATATTTTCTTACTACACCGTAACAACAAAATAGAATCTTAGAGAAAAATTAATATTTAAATTTTTGAGCGGAAATTTGAAAATATCTAGGCTTGCAAATGAACCGAAACAAGTTCGGCTGGTTAATATTTCAGTGAGTTTTCCATAAACTTTGAATAATTCTTTTACCATATTACGAAATTTTGTGGTTAAAATTTTTCACAATTGGAACAAAGAGTTTAATCCTTCCCCACATATGTACAAGGTAACCATGTAAGAATTTAAATAAACATTAAATAATAAAGTCGTCTCAAGGAAGATACACCAGAGAACTCAAGAAATTCAAAATATGTATGCTCAACATTGGAAAATATATTTGAACCCGAATTTTCCTGATAAATCTAAATGTATACCTATCAAAAGGATTCTCAATATTAAATAAGAAAAAAATTTATGAGCGTTAAATTGAACAAAAACAATTTCAGTGAAATTTTTTTCTTATTCATCAGGAGCTTTCCCATGCTGCTTTACTAATGACTTGTAGTAGTTGTAATCCTTCGGTGGAAGCTCTTTGGTTGTCAATGGTTGAGATGCAAGGAGTGGATTTTGTGAACATATCAAATGTGGTTGCGTTGCATTAGGAGAAACCACCATTGAGTTTGGATGTTGATTGAATAAATGGATCAGCGGTCGATGTTGGTTGTTGCTCCAGGAAAAATGAGTTGGTGGGGTCAGAGCAGGAACAATGTAACAATTATTCCAAGTCTGACTCTGATAAACCTCAGGTCTAAAATTTGGTCGAGAAACTGAAACGGGATGTGTCACTATAGGAGCATGGTGAGGTTCAAGGTTGAAATTCTGGCCATAAGTTGGGACAGGCCATGATATTTGGCCAGGAATACCATAAGCTGGTTTATACCCCCGGGTGATTGGATTCATTCGGTGATCAGGTTTAAAACTCGGAAAGTCATATCTTGAATTGAATACGGGTCCCAATCCCGAAGTCTCTAATTCCATATTACCATTAATACAGTAAGTGAACATATCTCCACAGGATTTCAAGATCGATGGATCTGGTGGAGTCACTGCAGGTAGTGCACGTGATCCTCCATGCTCTACCTGTACAATTCCATTTTGAAGGTATAGGTGATGATTCACTCGCTATGACTCGTCTTGAGATATCCCCTCTATTTCTATAACCCACCTCGGGCACTAAGCTAGATGCAATAGGATTAGACCCAGAAAAAGAAGATGATAGACCTTTCATCAAATTAGCTGTCATTAGTGGGTCCATCAATACTTTTGTCAACAAATCGGTGTCAATTCTATCTCCCAACTCATTTTTTTCCGCAAATCCTTTAACAAGTGTAGATATATTAGAAACCGTTGCAAAATATTCTCCAGATTGAGATGAGCTCGAAGGAGATTCTGGTTCATCCGGTAATTCATCAGTTGGGATGATAGGTGTTTCATCATACCATTTACGTTTAAGAGAGGTGGGTAATACCTTGCCGCTAGGCATTTCTAATTCGAGTTCGAGACTTTCCTCGCCTGCCGCTACTTTCCATTTGGTATTTAAATCAAACTGTTTTATATGACCAAGAAAAAAACTATTATAATCTTTCTAAAACAAGAGAAAAGACTAAATATTTAATATTACATATCAAGAGTCATACCTGAATAGGTTTTTGCCATTTAATCTTGGGAATTTTTGAATACTTTCTTCTATTTATATCAACATACCACGCTGGTTTCGAAATATCGGAAAATGAAGGCTGTAACTTTTGAGAATTCTTAGATTTAGCGGGATGACTCTTTGACGTTGAGCTTTCCTGTTTAGTGGTAAACAAGCATATAAATATTAAATATTCTGAAAAACTTGAAAGATATCTATTGTTTATTCGTTTTTTCTACAAGGAAAGATATCTCAAACATAACATACTTAATTGTACTGTAAATCCTAATATTATTTGGAAATCGCACAATAGGTCTTTAAATTATGCAAAATTAATAGGCTTTGTTACTAATTTTAATAATTAATTATATTATACGTCCCTACAATATACAAAATAATCTAGATTTTATTTTTTTGAAACAAAATATTTGTACCATTAAAATAAATTAAAATCTGATAATTAAGATAAAACTTAAAAGTTGGACGCTAATTATATAAAATTTGAAAGATCATTGGGTAGTATAATTATTTTAAAAGAATATTTTGTTTATAATTTAATTGTTTTTATTAATTTTGAAGAGGTTTTCAATAATCCTTTATAATTTAATCTTTTGATTAACAGTTTTCTCATGTTTTTCTAAATCAAATGGAAAATCATGAGGATACATATAATCCATGTATATACACAAATAGAATATATATATAAAAATATTGAGACACACTGATACAAACATATATGTAAATTCATATAATAGTAAAAAAAATCCAAATAAATCAAGTTATAAGCAAAAATTGACTAAAATTCATTTATAATGAATGAAAATACTTATAATTATAATAGATTAAACTTGAGGAATTTGAAATGAGTATACCTTAGTATAAACTGGTCGTTTAGATTTCTTAAGCTCCTTCATTTCAGAGTTGATTGAAAAAAATTATTAACTTTTTGAATTAATAGGGATAGAAACCTAGGCGGCAATTTCTATGCCGTTTGGAATTCAAATGATTTTAAAAAAAGCTTAAGAGGAAATTTGAAAAAAGGTTGTGTCTAACTATGTATATTTATATTAGAGGAAATCCCAATTTTTGGCCACGGCCTACAAACATTTTTAGGCCAAACGTATTCAAAACGCCCATTTTTAGGCTATTTCATTAATTTCATGAGATATTTCATTGATTTTAAGGACAATTTGGATTAGACCGAGTTTCTAGTTTGTGATGCGGCCAAATAAACATATAGTTTATTTAAAATGCCTAAATTGTCCTTAGAATCAATAAAAGATCTTATGAAATTAGTGAAATGGCCTAAAAATGGGCGTTTTGAATACGTTTGGCCTAAAAATGTGACTTTTAAAACGTTTGGCCTAAAAATGTTTTTAGTCCATAGGTAATGGCCCAAAAATGGAATTTGCTCTTTATATTACATGCATAAAAAAAACTTTTGAGACTAAATTATGTTTATTATAAAGTGCTATTTCGTCAAAAGTTTAATGGGTCTAGATTCATGACATAATATAAAGGTCCTACCTACATAAAAAACAAATCCTAATTTTGTGGTGAAATGTTTATTAGTCTCATAAGAATAAAAAATATGATGTACTATCAATCTTATTATTTTTATTGCATCCATTAAAACTAGGATATAGTCAATATTTATAGTAATTACTTATTTTACATGTTATCATAATTTAATTTGACGTAATTTAAATATTTTTTGACTATACATGCAAGACAGAAGATAAGTAAAACAAATATTTATTAATTTATGATAAAATGTTTAAAGTTATTTTAGTTGTAGTTCACACATACTTATTTATGAGGATTAGTCTATCTAATTTTATATTGTAGATCTATATGATGTATTGGTTTCACCAATGATATCGACTGTACGTATTTTGATGATATCATACTTACACATTTATGCATTGTCTCATTAATTATATTGTAAGAATTCACAATATTTTTCACTTGTACTTACAAGTTTAAATATTGTATTATACTTACAAGTATTCATTGAATAAAAAATTCTATCATTTGATAATTTATGTTCTGAATACCAATTTAAAGGAATTAATGTTTCATGTTGCTAATCTCGTTAATAAAGGAATTGAACTAAAACTATGCTTAAATATTAGGGACTATGGTAACAATGACATTTGTCATATTCGTATGACAAAAGAAACTATTAATAGAATGAGAACATTTGAGATATTTACTATTGAGTTATATTTTGTTTTTATTAAATAAACGAATCAATTTTGTATTCGATATTTTATATCTAATTGCATAGTTTTTTATTTTTTATAGTAATTTTTGTATGAGTTATTAGAAATTCAATGTCTAAATTCAAAGATCTTCCTTCCTTTGTAATTCAAAATCTTTGAAAATATGAATACAAATAATTAAAAATCGAGATATTATTATTACTATGTATTCCAAGCAAATATTGAATCTAGTTGATTTTTCAGAATTATAATTACATTGTTCTTAGAGGGTGGAAAAGTAGAAAAATATTTCAAACTGGTTACCTTTTACAATAATTTTTTTATAGCATTTACATTTTTAGCACTACCATTATTTTTTTTGTTATAGTTGTTGATGTTGCTGTTATTATTATAAAACATAGTCTACTAGAATCAATGACTAAGTTGTACTCATAGACATTTGTCACTAACATGACACACTAGCTACCACATACATATGGAATACATTAGAATTTAGGACGGGGAGGCCTCATCCGAAATTGGGATATTAGAGTTAAGCACGGGTTGGTCGCATCATGAATTGAAATACTTATAAACCCGAGTATAAACACCCAGGTTACATAATAGGCGTGACGAACTCAAGGGTAAAGGTAATTGTTTAACCTTTTGGGAAGTTCGAGTTACCCTTGGGTTAAACTTTATCAAAGGTAGTCAAAGTTTGGATAAATTAGAATTTTTACATTCAAAATAGGAAATAATAAATGAACAAACATGATAACACACCTGAAATTTAAAAATATACAATACTTAACTATTATTAAGAAAGATTTAGCGCAGAAGAGCAAATCAATAACTATATACTTTTACAGACCTTACAAGTAGACATAAAGTAAATAAGGAACAAACGATTAACCTAACTATTATAAAACTCATTACACTAACTTTAAGAGCTGTAAACTTGTCTTGAAGGCTCGAAGGCTCTGTACCTGAATTATTTAGTTTCTTCGATACTCGGAAAGTTATTCAAACATGATGAACTATTTATTTGCGTATGAGACAGTATCGATTTCGAATTGAACACAAATCACGAGGAGAATCCATAAAGTTTAGCGTCCAAAGTGTTAAATTGACCAATAGTGTACTACAAAGAAAAACAAGATACATATGTGATGTTATGTTTTTTCCTTTACGGGTAGCGCATAAAATATAATATCTATTCAGTAGGTTCCTTCGGAAAGGCAACAATAAGGATGTTCATGCAGCAAAGTATCTTGGGATATTCTTTGTATGAGTAAATAGAATGCTGAATTAGGTATTCCAAGGCTTTTTCATATCAACCAAGTTGCTATGATTAAAGCCTTTTGGTTAATATATGGTAATAAGAATAATATTTCGTCCAGATGGGTTTACTCTTCTTTGTTGTATAAAAGGAACATATGGAGTATTGGATGAAGAAAGGACAATCACTTGGACTTGGAGAGCTATATAGAAGGTAAGAGATAACGCTTATGAATAAAAAGATCATAGGGTTGGTATAAGGGAGAAGACTAATATGATAAATGATAATTGGCTGAAAGACAAAAGTTAACTGGATTTCTCTCATGAGGTAAATTTTTCATTGGGTAAATTTAACTTTAAAAAGAATGTTTCTAGTTACTATATTAACGGGAGATGGATACTACTTGATGAGTGTAGGGATATTCTGAGTATAATTGAATATTGTAAGCTTTTTTTTCTAGTATAAAAGGATTTGTGTTTTCTTTTTATTGTAATCACAAAACCTAGTTAACCATCAGTTTAAAACAATATTAAATTACTATTAATAATCAAGACGGTTCTCTTTATAGGCCTAAACTATCATATTACTTTTAATTATAAGTCAAGCAAATTTTGCATTCCTATTTAAAATATTTTAACTTTAATAACCCTCTAAATACAAAAGAACGTAATTCTATTAATTGATTTTCATTTCAATTAACTAAAAAAGGTTTCTTCTCTCCTCTACCAAAGCCATCATTCTTCTACCGACATCTCAGCCTCAGTACCGTTCTTCAAGATTTTTACTCTATTAAAACTAATATGTTCCCTATTTTCATTACCTAACAATTAGAAGCTAGTCATAAAATCACAAACAACCATTACACATTGTTGACTCTATTTTTATTGAAACAATTGTGATTACTATTCGAGGTCCATTAGTTGATTTATCTATTAGAGTGATTCACAATAGATTTTTTTATGTCAATTATTTTTTTGTTGTATCAATTTATTGAATATAGAGATGACTCTGACTTTGTAAGCCAGTAATCTATGATGAAGAAAATGTTTGACTTCAATGCTCTCGGATAAAAAATTTGGTTTTTATAATTATTATTATGTTAAAGCAATGAAACTAATCACAAAACAAACTTCATATAATATTACGATCTTAGTATGAATTATATTCTCATTGCCACAAACCAAGACACTAGAAAAAATATATGGAATGGTCAATATCCTAAAATCCAAAAACATTTCTCAAGAAAGTTTGCATAATACACTCCACTCACAAAAAATTAACTTGTAGAATTTTGCGATTTTCACCTATATGGAGAATTTGAAATGTGCCAATAAGTCCATTGAGTGTGCTCTATTTCGATGCACGTGAAATCAAGATCTTTGTTAAAGGGCCCTCTGCCTACATTGGTGCTCGAATAAATTTGTCTTTAAACTCACTTTTATCAATATGACCATCATTCTTATGCATTTATATAACACCATATCTGGTTTTTTTCTATTTATATTTTGCATGCACCACATTTTTCTTTTATATATGCATAATGTTTCAATTGTAACTACCATATATTATTGGACATCTCACACTTGCAGTATTAAAATATTTTCTTACTACACCGTAACAACAAAATAGAATCTTAGAGAAAAATGAATATTTAAATTTTTGAGCGAAAATCTGAAAATATCTAGGCTTGCAAATGAACCGAAACAAGTTCGGTTGGTTAATATTTCAGTGAGTTTGCCATAAACTTTGAATAATTCTTTTACCATATTTCAAAATTTTGTGGTTAAAATTTTTCACAATTGGAACAAAGAATTTAATCCTTCCCCACATATGTACAAGGTAACCATGTAAGAATTTAAATAAACAGTAAATAATAAAGTCGTCTCAAGGAAGATACACCAGAGAACTCAAGAAATTCAAAATATGTATGCTTAACATTGGAAAATATATTTGAACCCGAATTTTCCTGATAAATCTAAATGTATACCTATCAAAAGGATTCTCAATATTAAATAAGAAAAAAATTTATGAGCGTTAAATTGAACAAAAACAATTTCAGTGAAATTTTTTTCTCATTCATCATGAGCTTTCCCATGCTGCTTTACTAATGACTTGTAGTAGTTGTAATCCTTCGGTGGAAGCTCTTTGGTTGTCAATGGTTGAGATGCAAGGAGTGGATTTTGTGAACATATCAAATGTGGTTGCGTTGCATTAGGAGAAACCACCATTGAGTTTGGATGTTGATTGAATAAATGGATCGGCGGTCTAAGTTGGTGTTGCTCCAGGAAAAATGAGTTGGTGGGGTCAGAGCAGGAACAATGTAACAATTATTCCAAGTCTGACTCTGATAAACCTCAGGTCTAAAATTTGGTCGAGAAACTGAAACGGGATGTGTCACTATAGGAGCATGGTGAGGTTCAAGGTTGAAATTCTGGCCATAAGTTGGGACAAGCCATGATATTTGGCCAGGAATACCATAAGCTGGTTTATACCCCCGGGTGATTGGATTCATTCGGTGATCAGGTTTAAAACTCGGAAAGGCATATCTTGAATTGAATACGGGTCCCAATCCCGAAGTCTCTAATTCCATATTACCATTAATACAGTAAGTGAACATATCTCCACAGGATTTCAAGATCGATGGATCTGGTGGAGTCACTGCAGGTAGTGCACGTGATCCTCCATGCTCTACCTGTACAATTCCCACTTCTGATTTTGAAGGTATAGGTGATGATTCACTCGCTATGACTCGTCTTGAGTTATCCCCTCTATTTCTATAACCCACCTCGGGCACTAAGCTAGATGCACTAGGATTAGACCCAGAAAAAGAAGATGATAGACCTTTCATCAAATTAGTTGTCATTAGTGGGTGCATCAATACTTTTGTCAACAAATCGGAGTCAATTCTATCTCCCTACTCATTTTTTTCCACAAATCCTTTAACAAGTGTAGATATATTAGAAACCTTTGCAAAATATTCTCCAGATTCATCAGTTGGGATGATAGGTGTTTCATCATACCATTTACGTTTAAGAGAGGTGGGTAATACCTTGCCGCTAGGAATTTCTAATTCGAGTTCGAGACTTTCCTCGCCTGCAGCTACTTTCCATTTGGTATTTAAATCAAACTATTTTATAATACCAAGAATAAAACTATTATAATCTTTCTAAAACAAGAGAAAAGACTAAATATTTAATATTACATATCAAGAGTCATACCTGAATAGGTTTTTGCCATTTAATCTTGGGAATTTTTGAATACTTTCTTCTATTTATATCAACATACCACGCTGGTTTCGAAATATCAGAAAATGAAGGCTGTAACTTTTGAGAATTCTTAGATTTAGCGGGATGACTCTTTGACGTTGAGCTTTCCTGTTTAGTGGTAAACAAGCATATAAATATTAAATATTCTGAAAAACTTGAAAGATATCTATTGTTTATTCGTTTTTTCTACAAGGAAAGAAAACTCTCTGAAATTTAAATTCATTATTAAATTAATGCTCAACTCAAAATATCTCAAACATAACATACTTAATTTTACTGTAAATCCTAATATTATCTGGAAATTGCATAATAGGTCTTTAAATTATGCAAAATAAATAGGCTTTGTTACTAATTTTAATAATTAATTATACTATACGTCCCTACAATATACAAAATAATCTAGATTTTATTTTTTTTAAACAAAATATTTATACCATTAAAATAAATTAAAATCTGATAATTAAGATAAAACTTAAAAGTTGGACGCTAATTATATAAAATTTGAAAGATCATTGGGTAGTATAATTATTTTAAAAGAATATTTTGTTTATAATCTAATTTTTTTTATTAATTTTGAAGAGGTTTTCAATAATCCTTTATAATTTAATCTTTTGATTAACAGTTTTCTCATGTGTTTCTAAATCAAATGGAAAATCATGAGGATACATATAATCCATGTATATACAAAAATAGAATATATATTTATAAAAATATTGAGACACACTGATACAAACATATATGTAAATTCATAGATTATAATAGCAAAAAAAATCCAAATAAATTAAGTTATAAGCAAAAATTGACTAAAATTCATTTATAATGAATGAAAATACTTATAATTATAATAGATCAAACTTGATGAATTTGAAATGAGTATAGCTTAGTATAAACTGGTCGTTTAGATTTCTTAAGCTCCTTCATTTCAGAGTTGATTGAAAAAAATTATTAACTTTTTGAATTAATAGGGAAAGAAACCTAGGCGGCAATTTCTATGCCGTTTGGAATTCAAATGATTTTAAAAAATGCTTAAGAGGAAATTTGAAAAAAGGTTGTGTCCAACTATGTATATTTATATTACATGTATAAAAAAAACTTTTGAAACTAAATTATGTTTATTATAAAGTGCTTTTTCGTCAAAAGTTTAATGGGTTCTAGATTCATGACATAATATAAAGGTCTTACCTACATAAAAAACAAATCCTAATTTTGTGGTGAAATGTTTATTTGTCTCATATGAATAAAAAATATGATGTACTATCAATCTTATTATTTTTATTGCATCCATTAAAACTAGGATATAGTCAATATTTATAGTAATTACTTATTTTACATGTTATCATAATTTAATTCGACGTAATTTAAATATTTTTTGACTATACATGCAAGACAGAAGATAAGTAAAACAAATATTTATTAATTTATGATAAAATGTTTAAAGTTATTTTAGTTGTAGTTCACACATACTTATTTATGAGGATTAGTCTATCTAATTTTATATTGTAGATCTATATGATGTATTGGTTTCACCAATGATATCGACTGTACGTATTTTGATGATATCATACTTACACATTTATGCATTGTCTAATAGATTATATTGTAAGAATTCACAATATTTTTCACTTGTACTTACAAGTTTAAATATTGTATTATACTTACAAGTATTCATTGAATAAAAAATTCTATCATTTGATAATTTATGTTCTGAATACCAATTTAAAGGAATTAATGTTTCATGTTGCTAATCTCGTTAATAAAGGAATTGAACTAAAACTATGTTTAAATATTAGGGACTATGGTAACAATGACATTTGTCATATTCGTATGACAAAAGAAACTATTAAGAGAATGAGAACATTTGAGATATTTACTATTGAGTTATATTTTTTTTTTTTATTAAATAAACGAATCAATTTTGTATTCGATATTTTATATCTAATTGCATAGTTTTTTATTTTTTATAGTAATTTTTGTATGAGTTATTAGAAATTCAATGTCTAAATTCAAAGATCTTCCTTCCTTTGTAATTCAAAATCTTTGAAAATATGAATACAAATAATTAAAAATCGAGATATTATTATTACTATGTATTCCAAGCAAATATTGAATCTAGTTGATTTTTCAGAATTACAATTACATTGTTTTTAGAGGGTAGAAAAGTATAAAAATATTTCAAACTGGTTACCTTTTACAATAATTTTTTTATAGCATTTACATTTTTAACACTACCATTATTTTTTTTGTTATAGTTGTTGATGTTGTTGATGTTGTTGTTATTATTATAAAACATAGTCTACTAGAATCAATGACTAAGCTGTACTCATAGACATTTGTCACTAACATGACACACTAGCTACCACATACATATGTAATACATTAGAGTTTAGGACGGGGAGGCCTCATCCGAAATTGGGATATTAGAGTTAAGAACGGGTTGATCGCATCATGAATTGAAATACTTATAAACCCGAGTATAAACACCCAGGTTACATAATAGGGGTGACGAACTCAAGGGTAAAGGTAATTGTTTAACCTTTTGGGAAGTTCGAGTTACCCTTGGGTTAAACTTTATCAAAGGTAGTCAAAGTTTGGATAAATTAGAATTTTTACATTCAAAATAGGAAATAATAAATGAACAAACATGATAACACCCCTGAAATTTAAAGATATACAATACTTAACTATTATTAAGAAAGATTTAACGCAGAAGAGCAAATCAATAACTATATACTTTTACAGACCTTACAAGTAGACATAAAGTTAATAAGGAACAAACGATTAGCCTAACTATTATAAAATTCATTACACTAACTTTAAGAGCTGTAAACTTGTCTTGAAGGCTCGAAGGCTCTGTAACTGAATTAGTTAGTTTCTTCAATACTCGGAAAGTTATTCAAACATGATGAACTATTTATTTGCGTATGAGACAGTATCGATTTCGAATTGAACACAAATCACGAGGAGAATCCATAAAGTTTAGCGTCCAAAGTGTTAAATTGACCAATAATGTACTACAAAGAAAAACAAGATACCTATGTGATGTTATGTTTTTTCCTTTACGGGTAGCGCATAAAATATAATATCTATTCAGTAGGATCCTTCGGAAAGGCAACAATAAGGATGTTCATGCAGCAAAGTATCTTGGGATATTCTTTGTATGAGTAAATAGAATGCTGAATTAGGTATTCCAAGGCTTTTTCATATCAACCAAGTTGCTATAATTAAAGCCTTTTAGTTAATATATGGTAATAAGAATAATATTTCGTCAAGATGTGTTTACTCTTCTTTGTTGTATAAAAGGAACATATGGAGTATTGGATGAAGAAAGGACAATCCCTTGGACTTGGAGAGCTATATAGAAGGTAAGAGATAACGCTTATGAATAAAAAGATCATAGGGTTGGTATAAGAGAGAAGACTAATATGATAAATGATAATTGGCTGAAAGACAAAAGTTAACTGGATTTCTTTCATGAGGTAAATTTTTCATTGGGTAAATTTAACTTTCAAAAGAATGTTTCTAGTTACTATATTAACGGGAGATGGATACTACTCGATGAGTGTAGGGATATTCTGAGTATAATTGAAGATTGTAAGCTTTTTTTCTAGTATAAAAGGATTTGTGTTTTCTTTTTATTGTAATCACAAAACCTATTTAACCATCAGTTCAAAACAGTATTAAATTACTATTAATAATCAAGACGATTCTCATTATAGGCCTAAACTATCATATTACTTTTAATTATAAGTCAAGCAAATTTTCATTCCTATTTAAAATATTTTTACTTTAATAACCCTCTAAATACAAAAGAACGTAATTCAATTAATTGATTTTCATTTCAATTAACTAAAAAAGGTTTCTTCTCTCCTCTACCAAAGCCATCATTCTTCTACCGACATCTCAGCCTCATCAATACCGTTCTTCAAGATTTTTACTTTATTAAAACTAATATGTTCCCTATTTTCATTACCTAACAATTAGAAGCCAGTCATAAAATCCCAAACAACCATTACACATTGTTGACTCTACTTTTATTGAAACAATTGTGATTACTATTCGAGGTCCATTAGTTGATTTATCTATTAGAGTGATTCACAATAGATTTTTTTATGTCAATTATTTTTTTGTTGTATCAATTTATTGAATATAGAGATGACTCTGACTTTGTAAGCCAGTAATCTATAATGAAGAAATCGTTGCCCAGGCGCACCGCCTAGACGTCAAATCCCCCCTCAGCCGACTATGCATAGTAAAAAGGATAGATGTTTTTTTAGCATCTTAGTCACCATGGAAGAGACATCTAGCCCTATAGGTGTCGATTAATAGCAAAAGATAGCCACATAGGCTCTTCTATTATTTTTTTTACTCTCGAAAATTATTAAATTGATATTATAAGACTAGTTTTAGTATTGTTATATTTATTATAGTTTGGATAGATGAATTTTATGACTTAATTGTTAAATGTTTTATGACTACGACATATATATATATATATATATTTGAATAAATAAAATTAAATAGAAGAAATAAAAATCGCCCAATCCCGACTAGACCCCGCATAACCCTCCTATAAGCCAGACCCATATTAACCACCTATGCCGCAAAACCAAGTTCTACAACATAGCCAATCATAACAACAAGAATGCCAGCCGATATACCATTTTCAAAATATGGATGTCTCTAAGGAATAGCCTTTTCTTTCAGGAGTAATCTTTCTTGGTTAATCCATTTTATATTTCGATTAAAAGTATTAACTTTGTATTTGCATATCTTCTTTACATGTTTACGTGTTTAAATTGTTATCTTGAGATTCATAGAACACACAACAACCTTTGGGTCTCTTTTTCAAAGTCATGTAATGTTTATTAATATATGTATTGATTACTACAAGTTGTTCCGCAAATTTTTAACTTCCTCGTGTTATATGTCGGAGCATTAGTAAGGGTGAATATAACTTGACAGTCAAGGGAGTACATGAAAGTAATCATTGTTTTTTGTTTCTCGTGTATGCATTGTTTAATTTCAAGGGAAAGTTGGAAGAGGAGATTCTGGGTCTTTATTAATAGAAGAATAAGTTCACAATATTACGTCTCATTGGACAAGGGAATATGCATGAAAATATACATGGGTCATGGGAATAGGTTGATAGGCCCACAAGTAGTGATGAATATGCATGAAAATAATATGATAAAGAATATAACTGTGAATCGGATGATTAGGATAATAAATATGATGATGATTATGAGGATGATGTGGATGATCGGACGGGTTACATTCATGTGGAAGGTCAAGTTGATACGAGAACTTCATATAAAGTAGACTTAAATGAGGAACAAAATTTGTCAGGTGAATATTGATGAAGGTGAATCACCTCTACAAAAGATCAAAATATCCACTTCTTATCTAGCAAGCATGTTAATTATTAGTCTATAAAATTAGATATAGTTCATTTTATGTAATCTTGTATTACTACAGGTCCTTGAAGAAATAGATATAATTTTCCTAGATAAAGAGAGGGAACACCCATTTTCCAGTTCAAATATGAAAGATAACAAATTAAGAATATTTAATTTAATATTTAATACTATGGGGTACAAAAATTTTATATATTCACTTGAGAATTGTTATTTTATTTTCAGACAATGATTATTTGTTATTACATGTAGGAAAGTTTCAAAGGTGAAAGAAATTACGAAGATACACTTTGATGAACTTTTGATCTCGATAATTATCTACCATTTTATCATGAATTCTCCATATATCATAAAAATATTGATTATAGTCAATGTTATTGTGATAGTCGAATTATTTGTTAAAGAGAACCTTCTTATGTTTTATTAAAGTAAATTTTATATCATTGACATATTCATACTTTCCTTGTTGTGTTGGTTTAAGGTCTGGGGACTGTTTACTGATTTATTAAAGTATGGGGTTCATTTCATTCACTTACACTAGTGAGAGACTTACATATAAATACCATATAATATGTCCTTTTTAATCTTCTTAGATAAATAGTCATATATTTTGACTAAAGAATAAAAATTCACTTCTAATAAATATAAAATAGGTTTGACGTGTAAATCATATGCCTGATTAAGCTACAAGAATTATATATTTTCAAATAACTTTGACTCGAGATTCTACAATATAAGATGATGATTCACAATTACTACACATGTGTTTAAAATAAGTCTCATAAGATGACTTTTAAAAAACATAACCATCACATTCATAACTCACAAGCTTGATTTTATATTAAATGAACCTTACAATATAGATCTGGTATACTTTGTAAAATAAACATCTCAAATTAATTTCACATCAAATATCCATCTCATAAAATAATTATTAACGTCAGGTCTATAACTCTTGTTTTGCTTTTTGCACATATAAATAATTACTAAAGGATATTGATGATGATCTCTTAAATTTTTATTTACTTCACCAAGCCACCATATTAAAAAATATATCAATTGAACCTTTATTGTATATATTCAAATGAGACTCGCCCAATTCTAATCATGTACTTCTTTGGGAAATAAAGGAAAGTTGTCTAAAGTTGCATAGTAGACCTCATGAATGAAATAATAGTCATATGCCTTCATAAAAAAATGTTCACATGTTATTTTTGAACCCTCTCATTCTCTCTTCTTCTTGAACTCTTGAAGAAAATGTTTGACTTCAATGCTCTCGGATAAAAAATTTGGTTTTTATAATTATTATTATGTTAAAGCAACGAAACTAATCACAAATTAAACTTCATATAAAATTACGATCTTAGTATCAATTATATTCTCATCGCCACAAACCAAGACACTAGAAAAAATATATGGAATGGTCAATATCCTAAAATCCAAAAACATTTCTCAAGAAAGTTTGCATAATACACTCCACTCACAAAAAATTAACTTGTAGAATTTTGCGATTTTCATCTATATGGAGAATTTGAAACGTGCCAATAAGTCCACTGAGTGTGTTCTATTTCGATGCACGTGAAATCAAGAACTTTGTTAAAGGGCCCTCTGCCTACATTGGTGCTGGAATAAATTTGTCTTTAAACTCACTTTTATCAATATGACCATTATTCTTATGCATTTATATAACACCATATCTGGTTTTTTTTCTATTCATATTTTGCATGAACCACATTTTTCTTTTATATATGCATAATGTTTCAATTGTAACTACCATATATTATTGGACATCTCACACTTGCAGTATTAAAATATTTTCTTACTACACCGTAACAACAAAATAGAATCTTAGAGAACAATTAGTATTTAAAATATTGAGTGGAAATTTGAAAATATCTAGGCTTGCAAATGAACCGAAACAAGTTCGGCTGGTTAATATTTCAGTGAGTTTTCCATAAACATTGAATAATTCTTTTACCATATTACAAAATTTTGTGGTTAAAATTTTTCACAATTGGAACAAAGAATTTAATCCTTCCCCACATATGTACAATGTAACCATGTAAGAATTTAAATAAACAGTAAATAATAAAGTCATCTCAAGGAAGATACACCAGAGAACTCAAGAAATTCAAAATATGTATGCTTAACATTGGAAAATATATTTGAACCCGAATTTGCCTGATAAATCTAAATGTATACCTATCAAAAGGATTCTCAATATTAAATAAGAAAAAAATTTATGAGCATTAAATTGAACAAAAACAATTTCAGTGAATTTTTTTTCTCATTCATCAGGAGCTTTACCATGCTGCTTTACTAATGACTTGTAGTAGTTGTAACCCTTCGGTGGAAGCTCTTGGGTTGTCAATGATTGAGATGCAAGGAGTGGATTTTGTGAACAAATCAAATGTGGTTGCGTTGTATTAGGAGAAACCACCATTGAGTTTGGATGTTGGTTGAATAAATGGATCAGCGGTCGATGTTGGTTGTTGCTCCAGGAAAAAGGAGCTGGTGGGGTCAGAGCAGGAACAATGTAACAATTATTCCAAGTCTGACTCTGATAAACCTCAGGTCTAAAATTTGGTCGAGAAACTGAAACCGGATGTGTCACTGTAGGAGCATGATGAGGTTCAAGGTTGAAATTCTGGCCATAAGTTGGGACGGGCCATGATATTTGGCCAGGAATACCATAAGCTCGTTTATACCCCCGGGTGATTGGATTCATTCGGTGATCAGGTTTAAAACTCGGAAAGTCATATCTTGAATTGAATACGGGTCCCAATCCCGAAGTATATAATTCCATATTACCATTAATACAGTAGGTGAACATATCTCCACAGGATTTCAAGATCGATGGATCTGGTGGAGTCACTGCATGTAGTGCACGTGATCCTCCATGCTCTACCTGTACAATTCCCACTTCTGATTTTGAAGGTATAGGTAATGATTCACTCGCTATGACTCGTCTTGAGATATCCCCTCTATTTCTATAACCCACATCAGGCACTAAGCTAGATGCAATAGGATTAGACCCAGAAAAAGAAGATGATAGACCTTTCATCAAATTAGCTGTCATTAGTGGGTCCATCAATACTTTTGTCAACAAATCGGTGTCAATTCTTTCTCCCAACTCATTTTTTTCCGCAAATCCTTTAACAAGTGTAGATATATTAGAAACCGTTGAAAAATATTCTCCAGATTGAGATGAGCTCGAAGGAGATTCTGCTTTATCCGGTAATTCATCAGTTGGGATGATAGGTGTTTCATCATACCATTTACGTTTAAGAGAGGTGGGTAATACCTTGCCGCTAGGCATTTCTAATTCGAGTTCGAGACTTTCCTCGCCTGTAGCTACTTTCCATTTGGTATTTAAATCAAACTGTTTTATAAGACCAAGAAAAAACTATTATAATCTTTCTAAAACAAGAGAAAAGACTAAATATTTAATATTACATATCAAGAGTCATACCTGAATAGGTTTTTGCCATTTAATCTTGGGAATTTTCGAACACTTTCTTCTATTTATATCAACATACCACGCTGGTTTAGAAATATCGGAAAATGAAGGCTGTAACTTTTGAGAATTCTTAGATTTAGCGGGATGACTCTTTGACGTTGAGCTTTCCTGTTTAGTGGTAAACAAGCATATAAATATTAAATATTCTAAAAAACTTGAAAGATATCTATTGTTTATTCGTTTTTTCTACAAGGAAAGAAAACTCTCTGAAATTTAAATTCATTATTAGATTAATGCTCAACTCAAAATATCTCAAACATAACATACTTAATTGTACTGTAAATCCTAATATTATCTGGAAATTGCATAATAGGTCTTTAAATTATGCAAAATTAATAGGCTTTGTTACTAATTTTAATAATTAATTATATTATACGTCCCTACAATATACAAAATAATCTAGATTTTATTTTTTTTAAACAAAATATTTATACCATTAAAATAAATTAAAATCTGATAATTAAGATAAAACTTAAAAGTTGGACGCTAATTATATAAAATTTGAAAGATCATTGGGTAGTATAATTATTTTAAAAGAATATTTTGTTTATAATCTAATTTTTTTTATTAATTTTGAAGAGGTTTTCAATAATCCTTTATAATTTAATCTTTTGATTAACAGTTTTCTCATGTTTTTCTAAATCAAATGGAAAATCATGATGATACATATAATCCGTGTATATACACAAATAGAATATATATATAAAAATATTGAGACACACTGTTACAAACATATATGTAAATTCATAGATTATAATAGCAAAAAAAATCCAAATAAATCAAGTTATAAGCAAAAATTGACTAAAATTCATTTATAATGAATGAACATACTTATAATTATAATAGATCAAACTTGATGAATTTGAAATGAGTATACCTTAGTATAAACTGGTCGTTTAGATTTCTTAAGCTCCTTCATTTCAGAGTTGATTGGAAAAAATTATTAACTTTTTGAATTAATAGGGAAAGAAACCTAGGCGGCAATTTCTATGCCGTTTGGAATTCAAATGATTTTAAAAAATGCTTAAGAGGAAATTTGAAAAAAGGTTGTATCGAACTATGTATATTTATATTAAATGCATAAAAAAACTTTTGAAACTACATTATGTTTATTCTAAAGGGCTTTTTCGTCAAAAGTTTAATGGGGTCTAGATTCATGACATAATATAAAGGTCCTAACTACATAAAAAACAAATCATAATTTTGTGGTGAAATGTTTATTTGTCTCATATGAATAAAAAATATGATGTACTATCAATCTTATTATTTTTATTGCATCCATTAAAACTAGGATATAGTCAATATTTATAGTAATTACTTATTTTACATGTTATCATAATTTAATTCGACGTAATTAAAATATTTTTTGACTATACATGCAAGACAGAAGATAAGTAAAACAAATATTTATTAATTTATGATAAAATGTTTAAAGTTATTTTAGTTGTAGTTCACACATACTTATTTATGAGGATTAGTCTATCTAATTTTATATTGTAGATCTATATGATGTATTGGTTTCAGCAATGATATCGACGGTACGTATTTTGATGATATCATACTTACACATTTATGCATTGTCTCATTAATTATATTGTAAGAATTCACAATATTTTTCACTTGTACTTACAAGTTTAAATATTGTATTATACTTACAAGTATTCATTGAATAAAAAATTCTATCATTTGATAATTTATGTTCTGAATACCAATTTAAATGAATTAATGTTTCATGTTGCTAATCTCGTTAATAAAGGAATTGAACTAAAACTATGTTTAAATATTAGGGACTATGGTAACAATGACATTTGTCATATTTGTATGAATAAAGAAACTATTAAGAGAATGAGAACATTTGAGATATTTACTATTGAGTTATATTTTGTTTTTATTAAATAAACGAATCAATTTTGTATTCGATATTTTATATCTAATTGCATAGTTTTATATTTTTTATAGTAATTTTTGTATGAGTTATTAGAAATTCAATGTCTTGTGTGTTGTACTATTTTTATTCAAGTTAACTTAGAAATTTAAGTGAAACCTAGTAGGACCATAGTAGCATGCATCAAAACTTAGTAATCAAACAATATAATAAGGCTCAAGATTAAAAAAAATTAAGACTTTCTTAGAGTACATATATCAAAACAAATTTTTGATAGCTATTTATCTTTTGTGTGCAATAATGTCAAAAAGAAAAAGAGATTTCGTTAAAGCACATATATTAACACAGTGAAAAAAATTTAATTTATGAAAATTTTTATTACCTGGTTATTTTAAGCTTTAATGCTTAGACAGGAGCTTTCATAAAAGCAAAACACCAAAAGTCCTGATATCAATAAAACAATATAGTGAGGTAAAAAATTCGATAACAACCCATAAATACAATAGATCCAAGTACATAGGGTTTCATATAACACTTATTACTTACAAATATCTTTCTCGGTTGAAATGACATGACCAACTACCTGTGAAGTAACCAACTTAATCAAAATTGCATGAAATAAATAAAAAATTAGATATTTACTTAAAATTCAATTTGAAATTTCAATAAATTATAAAGTTCTAAAAAAGAACAACAATCATAAACAATTTAAAGTTAAATTTTTACCACTTATAACCCATCCATAATGTTGCACAATTTACAGCTTTATAAACCTAATCAATAATTTATTTTCAATTTCCTAATCACTACTATTAATCTCAGATTACATATCAAACGGACATTTTTTATAGAAAATTATAATAATAATTGAAAATAATTTTAATATTCAAGTTTTATTTTACAATTTAAAAAATACATATATTGTGAAAAAACATGATAAATCAGATAAAAATAATTACCTATTTCATAATATTTCAAAGTGTATATGATATAGCAACAACATCTTTGAACAATTGCAGCATCTATTTGTAACTTTGAAGTAAACTGATTTTGATATCCTTTTTTCTTTTTCTTTCTCTTTCTTTTATCTATTTTCCCCTCTTTAACCATGAATGGTTGTTCGAAACTGTTGAATTATTCACTGGATTGATAAATACTAGTAGTAATGGATGAAAAGTGAAAGTTTTTAAGATATGGGAAGAGAGAGAGGCGAAGAATTTATGGTAGGTTTTTAGGTTGTTATTTTTTTTGGTCTGAAGGGTTTAGGTTATTAATTTTTTTTTTTTTGGGCTTTTTTTTCAATTAGGTGGGATAAACTATTGAGTTTAAGTGAATGTTTGACAGGGCCGGTTTGAAAGTTCTTTTTTTGAAAAAGCGTTTCAAAATATTTTTAAATGTATAAAAGAATTTTGTACCTTGGAAAACATTTTATTTAGGAAACGTACTAAATATGTTATTGTTAAAAAACACTTAAAGTTATTATAAATTTCAAAATTATTTTTAATAATTTTTTTAAAATTTTAATTTTATTCTAAAAATATTTTTTTACTCTAACATTCTCACTTCCAAACTAGGCCTAATTTTGATACAAAGGAATAGCTAATCAACACGCGATTACACGTGGTCCGTGTTATTTGGGTCAAGCCTAAGCTAGTGATGGATTAGGTTACGGGATTTTTGCCATCCAGGGTGCTAAATTCATGGAGACTCTTGGATTGGCTTTCCACAACTTTATTTTCAAGATTTAGGTGGCTCGCATTTCATACGTGGCTATAATAGTAATCTCTTTTCCTTTATTTCTTATGTTTTAAGATATTTTTGTTCACAGACTATCTCTTGCCTACACATGATTCAGAATGGAAAAGTTACCTTATTAAAAAATTCCAAGAGGTGTTCATTTTTAATATCAAGTAGCATACCATAAGTATAATAATATTTAGTAGTTTGCATGTTATCCTTATAGAATGCGCATTGGCTAAGCTTTAAGGTGGAGCAACAGTGTCCAAAGCCGCATAGCAGTGGCAAATTATTTGAGGAGCAACAAGGCAACCATGGTGAGAAATGAGCAACCACGATGCCTTTGTATAGATCCGAACTTTAATGGCCATGTAGATTTCGATATTGACAACGTGGTGTACGTAGGATGGCAACAATTGTTTTTGTAAAGATATCGAAAACCATAATCATTTAATTTAATTTAAAATTATAACTAACTATTAAACCATATTTAACCATCGGTTACGATTTTCAAAACTATAACCGCACCTTTTAGTTTCAGATTTTTAAACGGGTTTGCGATTTTTAACGATAACCAAATGATAGTTTTGTGAATATATTAATTTCATAAAATAAGATACACATATAAGAAAATTTTCCAAGGTATATGAAATTTTTTGTTGGTCTTTAATTAAATTGCATATTTATTATGTAAATGGTTAAATCTAGTATTTAGATTCTAGTTTTAAAATTTCAATATACAAATTTACCTGGAAAATTATAGAGTATAAAAGTACATATATGATAATAAACGATTTTTGGTTATTCGGTTTTATTTTTATCTGAATTCACAACCTAATAGTTTTAACCATCGGTTACACATTACAAAACCATAACCTAATGGTTTTAATCATAGTTATATAATTTGGTTTTTAATGACTTCGCTTATCATTTATTTTGGTTTTTAACCATACCCATTGTCATCCCTAGGGGTGAGGTTCCCATTAGAGTTTTAATAAAGGATCCATGGTCTCGTGCAACAGTAGAGGTTCTTAAATCTTAGATATTTAATGGAGATTCCATGACTTTGATTATAGCTTCCTATATCTTCGTGCAATCATGTAGGTTCTATGGTTGTTGTGTTGTTCACGAAAAAAACCTAGATCTGGTTGAAAATGATGATGACTATAGCGATGCCATCATGTTGATGTCATGCCAATCTATGTCTTTTTTTATGTGAATTTTAGTCTTTTTTAATTATAAATAAGTAACATTTCTGTTTATGCTTCAATTTGATATTTTTCATGTAAATTAAGTGTAATTTTGAATTTTTTATAATATTTCTTTCAAATTTTTGCAATTACTAAATGTTTTTCGAAAATACTCATAGCTTTACTCAATATATTCAAAGATTTTCAAGCATATCTAGAGTAAATTAGACCTTACTCAAAAACTTTTTAAACATAAGAAAAGACTTTCAAAATCAAAAAATTTTTATACTTAAAGACTAGTATACTTTCAATTTTGTTGGGTTTAAACTATTGTGTTTTAAGTTTATGTTTTACAAGGACGGTTTGAAAGTTCTTATTTTTTGAAAAAAATTTAAAAATATTATTAGATGTTTACAAGTATTTTTACCCTAGAAAACATTTTTTTAGGAAAAGTACTAAATATGTTATTGTTATAAATATACATAAAGTTATTACAAATTTCAAAATTATTTTTTAATATTTTCTTTAAAATAATTAATTTTATTCTAAAAGTATTTTTTTTACTCTAAAATAAGCACTTCCAAACTAGGCCTGATTTTAATAGAAAGGAATAGCTAATCAACACGCGATTACACGTGGTCCGTGTTATTTGGGTCAAGCCTAGGCTAGTGATGGTTTAGGCTGCCGGATTTTCGCCATCCAGGGTGCTACATGCATGGAGACTCTTGGATTAGTTTTCCACAACTTTATTTTCACGATTTAGGTGGCTCGCATTTCATTCGCGGCTATAGTAATAATCTCTTTTCTTTTCTTTCTAATTCTTTTAAGATATTTCAGTTCACCTGATTATCTCTTGCCTACACATGATTCAAAATCAGTTGGAAAAGTTACCTTATTCAAGAATTCCAATATGTGTTTATTTTTAATATCATGAAGCATACCATATGTATAATTATATTTAATAGTTCGCATGTTATCCTTATAGAATGTGCATTGGATAAACTTTACGGTGGAGCAACAATGTCCAAAGCCGCAGAGCAGTGGCGAGATTTTGGAGAGCAACAGGGCAACCATGGTGAGCAAGGAGAAACCGCGATGGCTTTCTGTAAATCCGAGCTTTAATGGCAATGTCGATTGGAATATTTCCAGCGTGGTGTAAGTAGGATGGCAACAGTTAATTTTTTTGTAAAGATATCGAAAACCATAATCATTTAATTCAATTTAAAATTATAACTAATTGTTTAACAATAGGTTACGATTTTCAAAACCATAACTGTAACTTTTCGTTCCAGATTTTTAAATGTTTTTGCGATTTTTAACTATAACCAGATGATAGTTTTGTAAATATATTAATTTTATAAAATAAGATCACGCATATAAGAAATTTTTCCAAGATATATAAAAATTGTGTTGGTCTTTAATTAAATTGCATATTTATTATGTAATTGGTTAATTCTAGTATTTAGATTTTGGTTTTAGAATTTCAATATACTATTTTACCTAGAAAAATTATAGAATATGAAAGTACATTTATGATAATAAACGATTTTTGGTTATTTAGTTTTATTTTTATATGAATCCACAACCTAATAGTATTAACCATCGTTACACATTACAAAACTATAACCTAATGATTTTAACCATAGTTATATAATTTGGTTTTTAATAAGTTCGCTTATCATTGATTTTGGTTTTTAACCATAACCATTGTCATCCCTAGGTGTGAGGTTCCCATTAGAGTTTTAATGAAGGATCCAAGGTCTCGTGCAACAGTAGAGGTTCTTAAATCTTAGATATTTTAGAGGTTCCATGACTTTAAGTGTAGCTTCCTATATCTTCGTGCAATCATTGAGGTTTCCATGGTAGTTGTTGTTCACGAAAAAAAAACCAGATTTGGTTGGAAATGATGATGACGTTAGCGATGTCATCATGCTGATGTCATGGTAATCTCTATATTATTTTATTTTAATTTTAGTCTTTTTTTATTATAAATGAGTAATATTTCTGTTTATCCTTTAACTTTAAATTTTTTTCATCTAAATTAAGAGTTAATTTTGTATTTATTATAATCTTTTTGTCAAATTTGTGTAATTACTCAATGTTTTTATACTCAGAGATTTACTCAATTTTATTCAAAGATTTTCGAGCATATCTAGAGAAAAATAGAGCATACTCAAAAACTTTTCCAACATACTTAAAGACTTTCAAAATCCAAAATTTTATATACTTAAGACTCTTATATATAGAGATTATTCCGAGTAAGCCCCGACGGTGGTGTCGGTGATGGCTGATGGTCGACGGTGAATAATATTAATACTCAATGACTTTCTTATGAGATTTGAAATAAATCACTTTATGCTCCGTAATTTGAAAAAATAAATAAAATTTAGTTAAAAAAATACTTAGTATTTGCACAGTAACACGTAAAAAATTACCATTCCAAAAGTTTAATTGAATATGTGATCTAAGTGGAAGAATGCACAATTATTAATATTGTTATTCAAGGGAGCAAGAAGAAAGTTGATAAGAAGGCACAAAATGAAAGAGTCGTGATCCGCTCACCATTTGGACCCTTAATCTTATACCTAGTGAGTTTTAGCCGAAGTTACTTGATGTCTCCCTAATTGTTCTAATTTTATGCCCTTGGGAGACATCATTTTTGGTGTTTATTCGTTTATTTTGATAGACTTTTGGACTAAATATGTAATAATATGATTTTCCTCTTTTATTTCTAGCATTTTTAATTTATTAAGCTTTTGCGCGTAATATTGGTATTTTTAGTGATAAGTTTATAGGTTTTGGATGTTAGCTAGAAGAGGAATCCGAGGAGAAAGTCAAAGATCGTGATACGGAGTCAAGACTTGAAGATAAATCGCGAAAGAAATTGTTTTTAGAGCTGAAAATCTGTTTTCCAGGCCAAAGATTGCTGATTTCAAGGTACTTAAGAGATGATCTAGCCGCTGACCTTTGAAGAGAAAATATGAATCAAGTCAATCAGAGTCATAACGAAGCGGGAAAAGTCGTTTTAGTAGAGGTGTATCAGCAGTTACGGGATTTTGGGCTTAGAAATTGAGCTTGGACATTTAATTAGTGTTTTATTCTTAGGTCCAAGCCCTAATCTGTTTTTCCACTTATAAAAGGAGCCTTTGACTTCTGTTTTAAACACAATTCACTTTTTACAAGATTAAACATCAGAGAGAAGCAACAGAAGGAAGAAAGAAGAAGCTGCAAGAGTTGGAGAGGGTCTATATCTCCGTTCTCAGTCATTCCAATTCCGGAAATTAGGTTTCTTTTATCTTTAATTCTGTAAAACAATATGAATTCCATTTTATTTAAGTTAGTTTTCTTTTCAATTAGTATGAACTAATTTCACAATAGTGCTTGAGAATGCTTTATGGGTGATTCCCAATCTTAATTAATTTCATGTCCTGAATTTGGGTTTCTTAGATTGGGGATTTTACTCTTTTCGATAAATTAAGATTATTTACTGTTTTTAGAGTCATGAACTAAGAACAGGTGTTAGTATCTAGGCTATTCCAATTAGTGGCGATTGGATCATCCTGACGGAGGGTTTAGGTACGGAACTATTTATTCAATCTAAAATAGAAGCTAGTGATTCTGACAAACTTAGCTAATTTTAGGGCCTATGTGGTAATCATCTTAAACATCTAAAGGTGGATCATATTTACCCTGACGGGACTAGTGACACTCTAGGATAGCCTTATAGTCCACTTTGACGGGGGTATAAGGAATTTAGAATCCCGACCATTGTAATTGACCAATTTAGCCCTTAAATAGAACATGTTATGAAATAGGATTAGGAAGACCCCTTGCGTTCTCAAGTGCTATCTTCTCATACTTGCGTTTCACACTCATTTACTTGTGTTTTACTATTTACTTGCATTTTATATTTAGTTCTCATTACTTAGAATTAAAACAACAACCAATCATTTATTCAAACTTTTATTTGCTTTCATAAGTGCAATCATTCATTAATCGATAAGCATTGTAGTTGACCAAACCGTCCCTGCGAACGATCCTAGAATCACTTATTACTACTTGGTACAACCGTACAATTGCGGTTGTGGTTCGATTACTTTTGCATTTATTTTAGAACACACAAAGGAACACCAAGTTTTTGGCGCCGCTGCCAGGGACGGTAGCGTGTGACCACGGTGTTTATCCTTTAGTGATAGTTGCATTTATTTTTATTTCAGTTTTACGCTTTTTGTTTGTTCATTTCTTTTCAGGTTTTTAGGTTTGGTGTATGCGAAGAAGACTCTTTAAGGATATAGAGCTAACACCTCCGATCCTTAATAATCCAGAATCGTTAATCAGACTTGCTAACAAGAGAAGGAGAGAACAAGAAGCCTTAGAAGTAGGAGAATTAATTAACAGAATGGAGAACATTAATATTCAGAACCAACAGAATAACGGACAAGGCCAGCTAGACGCAAATGGCCAACCTATAGCTCCACCAGGCGTTATTCCTCAAGTTCAGCCATTAAATCCTCAAGTCCAAGTTCAGATGGAGATTAATCAAGATCCATGGTTTGTTAATGGTCCACCAGAAGTTCCATTCCGAGCTCCTGCTATAGGAGTAGGTGCTCCAGATATAAATGTTTCAAGGTTTCGTCCAGATTCGGGTATGTTAGCTCAATTCCAAAATTTTGAAAATTTTCGTGGTAAAGCTGGAGAAGATCCTCTTAGAGCGGTACAGAAATTCAAACAGATATGTGATTCTTACATCACACAAGGAGTTTCAAAAGAACAGATGTACTATGCTGTGTTTCGATTTTTCGTTATAGATGGAGCAAGTGAATGGCACGATACGCAAGATCCTACGAAGATAACAAACTAGGAACAATTAGAAACTGCGTTTTTCAACAGATATTATTCGTCCAATATGAGGTTAGATGCTGAATTAGAATTGACACATTTCAAGCAAGAGTATGATAAAACATTGGGTAAAAGTTGGGCAAGATTTCAGAAATGTTTACGAAGAGTCCCGAATCATGACCTTACTGAACAACAACAAATGAAGATTTTTTATAATGGTCTTGAGGGTGGCTCTAGGGAAGATTTAGATTTGTTGTGTGGTGGTGCGTTTTTGCGAGTTCAACCTGCGTATGCAAGAATTATTTTGGATAGAAAAGTTGATAATGAAGTTGGGTGGAATACTGTAAGAACACCAGTTAGAGGAGGATTTAATAATGTCAATATTGAAGAAAAGTTCAACTCCTTAGAGACAAAGATTCAAACCACATTAGAACAACAATTGAGATAACTTACTCTAGCCTTGAAAGAAGGTTTTTCGAATAAAAGAGGTGAAGTAAAGGTTGCACAAGAGGTGTATGGATGTGAATATTGCGGTGTTAATGATCATAGTTGGGAGAATTGTCAGAATAACCAAGAATCCGTGATGTTTGTCTCCAATAGAGGTAACTTTAATTCGAGTGGTAATGGATATCAACCTAACAGAAACCATCCTGGCTTTCAATATTCAAATCCTAGTGGGGAAGCAAATCCTACATATGCATATCAGCCGCGTCTCCAAGGTAACAATTTCAATCCAAAACCACACAACAATTATCAAGGAGGACAGAATCCGGGATATTATGTTCAGAGACAAGCTCCTCAAAACACTTACGATGAAACCATAAACCAAAAATCCTTACCTGCCCATCCACAAGAAGGAGTAGTTACCCTTCAGAAAACCGTTGAAAGTTTAATATCTCTTCAGACACAAGCTATGGAACGCCAACAAGCATCTGATGCAAACATGAAGCTATTACAGAATCAAATGGAGAAATTCGCAAAACAGCTTAATCAGCGTCCACAAGGGCAACTTCCTAGTGACACGGAAAATCTGAGACAACATGAAGATTGCAAAGCTGTTACACTAAGAAGTGGTAAGAACCTTCCTCCACCTCCTTTTCCAATTATGAAAGAGAAAGAAGTTCCAAGAAAAGAGAAGGAAGTGGGTTAGAAAGAGAATGAGAAAGATCTTGAGATTGAAGAAATAGAAAGGCCGATTGAGATTCCAAAGAAGAAAGATGATGTTGTTAGTAACCGCCCTCCACCACCATTTCCCTCTCGAGTTCAGAAAAAGGGTGATTTGGCCGAGTTTTCAAAGTTCTTTAATAGAGTGAAGGGCCTAAGTATTAATATTCCGTTACTAGAAGCTATTCGAGATATTCCGAAGTATACGAAGTTTCTCAAAAGGGCCCTCACTAATAAAAGGCCTTATTGTGATAATGAAATGATTGGTCTTCCTGAAGAGTGTAGTGCGATTTGTCAAAGTAAATTACCTCCAAAGTTAGTTGATCCTGGGAGTTTCACTATTCCGATATCAATTCGAGAAGAATGGAAAGGAAAGGCACTATGCGATTTGGGTGCGAGCATCAATTTAATGCCCAAATCGATCTTTGATAAGCTAAAAATTGGAGAAGCAAGACCTATTTCTATGGTCTTGCAAATGGCGGACAGGTCTCTTGCACACCCTTAAGGCCGAATTGAAGATGTCCTCGTGAAGGCAGGTACGCTTATATTTCCTGTTGATTTCGTTATCCTTGAATACGACGCGGATAGGAATGTCCCCATCATTTTGGGAAGACCATTCCTAGCAACGGGGCGTACTTTGATTGATGTAGAAAATGGCGAATTAACAATGAGGATACAAGACGAGTAAGTCAAATTCAATGTTTTCCGAGCTATGAAATTTCCAGATTCTCAAGAAGATTGCTTCCGAATGGATGTAGTTGAGCAGGCATCGCAAGAGGTATTTGATTGTTTTAATTATGATGATATTTTGCAGGCCGCTTTAACATTAGACCTACCCGAGATGATGGAAGAGCTTGCTGAAACAGTTGCAGCTCTCAATTCTGAAAATCCGAAGTATAGGCGTCTTGCCTATGAAATTGTGAGAGAACCGGGGGAGATTATTCCTAAAAAGAAGCCTTCAATTGAATCTCCTCCGGAATCGGAAGAGAAACCGTTACCAGCATATTTGAGGTATGCGTATTTACGTACTAATGAAACTCTACCTGTTATTGTTTCAGCAAATTTAACAGGTCCTCAAGAAGATAAACTGTTGCGTGTGTTAAGAGCTAACAAAGAAGCAATAGGTTGGACAATTGCTGACATCAAAGGCATTAGTCCATCCTATTGTCAACACAAAATCATACTTGAAGATGACAATGCACGCTCAGTTGAAGGTCAAAGGAGATTAATGCCCGTGATGAAAGATGTAGTGAAGAAAGAGGTGATCAAACTTTTAGATGCGGGGATCATTTATCCCATCTCGAGTAGTGAATGGGTAAGTCCAGTTCAGTGTGTACCGAAGAAAGGAGGAACGACAACAATTCTTAATGATAAAAATGAAGCGATTCCTTTAAGAACGGTAGTTGGTTGGAGAGTTTGCATGGATTACAGAAAGCTGAATAAAGCCACCAGAAAAGATCATTTTCCTTTTCCCTTTATTGATCAAATGTTGGATAAATTAGCTGGAAGAGAATACTTTTTAGGAAACGTACTAAATATGTTATTGTTAAAAAACACTTAAAGTTATTATAAATTTCAAAATTATTTTTAATAATTTTTTTAAAATTTTAATTTTATTCTAAAAATATTTTTTTACTCTAACATTCTCACTTCCAAACTAGACCTAATTTTGATACAAAGGAATAACTAATCAACACGCGATTACACGTGGTCCGTGTTATTTGGGTCAAGCCTAAGCTAGTGATGGATTAGGTTACGGGATTTTTGCCATCTAGGGTGCTAAATTCATGGAGACTCTTGGATTGGCTTTCCACAACTTTATTTTCAAGATTTAGGTGGCTCGCATTTCATTCGTGGCTATAATAGTAATCTCTTTTCCTTTATTTCTTATGTTTCAAGATATTTTTATTCACAGACTATCTCTTGCCTACACATGATTCAGAATGGAAAAGTTACCTTATTAAAAATTCCAAGAGGTGTTCATTTTTAATATCAAGAAGCATACCATAAGTATAATAATATTTAGTAGTTTGCATGTTATCCTTATAGAATGCGCATTGGCTAAGCTTTAAGGTGGAGCAACAGTGTCCAAAGCCGCATAGCAGTGGCAAATTTTTTGAGGAGCAACAAGGCAACCATGGTGAGAAAGGAGCAACCACGATGCCTTTGTATAGATCCGAACTTTAATGGCCATGTAGATTTCGATATTGACAGCTTAGTGTACGTAGGATGGCAACAATTGTTTTTGTAAAGATATCGAAAACCATAATCATTTAATTTAATTTAAAATTATAACTAACTATTAAACCATATTTAACCATCGGTTACGATTTTCAAAACTATAACCGCACCTTTTAGTTTCAGATTTTTAAACGGGTTTGCGATTTTTAACGATAACCAAATGATAGTTTTGTGAATATATTAATTTCATAAAATAAGATACACATATAAGAAAATTTTCCAAGGTATATGAAATTTTTTGTTGGTCTTTAATTAAATTGCATATTTATTATGTAAATGGTTAAATCTAGTATTTAGATTCTAGTTTTAAAATTTCAATATACAATTTTACCTGGAAAATTATAGAGTATAAAAGTACATATATGATCATAAACGATTTTTGGTTATTCGGTTTTATTTTTATCTGAATTCACAACCTAATAGTTTTAACCATCGGTTACACATTACAAAACCATAACCTAATGGTTTTAATCATAGTTATATAATTTGGTTTTTAATGACTTCGCTTATCATTTATTTTGGTTTTTAACCATACCCATTGTCATCCCTAGGTGTGAGGTTCCCATTAGAGTTTTAATGAAGGATCAATGGTCTCGTGCAACAGTAGAGGTTCTTAAATCTTAGATATTTAATGGAGGTTCCATGACTTTGATTATAGCTTCCTATATCTTCGTGCAATCATGTAGGTTCTATGGTTGTTGAAAAAAAACCTAGATCTGGTTGAAAATGATGATGACTATATGATGTCTCCCTAATTGTTCTTAATTTCGACCCTTGGGAGACATCATTTTTGGTGTTTATTTAATTAATTCGATAGACTTATGGACAAAATTTGCAATAATCCGGAATTCCCTTTTTATTTCTAGCATTTTTTATTTATTAAACTTTTGCACGTAATATTGGTATTTTTAGTGTAAAGTTTACAGGTTTTAGATGTTAGCTAGGAGAGGAATCCGAGGAGAAAGTCAAAGATCGTGAATTAGAGTCAAGACTTGAAGATAAATCCCGAAGATATTATTTTTTTTAGAGCTGAAAATCCATTTTCCAGGCCATAGAGTGCTGATTTCGAGGTGCTTAAGCGATGATTTAGCCGCTGACCTTTCCATAGAATACATTCCTTATCGAGTTACGGAACTTTAGCAACTGGAATGAGGTCAATCGGAGTCATAACGCATCGGGAAAAGCCGTTTTAGTGAAGATGTATCAGCAGTTACGGGATTTTGGGTTTAGAATTTGGGCTTGGACATTTAATTAATGTTTTATTCTTAGGTCAAAGCCCTAATCCGTTTTTCCACCTATAAAACCAGCCTTTGACTTCTATTTTCAACACAATTCACATTCCACAAGATTAAAACACCAGAGAGAAGCAACAGAAGGAAGAAAGAAGAAGCTACAAGAGCTGGAGTGGGTCTATAGCTCCGTTCGTAGTCATTCCAATTCCGGAAATTAAGTTCTTTTTATATTTTAATTTTGTGAACAATATGAATTCCATTTCTTTTAATTTAGTTTTTAATTTTAATATGAGCTAAGCTTTTCATAGTGCTTGAGAACAAACAATGGGTGAATCCTAATTTTATGAAATAACGAATGTTGAATTTGGGTTTAGATTATATTAAATTAGATTGGGTTTATTACTCTTTTCGATAATTTGTGATTATTTACTGATTTTAGAGTCGCGAACTAAGAACAGGTATTAGTATCTAAGCTATTCCACATATGTGGCGTGTGGATCATCCTGACGGAGGGTTTAGGTATAGAATTAATTATTCAATCTAGGATAAAAGCTATTGATTCTGACGAACTTAGCTAATTCTAGGGCCAATGAGGTAAAACACTTAATCATCCAACGGTGGATCATATTTACCCTGACGGGACTAGTGACACTTTAGGATTGCCTTATAGTCCACCCTGACGGGGGTATAAGGATTTTAGAATCCCGACCATTGTAATTGACCAATTTAACCCTTAAATAGTATAAGTTAGGAAATAAGATTAGGAGGATCCTTGCGTTCTCAAGTACTACATCACATATTGCGTTTTCACTCATTTTACTTGCGTCTTAGCTTTTACTTGCATTTATAATTTGTCTTTCATTTAGTAGTTTTAATAAACAAAACCAAACAAACATTTTATTATCTTTTACTTTCATAAGTGCATCAATCACTATTTGCTAGACATTGTGATCAACCATTCCGTCCTTGGAACGAATCTGTATTATCATACATACTACTTGGGACAACCGTACACTTGCGGTTGTGGTTCGATTAGCATTTGCATTTATTTTTAGAACACACAAAGGACCACCAAGTTTTTGGCGCCGCTGCCGGGGACGGTAGCTTGTGACCACGGTGTTTATCCTTTAGTGATAGTGCATTTATTTTATTTTTATCAGTTTTACGCTTTTTATTTGTTAGCTTTTTCAGGTTTTTAGGTTTGGTGTATGCGAAGAAGGCTATTCAAGGATCTAGAGCCAACACCTCTGATCCTTAGTAATCCAGAATCGTTGATCAGACTTGCGAACAGAAGAAGAAGAGAACGAGAAGCTTTAGAAGTAGAAGAATTAAGTAACTGAATGGAGAATATCACTCTTCAAGGTCAACAGAATAATGGACAAGGCCAGCTAGATGCAAATGGCCAACCTTTAGCTCCAGGCGTTATTCCTCCCGTTCCACCAGTGATTCCTAATCCTCAAGTTCAGATAGTGATGAATCAAGATCCGTGGTTTACTAATGGTCCTCCAGAAGTTCCATTCCGCGCTCCTGCTATAGGAGTAGGTGCTCCAGATATAGATGTTCCGCGATTCCGTCCAGATTCGGGTATGTTAGCTCAATTCCAAAATTTTGGAAATTTTCGCGGAAGACCATCAGAAGATCCTCTTCGAGCGGTACAGAAATTCAAACAGATATGTGATTCTTATATCATACAAGGGGTTTCAAGAGAACAGATGTATTTTGCTGCTTTTAAATTCTTTGTCATTGATGGAGCAAGTTAATGGCACGATACGCAAGATCCTACGAAGATTACTAATTGGGACCAATTAGAAATTGCATTCTTTGACAGGTATTACCCAAGTAATATGAGGTTAGATGCTGAATTAGAATTGACGCATTTCCGTCAAGAATATGAGGAAACTGTGGGTAAGAGTTGGACAAGATTTCAGATGTGTTTGCGTAAAGTTCCCAATCATGGTTTTTCAGAACAACAACAGTTAAAGATCTTTTATAGAGGCCTTGATGGAACTTCGAGAGAGAAATTGGATACGCTATGTGGTGCAGGTTTTCTTCAAATTCAACCCGCTCATGCAAAGATCATTTTGGAAAGAATAGTCAAGAATGAAGTTGGGTGGAATTCAGTAAGAACACCAGTTAAGGGAGTGAATAATGTTGACATGGAAGAGAAATTTGCTACGCTTGAGAATAAGATTCAGAATACTATAGAGCAACAGTTGAAGCAGCTTACTCTAGCTGTAAAAGAAGGTTTTTCGAGTAAGAAGGTAGTTGTGCATGCTGCACAAGAGGTTTATATGTGTTCAATTTGTAAGGTAGATGATCATGATGAGGAAAGTTGTCCGAATAACCAAGAATCAGTGAATTTTATGTCCAATAGAGGTAATTTCAATTCAAGTGGTAATGGATATCAGCCTAACAGAAACCATCCTGGGTTTCAATACTCAAATCCCAATGGGGCAGCCAATCCTACTTACGCGTATCAGCCGCGTCCTCAAGGCAACAACTATAATCCAAGACCACACAACAATCATCAAGGAGGACAGAATCAAAACAGTTATGTACAAAGACAAGCTCCTCAGAATACCTACGATGAGAATTTAAACCAGAAAGCTCTACCTGCCCATCCACAAGAAGGAGTAGTTACCCTTCAGAAAACCGTTGAAAATTTGATTGCTCTTCAAACTCAAGCTATGGAACGTCAAAACGCGGCTGAAGCGAATATGAAGATTTTCCAGAATCAGCTAAGTCAAATTAATAAACAACTGAATCAGCGTCCACCAGGGCAACTTCCTAGCGATACGGAAAATCCAACACAACGTGAAGATTGCAAGGCTGTTACATTAAGAAGTGGTAAGAACCTCCCTCCACCTCCTTTTCCCGTTATGAAAGAGAAAGAAGTTCCAAGAAAAGAAAAGGAAGTGGGTGAGAAAGAGAAAGAGAATGAGAAAGATAGTGAGGTTGAAGAGATAGAAAGACCAAGAGAAGTTCCGAAAAAGAGAGATGAAATTGTAAGTAATCGCCCTCCACCACCGTTTCCATCGCGAGTTCAGAAAAAGGGTGATATGGCTGATTTTCAGAAGTTCTTTAATAGAGTGAAGGGTTTGAGTATTAATATTCCGTTACTTGAGGCGATTCGAGATATTCCTAAGTATACGAAGTTTTTTAAGAGGGCCCTCACTAACAAAAGGCCTTATTGTGATAATGAGATGATTGGCCTTCCTGAAGAGTGTAGTGCGATTTGCCAGAGTAAATTACCTCCGAAGCTAGTTGATCTGGGGAGTTTCACGATTCCGATATCAATTGGAGAAGAATGGAAAGGAAAGGCGTTATGTGACTTGGGGGCAAGCATCAACTTGATGCCCAAGTCAGTCTTTGATAAGCTTAAAATTGGAAACGCAAGACCTACATCTATGGTCTTGCAAATGGCGGACAGGTCTCTTGCTCATCCTGAAGGCCGCATTGAGGATGTCCTTGTTAAGGCAGGTACACTTATATTTCCTGTTGATTTCGTAATACTTGAATACAATGCAGATAGAAATGTCTACATTATTTTGGGTAGACCATTCCTAGCTACAGGGAGAACATTGATCGATGTAGAAAATGGCGAATTGACAATGAGGATACAAGATGAGGAAGTGAAATTCAATGTATTTCGAGCTATGAAATTTTCAGATTCTCAGGAAGATTGCTTCAGAATGGATGTGGTAGAGCAAGCATCGCAAGAGGTATTTAATTGCTTAAATTTTGATGATATCTTGCAGGCTGCTTTGACATTAGATTCACCTGAGATGATGGAGGAGCTTACCGAAACAGTGGCAGCTCTAAATTCTGAAAATCCGAAGTATAGGCGTCTTGCCTATGAACCTGTGAGAGAACCGGGGGAGATTATTCCTAAAAAGAAGCCTTCAATTGAATCTCCTCCGGAGTTGGAAGAAAAACCATTGCCAGCACACTTGAGGTATGTTTATTTGAGTACTAATGAAACTCTACCTGTTATTGTTTCAGCTAATTTAACAGGTCCTCAAGAAGATAAACTGTTGCGTGTGTTAAGAGCCAACAAAGAAGCAATAGGTTGGACAATTGCTGACATCAAAGACATTAGTCCATCCTATTGTCAACACAAAATCATACTTGAAGATGTTAACGCACGCTCAGTTGAAGGTCAAAGGAGATTGATGCCCGTGATGAAGGATGTGGTAAAGAAAGAGGTGATCAAGCTTTTAGATACGGGGATTATCTATCCCATTTCGAGTAGTGAATGGGTGAGCCCAGTTCAGTGTGTACCGAAGAAGGGATGAATAACAACAATTTTGAACGATAAAAATGAAGCGATTCCTTCAAGAACGGTAGTAGGTTGGAGAGTTTGCATGGATTACAGAAAGCTGAACAAGGCCACCAGAAAAGATCATTTCCCTTTACCCTTCATTGATCAGATGTTAGACAAATTAGCCGGAAGGGAATATTACTGTTTCTTGGATGGTTACTCCGGGTACAATCAGATTTACGTGGCTCCAGAAGATCAACATAAGACTACTTTTACATGCCCATTTGGTACGTTTGCATATCGTAGAATGCCATTTGGGTTGTGTAATGCTCCCGCTACTTTTCAGAGATGCATGATGGCCATCTTCTGGGATATGATTGATAATTTCCTAGAAGTGTTTATGGACGATTTCTCCGTGTTTGGTGATGATTTTGATAAGTGTTTAGATAACATGGAGAAAGTGTTGGTTAGATGCAAGGAATCAGACTTGGTGTTAAACTGGGAGAAGTGTCATTTCATGGTTCGCGAAGGTATTGTTCTGGGTCACAAAGTTTCGAGTGCTGGATTAGAGGTTGATAGAGCAAAGATAGAGGTAATCAAAACTCTTCCCCCTCCTGTTTCTGTTAAAGGGGTAAGGAGTTTTCTTGGCCATGCTGGCTTTTATAGGCGTTTTATTAAAGATTTTTCTAAGATTGCTAAACCGTTATGCAACTTACTCGAAAAGGATTGCAAATTCCTTTTTGATGAAGCTTGTTTAACGGCCTTCAAAGCAATCAAAGAAAAGCTTATTTCTGCGTCTATAGTATTACCTCCAGATTGTAATTTACCGTTTGAGGTTATGTGTGATGCGAGTGATTTGTGTATGGGAGTTGTATTGGGACAAAGGAAAGAGAAGGTTTTTCATTCGATTTACTATGCTAGTAAAACTTTTAGTGGTGCTCAGATTAATTACACAGTTACAGAAAAAGAGTTGCTAGCAGTTGTATATTCATTTGATAAATTTCGCTCTTATCTTCTTGGAGCGAAAGTTATTGTTTATACAGATCATTCCGCGATCAGATTCCTTATGGAAAAGAAGGATGTGAAACCAAGGTTAATCAGATGGGTGTTATTGCTTCAAGAATTCGATTTAGAGATCAAAGAGAGAAAGGGTTGTGAGAATCAGGTTGCAGATCATCTATCGCGTTTAGAGGGTTCAGAGATGAATAGTGGTACTGAAGCAGTTAGAGAAGAGTTTCCTGATGAGATTTTATCCGTTGTTCGAGATTATGAAGCTCCGTGGTATGTAGATATTGCGAATTTAGTGGTGAGTGGTGTTTTTCCTGAAGGTTCTACTTATCAAGAAAGAAAGAGGTTAGCTCATCGTGCTAGACAGTTCTTTTGGGAGGATCCTTTCCTCTATAAAGTTTGTGCTGACCAAATGATACGAAGATGTGTAGCAAGGGAAGAGACTCCAGCCATTATAGCTGGATGCCATGATTCATTATACGGTGGACATTTCAAAGGAGACAGAACTGCTGCGAAGGTATTTCAATCAGGTTTTTACTGGCCTTCTCTTATAAAAGATTGTCATGAATATGTTAAGAAATGTACGAGATGCCAGTTTACCGGAAACATATCCAAGAGGGATGAGATGCCGCGTAATAATGTGTTAGAGGTTGAGATATTCGATGTGTGGGGTATAGACTTTATGGGTCCTTTCGTTCCTTCAAATGGTAACCTCTACATTTTATTAGCTGTTGATTATGTGTCTAAGTGGGTAGAAGCAGTGGCTTTACCTACCAATGATTCACGAGTGGTGATCAAGTTCTTGAAATCACATATTTTCACTAGACATGGCACACCTAGAGTGATTATTAGCGATGGGGGATCTCATTTCGTTAATAAATATCTGAAGACTGTTCTAGAGAAATATGGAGTTAGACACCGTGTATCTACTGCATATCATCCACAATCCAATGGCCAAGCTGAAGTTTCGAATCGTGAAGTCAAGTCAATCTTGGAGAAAACCGTTGGTCCTACAAGAAAAGATTGGTCAATGAAGTTAGATGATGCGTTGTGGGTCTATCGTACTGCGTTTAAGACTCCAGTGGGTGCATCTCCTTATCGTATGGTGTATGGTAAGGCTTGTCACTTACCTTTAGAGCTTGAAATGGGTGCCTATTGGGCAATTGCGCAGTTGAACTTAGATCCTATCTTAGCCGGAAAGAATCGTATGATGAAGCTTAATGAACTTGACGAATTCCGGTTGCATGCTTATGAAAATGCCAAACTTTACAAAGAAAACACAAAGAAATGGCATGACAATCGGATTCGTACAAAGAACTTTGAAGTGGGGCAAAGAGTATTGAAGTATAACTCAAAGTTCAGCAATTATCCGGGAAAGTTAAGATCTAAGTGGTCAGGTCCATACATAGTGACCAAAGTTACACCTCATGGGGCGATAGAAATAGAACATCCGCCAGAGAACCGTACCTTTATGGTTAACGGTCATAGATTAAAGATATACCATGGAGGTGAAGATACCAATCGCTCGGAAGATCCACATCCCGGGGAGGTCATGTATCTCCTCGAGACTCCTTAGAAGCGTGAGGTAACCCGTCGAGCTTAACGACGTTAAACAAAAGCCAAGTCATTGTATATTAGCTGAGTTTTCAATTTTTGCATTTTAGATTAGTTTGATTTTCGTAATTTTAGTGTTTAGTATTAAGAAATGAGGAAGGGTAGTTGTTTTTGATGATTTCAGGGGTAAAAAGGTCATGAGTTTGGGGTCGATTTGGCGAAAACAGGAGAAAAAGAGGTTGGATGTCCAGGAGAAACCGGGAACCCGGTTTTGGAGCTGGTACCACCCTCTTCAACGCAACACTTGGCGTCTTGGTTCACGACACAGCGTCAGAACCGGGTACCCGGATTTTCGAAACCGGGCACCCGGTTTTGGTGCTGTGATTTCTGAAATTTTCTGACCCAGCGTCTTGGTGGCTTGCGTTTTGCTGCGTTTTGGTTCGCGCCATCGACACAAAACCAGGAACCCGCATTTGGCAAAACCGGGTACCCGGTTTCGGAGCTGCAAAAGTCCAAAAGTTCTGACCCGGCGTTTTGGGATACTGTGTTTTGGCGCGTTTTGACTCGCGCCATCGAGAAAATCCGGGAACCCGCATTCCACAGAACCGGGTACCCGGTTTCGGCGAGGAAAATCTCTGACCAGCGTCTTGGTGTCCAGCGTTTTGGTGCGTTTTGAAAAAAAAAAAAAATTCAATAATTGTTTCTTTCCGCGCCGTCACAGCGACGCGGAACCGGGAACCCGGTTTGCCAAAACCGGAACCCGGTTTGGAAGCTGTGATGTCGGTTTTGAGGTGTTTAAACCTAGTTTTTAGCCTCTTTTGCAAGTCTTTACCTAAAACGCACCAATAGCCTCCCCACCTCCGAAATTCATCATCCAAAACACTATATATCATCAATTCCGACCCTCTTTCACCACACAAACATAAGATCAACTCAGCTCCTCTCCAAAATAACATCAAATCCTTAGTTTTTCCCAAGATTCTTCTTCATCAAATCCTTAAATAAAACCCAATTCTTTCTTATCCCATCCAAATTAAACAAGACCCATCTCATATTCACCCTAGTTCTTCAATTACTAAACCTCAAAACATCAAAATTCTAAACTTTTTCTCTAAGTTTTTCATTATTTGAAGTTTTGAGTTTGGGGTGAAAAGAGATGACTAACAGAACCGGTGATTTTCGAAGAACTGCTCCTAGAAGAAAGACCACCATTGGTGGTTCACAAGATCAAGCTATTGAGATTCCTGATTCGCGTCCTAAACGAAAAATTGACGAAGTTAAGCTTGATTCTAAAAGAAAAGAAATCACAGGTCACAAGAGAAGATTGATTGATGAGATTGAAAGTGAGAAGGAACTAGAAGAGGAAATTGCGAAGAACATTGAGCAAGAAACTGAACAAGAGATTCCGGAAGCACCCGTTCCGAAACCTCCGCGTATGAAGATGTGGGCCCACAAGCCTAAGAGGGTTTACACTTGTTGGAATACTCAGATTCGTGAAAGAATTTAATTTTTGAAATTTGGTGAGGAGACGAATTTTCCTAAGGGTATTATGAGTAGTGATTACAAGGAATATGCTGTGACATGTGCTAAGTTTGGTTGGAAAGAGTTACAAGAAAGAAAGCTTGAGTTTATTCCTACTTTTGTGCAGGAATTTTACGAAGGTTTAGCTACCTCCCGTGATGCCATTGATATCCGCAAAAAGGTAGTTCCTTTCTCTATTGAACGTATTCGGAAATCATTGAAACTACCCAACTTTTCTGGAACATGCCCATTCCAAGAAACTCTTAATGACCCTTCTTTTGATTTTGAATCCCTTTGGGGGACCGTGCTTGTTAATGGGACTAGCCCAATTCCTGAAGGTGAAAGGTATCCTGGACAGTTTTACAGCAGTAGTTTGACACCTCTTGCTAAGGTTTGGTCTCGTTTCGTAATACCCACTTTCTTTGGTATTAAACACACTTCCGAGTTAAAGAAAGAGCACATATTTGTTATTAAGTGTATTTTGGAGGAGAAACCATTTGATGTTGCTAAGATCATTTATGATACAATCATGGAGTTCGCGAAATCACCAATGAAACAACAAAATCTGAAGTTTCCTTGTACTATTACTCAGTTGTGTCTAGACGCAAAGATTCCGCGTAAGGACGCATATATTGATACTGTTTCAGTTGGTGTGGGTATAGCTTTGAGCAAAATCAAGAACATCCATGAAGAAGCAACACGAACTACAAGAAGTCCGAGAACTCCTCAATCAAAGAAAGTGAAAACTGTACCTGAGTTGGAAGCGAAGATTCAGGTGTTGGAAGAGAATCAGGAGAAGATGATTGCTACCTTGGGAAATGTTACAAAAGAATTGGACCTGCTTCCAAATTTAATCCTAGGCGTCAATACACTTCAAAACGCGATTTATGATGCTGTTACGCGAGATAAAGGTCCAGAACGCAACACCGATAACCAGCCTCGCGCTGGTTAAGATACGTTTTCTAAACTTTCCTCTTAGTGTAGATTAGTTTACATGCTTTATTGAGTCTTTTCGAGTCGTGGGGACACGACTCATTTTTGAGTTTGGGGTGGGGTTTGTTGCCTCATCCCAGTTTTTTATGTGTTATTTGCTTTATTTGCTTTCAATAAAAGAATTTTCGGAGTTGCGTTTGACTGTAGAAATTTTTAAATATCCCTTTAAGCATACTCTTGATAAATCTATGATAGTAAATAGTGGACTTTAGGGATTGATATAAAACGCACTTACAATTGCATGCGAACATAGGTAATTGATAGGAAAAATTAATGAACAATGCAAATGAAGTAAGCTTGTACTCAAGGAATATGTTTGGTGTGTAGAACGTGAAATCCTAATTAGTAGAGAACCCACCTAGATATGAACTAAAGACAAGCTATGTACTTAGGAAAATGATAGGGGCAGTTCTTTGTTAGCCATTTGTGCCTTTTTAGCCTTCTATCCCTTGTATTAATTATTATCCGTCTTAGCCCACTCTGAGCCTTTAGCCTTTTCTTTGTAGCCACGATATAAGCCATTATCCCTTAGATTATTAGGCATGACCATATGACCCGCACTTGAATCACAATCCTGAGACATGTCTCGAGCTTGAGTTTGGGGTGGTGGGACCACATATGGGGAATTTAATGGGTTGGGATCGATGTGCTTTGTATTGTAGCACAATTGCAGATGATGTATACTTGTAACCCATTGCCGGGAATGAAGAAAAAGTGAAAAAGAAAGAAAAAAATAAAAAAATGAAAAATCCATACAGTAGGAACCGGGAACCCGGATTCGTCAAAACCGGGAACCCGGTTTGCTTCTGTACAAAAAAAAAGAAAAGAAAAAAGTACATATGAATAAAGCATCCGACAAAGTGGAATTTTCTGAAAATCATATTGTTTATAGTGGGAAGACATGGGACGCTAAATTGTTGCGTATATGGGTGAGTGAGAACATCTTTTTGAGCGTTAACTCAAGCTCGAGGACACTGTTGATGGTAAGTGAGGAGAGAGCCAAAAGCTCACTTCAAATTTACCAAATATACATCCACACCCGTCCTTAAGCCAATATTATAACCGTAAAGACCTCGTGATTCCTAAGTGCATAGTGAATTTGTTATTCTGTTGATAGGGAATATACTAGGTGGAGCGTTCAAAGCGAGTTAGGATTAATGACCACCCTATAGCCATCATACAGAGATGAGTACAAGTGTAACCTTCAAGCATTGCGACTTTAATTTTATGATTGAGATTATTTATGTTTGATGTTGCATGATTAGTGTATGTGTATATTAGTTTCTAGAGTTTGCTATATGAGATTTATTTTGAGAATTGCTTTAGGGTTTATTTGATAGCTTCTACTTGTTTATACACTTATTTCTACCCCTTTGTTTTGTTTTACTTTGTCGGGACGACAAAGGTTTGAGTTGGGGGTCTTGATGTCTCCCTAATTGTTCTTAATTTCGACCCTTGGGAGACATCATTTTTGGTGTTTATTTAATTAATTTGATAGACTTGTGGACTAAATTTGCAATAATCCGGAATTCCCTTTTTATTTCTAGCATTTTTTATTTATTAAACTTTTGCGCGTAATATTGGTATTTTTAGTGTAAAGTTTTAAGGTTTTAGATGTTAGCTAGGAGAGGAATCCGAGGAGAAAGTCAAAGATCGTGAATTAGAGTCAAGATTTGAAGATAAATCCCGAAGATATAATTTTTTTTGGAGCTGAAAATCCATTTTCCAGGCCGTAGAGTGCTGATTTCGAGGTGCTTAAGCGATGATTAGCCGCTGACCTTTGAAGAGAAAACATTCCTTATCGAGTTACGGATCTTTACCAACTGGAATGAGGTCAATCGGAGTCATAACGCATCGGGAAAAGCCGTTTTAGTGAAGATGTATCAGTAGTTACGGGATTTTGGTCTTAGAATTTGGGCTTGGACATTTAATTAATGTTTTATTCTTAGGTCCAAGCCCTAATCCGTTTTTCCACCTATAAAACCAGCCTTTGACTTCTATTTTCAACACAATTCACATTCCACAAGATTAAAACACCAGAGAGAAGCAACAGAAGGAAGAAAGAAGAAGCTACAAGAGCTGGAGTGGGTCTATAGCTCCGTTCGTAGTCATTCCAATTCCGGAAATTAGGTTCTTTTTATATTTTAATTTTGTGAACAATATGAATTCCATTTCTTTTAATTTAGTTTTTAATTTTAGTATGAGCTAAACTTTTCATAGTGCTTGAGAACAAACAATGGGTGAATCCTAATTTTATGAAATAACGAATGTTGAATTTGGGTTTAGATTAAATTAAATTAGATTGGGTTTATTACTCTTTTCGATAATTTGTGATTATTTACTGATTTTAGAGTCGCGAACTAAGAACAGGTATTATTATCTAAGCTATTCCACATATGTGGCGTGTGGATCATCCTGACGGAGGGTTTAGGTATAGACTTAATTATTCAATCTAGGATAAAAGCTATTGATTCTGACGAACTTAGCTAATTCTAGGGCCAATGAGGTAAAACACTTAATCATCCAACGGTGGATCATATTTACCCTGACGGGACTAGTAACACTTTAGGATTGCCTTATAGTCCACCCTGACGGGGGTATAAGGATTTTAGAATCCCGACCATTGTAATTGACCAATTTAACCCTTAAACAGCATAAGTTAGGAAATAAGATTAGGAGGATCCTTGCATTCTCAAGTACTACATCTCATATTGCGTTTTCACTCATTTTACTTGCGTCTTAGCTTTTACTTGCATTTATAATTTGTCTTTCATTTAGTAGTTTTAATAAACAAAACCAAACAAACATTTTATTATCTTTTACTTTCATAAGTGCATCAATCACTATTTGCTAGACATTGTGATCAACCATTCCGTCCTTGGAACGAATCTGTATTATCATACATACTACTTGGGACAACCGTACACTTGCGGTTGTGGTTCGATTAGCATTTGCATTTATTTTTAGAACACACAAAGGACCACCACTATAACGATGCCATCATGCTGATGTCATGCCAATCTCTATATTTTTTATGAGAATTTTTGTCTTTTTTAATTATAAATAAGTAACATTTCTGTTTATGCTTGAATTTGATATTTTTTCATGTAAATTAAGTGTAATTTTGAATTTTTTATAATATTTCTTTCAAATTTTTGCAATTACTAAATATTTTTCGAAAATACTCATAGCTTTACTCAATATATTCAAAGATTTTCAAGCATATCTAGAGTAAATTAGACCTTACTCAAAAACTTTTTAAACATAAGAAAAGACTTTCAAAATCAAAATTTTTTTATACTTAAAGACTAGTATACTTTCAATTTTGTTGGGTTTAAACTATTGAGTTTTAAGTTTATGTTTTACAAGGACGGTTTGAAAGTTCTTTTTTTTTTGAAAAAAATTTCAAAATATTTTTAGATGTTTACAAGTATTTTTACCCTAGAAAACATTTTTGTAGGAAAAGTACTAAATATTATTGTTAAAAAAATACATAAAGTTATTACAAACTTCAAAATTATTTTTTAATATTTTTTTTAAAATATTTAATTTTATTCTAAAAGTATTTTTTTACTCTAAAATAAACACTTCCAAACTAGGCCTGATTTTAATAGAAAGGAATAGCTAATCAACACGCGATTACACGTGGTCCGTGTTATTTTGGTCAAGCCTAGGCTAGTGATGGTTTAGGCTGCCGGATTTTCGCCATCCAGGATGCTACATGCATGGAGACTCTTGGATTAGTTTTCCACAACTTTATTTTCACGATTTAGGTGGCTCGCATTTTATTCGCGGCTATAGTAGTAATCTCTTTTCCGTTCTTTCTAAGTTTTTATGATATTTCAGTTCACCAGATTATCTCTTGCCTACACATGATTCAACAGCAGCCGGAAAAGTTACCTTATTCAATTATTCCAGTATGTGTTTATTTTTAATATCACGAAGCATACCATAAGTATAATCATATTTAATAGTTCGCATGTTATCCTTATAGAATGTGCATTGGATAAGCTTTACGGTGGAGCAACAACGTCCAAAGCCGCATAGCAATGGCGAGATTTTTGGAGAGCAACAGGGCAACCATGGTGCGCAAGGAGCAACCACGATGGCTTTGTGTAAATCCGAGCTTCAATGGAAAATGTAGATTGCGATATTTCCAGCGTGGTGTAAGTAGGACGGCAACAGTTAATTTTTTTGTAAAGATATCAAAAACCATAATCATTTAATTCAATTTAAAATTATAACTAACTGTTTAACAATAGGTTACGATTTTCAAAACGATAACTGTACCTTTTCGTTCCAGATTTTTAAATGTTTTTGCGATTTTTAACTATAACTAACTGATAGTTTTGTAAATATATTAATTTCATTAAATAAGACCACGCATATAAGAAATTTTTCCAAGATATATAAAAATTGTGTTGGTCTTTAATTAAATTGCATATTTATTATGTAATTGGTTAATTCTAGTATTTAGATTTTGGTTTTTGAATTTCAATATACTATTTTACCCAGAAAAATTATAGAATATGAAAGTACATATATGACAATAAATGATTTTTGGTTATTCAGTTTTATTTTTATATGAATCCACAACCTTATATTTTTAACAATCGGTTACACATTACAAAACCATAACCTATTGGTTTTAACCATATTTATATAATTTGGTTTTTAATGAGTTCGCTTATCATTGATTTTGGTTTTTAACCATAACCATTGTCATCCCTAGGTGTTAGGTTCCCATTAGAGTTTTAATGAAGGATCCATGATCTCGTGCAACAGTAGAGGTTCTTAAATCTTAGATATTTAATAGAGGTTCCATGACTTTGAGTGTAGCTTCCTATATCTTCGTGCAATCATGCAGGTTCCATGATTGTTGTGTTGTTCACAAAAAAAACCAAGATCCGGTTGGAAATGATGATGACGTTAGAGATGCCATCATGCTGATGTCATGGTAATATCTATCTTTTTTTATTTGAATTTTAGTCTTTTTTAATTATAAATAAGTAATATTTCTGTTTATCTTTCAATTTGATATTTTTTTCATGTAAATTAAGTGTAATTTTGAATTTTATATATTTTTTTTTCAAATTTTTTCAATTACTAAATGTTTTTGGAAAATACTCAGAGCTTTACTCAATATATTCAAAGATTTTCGAGCATATGTAGAGTAAATTACAGCTTACTCGTAAACTTTTTGAACATAAGAAAAGAGTTTCAAAATAAGAAATTTTTTATACTTAAAGACTCGTATACTTAGAGATTTTTCTGCTTTCTCCGCTTTATCCATGAATGGTTGTTCTAAAATATTGAATTTCTCACTGATTCGATAAATTCTAGTAATGGAGGGAAAAAAGTGAGCTTTTAAAATATGGAAGCGTGAGAGACGAAAAAATGATGGTAGGTTTGTAGGTTGTTATATTTTCTTGTTATGAAGGTTTTAGGTTGATAAAATCTTTCTTTTGGGCTTTTTTTATTTCAATTTTGTTGGGTTTAAACTATTGAGTTTTAAGTGTATGTTTTACAAGACCGGTTTGAAAGTTCTTTTTTTTATGAAATTGTTTTTAGATGTTTACAAGTATTTTTACTCTAGAAAACACTTTTTTAGGAAAAGTACTAAATATGATATTGTTATTAAAATACTTAAAGTTATTACAAATTTCAAAATTATTTTTTAATATTCATTTAAATTTTTAAATTTTTTCCAAAAATGTTTTTTTACTCTAAAATATGCACTTCCAAACTAGGCCTGATTTTAATTGAAAGGAATAGCTAATCACCACGCGATTACACGTGGTCCGTGTTATTTGGGTCAAGCCTAGGCTAGTGATGGTTTAGGCTGCGGGATTTTTTCCATTCAGGGTGCTACATTCATGGAGACTCTTGGATTAGTTTTCGACAACATTATTTTCACGATTTAGGTGGCTTACATTTCATTCGCGGCTATAGTAATAATCTCTTTTCTTTTCTTTCTAATTCTTTTAAGATATTTCAGTTCACCTGATTATCTCTTGCCTACACATGATTCAACATCAGTTGGAAAAGTTACCTTATTCAAGAATTCCAATATGTGTTTATTTTTAATATCATGAAGCATACCATATGTATAATTATATTTAATAGTTCGCATGTTATCCTTATAGAATGTGCATTGGATAAACTTTACGGTGGAGCAACAATGTCCAAAGCCGCATAGCAGTGGCGAGATTTTGGAGAGCAACAGGGCAACCATGGTGAGCAAGGAGCAACCGCGATGGCTTTCTGTAAATCCGAGCTTTAATGGCAATGTCGATTGGAATATTTCCAGTGTGGTGTAAGTAGGATGGCAACGGTTAATATTTTTGTAAAGATATCGAAAACCATAATCATTTAATTCAATTTAAAATTATAACTAATTGTTTAACAATAGGTTACGATTTTCAAAACCATAACTGTAACTTTTCGTTCCAGATTTTTAAATGTTTTTGCGATTTTTAACTATAACCAGATGATAGTTTTGTAAATATATTAATTTCATAAAATAAGATCACGCATATAAGAAATTTTTCCAAGATATATAAAAATTGTGTTTGTCTTTAATTAAATTGCATATTTATTATGTAATTGGTTAATTCTAGTATTTAGATTTGTGTTTTAGAATTTCAATATACTATTTTACCTAGAAAAATTATAGAATATGAAAGTACATTTATGATAATAAACGATTTTTGGTTATTTAGTTTTATTTTTATATGAATCCACAACCTAATAGTTTTAACCATCGTTACACATTACAAAACTATAACCTAATGATTTTAACCATAGTTATATAATTTGGTTTTTAATAAGTTCGCTTATCATTGATTTTGGTTTTTAACCATAACCATTGTCATCCCTAGGTGTGAGGTTCCCATTAGAGTTTTAATGAAGGATCCATGGTCTCGTGCAACAGTAGAGGTTCTTAAATCTTAGATATTTAATAGAGGTTCCATGACTTTAAGTGTAGCTTCCTATATCTTCGTGTAATCATTGAGGTTTCCATGGTAGTTGTTGTTCACGAAAAAAAACCAGATTTGGTTGGAAATGATGATGACGTTAGCGATGTCATCATGCTGATGTCATGGTAATCTCTATATTATTTTATTTTAATTTTAGTCTTTTTTTATAATAAATGAGTAATATTTCTGATTATCCTTTAACTTTAAATTTTTTTCATCTAAATTAAGAGTTAATTTAGTATTTATTATAATCTTTTTGTCAAATTTGTGTAATTACTCAATGTTTTTGGAATATACTCAGATATTTACTCAATTTTATTCAAAGATTTTAGAGCATATCTAGAGAAAAATAGAGCATACTCAAAAACTTTTCCAACATACTTAAAGACTTTCAAAATCAAAAAATTTATATACTTAAGACTCTTATACATAGAGATTATTCCGAGTAAGCCCCGACGGTGGTGTCGGTGATGGTTGATGGTCGACGGTGAATAATATTAATACTCAATGACTTTCTTATGAGATTTGAAATAAATCACGTTATGCTCCGTAATTTGAAAAATTAAATAAAATTTAGTTAAAAAATTACTTAGTATTTGCACAGTAACACGTAAAAAATTACCATTCCAAAAGTTTAATTGAATATGTGATCTAAGTGGAAGAATACACAATTATTAATATTGTTATTCAAGGGAGCAAGAAGAAAGTTGATAAGAAGGCACAAAATGAAAGAGTCGTGATCCGCTCACCATTTGGACCCTTAATCTTATACCTAGTGAGTTTTATCCGAAGTTACTTGATGTCTCCCTAATTGTTCTAATTTTATGACCTTGGGAGACATCATTTTTGGTGTTTATTCGTTTATTTTGATAGACTTTTGGACTAAATATGTAATAATATGATTTTCCTCTTTTATTTATTAAGCTTTTGCGCGTAATATTGGTATTTTTAGTGATAAGTTTATAGGTTTTGGATGTTAGCTAGAAGAGGAATCCGAGGAGAAAGTCAAAGATCGTGATATGGAGTCAAGACTTGAAGATAAATCGCGAAAGAAATTGTTTTTAGAGCTGAAAATCTGTTTTCCAGGCCAAAGATTGCTGATTTCAAGGTGCTTAAGAGATGATCTAGCCGCTGACCTTTGAAGAGAAAATATGAATCAAGTCAATCAGAGTCATAACGAAGCAGGAAAAGTCGTTTTAGTAGAGGTGTATCAGCAGATACGGGATTTTGGGCTTAGAAATTGGGCTTGGACATTTAATTAGTGTTTTATTCTTAGGTCCAAGCCCTAATCTGTTTTTCCACTTATAAAAGGAGTCTTTGACTTCTGTTTTAAACACAATTCACTTTTTACAAGATTAAACATCAGAGAGAAGCAACAGAAGAAAGAAAGAAGAAGCTGCAAGAGTTGGAGAGGGTCTATATCTCCGTTCTCAGTCATTCCAATTCCGGAAATTAGGTTTCTTTTATCTTTAATTCTGTAAAACAATATGAATTCCCTTTTATTTAAGTTAGTTTTCTTTTCAATTAGTATGAACTAATTTCACAATAGTGCTTGAGAATGCTTTATGGGTGATTCCCAATCTTAATTTATTTCATGTCCTGAATTTGAGTTTCTTAGATTGGGGCTTTTACTCTTTTCGATAAATTAAGATTATTTACTGTTTTTAGAGTCATGAACTAAGAACAGGTGTTAGTATCTAGGCTATTCCAATTAGTGGCGATTGGATCATCCTGACGGAGGGTTTAGGTACGGAACTATTTATTCAATCTAAAATAGAAGCTAGTTATTCTGACGAACTTAGCTAATTTTAGGGTCTATGTGGTAATCAACTTAAACATCTAAAGGTGGATCATATTTACCTTGACGGGACTAGTGACACTCTAGGATAGCCTTATAGTCCACCCTGACGGGGGTATAAGGAATTTAGAATCCCGACCATTGTAATTGACCAATTTAGCCCTTAAACAGAACATGTTATGAAATAGGATTAGGAAGACCCCTTGCGTTCTCAAGTGCTATCTTCTCATACTTGCGTTTCACACTCATTTACTTGCGTTTTACTATTTACTTGCATTTTATATTTAGTTCTCATTACTTAGAATTAAAACAACAACCAATCATTTATTCAAACTTTTATTTGCTTTCATAAGTGCAATCATTCATTAATCGATAAGCATTGTAGTTGACCAAACCGTCCCTGCGAACGATCCTAGAATCACTTATTACTACTTGGGACAACCGTACACTTGCGGTTGTGGTTCGATTACTTTTGCATTTATTTTAGAACACACAAAGGACCACCAAGTTTTTGGCGCCGCTGCCGGGGACGGTAGCGTGTGACCACGGTGTTTATCCTTTAGTGATAGTTGCATTTATTTTTATTTCAGTTTTACGCTTTTTGTTTGTTCATTTCTTTTCAGGTTTTTAGGTTTGGTGTATGCGAAGAAGACTCTTTAAGGATCTAGAGCCAACACCTCCGATCCTTAATAATCCAGAATCGTTAATCAGACTTGCTAACAAGAGAAGGAGAGAACAAGAAGCCTTAGAAGTAGGAGAATTAATTAACAGAATGGAGAACATTAATATTCAGAACCAACAGAATAACGGACAAGGCAAGCTAGACGCAAATGGCCAACCTATAGCTCCACCAGGCGTTATTCCTCAAGTTCAGCCATTAAATCCTCAAGTCCAAGTTCAGATGGAGATTAATCAAAATCCATGGTTTGTTAATGGTCCACTAGAAGTTCCATTCCGAGCTCCTGCTATAGGAATAGGTGCTCCAGATATAAATGTTTTGAGGTTTCGTCCAGATTTGGGTATCTTAGCTCAATTCCAAAATTTTGAAAATTTTCGTGGTAAAGCTGGAGAAGATCCTCTTAGAGCGGTACAAAAATTCAAACAGATATGTGATTCTTACATCACACAAGGAGTTTCAAAATAACAGATGTACTATGCTGTGTTTCGATTTTTCGTTATAGATGGAGCAAGTGAATGGCACGATACGCAAGATCCTACGAAGATAACAAACTGGGAACAATTAGAAACTGCGTTTTTCAACAGATATTATCCGTCCAATATGAGGTTAGATGCTGAATTAGAATTGACACATTTCAAGCAAGAGTATGATAAAACATTGGGTAAAAGTTGGGCAAGATTTCAGAAATGTTTACGAAGAGTCCCGAATCATGACCTTACTGAACAACAACAAATGAAGATTTTTTATAATGGTCTTGAGGGTGGCTCTAGGAAAGATTTAGATTTGTTGTGTGGTGGTGCGTTTTTGCGAGTTCAACCTGCGTATGCCAGAATTATTTTGGATAGAACAGTTGATAATGAAGTTGGGTGGAATACTGTAAGAACACCAGTTAGAGGAGGATTTAATAATGTCAATATTGAAGAAAAGTTCAACTCCTTAGAGACAAAGATTCAAACCACATTAGAACAACAACTGAGCCAACTTACTCTAGCCTTGAAAGAAGGTTTTTCGAATAAAAGAGGTGAAGTAAAGGTTGCACAAGAGGTGTATGGATGTAAATATTGCGGTGTTAATGATCATAGTTGGGAGAATTGTCAGAATAACCAAGAATCCGTGATGTTTGTCTCCAATAGAGGTAACTTTAATTCGAGTGGTAATGGATATCAACCTAACAGAAACCATCCTGGGTTTCAATATTCAAATCCTAGTGGGGAAGCAAATCCTACATATGCATATCAGCCGCGTCTCCAAGGTAACAATTTCAATCCAAAACCACACAACAATTATCAAGGAGGACAGAATCCGGGATATTATGTTCAGAGACAAGCTCCTCAAAACACTTACGATGAAACCATAAACCAAAAATCCTTACCTGCCCATCCACAAGAAGGAGTAGTTACCCTTCAGAAAACCGTTGAAAGTTTAATTTCTCTTCAGACACAAGCTATGGAACGCCAACAAGCATCTGATGCAAACATGAAGCTATTACAGAATCAAATGGAGCAATTCGCAAAACAGCTTAATCAGCGTCCACAAGGGCAACTTCCTAATGACACAGAAAATCCGAGACAACATGAAGATTGCAAAGCTGTTACACTAAGAAGTGGTAAGAACCTTCCTCCACCTCCTTTTCCAATTATGAAAGAGAAAGAAGTTCCAAGAAAAGAGAAGGAAGTGGGTCAGAAAGAGAATGAGAAAGATCTTGAGATTGAAGAAATAGAAAGGCCGATTGAGATTCCAAAGAAGAAAGATGATGTTGTTAGTAACCGCCCTCCACCACCATTTCCCTCTCGAGTTCAGAAAAAGGGTGATTTGGCTGAGTTTTCAAAGTTCTTTAATAGAGTGAAGGGCCTAAGTATTAATATTCCGTTACTAGAAGCTATTCGAGATATTCCGAAGTATACGAAGTTTCTCAAAAGGGCCCTCACTAATAAAAGGCCTTATTGTGATAATGAAATGATTGGTCTTCCTGAAGAGTGTAGTGCGATTTGTCAAAGTAAATTACCTCCAAAGTTAGTTGATCCTGGGAGTTTCACTATTCCGATATCAATTCGAGAAGAATGGAAAGGAAAGGCACTATGCGATTTAGGTGCGAGCATCAATTTAATGCCCAAATCGATCTTTGATAAGCTAAAAATTGGAGAAGCAAGACCTACTTCTATGGTCTTGCAAATGGCGGACAGGTCTCTTGCACACCCTTAAGGCCGAATTGAAGATGTCCTCGTGAAGGAAGTTACGCTTATATTTCCTGTTGATTTCGTTATCCTTGAATACGACGCGGATAGGAATGTCCCCATCATTTTGGGAAGACCATTCCTAGCAACGGGGCGTACTTTGATTGATGTAGAAAATGGCGAATTAACAATGAGGATACAAGACGAGTAAGTCAAATTCAACGTGTTCCGTGCCATGAAATTTCCAGATTCTCAAGAAGATTGCTTCCGAATGGATGTAGTTGAGCAGGCATCGCAAGAGGTATTTGATTGTTTTAATTATGATGATATTTTGCAGGCCGCTTTAACATTAGACCTACCTGAGATGATGGAAGAGCTTGCTGAAACAGTTGCAGCTCTCAATTCTGAAAATCCGAAGTATAGGCGTCTTGCCTATGAACTTGTGAGAGAACCGGGGGAGATTATTCCTAAAAAGAAGCCTTCAATTGAATCTCCTCCGGAATTGGAAGAGAAACCGTTACCAGCATATTTGAGGTATGCGTATTTACGTACTAATGAAACTCTACCTGTTATTGTTTCAGCAAATTTAACAGGTCCTCAAGAAGATAAACTGTTGCGTGTGTTAAGAGCTAACAAAGAAGCAATAGGTTGGACAATTGCTGACATCAAAGGTATTAGTCCATCCTATTGTCAACACAAAATCATACTTGAAGATGACAATGCACGCTCAGTTGAAGGTCAAAGGAGATTAATGCCCGTGATGAAAGATGTAGTGAAGAAAGAGGTGATCAAGCTTTTAGATGCGGGGATCATTTATCCCATCTCGAGTAGTGAATGGGTAAGTCCAGTTCAGTGTGTACCGAAGAAAGGAGGAATGACAACAATTCTTAATGATAAAATGAAGTGATTCCTTCAAGAACGGTAGTTGGTTGGAGAGTTTGCATGCATTACAGAAAGCTGAATAAAGCCACCAGAAAAGATCATTTTCCTTTTCCCTTTATTGATCAAATGTTGATTAAATTAGCCGGAAGAGAATACTACTGTTTCTTGGATGGTTATTCTGGGTATAATCAGATTTATGTGGCTCCGGAAGATCAACATAAAACCACATTTACATACCCATTTGGTACTTTTGCAAATCGCAGAATGCCATTTGGGTTGTGTAATGCTCCTGCTACCTTTCAGAGATGTATGATGGCTATTTTCTGGGATATGATCGATAATTTTCTTGAAGTTTTTATGGATGATTTCTCCATATTTGGTGATGACTTTGATAAATGTTTAGATAATTTGGAGAAAGTGTTAATCAGATGCAAGGAAACAGATTTGGTCTTAAACTGGGAGAAATGCCATTTCATGGTTCGCGAAGGTATTGTTCTGGGTCACAAAGTTTCGAGTGCTGAATTAGAGGTCGATAGAGCAAAGATAGAGGTAATTAAAACTCTTCCCCCTCCTGTTTCTTTTAAAGGGGTAAGAAGTTTTCTTGGCCATGCTGCTTTTATAGGCGTTTTATTAAAGACTTTTTTAAGATTGCTAAACCGTTATGCAACTTACTCGAAAAGGATTCCAAATTCCTTTTTGATGAAGCTTGTTTAACGACCTTCAAAGCAATCAAAGAAAAGCTTATTTCTGCTCCTATAGTTTTACCTCCAGATTGGAGTTTACCGTTTGAGGTTATGTGTGATGCGAGTGATTTGTGTATGGGAGCTGTATTAGGACAGAGAAAAGAGAAAGTTTTTCATTCGATTTATTATGCTAGTAAAACTTTTAATGGTGCCCAAGTTAATTATACAGTTACAGAAATTATCTTTGATAATTTGTAGTTACATGTAGAAAAGTTTCAGAGGTGAAAGAAATTATGAAGATACACTTTGATGAACTTTTGATCTCGATAATTATCTACCATTTTATCAAGAATTGTCAATATATCATAAAAATATTGATTATAGTCAATGTTATTTTGCAGATTAAGCAGATCTTGAGGTAATGTTTTGTTTGATAGTCGAATTATTTGTTAAAGAGAACTTGCTTATGTTTTAATGAAGTAATTTTTTTTATCATTGACATATTCATACTTTTCTTATTGTGTTGGTTTATGTTCCGATGATTGTTTACTGATTTATTAAAGTATGGGGTTCATTTCATTCACTTACACTAGTGATAGCTTTACATATAAATACCATATAATATGTCCTTCTTTATCTTCATAGATAAATAAACATATATTTTGACTTGAGTATAAGAATTCACTTCTAATAAAAATAAAATAGGTTTGACGTGTAAAACATATGCGTGATTAAGCTACAAGAATTCTATATTTTCAAATAAATTTGACTCGAGATTCTACAATATAAGATGATGATTCACAATTACAACACATGTGTTTGAAATAAGTCTCATAAGATGACTTTTAAAAAACATAACCATCACATTCATAACTCACAAGCTTGATTTTAAATCAAATGAACCTTACAATCTAGATCTTGTATACTTTGTAAAATAAACATCTCAAATTAATTACACATCAAATATCCATCTCATAAAATAATTGTTAACGCCATGTCTATAACTCTTCTTCTGTTTTTTGCACATGTAAATAATTCCTAAAAGATATTGATGATGATCTCTTAAATTTATTTACTTCACCTAGCCACCATATTATAACATATATTAATTGAAGTTTATTGTATATATTCAAATGAGACTCGCCCAATTCCAATCATGTATTTATTGGGCAAATAAAGGAGAGTTGTCTAAAGTTGCAAAGTAGACCTCATGAAAGAAATAATAGTCATATGCCTGCATAACTAAATATTCACATGTTATTTTTGAACTCTCTCATTCTCTCTTCTTCTTGAACTCTTGAAGAAAATGTTTGACTTCAATGCTCTCGGATAAAAAATTTGCTTTTTATAATTATTATTATGTTAAAGCAATGAAACTAATCACAAAACAAACTTCATATGAAATTACGATCATAGTAAGACTTATATTCTCATTGCCACAAACCAAGACACTAGAAATAATATATGGAATGGTCAATATCCTAAAATCCAAAAATATTTCTCAAGAAAATTTGCATAATACACTCGACTCACAAAAAATTAATTTGTATAATTTTGCGATTTTCACCTATATGGAGAATTTGAAACATGCCAATAAGTCCATTTAGTGTGTTCTATTTCGATGCACATGAAATCAAGAACTTTGTTAAAGGGCCCTCTGCCTACATTGGTGCTAGAATAAATTTGTTTTTAAAATCACTTTTATCAATATGACCATTATTCTTATGCATTTATATAACACCGTATCTGGTTTTTTTCTATTCATATTTTGCATGCACAACATTTTTCTTTTGTATATGCATAATGTTTCAATTGTAACTACCATATATTTTTGGACGCCTCACTTGCAGTATTAAAATAATTTCTTACTACACCGTAACAACAAAATAAAATCTTAGAGAAAAATTGAAATTAAAGATTTTGAGTGGAAATTTGAAAATATCTAGTCTTGCAAATGAACCGAAACAAGTCCGATAATTTTCTTGAAGTTTTTATGGATGATTTCTCCATATTTGGTGATGACTTTGATAAATGTTTAGATAATTTGGAGAAAGTGTTAATCAGATGCAAGGAAACAGATTTGGTCTTAAACTGGGAGAAATGTCATTTCATGGTTCGCGAAGGTATTGTTCTGGGTCACAAAGTTTCGAGTGCTGGATTAGAGGTCGATAGAGCAAAGATAGAGGTAATTAAAACTCTTCCCCCTCCTGTTTCTTTTAAAGGGGTAAGAAGTTTTCTTGGCCATGCTGCTTTTATAGGCGTTTTATTAAAGACTTTTTTAAGATTGCTAAACCGTTATGCAACTTACTCGAAAAGGATTCCAAATTCCTTTTTGATGAAGCTTGTTTAACGACCTTCAAAGCAATCAAAGAAAAGCTTATTTCTGCTCCTATAGTTTTACCTCCAGATTGGAGTTTACCGTTTGAGGTTATGTGTGATGCGAGTGATTTGTGCATGGGAGCTGTATTAGGACAGAGAAAAGATAAAGTTTTTCATTCGATTTATTATGCTAGTAAAACTTTTAATGGTGCCCAAGTTAATTATACAGTTACAGAAATTATCTTTGATATTCTGAAAAACTTAAAAGATATCTATTGTTTATTTGTTTTTTCTACAAGGAAAGAAAACTCTCCGAAATTTAAATTCATTAATAGATTAATTCTCAACTCAAAATATCTCAAATTTAACATACTTAATTGTACTGTAAATCCTAATATTATCTGGAAATTGCATAATAGGTCTCTAAATTATGCAAAATTAATAGGCTTTGTTACTAGTTTAATTAATTAATTACATTATACGTCCCTAGAATATACAAAATAATCTAGATTTTATTTTTTAAAACAAAATATTTATACCATTAAAATAAATTAAAATCTAATAATTAAGATAAAACATAAAAGCTGGGTGCTAATTATATAAAATTTGAAAGATCATTGGGTATTATAATGATTTTAAATCAATATTTTGTTTATACATCTGGGTCATGGTGGCCTTCGAGGTGCCACCAACATCCCCTAAACACATGGACAATTTGCAATAGTTTTCAAGATCAATTCTAATTTTTTATTATTAATTTTGAAGAGCTTTTCAATAATTCTTTATAATTTAATCTTTTGATTAACAATTTTCTCCTGTTTTGCTAAATCAAATGGAAAATCATGAGGATATATATAATCTGTGTATATACACAAATAGAATATATATATAAACATATTGAGACACACTGATACAAACATATATGTAAATTCATAGATTATAATTGCAAAAAAACCCAAATAATTAAAGTTATAAACAAAAAGTAACTAAAAGTCATTTATAGTGAATAAAAATACTTATAATTATAATAGATCAAACTTGATGAATTTGGAATGAGTATACCTTAGTATGAACTGGTCGTTTAGATTTCTTAAGCTCCTTCATTTTAGAGTTGATTAAAAAAAATAACTTTTCGAATTAATAGGTAAACCTTGGCGGCAATTCCTATGCCGTTTGGAATTCAAATGATTTTAAAAAATGCTTAAGAGGAAATTTGAAAAGAGGTTGTGTCCAACTATGTATATTTATATTACATGCAAAAAAAACTTTTGAAACTAAATTATGTTTATTATAAAGTGTTTTTTTTTTGTCAAAAGTTTAATGTGGTCTAGGTTCTTGACATAATATAAAAGTCCTACCTACATAAAAAAAATCAAATCCCAATTTTATGGTGAAATGTTTATTTGTCTCATATGCATAAAAAATATGACATAATATCAATCTTATTAATTTTATTGCATCTATAAAAACTAGGATATAGTAAATATTTATAGTAATTACTTATTATACATGTTATCATAATTAAACTCGACGTAATTTAAATGTTTTTTGACTATACATGCAAGACAGAACATAAGTAAAATATTTATTAATTTATGATAAAATGTTTAAAATTATTTTAGTTATAGTTCACACATACTTATTTATGAGGATAGTCTTTCTAATTTTATATTATAGATCTATATAATGTATTAGTTTCACCAATGATATCGACTCATCTATTTAAGTAGTGTACGTACGTATTTTTCAAATTGTAATATTTTTTGATTAAACTGTGGTATGAGCTTTACTCAACACACATGTCATAATATATGTGTATTGTACTATTTTTATTCAAGTTAACTAAGAAATTTAAGTGAAACCTAGTAGGACCATAGTAGCATGCATCAAAACTTATTAATCAAACAATATAATAAGGCTCAAGATAAAAAAAATTAAGACTTTCTTAGAGTACATATATCAAAACAAATTTCTGATAGCTATTTATCCTTTGTGTGCAATAATGTTAAAAAGAAAAAGAGATTTCGTTAAAGCACATATATTAACACAGTGAAAAAAATTTAATTTATGAAAATTTTTATTACCTGGTTATTTTAAGCTTTAATGCTTAGACAGGAGCTTTCATAAAAGCAAAACACCAAAAGTCCTGATATCAATAAAACAATATAGTGAGGTAAAAAATTCGATAACAACCCATAAATACAATAGATCCAAGTACAAAGGGTTTCATATAACACTTATTACTTACAAATATCTTTCTCGGTTGAAATGACATGACCAACTACCTGTGAAGTAACCAACTTAATCAAAATTGCATGAAATAAATAAAAAATTAGATATTTACTTAAAATTCAATTTGAAATTTCAACAAATTATAAAGTTCTAAAAAAGAACAACAATCACAAACAATTTGAAGTTAAATTTTTACCACTTATAACCCATCCATAATGTTGCACAATTTACATCTTTATAAACCTAACGAATAATTTATTTTCAATTTCCTAATCACTACTATTAATCTCAGATTACATATCAAACGGACATTTTTTATAGAAAATTATAATAATAATTGAAAACAATTTTAATATTCAAGTTTTATTTTACAATTTAAAAAATACATATATTGTGAAAAAACATTATAAATCAGATAAAAATAATTACCTATTTCATAATATTTCAAAGTGTATATGATATAGCAACAACATCTTTGAACAATTGCAGCATCTATTTGTAACTCTGAAGTAAACTGATTTTGATATCCTTTTTTCTTTTTCTTTATCTTTCTTTTATCTATTTTCCCCTCTTTATCCATGAATGGTTGTTCGAAACTGTTGAATTATTCACTGGATTGATAAATACTAGTAGTAATGGATGAAAAGTGAAAGTTTTTAAAATATGGGAAGAGAGAGAGGCGAAGAATTGATGGTAGGTTTTTAGGTTGTTATTTTTTTTGGTCTGAAGGGTTTAGGTTATTAATTATTTTTTTTTGGGCTTTTTTTTCAATTAGGTGGGATAAACTATTGAGTTTAAGTGAATGTTTGACAGGGCCGGTTTGAAAGTTCTTTTTTTGAAAAAGCGTTTAAAAATATTTTTAAATGTATAAAAGAATTTTGTACCTTAGAAAACATTTTATTTAGGAAACGTACTAAATATGTTATTGTTAAAAAACACTTAAAGTTATTATAAATTTCAAAATTATTTTTAATAATTTTTTTAAAATTTTAATTTTATTCTAAAAATATTTTTTTACTCTAACATCCTCACTTCCAAACTAGGCCTAATTTTGATACAAAGGAATAGCTAATCAACACGCGATTACACGTGGTCCGTGTTATCTGGGTCAAGCCTAAGCTAGTGATGGATTAGGTTACGGGATTTTTGCCATCCAGGGTTCTAAATTCATGGAGACTCTTGGATTGACTTTCCACAACTTTATTTTCAAGATTTAGGTGGCTCGCATTTCATTCGTGACTATAATAGTAATCTCTTTTCCTTTATTTCTTATGTTTTAAGATATTTTTGTTCACAGACTATCTCTTGCCTACACATGATTCAGAATGGAAAACTTACTTTATTAAAAAATTCCAAGAGGTGTTCATTTTTAATATCAAGAAGCATACCATAAGTATAATAATATTTAGTAGTTTGCATGTTATCCTTATAGAATGCGCATTGGCTAAGATTTAAGGTGGAGCAACAGTGTCCAAAGCCGCATAGCAGTGGCAAATTTTTTGAGGAGCAACAAGGCAACCATGGTGAGAAAGGAGCAACCACGATGCCTTTGTATAGATCTGAACTTTAATGGCCATGTAGATTTCGATATTGACAGCGTGGTGTACGTAGGATGGCAACAATTGTTTTTGTAAAGATATCGAAAACCATAATCATTTAATTTAATTTAAAATTATAACTAACTATTAAACCATATTTAACCATCGGTTACGATTTTCAAAACTATAACCGCACCTTTTAGTTTCAGATTTTTAAACGGGTTTGCGATTTTTAACGATAACCAAATGATAGTTTTGTGAATATATTAATTTCATAAAATAAGATACACATATAAGAAAATTTTCCAAGGTATATGAAATTTTTTGTTGGTCTTTAATTAAATTGCATATTTATTATATAAATGGTTAAATCTAGTAGTTAGATTCTAGTTTTAAAATTTCAATATACAATTTTACCTGGAAAATCATAGAGTATAAAAGTGCATATATGATAATAAACGATTTTTGGTTATTCGGTTTTATTTTTATCTGAATTCACAACCTAATAGTTTTAACCATCGGTTACACATTACAAAACCATAACCTAATGGTTTTAATCATAGTTATATAATTTGGTTTTTAATGACTTCGCTTATCATTTATTTTGGTTTTTAACAATACCCATTGTCATCCCTAGGTGTGAGGTTCCCATTAGAGTTTTAATGAAGGATCCATGGTCTCGTGCAACAGTAGAGGTTCTTAAATCTTAGATATTTAATGGAGGTTCCATGACTTTGATTATAGCTTCCTATATCTTCGTGCAATCATGTAGGTTCTATGGTTGTTGTGTTGTTCACGAAAAAAACCTAGATCTGGTTGAAAATGATGATGACTATAGCGATGCCATCATGCTGATGTCATGCCAATCTCTATGTTTTTTAATGTGAATTTTAGTCTTTTTTAATTATAAATAAGTAACATTTCTGTTTATGCTTCAATTTGATATTTTTTCATGTAAATTAAGTGTAATTTTGAATTTTTTATAATATTTCTTTCAAATTTTTGCAATTACTAAATTTTTTTCGCAAATACTCATAGCTTTACTCAATATATTCAAAGATTTTCAAGCATATCTAGAGTAAATTAGACCTTACTCAAAAACTTTTTAAACATAAGAAAAGACTTTCAAAATCAGAAATTTTTTATACTTAAAGACTAGTATACTTTCAATTTTGTTGGGTTTAAACTATTGAGTTTTAAGTTTATGTTTTACAAGGACGGTTTGAAAGTTCTTTTTTTTTGAAAAAAATTTAAAAATATTTTTAGATGTTTACAAGAATTTTTACCCTAGATAACATTTTTTTAGGAAAAGTACTAAATATGTTATTGTTAAAAAAATACATAAAGTTATTATAAATTTCAAAATTATTTTTTAATATTTTTTTAAAATATTTAATTTTATTCTAAAAGAATTTTTTTACTCTAAAATAAGCACTTCCAAACTAGGCCTGATTTAATAGAAAGGAATAGCTAATCAACACGCGATTACACGTGGTCCGTGTTATTTGGGTCAAGCCTAGGCTAGTGATGGTTTAGGCTGCCGAATTTTCGCCATCCAGGGTGCTACATGCATGGAGACTCTTGGATTAGTTTTCCACAACTTTATTTTCACGATTTAGGTGGCTCGCATTTTATTCGCGGCTATAGTAGTAATCTCTTTTCCGTTCTTTCTAAGTTTTTATGATATTTCAGTTCACCAGATTATCTCTTGCCTACACATGATTTAACAGCAGCCGGAAAAGTTACCTTATTCAATTATTCCAGTATGTGTTTATTTTTAATATCACGAAGCATACCCTAAGTATAATCATATTTAATAGTTCGCATGTTATCCTTATAGAATGTGCATTGGATAAGCTTTACGGTGGAGCAACAACGTCCAAAGCCGCATAGCAGTGTCGAGATTTTTGGAGAGCAACAGGGCAACCATGGTGCGCAAGGAGCAACCACGATGGCTTTGTGTAAATCCGAGCTTCAATGGAAATGTAGATTGCGATATTTCCAGCGTGGTGTAAGTAGGACGGCAACAGTTAATTTTTTTGTAAAGATATCGAAAACCATAATCATTTAATTCAATTTAAAATTATAACTAACTGTTTAACAATAGGTTACGATTTTCAAAACCATAATTGTACGTTTTCGTTCCAGATTTTTAAATGTTTTTGCGATTTTTAACTATAACCAACTGATAGTTTTGTAAATATATTAATTTCATTAAATAAGATCACGCATATAAGAAATTTTTCCAAGATATATAAAAATTGTGTTGGTCTTTAATTAAATTGCATATTTATTATGTAATTGGTTAATTCTAGTATTTAGATTTTGGTTTTTGAATTTCAATATACTATTTTACCCAGAAAAATTATAGAATATGAAAGTACATATATGACAATAAATGTTTTTTGGTTATTCAGTTTTATTTTTATATGAATCCACAACCTTATAGTTTTAACAATCGGTTACACATTACAAAACCATAACCTATTGGTTTTAACCATATTTATATAATTTGGTTTTTAATGAGTTCGCTTATCATTGATTTTGGTTTTTAACCATAACCATTGTCATCCCTAGGTGTTAAATTCCCATTAGAGTTTTAATGAAGGATCCATAATCTCGTGCAACAGTAGAGGTTCTTAAATCTTAGATATTTAATAGAGGTTCCATGACTTTGAGTGTAGCTTCCTATATCTTCGTGCAATCATGCAGGTTCCATGATTGTTGTGTTGTTCAAAAAAAAAACCAAGATCCGGTTGGAAATGATGATGACGTTAGAGATGCCATCATGCTGATGTCATGGTAATCTCTATCTTTTTTTATTTGAATTTCAGTCTTTTTTAATTATAAATAAGTAATATTTCTGTTTATCCTTCAATTTGATATTTTTTCATGTAAATTAAGTGTAATTTTGAATTTTTTATAATTTTTTTTTTCAAATTTTTGCAATTACTAAATGTTTTTGGAAAATACTCAGAGCTTTACTCAATATATTCAAAGATTTTCGAGCATATGTAGAGTAAATTACAGCTTACTCATAAACTTTTTGAACATAAGAAAAGAGTTTCAAAATCAGAAATTTTTTATACTTAAAGACTCGTATACTTAGAGATTTTTCTGCTTTCTCCGCTTTATCTATGAATGGTTGTTCTAAAATATTGAATTTCTCACTGATTCGATAAATTCTAGTAATGGAGGAAAAAAAGAGAGCTTTTAAAATATGGAAGAGTGAGAGACGAAGAAATGATGGTAGGTTTGTAGTTTGTTATATTTTCTTGTTATGAAGGTTTTAGGTTGATAAAATCTTTCTTTTGGGCTTTTTTTATTTCAATTTTGTTGGGTTTAAACTATTGAGTTTTAAGTGTATGTTTTACAAGACCGGTTTGAAAGTTCTTTTTTTTATGAAATTGTTTTTAGATGTTTACAAGTATTTTTACTCTAGAAAACACTTTTTTAGGAAAAGTACTAAATATGTTATTGTTATTAAAATACTTAAAGTTATTACAAATTTCAAAATTATTTTTTAATATTCATTTAAATTTTTAAATTTTATTCCAAAAATGTTTTTTTACTCTAAAATATGCACTTCCAAAATAGACCTGATTTTAATTGAAAGGAATAGCTAATCACCACGCGATTACACGTGGTCCGTGTTATTTGGGTCAAGCCTAGGCTAGTAATGGTTTAGGCTGCGGGAATTTTTCCATCCAGGGTGCTACATTCATGGAGACTCTTGGATTAGTTTTCGACAACATTATTTTCACGATTTAGGTGGCTCACATTTCATTCGCGGCTATAGTAATAATCTCTTTTCTTTTCTTTCTAATTCTTTTAAGATATTTCAGTTCACCTGATTATCTCTTGCCTACACATGATTCAACATCAGTTGGAAAAGTTACCTTATTCAAGAATTCCAATATGTGTTTATTTTTAATATCATGAAGCATACCATATGTATAATTATATTTAATAGTTCGCATGTTATCCTTATAGAATGTGCATTGGATAAACTTTGCGGTGGAGCAACAATGTCCAAAGCCGCATAGCAGTGGCGAGATTTTGGAGAGAAATAGGGCAACCATGGTGAGCAAGGAGCAACCGCGATGGCTTTCTGTAAATCCGAGCTTTAATGGCAATGTCGATTGCGATATTTCCAGCGTGGTGTAAGTAGGATGGCAACAGTTAATTTTTTTGTAAAGATATCAAAAACCATAATCATTTAATTCAATTTAAAATTATAACTAATTGTTTAACAATAGGTTACGATTTTCAAAACCATAACTGTAACTTTTCGTTCCAGATTTTTAAATTTTTTGCGATTTTTAACTATAACTAGATGATAGTTTTGTAAATATATTAATTTCATAAAATAAGATCACGCATATAAGAAATTTTTCCAAGATATATAAAAATTGTGTTGGTCTTTAATTAAATTGCATATTTATTATGTCATTGGTTAATTCTAGTATTTAGATTTTGGTTTTAGAATTTCAATATACTATTTTACCTAGAAAAATTATAGAATATGAAAGTACATTTATGATAATAAACGATTTTTGGTTATTTAGTTTTATTTTTATATGAATCCACAACCTAATAGTTTTAACCATCGTTACACATTACAAAACTATAACCTAATGATTTTAACCATAGTTATACAATTTGGTTTTTAATAAGTTCGCTTATCATTGATTTTGGTTTTTAACCATAACCATTGTCATCCCTAGGTGTGAGGTTCCCATTAGAGTTTTAATGAAGGATCCATGGTCTTGTGCAACAGTAGAGGTTCTTAAATCTTAGATATTAAATAGAGGTTCCATGACTTTAAGTGTAGCTTCCTATATCTTCGTGCAATCATTGAGGTTTCCATGGTAGTTGTTGTTCACGAAAAAAACATGATTTGGTTGGAAATGATGATGACGTTAGCGATATAATCATGATGATGTCATGGTAATCTCTATATTATTTTATTTTAATTTTAGTCTTTTTTTATTATAAATGAGTAATATTTCTGTTTATCCTTTAACTTTAAATTTTTTTCATCTAAATTAAGAGTTAATTTTGTATTTATTATAATCTTTTTGTCAAATTTGTGTAATTACTCAATGTTTTTGGAATATACTCAGAGATTTACTCAATTTTATTCAAAGATTTTCGAGCATATCTATGGAAAAATAGAGCATACTCAAAAACTTTTCCAACATACTTAAAGACTTTCAAAATCAAAAATTTTATATACTTAAGACTCTTATACATAGAGATTATTCTGAGTAAGCCCCGACGGTGGTGTCGGTGATGGTTGATGGTCGACGGTGAATAATATTAATACTCAATGACTTTCTTATGAGATTTGAAATAAATCACTTTATGCTCCGTAATTTGAAAAAATAAATAAAATTTAGTTAAAAAAATACTTAGTATTTGCACAGTAACACGTAAAAAATTACCATTCCAAAAGTTTAATTGAATATGTGATCTAAGTGGACGAATGCACAATTATTAATATTGTTATTCAAGGGAGCAAGAAGAAAGTTGATAAGAAGGCACAAAATGAAAGAGTCATGATCCGCTCACCATTTGGACCCTTAATCTTATACCTAGTGAGTTTTAGCCGAAGTTACTTGATGTCTCCCTAATTGTTCTAATTTTATGCCCTTGGGAGACATAATTTTTGGTGTTTATTCGTTTATTTTGATAGACTTTTGGACTAAATATGTAATAATATGATTTTCCTCTTTTATTTTTAGCATTTTTAATTTATTAAGCTTTTGCGCATAATATTGGTATTTTTAGTGATAAGTTTATAGGTTTTGGATGTTAGCTAGAAGAGGAATCCGAGGAGAAAGTCAAAGATCGTGATATGGAGTCAAGACTTGAAGATAAATCGCGAAAGAAATTGTTTTTAGAGCTGAAAATCTGTTTTCCAGGCCAAAGATTGCTGATTTCAAGGTGCTTAAGAGATGATCTAGCCGCTGACCTTTGAAGAGAAAATATGAATCAAGTAAATCAGAGTCATAACGAAGCGGGAAAAGTCGTTTTAGTAGAGGTGTATCAGCAGTTACGGGATTTTGGGCTTAGAAATTGGGCTTGGACATTTAATTAGTGTTTTATTCTTAGGTCCAAGCCCTAATCTGTTTTTCCACTTATAAAAGAAGCCTTTGACTTCTGTTTTAAACACAATTCACTTTTTACAAGATTAAACATCAGAGAGAAGCAACAGAAAGAAGAAAGAGGAAGCTGCAAGAGTTGGAGAGGGTCTATATCTCTGTTCTCAGTCATTCCAATTCCGGAAATTAGGTTTCTTTTATCTTTAATTCTGTAAAAAAATATGAATTCCATTTTATTTAAGTTAGTTTTCTTTTCAATTAGTATGAACTAATTTCACAATAGTGCTTGAGAATGCTTTATGGGTGATTCCCAATCTTAATTAATTTCATGTCCTGAATTTAGGTTTCTTAGATTGGGACTTTTACTCTTTTCGATAAATTAAGATTATTGACTGTTTTTAGAGTCATGAACTAAGAACAGGTGTTAGTATCTAGGCTATTCCAATTAGTGGCGATTGGATCATCCTGACGGAGGTTTTAGGTACGGAACTATTTATTCAATCTAAAATAGAAGCTAGTGATTCTGACGAACTTAGCTAATTTTAGGGCCTATGTAGTAATCAACTTAAACATCTAAAGGTGGATCATATTTACCTTGACGGGACTAGTGACACTCTAGGATAGCCTTATAGTCCACCCTGACGGGGGTATAAGGAATTTAGAATCCCGACCATTGTAATTGACCAATTTAGCCCTTAAACAGAACATGTTATGAAATAGGATTAGGAAGACCCCTTGCGTTCTCAAGTGCTATCTTCTCATACTTGCGTTTCACACTCATTTACTTGCGTTTTACTATTTACTTGCATTTTATATTTAGTTCTCATTACTTAGAATTAAAACAACAACCAATCAATTATTCAAACTTTTATTTGCTTTCATAAGTGCAATCATTCATTAATCGATAAGCATTGTAGTTGACCAAACTGTTCCTGCGAACGATCCTAGAATCACTTATAACTACTTGGGACAACCGTACACTTGCGGTTGTGGTTCGATTACTTTTGCATTTATTTTAGAACACACAAAGGACCACCAAGTTTTTGGCGCCGCTGCCGGGGACGGTAGCGTGTGACCACGGTGTTTATCCTTTAGTGATAGTTGCATTTATTTTTATTTCAGTTTTACGCTTTTTGTTTGTTCATTTCTTTTCAGGTTTTTAGGTTTGGTGTATGCGAAGAAGACTCTTTAAGGATCTAGAGCCAACACCTCCGATCCTTAATAATCCAGAATCGTTAATCAGACTTGCTAACAAGAGAAGGAGAGAACAAGAAGCCTTAGAAGTAGGAGAATTAATTAACAGAATGGAGAACATTAATATTCAGAACCAACAGAATAACGGACAAGGCCAGCTAGACGCAAATGGCCAACCTATAGCTCCACCAGGCGTTATTCCTCAAGTTCAGCCATTAAATCCTCAAGTCCAAGTTCAGATGGCGATTAATCAAGATCCATGGTTTGTTAATGGTCCACCAGAAGTTCCATTCCGAGCTCCTGCTATATAGGAGTAGGTGCTCCAGATATAAATGTTTCGAGTTTTCGTCCAGATTCGGGTATGTTAGCTCTATTCCAAAATTTTGAAAATTCTCGTGGTAAAGCTGGAGAAGATCCTCTTAGAGCGGTACAGAAATTCAGAAAAGATATGTGATTCTTACATCACACAAGGAGTTTCAAAATAACAGATGTACTATGCTGTGTTTCGATTTTTCGTTATAGATGGAGCAAGTGAATGGCACGATACGCAAGATCCTACGAAGATAACAAACTGGGAACAATTAGAAACTGCGTTTTTCAACAGATATTATCCGTCCAATATGAGGTTAGATGCTGAATTAGAATTGACACATTTCAAGCAAGAGTATGATAAAACATTGGGTAAAAGTTGGGCAAGATTTCATAAATGTTTACGAAGAGTCCCGAATCATGACCTTACTGAACAACAACAAATGAAGATTTTTTATAATGGTCTTGAGGGTGGCTCTAGGAAAGATTTAGATTTGTTGTGTGGTGGTGCGTTTTTGCGAGTTCAACCTGCGTATGCAAGAATTATTTTGGATAGAACAGTTGATAATGAAGTTGGGTGGAATACTGTAAGAACACCAGTTAGAGGAGGATTTAATAATGTCAATATTGAAGAAAAGTTCAACTCCTTAGAGACAAAGATTCAAACCACATTAGAACAACAATTGAGACAACTTACTCTAGCCTTGAAAGAAGGTTTTTCGAATAAAAGAGGTGAAGTAAAGGTTGCACAAGAGGTGTATGGATGTGAATATTGCGGTGTTAATGATCATAGTTGGGAGAATTGTCAGAATAACCAAGAATCCGTGATGTTTGTCTCCAATAGAGGTAACTTTAATTCGAGTGGTAATGGATATCAACCTAACAGAAACCATCCTGGGTTTCAATATTCAAATCCTAGTGGGGAAGCAAATCCTACATATGCATATCAGCCGCGTCTCCAAGGTAACAATTTCAATCCAAAACCACACAACAATTATCAAGGAGGACAGAATCCGGGATATTATGTTCAGAGACAAGCTCCTCAAAACACTTACGATGAAACCATAAACCAAAAATCCTTACCTGCCCATCCACAAGAAGGAGTAGTTACCCTTCAGAAAACCGTTGAAAGTTTAATTTCTCTTCAGACACAAGCTATGGAACGCCAACAAGCATCTGATGCAAACATGAAGCTATTACAGAATCAAATGGAGCAATTCGCAAAACAGCTTAATCAGCGTCCACACGGGCAACTTCCTAATGACACAGAAAATCCGAGACAACATGAAGATTGCAAAGCTGTTACACTAAGAAGTGGTAAGAACCTTCCTCCACCTCCTTTTCCAATTATGAAAGAGAAAGAAGTTCCAAGAAAAGAGAAGAAAGTGGGTCAGAAAGAGAATGAGAAAGATCTTGAGATTGAAGAAATAGAAAGGCCGATTGAGATTCCAAAGAAGAAAGATGATGTTGTTAGTAACCGCCCTCCACCACCATTTCCCTCTCGAGTTCAGAAAAAGGGTGATTTGGCTGAGTTTTCAAAGTTCTTTAATAGAGTGAAGGGCCTAAGTATTAATATTCCGTTACTAGAAGCTATTCGAGATATTCCGAAGTATACGAAGTTTCTCAAAAGGGCCCTCACTAATAAAAGGCCTTATTGTGATAATGAAATGATTGGTCTTCCTGAAGAGTGTAGTGTGATTTGTCAAAGTAAATTACCTCCAAAGTTAGTTGATCCTGGGAGTTTCACTATTCCGATATCAATTCGAGAAGAATGGAAAGGAAAGGCACTATGCGATTTGGGTGCGAGCATCAATTTAATGCCCAAATCGATCTTTGATAAGCTAAAAATTGGAGAAGCAAGACCTACTTCTATGGTCTTGCAAATGGCGGACAGGTCTCTTGCACACCCTTAAGGCCGAATTGAAGATGTCCTCATGAAGGCAGGTACGCTTACATTTCCTGTTGATTTCGTTATCCTTGAATACGACGCGGATAGGAATGTCCCCATCATTTTAGGAAGACCATTCCTAGCAACGGGGCGTACTTTGATTGATGTAGAAAATGGCGAATTAACAATGAGGATACAAGACGAGTAAGTCAAATTCAATGTGTTCCGTGCTATGAAATTTCCAGATTCTCAAGAAGATTGCTTCCGAATGGATGTAGTTGAGCAGGCATCACAAGAGGTATTTGATTGTTTTAATTATGATGATATTTTGCAGGCCGCTTTAACATTAGACCTACCTGAGATGATGGAAGAGCTTGCTGAAACAGTTGCACCTCTCAATTCTGAAAATCCGAAGTATAGGCGTGTTGCCTATGAACTTGTGAGAGAATCGGGGGAGATTATTCCTAAAAAGAAGCCTTCAATGAATCTCCTCTGGAATTGGAAGAGAAACCGTTACCAGCATATTTGAGGTATGCGTATTTAGGTACTAATGAAACTCTACCTGTTATTGTTTCAGCAAATTTAACAGGTCCTCAAGAAGATAAACTGTTGCGTGTGTTAAGAGCTAACAAAGAAGCAATAGGTTGGACAATTGCTGACATCAAAGGCATTAGTCCATCCTATTGTCAATACAAAATCATACTTGAAGATGACAATGCACGCTCAGTTGAAGGTCAAAGGAGATTAATGCCCGTGATGAAAGATGTAGTGAAGAAAGAGGTGATCAAGCTTTTAGATGCGGGGATCATTTATCCCATCTCGAGTAGTGAATGGGTAAGTCCAGTTCAGTGTGTACCGAAGAAAGGAGGAATGACAACAATTCTTAATGATAAAAATGAAGCAATTCCTTCAAGAACGGTAGTTGGTTGGAGAGTTTGCATGGATTACAGAAAGCTGAATAAAGCTGAATAAAGCGATTCCTTTTCCCATTATTGATCAAATGTTGGATAAATTAGCCGGAAGAGAATACTACTGTTTCTTGGATGGTTATTCTGGGTATAATCAGATTTATGTGGCTCCGGAAGATCAACATAAAACCACATTTACATGCCCATTTGGTACTTTTGCATATCGCAGAATGCAATTTGGGTAGTGTAATGCTCCTGCTACCTTTCAGAGATGTATGATGGCTATTTTCTGGGATATGATCGATAATTTTCTTGAAGTTTTTATGGATGATTTCTCCGTATTTGGTGATGACTTTGATAAATGTTTAGATAATTTGGAGAAAGTGTTAATCAGATGCAAGGAAACAGATTTGGTCTTAAACTGGGAGAAATGTCATTTCATGGTTCGCGAAGGCATTGTTCTGGGTCACAAAGTTTCGAGTGCTGGATTAGAGGTCGATAGAGCAAAGATAGAGGTAATTAAAACTCTTCCCCCTCCTGTTTCTTTTAAAGGGGTAAGAAGTTTTCTTGGCCATGCTGCTTTTATAGGCGTTTTATTAAAGACTTTTCTAAGAATCCTAAACCATTATGCAACTTACTCGAAAAGGATTCCAAAATCCTTTTTGATGAAGCTTGTTTAACGGCCTTCAAAGCAATCAAAGAAAAGCTTATTTCTACTCCTATAGTTTTACCTCCAGATTGGAGTTTACCGTTTGAGGTTATGTGTGATGCGAGTGATTTGTGTATGGGAGCTGTATTAGGACAGAGAAAAGAGAAAGTTTTTCATTCGATTTATTATGCTAGTAAAACTTTTAATGGTGCCCAAGTTAATTATACAGTTACAGAAATTATCATTGATAATTTGTAGTTACATGTAGGAAAGTTTCAGAGGTGAAAGAAATTATGAAGATACACTTTGATGAACTTTTGATCTCGATAATTATCTACCATTTTATCATGAATTGTCAATATATCATAAAAATATTGATTATAGTCAAGTTATTTTGCAGATTAAGCAGATCTTGAGGTAATGTTTTGTTTGATAGTCGAATTATTTGTTAAAGAGAACTTGCTTATGTTTTAATGAAGTAAATTTTTTTATCATTGACATATTCATACTTTTCTTATTGTGTTGGTTTATGGTCCGATGATTGTTTACTGATTTATTAAAGTATGGGGTTCATTTCATTCTCTTACACTAGTGATAACTTTACATATAAATACCATATAATATGTCCTTCTTTATCTTCATAGATAAATAAACATATATTTTGACTTAAGTATAAGAATTCACTTCTAATAAAAATAAAACAGGTTTGACGTGTAAAACATATGCCTGATTAAGCTACAAGAATTCTATATTTTCAAATAAATTTGACTCGAGATTCTACAATATAAGATGATGATTCACAATTACAACACATGTGTTTGAAATAAGTCTCATAAGATGACTTTTAAAAAACATAACCATCACATTCATAACTCACAAGCTTGATTTTAAAATTATATGAACCTTACAATCTAGATCTTGTATACTTTGTAAAATGAACATCTCAAATTAATTACACATCAAATATCCATCTCATAAAATAATTGTTAAGTCCATGTCTATAACTCTTCTTCTGTTTTTTGCACATGCAAATAATTCCTAAAAGATATTGATGATGATCTCTTAAATTTATTTACTTCACCTAGCCACCATATTATAACATATATCAATTGAACTTTATTGTATATATTCAAATGAGACTCGCCCAATTCCAATCATGTATTTATTGGGCAAATAAAGGAAAGTTGTCTAAAATTGCAAAGTAGACCTCATGAAAGAAATAATAGTCATATGCCTGCATAACTAAATATTCACATGTTATTTTTGAACCCTCCCATTCTCTCTTCTTCTTGAACTCTTGAAGAAAATGTTTGACTTCAATGCTCTCGGATAAAAAATTTTCTTTTTATAATTATTATTATGTTAAAGCAATGAAACTAATCACAAAACAAACTTCATATAAAATTACGATCATAGTAAGACTTATATTCTCATTGCCACAAACCAAGACACTAGAAAAAATATATGGAATGGTCAATATCCTAAAATCCAAAAACATTTCTCAAGAAAATTTGCATAATACACTCGACTCACAAAAAATTAATTTGTATAATTTTGCGATTTTCACCTATATGAAGAATTTGAAACATGCCAATAAGTCCATTTAGTGTGTTCTATTTCGATGCACATGAAATCAAGAACTTTGTTAAAGGGCCCTCTGCCTACATTGGTGCTAGAATAAATTTGTTTTTAAAATCACTTTTATCAATATGACCATTATTCTTATGCATTTATATAACACCATATCTGGTTTTTTTCTATTCATATTTTGCATGCACAACATTTTTCTTTTATATATGCATAATGTTTCAATTGTAACTACCATATATTTTTGGACGCCTCACTTGCAGTATTAAAATAATTTCTTACTACACCGTAACAACAAAATAGAATATTAGAGAAAAATTGAAATTAAAAATTTTGAGTGGAAATTTGAAAATATCTAGTCTTGCAAATGAACCGAAACAAGTCCGGCTCGTTATTATTTCAGTGAGTTTGCCATAAACTTTGAATAATTATTTTACCATATTATAAAATTTTGTGGTTAATTTTTTTTACAATTGGAACAAAGAATTTAATCCTTCCCCACATAGGTACAAGGTAACCATGTAAGAATTTAAATAAACAGTAAATAATAAAGTCATCTCAAGGAATATACACAAGAGAACACAAGAAATTTAAAATATGTATGATTACCAATGGAAAACATATTTGAACCCAGATTTTCCTAATAAATATAGATCTATACCCATCAAAAGGATTCTCAATATTAAATAAGAAAAAAATTTATGAGCGCTAAATTGAACAAAAAAAATTTCAGTGAACCTTCTTTCTCATTCATCATGAGCTTTCCCATGCTGCTTTACTAATGACTTGTAGTAGCTATAATCCTTCGGTGGAAGCTCTTGGGTTGTCAATGGTTGAGACGCAAGGAGTGGATTTCGTGAACATATCAAATGTGGCTGCGTTGCATTAGGAGAAACCACCATTGAGTTTGGATGTTGATTGTTGCTCCAGGAAAAAGGAGCTGGTGGGGTCAGAGCAGGAACAATGTAACAATTATTTCTAGTCTGACTCTGATATTTGCCCTGGGGTGATTGGATTCATTCGGTGATAAGGTTTAAAACTCGTAAGGCCATATCTTGAATTGAATACGGGTCCCGAAGTCTCTAATACCTTATTACCATTAATACAGTAAGTGAACATTTCTCCACATGATTTCAAGATTGATGGATCTGGTGGAGTCACTGCAGGTAGTGCACGCTGATCCTCCATGCTCTACCTGTACAATTCCCACTTCTGATTTTGAAGGTATAGGTGATGATTCACTCGCTATGACTCGTCTTGAGATATCCACCTCAGGCACTAAACTGGATGCACTAGGATTAGACCCAGAAAAAGAAGACGATAGACCTTTCTTCAAATTCATAGTGGGTCCATCAATACTTTTGTCAACAAATCGGTGTCTATTCTATCTCCCCACTCATTTTTTTCCGCAAATTCTTTAACAAGTGCAGATATAGTAGAAACCGTTGCAAAATATTTTCCAGATTGAGATGAGCTCGGAGGAGATTCTGGTTCATCTTGTAATTCACCAGTTGTGATGATAGGTATTTCATCATACCATTTACGTTTAAGAGAGGTGGGGAATACCTTGCCGCTAGGCATTTCTAATTCGAGTTCGAGACTGTCCTCGCCTGTGGCTACTTTCTATTTGGTATTTAAATCAAACTGTTTTATAAGACCAAGAAAAAAACTATTATAATCTTTCTAAAACAAGATCAAAGACTAAATATTTAATATTACATTTTAAGGGCCATACCTGAATAGGTTTTTGCCATTTAATTTTGGGAATTTTTGAATACTTTCTTCTATTTATATCAACATACCATGCTGGTTTCGAAATATCTGAACATGAAGGCTGTAACTTTTGAGAATTCTTAGATTTAGCGGGATGACTCTTCTTTCCTGTTTAGTGGTAAACAAGCATATAAAATTTAAATATTCTGAAAAACTTAAAAGATATCTATTGTTTATTTGTTTTTTCTACAAGGAAAGAAAACTCTCCGAAATTTAAATTCATTATTAGATTAATCCTCAACTCAAAATATCTCAAATTTAACACACTTAATTGTATTGTAAATCCTAATATTATCTGGAAATTGCATAATAGGTCTCTAAATTATGCAAAATTAATAGGCTTTGTTACTAGTTTTAATAATTAATTACATTATACGTCCCTACAATATACAAAATAATCTAGATTTTATTTTTTAAAACAAAATATTTATACCATTAAAATAAATTAAAATCTAATAATTAAGATAAAACATAAAAGCTGGGTGCTAATTATATAAAATTTGAAAGATCATTGGGTATTATAATGATTTTAAATCAATATTTTGTTTATAAATCTGGGGTCATGGTGGCCTTCGAGGTGCCACCAACATCCCCTAAACACATGGACAATTTGCAATAGTTTTCAAGATCAAATCTAATTTTTTTTATTAATTTTGAAGAGGTTTTCAATAATTCTTTATAATTTAATCTTTTGATTAACAATTTTCTCCTGTTTTGCTAAATCAAATGGAAAATCATGAGGATATATATAGTCTGTGTATATACACAAATAGAATATATATATAAACATATTGAGACACACTGATACAAACATATATGTAAATTCATAGATTATAATTGCAAAAAAACCCAAATAATTAAAGTTATAAACAAAAAGTAACTAAAAGTCATTTATAATGAATAAAAATACTTATAATTATAATAGATCAAACTTGATGAATTTGGAATGAGTATACCTTAGTATAAACTGGTCGTTTAGATTTCTTAAGCTCCTTCATTTCAGAGTTGATTAAAAAAATAACTTTTAGAATTAATAGGTAAAGAAACCTAGGCGGCAAAAAAAAACATACACTTAAAAGAGGTTGTGTCCAACTATGTATATTTATATTACATGCAAAAAAAAAACTTTTGAAACTAAATTATGTTTATTATAAAGTGTTTTTTTTTGTCAAAAGTTTAATGTGGTCTAGGTTCTTGACATAATATAAAAGTCCTACCTACATAAAACAATCAAATCCCAATTTTATGGTGAAATATTTATTTGTCTCATATGCATAAAAAATATGACGTAATATCAATCTTATTAATTTTATTGCATCTATAAAAACTAGGATATAGTAAATATTTATAGTAATTACTTATTATACATGTTATCATAATTAAACTCGACGTAATTTAAATGTTTTTTGACTATACATGCAAGACAGAAGATAAGTAAAATATTTATTAATTTATGATAAAATGTTTAAAATTATTTTAGTTATAGTTCACACATACTTATTTATGAGGATAGTCTTTCTAATTTTATATTATAGATCTATATAATGTATTAGTTTCACCAATGATATCGACTCATCTATTTAAGTAGTGTACGTACGTATTTTTCAAATTGTAATATTTTTTGATTAAATTGTGGTATGAGCTTTACTCAACACACATGTCATAATATATGTGTATTGTACTATTTTTATTCAAGTTAACTTAGAAATTTAAGTGAAACCTAGTAGGACCATAATAGCATGCATTAAAACTTAGTAATCAAACAATATAATAAGGCTCAAGATTAAAAATAAATAAAAACTTTCTTAGAGTACATATATCAAAACAAATTTCTGATAGCTATTTATCCTTTGTGTGCAATAATGTCAAAAAGAAAAAGAGATTTCGTTAAAGCACATATATTAACACAGTGAAAAAAATTTAATTTATGAAAATTTTTATTACCTGGTTTTTAAGCTTTAATGCTTAGACAGGAGCTTTCATAAAAGCAAAACACCAAAAGTCCTGATATCAATAAAACAATATAGTGAGGTAAAAAATTTGATAACAACCCATAAATACAATAGATCCAAGTACAAAGGGTTTCATATAACACTTATTACTTACAAATATCTTTCTCGGTTGAAATGACATGACCAACTACCTGTGAAGCAACCAACTTAATCAAAATTGCATGAAATAAATAAAAAATTAGATATTTACTTAAAATTCAATTTGAAATTTCAACAAATTATAAAGTTCTAAAAAAGAACAACAATCACAAACAATTTAAAGTTAAATTTTTACCACTTATAACTCATCCATAATGTTGCACAATTTACAGCTTTATAAACCTAACCAATAATTTATTTTCAATTTCCTAATCACTACTATTAATCTCATATTACATATCAAACGGACATTTTTTATAGAAAATTATAATAATAATTGAAAACAATTTTAATATTCAAGTTTTATTTTACAATTTAAAAAATACATATATTGTGAAAAAACATTATAAATCAGATAAAAATAATTACCTATTTCATAATATTTCAAAGTGTATATGATATAGCAACAACATCTTTGAACAATTGCAGCATCTATTTGTAACTCTGAAGTAAACTGATTTTGATATCCTTTTTTCTTTTTCTTTCTCTTTCTTTTATCTATTTTCCCCTCTTTATCCATGAATGGTTGTTCCAAACTGTTGAATTATTCACTGGATTGATAAATACTAGTAGTAATGGATGAAAAGTGAAAGTTTTTAAAATATGGGAAGAGAGAGAGGCGAAGAATTGATGGTAGGTTTTTAGGTTGTTATTTTTTTTGGTCTGAATGGTTTAGGTTATTAATTTTTTTTTTGGGCTTTTTTTTCAATTAGGTGGGATAAACTATTGAGTTTAAGTGAATGTTTGACAGGGCCGATTTGAAAGTTCTTTTTTTGAAAAAGCCTTTAAAAATATTTTTAAATGTATAAAAGAATTTTGTACCTTAGAAAACATTTTATTTAGGAAACGTACTAAATATGTTATTGTTAAAAAACACTTAAAGTTATTATAAATTTCAAAATTATTTTTAATAATTTTTTTAAAATTTTAATTTTATTGTAAAAATATTTTTTTACTCTAACATTCTCACTTCCAAACTAGGCCTAATTTTAATACAAAGGAATAACTAATCAACACGCGATTACACGTGGTCCGTGTTATTTGGGTCAAGCCTAAGCTAGTGATGGATTAGGTTACGCGATTTTTGCCATCCAGGGTGCTAAATTCATGGAGACTCTTGGATTGGCTTTCCACAACTTTATTTTCAAGATTTAGGTGGCTCGCATTTCATTCGTGGCTATAATAGTAATCTCTTTTCCTTTATTTCTTATGTTTTAAGATATTTTTGTTCACAGACTATCTCTTGCCTACACATGATTCAGAATGGAAAAGTTACCTTATTAAAAAATTCCAAGAGGTGTTCATTTTTAATATCAAGAAGCATACCATAAGTATAATAATATTTAGTAGTTTGCATGTTATCCTTATCGAATGCGCATTGGCTAAGCTTTAAGGTGGAGCAACATTTTCCAAAGCCGCATAGCAGTGGCAAATTTTTTGAGGAGCAACAAGGCAACCATGGTGAGAAAGGAGCAACCACGAATCCTTTGTATAGATCCGAACTTTAATGGCCATGTAGATTTTGATATTGACAGCGTGGTGTACGTAGGATGGCAACAATTGTTTTTGTAAAGATATCGAAAACCATAATCATTTAATTTAATTTAAAATTATAACTAACTATTAAACCATATTTAACCATCGGTTACGATTTTCAAAACTATAACCGCACCTTTTAGTTTCAGATTTTTAAACGGGGTTGCGATTTTTAACGATAACCAAATGATAGTTTTGTGAATATATTAATTTCATAAAATAAGATACACATATAAGAAAATATTCCAAGGTATATGAAATTTTTTGTTGGTCTTTAATTAAATTGCATATTTATTATGTAAATGGTTAAATCTAGTATTTAGATTCTAGTTTTAAAATTTCAATATACAATTTTACCTGGAAAATTATAGAGTATAAAAGTACATATATGATAATAAACGATTTTTGGTTATTCGGTTTTATTTTTATCTGAATTCACAACCTAATAGTTTTAACCATCGGTTACACATTACAAAACCATAACCTAATGGTTTTAATCATATTTATATAATTTGGTTTTTAATGACTTCGCTTATCATTTATTTTGGTTTTTAACAATACCCATTGTCATCCCTAGGTGTGAGGTTCCTATTAGAGTTTTAATGAAGGATCCATGGTCTCGTGCAACAGTAGAGGTTCTTAAATCTTAGATATTTAATGGAGGTTCCATGACTTTGATTATAGCTTCCTATATCTTCGTGCAATCATGTAGGTTCTATGGTTGTTGTGTTGTTCACGAAAAAAACCTAGATCTGGTTGAAAATGATGATGACTATAGCGATGCCATCATGCTGATGTCATGCCAATCTCTATCTTTTTTTATGTGAATTTTAGTCTTTTTTAATTATAAATAAGTAACATTTCTGTTTATGCTTCAATTTGATATTTTTTCATGTAAATTAAGTGTAATTTTGAATTTTTTATAATATTTCTTTCAATTTTTTGCAATTACTAAATGTTTTTCGAAAATACTCATAGCTTTACTCAATATATTCAAAGATTTTCAAGCATATCTAGAGTAAATTAGACCTTACTCAAAAACTTTTTAAACATAAGAAAAGACTTTCAAAATCAGAAATTTTTTATACTTAAAGACTAGTATACTTTCAATTTTGTTGGGTTTAAACTATTGAGTTTTAAGTTTATGTTTTACAAGGACGGTTTGAAAGTTCTTTTTTTTTGAAAAAAAATTAAAAATATTTTTAGATGTTTACAAGAATTTTTACCCTAGAAAACATTTTTTTAGGAAAAGTACTAAATATGTTATTGTTAAAAAAATACATAAAGTTATTACAAATTTTAAAATTATTTTAATATTTTTTTTAAAATATTTAATTTTATTCTAAAAATATTTTTTACTCTAAAATAAGCACTTCCAAACTAGTCCTGATTTTAATAGAAACGATTAGCTAATCAACATGCGATTCCACGTGGTCCGTGTTATTTGGGTCAAGTCTAAGCTAGTGATGGTTTAGGCTGCGGGATTTTTGCCATCCAGGGTGCTACATTCATGGAGACTCTTGGATTAGTTTTCGACAACTTTATTTTCACGATTTAGGTGGCTCGCATTTCATTCGCGGCTATAGTAGTAATCTCTTTTCTTTCCTTTCTAAGTTTTTATGATATTTCAGTTCACCAGATTATCTCTTGCCTACACATGATTCAACAGCAGCCGGAAAAGGTACCTTATTCAATTATTCCAGTATGTGTTTATTTTTAATATCACGAAGCATACCCTAAGTATAATCATATTTAATAGTTCGCATGTTATCCTTATAGAATGTGCATTGGATAAGCTTTACGGTGGAGCAACAACGTCCAAAGCCGCATAGCAGTGGCGAGATTTTTGGAGAGCAACAGGGCAACCATGGTGCGCAAGGAGCAACCACGATGGCTTTGTGTAAATCCGAGCTTCAATGGAAATGTAGATTGTGATATTTCGAACGTGGTGTACGTAGGCAACATTTAATTTTTTTTGTGAAGATATCGAAAACCATAATCATTTAATTCAATTTAAAATTATAACTAACTGTTTAACAATAGGTTATGATTTTCAAAACCATAAGCGTACCTTTTCGTTTCAGATTTTTAAACGTTTTTGCGATTTTTAACTATAACCAACTTATAGTTTTGTAAATATATTAATTTCATAAAATAAGATCACGCATATAAGAAATGTTTTCAAGATATATCAAAATCGTGTCGGTCTATAATTAAATTGCATATTTATCATGTAATTGGTTAATTCTAGTATTTAGATTTTGGTTTTAGAATTTCAATATACTATTTTACCCATACAAATTGTAGAATATGAAAGTACATATATGATAATGATTGATTTTTGGTTATTCAGTTTTATTTTTATATGAATCTGCAACCTAATAGTATTAACCGTCGTTTCACATTACAAAACTATAACTTAACGATTTTAACCATAGTTATATAATTTGGTTTTTAATGAGTTCGCTTATCATGGATTTCAGTTTTTAACCATGTCATCCCTAGGTGTCAGGTTCCCAATAGAGTTTTAAAGAAGGATCCCTGGTCTCGTGCAAAAGTAGAGTTTCTTAAATATTTAATATTTAATGGAGGTTCCATGACTTTGAGTGTAGCTTCCTATATCTTCGTGCAATCATGGAGGTTTCATGGTTGTTGTTGTTCACGAAAAAAACTCAAATTTGGTTGGAAATGATGATAACGTTAGCGATGTTATCATGCTGATGTCATGGTAATCTCTATCTTTTTTTAATTTGAATTTTAGTCTTTTTTTATTATAAATGAGTAATATTTCTGTTTATCCTTCAACTTTAAATTTTTTCTTTTAAATTAAGAGCTGATTGTGTATTTATTATAATCTTTTTGTCAAATTTGTGCAATTACTCAATGTTTTTGGAACATACTCAAAGATTTACTCAATATATTCAAAGATTTTCGAGCATATCTAGAGAAAATTAGAGCATACTCAAAAACTTTTCGAATATACTTAAAGACTTTCAAAATCAGGAATTTTTCATACTTAAAGACTCTTATACATAGAGATTATTCTGAGTAAGCCCCGACCGTGGTGTCGGTGATGGTTGATGGTCGACGGTGAATAATGTTAATACTTAATGACTCTCTTAGTTGTTGGTTTATGTGGCTTTGATTTTATTTGACGGTATTTTAGTACTGGATTACCTATAAATTTGTTCATTTCGTTTAAGAAATAGCCCTATTACGTTACGTCATTACATAGATTCTGGAAAATAGATGAATTACATAGGGAGTCAATTTGTAATTTTCCATTACGCATCGACAAATACATTCTTAAATCATCTTAATAACAACATGCATAAACAAAAAAGTAGCAAAATCGACTTATACTAACGAGAACATTAATTAACCCATAAATGCACCAAAAAACAATCATTAGTATTACTAATCAACCAAGAAAAATCTCAGAGCACAAGTATCACCGAACAAGTTAGTCACAAATCCGAGATCGTCAAACACCACTAAAAATATTATCAAATTAAAAAGGGTAGAATATTGACCCAAATATTCATCACGACTATAATGGTTTAAAGGTTATAAGGAGTAGCCACTAACTGATGGAATGAGAGGTAATAGAGTCAAGAGAGCTAGAGTAATGAAAGTATTTGAGCTATTGGTAGGTGAGAGATCACTGCGAGATGTGAGAGGTGAGAGGAGAGTAATGAGAGTTGGTGGTGGTAGATATAGGTTAATAAGAGTAATGCGAGATGAGTTGGTAATTATGTAGAGTAAGGTTATGGATGGGCTAGTGGGTTATTACTATCTAGAATTAAATTAATGAGGCATGGGAGGGTAGAGTAAGGTTAATGATGTTTAGTTAAGGTTTTATACCAAACCGGTTCGGTCAAGCTTCGTATCGGTTTTGTACCAGTTTAGCCTATTTATTTTGTGCTTCGGTCAATCTAGTTAAGTTTTTCTAAACATAGAACATAACTATACAATTCCAGTTTGACCTATTCGATATTGAAACTTCTAGCCGCCTAGCCCATGGTTAAGTCTGGTTTAACAACCGTGAGACTTTAGAAAATTAATCGCTTAATCATGTTGAGCTCCAAAAATAGTAGCCATTTTAATGATATTTACATTTTCATGAAATTATAGGTTTGTTTAATTCGGGTAAATTACAATTCGAGTACAGAGTATTCTAACAAAAAATAACATAAAATATACATAAGGCAATATCCGTGCTTGGGGCACTCAAAATTGATTCTTTTTCAAAGAAAAGAAATTCAAAGCTGCAACATAGCTAAAGCAAAATATATAAGTCTTTGCATTTCCTTTTTTCTCTTATTCCTTCAAATTTTTACAAGTTAAAACGAAAAGATAATATGAAGAAAGTAACCTAAAACGTACACAAACTGTATGATATGAACAACTCAAAGACCCAACAGAAAACCATGGGAAACTGTGACAAGTTGCATTTTAATGTACAAAATCGCCTCCTTATCTGAAAAAACTAAATATAAACAACCCGGAATTGATTTTCACCTTTTGATAACATTACCTAGTTTCCGTTTTCCATCACTAGAAAGAGGACGTCTAGGATCAACACTAGCAGGGAGTCTTCGCGTCTTTTGCAAAGGTGATCATGCAAAAGTCTCCTCGGTTGTGGTGCAAGAATAAAACTCCTATACAAAGCATATACATTTATATTCAAATTCCTTCTTCAATCAAGTATTGTTAAGAAAATATTAGATAAGAGAAATCTTAGTACCTTAACTCTGGATCTTAGATACCTTTTCATTAGGTTTCTTGATTTTTGATCCCAAATCATTTGGAGAGAGGTAAATTCTTGGAATAAATGTTTGGTGGTAAATAATATCTGCCTCAGAAGAATAAATCGTTGCAGCATTAAGATCATCATATACTGATCCGAGACTACCAATTGGTGAACCCATTCTCATATCATGAGAATCCATGGAGTTGCTCATAACTTGCAATAAAAAAAATGAACATCAAAACCATATATTCTAAACTTTCCAACAATCCCATTTGATGCATTATATATACCTTGTAGCTTTCATTATCCTCGACAGAAGATGAATATTAAGACCTCATTCTGGTCACTGATAAACCTGTTAGAATAGTAGTCTGTATCCAAATTGATGATCAATTATTGAAATAATCTAAAATATCAATAACATAAAAGACTTAGGGACTTAGGATGATATACCAAACTTTTTCTTTAAGGTCCTTAATTTATGTATTATATTTATTTGAGCGTACATCACCAAGCTCAACAGTTTGAACACGTTCCATAAATTTAAGAGTGTTTATTGTTTCTCCAGTAGTAGATGGATCTGGACTAATGCGAACAAACATAAGCGTCTTAACTTACCCTCCTAACAAATCAAAAGATAGAAATTATTTCCTAAAACACCCCCTGAACTAACGCATAATGCTAATCTTACCAAGTGGATCCTGTTGCAACTGCGCAAGCTTGCTATTCCTGCACGGAACATGTGCATTCATTTGTGCAAGAGCAGCTATAAAATCACATAAAGCTGAAACAGTATTATTGATATGTGTAGCCTCCTTTAAAGTATCCCAACTACCTCAGATTTATCAACTCTTTCACTTCTGGCTAAATCCACTAAATGCATACAACCACGAAGAATAAGAATTATACCAGAAGTGAGGTCTCTTCCATGAACATGAACATTCGAGCAACTATAGATACAAACGTTACATACATTTAAAATAATTCAATATATATTATCAAAAAAAATGGTATTTTCACCACTAAAAAATGTAAATATGTATCTTGAGACGACTACTTCGAGCATTCATAGTTGTTGAACTAACTACACGATTCTTATGTCCGAGGTTCATTAAATTCATAACATCATCTATAGATAGTAGATAGAACAAGTAATAGATTCGCATCCATGACATTATTACCGCTATGGAAATTATTACGGATTTCTAACGTGTTTAGGAGTTAAGAAAATGCAAGATTAAGTAATTTATATATATTGAATATAAAGAAAGTTGATAAGAAAAACAAATTTTTTGATCTGACCATCAGAGGCTAGAAGATCTCTAACTTTCTCGTTTTGTATTTCCAACACCTGAACAGATACTTCATAAGCAACTACGTCTTTCTTTTCTTATGATATTTGATAGAAATCACCTCCTGCTCCGTAATTTACTCCCATGGTTTCCTCTGTAAGATGATTTTCGTAATTTTAGTGTTTATTATTAAGAAATGAGGAAGGGTAGTTGTTTTTGATGATATCAGGGGTAAAAAGGTCATGAGTTTGGGGTCGATTTGGCGAAAATAGGAGAAAAAGAGGTTGGATGTCCAGGAGAAACCGGGAACCCGGTTTCGCAAAAACCGGGAACCCGGTTTTGGAGCTGGTACCACCCTCTTCAACGCAACACTTGGCGTCTTGGTTCACGACACAGCGTCGGAACCGGGTACCCGGATTTTCGAAAACGGGCACACGGTTTTGGTGCTGTGATTTCTGAAATTTTCTGACCCAGCGTCTTGGTGGCTTGCATTTTGCTGCGTTTTGGTTCGCGCCATCGACACAAAACCGGGAACCCGCATTTGGCAAAACCGGGTACCCGGTTTCGGAGCTGCAAAAGTCCAAAAGTTCTGACCCGGCGTTTTGGGATACTGTGTTTTGGCGCGTTTTGACTCGCGCCATCGAGAAAATACGGGAACCCGCATTCCACAGAACCGGGTACCCAGTTTCGGCGAGGAAAATCTCGGACCCAGCGTCTTGGGGTCCAGCGTTTTGGTGCGTTTTGAAAAAAAATAAAAAAATTCAATAATTGATTCTTTCCGCGCCGTCACAGCGACGCGGAACCGGGAACCCGGTTTGCCAAAACCGGAACCCGGTTTGGAAGCTGTGATGTCGGTTTTGAGGTGTTTAAACCTAGTTTTTAGCCTCTTTTGCAAGTCTTTACCTAAAACGCACCAATAGCCTCCCCACCTCCGAAATTCATCATCCAAAACACTATATATCATCAATTCCGACCCTCTTTCACCACAAAAACATAAGATCAACTCAGCTCCTCTCCAAAATAACATCAAATCCTTAGTTTTTCCCAAGATTCTTCTTCATCAAATCCTTAAATAAAACCCAATTCTTTCTTCTCCCATCCAAATTAAACAAGACCCATCTCATATTCACCCTAGTTCTTCAATTACTAAACCTCAAAACATCAAAATTCTAAACTTTTTCTCTAAGTTTTTCATTATTTGAAGTTTTGAGTTTGGGGTGAAAAGAGATGACTAACAGAACCGGTAATTTTCGAAGAACTGCTCCTAGAAGAAAGACCACCATTGGTGGTTCACAAGATCAAGCTATTGAGATTCTTGATTCGCGTCCTAAACGAAAAATTGACGAAGTTAAGCTTGATTCTAAAAGAAAAGAAATCACAGGTCACAAGAGAAGATTGATTGATGAGATTGAAAGTGAGAAGGAACCAGAAGAGGAAATTGCGAAGAACATTGAGGAAGAAACTGAACAAGAGATTCCGGAAGCACCCGTTCCAAAACCTCCGCGTATGAAGATGTGGGCCCACAAGCCTAAGAGGGTTTACAGTTGTTGGAATACTCAGATTCGTGAAAGAATTGAATTTTTGAAATTTGGTGAGGAGATGAATTTTCCTAAGGGTATTATGAGTAGTGATTACAAGGAATATGCTGTGACATGTGCTAAGTTTGGTTGGAAAGAGTTACAAGAAAGGAAGCTTGAGTTTATTCCTACTTTTGTGCACGAATTTTACGAAGGTTTAGCTACCTCCCGTGATGCCATTGATATCCGCAAAAAGGTAGTTCCTTTCTCTATTGAACGTATTCGGAAATCATTGAAACTACCCAACTTTTCTGGAACATGCCCATTCCAAGAAACTCTTAATGACCCTTCTTTTGATTTTGAATCCCTTTGGGGGACCGTGCTTGTTAATGGGACTAGCCCAATTCCTGAAGGTGAAAGGTATCCTGGACAGTTTTACAGCAGTAGTTTGACACCTCGTGCTAAGGTTTGGTCTCGTTTCGTAATACCCACTTTCTTTGGTATTAAACACACTTCCGAGTTAAAGAAAGAGCACATATTTGTTATTAAGTGTATTTTGGAGGAGAAACCATTTGATGTTGCTAAGATCATTTATGATACAATCATGGAGTTCGCGAAATCACCAATGAAACAACAAAATCTGAAGTTTCCTTGTACTATTACTCAGTTGTGTCTAGACGCAAAGATTCCGCTTAAGGACGCAGATATTGATACTGTTTCAGTTGGTGTGAGTATAGTTTTGAGCAAAATCAAGAACATCCATGAAGAAGCAACACGAACTACAAGAAGTCCGAGAACTCCTCAATCAAAGAAAGTGAAAACTGTACCTGAGTTGGAAGCGAAGATTTAGGTGTTGGAAGAGAATCAGGAGAAGATGATTGCTACCTTGGGAAACGTTACAAAAGAATTGGACCTGCTTCGAAATTTAATCCTAGGCGTCAATACACTTCAAAACGCGATTTATGATGCTGTTACGCGAGATAAAGGTCCAGAACGCAACACCGATAACCAGCCTCGCGCTGGTTAAGATACGTTTTCTAAACTTTCCTCTTAGTGTAGATTAGTTTACATGCTTTATTGAGTCTTTTCGAGTCGTGGGGACACGACTCATTTTTGAGTTTGGGGTGGGGTTTGTTGCCTCATCCCAGTTTTTTATGTGTTATTTGCTTTATTTGCTTTCAATAAAAGAATTTTCGGAGTTGCGTTTGACTGTAGAAATTTTTAAATATCCCTTTAAGCATACTCTTGATAAATCTATGATAGTAAATAGTGGACTTTAGGGATTGATATAAAACACACTTACAATTGCATGCGAACATAGGTAATTGATAGGAAAAATTAATGAACAATGCAAATGAAGTAAGCTTGTACTCAAGTAATATGTTTGGTGTGTAGAACGTGAAATCCTAATTAGTAGAGAACCCACCTAGATATGAACTAAAGACAAGCTATGTACTTAGGAAAATGATAGGGGCAGTTCTTTGTTAGCCATTTGTGCCTTTTTAGCCTTCTATCCCTTGTATTAATTATTATCCGTCTTAGCCCACTTTGAGCCTTTAGCCATTTCTTTGTAGCCACGATATAAGCCATTATCCCTTAGATTATTAGGCATGACCATATGACCCGCACTTGAATCACAATCCTGAGACATGTCTCGAGCTTGAGTTTGGGGTTGTGGGACCACATATGGGGAATTTAATGGGTTGGGATCGATATGCTTTGTATTGTAGCACAATTGCAGATGATGTATACTTGTAACCCTTTGCCGGGAATGAAGAAAAAGTGAAAAAGAAAAAAAAATAAAAAAATGAAAAATCCATACACTAGGAACCGGGAACCCGGATTCGTCAAAACCGGGAACCCGGTTTGCTTCTGTACAAAAAAAAAGTACATATGAATAAAGCATCCGGCAAAGTGGAATTTTCTGAAAATCATATTGTTTATAGTGGGAAGACATGGGACGCTAAATTGTTGCGTATATGGGTGAGTGAGAACATCTTTTTGAGCGTTAACTCAAGCTCGAGGACACTGTTGATGGTAAGTGAGGAGAGAGCCAAAAGCTCAATTCAAATTTACCAAATATACATCCACACCCGTCCTTAAGCCAATATTATAACCGTAAAGACCTCGTGATTCCTAAGTGCATAGTGAATTTGTTATTCTGTTGATAGGGAATATACTAGGTGGAGCGTTCAAAGCGAGTTAGGATTAATGACCACCCTATAGCCATCATACAGAGATGAGTACAAGTGTAACCTTCAAGCATTGCGACTTTAATTTTATGATTGAGATTATTTATGTTTGATGTTGCATGATTAGTGTATGTGTATATTAGTTTCTAGAGTTTGCTATATGAGATTTATTTTGAGAATTGCTTTAGGGTTTATTTGATAGCTTCTACTTGTTTATACGCTTACTTCTACCCCTTTGTTTTGTTTTACTTTGTCGGGACGACAAAGGTTTGAGTTGGGGGTCTTGATGTCTCCCTAATTGTTCTTAATTTCGACCCTTGGGAGACATCATTTTTTGTGTTTATTTAATTAATTTGATAGACTTATGGACTAAATTTGCAATAATCCGGAATTCCCTTTTTATTTCTAGCATTTTTTATTTATTAAACTTTTGAGCGTAATATTGGTATTTTTAGTGTAAAGTTTACAGGTTTTAGATGTTAGCTAGGAGAGGAATCCGAGGAGAAAGTCAAAGATCGTGAATTAGAGTCAAGACTTGAAGATAAATCCCGAAGATATAATTTTTTTTGGAGCTGAAAATCCATTTTCCAGGCCGTAGAGTGCTGATTTCGAGGTGCTTAAGCGATGATTTAGCCGCTGACCTTTGAAGAGAAAACATTCCTTATCGAGTTACGGAACTTTAGAAACTGGAATGAGGTCAATCGGAGTCATTACGCATCGGCAAAAGCCGTTTTAGTGAAGATGTATCAGTAGTTACGGGATTTTGGGCTTGGACATTTAATTAATGTTTTATTCTTAGGTCCAAGCCCTAATCCGTTTTTCCACCTATAAAACCAGCCTTTGACTTCTATTTTCAACACAATTCACATTCCACAAGATTAAAACACCAAAGAGAAGCAACAGAAGGAAGAAAGAAGAAGCTACAAGAGCTGGAGTGGGTCTATAGCTCCGTTCGAAGTCATTCCAATTCCGGAAATTAGGTTCTTTTTATATTTTAATTTTGTGAACAATATGAATTCCATTTCTTTTAATTTAGTTTTTAATTTTAATATGAGCTAAACTTTTCATAGTGCTTGAGAACAAACAATGGGTGAATCCTAATTTTATGAAATAACGAATGTTGAATTTGGGTTTAGATTAAATTAAATTAGATTGGGTTTATTACTCTTTTCGATAATTTGTGATTATTTACAGATTTTAGAGTCGCGAACTAAGAACAGGTATTATTATCTAAGCTATTCCACATATGTGGCGTGTGGATCATCCTGACGGAGGGTTTAAGTATAGACTTAATTATTCAATCTAGGATAAAAGCTATTGATTCTGACGAACTTAGCTAATTCTAGGGCCAATGAGGTAAAACACTTAATCATCCAACGGTGGATCATATTTACCCTGACGGGACTAGTGACACTTTAGGATTGCCTTATAGTCCACCCTGACGGAGGTATAAGGATTTTAGAATCCCGACCATTGTAATTGACCAATTTAACCCTTAAACAGCATAAGTTAGGAAATAAGATTAGGAGGATCCTTGCATTCTCAAGTACTACATCTCATATTGCGTTTTCACTCATTTTACTTGCGTCTTAGCTTTTACTTGCATTTATAATTTGTCTTTCATTTAGTAGTTTTAATAAACAAAACCAAACAAACATTTTATTATCTTTTACTTTCATAAGTGCATCAATCACTATTTGCTAGACATTGTGATCAACCATTCCGTCCTTGGAACGAATCTGTATTATCATACATACTACTTGGGACAACCGTACACTTGCGGTTGTGGTTTGATTAGCATTTGCATTTATTTTTAGAACACACAAAGGACCACCACTATAGCGATGCCATCATGCTGATGTCATGCCAATCTCTATCTTTTTTATGAGAATTTTAGTCTTTTTTAATTATAAATAAGTAACATTTCTGTTTATGCTTGAATTTTATATTTTTTCATGTAAATTAAGTGTAATTTTGAATTTTTTATAATATTTCTTTCAAATTTTTGCAATTACTAAATGTTTTTCGAAAATACTCATAGCTTTACTCAATATATTCAAAGATTTTCAAGCATATCTAGAGTAAATTAGACCTTACTCAAAAACTTTTTAAACATAAGAAAAGACTTTCAAAATCAAAAATTTTTTATACTTAAAGACTAGTATACTTTCAATTTTGTTGGGTTTAAACTAATGAGTTTTAAGTTTATGTTTTACAAGGACGGTTTGAAAGTTCTTTTTTTTTTGAAAAAAATTTCAAAATATTTTTAAATGTTTACAAGTATTTTTACCCTAGAAAACATTTTTGTAGGAAAAGTACTAAATATTATTGTTAAAAAAATACATAAAGTTATTACAAATTTCAAAATTATTTTTTAATATTTTTTTAAAAATATTTAATTTTATTCTAAAAGTATTTTTTTACTCTAAAATAAGCACTTCCAAACTAGGCCTGATTTTAATAGAAAGGAATAGCTAATCAACACGCGATTACACGTGGTCCGTGTTATTTGGGTCAAGCCTAGGCTAGTGATGGTTTAGGCTGCCGGATTTTCGCCATCCAGGGTGCTACATGCATGGAGACTCTTGGATTAGTTTTCCACAACTTTATTTTCACGATTTAGGTGGCTCGCATTTTATTCGCGGCTATAGTAGTAATCTCTTTTCCGTTCTTTCTAAGTTTTTATGATATTTCAGTTCACCAGATTATCTCTTGCCTACACATGATTCAACAGCAGCCGGAAAAGTTACCTTATTCAATTATTCAAGTATGTGTTTATTTTTAATATCACGAAGCATACCATAAGTATAATCATATTTAATAGTTCGCATGTTATCCTTATAGAATGTGCATTGGATAAGCTTTACGGTGGAGCAACAATGTCCAAAGCCGCATAGCAATGGCGAGATTTTTGGAGAGCAACAGGGCAACCATGGTGCGCAAGGAGCAACCACGATGGCTTTGTGTAAATCCGAGCTTCAATGGAAATGTAGATTGCGATATTTCCAGCGTGGTGTAAGTAGGACGGCAACAGTTAATTTTTTTGTAAAGATATCAAAAACCATAATCATTTAATTCAATTTAAAATTATAACTAACTGTTTAACAATAGGTTACGATTTTCAAAACCATAACTGTACCTTTTCGTTCCAGATTTTTAAATGTTTTTACGATTTTTAACTATAACCAACTGATAGTTTTGTAAATATATTAATTTCATTAAATAAGACCACGCATATAAGAAATTTTTCCAAGATATATAAAAATTGTGTTGGTCTTTAATTAAATTGCATATTTATTATGTAATTTGTTAATTCTAGTATTTAGATTTTGGTTTTTGAATTTCAATATACTATTTTACCCAGAAAAATTATAGAATATGAAAGTACATATATGACAATAAATGATTTTTGGTTATTCAGTTTTATTTTTATATGAATCCACAACCTTATAGTTTTAACAATCGGTTACACATTACAAAACCATAACCTATTGGTTTTAACCATATTTATATAATTTGGTTTTTAATGAGTTCGCTTATCATTGATTTTGGTTTTTAACCATAACCATTGTCATCCCCAGGTGTTAGGTTCCCATTAGAGTTTTAATGAAGGATCCATGATCTCGTGCAACAGTAGAGGTTCTTAAATCTTAGATATTTAATAGAGGTTCCATGACTTTGAGTGTAGCTTCCTATATCTTCGTGCAATCATGCAGGTTCCATGATTGTTGTGTTGTTCACAAAAAAAACCAAGATCCGGTTGGAAATGATGATGACGTTAGAGATGCCATCATGCTGATGTCATGGTAATCTCTATCTTTTTTTATTTGAATTTTAGTCTTTTTTAATTATAAATAAGTAATATTTCTGTTTATCTTTCAATTTGATATTTTTTTCATGTAAATTAAGTGTAATTTTGAATTTTTTATACTTTTTTTTTCAAATTTTTGCAATTACTAAATGTTTTTGGAAAATACTCAGAGCTTTACTCAATATATTAAAAGATTTTCGAGCATATGTAGAGTAAATTACAGCTTACTCATAAACTTTTTGAACATAAGAAAAGAGTTTTAAACTAAGAAATTTTTTATACTTAAAGACTCGTATACTTAGAGATTTTTCTGCTTTCTCCGCTTTATCCATGAATGGTTGTTCTAAAATATTGAATTTCTCACTGATTCGATAAATTCTAGTAATGGAGGAAAAAAAAAAGTGAGCTTTTAAAATATGGAAGAGTGAGAGACGAAAAAATGATGGTAGGTTTGTAGGTTGTTATATTTTCTTGTTATGAAGGTTTTAGGTTGATAAAATCTTTCTTTTGGGCTTTTTTTATTTCAATTTTGTTGTGTTTAAACTATTGAGTTTTAAGTGTATGTTTTACAAGACCGGTTTGAAAGTTCTTTTTTTTATGAAATTGTTTTTAGATGTTTACAAGTATTTTTACTCTAGAAAACACTTTTTTAGGAAAAGTACTAAATATGCTATTGTTATTAAAATACTTAAAGTTATTACAAATTTCAAAATTATTTTTTAATATTCATTTAAATTTTTAAATTTTTTCCAAAAATATTTTTTTACTCTAAAATATGCACTTCCAAACTAGGCCTGATTTTAATTGAAAGGAATAGCTAATCACCACGCGATTACACGTGGTCCGTGTTATTTGTGTCAAGCCTAGGCTAGTGATGGTTTAGGTTGCGGGATTTTTTCCATCCAGGGTGCTACATTCATGGAGACTCTTGGATTAGTTTTCGACAACATTATTTTCACGATTTAGGTGGCTCACATTTCATTCGCGGCTATAGTAATAATCTCTTTTCTTTTCTTTCTAATTCTTTTAAGATATTTCAGTTCACCTGATTATCTCTTGCCTACACATGATTCAACATCAGTTGGAAAAGTTACCTTATTCAAGAATTCCAATATGTGTTTATTTTTAATATCACGAAGCATACCATAAGTATAATCATATTTAATAGTTCGCATGTTATCCTTATAGAATGTGCGTTGGATAAACTTTACGGTGGAGCAACAATGTCCAAAGCCGCATAGCAGTGGCGAGATTTTGGAGAGCAACAGGGCAACCATGGTGAGCAAGGAGCAACTGCGATGGCTTTCTGTAAATCCGAGCTTTAATGGCAATGTCGATTGGAATATTTCCAGCGTGGTGTAAGTAGGATGGCAACGGTTAATATTTTTGTAAAGATATCGAAAACCATAATCATTTAATTCAATTTAAAATTATAACTAATTGTTTAACAATAGGTTACGATTTTCAAAACCATAACTGTAACTTTTCGTTCCAGATTTTTGAATGTTTTTGCGATTTTTAACTATAACCAGATGATAGTTTTGTAAATATATTAATTTCATAAAATAAGATCACGCATATAAGAAATTTTTCCAAGATATATAAAAATTGTGTTGGTCTTTAATTAAACTGCATATTTATTATGTAATTGGTTAATTCTAGTATTTAGATTTTGGTTTTAGAATTTCAATATACTATTTTACCTAGAAAAATTATAGAATATGAAAGTACATTTATGATAATAAACGATTTTTGGTTATTTAGTTTTATTTTTATATGAATCCACAACCTAATAGTTTTAACCATCGTTACACATTACAAAACTATAACCTAATGATTTTAACCATAGTTATATAATTTGGTTTTTAATAAGTTCGCTTATCATTGATTTTGGTTTTTAACCATAACCATTGTCATCCCTAGGTGTGAGGTTCCCATTAGAGTTTTAATGAAGGATCCATGGTCTCGTGCAACAGTAGAGGTTCTTAAATATTAGATATTTAATAGAGGTTCCATGACTTTAAGTGTAGCTTCCTATATCTTCGTGCAATCATTGAGGTTTCCATGGTAGTTGTTGTTCACGAAAAAAAAACCAGATTTGGTTGGAAATGATGATGACGTTAGCGATGTCATCATGCTGATGTCATGGTAATCTCTATATTATTTTATTTTAATTTTAGTCTTTTTTTATTATAAATGAGTTATATTTCTGATTATCCTTTAAATTTAAATTTTTTTCATCTAAATTAAGAGTTAATTTTGTATTTATTATAATCTTTTTGTCAAATTTGTGTAATTACTCAATGTTTTTGGAATATACTCATATATTTACTCAATTTTATTCAAAGATTTTAGAGCATATCTAGAGAAAAATAGAGCATACTCAAAAACTTTTCCAACATACTTAAAGACTTTCAAAATCAAAAATTTTATATACTTAAGACTCTTATACATAGAGATTATTCCGAGTAAGCCCCGACGGTGGTGTCGGTGATGGTTGATGGTCGACGGTGAATAATATTAATACTCAATGACTTTCTTATGAGATTTGAAATAAATCACTTTATGCTCCGTAATTTGAAAAAATAAATAAAATTTAGTTAAAAAAATACTTAGTATTTGCACAGTAACACGTAAAAAATTACCATTCCAAAAGTTTAATTGAATATGTGATCTAAGTGGAAGAATGCACAATTATTAATATTGTTATTCAAGAGAGCAAGAAGAAAGTTGATAAGAAGGCACAAAATGAAAGAGTCGTGATCCGCTCACCATTTGGACCCTTAATCTTATACCTAGTGAGTTTTAGCCAAAGTTACTTGATGTCTCCCTAATTGTTCTAATTTTATGCCCTTAGGAGACATCATTTTTGGTGTTTATTCGTTTATTTTGATAGACTTTTGGACTAAATATGTAATAATATGATTTTCCTCTTTTATTTATTAAGCTTTTGCGCGTAATATTGGTATTTTTAGTGATAAGTTTATAGGTTTTGGATGTTAGCTAGAAGAGGAATCCGAGGAGAAAGTCAAAGATCGTGATCTGGAGTCAAGACTTGAAGATAAATCGCGAAAGAAATTGTTTTTAGAGCTGAAAATCTGTTTTCCAGGCCAAAGATTGCTGATTTCAAGGTGCTTAAGAGATGATCTAGCCGCTGACCTTTGAAGAGAAAATATGAATCAAGTCAATCAGAGTCATAACGAAGCAGGAAAAGTCGTTTTAGTAGAGGTGTATCAGCAGTTACGGGATTTTGGGCTTAGAAATTGGGCTTGGACATTTAATTAGTGTTTTATTCTTAGGTCCAAGCCCTAATCTGTTTTTCCACTTATAAAAGGAGTCTTTGACTTCTGTTTTAAACACAATTCACTTTTTACAAGATTAAACATCAGAGAGAAGCAACAGAAGAAAGAAAGAAGAAGCTGCAAGAGTTGGAGAGGGTCTATATCTCCGTTCTCAGTCATTCCAATTCCGGAAATTATGTTTCTTTTATCTTTAATTCTGTAAAACAATATGAATTCCATTTTATTTAAGTTAGTTTTCTTTTCAATTAGTATGAACTAATTTCACAATAGTGCTTGAGAATGCTTTATGGGTGATTCCCAATCTTAATTTATTTCATGTCCTGAATTTGGGTTTCTTAGATTGGGGCTTTTACTCTTTTCGATAAATTAAGATTATTTACTGTTTTTAGAGTCATGAACTAAGAACAGGTGTTAGTATCTAGGCTATTCCAATTAGTGGCGATTGGATCATCCTGACGGAGGGTTTAGGTACGGAACTATTTATTCAATCTAAAATAGAAGCTAGTGATTCTGACGAACTTAGCTAATTTTAGGGTCTATGTGGTAATCAACTTAAACATCTAAAGGTGGATCACATTTACCTTGACGGGACTAGTGACACTCTAGGATAGCCTTATAGGCCACCCTGACGGGGGTATAAGGAATTTAGAATCCCGACCATTGTAATTGACCAATTTAGCCCTTAAACAGAACATGTTATGAAATAGGATTAGGAAGACCCCTTGCGTTCTCAAGTGCTATCTTTTCATACTTGCGTTTCACACTCATTTACTTGCGTTTTACTATTTACTTGCATTTTATATTTAGTTCTCATTGCTTAGAATTAAAACAACAACCAATCATTTATTCAAACTTTTATTTGCTTTCATAAGTGCAATCATTCATTAATCGATAAGCATTGTAGTTGACCAAACCGTCCCTGCGAACGATCCTAGAATCACTTATTACTACTTGGGACAACCGTACACTTGCGGTTGTGGTTCGATTACTTTTGCATTTATTTTAGAACACACAAAGGACCACCAAGTTTTTGGCGCCGCTGCCGGGGACGGTAGCGTGTGACCACGGTGTTTATCCTTTAGTGATAGTTGCATTTATTTTTATTTCAGGTTTACGCTTTTTGTTTGTTCATTTCTTTTCAGGTTTTTAGGTTTGGTGTATGCGAAGAAGACTCTTTAAGGATCTAGAGCCAACACCTCCGATCCTTAATAATCCAGAATCGTTAATCAGACTTGCTAACAAGAGAAGGAGAGAACAAGAAGCCTTAGGAGTAGGAGAATTAATTAACAGAATGGAGAACATTAATATTCAGAACCAACAGAATAACAGACAAGGCAAGCTAGACGCAAATGGCCAACCTATAGCTCCACCAGGCGTTATTCCTCAAGTTCAGCCATTAAATCCTCAAGTCCAAGTTCAGATGGAGATTAATCAAGATCCATGGTTTGTTAATGGTCCACCAGAAGTTCCATTCCGAGCTCCTGCTATAGGAATAGGTGCTCTAGATATAAATGTTTCGAGGTTTCGTCCAGATTCGGGTATGTTAGGTCAATTCCAAAATTTTGAAAATTTTCGTGGTAAAGCTGGAGAAGATCCTCTTAGAGCGGTACAGAAATTCAGAAAAGATATGTGATTCTTACATCACACAAGGAGTTTCAAAATAACAGATGTACTATGCTGTGTTTCAATTTTTCGTTATAGATGGAGCAAGTGAATGGCACGATACGCAAGATCCTACGAAGATAACAAACTGGGAACAATTAGAAACTGCGTTTTTCAACAGATATTATCCGTCCAATATGAGGTTAGATGCTGAATTAGAATTGACACATTTCAAGCAAGAGTATGATAAAACATTGGGTAAAAGTTGGGCAAGATTTCAGAAATGTTTACGAAGAGTCCCGAATCATGACCTTACTGAACAACAACAAATGAAGATTTTTTATAATGGTCTTGAGGGTGGCTCTAGGAAAGATTTAGATTTGTTGTGTGGTGGTGCGTTTTTGCGAGTTCAACCTGCGTATGCAAGAATTATTTTGGATAGAACAGTTGATAATGAAGTTGGGTGGAATACTGTAAGAACACCAGTTAGAGGAGGATTTAATAATGTCAATATTGAAGAAAAGTTCAACTCCTTAGAGACAAAGATTCAAACCACATTAGAACAACAATTGAGACAACTTACTCTAGCCTTGAAAGAAGGTTTTTCGAATAAAAGAGGTGAAGTAAAGGTTGCACAAGAGGTGTATGGATGTGAATATTGCGGTGTTAATGATCATAGTTGGGAGAATTGTCAGAATAACCAAGAATCCGTGATGTTTGTCTCCAATAGAGGTAACTTTAATTCGAGTGGTAATGGATATCAACCTAACAGAAACCATCCTGGGTTTCAATATTCAAATCCTAGTGGGGAAGCAAATCCTACATATGCATATCAGCCGCGTCTCCAAGGTAACAATTTCAATCCAAAACCACACAACAATTATCAAGGAGGACAGAATCCGGGATATTATGTTCAGAGACAAGCTCCTCAAAACACTTACGATTAAACCATAAACCAAAAATCCTTACCTGCCCATCCACAAGAAGGAGTAGTTACCCTTCAGAAAACCGTTGAAAGTTTAATTTCTCTTCAGACACAAGCTATGGAACGCCAACAAGCATCTGATGCAAACATGAAGCTATTACAGAATCAAATGGAGCAATTCGCAAAACAGCTTAATCAGCGTCCACACGGGCAACTTCCTAATGACACAGAAAATCCGAGACAACATGAAGATTGCAAAGCTGTTACACTAAGAAGTGGTAAGAACCTTCCTCCACCTCCTTTTCCAATTATGAAAGAGAAAGAAGTTCCAAGAAAAGAGAAGGAAGTGGGTCAGAAAGAGAATGAGAAAGATCTTGAGATTGAAGAAATAGAAAGGCCGATTGAGATTCCAAAGAAGAAAGATGATGTTGTTAGTAACCGCCCTCCACCACCATTTCCCTCTCGAGTTCAGAAAAAGGGTGATTTGGCTGAGTTTTCAAAGTTCTTTAATAGAGTGAAGGGCCTAAGTATTAATATTCCGTTACTAGAAGCTATTCGAGATATTCCGAAGTATACGAAGTTTCTCAAAAGGGCCCTCACTAATAAAAGGCCTTATTGTGATAATGAAATGATTGGTCTTCCTGAAGAGTGTAGTGCGATTTGTCAAAGTAAATTACCTCCAAAGTTAGTTGATCCTGGGAGTTTCACTATTCCGATATCAATTCGAGAAGAATGGAAAGGAAAGGCACTATGCGATTTGGGTGCGAGCATCAATTTAATGCCCAAATCGATCTTTGATAAGCTAAAAATTGGAGAAGCAAGACCTACTTCTATGGTCTTGCAAATGGCGGACAGGTCTCTTGCACACCCTTAAGGCCGAATTGAAGATGTCCTCGTGAAGGCAGGTACGCTTATATTTCCTGTTGATTTCGTTATCCTTGAATACGACGCGGATAGGAATGTCCCCATCATTTTGGGAAGACCATTCCTAGCAACGGGGCGTACTTTGATTGATGTAGAAAATGGCGAATTAACAATGAGGATACAAGACGAGTAAGTCAAATTCAACGTGTTCCGTGCTATGAAATTTCCAGATTCTCAAGAAGATTGCTTCCGAATGGATGTAGTTGAGCAGGCATCGCAAGAGGTATTTGATTGTTTTAATTATGATGATATTTTGCAGGCCGCTTTAACATTAGACCTACCTGAGATGATGGAAGAGCTTGCTGAAACAGTTGCAGCTCTCAATTCTGAAAATCCGAAGTATAGGCGTCTTGCCTATGAACTTGTGAGAGAACCGGGGGAGATTATTCCTAAAAATAAGCCTTCAATTGAATCTCCTCCGGAATTGGAAGAGAAACCGTTACCAGCATATTTGAGGTATGCGTATTTACGTACTAATGAAACTCTACCTGTTATTGTTTCAGCAAATTTAACAGGTCCTCAAGAAGATAAACTGTTGCGTGTGTTAAGAGCTAACAAAGAAGCAATAGGTTGGACAATTGCTGACATCAAAGGCATTAGTCCATCCTATTGTCAACACAAAATCATACTTGAAGATGACAATGCACGCTCAGTTGAAGGTCAAAGGAGATTAATGCCCGTGATGAAAGATGTAGTGAAGAAAGAGGTGATCAAGCTTTTAGATGCGGGGATCATTTATCCCATCTCGAGTAGTGAATAGGTAAGTCCAGTTCAGTGTGTACCGAAGAAAGGAGGAATGACAACAATTCTTAATGATAAAAATGAAGTGATTCCTTCAAGAACGGTAGTTGGTTGGAGAGTTTGCATGGATTACAGAAAGCTGAATAAAGCCACCAGAAAAGATCATTTTCCTTTTCCCTTTATTGATCAAAGGTTGATTAAATTAGCCGGAAGAGAATACTACTGTTTCTTGGATGGTTATTCTGGGTATAATCAGATTTATGTTGCTCCGGAAGATCAACATAAAACCACATTTACATGCCCATTTGGTACTTTTGCATATCGCAGAATGCCATTTGGGTTGTGTAATGCTCCTGCTACCTTTCAGAGATGTATGATGGCTATTTTCTGGGATATGATCGATAATTTTCTTGAAGTTTTTATGGATGATTTCTCCATATTTGGTGATGACTTTGATAAATGTTTAGATAATTTGGAGAAAGTGTTAATCAGATGCAAGGAAACAGATTTGGTCTTAAACTGGGAGAAATGTCATTTCATGGTTCGTGAAGGTATTGTTCTGGCTCACAAAGTTTCGAGTGCTGGATTAGAGGTCGATAGAGCAAAGATAGAGGTAATTAAAACTCTTCCCCCTCCTGTTTCTTTTAAAGGGGTAAGAAGTTTTCTTGGCCATGCTGCTTTTATAGTAGTTTTATTAAAGACTTTTTTAAGATTGCTAAACCGTTATGCAACTTACTCGAAAAGGATTCCAAATTCCTTTTTGATGAAGCTTGTTTAACGACCCTCAAAGCAATCAAAGAAAAGCTTATTTCTGCTCCTATAGTTTTACCTCCAGATTGGAGTTTACCGTTTGAGGTTATGTGTGATGCGAGTGATTTGTGTATGGGAGCTGTATTAGGACAGAGAAAAGAGAAAGTTTTTCATTCGATTTATTATGCTAGTAAAACTTTTAATGGTGCCCAAGTTAATTATACAGTTACAGAAATTATCTTTGATAATTTGTAGTTACATGTAGGAAAGTTTCAGAGGTGAAAGAAATTATGAAGATACACTTTGATGAACTTTTGATCTCGATAATTATCTACCATTTTATCATGAATTGTCAATATATCATAAAAATATTGATTATAGTCAATGTTATTTTGCAGATTAAGCAGATCTTGAGGTAATGTTTTGTTTGATAGTCGAATTATTTGTTAAAGAGAACTTGCTTATGTTTTAATGAAGTAAATTTTTTTATCATTGACATATTCATACTTTTCTTATTGTGTTGGTTTATGGTCCGATGATTGTTTACTGATTTATTAAAGTATGGGGTTCATTTCATTCTCTTACACTAGTGATAGCTTTACATATAAATACCATATAATATGTCCTTCTTTATCTTCATAGATAAATAAACATATATTTTGACTTAAGTATAAGAATTCACTTCTAATAAAAATAAAACAAGTTTGACGTGTAAAACATATGCCTGATTAAGCTACAAGAATTCTATATTTTCAAATAAATTTGACTCGAGATTCTACAATATAAGATGATGATTCACAATTACAACACATGTGTTTGAAATAAGTCTCATAAGATGACTTTTAAAAAACATAACCATCACATTCATAACTCACAAGCTTGATTTTAAAATTAAATGAACCTTACAATCTAGATCTTGTATATTTTGTAAAATAAACATCTCAAATTAATTACACATCAAATATCCATCTCATAAAATAATTGTTAACGCCATGTCTATAACTCTTCTTCTGTTTTTTGCACATGTAAATAATTCCTAAAAGATATTGATGATGATCTCTTAAATTTATTTACTTCACCTAGCCACCATATTATAACATATATCAATTGAACTTTATTGTATATATTCAAATGAGACTCGCCCAATTCCAATCATGTATTTATTGGGCAAATATAGGAAAGTTGTCTAAAGTTGCAAAGTAGACCTCATGAAAGAAATAATAGTCATATCCCTGCATAACTAAATATTCACATGTTATTTTTGAACCCTCCCATTCCCTCTTCTTCTTGAACTCTTGAAGAAAATGTTTGACTTCAATGCTCTCGGATAAAAAATTTGCTTTTTATAATTATTATTATGTTAAAGCAAGGAAACTAATCACAAAACAAACTTCATATAAAATTACGATCATAGTAAGACTTATATTCTCATTGCCACAAACCAAGACTAGAAAAAATATATGGAATGGTCAATATCCTAAAATCCAAAAACATTTCTCAAGAAAATTTGCATAATACACTCGACTCACAAAAAATTAATTTGTATAATTTTGCGATTCTCACCTATATGAAGAATTTGAAACATGCCAATAAGTCCATTTAGTGTGTTCTATTTCGATGCACATGAAATCAAGAACTTTGTTAAAGGGCCCTCTGCCTACATTGGTGCTAGAATAAATTTGTTTTTAAAATCATTTTTATCAATATGACCATTATTCTTATGCATTTATATAACACCATATCTGGTTTTTTTCTATTCATATTTTGCATGCACAACATTTTTCTTTTATATATGCATAATGTTTCAATTGTAACTACCATATATTTTTGGACGCCAGTATTAAAATAATTTCTTACTACACCGTAACAACAAAATAGAATCTTAGAGAAAAATTGAAATTAAAAATTTTGAGTGGAAATTTGAAAATATCTAGTCTTGCAAATGAACCGAAACAAGTCCGGCTCGTTATTATTTCAGTGAGTTTGCCATAAACTTTGAATAATTCTTTTACCATATTATAAAATTTTGTGGTTAATTTTTTTTACAATTGGAACAAAGAATTTAATCCTTCCCCACATAGGTACAAGGTAACCATGTAAGAATTTAAATAAACAGTAAATAATAAAGTCATCTCAAGGAATATACACCAGAGAACACAAGAAATTTAAAATATGTATGATTACCATTGGAAAACATATTTGAACCCAGATTTTCCTAATAAATATAGATCTATACCCATCAAAAGGATTCTCAATATTAAATAAGAAAAAATTTTATGAGCGCTAAATTGAACAAAAAAAATTTCAGTGAACCTTCTTTCTCATTCATCATGAGCTTTCCCATGCTGCTTTACTAATGACTTGTAGTAGCTATAATCCTTCGGTGGAAGCTCTTGGGTTGTCAATGGTTGAGACGCAAGGAGTGGATTTCGTGAACATATCAAATGTGGCTGCGTTGCATTAGGAGAAACCACCATTGAGTTTGGATGTTGATTGTTGCTTCAGGAAAAAGGAGCTGGTGGGGTCAGGAACAATGTAACAATTATTTCTAGTTTGACTTTGATAAACCTCAGGTCTAAAACTTGGTCGAGAAGGATGTGTCACTGTAGGAGCATGGTGAGGTTCAAGGTTGAAATTCTGGCCATAAGTTGGGACGGGCCATGATATTTGCCCAGTAATACCATAAGCTGGTTTATACCCTGGGGTGATTGGATTCATTCGGTGATAAGGTTTAAAACTCGTAAGGTCATATCTTGAATTGAATACGGGTCCCGAAGTCTCTAATACCTTGTTACCATTAATACAGTAAGTGAACATTTCTCCACATGATTTCAAGATTGATGGATCTAGTGGAGTCACTGCAGGTAGTGCACGCTGATCCTCCATGCTCTACCTGTACAATTCCCACTTCTGATTTTGAAGGTATAGGTGATGATTCACTCGCTATGACTCGTCTTGAGATATCCACCTCAGGCACTAAACTGGATGCACTAGGATTAGACCCAGAAAAAGAAGACGATAAACCTTTCATCAAATTCATAGTGGGTCCATCAATACTTTTGTCAACAAATCGGTGTCTATTCTATCTCCCCACTCATTTTTTTCCGCAAATTCTTTAACAAGTGCAGATATAGTAGAAACCGTTGCAAAATATTCTCCAGATTGAGATGAGCTCGGAGGAGATTCTGGTTAATCTGGTAATTCACCAGTTGTGATGATAGGTGTTTCATCATACCATTTACGTTTAAGAGAGGTGGGGAATACCTTGCCGCTAGGCATTTCTAATTCGAGTTCGAGACTGTCCTCGCCTGTGGCTACTTTCTATTTGGTACTTAAATCAAACTGTTTTATAAGACCAAGAAAAAAACTATTATAATCTTTCTAAAACAAGATCAAAGACTAAATATTTAATATTACATTTTAAGGGCCATACCTAAATAGGTTTTTGCCATTTAATTTTGGGAATTTTTGAATACTTTCTTCTATTTATATCAACATACCATGCTGGTTTCGAAATATCTGAACATGAAGGCTGTAACTTATGAGAATTCTTAGATTTAGCGGGATGACTCTTCTTTCCTGTTTAGTGGTAAACAAGCATATAAAATTAAAATATTCTGAAAAACTTAAAAGATATCTATTGTTTATTTGTTTTTTCTACAAGGAAAGAAAACTCTCCGAAATTTAAATTCATTATTAGATTAATCCTCAACTCAAAATATCTCAAATTTAACACACTTAATTGTATTGTAAATCCTAATATTATCTGGAAATTGCATAATAGGTCTCTAAGTTATGCAAAATTAATAGGCTTTGTTACTAGTTTTAATAATTAATTACATTATACGTCCCTACAATATACAAAATAATCTAGATTTTATTTTTTAAAACAAAATATTTATACCATTAAAATAAATTAAAATCTAATAATTAAGATAAAACATAAAAGCTGGGTGCTAATTATATAAAAATTGAAAGATCATTGGGTATTATAATGATTTTAAATCAATATTTTGTTTATAAATCTGGGGGTCATGGTGGCCTTCGAGGTGCCACCAACATCCCCTAAACACATGGACAATTTGCAATAGTTTTCAAGATCAAATCTAATTTTTTTATTAATTTTGAAGAGGTTTTCAATAATTCTTTATAATTTAATCTTTTGATTAACAATTTTCTCCTGTTTTGCTAAATCAAATGGAAAATCATGAGGATATATATAATCTGTGTATATACACAAATAGAATATATATATAAACATATTGAGACACACTGATACAAACATATATGTAAATTCATAGATTATAATTGCAAAAAAACCCAAATAATTAAAGTTATAAACAAAAAGTAACTAAAAGTCATTTATAATGAATAAAAATACTTATAATTATAATAGATCAAACTTGATGAATTTGGAATGAGTATACCTTAGTATAAACTGGTCGTTTAGATTTCTTAAGCTCCTTCATTTCAGAGTTGATTAAAAAAAATAACTTTTAGAATTAATAGGTAAAGAAACCTAGGCGTCAATTCCTATGCCGTTTGGAATTCAAATTATTTTAAAAAATGCTTAAGAGGAAATTTGAAAAGAGGTTGTGTCCAACTATGTATATTTATATTACATGCAAAAAAAAACTTTTGAAACTAAATTATGTTTATTATAAAGTGTTTTTTTTTGTCAAAAGTTTAATGTGGTCTAGGTTCTTGACATAATATAAAAGTCCTACCTACATAAAAAAATCAATTCCCAATTTTATGGTGAAATGTTTATTTTTCTCATATGCATAAAAAATATGACGTAATATCAATCTTATTAATTTTATTGCATCTATAAAAACTAGGATATAGTAAATATTTATAGTAATTACTTATTATACATGTTATCATAATTAAACTCGACGTAATTTAAATGTTTTTTGACTATACATGCAAGACCGAAGATAAGTAAAATATTTATTAATTTATGATAAAATGTTTAAAATTATTTTAGTTATAGTTCACACATACTTATTTATGAGGATAGTCTTTCTAATTTTATATTATAGATCTATATAATGTATTAGTTTCACCAATGATATCGACTCATCTATTTAAGTAGTGTACGTACGTATTTTTCAAATTGTAATATTTTTTGATTAAATTGTGGTATGAGCTTTACTCAACACACATGTCATAATATATGTGTATTGTACTATTTTTATTCAAGTTAACTTAGAAATTTAAGTGAAACCTAGTAGGACCATAGTAGCATGCATCAAAACTTAGTAATCAAACAATATAATAAGGCTCAAGATTAAAAAAAAAATAAAAACTTTCTTAGAGTACATATATCAAAACAAATTTTCTGATAGCTATTTATCCTTTGTGTGCAATGATGTCAAAAAGAAAAAGAGATTTCGTTAAAGCACATATATTAACACAGTGAAAAAAATTTAATTTATGAAAATTTTTATTACCTGGTTATTTTAAGCTTTAATGCTTAGACAGGAGCTTTCATAAAAGCAAAACACCAAAAGTCCTGATATCAATAAAACAATATAGTGAGGTAAAAAATTCGATAACAACCCATGAATACAATAGATCCAAGTACAAAGGGTTTCATATAACACTTATTACTTACAAATATCTTTCTCGGTTGAAATGACATGACCAACTACCTGTGAAGTAACCAACTTAATCAAAATTACATGAAATAAATAAAAAATTAGATATTTACTTAAAATTCAATTTGAAATTTCAACAAATTATAAAGTTCTAAAAAAGAACAACAATCACAAACAATTTAAAGTTAAATTTTTACCACTTATAAGTCATCCATAATGTTGCACAATTTACAGGTTTATAAACCTAACCAATAATTTATTTTCAATTTCCTAATCACTACTATTAATCTCATATTACATATCAAACGGACATTTTTTATAGAAAATTATAATAATAATTGAAAACAATTTTAATATTCAAGTTTTATTTTACAATTTAAAAAATACATATATTGTGAAAAAACATTATAAATCAGATAAAAATAATTACCTATTTCATAATATTTCAAAGTGTATATGATATAGCAACAACATCTTTGAACAATTGCAGAATCTATTTGTAACTCTGAAGTAAACTGATTTTGATATCCTTTTTTCTTTTTCTTTCTCTTTCTTTTATCTATTTTCCCCTCTTTATCCATGAATGGTTGTTCCAAACTGTTGAATTATTCACTGGATTGATAAATACTAGTAGTAATGGATGAAAAGTGAAAGTTTTTAAAATATGGGAAGAGAGAGAGAGGCGAAGAATTGATGGTAGGTTTTTAGGTTGTTATTTTTTTTGGTCTGAAGGGTTTAGGTTATTAATTTTTTTTTTGGGCTTTTTTTTCAATTAGGTGGGATAAACTATTGAGTTTAAGTGAATGTTTGACGGGGCCGATTTGAAAGTTCTTTTTTTGAAAAAGCCTTTAAAAATATTTTTAAATGTATAAAAGAATTTTGTACCTTAGAAAACATTTTATTTAGGAAACGTACTAAATATGTTATTGTTAAAAAACACTTAAAGTTATTATAAATTTCAAAATTATTTTTAATAATTTTTTTAAAATTTTAATTTTATTCTAAAAATATTTTTTTACTCTAACATTCTCACTTCCAAACTAGGCCTAATTTTGATACAAAGGAATAGCTAATCAACACGCGATTACACGTGGTCCGTGTTATTTGGGTCAAGCCTAAGCTAGTGATGGATTAGGTTACGAGATTTTTGCCATCCAGGGTGCTAAATTCATGGAGACTCTTGGATTGGCTTTCCACAACTTTATTTTCAAGATTTAGGTGGCTCGCATTTCATTCGTGGCTATAATAGTAATCTCTTTTCCTTTATTTCTTATGTTTTAAGATATTTTTGTTCACAGACTATCTCTTGCCTACACATGATTCAGAATGGAAAAGTTACCTTATTAAAAAATTCCAAGAGGTGTTCATTTTTAATATCAAGAAGCATACCATAAGTATAATAATATTTAGTAGTTTGAATGTTATCTTTATCGAATGCGCATTGGCTAAGCTTTAAGGTGGAGCAACATTGTCCAAAGCCGCATAGCAGTGGCAAAATTTTTGAGGAGCAACAAGGCAACCATGGTGAGAAAGGAGCAACCACGATGCCTTTGTATAGATCCGAACTTTAATGGCCATGTAGATTTCGATATTGACAGCGTGGTGTACGTAGGATGGCAACAATTGTTTTTGTAAAGATATCGAAAAACATAATCATTTAACTTAATTTAAAATTATAACTAGCTATTAAACCATATTTAACCATCGGTTACGATTTTCAAAACTATAACCGCACCTTTTAGTTTCAGATTTTTAAACGGGGTTGCGATTTTTAACGATTACCAAATGATAGTTTTGTGAATATATTAATTTCATAAAATAAGATACACATATAAGAAAATTTTCCAAGGTATATGAAATTTTTTGTTGGTCTTTAATTAAATTGCATATTTATTATGTAAATGGTTAAATCTAGTATTTAGATTCTAGTTTTAAAATTTCAATATACAATTTTACCTGGAAAATTATAGAGTATAAAAGTACATATATGATAATAAACGATTTTTGGTTATTCGGTTTTATTTTTATCTGAATTCACAACCTAATAGTTTTAACCATCGGTTACACATTACAAAACCATAACCTAATGGTTTTAATCATAGTTATATAATTTGGTTTTTAATGACTTCACTTATCATTTATTTTGGTTTTTAACCATACCCATTGTCATTCCTAGGTGTGAGGTTCCCATTAGAGTTTTAATGAAGGATCTATGGTGTCGTGCAACAGTAGAGGTTCTTAAATCTTAGATATTTAATGGAGGTTCCATGACTTTGATTATAGCTTCCTATATCTTCGTGCAATCATGTAGGTTATATGGTTGTTGTGTTGTTCACGAAAAAAACCTAGATCTGGTTGAAAATGATGATGACTTTAGCGATGCCATCATGCTGATGTCATGCCAATCTCTATCTTTTTTTATGTGAATTTTAGTTTTTTTAAATTATAAATAAGTAACATTTCTGTTTATGCTTCAATTTGATATTTTTTCATGTAAATTAAGTGTAATTTTGAATTTTTTATAATATTTCTTTCAAATTTTTGCAATTACTAAATGTTTTTCGAAAATACTCATAGCTTTACTCAATATATTCAAAGATTTTCAAGCATATCTAGAGTAAATTAGACCTTACTCAAAAACTTTTCAAACATAAGAAAAGACTTTCAAAATCAGAAATTTGTTATACTTAAAGACTAGTATACTTTCAATTTTTTTGTGTTTAAACTATTGAGTTTTAAGTTTATGTTTTACAAGGACGGTTTGAAAGTTCCTTTTTTTTGAAAAAAATTTAAAAATATTTTTAGATGTTTACAAGTATTTTTACCCTAGAAAACATTTTTTTAGGAAAAGTACTAAATATGTTATTGTTAAAAAAATACATAAAGTTATTACAAATTTTAAAATTATTTTTTTATATTTTTTTTAAAATATTTAATTTTATTCCAAAAATATTTTTTAATCTAAAATAAGCACTTCCAAACTAGTCCTGATTTTAATAGAAACGATTAGCTAATCAACATGCGATTCCACGTGGTCCGTGTTATTTGGGTCAAGCCTAAGCTAGTGATGGTTTAGGCTGCGGGATTTTTGCCATCCAGGGTGCTACATTCATAGAGACTCTTGGATTGGTTTTCTACAACTTTATTTTCACGATTTAGGTGGCTCGCATTTCATTCGCGGCTATAGTAGTAATCTCTTTTCTTTCCTTTTTAATTTTTTAAGATATTTCGGTTCACCTGATTATCTCTTGCCTACACATGATTCAGCAGCAGTTGGAAAAGTTACCTTATTCAAGAATTCCAATATGTGTTTATTTTTAATATCACGAAGCATACCATAAGTATAATCATATTTAATTGTTCGCATGTTATCCTTATATAATGTGCATTGGATAAGCTTTACGGTGGAGCAACAATGTCCAAAGCCGCATTGCAGTGGCGAGATTTTTGGAGAGCAACATGGCAACTATGGTGAGCAAGGAGCAACCACGATGGCTTTGTGTAGATCCGAGCTTTAATGGCAATGTAGATTGTGATATTTCGAACATGGTGTACGTAGGCAACATTTAATTTTTTTCGAACATGGTGATATTTCGAACATGGTGTACGTAGATTGTGATATTTCGAACATGGTGTACGTAGGCAACATTTAATTTTATTTGTGAAGATATCGAAAACCATAATCATTTAATTCAATTTAAAATTATAACTAACTGTTTAACAATAGGTTATGATTTTCAAAACCATAAGCGTACCTTTTCGTTTCAGATTTTTAAACATTTTTGCGATTTTTAACTATAACCAACTTATAGTTTTGTAAATATATTAATTTCATAAAATAAGATCACGCATATAAGAAATGTTTTCAAGATATATCAAAATCGTGTCGGTCTATAATTAAATTGCATATTTATCATGTAATTGGTTAATTCTAGTATATAGATTTTGGTTTTAGAATTTCAATATACTATTTTACCCATACAAATTGTAGAATATGAAAGTACATATATGATAATGATTGATTTTTGGTTATTCAGTTTTATTTTTATATGAATCTGCAACCTAATAGTATTAACCGTCGTTTCACATTACAAAACTATAACTTAACGATTTTAACCATAGTTATATAATTTGGTTTTTAATGAGTTCGCTTATCATGGATTTCAGTTTTTAACCATGTCATCCCTAGGTGTCAGGTTCCCAATAGAGTTTTAAGGAAGGATCCATGGTCTCGTGCAAAAGTAGAGTTTCTTAAATATTTAATATTTAATGGAGGTTCCATGACTTTGAGTGTAGCTTCCTATATCTTCGTGCAATCATGGAGGTTCCATGGTTGTTGTTGTTCACGAAAAAAACTCAAATTTGGTTGGAAATGATGATAACGTTAGCGATGTCATCATGTTGATGTCATGGTAATCTCTATCTTTTTTTAATTTGAATTTTAGTCTTTTTTTATTATAAATGAGTAATATTTCTGTTTATCCTTCAACTTTAAATTTTTTCTTTTAAATTAAGAGCTGATTGTGTATTTATTATAATCTTTTTGTCAAATTTGTGCAATTACTCAATGTTTTTGGAACATACTCAAAGATTTACTCAATATATTCAAAGATTTTCGAGCATATCTAGAGAAAATTAGAGCATACTCAAAAACTTTTCGAATATACTTAAAGACTTTCAAAATCAGGAATTTTTCATACTTAAAGACTCTTATACATAGAGATTATTCTGAGTAAGCCCCGACCGTGGTGTCGGTGATGGTTGATGGTCGACGGTGAATAATGTTAATACTCAATGACTCTCTTAGTTGTTGGTTTATGTGGCTTTGATTTTATTTGACGGTATTTTAGTACTGGATTACCTATAAATTTGTTCATTTCCTTTAAGAAATAGCCCTATTACGTTACGTCATTACATAGATTCTGGAAAATAGATGAATTACATAGGGAGTCAATTTGTAATTTTCCATTACGCATCGACAAATACATTCTTAAATCATCTTAATAACAACATGCATAAACAAAAAAGTAGCAAAATCGACTTATACTAACGAGAACATTAATTAACCCATAAATGCACCAAAAAACAATCATTAGTATTACTAATCAACCAAGAAAAATCTCAGAGCACAAGTATCACCGAACAAGTTAGTCACAAATCCGAGATCGTCAAACACCACTAAAAATATTATCAAATTAAAAAGGGTAGAATATTGACCCAAATATTCATCACGACTATAATGGTTTAAAGGTTATAAGGAGTAGCCACTAACTGATGGAATGAGAGGTAATAGAGTCAAGAGAGCTAGAGTAATGAAAGTATTTGAGCTATTGGTAGGTGAGAGATCACTGCGAGATGTGAGAGGTGAGAGGAGAGTAATGAGAGTTGGTGGTGGTAGATATAGGTTAATAAGAGTAATGCGAGATGAGTTGGTAATTATGTAGAGTAAGGTTATGGATGGGCTAGTGGGTTATTACTATCTAGAATTAAATTAATGAGGCATGGGAGGGTAGAGTAAGGTTAATGATGTTTAGTTAAGGTTTTATACCAAACCGGTTCGGTCAAGCTTCGTATCGGTTTTGTACCAGTTTAGCCTATTTATTTTGTGCTTCGGTCAATCAGTTAAGTTTTTCTAAACATAGAACATAACTATACAATTCCAGTTTGACCTATTCGATATTGAAACTTCTAGCCGCCTAGCCCATGGTTAAGTCTGGTTTAACAACCGTGAGACTTTAGAAAATTAATGGCTTAATCATGTTGAGCTCCAAAAATAGTAGCCAATTTAATGATATTTACATTTTCATGAAATTATAGGTTTGTTTAATTCGGGTAAATTACAATTCGAGTACAGAGTATTCTAACAAAAAATAACATAAAATATACATAAGGCAATATCCGTGCTTGGGGCACTCAAAATTGATTCTTTTTCAAAGAAAAGAAATTCAAAGCTGCAACATAGCTAAAGAAAAATATATAAGTCTTTGCATTTCCTTTTTTCTCTTATTCCTTCAAATTTTTACAAGTTAAAACGAAAAGATAATATGAAGAAAGTAACCTAAAACGTACACAAACTGTATGATATGAACAACTCAAAGACCCAACAGAAAACCATGGGAAACTGTGACAAGTTGCATTTTAATGTACAAAATCGCCTCCTTATCTGAAAAAACTAAATATAAAACAACCCGAAATTGATTTTCACTTTTTGATAACATTACCTAGTTTCCGTTTTCCATCACTAGAAAGAGGACGTCTAGGATCAACACTAGCAGGGAGTCTTCGCGTCTTTTGCAAAGGTGATCATGCAAAAGTCTCCTCGGTTGTGGTGCAATAATAAAACTCCTATACAAAGCATATACATTTATATTCAAATTCCTTCTTCAATCAAGTATAGTTAAGAAAATATTAGATAAGAGAAATCTTAGTACCTTAACTCTGGATCTTAGATACCTTTTCATTAGGTTTCTTGATTTTTGATCCCAAATCATTTGGAGAGAGGTAAATTCTTGGAATAAATGTTTGGTGGTAAATAATATCTGCCTCAGAAGAATAAATCGTTGCAGCATTAAGATCATCATATACTGATCCGAGACTACCAATTGGTGAACCCATTCTCATATCATGAGAATCCATGGAGTTGCTCATAACTTGCAATAAAAAAAATGAACATCAAAACCATATATTCTAAACTTTCCAACAATCCCATTTGATGCATTATATATACCTTGTAGCTTTCATTATCCTCGACAGAAGATGAATATTAAGACCGCATTCTGGTCACTGATATACCAAACTTTTTCTTTAAGGTCCTTAATTTATGTATTATATTTATTTGAGCGTACATCACCAAGCTCAACAGTGTGAACACGTTCCATAAATTTAAGAGTGTTTATTGTTTCTCCAGTAGTAGATGGATCTGGACTAATGCGAACAAACATAAGCGTCTTAACTTACCCTCCTAACAAATCAAAAGATAGAAATTATTTCCTAAAACACCCCCTGAACTAACGCATAATGCTAATCTTACCAAGTGGATCCTGTTGCAACTGCGGAAGCTTGCTATTCCTGCACGGAACATGTGCATTCATTTTTGCAAGAGCAGCTCTAAAATCACCTAAAGCTGAAACAGTATTATTGATATGTGTAGCCTCCTTTAAACTATCCCAACTACCTCAGATTTATCAACTCTTTCAAATCTGGCTAAATCCACTAAATGCATACAACCACGAAGAATAAGAATTATACCAGAAGTGAGGTCTCTTCCATGAACTTGAACATTCGAGCAACTATAGATACAAACGTTACATACATTTAAAATCATTCAATATATATTATCAAAAAAAATGGTAATTTCATCACTAAAAAATGTAAATATGTATCTTGAGACGACTACTTCGAGCATTCATAGTTATTGAACTAACTACACGATTCTTATGTCCGAGGTTCATTAAATTCATAACATCATATATAGATAGTAGATAGAACAAGTAATAGATTCGCATCCATGACATTATTACCGCTATGGAAATTATTACGGATTTCTAACGTGTTTAGGAGTTAAGAAAATGCAAGATTAAGTAATTTATATATATTGAATATAAAGAAAGTTGATAAGAAAAACAAATTTTTTGATCTGACCATCAGAGGCTAGAAGATCTCTAACTTTCTCGTTTTGTATTTCCAACACCTGAACAGATACTTCATAAGCATCTACGTCTTTCTTTTCTTATGATATTTGATAGAAATCACCTTATGCTCCGTAATTTACTCCCATGGTTTCCTCTGTAAGATGATCCGGACCGGTCTGTTAAAAGATAAATAAAATTTAGTTACACAAATAATTAGTATTTGCGCAGTAAGACGTAAAACATTACCATTCTAAAAGTTTAATTTAATCTGTGATCTAAGTGGAAGAATGGAAAATTATTAATATTGTTAAACCAAAGAGCAAGAAGAAGGTTGATAAGAAGGCACAAAATGAAAGAGTCGTGATCCGCTCACCATTTGGACCCTTAATCTTATACCCGGTGAGTTTTAGGTGAAGTTACTAAAAAGCACTAAAACTTAACAATGACATGAAAAGTGTGTATTGTTCACCTTAAACTAAGGAAAGGGATATAAGCCCTTGAATGAGAGGTACCCATGTTCAGTATAAGTTCTTCTTAAATGACACAACCCAAGGTATAAATTTTTTACTAATTGCATATACATTACTTTAAATGATTGCGTTTTCGAGTACTTATATGCAATAATTGAATCGAATGATAAATGGGTGCATTATTTTTGGGATGAATTTTCCATTGTGCTATGTTCATGGAATACGGGAGGTGATAAAAGTATAGTTAGGGTTCATAAGAAAACATGGAAAGTATTAATGAATTATCCCCAACTAACTTTGGCAAACATACAACAAACTGGAGTAGGATTTTTGGCAACCGAGCAATCAAGCCAATAACCACAGTTTTTCTAAACACTCTCTCAATCTGATATTCAATAGTCAATTGACCAACTCAATTTCTCTTTTAAATCTCAATCAACACAATAAAAACTCCATGTCCAACACGAAAATATATCATCCAGATCACTTATCTCATCCCAGAAATTAATACTACAAAACCCATAAATGTTGTCTAACAAAAAGAAAACAATTAGCTTTGCTAATCATTCCAACGGAAAAAACTTATATAATAACCAATGAATATATATTACTGGCAAGATCAAAAGTTAGAAGTTGAACAACTTAAATACAAACTACATATAGTAATGCATACAACACAATTGAGTGGAATATTTTTTGAGATAATTATAAAGGAACTTAATTGATCCCCATAAGAAGAATGTAGACGCGGAGAAGAACGGCCCTAAACCTAACATTATTGCTGCACAAGTAAACTCTTTCGTGCTTTTAAATCCTTGTTGAAATGCCATGATCCACGACCTTAGCTTGACTTTTCCTTTGGGAACAAAATATGATGGTAGTATAAGGTATCACTTGGATGAAGGACACCATAAAACCAAAGAATTAATTATTGCAAGACTTACCATTATAGTGCTCCCACTATACTTCATTGGATTCCCGAACCTTGACAAAAAGACAAAGGAAAACCTTTATTATCACCTTCTACATGAAATAAATATTCAAAGTTTTAGGTCGTAAATGTTTAAATACCTTTAGTTGACATCTCTGTTCACGGTCCCATATGATTAAAACTGTTGTTGGACTTGTACAACTATTCTATTCATCAAATTCTCATACATGGAACCACCAAGGAGGACTTAATGAAAGAACATATTTTAGGTGCTCAGTGTTTTGTGCTTTATATCAGAAGAATAATTAAAGATAAACTTATAGTAGATATTGTTCAAGTTTTTGGTGTTGGTTATGACGAGATACCAAAATTTATGGATAGTTTCTATGAGAATAGATCTCAAAAAGCAGAGAAGTTAGTTGAAAAGTACATTGCTAGTTTGATAGAATCACATTCATATACAAACGCAATATCACTTCTACAACACTTCAATATTCGTCGCTTTATGAAATATTGGAGTTTAATAATCTCAAAGCAGCGGAAAGATTGTTGGAGATCTTCACCTGAAGAGAGATTTTCCATATATTATTAAGCATACGAAGTTAAAAGAGGAATAACGAGAACTCAAAATACATTAGATTAGCAATCATTAAAAGATGCACGGAAAGTAAATATAATAATACCTTTTTCAATTCAGCATTAAAATGGGTCAGCATTAAAACACGCCCAGCTGATGCTATAAAAAGATTCTTCTTTCTGATAAACAAATCACATAAAAAATAAGTCTTTTCAATAGAGTAAAACAAAAAGTGCAACAAAGTAATATTTAATAATTATATTTTTTCACAATATCTGATGGGGCACCAAAGAGAGACTCTTCATGGTGAATTATTTATCTTAAATACTATATAAAGAAATGCTAAATAGATTTGTATTTAAAAAATAAACTTATGGAATCATGAGTTTTTCTTTTTCACCTATTTTTACATGAGTATGGTAATACAACAGGAACACTGGAAGGTGGTGGTGGTAAGACCATAACTTCTACTGTACACAATTGTTTGCACAAATGAGGACATGACCAAATTCACATGAAACTCGAATATTAATAATTAACTAAAATTGATACAATATTAACAATAAACGCCTTTTCAATACCATCGAAATTCATAATTTCTTGTCGGGAATTAACTCTGTATCTAAGTAGTTGAGTCATGTATAATGGAAATAAACATGCCAAATTACTAGATTCAAATATTAGATACAGACCATGATCCATAATGCAGAAATGGAAAAGTATAATAATATTGACACAAATCAATCATCACATGCATATTTACTACGTCCATTATTAAGAAAAAACATTCTAAGAATGTAGGTCTTCAAATTGTAATATTTTTTGATTAAGTTGTGGTATGAGATTTACTCAACACACATGTCATAATATATGTGTACTGTACTATTTTTATTCAAGTTAACTTACTAATTTAAGTAACACCCAGTAGCACCATAGTAGCATGCATCGAAACTTAGTAATCAAACAATATAATAAGGCTCAAGAATAAAAAAAATTAAGACTTTCTTAGAGTACATACATCAAAACAAATCCCTGATAGCTATTTATCCTTTGTGTGCAATAATGTCAAAAAGGAAAAGAGATTTCCTTAAAGCACATATATTAACACACTGAAAAAAAATTTAATTTATGAAAATTTTCATTACCTGGTTATTTTAAACTTTAGTGCTTAGGTAGGAGTTTTCATAAAAGCAAAACACCAAAAGTCCTGATATCAATTAAACAATATAGTGAGGTAAAAAATTCGATAACAACTCATAAATACAATAGATACAAGTACAAAGGGTTTCATATAATACTTATTACTTACAAATATCTTTCTCTGTTGAAATGACACGACCAACGACCTGTGAAGTAAATAACACAATTAGAAATGCATGAAATAAATAAAACATTCTAGATAAAAACTTAGATATTTACTTAAAATTCAATTTAAATTTTCAACAAATTATAAAGTTCTAATAAAAAACAACAATCACCAACAATTCAAAGTCAAATTTTTACCGCTTATAATTCATCCATAATGTTGCACAATTTACTGCTTCATATACCTAATCAATAGTTTTTTATCAATTTCCCAATCACTACTATTAATCTCAGATTACATATCAAACAAAATTTTTATATAAAAAATTATAATAATAATTGAAAACAATTCTAATATTCCAGTTTTATTTTACAATTTAAAAAAACATAAATTGTAAAAAACAACATGATAAATCAGATAAAAATAATTACCTATTTCATAATATTTCAAAGTGTTTATGATATAGCAACAACATCTTTCAACAATTGTAGCATTTGTTTGTAACTCTGAAGTAAGTTGATTTTGATATCCGTTTTTCTTTTTCATTCTCTTTCTTTTATCTATTTTCCCCTCTTTATCCATGAATGGTTGTTCGAAATTGTTGAATTATTTACTGAATTGATAAATACTAGTAATGGATGAAAAGTGAAAGTTTTTAAAATATGGGAAGAGAGAGAGGCGAAAGAATTGATGGTAGGTTTTTAGGTTGATTCTTTTTTTGTCTGCAGGTTTTAGGTTATTAAAAAAATAATTTGGGCTTTTTTTTCAATTTCTTTGGGCTTAAACTACTGAGTTTTACATGAATGTTTGACACGTCCGGTTTGAAAGTTCTTTTTTTTGAAAAAGCATTTAAAAATATTTTTAAATGTTTAAAAGTATTTTTTACCATAGAAAACATTTTATTTAGGAAACGTACTAAATATGTTATTGTTAAAAAAACACTTACCTTATTAAAAAATTCCAAGATGTGTTTATTTTTAATATCGAGAAGCATACCATAAGTATAATCGTATTTAATAGTTTGCATGTATCCTTATAGCATGCGCATTGGCTAAGCTTTACGGTGGAGCAACAATGTCCAAAGCCGCATAGAAGTGGCAAATTTTTTGGAAAGCAACAGGGCAACCATGGTGAAAAGGAGCAACCCGATGGCTTTGCATCGATCCGAACATTAATGGCCATGTTGATTTCGATATTGCCAGCGTGGTGTAAGTAGGATGGAAACAATTTTTTTTTTTTTGTAAAGATATCGAAAACCATAATAATTTAATTTAATTTAAAATTATAACTAACTATTCAACCATCGGTTACGATTTTCAAAACCATAACCGCACCTTTTCGTTTCAGATTTTTAAACGGTTTTGCGATTTTTAACTATAACCAAATGATAGTTTTATGAATATATTAATTTCATAAAATATACACATATAAGAAAATTTTCAAAAGTATATGAAAAATTGTGTTGGTCTTTAATTAAATTGCATATTTCTTATGTAATTGGTTAAATCTAGTATTTAGATTCTGGTTTTAAAATTTTGATATACTATTTTACCCAAAAAAAATTATAGAATATGAAAGTACATATATGATAATAAATGATTTTTGGTTATTTGGTTTTATTTTTATTTGAATCCACTACCTAATAGTTTAACTATCGGTTACACATTACAAAACCATAACCTAATGGTTTTAACCATATTATTTAGTTTGGTTTTTAATGAGTCCGCTTATCATTGATTTTGGTTTTTAACCATAACCATTGTCATCCCTAGGTGTGAGGTTTCCTTTAGAGTTTTAATAAAGAACCCACGGTCTCGTGCAACAGTAGAGGTTCTTAAATCATAGTTATTTAATGGAGGTTCCATGACTTTGAGTGTAGCTTCCTATATCTTTGTGCAATCATGTAGGTTCCATGGCTGTTGTGTTGTTCACGAAAAAAACCTAGATCTGGTTGGAAATGATGATGACATTAGCGATGCCATCATGCTGATGTCATGTCAATCTTTATCTCTTTTTTTTTTGAATTTTAGTCTTTTTTAATTATAAATAAGTAATATTTCTTTTTGTCTTTCAATTTGATATTTTTTTCATGTAAATTAAGTGTAATATTAAATTTTTTATAATCTTTTTTTCAAATTTTTGCAATTACTATATGTTTTTGGAAAATACTCAGAGCTTTACTCAATATATTCAAAAAAATTCGAGCATATCTAGAGTAAATTAGAGCTTACTCAAAAAAAATTTGAACATAAGAAAAGAGTTTCAAAATCATAATTTTTTTATACTTAAAGACTCGTATACTTAGAGATTTTTCTGCTTTCTCCGCTTTATCCATGAATGGTTGTTCTAAAATATTGAATTTCTCACTGATTCGATAAATTATAGTAAAGGATGAAAAAAAGAGCTTTTAAAATATGGGAAGAGAGAGAGGCGAAGGAAGAAACGATGGTAGGTTTGTAGGTTGTTATTTTTTTCTTGTTATGAAGGTTTTAGGTTGTTAAAATCTTTCTTTTAGGCTTTTTTATTTCAATTTTGTTGGGTTTAAACTATTGAAGATTAAGTGTATGTTTTACAAGGCCGGTTTAAAAGTTCTTTTTATTTTGAAAAAAATTTAAAAATATTTTTAGATGTTTACAAGTATTTTTACCCTAGAAAACATTTTTTTAGGAAAAGTACTAAATATGTTATTGTTAAAATAATACTTAAAGCTATTACAAATTTCAAAATTATTTTTTAATATTTTTTTAAAATTTTTAATTTATTCTAAAAGTATTTTTTTACTCTAAAATAAGCACTTCCAAACTAGGCCTGATTTTAATAGAAAGGAATAGCTAATCAACACGCGATTACACGTGGTCCGTGTTATTTGGGTCAAGCCTAGGCTAGTGATGGTTTAGGCTACCGGATTTTCGCCATCCAGGGTGCTACATGCATGGAGACTCTTGGATTACTTTTCCACAACTTTATTTTCACGATTTAGGTGGCTCGCATTTCATTCGCGTCTATAGTAGTAATCTCTTTTCCGTTCTTTCTAAGCTTTTATGATATTTCAGTTCACCAGATTATCTCTTGTCTACACATGATTCAACAGCAGTCGGAAAAGTTACCTTATTCAAGAATTCCAGTATGTGTTTATTTTTAATATCACGAAGCATACCATAAGTATAATCATATTTAATAGTTCGCATGTTATCCTTATAGAATGTGCATTAGATAAGCTTTACGGTGGAGCAACAACGTCCAAAGCCGCATAGCAGTGGCGAGAATTTTGGAGAGCAACAAGGAAACCATGGTGCGCAAGGAGCAACCATGATGGCTTTGTGTAAATCCGAGCTTCAATGGAAATGTAGGTTGCGATATTTCCCTGCGTGGTGTAAGTAGGACGGCAACAGTTAATTTTTTTGTAAAGATATCGAAAACCATAATCATTTAATTCAATTTAAAATTATAACTAACTGTTTAACAATAGGTTACGATTTTCAAAACCATAACTGTACCTTTTCATTCCAGATTTTTAAATGTTTTTGCGATTTTTAACTATAACCAACTGATAGTTTTGTAAATATATTAATTTCATTAAATAAGATCACGCATATAAGAAATTTTTCCAAGATATATAAAAATTGTGTTGGTCTTTAATTAAATTGCATATTTATTATGTAATTGGTTAATTCTAGTATTTAGATTTTGGTTTTTGAATTTCAATATAATATTTTACCCAGAAAAATTATAGAATATGAAAGTACATATATGACAATAAATGATTTTTGGTTATTCAGTTTTATTTTTATATGAATCCACAACCTTATAGTTTTAACAATCGGTTACACATTACGAAACCATAACCTAATGGTTTAAACCATAGCTATATAATTTGGTTTTTAATGAGTTCGCTTATCATTGATTTTGGTTTTTAACCATAACCATTGTCATCCCTAGGTGTTAGGTTCCCATTAGAGTTTTAATGAAGGATCCATGATCTCGTGCAACAGTAGAGGTTCTTAAATCTTAGATATTTAATATAGGTTCCATGACTTTGAGTGTAGCTTACTATATCTTCGTGCAATCATGCAGGTTCCATGGTTGTTGTGTTGTTCACAAAAAAACCAAGATCTGGTTGGAAATGATGATGACGTTAGAGATGCCATCATGCTGATGTCATGGTAATCTCTATCTTTTTTTATTTGAATTTTAGCCTTTTTTAATTATAAATAAGTAATATTTCTGTTTATCCTTCAATTTGATATTTTTTTCATGTAAATTAAGTGTAATTTTGAATTTTTTATAATCTTTTTTTCAAATTTTTGCAATTACTAATTGTTTTTGGAAAATACTCAGAGTTTTACTCAATATATTCGAAGATTTTCGAGCATATGTAGAGTAAATTACAGCTTACTCATAAACTTTTTGAACATAAGAAAAGAGTTTCAAAATCAGAAATTTTTTATACTTAAAGACTCGTATACTTAGAGATTTTTCTGCTTTCTCCGCTTTATCCATGAATGGTTGTTCTAAAATATTGAATTTCTCACTGATTCGATAAATTCTAGTAATGGAGGAAAAAAAAGAGAGCTTTTATAATATGGGAAGAGAGAGACGAAGAAATGAAGGTAGGTTTGTAGGTTGTTATTTTTTCTTGTTATGAAGGTTTTAGGTTGATAAAATCTTTCTTTTGGGCTTTTTTTATTTCAATTTTGTTGGGTTTAAACTATTGAGTTTTAAGTGTATGTTTTACAAGACCGGTTTGAAAGTTCTTTTTTTTATGAAATCGTTTTTAGATGTTTACAAGTATTTTTACTCTAGAAAACACTTTTTTAGGAAAAGTACTAAATATGCTATTGTTATTAAAATAATTAAAGTTATTACAAATTTCAAAATTATTTTTTAATATTCATTTAAATTTTTAAATTTTATTCCAAAAATGTTTTTTTACTTTAAAATATGTGGTGGTCCTTTGTGTGTTCTAAAATAAATGCAAAAGTAATCGAACCACAACCGCAAGTGTACGGTTGTCCCAAGTAGTAATAAGTGATTCTAGGATCGTTCGCAGGTACGGTTTGGTCAACTACAATGCTTATCGATTAATGAATGATTGCACTTATGAAAGCAAATAAAAGTTGGATGATTGATTGTTTTTTTTTATTATTTCTAAGTAATGAAATACTAAATGGAGAATGCAATTAAATACTAAGACACAAGTAAATAAATGTAAAACACAAGTATGAGAAGGTAGCACTTGAGATACGCAAGGATTTCATCTAACTCTTATTTATTCCATGTTTCGTTTAAGGGACAAATTGGTAAAAAGTAATGGTCGGGATTCTAAGGTCATCCTTACCCCCATCAGGGTGGACTAAGGAGCTACTCTTAAATGCTACAAACCCCGTCAAGGTGATTATAGTCCATTCTTAAGTGATTAAGTTTATTTTACCCAATTGGCCATAGGATTAATTACGCTCGTCAGAGTCAAATAATTTCTATCCTACATTCATTAATTATTTCTGTACCTAAACCCCCCGTCAAGGTGATCCAATCGCCACTAATTGGAATAGCCTAGATACTAAAACCTATGATTGGTTAATTACGTCAATTATAGTTATTAAGAACAAATTAATGAAAAATATCTAATACCCAATTTGATTTCAATTGTAAAAATCCCAAATACAAAGCATAGAATAAAATAGAATCAAAATCAATCCATAATGCGATCTCAAGCACTAATTAAAATTAGCTCATAATTGGAAAAACTAAGAAAATAAATAAAAAGGAATTCATAATTGTTTTACAGAAAGGAAAATAGAAACCTAATTAGGAAGATGAATTGGCTGCAACGTGGAGATATAGACAGTCTCCAGCTCCAAGCTTCTTTTCTTCTTGACGCTCTCTTCTAATGATGTTTTAATTTGAAGAATATAATGAGAGGTACTGAATAATGAGGTCTAAAGACCTATTTATAATCATAAAATCGGATTAGGGCTTTTACTTAAGGATTAAGTAAAAATTAGAAAAGCCCAAGTCCACTAATTAAGCCCAAATCCCGTAACTGCTGATACACCTTCACTAAAACGGCTTTTCCCGCTTCGTTATGACCCCGATTGACCTCATTCCAGTTGCTAAAGTTCCGTAACTCGATAAGGAACATAATCTCTTCAAGGGTCAGCGGCTAAATCATCGCTTAAGCACCTCGAAATCAGCAATCTATGGCCTGGAAAATGGATTTTCAGTTCTAAAAATAATATCTTCGGGATTTATCTTTAAGTCTTGACTCCATATCATGATCTTTGACTTTCTCCTCGGATTCATCTTCTAGCTAACATCTAAAACCTGTAAACTTTACACTAAAAATACCAATATTACGCGCAAAAGTTTAATAAATCAAAATTACTAGAAATAACATGGAAATTCCGGATTATTGCATATTAGCACCAAAAGTCTATCTAAATAATCAAATAAACACCAAAAATGATGTCTCCCAATGGCATAAAATTAGAACATTTAGGGAGACATCAAGACCCCCAACTCAAACCTTTGTCGTCCCGACAAAGCAAAACTAAATAAAACAAGGGGAATGAAGTAGATGCAAGAGAAAATAGAAGCTAGCAAATAAACCCTAAAGCAATGCTAAAGATAAATCTCATATAGCAAACATTAAGAACTAACATATACATACACTAATCATGCAACATCAAACATAAATAATCTCAATCATAAAATTAAAGTCGCAATGCTTGAAGGTTACACTTGTACTCATCTCTGTATGATGGCTATAGGGTGGTCATTAATCCTAACTCGCTTTGAACGCTCCACCTAGCGTATTCCCTATCAACAGAATCATAAATTCACTATGCACTTAGGAATCACGAGGTCTTTATGGTTTTAATAATGGCTTAAGGACGGTGTGGATGTATATTTGGTAAATTTGAAGTGAGCTTTTGGCTCTCTCCTCACTTACCATCAACAATGTCCTCGAGCTTGAGTTTACGCTCAAAAATGTTCTCACTCACCCATTTGACGCGCTAATGTTGCGTCCCCAATGTCAACCCAAATGAGACTAAGATGAATTCCAAAAATATTCCACTTTGCCGGTTTATTTTATTCTTTCTTTCTTTTTATTTTCTTTTTCATTTCTTCTCTTTTTTTTTGTACAAGATACCCATGACCATCATTTTGATGTGAAAAGTCATGTCTCTTATAATTTTATTTTTCTTTCTCTTTTTTTTTTTTTTTTTTTTTTTAATTCAAATCCCGGCAAAGGGTTACAAATAATAATATCATCTACCTTTTTGTGCCTCAATACAAACACATATAATCCCTTCCCAATGTAATTTCCCAAATGTGGACCCTTCACCCCAAACTCAAGCTCGAGACAAGTCTCGGGGTTGTGATTCAAGTGCGGGTCATTTGGTCATGCTTAATAATCTAAGGGATAATGGGCTTATATCGTGGCTACAAAAGAAAAGGCTTAAGGCTCAAAATTGGGCTAAGACGGATGAAATTATAATAAGGGATAGCAAGCTAAAAGGCTTCAAATGGCTAACAAAGAACTGCCCTTATCATTTTCCTAAGTACATAGCTTGTCTTTAGTTCATATCTAGGTGGGTTTTCTACTAATTAGGATTTCACGTTCTACACACCAAACATATTCCTTAAGTACAAGCTTACTTCATTTGCATTGTTCATTAATTTTTCCTATCTATTACCTATGTTAGCATGCAATTGTAAGTGCGTTTTATGTTATTCCCTAAAGTCCACTATCTACTATCATAGATTCATCGAAAGTATGCTTAAAAGGGACATTTAAAATCTTCTACAGTCAAACGCAACTCCTAATTATTTTATTGAAAGCAATTAAAACAAATAAACACATAAAAACTGGGATGAGGCAACGAACCCCACCCCAAACTCAAAAATGAGTCGTGTCCCCACGACTCGAAAAGACTCAATAAAGCAATTAAACTAATATACACTAAATGAGAAAGGATAGGAAAACATATCTGTATCGGCACTAGGTCGATTACGTGTAGTCTCATGTTGAAGTTTTGAATACTTCGAACTCTCATGTCATATTTTCCAAGTCTTCATCTTTTCCTAACCCTCTAAATCATCATCTCTTCTACGAAAATCTTTCCTCAACATCCAACTTTTTATCTTCATCATGTTCTTCGTACCTTTTCCAACCTTCATGGTCATCTTTGAAGACCCCAAACTCAATTTTTCACCTACTTAAAGATTACTTGCAAAATATATAATATTAATATGCTCAAACAATTCACAATTCCTCCGCTAAATAACTAAAATAAATCTTAATTCCCAACTGGTAATAGAAATAAAAGAATAGTTCTAGCTATTTTACCGGATTGGCCATGGAATTTATGATGATTTGATACCTTGCACTTGCAATCTCCAACCTTCAAATTACCAAAGCTTTTGATGAAATTTGTGTCTCTTGATATTGTTGAAAGTGGCACAGTAGTGGAATTTGTGATTTAGTTGAGATGGGTATTTAATATCTATGGTGTTGGAAAGGTTTAAAAGATATAATTTAAGCTTTGGTGAAGAAATTTTTGGGTTAAAACTTGAATTTCTTGGTGTTTTTGGAAAGATTTGTGATTGATTATGTGCTGGGATGATGTTTAGAGGTAAGGATTGGTGATATATTGGTGTTTTGATGATGGAATTTAAGTGTTTTTGAGGCTTTGGTTCGTCATCAATGGTGCTAAGTGGAGACGCAACCACGAGACGCAACTAATGCCGGGCCTCAAAACGCTGGGTCAGAAACTTTTAGCTGTTCATACGAAATTTTAGACTTCACCATTGGATAGAGCTCGAAAAGTTATGCGGTTTAGGCTCAAGAAAAAGTTAATTCCGACCTCCGAGCGTCAAGTTATGATCTTCCGAAGTTTTGATACCTGGGGTACAGCACCGAAAACGGGTACCCGCATTCTACAAACCGGGTACCCGGTTTCTACTGTATCGGAACCCAAAATTTTCATTCTTTTTCGTTCTAGGTATCCCAAACTCGTGACCTTTACTCCTGTAATCATCAAAAAAACCAACCTTTCTCATTTCTTAAAAATAAACACTAAATAAATAACCATTACTCTAATTCACACTAAGAATTTAAAAGACATGAAAGCAATTTAAAACATGGGTTGTCTCCCAAGAAGCACTTTTGTTTATTACGTCTTTAAGTTCGACGCGTTACCTTCCATGAAGATGGTATTGAGGCCCTTGCGGTTCTCCTCCGCTTGAATTCGCCTCGTCCTTGGCATGTAAGCTTTGAAACCTTCCCCCTTAAAATTTTATTCAATCGATCTCTGAAAGGGGGAGGGTAGTATCTCCGTTTCGCCTTCTTGCTTTCATGGCGAAACTCGTTCTTCACCACACGATAGTAGATAACCGTTCTCGACGGTATAAGCTCATTTGTATTTTCTTTAATCTCGCGTTCCTCTTTAAAGTGTGGTGGGTAGGTGCTTCTCCTTGCCGCTTTACTCTCGCGGTGTAGCACCTTTCTTGCGTAGCACCTTTTGATTATTTTTAATAATAGAGGTGATTCCGATATTTTATCTCTAATGATGACTAGTGGTGGAGATAGGGATTGGTGAACTTTTTGTGGTGGGAATTCGATTTCTCTTTTATTATGAAGCTTTAACTCTTCATTTGATTTCTCAACCACTTCACATTCGTCTTCGCTTTCAATCCAATCTTCCACTATTACTTCATCATATTCTCGATGTGGAATCTGAATCTCGATCACCTCTTCTTCTTGTTTGCGTTCAGTATCTGGATCATGTGCACGCACCATAGGAATAGCAATCTCAGCTTCAATTTCTAGGATTTTTGTTGCTACTCCTTCTTCCACCATGCTAATAGGATTGTTAACCACATGGTGGTCTTCATTTATAACCGGCATGATGGTCATATCACTATCAATAGTATCTTCCTTCAACACCTCCTCCTCAACTACTTCTTCCAGTTGATCTCTTCTATCCCTCGGGGGAGTGGAATCTTCATAAGACATACTACCAGTTTCAACTAAGTTAGGAGGGTTGTTTCGGGCAGCCATTTCATCTAGGCTCTGTTGTATGAGTGCATGGGTGGCTTTGAATTCCTCATCTCTTGCCTTACGCTCTGGTTCTCCTGCTTGAAATTCCTCGCGTAGGCGATTAACTCTCTCTAGTAGTGTCTCTTGCTGATAGTGTTGAGGTGAGGGTTGTTGAATGTTTTCAACCCACTGGTTGTTCCATTCTTGCTCGTGTTGATAGTGATATGGTGTTTGTTGTTGAGTACTTCCGATCCATTGATTATTCCATCCTTGCTCTTGCGGGTATTGATAAGGTTGTTGGTAGAAGTTACTACCCCATTGTTGTTGTCCCGAAGAGTCTTCCCAATAGTCATATGGATCGGGATCTGGGTAATGTCCTCTATACATCGTTAATTAAATTTCTTGATCATTACCTGAATAAAGTACCTGTAAAAAAAACAAAACAAGCAAACACAAGCGTAAAACTGAAAAATAAAAATAAAAATAAAAATAAATGCAACTATCACTAAAGGATAAACACCGTGGTCACACGCTACCGTCCCCGGCAGCGGCGCCAAAAACTTGGTGGTCCTTTGTGTGTTCTAAAATAAATGCAAAAGTAATCGAACCACAACCGCAAGTGTACGGTTGTCCCAAGTAGTAATAAGTGATTCTAGGATCGTTCGCAGGGACGGTTTGGTCAACTACAATGCTTATCGATTAATGAATGATTGCACTTATGAAAGCAAATAAAAGTTGGATGATTGATTGTTTGTTTTTATTATTTCTAAGTAATGAAATACTAAATGGAGAATGCAATTAAATACTAAGACACAAGTAAATAAATGTAAAACACAAGTATAAGAAGGAAGCACTTGAGATACGCAAGGATTTCATCTAACTCTTATTTATTCCATGTTTCGTTTAAGGGACAAATTGGTAAAAAGTAATGGTCGGGATTCTAAGGTCATCCTTACCCCCGTCAGGGTGGACTAAGGAGCTACTCTTAAATGCTACAAACCCCGTCAGGGTGATTATAGTCCATTCTTAAGTGATTAAGTTTATTTTACCCAATTGGCCATAGGATTAATTACACTCGTCAGATTCAAATAATTTCTATCCTACATTCATTAATTATTTCTATACCTAAACCCCCCGTCAAGGTGATCCAATCGCCACTAATTGGAATAGCCTAGATACTAAAACCTATGATTGGTTAATTACGTCAATTATAGTTATTAAGAACAAATTAATGAAAAATATCTAATACCCAATTTGATTTCAATTGTAAAAATCCCAAATACAAAGCATAGAATAAAATAGAATCAAAATCAATCCATAATGCGATCTCAAGCACTAATTAAAATTAGCTCATAATTGGAAAAACTAAGAAAATAAATAAAAAGGAATTCATAATTGTTTTACAGAAAGGAAAATAGAAACCTAATTAGGAAGATGAATTGACTGCAACGTGGAGATATAGACAGTCTCCAGCTCCAAGCTTCTTTTCTTCTTGACGCTCTCTTCTAATGATGTTTTAATTTGAAGAATATAATGAGAGGTACTGAATAATGAGGTCTAAAGACCTATTTATAATCATAAAATCGGATTAGGGCTTTTACTTAAGGATTAAGTAAAAATTAGAAAAGCCCAAGTCCACTAATTAAGCCCAAATCCCGTAACTGCTGATACACCTTCACTAAAACGGCTTTTCCCGCTTCGTTATGACCCCGATTGACCTCATTCCAGTTGCTAAAGTTCCGTAACTCGATAAGGAACATAATCTCTTCAAGGGTCAGCGGCTAAATCATCGCTTAAGCACCTCGAAATCAGCAATCTATGGCCTGGAAAATGGATTTTCAGTTCTAAAAATAATATTTTCGGGATTTATCTTTAAGTCTTGACTCCATATCATGATCTTTGACTTTCTCCTCGGATTCCTCTTCTAGCTAACATCTAAAACCTGTAAACTTTACACTAAAAATACCAATATTACGCGCAAAAGTTTAATAAATCAAAATTACTAGAAATAACATGGAAATTCCGGATTATTGCATATTAGCACCAAAAGTCTATCTAAATAATCAAATAAACACCAAAAATGATGTCTCCCAATGGCATAAAATTAGAACATTTAGGGAGACATCAAGACCAAAAACTTGGTGGTCCTTTGTGTGTTCTAAAATAAAATGCAATAAATAATCGAACCACAACCGCAAGTGTACGGTTGTCCCAAGTAATATAGTTGATAAAACAGATTCGTTCCAAGGACGGGATGGTTGACTACAATGCTTATCAAGTAATGATTGGTTGCACTTATGAAAGCAAGTAAAAGATATAATGATTGTTTGTTTGTTTTTATTATTCTAAGTAATGAAAGACTAAATGGAAAATGCAAATAATTAACTAAGACACAAGTAAATAAATGTAAAACACAAGTATGAGAAGGTAGCACTTGAGATACGCAAGGATTTCATCTAACTCTTATTTATTCTATGTTTCGTTTAAGGGACAAATTGGTAAAAAGTAATGGTCGGGATTCTAAGGTCATCCTTACCCCCGTCAGGGTGGACTAAGGAGCTACTCTTAAATGCTACAAACCCCGTCAGGGTGATTATAGTCCATTCTTAAGTGATTAAGTTTATTTTAGCCAATTGGCCATAGGATTAATTACGCTCGTCAGAGTCAAATAATTTCTATCCTGCATTCATTAATTATTTCTGTACCTAAACCCCCCGTCAAGGTGATCCAATCGCCACTAATTGGAATAGCCTAGATACTAAAACCTATGATTGGTTAATTACGTCAATTATAGTTATTAAGAACAAATTAATGATAAATATCTAATACCCAATTTGATTTCAATTGTAAAAATCCCAAATACAAAGCATAGAATAAAATAGAATCAAAATCAATCCATAATGCGATCTCAAGCACTAATTAAAATTAGCTCATAATTGGAAAAACTAAGAAAATAAATAAAAAGGAATTCATAATTTTTTTACAGAAAGGAAAATAGAAACCTAATTAGGAAGATGAATTGGCTGCAACGTGGAGATATAGACAGTCTCCAGCTCCAAGCTTCTTTTCTTCTTGACGCTCTCTTCTAATGATGTTTTAATTTGAAGAATATAATGAGAGGTACTGAATAATGAGGTCTAAAGACCAATTTATAATCATAAAATCGGATTAGGGCTTTTACTTAAGGATTAAGTAAAAATTAGAAAAGCCCAAGTCCACTAATTAAGCCCAAATCCCGTAACTGCTGATACACCTTCACTAAAACGGCTTTTCCCGCTTCGTTATGACCCCGATTGACCTCATTCCAGTTGCTAAAGTTCCGTAACTCGATAAGGAACATAATCTCTTCAAGGGTCAGCGGCTAAATCATCGCTTAAGCACCTCGAAATCAGCAATCTATGGCCTGGAAAATGGATTTTCAGTTCTAAAAATAATATTTTCGGGATTTATCTTTAAGTCTTGACTCCATATCATGATCTTTGACTTTCTCCTCGGATTCCTCTTCTAGCTAACATCTAAAACCTGTAAACTTTACACTAAAAATACCAATATTACGCGCAAAAGTTTAATAAATCAAAATTACTAGAAATAACATGGAAATTCCGGATTATTGCATATTAGCACCAAAAGTCTATCTAAATAATCAAATAAACACCAAAAATGATGTCTCCCAATGGCATAAAATTAGAACATTTAGGGAGACATCAAGACCAAAAACTTGGTGGTCCTTTGTGTGTTCTAAAATAAAATGCAATAAATAATCGAACCACAACCGCAAGTGTACGGTTGTCCCAAGTAATATAGTTGATAAAACAGATTCGTTCCAAGGACGGGATGGTTGACTACAATGCTTATCAAGTAATGATTGGTTGCACTTATGAAAGCGAGTAAAAGATATAATGATTGTTTGTTTGTTTTTATTATTCTAAGTAATGAAAGACTAAATGGAAAATGCAAATAATTAACTAAGACACAAGTAAATAAATGTAAAACACAAGTATGAGAAGGTAGCACTTGAGATACGCAAGGATTTCATCTAACTCTTATTTATTCCATGTTTCGTTTAAGGGACAAATTGGTAAAAAGTAATGGTCGGGATTCTAAGGTCATCCTTACCCCCGTCAGGGTGGACTAAGGAGCTACTCTTAAATGCTACAAACCCCGTCAGGGTGATTATAGTCCATTCTTAAGTGATTAAGTTTATTTTACCCAATTGGCCATAGGATTAATTACGCTCGTCAGAGTCAAATAATTTCTATCCTACATTCATTAATTATTTCTGTACCTAAACCCCCCGTCAAGGTGATCCAATCGCCACTAATTGGAATAGCCTAGATACTAAAACCTATGATTGGTTAATTACGTCAATTATAGTTATTAAGAACAAATTAATGATAAATATCTAATACCCAATTTGATTTCAATTGTAAAAATCCCAAATACAAAGCATAGAATAAAATAGAATCAAAATCAATCCATAATGCGATCTCAAGCACTAATTAAAATTAGCTCATAATTGGAAAAACTAAGAAAATAAATAAAAAGGAATTCATAATTTTTTTACAGAAAGGAAAATAGAAACCTAATTAGGAAGATGAATTGGCTGCAACGTGGAGATATAGACAGTCTCCAGCTCCAAGCTTCTTTTCTTCTTGACGCTCTCTTCTAATGATGTTTTAATTTGAAGAATATAATGAGAGGTACTGAATAATGAGGTCTAAAGACCAATTTATAATCATAAAATCGGATTAGGGCTTTTACTTAAGGATTAAGTAAAAATTAGAAAAGCCCAAATCCCGTAACTGCTGATACACCTTCACTAAAACGGCTTTTCCCGCTTCGTTATGACCCCGATTGACCTCATTCCAGTTGCTAAAGTTCCGTAACTCGATAAGGAACATAATCTCTTCAAGGGTCAGCGGCTAAATCATCGCTTAAGCACCTCGAAATCAGCAATCTATGGCCTGGAAAATGGATTTTCAGTTCTAAAAATAATATTTTCGGGATTTATCTTTAAGTCTTGACTCCATATCATGATCTTTGACTTTCTCCTCGGATTCCTCTTCTAGCTAACATCTAAAACCTGTAAACTTTACACTAAAAATACCAATATTACGCGCAAAAGTTTAATAAATCAAAATTACTAGAAATAACATGGAAATTCCGGATTATTGCATATTAGCACCAAAAGTCTATCTAAATAATCAAATAAACACCAAAAATGATGTCTCCAAATGGCATAAAATTAGAACATTTAGGGAGACATCAAGACCAAAAACTTGGTGGTCCTTTGTGTGTTCTAAAATAAAATGCAATAAATAATCGAACCACAACCGCAAGTGTACGGTTGTCCCAAGTAATATAGTTGATAAAACAGATTCGTTCCAAGGACGGGATGGTTGACTACAATGCTTATCAAGTAATGATTGGTTGCACTTATGAAAGCGAGTAAAAGATATAATGATTGTTTGTTTGTTTTTATTATTCTAAGTAATGAAAGACTAAATGGAAAATGCAAATAATTAACTAAGACGCAAGTAAATAAAAGTAAAACGCAAGTATGAGAAAGTAGCACTTGAGATACGCAAGGATTTCATCTAACTTTTATTTATTCCATGTTTCGTTTAAGGGACAAATTGGTAAAAAGTAATGGTCGGGATTCTAAGGTCATCCTTACCCCCGTCAGGGTGGACTAAGGAGCTACTCTTAAATGCTACAAACCCCGTCAGGGTGACTATAGTCCATTCTTAAGTGATTAAGTTTATTTTACCCAATTGGCCATAGGATTAATTACGCTCGTCAGAGTCAAATAATTTCTATCCTACATTCATTAATTATTTCTGTACCTAAACCCCCCGTCAAGGTGATCCAATCGCCACTAATTGGAATAGCCTAGATACTAAGACCTATGATTGGTTAATTACGTCAATTATAGTTATTAAGAACAAATTAATGAAAAATACCTAATACCCAATTTGATTTCAATTGTAAAAATCCCAAATACAAAAGCATAGAATAAAATAGAATCAAAATCAATCCATAATACGATCTCAAGCACTAATTAAAATTAGCTCATAATTGGAAAAACTAAGAAAATAAATAAAAAGGAATTCATAATTGTTTTACAGAAAGGAAAATAGAAACCTAATTAGGAAGATGAATTGGCTGCAACGTGGAGATATAGACAGTCTCCAGCTCCAAGCTTCTTTTCTTCTTGACGCTCTCTTCTAATGATGTTTTAATTTGAAGAATATAATGAGAGGTACTGAATAATGAGGTCTAAAGACCAATTTATAATCATAAAATCGGATTAGGGCTTTTACTTAAGGATTAAGTAAAAATTAGAAAAGCCCAAATCCCGTAACTGCTGATACACCTTCACTAAAACGGCTTTTCCCGCTTCGTTATGACCCCGATTGACCTCATTCCAGTTGCTAAAGTTCCGTAACTCGATAAGGAACATAATCTCTTCAAGGGTCAGCGGCTAAATCATCGCTTAAGCACCTCGAAATCAGCAATCTATGGCCTGGAAAATGGATTTTCAGTTCTAAAAATAATATTTTCGGGATTTATCTTTAAGTCTTGACTCCATATCATGATCTTTGACTTTCTCCTCGGATTCCTCTTCTAGCTAACATCTAAAACCTGTAAACTTTACACTAAAAATACCAATATTACGCGCAAAAGTTTAATAAATTAAAATTACTAGAAATAACATGGAAATTCCGGATTATTGCATATTAGCACCAAAAGTCTATCTAAATAATCAAATAAACACCAAAAATGATGTCTCCAAATGGCATAAAATTAGAACATTTAGGGAGACATCAAGACCAAAAACTTGGTGGTCCTTTGTGTGTTCTAAAATAAAATGCAATAAATAATCGAACCACAACCGCAAGTGTACGGTTGTCCCAAGTAATATAGTTGATAAAACAGATTCGTTCCAAGGACGGGATGGTTGACTACAATGCTTATCAAGTAATGATTGGTTGCACTTATGAAAGCGAGTAAAAGATATAATGATTGTTTGTTTGTTTTTATTATTCTAAGTAATGAAAGACTAAATGGAAAATGCAAATAATTAACTAAGACGCAAGTAAATAAAAGTAAAACGCAAGTATGAGAAAGTAGCACTTGAGATACGCAAGGATTTCATCTAACTTTTATTTATTCCATGTTTCGTTTAAGGGACAAATTGGTAAAAAGTAATGGTCGGGATTCTAAGGTCATCCTTACCCCCGTCAGGGTGGACTAAGGAGCTACTCTTAAATGCTACAAACCCCGTCAGGGTGACTATAGTCCATTCTTAAGTGATTAAGTTTATTTTACCCAATTGGCCATAGGATTAATTACGCTCGTCAGAGTCAAATAATTTCTATCCTACATTCATTAATTATTTCTGTACCTAAACCCCCCGTCAAGGTGATCCAATCGCCACTAATTGGAATAGCCTAGATACTAAGACCTATGATTGGTTAATTACGTCAATTATAGTTATTAAGAATAAATTAATGAAAAATACCTAATACCCAATTTGATTTCAATTGTAAAAATCCCAAATACAAAAGCATAGAATAAAATAGAATCAAAATCAATCCATAATACGATCTCAAGCACTAATTAAAATTAGCTCATAATTGGAAAAACTAAGAAAATAAATAAAAAGGAATTCATAATTGTTTTACAGAAAGGAAAATAGAAACCTAATTAGGAAGATGAATTGGCTGCAACGTGGAGATATAGACAGTCTCCAGCTCCAAGCTTCTTTTCTTCTTGACGCTCTCTTCTAATGATGTTTTAATTTGAAGAATATAATGAGAGGTACTGAATAATGAGGTCTAAAGACCAATTTATAATCATAAAATCGGATTAGGGCTTTTACTTAAGGATTAAGTAAAAATTAGAAAAGCCCAAATCCCGTAACTGCTGATACACCTTCACTAAAACGGCTTTTCCCGCTTCGTTATGACCCCGATTGACCTCATTCCAGTTGCTAAAGTTCCGTAACTCGATAAGGAACATAATCTCTTCAAGGGTCAGCGGCTAAATCATCGCTTAAGCACCTCGAAATCAGCAATCTATGGCCTGGAAAATGGATTTTCAGTTCTAAAAATAATATTTTCGGGATTTATCTTTAAGTCTTGACTCCATATCATGATCTTTGACTTTCTCCTCGGATTCCTCTTCTAGCTAACATCTAAAACCTGTAAACTTTACACTAAAAATACCAATATTACGCGCAAAAGTTTAATAAATCAAAATTACTAGAAATAACATGGAAATTCCGGATTATTGCATATTAGCACCAAAAGTCTATCTAAATAATCAAATAAACACCAAAAATGATGTCTCCAAATGGCATAAAATTAGAACATTTAGGGAGACATCAAGACCAAAAACTTGGTGGTCCTTTGTGTGTTCTAAAATAAAATGCAATAAATAATCGAACCACAACCGCAAGTGTACGGTTGTCCCAAGTAATATAGTTGATAAAACAGATTCGTTCCAAGGACGGGATGGTTGACTACAATGCTTATCAAGTAATGATTGGTTGCACTTATGAAAGCGAGTAAAAGATATAATGATTGTTTGTTTGTTTTTATTATTCTAAGTAATGAAAGACTAAATGGAAAATGCAAATAATTAACTAAGACGCAAGTAAATAAAAGTAAAACGCAAGTATGAGAAAGTAGCACTTGAGATACGCAAGGATTTCATCTAACTGTTATTTATTCCATGTTTCGTTTAAGGGACAAATTGGTAAAAAGTAATGGTCGGGATTCTAAGGTCATCCTTACCCCCGTCAGGGTGGACTAAGGAGCTACTCTTAAATGCTACAAACCCCGTCAGGGTGATTATAGTCCATTCTTAAGTGATTAAGTTTATTTTACCCAATTGGCCATAGGATTAATTACGCTCGTCAGAGTCAAATAATTTCTATCCTACATTCATTAATTATTTCTGTACCTAAACCCCCCGTCAAGGTGATCCAATCGCCACTAATTGGAATAGCCTAGATACTAAAACCTATGATTGGTTAATTACGTCAATTATAGTTATTAAGAACAAATTAATGATAAATATCTAATACCCAATTTGATTTCAATTGTAAAAATCCCAAATACAAAGCATAGAATAAAATAGAATCAAAATCAATCCATAATGCGATCTCAAGCACTAATTAAAATTAGCTCATAATTGGAAAAACTAAGAAAATAAATAAAAAGGAATTCATAATTTTTTTACAGAAAGGAAAATAGAAACCTAATTAGGAAGATGAATTGGCTGCAACGTGGAGATATAGACAGTCTCCAGCTCCAAGCTTCTTTTCTTCTTGACGCTCTCTTCTAATGATGTTTTAATTTGAAGAATATAATGAGAGGTACTGAATAATGAGGTCTAAAGACCAATTTATAATCATAAAATCGGATTAGGGCTTTTACTTAAGGATTAAGTAAAAATTAGAAAAGCCCAAGTCCACTAATTAAGCCCAAATCCCGTAACTGCTGATACACCTTCACTAAAACGGCTTTTCCCGCTTCGTTATGACCCCGATTGACCTCATTCCAGTTGCTAAAGTTCCGTAACTCGATAAGGAACATAATCTCTTCAAGGGTCAGCGGCTAAATCATCGCTTAAGCACCTCGAAATCAGCAATCTATGGCCTGGAAAATGGATTTTCAGTTCTAAAAATAATATTTTCGGGATTTATCTTTAAGTCTTGACTCCATATCATGATCTTTGACTTTCTCCTCGGATTCCTCTTCTAGCTAACATCTAAAACCTGTAAACTTTACACTAAAAATACCAATATTACGCGCAAAAGTTTAATAAATCAAAATTACTAGAAATAACATGGAAATTCCGGATTATTGCATATTAGCACCAAAAGTCTATCTAAATAATTAAATAAACACCAAAAATGATGTCTCCAAATGGCATAAAATTAGAACATTTAGGGAGACATCAAGACCAAAAACTTGGTGGTCCTTTGTGTGTTCTAAAATAAAATGCAATAAATAATCGAACCACAACCGCAAGTGTACGGTTGTCCCAAGTAATATAGTTGATAAAACAGATTCGTTCCAAGGACGGGATGGTTGACTACAATGCTTATCAAGTAATGATTGGTTGCACTTATGAAAGCGAGTAAAAGATATAATGATTGTTTGTTTGTTTTTATTATTCTAAGTAATGAAAGACTAAATGGAAAATGCAAATAATTAACTAAGACGCAAGTAAATAAAAGTAAAACGCAAGTATGAGAAAGTAGCACTTGAGATACGCAAGGATTTCATCTAACTGTTATTTATTCCATGTTTCGTTTAAGGGACAAATTGGTAAAAAGTAATGGTCGGGATTCTAAGGTCATCCTTACCCCCGTCAGGGTGAACTAAGGAGCTACTCTTAAATGCTACAAACCCCGTCAGGGTGACTATAGTCCATTCTTAAGTGATTAAGTTTATTTTACCCAATTGGCCATAGGATTAATTACGCTCGTCAGAGTCAAATAATTTCTATCCTACATTCATTAATTATTTCTGTACCTAAACCCCCCCGTCAAGGTGATCCAATCGCCACTAATTGGAATAGCCTAGATACTAAGACCTATGATTGGTTAATTACGTCAATTATAGTTATTAAGAACAAATTAATGAAAAATACCTAATACCCAATTTGATTTCAATTGTAAAAATCCCAAATACAAAAGCATAGAATAAAATAGAATCAAAATCAATCCATAATACGATCTCAAGCACTAATTAAAATTAGCTCATAATTGGAAAAACTAAGAAAATAAATAATTCATAATTGTTTTACAGAAAGGAAAATAGAAACCTAATTAGGAAGATGAATTGGCTGCAACGTGGAGATATAGACAGTCTCCAGCTCCAAGCTTCTTTTCTTCTTGACGCTCTCTTCTAATGATGTTTTAATTTGAAGAATATAATGAGAGGTACTGAATAATGAGGTCTAAAGACCTATTTATAATCATAAAATCGGATTAGGGCATTTACTTAAGGATTAAGTAAAAATTATAAAAGCCCAAGTCCACTAATTAAGCCCAAATCCCGTAACTGCTGATACACCTTCACTAAAACGGCTTTTCCCGCTTCGTTATGACCCCGATTGACCTCATTCCAGTTGCTAAAGTTCCGTAACTCGATAAGGAACATAATCTCTTCAAGGGTCAGCGGCTAAATCATCTCTTAAGCAACTCGAAATCAGCAATCTATGGCCTGGAAAATAGATTTTCAGCTCTAAAAATAATATCTTCGGGATTTATCTTTAAGTCTTGACTCCATATCATGATATTTGACTTTCTCCTCGGATTCCTCTTCTAGCTAACATCTAAAACCTGTAAACTTTACACTAAAAATACCAATATTACGCGCAAAAGTTTAATAAATCAAAATTACTAGAAATAAAATGGAAATTCCGGATTATTGCATATTAGCACCAAAAGTCTATCTAAATAATCAAATAAACACCAAAAATGATGTCTCCCAATGGCATAAAATTAGAACATTTAGGGAGACATCAATATGCACTTCCAAACCAGGCCTTATTTTAATTGAAAGGAATAGCTAATCACCACGCGATTACACGTGGTCCGTGTTATTTGGGTCAAGCCTAAGCTAGTGATGGTTTAGGCTGCGGGATTTTTTCCATCCAGGGTGCTACATTCATGGAGACTCTTGGATTAGTTTTCCACAACATTATTTTCACGATTTAGGTGGCTCACATTTCATTCGCGGCTATAGTAGTAATCTCTTTTCTTTTCTTTCCAATTTTTTTAAGATATTTCAGTTCACCAGATTATCTCTTGCCTACACATGATTCAACATCAGTTGGAAAAGTTACCTTATTCAAGAATTCCAATATGTGTTTACTTTTAATGTCATGAAGCATACCATATGTATAATTATATTTAATAGTTCGCATGTTATCCTTATAGAATGTGCATTGGATAAACTTTACGGTGGAGCAACAATATCCAAAGCCGCATAGCAGTGGCTAGATTTTTGGAGAGCAACAGAGCAACCATGGTGAGCAAGGAGAAACCGCGATGGCTTTCTGTATATCCGAGCTTTAATGGCAATGTCGATTGCGATATTTCCAACGTGGTGTAAGTAGGATGGCAATAGTTAATTTTTTTGTAAAGATATCGAAAACCATAATCATTTAATTCAATTTAAAATTATAACTAACTGTTTAACAATAGGTTACGATTTTCAAAACCATAACTGTAACTTTTCGTTCCAGATTTTAAAATGTTTTTGCGATTTTTAACTATAACCAGATGATAGTTTTGTAAATATATTAATATCATAAAATAAGATCACGCATATAAGAAATTTTTCCAAGATATATAAAAATTGTGTTGGTCTTTAATTAAATTGCATATTTATTATGTAATTGGTTAATTCTAGTATTTAAATTTTGGTTTTAGAATTTCAATATACTATTTTACCTAGAAAAATTATAGAATAGTAAAGTACATATATGATAATAAACGATTTTTGGTTATTCAGTTTTATTTTTATATGAATCCACAACCTAATAGTTTTAACCATCGTTACACATTACAAAACTATAACCAAATGATTTTAACCATAGTTATATAATTCGGTTTTTAATGAGTTCGCTTATCATTGATTTTGGTTTTTAACCATAACCATTGTCATCCCTAGGTGTGAGGTTCCCATTAGAGTTTTAATGAAGGATCCATGGTCTCGTGCAACAGTAGAGGTTCTTAAATCTTAGATATTTAATAGAGGTTCCATGACTTTAAGTGTAGCTTCCTATATCTTCGTGCAATCATTGAGGTTTCCATGGTTGTTGTTGTTCACGGAAAAAAACCAGATCTTGTTGGAAATGATGATGACGTTAGCGATGTCATCATGCTGATGTCATGGTAATCTCTATATTATTTAATTTTAATTTTAGTCTTTTTTAATTATAAATGAGTAATATTTCTGTTTATCCTTTAACTTTAATTTTTTTTCATCTAAATTAAGAGTTAATTTTGTATTTATTATAATCTTTTTGTCAAATTTGTGTAATTACTCAATGTTTTTGGAATATACTCAGAGATTTACTCAATTTTATTCAAAGATTTTCGAGCATATCTAGAGAAAATTAGAGTATACTCAAAAACTTTTCCAACATACTTAAAGACTTTCAAAATCAAAAATTTTATATACTTAAGACTCTTATACATAGAGATTATTCCGAGTAAGCCCCGACGGTGGTGTCGGTGATGGTTGATGGTCGACGGTGAATAATATTAATACTCAATGACTTTCTTATGAGATTTGAAATAAATCACTTTATGCTCCGTAATTTGAAAAAATAAATAAAATTTTGTTAAAAAAATACTTAGTATTTGCACAGTAACACGTAAAATATTACCATTCCAAAAGTTTAATTGAATATGTGATCTAAGTGGAAGAATGCACAATTAATAATATTGTTATTCAAGGGAGAAAGAAGAAAGTTGATAAGAAGGCACAAAATGAAAGAGTCGTGATCCGCTCACCATTTGGACCCTTAATCTTATACCTAGTGAGTTTTAGCCGAAGTTACTTGATGTCTCCCTAATTGTTCTAATTTTATGCCCTTGGGAGACATCATTTTTGGTGTTTATTCGTTTATTTTGATAGACTTTGGGACTAAATATGCAATAATATGATTTTCCTCTTTTATTTCTAGCATTTTTAATTTATTAAGCTTTTGCGCGTAATATTGGTATTTTTAGTGAAAATTTTATAGGTTTTGGATGTTAGCTAGAAGAGGAATCCGAGGAGAAAGTCAAAGATCGTGATATGGAGTCAAGACGTGAAGATAAATCCCGAAAGAAATTGTTTTTAGAGCTGAAAATCTGTTTTCCAGGCCAAAGATTGCTGATTTCAAGGTGCTTAAGAGATGATCTAGCCGCTGACCTTAGAGGAGAAAACATTCCTTATCGAGTTACGAAACTTTAGAAAGTAGAATCAAGTCAATCGGAGTCATAACGAAGCGGGAAAAGTCGTTTTAGTAGAGGTGTATCAGCAGTTACGGGATTTTGGGCTTAGAAATTGGGTTTGGACATTTTATTAGTGTTTTATTCTTAGGTCCAAGCCCTAATCCGTTTTTCCACTTATAAAAGGAGCCTTTGACTTCTGTTTTAGACACAGTTCACTTTTTACAAGATTAAACATCAGAGAGAAGCAACAGAAGGAAGAAAGAAGAAGTTGCAAGAGCTGGAGAGGGTCTATATCTCCGTTCTCAGTCATTCCAATTCCGGAAATTAGGTTTCTTTTATCTTTAATTCTGTAAAACAATGTGAATTCCATTTTATTTAATTTAGTTTTCTTTTCAATTAGTATGAACTAATTTCATAATAGTGCTTGAGAATGCTTTATGGGTGATTCACAATCTTAATTAATTTCATGTCCAGAATTTGGGTTTCTGTTAAATTAAATTAGATTGGGGTTTTTACTCTTTTCGGTAAATTAAGATTATTTACTGTTTTTAGAGTCATGAACTAAAAACAGGTGTTAGTATCTAGGCTATTCCAATTAGTGGCGATTGGATCATCCTGACGGAGGGTTTAGGTACGGAACTATTTATTCAATCTAAAATAGAAGCTAGTGATTCTGACGAACTTAGCTAATTTTAGGGCCTATGCAGTAATCAACTTAAACATCTAAAGGTGGATCATATTTACCCTGACGGGACTAGTGACACTCTAGGATAGCCTTATAGTCCACCCTGACGGGGGTATAAGGAATTTAGAATCCCGACCATTGTAATTGACCAATTTAGCCCTTAAACAGAACATGTTATGAAATAGGATTAGGAAGACCCCTTGCATTCTCAAGTGCTATCTTCTCATACTTGCGTTTCACACTCATTTACTTGCGTTTTACTATTTACTTGCATTTTATATTTAGTTCTCATTACTTAGAATTAAAACAACAACCAATCAATTATTCAAACTTTTATTTGCTTTCATAAGTGCAATCATTCATTAATCGATAAGCATTGTAGTTGACCAAACCATCCCTGCGAACGATCCTAGAATCACTTATTACTACTTGGGACAACTCTACACTTGCGGTTGTGGTTCGACTACTTTTTCATTTATTTTAGAACACACAAAGGACCACCAAGTTTTTGGCGCCGCTGCCGGGGACGGTAGCGTGTGACCACAGTGTTTATCCTTTAGTGATAGTTGCATTTATTTTTATTTAAGTTTTACGTTTTTTGTTTGTTCATTTCTTTTCAGGTTTTTAGGTTTGGTGTATGCGAAGAAGACTCTTTAAGGATCTAGAGCCAACACCTCCGATCCTTAATAATCCAGAATCGTTAATCAGACTTGCTAACAAGAGAAGGAGAGAACAAGAAGCCTTAGAAGTAGGAGAATTAATTAACAGAATGGAGAACATTAATATTCAGAACCAACAGAATAACGGACAAGGCCAGCTAGACGCAAATGGCCAACCTATAGCTCCACCAGGCGTTATTCCTCAAATTCAGCCATTAAATCCTCAAGTCCAAGTTCAGATGGCAATTAATCAAGATCCATGGTTTGTTAATGGTCCACCAGAAGTTCCATTCCGAGCTCCTGCTATAGGAGTAGGTGCTCCAGATATAAATGTTCCGAGGTTTCGTCCAGATTCAGGTATGTTAGCTTAATTCAAAAAATTTGGAAATTTTCGTGGTAAAGCTGGAGAAGATCCTCTTAGAGCGGTACAGAAATTCAAACAGATATGTGATTCTTACATCACACAAGGAGTTTCAAAAGAACAGATGTACTATGCTGTGTTTCGATTTTTCGTTATAGATGGAGCAAGTCAATGACACGATACGCAAGATCCTACGAAGATAACAAACTGGGAACAATTAGAAACTGCGTTTTTCAACAGATATTATCCGTCCAATATGAGGTTAGATGCTGAATTAGAATTGACACATTTCAAGCAAGAGTATGATGAAACGTTGGGTAAAAGTTGGGCAAGATTTCAGAAATGTTTACGAAGAGTCCCGAATCATGACCTTACTGAACAACAACAAATGAAGATTTTTTATAATGGTCTTGAGGGTGGCTCGAGGAAAGATTTAGATTTGTTGTGTGGTGGTGCGTTTTTGCGAGTTCAACCTGCGTATGCAAGAATTATATTGGATAGAACAGTTGATAATGAAGTTGTGTGGAATACCGTAAGAACGCCAGTTAGAGGAGGAGTTAATAATGTCAATATTGAAGAAAAGTTCAACTCCTTAGAGACAAAGATTCAAACCACATTAGAACAACAATTGAGACAACTTACTCTAGCCGTGAAAGAAGGTTTTTCGAATAAAAGAGGTGAAGTAAAGGTTGCACAAGAGGTGTATGGATGTGAATATTGCGGTGTTAATGATCATAGTTGGGAGAATTGTCAGAAAAACCAAGAATCCGTGATGTTTATCTCCAATAGAGGTAAATTTAATTCGAGTGGTAATGGATATCAGCCTAACAGAAACCATCCTGAGTTTCAATATTCAAATCCTAGTGGGGCAGCAAATCCTACATATGCATATCAGCCGCGTCCCCAAGGTAACAATTTCAATCCAAAACCACACAACAATTATCAAGGAGGACAGAATCCGGGAAATTATGTTCAGAGACAAGCTCCTCAAAACACTTACGATGAAACCATGAACCAAAAATCCTTACCTTCCCATCCACGAGAAGGAGTAGTTACCCTTCAGAAAACCGTTGAAAGTTTAATTGCTCTTAAGACACAAGCTATGGAATGCCAACAAGCATCTGATGCAAACATGAAGCTATTACAGAATCAAATGGAGCAATTCGCAAAATAACTTAATCAGCGTCCACAAGGGCAACTTCCTAGTGACACAGAAAATCTGAGACAACATGAAGATTGCAAAGCTGTTACACTAAGAAGTGGTAAGAACCTTCCTCCACCTCCTTTTCCAATTATGAAAGAGAAAGAAGTTCCAAGAAAAGAGAAGGAAGTGGGTGAGAAAGAGAATGAGAAAGATGTTGAGATTGAAGAAATAGAAAGGCCGATTGAGATTCCAAAGAAGAAAGATGATGTTGTTAGTAACCGCCCTCCACCACCATTTCCATCTCGAGTTCAGAAAAAGGGTGATTTGGCTGAGTTTTCAAAGTTCTTAAATAGAGTAAAGGGCCTAAGTATTAATATTCCGTTACTAGAAGCTATTCGAGATATTCCGAAGTATACGAAGTTTCATAAAAAGGCCCTCACTAATAAAAGGCCTTATTGTGATAATGAAATGATTGGTCTTCCTGAAGAGTGTAGTGCGATTTGTCAAAGTAAATTACCTCCAAAGTTAGTTGATCCTGGGAGTTTCACTATTCCGATATCAATTGGAGAAGAATGGATAGAAAAGGCACTATGCGATTTGGGTGCGAGCATCAATTTAATGCCCAAATCGATCTTTGATAAGCTAAAAATTGGAGAAGCAAGACCTACTTCTATGGTCTTGCAAATGGCGGACAGGTCTCTTGCACACCCTTAAGGCCGAATTGAAGATGTCCTCGTGAAGGCAAGTACCCTTATATTTCCTGTTGATTTCGTTATCCTTGAATACGACGCGGATAGGAATTTCCCCATCATTTTGGGAAGACCATTCGTAGCCACGGGGCGTACTTTGATTGATGTAGAAAATGGCGAATTAACAATGAGGATACAGGACGAGGAAGTCAAATTCAATGTGTTCCGAGCTATGAAATTTCCAGATTCTCAAGAAGATTGCTTCCGAATGGAAGTAGTTGAGCAGGCATCGCAAGAGGTATTTGATTGTTTTAATTATGATGATATTTTGCAGGCCGCTTTAACATTAGACCTACCTGAGATGATGGAAGAGCTTGCTGAAGCAGTTGCAGCTCTCAATCTGAAAATCCGAAGTATAGGCGTCTTGCCTATGAACCTGTGAGGGAACCGGGGGAGATTATTCCTAAAAAGAAGCCTTCAATTGAATCTCCTCCGGAATTGGAAGAAAAACCGTTACCAGCACATTTGAGGTATGCGTATTTAGGTACTAATGAAACTCTACCTGTTATTGTTTCAGCAAATTTAACAGGTTCTCAAGAAGATAAACTGTTGCGTGTGTTAAGAGCTAACAAAGAAGCAATAGGTTGGACAATTGCTGACATCAAAGGCATTAGTCCATCATATTGTCAACACAAAATCATACTTGAAGATGAAAATGCACGCTCAGTTGAAGGTCAAATGAGATTAATGCCCGTGATGAAAGATGTAGTGAAGAAAGAGGTGATCAAGCTTTTAGATGCGGGGATCATTTATCACATCTCGAGTAGTAAATGGGTAAGTCCAGTTCAGTGTGTACCGAAGAAAGGAGGAATGACAACAATTCTTAATGATAAAAATGAAGCGATTCCTTCAAGTACGGTAGTTGGTTGGAGAGTTTGCATAAATTACAGAAAGCTGAATAAAGCCACCAGAAAAGATCATTTTCCTTTTCCCTTTATTCATCAAATGTTGGATAAATTAGCCGGAAGAGAATACTACTGTTTCTTGGATGGTTATTCTGGGTATAATCAGATTTATGTGGCTCCGGAAGATCAACATATAACCACATTTACATGCCCTTTTGGTACTTTTGCATATCGCAGAATGCCATTTGGGTTGTGTAATGCTCCTGCTACCTTTCAGAGATGTATGATGGCTATTTTCTGGGATATGATCGATAATTTTCTTGAAGTTTTTATGGATGATTTCTCCGTATTTGGTGATGACTTTGATAAATGTTTAGATAATTTGGAGAAAGTGTTAATCAGATGCAAGGAAACAGATTTGGTCTTAAACTGGGAGAAATGTCATTTCATGGTTCGCGAAGGTATTGTTCTGGGTCACAAAGTTTCTAGTGCTGGATTAGAGGTCGATAGAGCAAAGATAGAGGTAATTACAACTCTTCCCCCTCCTGTTTCTTTTAAAGGGGTAAGAAGTTTTCTTGGCCATGCTGCTTTTATAGGCGTTTTATTAAAGACTTTTCTAAGATTGCTAAACCGTTATGCAACTTACTCGAAAAGGATTCCAAATTCCTTTTTGATGAAGCTTGTTTAACGGCCTTCAAAGCAATCAAAGAAAAGCTTATTTCTGCTCCTATAGTTTTACCTCCAGATTGGAGTTTACCGTTGAGGTTATGTGTGATGCGAGTGATTTGTGTATGGGAGCTGTATTAGGACAGAGAAAAGAGAAAGTTTTTCATTCGATTTATTATGCTAGTAAAACTTTTAATGGTGCCCAAGTTAATTATACAGTTACAGAAAAAGAGTTGCTAGCAGTTGTGTATTCGTTTGATAAATTTCGTTCTTATCTTCTTGGAGCGACAGTTTTTGTTTATACAGATCATTCAGCGATTCGATATCTTATGGAGAAGAAGAATGCTTAACCGAGGTTAATCAGATGGAAAGGGTTGTGAGAATCAGGTTGCTAATCATCTATCGCGTCTTGAAGGCTCCGAAATGAATAGTGGTACTGAAGCAATTAGGGAAGAATTTCCTGATGAAAGTTTATTTGCTGTTCGTGATTATGAAGTTCCTTGGTATGCGGATATTGCGAATTTAGTGGTAAGTGGTTCGTTTCCTGAAGGTTCAACTTATCAAGAAAGAAAAAGATTAGCTCACCGTGCAAGACAATTCTTTTGGGAGGACCCTTTCCTCTACAAAGTGTGTGCGGATCAAGTGGTGAGAAGATGTGTAGCCAAGGAAGAAATTGAGGCGATTATAGCTGGGTTTTACGATTCACCTTATGGTGGACATTCTAAAGGAGATCGAACTGCTGCTAAGGTATTACAATATGGTTTTTATTGGCCTTCTATTATGAAAGATTGTCATGAATATGCTAATAGATGTGAAAGATGTCAATTAACCGGAAACATATCCAAGAGGGATGAGATGCCACGTAATAATGTGTTAGAAGTTGAAATATTCGATGTTTGGGGTATAGATTTTATGGGTCCTTTCGTTCCTTCAAATGGTAACCTCTACATCTTATTAGCTGTTGATTACGTGTCTAAATGGGTAAAAGTTGTGGCCTTACCTACTAATGATTCATGAGTGGTGATTAAGTTCTTAAAATCACACATTTTCACTAGACATGGCACTCCAAGGGTAATTATTAGCGATGGGGGTACTCATTTCGTTAATAGGTATTTGAAGACAGTCTTAGAGAAATATGGGTTGAGACATCGTGTATCTACCGCTTATCATCCACAAGCCAATGGTCAAACCGAAGTCTCAAATCGTGAGGTAAAATCTATTTTAGAGAAAACCGTTGGTCCTACTAGAAAAGATTGGTCAATGAAATTAGATGATGCATTATGGGCCTATCGTACTGCGTTCAAAACTCCGGTTGGTGCTTCTCCGTATCGAATGGTATATGGTAAGGCTTGTCACTTACCTCTTGAACTTGAAATGGGTGCATATTGGGCTATTGCGTAATTAAACTTAGATCGTACTCTAGCTGGTAAGAATCGAATGATGAAACTTAATGAGCTTGATGAATTTCGATTACATGCTTATGAAAATGCTAAACTTTACAAAGAAAATACCAAGAGATGGCATGATAATCGGATTCGAGAGAAGAACTTTGTAGTGGGACAAATAGTATTGAAATATAATTCAAAGTTCAGCAATTATCTGGGTAAATTAAGATCGAAATGGTCGGCTCCGTACATTGTAACCAAGGTTACACCTCATGGGGCGATAGAGATAGAACATCCACTTGAAAACCGTACATTCATGGTGAACGGTCATCGTTTAAAGATATATCATGGAGGTGAAGATAACGATCGTGCTAAAGACCCACATCCTGGAGAGGTCATGTACCTCCTTGAAGCTCCTTAAGAGCATGATGTAACCCGTCGAGCTTGACGACGTTAAACAAAAGCCAATTTCTTGTATATTAGTTTAAGTATTTCAATTTTCGTAGTGTAAATTAGTTTAATTTTCGTTGAATTTAGTGTTTATTAATAAGAAATGAGGAAGGGTGTGTGTTTTTGATAATTTCAGGTGTATAATGGTCATGAGTTTGGGGTCAAAACGATAAGAAAACGAAAAAAATTTGGAGTCCACAGCAGGTCCGGCCGGCATACCGGTCGAAGGAGCTGAAGGACCCCAACTCTTTGATCACTGCTTCAGCAATGACGCAGCGTTGCTGCGTCACGATTTTCGCCAGGAAGGAACCGCCGGCATGCCGGTAAGCTGACCGGTTAGCCGGCCGAAGAAGATGAAGGTTTTGACCATTGCGTCAGCAACGACGCAGGGTCGTTGCATTTTGAGATTCGCCAGCGTCATGCCACCGGCATGCCGGTCAAATGACCGGCTAGCCGGCCAAGGAAGTCGAACTCTCGGATCACTGCGTCAGCAATGACGCAAGATGCTTGCGTCTGAGGTAAAAAAAAACCGAATTTAGTAATTTTTTTCCGCCGGTGCGCTGTTGCGAGAGGCGGTTTTAAGCTTCTTAAACCTAGTTTTTTGCCTCCTTTTCCAAGCCAACCTCATATTCTGAATCCTTGCCTCCACCCACTCCAAAAATCATCAACAAACAGCTATAAAATCATCAAATCAAGCCTTCTTTCTTCACAAAAACACACAATCAACTCATATCTTCTCCAAAAATCACCAAAATTCATCTTTTCTCCATAAATTTCCTCTTCCTAACCAATTAAACCCAATTATTCCACAATTCCTCTCAAATAACCTTAACCCATCTCATATTCCTCCTTATTCTTCAAGTTTAAAGCCTCAAAACATCAATTCTTTAAGCTTTTCTCTAGCTTTTACACTATTTGAAGTTTTGAGTTTGGGGTGAAAAGAGATGACTAACAGAACAGCTTCCATGTGTAACTATCAAAGGAACATACCAAGAAATAGGAACAATGTTGGAGCTAGCCCAGACCAAGCAATTGAGATTCCGGATTCGCGATCCAAAAAGACTGACCAAATCCCAATTGCTCCGAAAAGGAAGGAAAATCCAAGTAAGGCTAATCCGAAAAAGAGTAGGTTACTTGATGAAAGTGATGAAGAAAGTGAAGAAGAATTTGAGGAAGAGATTGAGGATGAAACAGAACAAGAAGTTCTCGAAGAACCCGTGCAACAACAGAAACCTCCGCGTAGGAAAACATGGGCTCAAAAGCCAAAGAGAGTCTTCATTCCTTAGGATACTCAGGTTCGTGATCGAATTCAATTTTTGAATTTTGGTGAGGAGATGAATCTTCCTAAGGGTATTATGACTAGTGCGTATAAAGATTATGGTATTACTTGTGATAAATTGGGTTGGAAAGAATTAAGAGAAAGGAAGCTTGAGTATATTCCTACCTTGGTCCGAGATTTTTATGAAGGAATCGCCTTCTCCAAAGATGCAGTTGTGATTCGCAAAAAGGTAGTTCCTTTCTCCGTTGAGCTTATTCGTAAATCGTTAAAATTACCCGAATTTTCTGGACTATGCCCTTTCCGAGAATCTCTTAAAGAACCTTCTTTTGATTATGAGTCCCTTTGGGGAATAGTGCTTGTTGATGGGGCCCGCCCAATTCCCGAAGGAGAGAGATATCCTGGACAGATGTATATTATTAATTTGTTACCATGTGCTAAGGTATGGTCCTGTTTCGTAATCCCCACCTTCTTCGGAAATAAACACACATCGGAAGTGAAGAAGAAGCATCTTTTGTTCATTAAGTGTATTATTGAGGAAAAACCTATGGATGTTGCTTGTGTGATATATGATACCGTCATGGAATTTTCTAAAACCCCAACTTCGCAACAAAATCTCAAATTTCCGTGTACCATCACTACTTTGTGCTTAGACGCACAAGTTCCGCATAAAGACGCAGAGATTGACCGTGTGGTAGTTGGTGAGAGCATGGGTATAGCTTTGGTCCAGAATATTCTTGATGAAGTGTTAAGAGCAGTAAGAACTCCTAGAGCTCCTTCAAAGAAGAAGATGCATACGACTAATGAGTTGGAAGCGAAAGTGAAGGTGTTGGAAGAAAATCAAGTGAAGATGATTGCATCTTTGGGAAACGTTACAAAAGAGTTAGAACTTCTCCAAAACATGTTAATGCGGGTGAGCACAATTCAACATGCCACCTATGGTCTACTTAAAAAGGAGAAAGTTCATGGACGCAACACCGATGACCAGCCACGCGCTGGTTGAGATACGTTTTCTATCCCTTCTGCGTTTTAGTTAGTTTATTTTATTTATTTTGTGTTGAGTCTTTTCGAGTCGCGGGGACACGACTCATTTTTGAGTTTGGGGTGCGGTTCGTTTCCTCATTCCAGTTTTTATGTGTTATATGTTTTATTTGCTTTCAATAAAATAATTTTCGGAGTTGCGTTTGACTGTAGAAGATTTTAAATGTCCCTTTAAGCATACTTTTTGATGAATCAATGATAGTAAATAGTGGACTTTAGGAAATAATATAAAACGCACTTAGTATTGCATGCGAACATAGGTAGTTGATAGGAAAAATTAATGAACAATGCAAATGAAGTAAGCTTGCACTTAAGGAATATGTTTGGTGTGTAGAACGTGAAATCCTAATTAGTAGAGAACCCACCTAGATTTGAACTAAAGACAAGCTATGTACTCAGGAAAATGATAGGGGCAGTTCTTTGTTACGCCACTTGAAGCCTTTTAGCTTGCTATCCTATATATAAATTTTATCCGTCTTAGCCAAATTTTGAGCGTTAAGCCTTTTCTTTTGTATCCACGATATAAGCCCATTATCCTTTAGATTATTAGGCATGGCCAAATGACCCGCGCTTGAATCACAACCCTGAGACATGTCTCGAGCTTGAGTTTGGTGTGGAGGGTCCATATTTGGGAATTTACACTGGGTGGGATATATGTGTTTATATTGAGGCACAAAAATGTAGATGATATTATTATTTGTAACCCTTTGCCGGGATTGAAAAAAAAATTATTATAAGAGACATGACCTTTCATATAAAAATAAGGGTCATGGGTATCTTGTACAAAAAAGAAGAAGAAAAGAAATGAAAAAGAAAATAAAAAGCAAGAAAGAATAAAATAAACCGGCAAAGTTGAATATTTTTGGAAATCATCTTAGTTTTATTTGGGATGACATGGGGACGCAACATTAGCGCGTCAAATGGGTGAGTGAGCACATTTTTGAGCGTAAACTCAAGCTCGAGGACATTGTTGATGGTAAGTGAGGAGAGAGCCAAAATCTCACTTCAAATTTACCAAATATACATCCACACCGTCCTTAAACCATTATTAAAACCATAAAGACCTCGTGATTCCTAAGTGCATAGTGAATTTATGATTCTGTTAATAGGAAATATGCTAGGTGGAGCGCTCAAAGCGAGTTAGGATTAATGACCACCCTATAGCCATCATACAGATATGAGTACAAGTGTAACTTTCAAGCATTGCAACTTTAATTTTATGATTGAGATTATTTATGTTCGATTTTGCGTGATAAGTGTATGTATATATTAGTTCCTAAAGTTTTGCTATATGAGATTTATCTTAAGAATTGCTTTAGGTGTATTTGCTAGCTTCTATTTGTTCTTACGTTTACTTCTACCCCTTTGATTTATTTTGTTTTGCTTTGTCGGGACGACAAAGGTTTGAGTTGGGGGTCTTGATGTCTCCCTAATTGTTCTAATTTTATGTCCTTGGGAGACATCATTTTTGGTGTATATTCGTTTATTTTGATAGACTTTTGGACTAAATATGCAATAATATGATTTTCCTCTTTTATTTCTAGCATTTTTAATTTATTAAGCTTTTGCGCGTAATATTGGTATTTTTAGTGAAATTTTTATAGGTTTTGGATGTTAGCTAGAAGAGGAATCCGAGGAGAAAGTCAAAGATCGTGATATGGAGTCAAGACGTGAAGATAAATCTCGAAAGAAATTGTTTTTAGAGATGAAAATATGTTTTCCAGGCCAAAGATTGCTGATTTCAAGGTGCTTAAGAGATGATCTAGCCGCTGACCTTTGAAGAGAAAACATTCCTTATCGAGTTACGAAACTTTAGAAAGTGGAATCAAGTCAATCGGAGTCATAACGAAGCGGGAAAAGTCGTTTTAGTAGAGGTGTATCAGCAGTTACGGGATTTTGGGCTTAGAAATTGGGCTTGGACATTTAATTAGTGTTTTATTCTTAGGTCCAAGCCCTAATCCGTTTTTCCACTTATAAAAGGAGCCTTTGACTTTTGTTTTAAACACAATTCACTTTTTACAAGATTAAACATCAGAGAGAAGCAACAGAAGGAAGAAAGAAGAGGAAGAAAGAAGAAGCTGCAAGAGCTGGAGAGGGTCTATATCTCCGTTCTCATTCATTCCAATTCCGGAAATTAGGTTTCTTTTATCTTTAATTCTGTAAAACAATATGAATTCCATTTTATTTAATTTAGTTTTCTTTTCAATTAGTATGAACTAATTTCATAATAGTGCTTGAGAATGCTTTATGGGTGATTCCCAATCTTAATTAATTTCATGTCCTGAATTTGGGTTTCTGTTAAATTAAATTAGATTGGGGCTTTTACTCTTTTCGATAAATTAAGATTATTTACTGTTTTTAGAGTCATGAACTAAGAACAGGTGTTAGTATCTAGGCTATTCCAATTAGTGGCGATTGGATCATCCTGATGGAGGGTTTATGTACGGAACTATTTATTCAATCTAAATAGATACTAGTGATTATGACGAACTTAGCTAATTTTAGGGCCTATGTGGTAATAAACTTAAACATCTAAAAGTGGATCATATTTACCCTGACGGGACTAGTGACACTCTAGGATAGCCTTATAGTCCACCCTGAGGGGGGTATAAGGAATTTAGAATCCCGGCCATTGTAATTGACCAATTTAGCCCTTAAACAGAACATGTTATGAAATAGGATTAGGAAGACCCCTTGCGTTCTCAAGTGCTATCTTCTCATACTTGCGTTTTACACTCATTTACTTGCGTTTTACTATTTACTTGCATTTTATATTTAGTTCTCATTACTTAGAATTAAAACAACAACCAATCTATTATTCAAACTTTTATTTGCTTTCATAAGTGCAATCATTCATTAATCGATAAGCATTGTAGTTGACCAAACCGTCCCTGCGAACGATCCTAGAATCACTTATTACTACTTGGGACAACCCTACACTTGCGGTTGTGGTTCGATTACTTTTGAATTTATTTTAGAACACACAAAGGACCACCATTACTAAAAAGCACTAAAACTTAAAATGACATGAAAAGTGTTTGTTGTTCACCTTAAACTAATAAAAGGGATTTAAGCCCTTGAATGAGAGGTACCCATGTCGTTTAGTATAAGTGCTTCTTAAATAACAACCCAAGGTATTAATTTTTTACTAATTGCATTAACATAAAAAAACATGGAGAGTATTAATGAATTATCCCCAACTAATCGTGGCAAACATACAAATCAACTGGAGTAGCCGACAACCACATTTTTTCTAAGCACTCTCTCAATCTGATATTCAATAGTCATTTTCCCATCTCAAATTCTCTTTCAAATCTCAATCAATACAATAAAAATTCCGTCTCCAACCCAAAAATATATCATTCACATCAGTTATCTCATCACAAATTAATACTTACACAACCTTACAAATGCTATATAACAAAAACACAACAGCTAGCTTAAATAATCATTCCAGCAGAAAAACCTTTGATAATAAACAATGAAATAATATTACTGGCAAGATCAAAAGCTAGAAGTTGAACAACATAAATACAAACGACATATAGTAATGCATACAAAACAATTGAGTTGAATATTGTTTGATATAACTAAAAAGGAACTTAATTAATCCCCATAAGAAGAATGTAGATGCGGAGAAGAACTACCCTAAACCTAACATTATTGCTGCACAAGTAAACTCTTCCGTGCTTTTAAAGCCTTGTTGAATGTCATGATCCACGAACTTAGCTTGACTTTTCCTTTGAGAGAAAAATATGATGGTAGTATAAGTTATCACATAAATAAATGACACCATAAAACCAAAGAATTGATTATTACAAGACTTACCATTATAGCTCTTCCACTATACTTCATTGGATGCCCGAACCTTGACAAAAAGACAAAGGAACAACTTTGTTAACACTTGAAGAGAGATTTCCCATAAATTATTGAGTATAAGAAGTTAAATATGGAATAACGAGAACTTAAAATACATTAGATTAGCAATCACTAAAAGATGTACGGAAATTAAATATAATAATATCTTTTTTTATTTAGCATGAAAATGGATCAGCATTAAAACACGCCCTATAAAAAGATTCTTCTTTCTGATAAACAAATCAAATGAAAGATAAGTCTTTTCAATAGAGTAAAACAATAAACTACAACAAAATAATATTTAATAATTATATTTTCTTACATCATCATCTGATGGGACACCAATGAGAGGTATGCCCATAACTTCTACAACAGGAATGGTGGAGGTTGTATGACTAGTCATTATGCTAGGGAGTGTATTGAGATCGTTGGTGAATGTTACAAGTGTGGATGTTGAGTGTTACTTGTGTAAGAAGATTGGTCATTTTTCTAGGGAATGTAAGGAGAGTGTTGTTGCTGTTAATGGTGGTGAATGTTACAGGTGCTGGAAACCCGGTCACTATTTTGGAATGACTAAAAGCGAAGATAGACAAAATATTTTGGCACTTCTTGCAACGAACTGTATCTTGTATAGGTACACGGAGCTGAGTATCACCAGTTTGACACTTTGCAATATAGGGAAAATTGCTTTAAGTGGGTTTTAAGGTATCATATTAATCTTAGAAAGTTCGGTATAGCTGAAGATATGTGGTTTGGGAGGTCATGTGGAGTTAGAATATTAAGTTTAATGTTGTCTGAAAAAGAGAAGGAAGAGTGAGAAGGTGATGGTGTGTTACGAATTGTGATAGCGACACCTGAGATGATCTACCAATGTATGATTTTACATTAACAGTTAAAAATTAAAGAAAACGTAATAACTGTAAATCCCTATTATATGAATTTTCTTTAGAATTTCTTGTTTTTCGTTATTATTTTATATTAAATTCCCATAACTTCTACCATACACAATTTGTTTGCACAAACGAGGACATGACCAAATGCACAAGAAACTCGAATATTAATAATTAACTAAAATTTATACAACATTTAACAATACAACGTTATTTTCAATACCATCGAAATTCACAATTTCTTGTTGGGAATTGGCTCTTTATCTAAGTAGTTGAGTCATGTATAATGGAAATAAAAATGCCAAAATTAATAGATTCAAATATTAGATACAGACCATGATCCATAATGCATAAATGGAAAAGTATAATAACATTGACACAAATCAATCGTCACATGCATATTTACTACGTCCATTATTAATCAAAAACATTCTAAGAATGTAGGTCTTCAAATTGTAATATTTTTTGATTAAGTTGTGGTATGAGCTTAACTCAACACACATGTCATAATATATGTGTACTATAGTATTTTTATTCAAGTTAACTTAGTAATTTAATTGAAACCCAGTAGCACAGTAGTAGCATGCATCAAAACTTAGTAATCAAACAATATAATAAGACTCAAGAATAAAAAAATTAAGACTTTCTTAGAGTACATATATCAAAACAAATTTCTGATAACTATTTATCCTTTGTGTGCAATAATGTCAAAAAGGAAAAGAGATTTCGTTAAAGCACATATATTAACACAGTGAAAAAAATTTACTTTATGAAAAATTTCATTACCTGGTTATTTTAAGCTCTAATGCTTAGGCAGGAGCTTTCATAAAAGCAAAACACCAAAAGTCCTGATATCAATAAAACAATATAGTGAGGTAAAATTCAATAACAACCCATAAATACAATAGATCCAAGTACAAAGGGTTTCATATAATACTTAGTACTTACAAATATCTTTCTCTGTTGAAATGACATGACCAACAACCTGTGAAGTAAACAACTCAATTAGAAATGAATGAAATAAATAAAACATTCTAAATAAAAACTTAGATATTCACTTAACATGCAATTTAAAATTTCAACAAATTATAAAGTTCTATTAAAAAACAACAATGCAAAGATAATTTTTTTTTTATGACGAGGGTTCCTGAGCTTACACCCGACTAGTCCCCCGGGAGACATGACTGCCTCCCCAACCATACCTACAGGCAATCATAACTAGGTTGCCCATGTTCTGGGAAGGATTTCGGACCTTGGAGACTTTCCAAACATAATAACTTTCTTCCACCTGTGGGATTCGAACCATGTACCTCAACTTTCTCAACTTTTTTAATAACTTTCTGCCGCCTGCGGGATTCGAACCATGTACCCCTCACTTGAGAGAACTTTCTCAACTTTTAATAACTTTCTGCCGCCTGCGGGATTCGAACCCTTTACCTCTCACTTGAGAGACAGAGCCTTGGCCAGATGAGCTAGCTCACCTGGTTAAAGTTAAATTTTTACTGCTTATAACTCATCTATAATGTTGCACAATTTACTACTTTATAAACCTACTCAATAATTTATTATCAATTTCACAATCACTACTATTAATCTCAGATTACATATCAAATAGACATTTTTTATAGAAAATTATAATAATAATTGAAAACAATTCTAATATTCAAGTTTTATTTTACAATTTAAAAAATACATAAATTGTAAAAGAACATGATAAATCAGTTAAAAATAATTACCTATTTCATAATATTTCAAAGTCTTTATGATATAGCAACAACATCTTTGAACAATTGCAGTATCTGTTTGTAACTCTGAAGTAAATTGATTTTGATATCCGTTTTTCTTTTTCTTTCTCTTTCTTTTGTATATTTTCCCCTCTTTATTTATGAATTGTCGTTTGAAACTGTTGAATTTTTCAGTGAATTGATAAATACTAGTAATTGATGAAAAGCTAAAGTTTTTAAAATATTGGAAGAGGGAGGCAAAGAATTGATGGTAGGTTTTTAGGTTGTTATTTTTTTTTTGTCTTGAAGGTTTTAGGTTATTAAAATCATTTTTCGGGCTTTTTTTTTTCAATTTCTTTGGGCTTAAACTATTGAGTTTTAAGTTGAAAGTTCTTTTTAAATGTTTAATAGTATTTTTTATACTAGAAAACATTTTATTTAGGAAATGTACTAAATATGATATTGCTAAAAAAACACTTAAAGTTATTATAAATTTCAAAATTATTTTTAATAGTTTTTTTGAGATTTTAATTTTATTCTAAAAATATTTTTTTACTCTAAAATACTCACTTCCAAACTAGGCCTAATTTTGATACAAAGGAATAGCAAATCAACACGCGATCCGTGTTATTTGGGTCAAGCCTAAGCTAGTGATGGTTTAGGTTGCGGGATTTTTTGCCATCCAGGGTGCTACATTTATGGAGACTCTTGGATTGGTTTTCCATAACTTTATTTTCATGATTTAGGTGGCTCGCATTTCATTTGCGGCTATAATAGTAATCTCTTTTCCTTAATTTCTTATGTTTAAAGATATTTTAGTTCACCAGATTATCTCTTGCATACACGTGATTCGGCAGCAGTTGGAAAAGTTACCTTATTCAAGAATTCCAATATGTGTTTATTTTTAATATCGAGAAGCATACCATAAGTATAATCATATTTAATAGTTTGCATGTTATCCTTATAGAATGCGCATTGGCTAAGCTTTATGGTGAAGCAACAATGTCCAAAGCCGCACAACAGTGGCAAAATCTTTGGAGAGCAACAGAGCAACCATGGTGAGAAAGGAGCAACCACGATGGCTCTGTATAGATCTGAACTTTAATGGTCATGTAGATTTCGATATTGCCAGCGTGGTGTAAGTAGGATTGCAACATTTTTTTTGTTAATGATATCGAAAACCATAATCATTTGGTTTAATTTGAAATTATAACTAACGGTTGAACCATCAGTTACGATTTTCAAAACCATAACCGTGCCTTTTCGTTTCAGATTTTTCAACGGTTTTGCGATTTTTAACTATTACCAAATGATAGATTTGTGAATATATTAATATCATAAAATGAGATACACATATAAGAAAATTTTCCAAGGTATATGAAAAATTGTGTTGGTCTTTAAGTAAATTGCATATTGATTATGTAATTGGTTAAATTTAGTATTTATATTATGGTTTTAAAATTTCAATATAATATTTTAGCCATAAAATTATAGAATATGAAAGTACATATATGATAATAAACGATTTTTGGTTATTCGGTTTTATTTTTATCTGAATCCAAAACCTCATAGTTTTAACCATCGGTTACACATTACAAAACCATAACCTAATTTGGTTTTTAATGAGTTTGCTTATCATTGATTTTGGTTTTTAACCATAACCATTGTCATTCCTAGGTGTCAGGTTCCCATTAGAGTTTTAATGAAAGATCCATGGTCTCGTGCAACAGTAGAGGTTCTTAAATCTTAGATATTTAATGGAGGTTCCATGACTTTGAGTGTAGCTTCCTATATCTTCGTGCAATAATGTAGGTTCCATGGTTGTTGTGTTGTTCACGAAAAAATCCTAGATCTTGTTGGAGATGATGATGACGTTACCGATGCCATCATGCTGATGTCATGGCAATATCTATATTTTTTTATTTGAATTTTAGTCTTTTTTAATTACAAATGAGTAATATTTCTGTTTATCCTTCAATTTGATATTTTTTCATGTAAAAGTAAGTGTAATTTTGATTTTTTATAGTATTTTTTTCAAATTTTTGCAAATACTAAATGTTTTTGGAAAATACTCAGAGCTTTTACTCAATATATTCAAATATTTTCGAGCATATCTATTGTAAATTAGAGCTTGCTCAAAAAAATTTTGAACATAAAAAAAGACTTTCAAAATCAGAAAGTTTTTATACATAAAGACTCGCATACTTAGAGATTTTTCGGCTTTCTCCGCTTTATCCATGAATGGTTATTCAAAACTATTGAATTTCTCATTGATTCGATTATTTTTTCTTGGTTTGAAGGTTTTAGGTTGTTAAAATCTTTCTTTTGGATTTTTTTTTGTTTTACAATTTTGTTGGGTTTAAACTATTGAGTTTTGAGAGTATGCTAGACAAGGCCAGTTTAAAAGTTCTTTTTTTTTGAAAAATATTTAAAAATATTTTTACCCTAGAAAACATTTTTGTAGGAAAAGTACTAAATATGTTATTGTTAATAAAATACTTAAAGTTATTACAAATTTCAAAAAAAAAATTCAAATTTTTTTTAAAATTTTAATTTTATTCCAAAAATATTTATTTACTCTAAAATAAGCACTTCAAAACTAGGCCTGATATTAATTGAAAGGAATAGCTAAGCAATACGCGATTACACGTGGTCCGTTTTACTTGGGCAAGCCTAGGCTAGTGATGGTTTAGGCTGCGAGATTTTTGCCATCCAGGGTGCTACATTCATGGAGACTCTTGGATTGGTTTTTCACAACTTTATTTTCACGATTTAGGTGGCTCACATTTCATTTGAGGCTATAGTAGTATTCACTTTTCATTTCTTTCTAATTATTTGAGATATTTTACTTCACTAGATTATCTCTTGCCTACACATGATTCACCAGCAGTTGGAAAAGTTACCTTATTCAAGAATTCCAATATGTGTTTATTCTTAATATCACGAAGCATAACATAAGTATAATCATATTTGATAGTTCGCGTGTTATCCTTATAGAATGTGAATTGGATAAGCTTTACGATGGAGCAACAATGTCAAAAGCCGCATAGCAGTGGCGAGATTTTTGGAGAGCAACAGGTCAACCATGGTGAGCAAGGAGCAACCATGATGGCTTTGTGTAGATCTGAGCTTTAATGGCAATGTAGATTGCGATATTTCTAGCGTGGTGTAAGTAGGATGGAAACAGTTAATTTTTTTGTAAAGATATCGAAAACCATAATCATTTAATTCAATTTAAAATTATAACTAACTGTTTAACAATAGGTTACGATTTTAAAAACCATAACCATACCTTTTCATTTCGGATTTTTAAACGTTTTTTCGATTTTTTACTATAACTAGCTGATAGTTTTGTAAATATATTAATTTCATAAAATAAGATCACGCGTATAAGATATTTTTCCATGATATATAAAAATTGTGTTGGTCTTTAATTAAATTGCATATTTATTATGTAATTGGTTAATTCTAGTATTTAGATTTTGGTTTTAGAATTTCAATATACTATTTTACCCAAAAAAATTATAGAATACGAAAGTACATATATGATAATAAACGATTTATGGTTATTCAGTTTGATTTTTATATGAATCCACAACCTAATAGTTTTAACCATCGTTACACATTACAAAACTATAGCCTAATGGTTTTAACCATAGTTATATAATTTGGTTTTTAATGAGTTCGCTTATCTTTGATTTCGGTTTTTAACCATAACCATTTCCATCTCTATGTGTCAGGTTCCCATTAGAGTTTTAATGAAGGGTCCATGGTCTCGTGCAAAAGTAGAGGTTCTTAAATCTTTAATATTTAATGGAGGTTCCATAACTTTGAGTGTAGCTTCCTATATCTTTGTGCAATCATGGAGGTTCCATGGTTGTTGTTGTTCACGAAGAAAAACCAGATCTTGTTGGAAATGATGATGACGTTAGCGATGCAATCATGCTGATGTCATGGTAATCTCTATCTATTTATTTGAATTTTAGTCCTTTTTAATTATAAATGAGTAATATTCTGTTTATCCTTTAACTTTAAATTTTTTTCATCTAAATTAAGAGTTATTTTGTATTTATTATAATCGTTTTGTCAAATTTGTGCAATTACTCAATGATTTTGGAACATACTCAGAGATTTACTCATTGTATTCAAATGTTATCGAGAATATCTAGAGAAAATTAGAGCATTCTCAAAAACTTTTCACGGTCCCATATGATAAAAAATGTTGTTCGACTTGTTCAGCTATGCTATTCATCAAATTCTTATACTTGGAACCACCAACGAGGACTTAATGAAAGAACATATTTTAGGTGCTAAGTGTTTTGTGCTTTATATCAGAAGAATAATTAAAGATAAGCTTATAGTATATATTGTTCAAGCTTTTGGTGTTGGTTATGACAAGATACCAAAATTTATGGATAGTTTCTATGAGAATAGATCTAAAAAAGTAGAGAAGTTAGTTGAAAAGTACATTGCTAGTTTGATAGAATCACATTGATATACAAACGCAATATCACTTCTACAACACTTCAATATCCGTCGCTTTATGAAATATTGGAGTTTAATAAAGCAGCGGAAAGATTGTTGGAGATCTTCACCTGAAGAGATATTTTCCATATATTAGTAAGCATAAGAAGTTAAAATGGAAAAACGAGAACTCAGAATACATTAGATTAGCAATCATTAAAAGATGCACGAAAAGTAAATATAATAATACCTTTTTTGATTCAGCATTAAAATGGGTCAGCATTAAAACACGCCCAGCTGACGCTATAAAAAGATTTTTCTTTCTGATAAAGAAATCACATGAAAAATAAGTCTTTTCAATAGAGTAAAACAATAAAATACAACAAAATAATATTTAATAATTATATTTTCTTACAATATCTGATGGGGCACCAAAGAGAGACTGTTGATGGTGAATTATTTATCTTGAATACTATATAAAGAAATCCAAATTAGATTCGTATTTGAAAACCAACTTATGGAATCACGAGTTTTTTTTTCACTTATTTTACATGAGTAAGGTAATACAGCAGGAGGAACACTGGAAGGTGGTGATGGTATGACCACAACTGCTACCGTACACAAATGTTTGCACAAATGAGATCATGACTAAATCCACATGAAACTCGGAGATTAACATTGACTAAAAATTTATACAATATCAACAATCATCGTCTTTTCATACCATCGAAATTCACAATTTCTGGTCGGGAATCGACTATGTATTTAAGTAGTTGAGTCATGTATAATTGAAATAAACAGGCCAAGATTACTAGATTCAAATATTAGATACAAACAATGATCCACAACGCAAAAGTCGAAAAGTATAATAATATTGACACAAATAAATCCTCACATGCATATTTTCTACATCCATTATTATGCCAAAACATTCTAAGAATGTAAGTCTTCAAATTGCAATATTTTTTGATTAAGTTGTGGTATGAGCTTTACTCAAAACACATGTCATAATATACACGTACTGTAATATTTTTATTCAAGTTAACTTAGTAATGTAAGTTAATTTAAGTGAAACCAAGTAGCACCATAGTAGCATGCATCATAACTTAGTAATCAAACAATATAATAGGCTCAAGAATAAAAAAATGAAGACTTTCTTAGAGTACATATATCAAAACGAATTTCTGATAACTATTTATCCTTTGTCTGCCATAATGTCAAAAAGGAAAATAGATTTCGTTAAAGCACATATATTATAACAGTGAAATAATTTAATTTATGTAATTTTTCATTACCTAGTTATTTTAAGCTTTAATTCTTGGGCAGGATTTTCATATAATCAAAACACCAAAAGTCCTGATATCAATAAACAATATAGTGAGGTAAAAAATTCTATAACAACCCTTAAATAAAAGGTATCCAAGTACAAAGAGTTTCATATAATATATATATTACCTACAAATATCTTTCTCAGTTGAAATGACATTACCAACGACCTGTGAAGTAAACAACTCTATCAGAAATGCATGAAATAAATGAAACATTCTAAATAAAAACTTAGATATTTATCTAAAATTCAATTTGAAATTCCCTATGGAAAGCTCTTAGAAACATGTTTTCTATAAATGTCAATCTTTATAAAAGAAAGGTGCAAATTTCAAAAGCTTGCAGTATGTAATAATATGGAAGAAACCACTAAACACATGCTTTTTGAATACCCATGGACAAAAGCAGTTTGGTTGGCTTCTCCAATGACACTAAGAACTAGAAACAAGTGTACAACTAAATTTGACACTTGGATTGTTAATACACTCTAGGAAGCTAATACAAATGTGGGAAAGGAAGGATATTTACCAGAAGAAATAGCTATATAGCTTGGTATATATGGAGAGAAATAAATGGTTCTGTTTTTAAAAATATCAGCCCCTACCCTATAAATACTCTACAAAGAGCCTTAGCCTTGGGGAATGAGAAAAAAACTATATTACATCCAGGGATGACTGTACAAGTCTGAAGGAACTGAAAAATATCCCTTTTAAAAGGCGAATGAAAGGAAATTTTATAAGTGTTAACAACATAATTTTTAAGGATGACTCTTTAAGTCTGAGTGAAAAAAATAATACTTTGTCCGATATTAAAAAGTTTGAAAGGAAACAAAAATTGGAAAATATTCTTTAGAAAATTATGTTATATCAAAATATCAACTACAAAGACAAGAACAAAATGATATAAGAGAAAATAAAAAGACAGTAAGTAAACGGATACCCCTACCTAATAAATGGTACATAATAAATTGTGACGCTTATTAAAAAATTAATATATCTTATATTACATGTGTTGCTAGGTATCATAGAGGATCAATTATCAAATTTAATTCTTAGGAGATTGGAGTTAATAGTTATGTGGAAGCTGAGGCTTTGGGCATATGTAATGTTGAATTATTTAATAAAAGACATTTTTTTTTTATTATTTCATACTCTTGGGAAAAGTGGAAAAAACTATCTTTGTACTAATAATCCCACATTAGAATTTGAGGAAAAATATTGAAAATCATTTAATATATATAACTCTTGATTGGCACACTAATGGTTTTTTATTTCAGTTGTTACGGAAGTTACCAAAGTTTGGTCAATAAAACGACTAGCTTTAATGAGCATTGAAAGCCTTCTATCACTAGCCATTGAAGAGCATTTAAGTGAGAAAAAAAAGTATTTCTTGAGAAAATGGCAAATCTATTCTAGAGAGATTAGGAAATGAAAAACTATTCTAGAGTATTTATAGAATAGAATGTAGAAGTAATTTGAGAATATAGAAAATACTATTCTACTTCTTGGTGGTGTAGAATAGAATGTGGAACGAAGTTGAGAATATAGAAACGACTATTCTACTTCTCTCTCAAATATTCTGATATAATATTTCTATAGAGTAGAACTTCTGTTAGAGATAACCAGTATGCCCGGAATATCTTTTTAATACCATTTTTTATTTTTTTTGTTGAATAGTTATTTTTTCGTATTTTCCGTGTAAATTTTGTTATTTACAATTTATTGTCAAAGTGTATTGTTACTTTAATTAAAAATTATCTTTTGTTTTTTAATGAAACTCTATTTTTCAATTTTTACAAATCAGTGGATATTACTTTTATATCACTAGTTGTTTTAGTAATGGGTTTTCCTATCTCAGCAGTTGCTTCATTATTGAATGCAAAGAACTTTCCTGACGTGATTATGTTGGAGCCTTTCGATGGTTCTAACTAAAAACATTTGGCACAAAATCCACCGATATGCATTGAACAACATGGACTAGACCCTGTCAATCTCGAGGTACACCTCACCATTGAGGCCAATGGGGAATATACCAAAGAACTACATTATAGGTTTCTGGCTCTTAAAGTTAGGTTCAAGAAACTAATTCAGTGGTTGGGGAATGGATCTTGGATAATGTGATGAATCTTACCTTTATTTGTGTGTCGTTGAGAAGTCAACAAAGACTATCTGTGAAACGGTACATAAAAGGCATGGTGTTGATGATTCTGATGAAAAGAAATACGTCACTGGAAAATGAGCCAATAAGATATAATTAGTCATGTACAAGTCGAAAAGTGAATCGACCCAAGGATAATACCTTATCTTTCAATATTTATATAAGTTTTAGGATTACTTTTACACCTACTCCCTTATCCAACCACCCTTCGAATCTTGTTGCACTAACTATCTTTCACAAACATGATTATACCCTAGTTGGATGTCAAATCTATATATGAATGAAGATTGTTATAAAGATAGCTATATAGTTCAACTTGAAGGGTTGGTTGTTTTGGGTTAAGGGGATAAAGTATGAAAACATAGGAAAATGTTTTGGTTTGTGAAACGGCCAACTTTCTAATGAACTAGTATCTCAATAAAAGATGGATCAGTTTGTATTACACTTTTTTCAATATGTGTATGACATGATACACTTTTAGTACTTTCATTCATGGGCCTCACTTCTTTATTTTTCTATTTGTGAATAAAAAGATGTCGGGAAACTGATCCTAAGGATAAAATTCATTAGAGTCAATAATGGAATTTACTTTAGTCAGTATCACTATGTTGGAATGGCTTGACTCTTTGATGTAGTGTCTAGTAAAATTCCTTATAATATAAGTATTCATGTATAAGAGAATTTTGGGTGGTGTGTATTCTTAATGAATATGCAATAATTATAAGGAGTGTGATGTTCGTAATGATTATTCTCAACCTGGTATTGTTTATATTGTAAAGAGATCAAGTGATGACCATTGGGTTAGTTTTTTGTCATTTGATAAAGTACGTGAGAGGTTATATATATATATATATATATATATATATATATATATATATATATATATATTTATATATATATAGATCTATATTCTAACAAAATACATGTGGTTTTGATGCATTTTTGTAGAATATCATGTAATTGACTTATTGACAACTATGTGATTTGAACCCACACCCTTTCAAACCGTAGACTAAATCTGGAACCTTAGCCAACACGGCGTAAACTATGCATAAATGAAAATATTACACTTAATGAATTATTATCCATGGTGGTCATATTGAGAAGGACTTATGAATTCACCGTTGAGGTTGTTGTATATTGCCCCTACTTAATGAATTCATAGTCATGTGTGGCGGTCCTTTTGAGACAGACTTGATGAATTCATTGTTGAGGTTGTTGTGTATTTTTCATACTTAATGAATTCTTATCCATGTGGGGTGGTTCTTTTGAGACAGACTTGATGAGTTCACCCGTTGAAATTGTTGTATAGATTAACATCCGGGACATTATTACTGTTCTGGGAATTATTACGGATTTCTAAATTATTTAGGAGTTAAGAAAATGCATGATTAAGTAATTTATATATATAAAAAATAAAGAAAGTTGATAAAAAAGGATTTTTTTTATTTGACCATCGGTGACTAGAAGATCTCTACCTTGATCGTTGTGTATTTCAAATATTTGAACAAAGACTTCATAAGTAACTACGTCTTTCCTTTCTTATGAGATTTGATGCTCTATAATTTACTCCCATTGTTTCCTCTGTAAGATTATCCGGACCGTGAAAAAAGAAAAAAAAAATTAGTTACACAAATACTTAGTATTTGCACAGTAACGCATAAAAGATTACCATTCTAAAAGTATAATTGAATCCCTGATCCAAGTGGAATAATTCATAATTAATAATATTGTTAAACCACGAATCAAGAAGAAGGATTATAAGAAGGCACAAAATGAAAGAGTCATGATCCGTTCACCATTTAGACCCTTAATCTTATACTGGATGAGTTTTAGGTGAAGTTACTTAAAATAACCATTAATAACTTCAAAAGCTAGATTAAACTTAAAATGACATGAAACGTATGTGTTGTTCACCTTAAATTAAGGAAGAGGATCTGAGCCCTTGAAAGAGAGATACCACGTCGTTATGTATAAGTGCTTCTTAAATGACACAACCCAAGTTATAATTTTTTTACTAATTGCATATACATTATTTTAAATGTTTGCGTTTTCGAGTACTTATATGCAATAATCGAATGGCATGATAAATGGTGTATTATTTTTTGGATGAATTTGCCATGGGGATATGTTCATGGAATACGGGAGGTGATAAAAGTATAGTCGGGGTTCATAAAAAACATGGAGAGTATTAATGAATTTTCCCCAACTAATCGTGGGAAACATACAAATCAACTAGAGCAGGATTTCTGGCAACCAAACAATCAAGCCGACAATCATAGTTTTTCTAAGAATTCTCTTAGTCCGATATTCAATTGTCATTTCACCAACTCAAATTCTCTTTCAAATCTCAATCAATAAAATAAAAATTCCATCTCCAACCCAAAAATATATCATGTACATCACTTGTCTCATCCCAAATTAATACTTACACAACCTTATAAATGCTATATAAAAAAACACAACAGTTAGCTTAGATAATCATTCCAACAAAAAAAAACCTTTGATAATCACCAATGAATAAATATTACTGGCATGATCAAAAGCTAGAAGTTAAATAACCTAAATACAAACAACATATAGTAATGCATACAAAACAATTGAGTGGAATATTTTTTGAAATAATTACAAAGGAACTTAATTAATCCCCATAAAAAGAATGTAGATGTGGAGAAGAACTACCCTAAACCTAACATTATTGCTAAACAAGTAAACTCTTCCGTGCTTTTAAAGCCTTTTTGAAATGTCATGATCCACGACTTTAGCTTGACTTTTCCTTTGTGAGAAAAATATGATGGTAGTGTAAGTTATCACATGGATGAATGACACCATAAAACCAAAGAATTGATTATTGCAAGACTTACCATTATAGCGCTCCCACTATACTTCATTGGATGTATGAACCTTGACAAAAAGACAAAGGAACAACTTTATTAACACCTGAAGATTGATTTTCCATATATTATTAAGCATAAGAAGTTCAATATGGAATAACAAAAACTTAAAATACATTAGATTAGCAATCAGTAAAAGATGCACAGAAAGTAAATACAATAATACCTTTATTGATTTAGCATGAAAAAATGGGTCAGCATTAGAACACGCCCTATAAAAAGATTCTTCTTTCTGATAAACAAATCACATGAAAGATAAGTCTTTTCAATAGAGTAAACCAATAAACTACAACAAAATATTATCTAATAATTATATTTTCTTACATAATCATCTAATGGGGCACCAAAGAGACGTATGGCCATAACTTCTACAACATGAATGGTGGAGGTCATTATGCTAGGGAGTGTATTGAAATCGTTGGTGAATGTTACAGTGTGGAAAACCTAGGCATTATGCTAGAGAATACGAGAAAAAATCTGTTGCTAATGATGTTGATTGTTACATGTGTATGGTCATTATTCTAGGGAATGTAAGGAGAGTGTTGTTGATGTTAATGGTGGTGAATGTTACAGGTGCTGGAAACCCGGACACTATTTTGAAAGGACCAAAAACATGGATAGAATATTTTGGCACTTCTTGCAACGAACTGTATCTTGTTCAGGTACACGGAGTTGAGTATCACCAATTTGACATTTTGCTATATAGAGAAAATTACTGTAAGTGGGTTTTAACGTATCGTATTGATCTCACAAAGTTCGGTATAGCTGAAGATATGTGGTTTGGGATGTCACGTGGAGTTAGAATATTAAGTTTAAGGTTGTCTGAAAAAGAGAAAGAAGAGCGAGAAGGTGATGGCGTGTTACGAATTGTGATAGCGACACCTGAGATGATCTACCAATGTACGAGATTACATTAACCGGTAAAAATTAAAGAAAACGTAATAACCGTAAATCCCTATTTTATGAATTTTCTTTAGAATTTCAGTTTTTCATTATTATTTTATATTGAATGCCCATAACTTCTACTGTACACAATTGTTTGCACAAATCAGGACAAGCCCAAATGCATAGGAAAGTCGGATATTAATAATTAACTAAAATTTATACAATATTAACAATAAACGTCTTTTAAATACCATCGAAATTCACAATTTCTTGTCGGGAATTGACTCTGTATCTAAGTATTTGAGTCATGTATAATTGAAATAAACATGCCAAAATTACTAGATTCAAATATTAGATAGAGACCATGATCCATAATGCAGAAATGGAAAAGTATAAATCCTCACATGCATATTTACTACGTCCATTATTAAGCAAAAACATTCTAAGAATGTAGGTCTACAAATTGTAATATTTTTTGATTAAATTGTGGTATGAGTTTTACTCAACACACATGTCATAATATATGTGTATTGTACTATTTTTATTCAAGTTAACTTAGAAATTTAAGTGAAACCTAGTAGGATTATAGTAGCATGCATCAAAACTTAGTAATCAAACAATATAATAAGGCTCAAGATTAAAAAATATTAAGACTTTCTTAGAGTAAATATATCAAAACAAATTTCTGATAGCTATTTATCCTTTGTGTGCAATAATGTCAAAAAGAAAAAGAGATTTCGTTAAAGCATATATATTAACACAGTGAAAAAAATTTAATTTATGAAAAATTTTATTACCTGGTTATTTTAAGCTTTAATGCTTAGGCATGAGCTTTCATAAAAGCAAAACACCAAAAGTCCTGATATCAATAAAACAATATTGTGAGGTAAAAAATTCGATAACAACCCATAAATACAATAGATCCAAGTACCAAGGGTTTCATAGAACACTTATTACTTACAAATATCTTTCTCCATTGAAATGACATGACCAACTACCTTTGAAGTAAACAACTTAATAAAAAATGCATGAAATAAATAAAAAATTAGATATTTACTTAAAATTCAATTTGAAATTTCAACAAATTATAAAGTTCTAAAAAAGAACAACAATCTAAAACAATTTAAAGTTAAATTTTTACCACTTATAACCCATCCATAATGTTGCACAATTTACTGCTTTATAAACCTAATCAATATTTTATTTTCAATTTCCTAATCACTACTATTAATCTCAGATTACATATCAAACAGACATTTTTTATAGAAAATTATGATAATAATTTAAAACAATTTTAATATTCAAGTTTTATTTTACAATTTAAAAAATACATATATTCTAAAAAAAACATGATAAATCAGATAAAAATAATTACGTATTTCATAATATTTCAAAGTGTATATGATATAGCAACAACATCTTTGAATAATTGCAGCATCTGTTTGTAACTCTGAAGTAAACTGATTTTGATATCCTTTTTTCTTTTTCTTTCTCTTTCTGTTATCTATTTTCCCCTCTTTATCCATGAATGGTTGTTCGAATCGATTGAATTATTCACTGGATTGATAAATACTAGTAGTAATGGATGAAAAGTGAAAGTTTTTAAAATATGGGAAGAGAGAGAGAGGCGAAGAATTGATGGTAGGTTTTTAGGTTGTTATTTGTTTTGGTCTGAAGGGTTTAGTTTAATAAAAAAAATTGGGGCTTTTTTTCCAATTTTGTGGGATAAACTATTGAGTTTAAGTGAATGTTTGACAAGGGCCGGTTTGAAAGTTCTTTTTTTGAAAAAACGTTTAAAAATATTCTTAAATGTTTAAAAGAATTTTGTACCTTAGAAAACATTTTATTTAGGAAACGTACTAAATATGTTATTGTTAAAAAACACTTAAAGTTATTATAAATTTCAAAATTATTTTTAATAATTTTTTTTAAATTTTAATTTTATTTTAAAAATATTTTTTTACTCTAACATTCTCACTTCCAAACTAGGCCTAATTTTGATAGAAATGAATAGCTAATAAACACGCGATTACACGTGGTCCGTGTTATTTGGGTCAAGCCTAAGCTAGTGATGGTTTAGGTTACGGGGTTTTTGCCATCCAGGGTGCTAAATTCATGGAGACTCTTGGATTGGCTTTCCACAACTTTATTTTAAAGATTTAGGTCGCTCGCATTTCATTCGTGGCTATAATAGTAATCTCTTTTCCTTTATTTCTTATGTTTTAAGATATTTTTGTTCACAGACTATCTCTTGCCTACACATGATTCAGCATGGAAAAGTTACCTTATTAAAAAATTCCAAGAGGTGTTTATTTTTAATATCAAGAAGCATACCATAAGTATAATAATATTTAATAGTTTGCATGTTATCCTTATAGAATGCGCATTGGCTAAGCTTTAAGGTGGAGCAACAATGTCCAAAGCCGCATAGCAGTGGCAAATTTTTTGAAGAGCAACAAGGCAACCATGGAGAGAAAGGAGCAACCACGATGTCTTTGTATAGATCCGAACTTTAATGGCCATGTAGATTTCGATATTGACAGCGTGGTGTACGTAGGATGGCTACAAGTGTTTTTGTAAAGATATCGAAAACCATAATTTAATTTAATTTAAAATTATAACTAACTATTTAACCATATTTAACCATCGGTTACGATTTTCAAAAATATAACCGCACCTTTTAGTTTCAGATTTTTAAACGGTTTTGCGATTTTTAACGATAACCAAATGATAGTTTTGTGAATATATTAATTTCATAAAATAAGATACACATATAAGAAAATTTTCCAAGGTATATGAAAATTTTTGTTGGTCTTTAATTTAATTGCATATTTATTATGTAAATGGTTAAATCTAGTATTTAGATTCTAGTTTTAAAATTTCAATATACAATTTTACCTAGAAAATTATAGAGTATAAAAGTACATATTTGATAATAAACGATTTTTGGTTATTCGGTTTTATTTTTATCTGAATTCACAACCTAATAGTTTTAACCATCGATTACACATTACAAAATCATAAACTAATGGTTTTAATCATAGTTATATAATTTGGTTTTTAATGACTTCGCTTATCATTTATTTTGGTTTTTAACTATAACCATTGTCATCCTTAGGTGTGAGGTTCCCATTAGAGTTTTAATGAAGGATCCATGGTCTCGTGCATCAGTAGAGGTTCTTAAATCTTAGATATTTAATGGAGGTTCCATGACTTTGATTATAGCTTCCTTTTTTTTGTGCAATCATGTAGGTTCTATGGTTGTTGTGTTGTTCACGAAAAAAACCTAGATCTGGTTGAAAATGATGATGACTTTAGCGATGCCATCATGTTGATGTCATGCCAATCTCTATCTTTTTTTTATGTGAATTTTAGTCTTTTTTAATTATAAATAAGTAACATTTCTGTTTATTCTTCAATTTGATCTTTTTTCATGTAAATTAAGTGTAATTTTGAATTTTCTATAATATTTCTTTCAAATTTTTGCAATTACTAAATGTTTTTGGAAAATACTTATAGCTTTACTCAATATATTCAAAGATTTACAAGCATATCTAGAGTAAATTAGACCTTACTAAAAAACTTTTTGAACATAAGAAAAGACTTTCAAAATCATAAATTTTGTATACTTAAAGACTAGTATACTTAGAGATTTTTCTACTTTCTCCGCTTTATCCATGAATGGCTGTTCTAAAATATTGAATTTCTCACTCGATAAATTCTAGTAATTGATTAAAAAAAAGAGCTTTTAAATTATGGGAAGAGAGAGAGAGGCGAAGAAACGATGGTAGGTTTGTAGGTTGTTATTTTTTCTTCTTATGAAGTTTTTAGGTTGTTAAAAGATTTCTTTTGGGCTTTTTTTATTTCAATTTTGTTGGGTTTAAACTATTGAGTTTTAAGTGTATGTTTTACAAGGACGGTTTGAAAGTTCTTTCTTTTTTTCGAAAAAAATTTTAAAAATATTTTTAGATGTTTACAAGTATTTTTACCCTATAAAACATTATTTTTTAACATTTTTTTTTAATTTTTAATTTTATTCCAAAATTATTTTTTACTCTAAAATAAGCACTTCCAAACTATTTTTTTCAACATGCGATTACACGTGGTCCGTGTTATTTGGGTCAAGCCTAAGCTAGTGATGGTTTAGGCTGCGGGATTTTCGCCATCCAGGGTGCTACATTCATGGAGACTCTTGGATTGGTTTTCCACAACTTTATTTTCACGATTTAGGTGGCTTGCATTTCATTCTCGGCTATAGTAGTAATCTCTTTTCCTTCCTTTCTAATTTTTTAAGATATTTCGGTTCACCTGATTATCTCTTGCCTACACATGATTCAGCAGCAGTTGGAAAAGTTACCTTATCCAAGAATTCCAATATGTGTTTATTTTTAATTTCACGAAGCATACCGTAAGTATAATCATATTTAATTGTTCGCATGTTATCCTTATATAATGTGCATTGGATAAGCTTTACGTTGGAGCAACAATGTCCAAAGCCGCATAGCAGTGGCGAGATTTTTGGAGAGCAACATGGGAACTATGGTGATCAAGGAGCAACCACAATGGCTTTGTGTAGATCCGAGCTTTAATGGCAATGTAGATTGTGATATTCCGAACGTGGTGTACGTAGGCAACAGTTAATTTTTTTGTGAAGATATCGAAAACCATAATCATTTAATTCAATTTAAAATTATAACTAACTGTTTAACAATAGGTTACGATTTTCAAAACCATAAGCGTACGTTTTCGTTTCAGATTTTTAAACGTTTTTGCGATTTTTAACTATAACCAACTGATAGTTTTGTAAATATATTAATTTCATAAAATAAGATCACACATATAAGAAATGTTTTCAAGATATATAAAAATCGTGTCGGTCTTTAATTAAATTGCATATTTATCATGTAATTGGTTAATTCTAGTATTTAGATTTTGGTTTTAGAATTTCAATATACTATTTTACCCATAAAAATTATAGAATATGAAAGTACATATATGATAATGATTGATTTTTGGTTATTCAGTTTTATGTTTATATGAATCCGCAACCTAATATTTTTAACCGTCGTTACACATTACAAAACTATAACTTAACGATTTTAACCATAGTTATATAATTTTGTTTTTAATGAGTTCGCTTATCATGGATTTCAGTTTTTAACCATAACCATTATCATCCATAGGTGACAGGTTCCCATTAGAGTTTTAATGAAGGATCCATTGTCTCATGTAAAAGCAGAGGTTCTTAAATATTTAATATATAATATAGGTTCCATGATTTTGAGTGTAGCTTCCTATATTTTCGTGCAATCATGGAGGTTCAATGGTTGGTGTTGTTCAAAAAAAAAACCCAAATCTGGTTGGAAATGAGGATGACGTTAGCGATGCATCATGTTGATGTCATGGTAACCTCTATTTTCTTTTATTTGAATTTTAGTCTTTTTAATTATAAATGAGTAATATTTCTGTTTATCCTTTAACTTTAAATTTTTTTTTATCTAAATTAAGAGTTAATTTTGTATTTATTATAATCTTTTTGTCAAATTTGTGCAATTACTCAATGTTTTTGGAACATACTCAGGGATTTACTCAATATATTCAAATATTTTCGAGCATATCTTGAGAAAATTAGAGCATACTCAAAAACTTTTCGAACATACTTAAAGACTTTCAAAATTAGAATTTTTTCATACTTAAGACTCTTATACATAGAGATTCTTCCGAGTAAGCCCCGATGGTGGTGTCGGTGATCGTTGATGGTCGACGGTGAATAATGTTAATACTCGTTGACTTTCTTATAAGATTTGAAATAAATCACCTTATGCTCCGTAATTTTTAAAAAAAAAATTAGTTACAAAAATACTTCGTATTTGCACAATAACACGTAAAAGATTACCATTCCAAAAGTTTAATTGAATCTTTGATCTAAGTAGAAGAATGCACAATTATTAATATTGTTAATCAGGGAGTAAGAAGAAAGTTGATAAGAAGGCACAAAATGAAAGAGTCGTGATCCGCTCAACATTTAGACCCTTAATCTTATACCCAGTGAGTTTTAGGTGATATTACTAAAAAGCACCAAAACTTAAAATGACATGAAAAGTGTTTGGTGTTCACCTTAAACTAAGGAAAGGGATTTAAGCCCTTGAATGAGAGGTACCCATGTCGTTTAGTATAAGTGTTTCTTAAATGACACAACCCAAGGTATAAATTTTTTGCAAATTGCATATACATTAAAAATATGGAAAGTATTACTGAATTATCCCCAATGAATCGTGGCAAACATACAAATCAACTGGAGTAGGATTTCTGGCAACCGAGCAATTAAGCCGACAACCACTTTTTTTCTAAGCACTCTCTCAAACTGATATTCAATTGTCATATCGCCATCTCAAATTCTCTTTCAAATCTCAATCAATACAATAAAAATTCCATCTCCAACCCAAAAATATATCATGCACATCACTTATCTCATCCCAAATTAAAACTTACACAACCTTATAAATGCTATATAACAAAAACACAACAATTAGCGTAGATAATCATTCCAACAAAAAAAACCTTTGATAATCACCGATAAATAAATATTACTAGAAAGATCAAAAGCTAGAAGTTGAACAACATAAATACAAACGACATATAGTAATGCATACAAAACAATTGAGTGGAATATTTTCGAGATAACTACAAAGGAACATAATTAATCCCCATAAGAAGAATGTAGATGCGGAGAAGAACTACCCTAAATCTAACATTATTGTTGCACAAGTAAAATCTTCCGTGCATTTAAAGTCTTGTTGAAATGTCATGATCTACGACCTTAGCTTGACTTTTCGTTTGGGAGAAAAATATGATGGTAGTATAAGTTATCACATGGATGAATGACACCATAAAACCAAAGAATTGATTATTGCAAACCATTATAGCGCTCCCACTATACTTCATTGGATGCCTGAACCTTAACCAAAACACAAAGGAACAACATTATTAACACATGAAGAGAGATTTTCCATATATTATTAAGCATAATAAGTTAAATATGGAATAACGAGAACTTAAAATACATTAGATTAGCAATAACTAAAAGATGCACGGAAAGTTTATATAATAATACATTTTTTTATTTAGCATGAAAATAGGCCAGCATTACTAAAACACGCCCTATAAAAAGATTCTTCTTCATGATAAACAAATCACATGAAAGATAAGTCTTTTCAAAAGAGTAAAACAATAAACTACAACAAAATAATATTTAATAATTAAATTTTCTTACATCATCATCTGATGGGGCACCAAAGAGAGGTATGCCCATAACTTCTACAACAGGAATGGTGGAGGTCATTATGCTAGGGAGTGTATTGAGATCGGTTGTGAATGTTACAGTGTGGAAAACCTAGGTATTATGCTAGAGAATGCGATAAAAACTTCGTTGCTAATGATGTTGAGTGTTACATGTGTAAGTTGACTGGTCATTATTCTACGGAATGTAAGGAGAGTGTTGTTACTGTTAATGGTGGTGAATGTTACAGGTGCTGGAAAGCCGGTCACTATTTTGAAACGACCAAAAACATGGATAGAATATTTTGGCACTTCTTGCAACGAACGGTATCTTGTCGAGGTACACGGAGCTGAGTATCACCAGTTTGACATTTTGCAATATAGGGAAAATTACTATAAGTGGGTTTTAAGGTATCGTATTGATCTCACAAAGTTCGGTATAGCTGAAGATATGTGGTTTGGGATGTCACATGGAGTTGGAATATTAAATTTAAGGTTGTCTGAAAAAGAGAAAGAAGAGCGAGAAGGTGATGACGTGTTACGAATTGTGATAGCGACACCTGATATGATCTACCAATGTACGAGATTACATTAACCGTTAAAAATTAAAGAAATCGTAATAACTGTAAATCCCAATTATATGAATTTTCTATATAATTTCAGTTTTTCATTATTATTTTATATTGAATCTCCATAACTTCTACCGTACACAATTGTTTGCATAAATGAGGACATGACCAAATGCACAAGAAACTCAGATATTAATAATTAACAAAAATTTATAAAATATTAATAATAAACATCTTTTAATTACCATCGAAATTCACAATTTCTTGTCGAGAATTGACTCTGTATCTAAGTAGTTGAGTCATGTATAATGGAAATAAAAATGCCAAAATTACTAGATTCAAATATTAGATACAGAGCATGATCCATAATGCAACTGGAGTAGCCGACAACAACATTTTTTTAAGCACTCTCTTAATCTGATATTTAATTGTCATTCCACCAACTCAAATTCTCTTTCAAATCTCAATCAATACAATAAAAATTTCATCTCCAACACAAAAATATATCATGCACATCACTTATCTCATCCCAAAAAAATACTTACACAACCTTATAAATGCTATATAACAAAAACACAACAGTTAGCTTAGATTATCATTCCAACAAAAAAAACCTTTGATAATCAACAATGAATAAATATTACTGGTAAGATCAAAAGCTAGAAGTTGAAAAACATAAATACAAACGACATATAGTAATGCATACAACACAACTGAGTGGAATATTTTTTGAGATAATTAGAAAGAAACTTAATTGATCCCCATAGGAAGAATGTAGTTGCGGAGAGGATCTACCCTAAACCTAACATTGTTGTTGCACAAGTTAACTCTTCTGTGCTTTTAAAGCCTTGTTGAAATGTCATGCTCCACGACCTTAGCTTGACTTTTCCTTTGGGAGAAAAATATGATGGTAGTATAAGTTATCACATGGATGAATAACACCATAAAACCAAAGAATTGACTATTGCAAGACTTACCATTATAGCGCTCCCACTATATTTCATTGGATGCCTGAACCTTGAGAAAAAGACAAAGAATAACTTTATTAACACCTGGAGAGAGATTTTCCATATATTATTAAGCATAAGAAGTTAAATATGGAATAACGAGAACTTAAAATACATTAGATTAGCAATCACTAAAAGATGCACGTAAAGTAAATATAATAATACCTTTTCAGATTTAGCATGAAAATGGGTCAGCATTAAAACATGACCTATAAAAAGATTCTTCATTCTGATAAACAAATCACATGAAAGATAAGTAATTTAAATAGAGTAAAACAATAAACTACAAAAAAATAATATTTAATAATTATATTTTCTTACATCATCATCTGATGGGGCACCAAAGAGAGGTATGCCCACAACTTCTACAACAGGAATGGTGGAGGTGTTATGTCTGTCATTATGCTAGGGAGTGTATTGTGATCGTTGGTGAATGTTACAAGTGTGGAAATCCTAGGCATTATGCTAGAGAATGCGAGAAAAACTCTGTTGCTAATGATATTGAGTGTTACCTGTGTAAGAAGAATGCGGATTATTCTAGGGAATGTAAGGAGAGTCTTGTTGCTGTTAATGGTGGTGAATTTTACAGGTGCTGGAAACCCGGTCACTATTTGAAACGACTAAAAACGAAGATGGATAAAATATTTTGGGACTTCTTGCAACGAACTGTATCTTGTTGAGTATCACCAGTTTGACATTTTGCAATATAGGGAAAATTACTATAAGTGGATTTTAAGGTATCGTATTGATCTCAGAAAGTTCTGTATAGCTGAAGATATGTGGTTTGGGAGTTCACGTGGAGATAGAATATTAAGTTTAATGTTGTTTGAAGAAGTGAAAGAAGAGTGAGAAGGTGATGGCGTGTTACGAATTGTGATAGCGACACCTGAGATGATCTACCAATGTACAAGATTACATTAACTGTTAAAATTGAAGAAAACGTAATAACCGTAAATCCCTATTATATGAATTTTCTTTAGAATTTCAGTTTTTCGTTATATATTTTATATTGAATGCCTATAACTTGTACACAGTTGTTTGCACAAATGAGTACATGACCGAATGCACAGGAAACTCGGATATTAATAATTAACTAAAATTTATACAATATTTACAATAAACGTCTTTTCAATACCATCGAAATTCACAATTTCTTATCGAGAATTGACTCTGTATCTAAGTAGTTGAGTCGTGTATAATGGGAAAAAACATGCCAAAATTAATAGATTCAAATATTAGATACAGACCATGATCCATAATGCAGAAATGGAAAAGTATAATAATATTGACACAAATCAACATGCATATTTACCACATTCATTATTAAGAAAAAACATTCTAAGAATATAGGTCTTCAAATTGTAATATTTTTTTATTAAGTTGTGGTAAGAGTTTTACTCAACACACATGTCAAAATATATGTGTATTGTACTATTTTTATTCAAGTTAACTTAGTAATTTAAGTGAAACCCACTAGCACCATAGTAGCATGCATCAAAACTTAGTAATCAAACAATAAAATAAGGCTCAAGAATAAAAAATTAAGACTTTCTTAGAGTACATATATCAAAACAAATTTCTGATAGTTATTTATCCATTATGTGCAATAATGTCAAAAAGGAAAAGAGATTTCGTTAAAGCACATATATTAACACAGTGAAAAAAAATTAATTTATGAAATTCATTACCTGGTTATTTTAATAATGCTTAGGCAGGAGATTTCATAAAAGCAAAACACCAAAAGTCCTGATATCAATAAAACAATATAGTGAGGTAAAAAATTCGATAACAACCCATAAATACAATAGATCCAAGTACAAAGGGTTTCATATAATACTTATTACTTACAAATATCTTTCTCTGTTGAAATGGCATGACCAACGACCTGTGAAGTAAACAACTCAATCAAAAATGCATAAAGTAAATAAAACATTCTAAAAAAAACTTAGATATTTACTTAAATTTCAATTTAAAATTTCAACAAATTATAAAGTTCTAATAAAAAACAACAATCACCAACAATTAAAAGTTAAATTTTTACCACTTATAACCCATCCATAATATTGCACAATTTACTGCTTTATAAACCTAATCAATAATTTAGTTTCAATTTACCAATCACTACTATTAATCTCAGATTACATATCAAACAGACATTTTTTATAGAAATTTTACAATAATAATTGAAAACAATTCTAATATTCAAGTTTTATTTTACAATTTAACAAATACATAAATTGTAAAAAAAATGATAAATCAGATAAAAATAATTACCTATTTCATAATATTTCAAAGTGTTTATGATATAGCAACAACATCTTTGGACAATTGCAGTATTTGTTTGTAACTCTGAAGTAAACTGATTTTGATATCCTGTTGAATTTTTCACTTGAATTGATAAATACTAGTAATTGATGAAAGGTGAAAGTTTTTAAAATATGGGAAGAGAGAGGGGGCTATGAATTGATGGTAGGTTTTTAGGTTGTTATCTTTTTTTGGTCTGAAGGTTTTAGGTTATTAAAATCTTTTTTTTGGGCTTTTTGTTTTTTCAATTTCGTTGGGCTTAAACTATTGAGTTTTAAGTGAATGTTTGACAGGGCCGGTTTGAAAGTTTTTTTTATTGAAAAAGCGTTTTAAAATATTTTTAAATGTTTAAAAATATTTTTTACCCTAAAAAACATTTTATTTAAGAAACGTACTAAATATGTTAATGTAAAAAAAACACAGCTATTATAAATTTCAAAATTATTTTTAATCATTTTTTTAAAATTTAATTTTATTCTGAAAATATTTTTTTACTCTAAAATACTTACTTCCAAACTAGGCCTAATTTTGATACAAAGGAATAGCTAATCAACACGCGATGACACGCGGTCCGTGTTATTTGGGTCAATCCTAAGCGAGTGATGGTTTATGTTGCAGGATTTTTGCCATCCAGGGTGCTACATTCATGGAGACTCTTGGATTGGTTTTCCACAACTTTATTTTCACTATTTTGGTGGCTCGCATTTCATTCCCGACTATAATAGTAATCTCTTTTCCTTTATTTCTTATGTTTTAAGATATTTTAGTTCACCAGATTATCTCTTGCCTACACATGATTCAGTAGCAGCACTTGGAAAAGTTACCTTATTAAAAAATTCCAAGACGTGTTTATTTTTAATATCAAGAAGCATACCATAAGTATAGTCATATTTAATAGTTTGCATGTTATCCTTATAGAATGCACATTGGCTAAGCTTTACAGTGGAGCAACAATGTCCAAAGCCGCATAGCAGTGGCAAATTTTCTGGAGAGAACAGGGCAACCATGGTGAGAAAGGAGCAACCACGATGGCTTTGTACATATCCGAACTTTAATGGCCATGTAGATTTCGATATTGCCAGCGTGGTGTAAGTAGGATACAACAATTTTTTTTTTGTAAAGATATCGAAAACCATAATAATTTAATTTAATTTAATTAAAATTTATAACTTAATGTTTAACCATCGGTTACGATTTTCAAAACCATAACCGCGCCTTTTCGTTTCATATTTTTAAACGGTTTTGCGATTTTTAACTATAATCTAATGATAGTTTTGTGAATATATTAATTTCGTAAAATAAGATACACATATAAGAAAATTTTCCAAGGTATATGAAAAATTGTGTTGGTCTTAAATTAAATTGCATATTTATTATGTGATTGGTTAAATCTAGTATTTAGATTCTGGTTTTACGATTTCAATATACTATTTTACCCAGAAAATTATAGAATATGAAAGTACATATATGATAATACAAGATTTTTGGTTATTCGGTTTTATTTTTATCTGAATCCACAACCTAATAGTTTTAACCATCGGTTACACATTTCAAAACCACATCCTAATGGTATTAACCATAGTCATATAGTAAGGTTTTTAATGAGTTCGCTTATCATTGATTTTGGTTTTTAACCAAAACCGTTGTCATCCCTAGGTGTGCGGTTCCCATAGAATTTTAATGAAGGATCCATGGTCTCGTGCAACAGTAGAGGTTCTTAACTCTTAGACATTTAATGAAGGTTCCATGACTTTGAGTGTAGCTTCCTATATCTTCGTGCAATCATGTAGGTTCCATGGTTGTTGTGTTGTTCACGAGAAAAAACCTAGATCTTGTTGGAAATGATGATGATGTTAGCGATGACATCATGCTGATGTCATGGCAATCTCTATCTTTTTTTATTTGAATTTCAGTCTTTTTTAATTATAAACGAGTAATATTTCTGTTTATCCTTCAATTTAATATTTTTTTTCATGTAAATTAAGTGTAATTTTGAATTTGTTATAATCTTTTTTTCAAAATTTTGCAATTACTAAATGTTTTTGGAAAATACTCAGAGCTTTACTCAATATATTCAAAGATTTTTGAGCATATCTAGAGTAAATTAGAGCTTACTCAAAAACTTTTTGAACATAAGAAAAGACTCTCAAAATCAGAAATATTTTATACTTAAAGACTTGTATACTTAGAGATTTTTCTTCTTTCTCCGTTTTATCCATGAATTGTTGTTCTAAACTATTGAATTTCTCATCGATTCGATAAATTATATTAATGGATGATAAAAGAGAGGAAGAGAGAGAGGCGAAGAAACAATGGTAGGTTTGTAGGTTGTTATTTTTTCTTGGTATGAAGGTTTTAGGTTGTTAAAATCTTTCTTTTAGGCTTTTTTTTCAATTTTGTTTGGTTCAAACTATTGAGTTTTAAGTATATGTTTGACAAGGCCGGTTTGAAAGTTCTTAGATACCTTTTGATTAGGTTTTTCTTGATTTTTGATCCCAAATCATTTGGAGAGAGGAAAGTTCTTGGAATACTTATTTGGTGGTAAATAATATCTTCCTCAGAAGAATAACTCGTTGAAGCGTTAAGATCATCATATACTGATCCAGGACTAGCAATTGGTGAACCCGTTCTCATATTGTGAGAATCCAAATTTAGTTGTTTTATTTTTGTTGTGGAGTTGCTCATAACATGCAATAAAAAAAATGAACATCAAAACCATATTTTCTAAACTTTCCAACAATCCCATTTGATGCATTATATATACCTTGTAGCTTTCATTATCATCGACAGAAAATGAATACTATGACCTCATTCTGGTCACTGATAAACCTGTAAGAATAGCAGTCTGTATCCAAATTGATGATCAATTATTGAAATAATCTAAAATATCAATAACAAAAAAGATTTAGGGACTTAAGATGATATACCAAACATGTTCTTTAAGTTCCTTAATTTATGTATTATCTTTATTTGAGCGTACATCACCAAGCTCAACAGTGTAAACACGTTCCGTAAATTTAAGAGTGTTTATTGTTTCTCCAGTAGCAGATGGATATGGACTAATGCGAACAAACATAAGCGTCTTAGCTTACCCTACTAACAAATCAAAAGATAGAAATTAATTCCTAAAACACCCCCTGAACTAACGCATAATGCTAAGCTTACCAAGTGCATCCTGTTGCAACTGCGTAAGCTTGCTATTCCTGCACGGAACATGTGCATTCTTTTGCGCAAGAGCAGCTATAGAATCACCTAAAGTTGAAAGAGATTTATTGATATGTGTAGTCTCCTTTAAATTATCTCAACTACCTCAGATTTATCAACTCTTTCACTTCTGGCTAAATCCAATAATTGCATACAGCCACGAAGAATAAGAATTATACCAGAAGTGAGGTCTCTTCCTTGAACATGAACAGTCAAGCAACTAGATACATACGTTACATACATATTAAAATTATTCAATATCTTCACCACTAAAAAATATAAATATGTTTCTTGAGATGACTACTTCGAGCTTTCATAGATGTTGAACTAACTACACGATTCTTATGTCTGAGGTTCATTAAATTCATAACATCATCTGTAAATAGTAGATAGAACATATTATAGATTCGCATCTGGGACATTATTACCGTTATGGAAATTATTACGGATTTCTAACTTGCTTAGAAGTTAAGAAAATGCATGATTAAGTAATTTATATATATTGAAAATAAAGAAAGTTGATAAGAAAAAGATATTTTTTGATCTGACCATCAGAGATTTCTCGTTGTGTATTTCCAACATCTGAACAGAGACTTCATAAGCAACTACGTCTTTCCTTTCTTATGAGAATTGATAGAAATCACCTTATCCTCCGTAATTTACTCCCATGGTTTCCTCTGTAAGATGATCCGGACCGGTCTGTTAAAAAATAAATAAAATTTAGTTACACAGATACTTAATATTTGCACAGTACACGTAAAACATTAACATTCTAAAAGTTTTATTTAATTTGTGATCTAAGTGGAAGAATGGAAAATTATTAATATTGTTAAACCAAAGAGCAAGAAGAAGGTTGATAAGAAGGCATAAAATGAAAGAGTCGTGATCCGCTCACCATTTGGACCCTTAATCTTATACCCAGTGAGTTTTAGGTGAAGTTACTAAAAAGCACTAAAACTTAAAATGACATTAAAAATGTGTGTTGTTCACCTTAAACTAAGGAAAGGGATCTAAGCCCTTGAATGATAGGTACCCATGTCGTTCAGTATAAGTTCTTCTTAAATTACACAACCCAAGGTATAATTTTTGTACTAATTGCGCATACATTTCTTTAAATGATTCCGTTTTCGAGTACTTATATGCAATAATCGAATGGAATGATAAATGGTTGCATTATTTTTGGGATGAATTTGCCATGGTGCTATGTTTATGGAATACGGGAGGTGATAAAAGTATAGTTAGGGTTCATTAAAAAAACATGGAAAGTAATACTGAATTATCCGCAACTAACCGTGGCAAACAAGCCGACAACCACAGTTTTTCTAAGCACTCTCTTAATCCGATATTCAATAGTCATTTCACCAACTCAAATTCTCTTTTAAATCTCAATCAATACAATAAAAACTCCATGTCCAACACAAAAATTCATCATCCAGATCACTTATCTCATCCCAGAAATTAATACTACAAAACCCATAAATGTGTCTAACAAAAACACAACATTTAGCTTTGATAATCATTTCAACGAAAAAAACTTATATAATCACCAATGAATAAATATTACTGGAATGATCAGAAGTTAGAAGTTGAACAAATTAAATACAAACTACATATAGTAATGCATACAAAAAAATTGAGTAGAATATTTTTTGAGATAATTACATAGGAACTTAATTGATCCCCATAAGAATAATGTAGACGTGGAGAAGAACTGCCCTAAACCTAACATTATTGCTGCAGAAGTAAACTCTTTCGTGCTTTTAAATCCTTGTTGAAATGCCATGATCCACGACCTTAGCTTGACTTTTCCTTTGGGAATAAAATATTATAGTAGTCTAAGTTATCACATGGATGAATGACACCATAAAACCAAAGAATTGATTTTTGCAAGATTTACCATTATAGTGCTCCCACTATACTCTATTGGATGCACGAACCTTGACAAAAAGACAAAGGAAAACCTCTATTAACACCTTCTACATGAAATCAATATTCAAAGGTTTAGGTTGTAAATGTTTAAATACCTTTAGTTGACATCTCTGTTGATGGTCCCATATGATTAAAACTGTTATTCGACTTGTTCAGCTATGCTATTAATCAAATTCTCATACATGGAACCACCAAGGAGGACTCAGTGAAAGAACATATTTTAGGTGCTAAGTGTTTTGTGCTTTATATCAGAAGAATAATTAAAGATAAGCTTATAGTAGATATTGTTCAAGCTTTTGGTGTTGGTTATGACAAGATACCAAAATTTATGGATAGTTTCTATGAGAATAGATCTGAAAAAGCAGAGAAGTTAGTTGAAAAGTACATTGCTAGTTTGATAGAATCACATTGAAATACAAACGCAATATCACTTCTACAACACTTCAATATCTGTCGCTTTATGAAATATTAGAATTAAATAAAGCAGCGGAAAGATTGTTGGAGATCTTCACATGAAGAGAGATTTTCCATATATTATTAAGCATAAGAAGTTAAAAATGGAACAACGATAACTCATAATACATTAGATTAGCGATCAGTAAAAGATGCACGGAAAGTAAATATAATAATACCTTTTTTGATTCAGCATTAAAATGGGTCAGCATTAAAACACGCCCAGCTGATGCTATAAAAAGATTCTTCTTTCTGATAAAGAAATCACAGGAAAATAAGTCTTTTCAATAGAGTAAAACAATAAACTACAACAAAATAATATTTAATAATTATATTTTCTTACAATATCTGATGGGGCACCGAAGAGAGACTCTTGATGGTGAATTATTTACCTTTAATACTATATAAATAAATCCAAATTAGATTCGTATTTGAAAAAAAAAACTTATGAAATCACGAGTTTTTCATTTTCACTTATTTTACATAAGTAGGGTAATACAGCAGGAGGAACACTGGAAGGTGGTGGTGGTATGACCACAACTGCTACCGTACACAATTGTTTACACAAATGAGGTCATGACTAAATCCACATGAAACTCGGAGATTAACATTAACTCAAAATTTATACAGTATTAACAATCAACGTCTTTTCAATACTATCGAAATTCACAATTTCTTGTCGGGAATTGACTATGTATCTAAGTAGTTGAGTCATGTATAATTGAAATCACCATTCCAAGATTACTAGATTCAAATATTAGATACAGACAACGATCCACAATGCAGAAGTCGAAAAAGTATAATAATATTGACACAAATCAATCCTCACATGCATATTTTCTACGTCCATTATTATGCAAAAACATTCTAAGAATTTAAGTCTTCAAATTGCAATATTTTTTGATTAAGTTGTGGTATGAGCTTTAATCAAAACACATGTCATAATATACGCGTACTATAATATTTTTATTCAAGTTAACTTAGTAATGTAAGTTAATTTAAGTGAAACCAAGTAGCACCATAGTAGCATGTATCATAACTTAGTAATCAAACAATATAATTGGCTCAAGAATAAAAAAAATTAAGACTTTCTTAGAGTACATATATCAAAACGAATTTCTGATAACTATTTATCCTTTGTCTGCAATAATGTCAAAAAGGAAAATAGATTTAGTTAAAGCACATATATTAACACAGTGAAAAAATTTAATTTATGTAAATTTTCATTACCTAGTTATTTTAAGCTTTAATACTTGCACATGATTTTCATAAAATCAAAACACCAAAAGTCCTGATATCAATAAAACAATATAGTGAGGTATCAAATTCTATAACAACCCATAAATACAAGGTATCCAAGTACAAAGGGTTTCATATAATACTTATTACTTACAAATATCTTTCTCGGTTGAAATGACATTACCAACGACCTGTGAAGTAAACAACTCTATCAGAAATGCATGAAATAAATGAAACATTCTAAATAAAAACTTAGATATTTATCTAAAATTCAATTTGAAATTCCCTTTGGAAGCTCTTAGAAAAATGTTTTCTATAAATGTAAATCTTTATAAAAGAAAGGTGCAAATTTCAAAAGCTTGCAGTATCTGTAATAATATGGAAGAAACCACTAAACACATGCTTTTCGAATGCCCTTGGGCAAAAGCAGTTTGGTTGGCTTCTCCAATGACACTAAGAACTAGCAACCAGCGTACAACTAAGTAGTACACTTGGATCTTAATACACTCTGGGAAGCTAATACAAATGTGGGAAAGGAAGGATATTTACTAGAACAACTAGCTATTATACCTTGGTATATATGGAGAGAAAGAAATGGTTATGTTTTTAAAAATATTAGCCCCTACCCTATAAATACTCTACAAAGAGCCTTAGCCTTGGGGAATGAGAAAAAAATTATATTTCATCCAGGGATAACTGTACAAGTCTGAAGGAACTGAAAAATATCTCTTTCAAAAGGCAAATAAAAAGAAATTTTATAAGTGCTAACAACACAGTTTTTAAGGATGACTCTTTAAGTCTGAGGAAAAAAGATAATACTTTGTCCGATATGAAAGTTTGAAAGGAAACAAAAATTGGAAAATATTCTTTAGAAAATTATGTTATATCAATATATCAACTACAAAGACAAGAACAAAATGATATAAGAGAAAATAAAAAGACAGTAAGTAAATGGGTACCCACACCTAATAAATGGTACATAATAAACTGTGACGCTTATTAAAAAATTAATATATCTTATATTACATGTGTTGCTAGGTATCATCAAGGATCAATTATCATTAGAGTTAATAGTTATGTGGAAGCTGAGGCTTTGGGCATATGTAATGTTGGAATTATTTAATAAAAGACAATTAGAATTTGAGGAAAAATATTGAAAATTATTTAATATAAAATGATTTTCTTTACTTTATGATGACTTAATAGCTCTTGATTGGCACATTAATGGCTTTTTATTTCAGTTGTTACGGAAGTTACCAATGTTTGGTCAATAAAACGACTAGCTTTAATGAGCATTGAAGGCCTTCTATCACTAGCCATTGAAGAGCATTTAAGTGAGAAGAAAAAAAAATTTCTTGAGAAAATGACAAAACTATTCTAGAGAGATTAGGAAATGAAAAACTATTCTAGAGTATTTATAGAATAGAATGTAGAAGTGATTTGAGAATATAGAAAAGACTATTCTACTTCTTGGTGGTGTAGAATAGAATGTGGAAAGAAGTTGAGAATATAGAAACGACTATTCTATTTCTCTCTCAAATATTCTGATATAATATTTCTATAGAGTAGAACTTCAGAATATCTTTTTAAGACCATTTTTTTTGTTGAATATTTATTTTTTCGTATTTTCCGTGTAAGTTTCGTTATTTACAATTTATTGTCAAAGTGTAGTGTTACTTTAATTAAAAATTATCTTTTGTTTTTTTGTGAAACACTATTTTTCTAGTTTTACAAATCAGTGGATATTACTTTTATATCACTAGTTTTTTTAGTAATGGGTTTTCCAATCTCTGCAGTTGCTTCATTATTAAATGCAAAGAACATTCCCAACGTTATTATGTTTGAGCCTTTCAATGGTTCTAACTACAAACATTTGGCACAAAATCCACTGATATGCCTTGAACAACATGGACTAGACCCTATCAATCTCGAGATACTCCTCGCCATCGAGGCTAATGGGGAATATACCAAAGAACTACATTATAGGTTTCTGGCTCTTAAAGTTATGTTCAAGAAAGCTAATTCAGTGGTTGGAGGATGGATCTTGGATAATGTGATGAATCCCACCTTTATTTGTGTGTCGTTGAAAATTCAACAAAGACTATCTGTGAAACGGTACAGAAAAGGCATGGCGTTTATGATTCTGATGAAAAGAAATACGTCACTGGAAAATGAGCCAACAAGATATAATTAGTCCTGTACAAGTCGAAAAGTGAATCGACCAAAGGATAAGACCTTATCTTTCCATATTTAAATAAGTTTTAGGATTACTTTGACACCTACTCCCTTATCCAACCACCCTTCGAATCTTGTTGCACTAACTATCTTTCACAAACATGATTATACCCTAGTTGGATGTCAAATCTATATATGAATGAAGATTGTTATAAAGATATCTATATAGTTCAACTTGAAGGGTTGGTTGTTTTGGGTCAAGGGGATAAAGTATGAAAACATAGGAAATTGTTTTGGTTTGTCAAACGGCCAACTTTCTAATGAACTAGTATCTCAATAAAATATGGATCAGTTTGTATTACACTTTTGTCAATATGTGTATGTCATGATCCACTTTTAGTACTTTCATTCATGGGCCTCACTTATTTATTCTTCTATTTGTGAATAAAAAATGTGGGGAAGCTGATCCTAAGGATAAAATTCATTAGAGTCAATAGTGGAATTTACTTTAGTCAGTATCACTATGTTGGAATGGCTTGACTCTTTGATGTAGTGTCTAGTAAAATTCCTTATAATACAAGTATTCATGTATAAGAAAATTGTGGGGGTGTGTATTTTTAATGAATATGCAATAATTATAAGGAGTGTGATGTTCGTAATGATTATTTTCAACCTGGTATTGTTTATATTGTAAAGAGATCAAGTGATGACCATTGGGTTAGTTTTTTGTCATTTGATAAAGTACGTGCGATGTAATATATATATATATAGATCTATATTCTAACAAAATACATGTGGTTTTGATGCATTTTTGTAGAATATCATGTAATTGACTTATTGACAACTATGTGATTTGAACCCACACCCTTTCAAACCGTAGACTAAATCTGGAACCTTAGCCAACACGGCGTAAACTATGCATAAATGAAAATATTACACTTAATGAATTATTATCCATGGTGGTCATATTGAGAAGGACTTATGAATTCACCGTTGAGGTTGTTGTATATTGCTCCTACTTAATGAATTCATAGTCATGTGTGGCGGTCCGTTTGAGACAGGCTTGATGAATTCATTGTTGAGGTTGTTGTGTGTTTTTCATACTTAATGAATTCATATCCATGTGGGTGGTCCTTTTGAGACAGACTTGATGAGTTCACCGTTGAGCTTGTTGTATAGATTCACATCCGGGACATTATTACTGTTCTGGGAATTATTACGGATTTCTAAATTATTTAGGAGTTAAGAAAATGCATGATTAAGTAATTTATATATATTGAAAATAAAGAAAGTTGATAAAAAAAGATTTTTTTTTATTCGACCATCGGTGACTAGAAGATCTCTACCTTGATCGTTGTGTATTTCAAACATTTGAACAAAGACTTCATAAGTAACTACGTCTTTCCTTTCTTATGAGATTTGATGCTCTGTAATTTACTCCTATCGTTTCCTCTGTAAGATTATTCGGACCGTGAAAAAAGAAATAAAATTTAGTTACACAAATTCTTAGTATTTGCACAGTACCACATAAAAGATTACCATTCTAAAAGTTTAATTGAATCCCTGATCTAAGTGGAAGAATGCATAATTAATAATATTGTTAAACCAAGGAGCAAGAAGAAGGTTTATAAGAAGGCACAAAATGAAAGAGTCGTGATCCGTTCACCATTTAGACCCTTAATCTTATACTGGATTAGTTTTAGGTGAAGTTACTTAGTGCCCGTTTGGAAGTGCTTTTTTGGAGAAGCACTTAAAAGTGCTTTTAGCCTTTTAAGAGTTTTTTTAACTTTGAAAAGCACTTTTATGAGAAGCACCTAATAGGTGCTTCTTAAAAAAAGCACTTAAAATAATTTTAGATTTCAAAATTATTTTTAATAATTTTTTAAAATTTTGAATTTTATTCAAAAAGCGCTTTTTTAGTCTAAAATAAACACTTCCAAACGGGCCCTTAAAATAACCATTAATAACTTCAAAAGCTAGACTAAACTTAAAATGTCATGAAACGTATGTGTTGTTCACCTTAAACTAAGGAAGGGGATCTAAGCCCTTTGAATGAGAGATACCACGCCGTTAAGTATAAGTGCTTCTTAAATGACACAACCCAAGTTATAATTTTTTTACTAATTGCATATACATTATTTTAAATGTTTGCGTTTTCGAGTACTTATATGCAATAATCGAATGGCATGGTAAATGATGTATTATTTTCGGGATGAATTTGCCATGGGGCTATGTTCATGGAATACGGGAGGTGATAAAAGTATAGTTTGGGTTCATAAAAAACATGGAGAGTATTAATGAATTATCCCCAACTAATCGTGGAAAACATACAAAACTCACTGGAGCAGGATTTCTGGCAACCAAGCAATCAAGCCGACAATCACAGTTTTCTAAGAATTCTCTTAGTCCGATATTCAATTGTCATTTCACCAACTCAAATTCTCTTTCAAGTCTCAATCAATAAAATAAATGTTTCATCTTCAACCCAAAAATATATCATGCACATCACTTATCTAATCCCAAATTAATACTTACACAACCTTATCAATGCTATATAACAAAAACACAACATTTAGCTTAGATAATCATTCCAACAAAAAAAACCTTTGATAATCAACAATTAATAAATATTACTGGAAAGATCAAAAGCTAGATGTTGAATAACATGAATACAAACTACATATAGTAATGCATACAACACAACTGAGTGGAATATTTTTTGAGATAATTACAAAGGAACTTAATTGATCCCCATAAGAAGAATGTAGATGCGGAGAAGATATACCCTAAACCTAACATTATTGATGCACAAGTTAACTCTTATGTGCTTTTAAAGCCTTGTTGAAATGTCATGATCCACGACCTTAGCTTGACTTTTTCTTTGGGAGAAAAATATGGTGGTAGTATAAGTTATCACATGGATGCATGACACCATAAAACCAAAGAATTGATTATTGCAAGACTTACCATTATAGCGCTCCCACTATACTCTATTGGATGCCCGAACCTTGACAAAAAGACAAAGGAACAACTTTATTAACAGCTGAAGAGAGATTTTTCATATATTATTAAGCATAAGAAGTTAAATATGGAATAACGAGAACTTAAAATACATTAGATTAGCAATCACTAAAAGATGCACGGAAAGTAAATATAATAATACCTTTTTTGATTTAGCATAAAAATTTGTCAGCATTAAAACACACCCTATAAAAATATTCTTCTTTCCGATAAACAAATCACATGAAAGATAAGTCTTTTCAATAGAGTAAAACAATAAACTACAACAAAATAATATTTAATAATTTATATTTTCTTACATCATCATCTGATGGGGCACCAACAAGTGGTATAACCATAACTTCTACAACAGGAATGGTGGAGGTGGTATGACTGGTCACTGGAGTGTATTTGAGATCGTTGGTGAACGTTACAGGTGTGGAAAACCTAGGCATTATGCTAGAGAATGCGAGAAAAACTCTGTTGCTAATGATGTTGAGTGTTACCTGTGTAAGAAGACTGGTCATTATTCTAGGGAATGTAAGGAGAGTGTTGTTGCTGTTAATGGTGGTGAATATTACAGGTGCTGAAACCCTGTCACTATTTTGAAGGAAAATTACTATAAGTGGGTTTTAAGGTATCGTATTGATCTCAGAAAGTTCTGTATAGCTGAAGATATGTAGTTTGGGAAGTCACGTGGAGTTAGAATATTAAGTTTAAGGTTTTCTGAAAAAGAGAAAGAACAGCTAGAAGGTGATGGCGTGTTACTAATTGTGATAGCGACACCTGAGATGGTCTACCAATGTACGAGATTACATTGACCGTTAAAAATTAAAGAAAACGTAATAACCGTAAATCCCTATTATATGAATTTTCTTTAGAATTTCAGTTTTTCGTTATTATTTTATATTGAATGCCCATAACTTCTACCTTACACAATTGTTTGCACAAATGAGGACATGTCCAAATGCACAGGAAACTCGGATAATAATAATTAACTAAAATTTATACAATATTAACAATAAACGTCTTTTCAATACCATATAAATTCACAATTTCTTGTCGGGAATTTACTATGTATCTAAGTAGTTGAGTCATGTATAATGGAAATAAACATGCCAAAATTACTAGATTCAAATATTAGATACATACCATGATCCATAATGCAGAAATGGAAAAGTATAATAATATTGACACAAATCAATCGTCACATGCATATATACTACGTCCATTATTAAGCAAAAACATTCTAAGAATGTAGGTCTTCAAATTGTAATGTTTTTTGATTAAGTCGTGGTATGAGCTTTACTCAACATATATGTCATAATATATGTGTACTCTACTATTTTTATTCAAGTTAACTTAATAATTTAAGTGAAACCTAGTAGCACCATAGTAGCATGCATCAAAACTTAGTAATCAAACAATATAATAAGGCTCAAGAATAAAAAAAATTAAGACTTTCTTAGAGTACTTATATCAAAACAAATTTCTGATAGCTATTTATCCTTTGTCTGCAATAATGTCAAAAAGGAAAATAGATTTCGTTAAAGCACATATATTAACACAGTGAAAAAATTTAATTTATGTAAATTTCATTACCTAGTAATTTTAAGCTTTAATGCTTGGGCAGGATTTTCATAAAATCAAAACACCAAAAGTCCTGAAATCAATAAAACAATATAGTGAGGTAAAAAAATCTATAACAACCCATAAATACAAGGTATCCAAGTACAAAGGGTTTCATATAATACTTATTACTTACAAATATCTTTCTCGGTTGAAATGACATTACCAACGACCTGTGAAGTAAACAACTGATGTCTCCTCATTTGTGTTAGATTAATGTTAGGATGAGACATCATTTTTAGTGATTTAGAAGTCAATAATGTCGATTTTCTTGAATTTTAGTGAACTTTCCTATTTTGAGTCTTGATTTGTTGAATTATTGTTTTTAGAGCATATTGGGTTTAATTATTTATTTTTGTGTGAAACTTTAAAGATAATTATGGAGCTTAATTAGAGTCCAAGTCAAAGACTACAACTTATGGAAAGAGATTAGCATGGTAATTGGAGATAAGGAAATAAAAGCTAAAAAGATAGAAAAGGAAAAGCTACCTAAATCTGGGATTCTGCATACACGTCCAAAGATGTGGGTTTTTACCTAAGAAATAGGCCGATTTTGGTGATTTCCTTCTTTAAAGGTCAAGATAATTCTGTTGCGATTCTTTTGGTATCTTATGGAGCTCAAACCGACCAATACCGAAGAAGATATGCTCAAAACGGTCCAACAGTGTTTATCTTTATTTCCATACGAATTTGAGTTGGGCTAGAAGTCCAATACCTTACCTCTTCCTCAAGAAAACGAATTAGGTCTTCTAAACACCTATAAATACACCCTTATATCACTTGTAATTCAACCCTATTAATCCTTGCCTCATAGTAATTAGTTCTTAAGGTTTTATTCTTCCAGTTTATTGTAGAGAGCAAGATGATGTCTTTTGTAATTTCTTTTAGTTTATTTCCTTCAGGTATGAACTAAACCTCCCATAGCTTGGGTTTTGCATCATGTATAATCTATGAATTATAATTCTTCTATCTAAGTTTCTTTGAAAATTATATGTTTTAATCTGATATTAGCTACTTACTTTATATTTGTTTATGTGTTTTGATTTAATGTCTTTCCTAGAACTGATCACTTTAGGATTGTTTTAATAGTAGTTAGATGGTCTCCTTGACAGGGTGTTTAACTATTGAACCACCACATAATGTCTAGTGTCGATAGTAGTTCTGACAAAACATGCTTCTAACTAGATAGTCATTAGGGTTTGTTTTAACCACCATATCACCAAGATTGCAGTATTTGTTTAGGGCCTTAGTGGCGTTTGATAACCCTATCTTAAATCACTTCTTGGTTGTGCCGTAGCCCCCTTAGTCGCTCTCAAGGTCTAAGGTATGGGAATTTAGAATCCTGACTAAGTATACCAAGAGCTAATATTCTCCCTTATGAACTAGATTTATAGATAGAATTAGAAGGATTAGTGCATACTAGCAAAACCTAAGCTATACTTCTCATCTCATCTTCTCAGTTATTTATTTTATTGTCTTTAATTTCCTAGTTTTAATTAGTTTTAATTCCTAATTTCGAAATTCTATTTTCTTTTATTTTCTGTCTTTTAATTATTTACTTTTACTCGATATTCCTACCTACGCGAATAACACACTTAAGTCCCTGAGAACGACGTCCTGTAATACTTGCAGTACTGTGTCTATCTAGGGTGAGAGTGCGTAGTTTCTTGACTTATTTTAATCTTATTTTTATCACACCCTAGGCGACACCAAGTTTTTGGCGCCGCTGCCGGGGACTTGTATCTCGTTACCGTGTGGGTTATCTATTTCGAGTAGTAGTTTTTAATTAGTTTTTACTTTTTACTTTTTAGTTTAGTTTTATTTTTCCAGATTTACGCTTGTGTTTTGCTTTAGTCTTTTTCAGGTTTCACAGTGTTTAATTCTTGGCCTCCTTTATCGGAGCCTGAGAGGAGCTTCAGACCTTACAACAAACGAGTTCGTGAGGAAAGAGCCTTAAGAAGAGTAATGGAAGCCCGAGATCCACCACTTGGAGGGGCTCAACAAGATCCTCCCCTTGGTGCTCAAGATCCACCACTCGGTGGACAAGAAGGACAACAATTACCAGTAGGAGGAGGTAATGGGCAGAATAACCTTAATAATCAACAGAACTGAGTTGAACAAGATCTTCCTGGCCTTAATGTACCATTCCATGTTCAACCCATCGGTTACCGCCCTCCTGAGATTCCGAATATCAAATTTAGACCCGATCCGGGTATGCTCAGTCAATTCCAAAGATTCGGACTATATACTGGTACAGCAATACAAGATCCGGTAAAAGCGATTCAGAAGTTCATGCAGATTTGTGATGCATACATTAATCCTGGCATTACACGCGAGCAACTGTATTGTCATATGTTTTCGTTTTTCTTGACCGGAAGAGCTAGCGATTGGCTAGAAAGACAACCACATGGAACCATTAATTCTTGGAGAGAACTTCAAGCTGCATTCTTTAACCGATTTTATCCGAAGAGCGTGAGACTTAAAGATCAAACCGAGCTTGCAAGATTTTGCCAAGAAGATGGAGAAACAGTGGGAGAAGCATGGACAAGATTTCAACAAAAATTAGCTAGATGTCCTCTCCATGGTTATACACCTGCTCTACAACTTGCAATATTTTATGAAGGACTTAATGATAAAGGTAGAGAAAAGGTGGATAACATTGGAAAGGGTAATTTCGTGTCCATGAATCAAAATGAAGCTTTTGAGGTGTTAGAGAATATTATGGAACAAGAAAGAAGTTGGTCTTCAACGCGAGATTCTGTAGCAAAGACCCGAGGAACGCTTCGTTTAGATGCAGAAACTGCGAACTCAGCTCAGATATCCTCTATAGAAAATCAAATCAAGGAGCTGAAAATAGCAATGGAGAAGAATTTAGCCGCTACAAAAGTAGTACAAGAAGCACAAGGTTGTCAACAATGTGGAGTTAACGATCATACATGGGAAGAGTGCGAAGCAAATCCGCAGTCTGTTTACTTTATATCCAACCGATGGGGCAACCGAAACCATCCGGGTATGCAGTATTCAAATCCAAAAGGGGCCGCTAATCTTGGTCATTATCAACCGCGCCCCCAGAACAACTCTTTTCAACACAGAGGTCAGTACCAAAATCAATATCAGAATAGACCTGCTCCCCCACAACAACCTGCTCAAGATGCCTATACCGATTCATTAGATCAGAAAGCTTTACCTCAATATCCGCAAGAAGGATCTATGGACAATACACAAATAGCACAAGCTTTAGACAGTTTGACCACAACAATAAACGCTCAGGACGAGAAGGTTAGAGGACACGATGCCATACTTCAGATGCTAAGTACTCAAGTAGAACAGTTAAACAAAGTGTTAACAAGTGTAGTAGAACAAAAAGAAGTAAAGGCAATCGAAGGAGGTAAAAACAATGTTGGGTTCGAAGCTTGCAAGGCTATTTGCCTTGAAATTGAAGAAGAAAAGGAGGGATCACCGCATGCTGCCATTAGTGCCGTGGAAATTCCGAGTACTGAAGAAGAACCAACCAAGTCTAGCCCCGTGGAATCTGACTGTTCTGAAGTTTATGTGGAGGACGATCAAGATAAAGCCGAATTTATACAGTTACTGAGGAAGGTGCAAGAGGAGATTCGATCGGTAGTGGATAATGCAGCTGAGCTGGCTAAAGAGAAAGAGGAAGAAGCCTCAAAGGAGGAATTGGAAGATGAAGTTGCACCTGCTGTGCATGAAGAGAAAGAAGAAGAGAAGGTGGAATCGCCACCTATTGTTCAACCAGTGTCATCAACTATTCCTGATACAAATCCTAAGGATGACACTGTACTCAAGACATTTGTAGAGGCGTATCAACCTGAAAATATCAACGCCCAAATGCTTGAGATTGCGAAGAGAGGACTTACACCGCAACAATTTTTTATGCAAGTTATTCATGAGAAAGAAGCGAGTGTAGAGATCCCGAGAGAAAACCTGAGGGTTTCAAGAAGAAGTGAAAGAGAGCTACCTACAAAGCTAAAGATCCGGGAAGTTTTAACCTTCCTATTCAATTACATGGTATGCTCAAGGTGAAAGCGATGTACGATGTGGGTTCTGGTGTGAATCTTATGCCTAAGTCTGTGTTCGAAAGACTTGGACTTCAGAAATCAGAGAAAACTCCAGTGAAGTTGCAGTTTGCTGACAACTCAGTTAAAAGGACATGGGAACAGTGGAGGATGTCTTAGTCCGTGCAGGTAATATCGCCATCCCTACTGACTTTGTTATTCTTGAGTTTGATGCAGATAAGCAGGTTCCGATCATACTTGGACGGCCTTTCATGGCCACAAGTCAAAGTGTGATCAACTTCCAAGATGGGACCATCACCCTTCATGCTAAGAAGGTATCCGAGACCTTCTATGTCTTGGGTAAGAAATCGAGGAAGCTGGATCCCACAGTTCCCATCATCCACAGCCTTTCACATCACAAAGTCCCTCCTGAGAAGATCCACTAAAAGCCTGTGGATACTGAGCCAAACATTGAGTTTGGGGTTGGCCAAGAAATTCTATGGAAAGCTCACAAACGCGTGAATAGGCAACGAAGTTTCAAAGACTCGTGGATGGGACCGTTCATTGTCACTAAGGTTGTTTCAGCCAAAGTGATAGAAATTCGCCCCAAAACTGGGGTCAAGCGCAGATTAGTTGACGTTCATAGCCTTACTCGCTGTTGGGGAGGCTATATTCGCACATCTTGACAGAGGTAACACGTCTAACTTTGAAAGACGTTAAACAAAATTGCTGTACGGGAGACAACCCGTAGTTTTTTTTAATTTTTATGTCATTAATTTATGTTTAGTTTAGTTGTTTTTAGTAGATAATGCATATTTGAGAAAGGTATTAGTGTTTTTGGTGTGTAGGAATTGGAGAAATCGAGTTAGGGAACGCGAGGAAAATTTTTGGAGCAAAGGAATGACCCCCAAGGACTACCCTTGCGGACTACCCCTAGTCCGCAGTCCTGGTCCGCAGGGTCAAAACCCGTACCACGGGTGGAGCCACGGGGTTGATCCAGAACCGACGAAAAAATGACCCGCGGACTGCCCCATGGTCCGTGCCATGGTCCGCGAGGCACAAACACGTGCCACGGGGTAGGTCCACGTGTATTTTGACGTAGAAGCCGCGGACTACCCCTCCGGTGTACCGCACCCTGGTCCGCAGAGCAAAAACGCGTGCCACGGGTCTCATCCAGTGAGCAAAAATTTTCGAGCATCAGATGTCACGGACTATCCTGCGGTGTACCCATGGTCCGCAGGGGTAGTCCGCACGAGCCGCCAGAGAGAGAAAAGAAAGGGTTTCAAGGTTATATGAAGATCTAATGCTCATTATTCCGGATTTATTAAACCCAAAGCCTATTTCTCTTCTCCAAAACTCTCCTAACTCCATTAAAGCTCATCAAAACCTTCACCAATCACCAAAACACTACCCAATCATCAAGAAAAACACATCAAACCTTCTATCCACATCAATACAAGAGAGAATCAAACACCCAATCATCACCAAATCCATTCAAATTGAAGAATCAAAGAGCCAAATTTTCAAAATTCATCCTACAATTTCTTAAATCCAAGCCAACCCATTACAAATCCACCTCACCCACATAGAGATTCATCACCAATTCACCCATCCTAGGCCAAGTCAAGCTTGTTCAACCATTAATTCACAAGTTCAAATTTCAAGGATTGCTAAAGCTTTGAGTTGGGGGTTAATTGAAGATGACTAATAGAACAACAATTTTATCTAACAAGAGGGAGGTGAAGAGTAACAAGGGATTGGATTTAAACAAGAAGAAATCAATTGACAAAGGTTCTAGTTCTAAATCAAAGGGTAAAGAGAAAATTGAGAAGAGTGGGATACCTTTGTTTGATCGTAATGGTAAAAAGCTTTATTATTATGCAAAGGAGAAAACTCAAACTCAACAAGATCTTATATCTATAGAGAAAGAGGATACTTCAAGGGACCTGAAGACTTCTGCAGAGAAACAGTTGACAGAACTACCTTTTGCTTATGAGAAAGTATTCAAGGAAGAAGTTGGAGATGGAGAATACAAGAGATTCTTAGAGCTTGGTGAGAAATTGGGTTGGTATACGTTCATGGTAAGACGTTCTGAACTATGTCATGAATTAGTTTTGGAGTTCTATTTAGGCCTCTTTAGCCGAGAAAGTAAAGGTTGTGTTCCGATTAGAGGAAAGTTAGTTCCTTTCACAGTTGAGGAGATTAGAAATCACTTCAAGTTTAAGAAATTGAAAGGTTTTTGCAAATTTGAAGAAGCGGTTGCTAAGCGAAAAATCTTTGATGAGGAATTACTTTTTGAGCATGTATTAGACAAAGAGAAAGTGCAATCACATAAGGGAGAATTGAAGGCACCTTGGCCTTACAAATATCTTCAAGCAGATGCTAGAATTTGGCACAATTTCCTTGTCCCAAACATCTTTGGAAACACACGAACTTTGGATGTGACTATGAAGTACGCTCTACTTTTGTACTGTATTTTGAGAGGAGAAGAAGTTGATGCGGCACAGTTGATCTATGAGGAGGTGATATGATTCTCGGTTTCTCCTAAATCAGTTTATAATGTCAAATTTCCTACTATGATCACGTGTCTTGTGCGAAAAGCGAATGTAACGTTGGGTGAAGAAGAGAAACTTGAATTTAAAGGAAGTTATATTGATAATGCTTGGATCAAGGATATCTTTCGAAGAGCGGGTTCTACTCAAGTCTCGAAAGAAGAAAAGGAGAAAACTTGGCAAGAGAAGATGGAGGAGCGTTTAACGAAATTCGAAGCAGCTCAAACTTCTTTAGTCAATGATATGGCACAAATAAATGCTAATCAAGTGCACATCATGAAACTCCTTGAGCAATTAACGAAAGGTCCAGCAATTCCAACCTTGGATATCAATGATGCGAGGCAATAGCCTCGAGAGTATGTTCTCTTTCTTCCTTACCATTTCTGTAAATATGTTTATCTGCAAATTTTAATTTTTGTTTTTCGAGTCTTTTGCGAGTCGTGGGGACACGGCTCATTTTTGAGTTGGGGGTGTGGGGATTCGTTGTCTCTCATCTCTATTTCTCTGTTTTTAGGTAGAAATTAAAATTTTTGATACATGGGAATTAGATGTAGAGTGTGTTTAATAGGTTGAAAGCATAAGCTCAGTGGATTGATGATAGTAAGTAATATGTTTATGAGCTATGTATTTGTATGCTTTGAGTATTTGCAGGAAAACATATGTTGATAGTAAAGAAAAGATTAGTGAGCAATGCGATAGAAAGTATGTTCGCTCTCAGGGAACCTTGAGAAGTGTGTAGGCCGTGAGACCCAAGCTAGTTGAAAAACCATTTGATGAAAGTGCTAAAGGTAAGAAAATTTTCGAAATTACATAGTGTAGAAAGTGATCAAGGCGTTTCTTTCATATTTTTGAAGCCATTGGAGCCTTTTTATACCTTCTCACCTTGTAATTTTGATTTTATATGCTATATCCTTCTCAGCCCCTTCTAGCCTTTCTAAAGCCTTTTATTGAAACACATTATAAGCCATATCCTTTAGATTTTAGGACTTTTCCATATGACCCGCACTCGAATCGCGATGCATAGACAGTTGTTTTAGAGCTTGAGTTTGGGGTGGTGGGTCCACCATTATGGGAATTTTTATTGGGTTGGGATTTTTGAGCTTATTAATTGTGCTTTGTGCTTTATATTGATGATGATTCACAGATTTTATTGTAACCCTTTGCCGGGGTAATAGTGAATGAAAAAGAAGCTTCGAGCTAAAATTGCCAACAAGGGCATTAAAAGAAAAAAAATATATATGAGATAATAGTGTGATATCTCAACATTAAAAAGAGAGTCATAGCTATAGAAAAGAATTGAATTGAAAAGAAAATAAAATATATATATTTGGACCGGCAAAGTGGAATTTTTATGTGACCATCCTATGCTTTAATTGGGTTATTGGGGATGCTAAATTGTGCATCAAGGAATTCATTGGGTTGAGTGACAAACGTTTTATGAGAGTAACTCAAGCTCTAGGGCGATTCGTTGATGGCTAGTGAGGAGAGAGCCAAAAGCTCACTCCAAATTATCCAAATATACTATCATACCGTCCCTAAGCCTACATTACAACCTTAAAGACCTTGTGATTCTTTGCTATGTAATTGAGAAGTGATTGAGCCGTTAGAGATTATTTGAGTGGATCTTTGGATACTAGTGAGGTTTGATGAACAATCTATAGCTCTCTTGGGGAACTGAGTAAAGTCCCAATCCTTCTTACATTGCGAAACTAATTTGATCTTGAATTCAAGCCGTGTTGACTATGGATATAAGAAGTGTACAGGTATGTAGTTTATGAATATTATTGCATGAAATTTTCTGAGTTATGTGCTTTAGGTTTATTCTATATATTCTGCTATGCTTGTTCCCTTGTGTTGAGAATTTTATAAGTGTGTATTTATAGACTTCCCTTTTGTTTTTATCTTTATTGTATCGGGACGATACAACTTTGAGTTGGGGGTCTTGATGTCTCCTCATTTGTGATAGATTAATGTTAGGATGAGACATCATTTTTAGTGATTTAGAAGTCAATAATGTCGATTTTCTTGAGTTTTAGTTCACTTTCCTATTTTGAGTCTTGATTTGTTGAATTATTGTTTTTAGAGCATATTGGGTTTAATTGTTTATTTTAGTGTGAAGCTTTAAACATAATTATGGAGCTTAATTAGAGTCCAAGTCAAAGACTACAACTTATGGAAAGAGATTAGCATGGTAATTGGAGATAAGGAAATAAAAGCTAAAAAGATGGAAAAGGAAAAGCTACCTAAATCTGGGATTCTGCATACACGTCCAAATATGTGGGTTTGTACCTAAGAAATAGGCCGATTTTGGTGATTTCCTTCTCTAAGGGTCAAGATAATTCTGTTGCGATTCTTTAAGTATCTTATGGAGCTCAAACCGACCAATAACGAAGAAGATATGCTCAAAACGGTCCAGCAGTGTTTATCTTTATTTCCATACGAATTTGAGTTGGGCTAGAAGTACAATACCTTACCTCTTCCTCAAGAAAACGAATTAGGTCTTCTAAACATCTATAAATACACCCTTATATCACTTGTAATTCAACCCTATTAATCCTTGCCTCATAGTAATTAGTTCTTAAGGTTTTATTCTTCCAGTTTATTGTAGAGAGCAAGATGATGTCTTTTGTAATTTCTTTTAGTTTATTTCCTTTAGGTATGAACTAAACCTCCCATAGCTTGGGTTTTGCATCATGTATAATCTATGAATTCTAATTCTTCTATCTAATTTTCTTTGGGAATTATATGTTTTAATCTGATATTAGCTACTTACTTTATATTTGTTTATGTGTTTTGATTTAATGTCTTTCCTAGAACAGATCACTTTAGGATTGTTTTAATAGTAGTTAGATGGTCTCCTTGACAGGGTGTTTAACTATTGAACCACCACATAATGTCTAGTGTCGATTGTAGTTCTGACAAAACATGCTTCTAACTAGATAGTCATTAGGGTTTGTTTTAACCACCATAACACCAAGATTGCAGTATTTGTTTAGTGCCTTAGTGGCGTTTGATAACCCTATCGTAAATCACTTCTTGGTTGTGCCGTAGCCCCCTTAGTCGCTCTCAAGGTCTAAGGTATGGGAATTTAGAATCCTGACTAAGTATACCAAGAGCTAATATTCTCCCTTATGAAATAGATTTATAGATAGAATTAGAAGGAATAGTGCATACTAGCAAAACCTAAGCTATACTTCTCATCTCATCTTCTCAGTTATTTATTTTATTGTCTTTAATTTCCTAGTTTTAATTAGTTTTAATTCCTAATTTCGAAATTGTATTTGCTTTTATTTTCTGTCTTTTAATTATTTACTTTTACTCGATATTCCTACCTACGCGATTAACACACTTAAGTCCCTGAGAACGAACTCTACTTATCATTAAAACTTGCATACGTCCTGTAATACTTGCAGTAATGTGCCTGTCTAGGGTGAGAGTGCGTAGTTTCTTGACTTATTTTAATCTTATTTTTATCACAACCTAGGTGACACCAAGTTTTTGGCGCCGCTGCCGAGGACTTGTGTCTCGTTAGCGTGTGGTTATCTATTTCGAGTAGTAGTTTTTTATTAGTTTTTACTTTTCAGTTTTTAGTTTAGTTTTATTTTTACAGATTTACGCTTGTGGTTTGCTTTAGTCTTTTTCAGGTTTCACTATGTTTAATTCTTGGCCTCCTTTATCGGAGCCTGGGAGGAGCTTCAGACCTTACAACTAACGAGTTCGTGAGGAAAGAGCCTTAAGAAGAGTAATGGAAGCCCGAGATCCACCACTTGGAGGGGCTCAACAAGATCCTCCCCTTGGTGCTCAAGATCCACCACTCGGTGGACAAGAAGGACAACAATTACCAGTAGGATTAGGTAATGGGCAGAATAACCTTAATAATCAACAGAACCGAGTTGAACAAGATCTTCCTGGCCTTAATGTACCATTCCATGTTCAACCCATCGGTTTCCGCCCTCCTGAGATTCCGAATATCAAATTTAGACCCGATCCGGGTATGCTCAGTCAATTCCAAAGTTTCGGACTCTATACTGGTACAACAATACAAGATCCGGTAAAAGCGATTCAGAAGTTCATGCAGATTTCTGACGCCTACATTACTCCTGGCATTACACGCGAGCAACTGTATTGTCATATGTTTTCGTTTTTCTTGACCGGAAGAGCTAGCGATTGGCTAGAAATACAACCACATGGAACCATTCATTCTTGGAGAGAACTTCAAGCCGCATTCTTTAACCGATTTTATCCGAAGAGCATGAGACTTAAAGATCAAACCGAGCTTGCAAGATTTTGCCAAGAAGATGGAGAAACAGTGGGAGAAGCATGGACAAGATTTCAACAAAAATTAGCTAGATGTCCTCTCCATGGTTATACACCTTCTCTACAACTTGCTATATTTTATGAAGGACTTAATGATAAAGGTAGAGAAAAGGTGGATAACATTGGAAAGGGTAATTTCGTGTCCATGAATCAAAATGAAGCTTCTAAGGTGTTAGAGAATATTATGGAACAAGAAAGAAGTTGGTCTTCAACGCGAGCTTCTGTAGCAAAGACCCGAGGAACGCTTCGTTTAGATGCAGAAACTGCGAACTCGGCTCAGATATCCTCTTTAGAAAATCAAATCAAGGAGCTGAATAACAATGGAGAAGAATTTAGCCGCTACAAAAGTAGTACAAGAAGCACAAGGTTGTCAACAATGTGGAGTTAACGATCATACATGGGAAGAGAGCGAAGCAAATCCGCAGTCTGTTTACTTTATATCCAACCGATGGGGCAACCGAAACCATCCGGGTCAGCATTCAAATCCACAAGGGGCCGCTAATCCTGGTGATTATCAACCGCGCCCCCAGAACAACTCTTTCCAACAGAGAGGTCAGTACCAAAATCAATATCAGAATAGACCTGCTCCCCTACAACAACCTGCTCAAGATGCCTATACCGATTCATTAGATCAGAAAGCTTTACCTCAATATCCGCAAGAAGGATCTATGGACAATACACAAATAGCACAAGCTCTAGACCGTTTGACCACAACTATAAACGCTCAGGACGAGAAGGTTAGAGGACACGATGCCATACTTCAGATGCTAAGTACTCAAGTAGAACAGTTAAACAAAGTGTTCACAAGTGTAGTAGAACAAAAAGAAGTAAAGGCAATCGAAGGAGGTGAAAACAATGTTGGGTTCGAAGCTTGCAAGGCTATTTGCCTTGAAATTGAAGAAGAAAAGAAGGGAGCACCGCATGCTGCCATTAGTGCCGTGGAAATTCCGAGTACTGAAGAAGAACCAACCAAGTCTAGCCCCGTGGAATCTGACTGTTCTGAAGTTTACGTGGAGGACGATCAAGAGAAAGCCGAATTTATACAGTTACTGAGGAAGGTGCAAGAGGAAATTCGATCGGTAGTGGATTATGCAGCTGAGCTGGCTAAAGAGAAAGAGGAAGAAGCCTCAAAGGAGGAATCAGAAGATGAAGTTGCACCTGCTGTGCATGAAGAGAAAGAAGAAGAGAAGGTGGAATCGCCACCTATTGCTCAACCAGTGTCATCAACTATTCCTGATACAAATCCTAAGGATGACACTGTACTCAAAACATTTGTAGAGGCGTATCAACCTGAAAATATCAACGCCCAAATGCTTGAGATTGCGAAGAGAGGACTTACACCGCAACAAGTTTTTACACAAGTTATTCCTGAGAAAGAAGCGAGTGTAGAGATCCCGAGAGAAAACCTGAGGGTTTCAAGAAGAAGTGAAAGAGAGCTACCTACAAAGCTAAAGATCCGGGAAGTTTTAACCTTCCTATTCAATTACATGGTATGCTCAAGGTGAAAGCGATGTACGATGTGGGTTCTGGTGTGAATCTTATGCCTAAGTCCGTGTTCGAAAGACTTGGACTTCAGAAATCAGAGAAAACTCCAGTAAAGTTGCAGTTTGCTGACAACTCAGTTAAAAGGACATGGGAACAGTGGAGGACGTCTTAGTCCGTGCAGGTAATATCGCCATCCCTACTGACTTTGTTATTCTTGAGGTTGATGCATATAAGCAGGTTCCGATCATACTTGGACGGCCTTTCTTGGCCACAAGTCAAAGTGTAATCAACTTCCAAGATGGGACCATCACCCTTCATGCTAAGAACGTATCCGAGTCCTTCTATGTCTTGGGTAAGAAACCGAGGAAGCTGGATCCCACAGTTCCCATCATCCACAGCCTTTCACATCACAAAGTCCCTCCTGAGAAGATCCACTTAAAGCCTGTGGATACTGAGCCAAACATTGAGTTTAGGGTTGGCCATGAAGTTCTATGGAAAGCTCACAAATGCGAGAATAGGCCACGAAGTTTCAAAGACTCGTGGATGGGACCGTTCATTGTCACTAAGGTTGTTTCAGCCAAAGTGATAGAAACTCGCCCCAAAACTGGGGTCAACCGCAGATTAGTTGACGTTCATAGCCTTACTCGCTGTTGGGGAGGCTATATTCGCAAATCTTGACAGAGGTAACACGTCTAACTTTGAAAGACGTTAAACAAAAGTGCTATACGGGAGACAACCCGTAGTTTTTTTTTTTAATTTTTATGTCTTTAATTTATGTTTAGTTTAGTTGTTTTTAGTGGATAATGCATATTTGAGAAAGGTATTAGTGTTTTTGGTGTGTAGGAATTGGAGAAATCGAGTTAGGGAACGCGAGGAAAATTTTTGGAGCAAAGGAATGACCCCCGCGGACTACCCCTGCGGACTACCCCTAGTCTGCAGTCCTGGTCCGCAGGGTCAAAACCCGTACCACGGGTGGAGCCACGGGGTTGATCCAGAACCGACGAAAAATTGACCCGGGGAATACCCCATGGTCCGTGCCATGGTCCACGAGGCACAAACACGTGCCACGGGGTAGGTCCACGTGTATTTTGACGTAGAAGTCGCGGACTACCCCTCCGGTGTACCGCACCCTGGTCCGCAGAGCAAAAACGCGTGCCACGGGTCCTACCACGGGTCTCATCCAGTGAGCAAAAATTTTCGAGCATCAGATGTCACGGACTACCCTGCGGTGTACCCATGGTCCGCAGGGGTAGTTTGCACGAGCCGCCAGAGAGAGAAAAGAAAGGGTTTCAAGGTTATATGAAGATCTAATGCTCATTATTCCGGATTTATTAAACCCAAAGCCAATTTCTCTTCTCCAAAACTCTCCTAACGCCATTAAATCTCATCAAAACCTTCACCAATCACCAAAACACTACCCAATCATCAAGAAAAACACATCAAACCTTCTATCCACATCAATACAAGAGAGAATCAAACACCCAATCATCACCAGATCCATTCAAATTGAAGAATCAAAGAGCCAAATTTTCAAAATTCATCCTACAATTTCTTAAATCCAAGCCAACCTATTACAAATCCACCTCACCCACATAGAGATTCATCACCAATTCACCCATCCTAGGCCAAATCAAGCTTGTTCAACCATTAATTCACAAGTTCAAATTTCAAAGATTGCTAAAGCTTTGAGTTGGGGGTTAAGTGAAGATGACTAATAGAACAACAATTTTATCTAACAAGAGGGAGGTGAAGAGTAACAAGGGAGTGGATTTAAACAAGAAGAAATCAATTGACAAAGGTTCTAGTTCTAAATCAAAGGGTAAAGAGAAAATTGAGAAGAGTGGGATACCTTTGTTTGATCGTAATGGTAAAAAGCTTTATTATTATGCAAAGGAGAAAACTCAACCTCAACAAGATCTTATACCTATAGAGAAAGAGGATACTTCAAGGGACCTGAAGACTTCTGCAGAGATAAGTTGACAGAACTACCTTTTGCTTATGAGAAAGTATTCAAGGAAGAAGTTGGAGATGGAGAATACAAGAGATTCTTAGAGCTTGGTGAGAAATTGGGTTGGTCTACGTTCATGGTAAGACATTCTGAACTATGTCATGAATTAGTTTTGGAGTTCTATTTAGGCCTCTTTAGCCGAGATAGTAAAGGTTGTGTTCCGATTAGAGTAAAGTTAGTTCCTTTCACAGTTGAGGAGATTAGAAATCACTTCAAGTTTAACAAATTGAAAGGTTTTTGCAAATTTGAAGAAGCGGTTGCTAAGCGAAAAATCTTTGATGAGGAATTACTTTTTGTGCATGTATTAGACAAAGAGAAAGTGCAATCACATAAGGGAGAATTGAAGGCACCTTGGCCTTACAAATATCTTCAAGCAGATGCTAAAATTTGGCACAATTTCCTTGTCCCTAACATCTTTGGAAACACACGAACTTTGGATGTGACTATGAAGTACGCTCTACTTTTGGACTGTATTTTGAGAGGAGAAGAAGTTGATGTGGCACAGTTGATCTATGAGGAGGTGATATGATTCTCGGTCTCTCCTAAATCAGTTTATAATGTCAAATTTCCTACTATGATCACGTGTCTTGTGCGAAAAGCGAATGTAATGTTGGGTGAAGAAGAGAAACTCGAATTTAAAGGAAGTTATATTGATAATGCTTGGATCAAGGATATCTTTCGAAAAGAGGGTTCTACTCAAGTCTCGAAAGAAGAAAAGGAGCAAACTTGGCAAGAGAAGATGGAGGAGCGTTTAACGAAATTCGAAGCAGCTCAAACTTCTTTAGTCAACGATGTGGCACAAATAAATGCTAATCAAGTGCACATCATGAAACTCCTTGAGCAATTAACGAAAGGTCCAGCAATTCCAACCTTGGATATCAATGATGCGAGGCAATAGCCTCGAGAGTATGTTCTCTTTCTTCCTTACCATTTCTGTAAATATGTTTATCTGCTAATTTTAATTTCTATTTTTCGAGTCTTTTTCGAGTCGTGGGGACACGGCTCATTTTTGAGTTGGGGGTGTGGGGATTCGTTGTCTCTCATCTCCATATTTCTGTTTTTAGGTAGAAATTAAAATTTTTGATACATGGGAATTAGATGTAGAGTGTGTTTAATAGGTTGAAAGCATAAGCTCAGTAGATTGATGATAGTAAGTAATATGTTTATGAGCTATGTATTTGTATGCTTTGAGTATTTGCAGGAAAACACATGTTGATAGTAAAGAAAAGATTAGTGAGCAATGCGATAGAAAGTATGTTCGCTCTCAGGGAACCTTGAGAAGTGTGTAGGCCGTGAGATCCAAGCTAGTTGAAAAACCATTTGATGAAAGTGCTAAAGGTAAGAAAATTTTCGAAATTACATAGTGTAGAAAGTGATCAAGGCGGTTCTTTCATATTTTTGAAGCCATTGGAGCCTTTTTATACCTTCTCACCTTGTGATTTTGATTTTATATGCTATATCCTTCTCAGCCCCTTCTAGCCTTTCTAAAGCCTTTTATTGAAACACATTATAAGCCATATCCTTTAGATTTTAGGACTTTTCCATATGACCCGCACTCGAATCGCGATGCATAGACAGTTGTTTTAGAGCTTGAGTTTGGGGTGGTGGGTCCACCATTATGGGAATTGTTAATGGGTTGGGATTTTTGAGCTTATTAATTGTGCTTTGTGCTTTATATTGATGATGATTCACAGATTTTATTGTAACCCTTTGCCGGGGTAATAGTGAATGAAAAAGAAGCTTCGAGCTAAAATTGCCAACAAGGGCATTAAAAGAATATATATATATATATATATATATGAGAAAATAGCGTGATATCTCAACATTAAAAAGAGAGTCATAGCTATAGAAAAGAATTGAATTGAAAAGAAAAGAAAATATATATATTCGGACCGGCAAAGTGGAATTTTTATGTGAACATCCTATGCTTTAATTGGGTTATTGGGGATGTTAAATTGTGCATCAAGGAATTATTGGGTTGAGTGAGAAACGTTTTATGAGAGTAACTCAAGCTCTAGGGCGATTCGTTGATGGCTAGTGAGGAGAGAGCCAAAAGCTCACTCCAAATTATCCAAATATACTATCATACCGTCCCTAAGCCTACATTACAACCTTAAAGACCTTGTGATTCTTTGCTATGTAATTGAGAAATGATTGAGCCGTTAGAGATTAGTTGAGTGGATCTTTGGATACTAGTGAGGTTTGATGAACAATCTATAGCTCTCTTGGGGAACTGAGTAAAGTCCCAATCCTTCTTACATTGCGAAACTAATCTGATCTTGAATTCAAGCCGTGTTGACTATGGATATGAGAAGTGTACAGGTATGTAGTTTATGAATATTATTGCATGAAATTTTCTGAGTTATGTGCTTTAGTTTTATTCTATATATTCTGCTATGCTTGTTCCCTTGTGTTGAGAATTTTATAAGTGTGTATTTATAGACTTCCCTTTGTTTTTATCTTTATTGTATCGGGACGATACAACTTTGAGTTGGGGGTCTTGATGTCTCCTCATTTGTGATAGATTAATGTTAGGATGAGATATCATTTTTAGTGATTTAGAAGTCAATAATGTCGATTTTCTTGAGTTTTAGTGCACTTTCCTATTTTGAGTCTTGATTTGTTGAATTATTGTTTTTAGAGCATATTGGGTTTAATTGTTTATTTTAGTGTGAAGCTTTAAAGATAATTATGGAGCTTAATTAGAGTCCAAGTCAAAGACTACAACTTATGGAAAGAGATTAGCATGGTAATTGGAGATAAGGAAATAAAAGCTGAAAAGATGGAAAAGGAAAAGCTGCCTAAATCTGGGATTCTGCATACACGTCCAAAGATGTGGGTTTTTACCGAAGAAATAGGCCAATTTTGGTGATTTCCTTCATTTAGGGTCAAGATAATTCTGTTGTGATTCTTTTGGTATCTTATGGAGCTCAAACCGACCAATAACGAAGAAGATATGCTCAAAACGGTCCAGCAGTGTTTATCTTTATTTCCATACGAATTTGAGTTGGGCTAGAAGTCCAATACCTTACCTCTTCCTCAAGAAAACGAATTAGGTCTTCTAAACACCTATAAATACACCCTTATATCACTTGTAATTCAACCCTATTAATCCTTGCCTCATAGTAATTAGTTCTTAAGGTTTTATTCTTCCAGTTTATTGTAGAGAGCAAGATGATGTCTTTTGTAATTTCTTTTAGTTTATTTCCTTCAGGTATGAACTAAACCTCCCATAGCTTGGGGTTCGCATCATGTATAATCTATGAATTCTAATTCTTCTATCTAAGTTTCTTTGGGAATTATATGTTTTAATCTGATATTAGCTACTTACTTTATATTTGTTTATGTGTTTTGATTTAATGTCTTTCCTAGAACTGATCACTTTAGGATTGTTTTAATAGTAGTTAGATGGTCTCCTTGACAGGGTGTTTAACTATTGAACCACCACATAATGTCTAGTGTCGATAGTAGTTCTGACAAAACATGCTTCTAACTAGATAGTCATTAGGGTTTGTTTTAACCACCATAACACCAAGATTCCAGTATTTGTTTAGGGCCTTAGTGGCGTTTGATAACCCTATCTTAAATCACTTCTTGGTTGTGCCGTAGCCCCCTTAGTCGCTCTTAAGGTCTAAGGTATGGGAATTTAGAATCCTGACTAAGTATACCAAGAGCTAATATTCTCCCTTATGAACTAGATTTATAGATAGAATTAGAAGGATTAGTGCATACTAGCAAAACCTAAGCTATACTTCTCATCTCATCTTCTCAGTTATTTATTTTATTGTCTTTAATTTCCTAGTTTTAATTCCTAAGTTTGAAATTCTATTTTCTTTTATTTTCTGTCTTTTAATTATTTACTTTTACTCGATATTCCTACCTACGCGATTAAAACACTTAAGTCCCTTAGAACGAACTCTACTTATCATTAAAACTTGCATAAGTCCTGAAATACTTGCAGTACTGTGCCTGTCTAGGGTGAGAGTGCGTAGTTTCTTGACTGATTTTAATCTTATTTTTATCACACCCTAGGCGACACCAACAACTCTATCAGAAATGCATGAAATAAATGAAACATTCTAAATAAAAACTTAGTTATTTATCTAAAATTCAATTTGAAATTCCCTTTGGAAGCTCTTAGAAACATGTTTTCTATAAATGTAAATCTTTATAAAAGAAAGGTGCAAATTTCAAAAGCTTGCAGTATCTGTAATAATATGGAAGAAACCGCTAAAAAAATGCTTTTTGAATGCCCATGGGCAAAATCAGTTTGGTTGGCTTCTCCAATGACACTAAGAACTAGCAACCAGTGTACAACTAAGTTGGACACTTGGATCGTTAATACACTCTGGGAAGCTAATACAAATGTGGGAAGGGAAGGATATTTACTAGAACAAATAGCTATTATAGCTTGGTATATATGGAGAGAAAGAAATGGTTATGTTTTCAAAAATATCAGCCCCTACCCTATAAATACTCTACAAAGAGCCTTAGCCTTGGGGAATGAGAAAAAAATTATATTACATCCAGGGATGACTATACAAGTTTGAAGGAACTGAAAAATATCCCTTTCAAAAGGCAAATGAAAGGAAATTTTATAAGTGCTAACAACACAATTTTTAAGGATGACTCTTTAAGTCTGAGGAAAAAAGATAATACTTTGTCCGATATGAAAGTCTGAAAGGAAACAAAAATTGGAAAATATTCTTTAGAAAATTATGTTATATCAACTACAAAGACAAGAACAAAATGATATAAGAGAAAATAAAAAGACAGTAAGTAACTGGATACCCCCACCTAATAAATGGCACATAATAAACTGTGACGCTTATTAAAAAATTAATATATCTTATATTACATGTGTTGCTAGGTATCATAAAGGATAAGTTATAAAATTTAATTCTTGGGAGATTGGAGTTAATAGTTATGTGGAAGCTGAGGCTTTGGGCATATGTAATGTTGGAATTATTTAATAAAAGACAATTTTTTTTAATTATTTCATACTCTTGGGAGAAGTGGAAAAAACTATGTTTGTACTAATAGTCCCATATTAGAATGAGGAAAAATATTGAAAATTATTTAATATAAAATGATTTTCTTTACTTGATGACGACTTAATAGCTCTTGATTGGCACATTAGTGGCTTTTTATTTCAGTTGTTACGGAAGTTACCAAAGTTTGGTCAATAAAACGACTAGCTTTAATGAGCATTGAAGGCCATCTATCACTAGCCATTGAAGAGCATTTAAGTGAGAAGAAAAAAAAAATCTTGAGAAAATGGCAAAACTATTCTAGAGTATTTATAGAATAGAATGTAAAAGTGATTTGAGAATATAGAAAAGACTATTCTACTTCTTGGTGGTGTAGAATAGAATGTGGAACAAACTTGAGAATATAGAAATGACTATTCTACTTCTTTCTCAAATATTCTGATATAATATTTCTATAGAGTAGAACTTCTGTTAGAGATACCCAGTACGACCAGAATATCTTTTTAACACCATTTTTTTATTTTTTGTTGAATATTTATTTTTTCGTATTTTCCGTGTAAGTTTCATTATGTACAATTAATTGTCAAAGTGTAGTGTTACTTTAATTGAAAATTATCTTTTGTTATTTTATGAAGCACTATTTTTCTAGTTTTACAAATCAGTGGATATTACTTTTATATCACTAGTTTTTTAGTAATGGGTTTTCCTATCTCGGCATTTGCTTCATTATTAAATGCAAAGAACATTCCTGACGTGATTATGTTTGAGCCTTTCAATGGTTCTAACTACAAACATTTGGCACAAAATCCACTGATATGCCTTGAACAATATGGACTAGACCCTGTCAATCTCGAGGTACTACTCGCCATTGAGGCTAATGGGGAATATACCAAAGAACTACATTATAGGTTTCTGGCTCTTAAAGTTATGTTCAAGAAAGCTAATTCAGTGGTTGGAGGATGGATCTTGGATAATGTGATGAATCCCACCTTTAATTGTGTGTCGTTGAGAAGTCAACAAAGACTATCTGTGAAACTACAGAAAAGGCATGGCGTTTATGATTCTGATGAAAAGAAATACGTCACTGAAAAATGAGCCAACAAGATATAATTAGTCCTGTACAAGTCGAAAAGTGAATGGACCAAAGGATAAGACCTTATCTTTCCATATTTATATATGTTTTAGGATTACTTTGACGCCTACTCCCTTATCCAACCACCCTTCGAATCTTGTTGCACTAACTATCTTTCACAAACATGATTATACCCTAGTTGGATGTAAAATCTATATATGAATGAAGATTGTTATAAAGATATCTATATAGTTCAACTTGAAGGGTTGGTTGTTTTGGGTCAAGGGGATAAAGTATGAAAACATAGGAAATTGTTTTGGTTTGTCAAACGAAACTTTCTAATGAACTAGTATCTCAATAAAATATGGATCAGTTTGTATTACACTTTTGTCAATATGTGTATGTCATGATCCACTTTTAGTACTTTCATTCATGGTCCTCACTTCTTTATTCTTCTATTTGTGAATAAAAAATGTGGGGAAGCTGCTCCTAAGGATAATAATAGAATTTACTTTAGTCAGTATCACTATGTTGGAATGGCTTGACTCTTTGATGTAGTGTCTAGTAAAATTCCTTATAATACAAGTATTCATGTATAAGAGAATTGTGGGGGTGTGTATTCTTAATGAATATGCAATAATTATAAGGAGTGTAATGTTCGTAATGATTATTCTCAACCTGGTATTGTTTATATTGTAAAGAGATCAAGTGATGACCATTGGGTTAGTTTTTTGTCAATTGATAAAGTACTTGAGAGGTAATATATATATATATATATATATATATATATATATATATATATATATATATATATATATATATATATATATATATATATATATATATATATATATATATATATATATATATATATATATTCTAACAAAATACATGTGGTTTTGATGTATTTTTGTAGAATATCATGTAATAGACTTATTTACAATTGTGTAATTTGAACACACATCCTTTCAAACCGTAGACTAAATCTAGAACCTCAGCCAACATGGCGTAAACTATGCATAAATGAACATATTACACTTAATGAGTTATTATCCATGCATGGTGGTCATATTGAGAAGGACTTATGAATTCACAGTTGAGGTTGTTGTATATTGCTCCTACTTAATGAATTCATAGTCATGTGTGGCGGTCCTTTTTAGACAGACTTGATGAATTCATTGTTGAGGTTGTTGTGTATTTTTCATACTTAATGAATTCATATCCATGTGGGGTGGTCCTTTTGAGACATACTTGATGAGTTCACCGTTGAGCTTGTTGTATAGATTCACATCCGGGACATTATTACTGTTCTGGGAATTATTACGGATTTCAAAATTATTTAGGAGTTAAGAAAATGCATGATTAAGTAATTTATATATATTGAAAATAAAGAAAGTTGATAAAAAAAGGATTTTTATTTATTCGACCATCGGAGACGGTGACTAGAAGATCTCTACCTTGCTCGTTTTGTATTTCAAACATTTGAACAAAGACTTCATAAGTAACTACGTCTTTCCTTTCTTATGAGATTTGATGCTCCCTAATTTACTCCCATGGTATCCTCTGTAAGATTATTAGGACCGTGAAAAAAGATATAAAATTTAGTTACGCAAATACTTAGTATTTGCACAGTAACACATAAAAGATTACCATTCTAAAAGTTTAATTGAATCCTTGATCTAAGTGGAAGAATGCATAATTAATAATATTGTTAAACCAAGGAGCAAGAAGAAGGTTTATAAGAAGGCACAAAATGAAAGAGTCGTTATCCGTTCACCATTTAGACCCTTAATCTTATACTGGATGAGTTTTAGGTGAAGTTACTTAAAATAACAATTAATAACTTCAAAAGCTAGATTAAAGTTAAAATGACATGAAACGTATGTGTTGTTCACCTTAAACTAAGGAAGGGGATCTAAGCCCTTGAATGAGAGATACCACGCCTTTAAGTATAAGTGCTTCTTAAATGACATAACCCAAGTTATAAATATTTTACTAATTGCATATACATTATTTTAAATGTTTGCAGTTTTCGAGTACTTATATGCAATAATCGAATGGCATGATAATTGATGTATTATTTTCGGGATGAATTTGCCATGGGGCTATGTTCATGGAATACGGGAGGTGATAAAAGTATAGTTGGGGTTCATAAAAAACATGGAGAGTATTAATGAATTATCCCCAGCTAATCGTGGAAAACATACAAAACTCACTAGAGCAGGATTTCTGGCAACCAAGCAATCAAGATGACAATCACAGTTTTTCTAAGAATTCTCTTAGTCCGATATTCAATTGTCATTTCACCAACTCAAATTCTCTTTCAAATCACAATCAATAAAATAAAAATTTCATCTCCAACTCAAAAATATATCATGCACATCACTTATCTAATCCCAAATTAATACTTACACAACCTTATAAATGCTATATAACAAAAACACAACAGTTAGCTTAGATAATCATTCCAACAAAAAAAACCTTTGATAATCAACAATGAATAAATATTACTGGCAAGATCAAAAGCTAGATGTTGAATAACATAAATACAAACTACATATAGTAATGCATACAACACAACTGAGTGGAATATTTTTTGAGATAATTACAAAGGAACTTAATTGATCCCCATAAGAAGAATGTAGATGCGGATAAGAAATACACTAAAGCTAACATTATTGATGCACAAGTTAACTCTTCTGTGCTTTTAAAACCTTGTTGAAATGTCATGATCCACGACCTTAGCTTGACTTTTCCTTTGGGAGAAAAATATGATGGTAGTATAAGTTATCACATGGATGAATGACACCATAAAACCAAAGAATTGATTATTTCGAGACTTACCATTATAGCGCTCCCACTATACTCTATTGGATGCCCGAACCTTGACAAAAAGACAAAGGAACAACTTTATTAACAGCTGAAGAGAGATTTTCCATATATTATTATGCATAAGAAGTTAAATATGGAATAACGAGAACTTAAAATACATTAGATTAACAATCACTAAAATATGCACGGAAAGTAAATATAATAATACCTTTTTGATTTAGCATGAAAATTGGTCAGCATTAAAACACGCCCTATAAAAAGATTCTTCTTTCTGATAAATAAATCACATGAAATATAAGTCTTTTCAATAGAGTAAAACAATAAACTACAACAAAATAATATTTAATAATTTATATTTTCTTACATCATCATCTGATGGGGCACCAACGAGTGGTATAACCATAACTTCTACAACAGGAATGGTGGAGGTGGTATGACTGGTCATTGGAGTGTATTTGAGATCGTTGGTGAATGTTACATGTGTGGAAAACCTAGGAATTATGCTAGAGAATGCGAGAAAAACTCTGTTGCTAATGATGTTGAGTGTTACCTGTGTAAGAAGATTGGTCATTATTCTAGGGAATGTAAGGAGAGTGTTGTTGCTGTTAATGGTGGTGAATGTTACAGGTGCTGGAAACCCTGTCACTATTTTGAAACGACCAAAAACGAAGATGGATATAATATTTTGGCACTTCTTGCAACGAACTGTAGAGGTACATGGAGTATCACCAGTTTGACATTTTGCAATATAGGGAAAATTACTATAAGTGGGTTTTAAGGTATCATATTGATCTCAGAAAGTTCGGTATAGTTGAAGATATGTGGTTTGGGAAGTCACGTGGAGTTCAATCTGTTACGAATTGTGATGGCGACACCTGAGATGGTCTACCAATGTACGAGATTACATTAACCATTAAAAATTAAAGAAAACGTAATAACCGTAAATCCCTATTATATGAATTTTCTTTAGAATTTCAGTATTTCGTTATTATTTTATATTGAATGCCCATAACTTCTACCTTACACAATTGTTTGCACAAATGAGGACATGTCCAAATGCACAGGAAACTCGGATATTAATAATTAACTAAAATTTATACAATATTAACAATAAACGTCTTTTAAATACCATATAAATTCACAATTTCTTGTCGGGAATTGACTATGTATCTAAGTAGTTGAGTCATGTATAATGGAAATAAACATGCCAAAATTACTAGATTCAAATATTAGATACAGACCATGATCCATAATGCAGAAATGGAAAAGTATAATAATATTGACACAAATCAATCGTCACATGCATATTTACTACGTCCATTATTAAGCAAAAACATTCTAAGAATGTAGGTCTTCAAATTGTAATGTTTTTTGATTAAGTCGTGGTATGAGCTTTACTCAACACACATGTCATAATATATGTGTATTCTACTATTTTTATTCAAGTTAACTTAGTAATTTAAGTGAAACCCAGTAGCACCATAGTAGCATGCATCAAAACTTAGTAATCAAACAATATAATAAGGCTCAAGAATAAAGAAAATTAAGACATTCTTAGAGTAAATATATCAAAACAAATTTCTGATAGCTATTTATCCTTTGTGTGCAATAATGACAAAAAGGAAAAGAGATTCCATTAAAGCACATATATTAACACATTGAAAAAAAATGAATTTATGAAAATTTATATTACCTGGTTATTTTAAGCTTTAATGCTTTGACAAGAGCTTTCATAAAAGCAAAACACCAAAAGCCCTGATATCAATAAAACAATATAATCAGGTAAAAAATTCGATAACAACCCATAAATACAATAGATCCAAGTACAAAGGGTTTCATATAACACTTATTACTTACAAATATAATTCTCCGTTGAAATGACATGACCAACTACATGTGAAGTAAACAACTTAATCAGAAATGCATGAAATAAATAAAACATTCTAAATAAAAACTTAGATATTTACTTTAAATTCAATTTGAAATTTCAACAAATTATAAAGTTATAATAAAAAAGTAAAAACACCAACAATTTAAAGTTAAACTTTTACATCTTATAACACATCCATAATGTTGCACAATTTACTGCTTTATAAACCTAATCAATAATTAATTTTCAATTTCCCAATCACTACTATTAATTTCAGATTACATATCAAACATACATTTTTAATAGAAAATTATAATAATAATTGAAAACAATTCGAATATTCAAGTTCTATTTTACAATTTAAAAAATACATAAATTGTAAGAAAACATGATAAATTAGATAAAAATAATTACCTATTTCATAATATTTCAAAGTGTATATGATATAGCAACAACATCTTTGAACAATTGCAGCATCTGTTTGTAACTCTGAAGTAAACTGATTTGAATATCTGTTTTTCTTTTTCTTTCTCTTTCTTTTATCTGTTGTCCCCTTTTTATCCATGAATGGTTGTTCGAAACTGTTGAATTATTCACTGAATTGATAAATACTAGTAATGGATGAAAAGTGAAAGATTTCAAAATATGGGAAGAGAGAGAGGCGAAGAATTGATGGTAGGTTTTTAGGTTGATATTTTTTTTTGTCTGAAGGTAAGGTTTTAGGTTATTAAAATCTTTTTTTGGGCTTTTTTTCAATTTCATTGTGCTTAAACTATTGAGTTTTAAGTGAATGTTTGACAGGGGCCGGTATGAATTTTTTTTTTTTTGAAAAAGCGTTTCAAAATATTTTTAAAGGTTTAAAAGTATTTTTTACCACAGAAAACAGTTTATTTACGAAAGGTACTAAATATGTTATTGTTAAAAAAACACTTAAAGTTATTATATATTTCAAAATTATTTTTAATAATTTTTTAAAATTTTAATTTTATTCTAAAACTATTTTTTACTCTAAAATACTTACTTCCAAACTAGGCCCAATTTTGATACAAAGCATAGCTAATCAACACGGTCCGTGTTATTTGGGTCAAGCCTAAGCTAGTGATGGTTTAGGTTGCGGGATTTTTTCCATCCAGGGTGCCACATTCATGGAGACTCTTGGATTGGTTTTCCACAAAATTATTTTCATGATTTAGGTGGCTAGCATTTCATTCGCGGCTATAGTAGTAATTTCTTTTCCTTTGTTTCTAATTTTTTAAGATATTTCGGTTCACCAGATTATCTCTTGCCTACACATGATTCAGCAGCAGTTGGAAAAGTTACCTTATTCAAGAATTCCAATATGTTTTAATTTTTAATATCACGAAGCATACCATAAGTATAATCATATTTAATAGTTCGCATGTTATCCTTATAGAATGTGCATTGGATAAGCTTTACGGTGGAGCAACAATGTCCAAAGCCGCATAGCAGTGGGGAGATTTTTGGAGACCAACAGGGCCACCATGGTGAGCAAGGAGCAACCACGATGGCTTTGTGTAGATTTGAGCTTTAATGGCAATGTAGAGCGATATTTCCGACATGGTGTAAGTAGGATGGCAACAGTTAATTTTATTGTGAAGATCACTACACCGCGTCAAGCTACTAGCGACTACATGAGTAGTCGCTAGAAGTTTAAAAAGTAGTCGCTAGAAGTTAGTTCATGGTTCTAGCGACTACAAGTAGTCGCTAGAAATTAGTCGCGATAAAATTGTCGTTAGAAGCTAAACCTTACGACTACTGGGCAATAAGTAGTCGTTAGAGCTTGGGTTGGTATTAACGACTACAATGTAGTCGCTAGATTACGCAACTCTTAGCGACTACTTTGTAGTCGAGAAACGTGAACAACATCAACGACTACAAAGTAGTCGTTAATTTCTAGAGATAGTGCGACTACATTTTGTAGTCAATGTCGACTACTATGTAGTCGGTAATAATAATTTTTTATTTTTAAAAAAATAAAAAAACACAATTTTCGAATTTTTTTTAATTGCATTTCTGTAATCAAAAATAATTCGAAAATCATATTTTTTTATTTTTTTTAAAAATAAAAAATATAAAAATAATAATAAAATTAACAATTCTAAATAATTAATTAAAATATTAAATTAAACCAAATTCAAACCCGGTCAAGCCAGGTCAAAGTCAAACCCGGTCAAGCCAGGTCAAAGTCAAACCTGGTCAAGCCAGGTAAAAGTCACCAAACATAAAACCATTACATAAGTCTTAGTACAAACCAAAAAAAATAAAGTCTTAATCTGAAAAGTCTTAAAATAAAATAAATAAAACATCACTAAAATCCTTGCCGTCTATAAATGTCTTCCTCATTCCCGAGCACGTCATCATCTTCATCCAAATCAATATCCATCTCAACATCTTCACCACTACTACTACTATCATCACCTGAGTCATCGCTAGGAGGAGTGGGGCCCGCATTCATAGGCTGGAAGGGGGCCTCGCCTTTATCCGCCCTCAACTGATTAACGTATGCGATGGCATCATTCACAGTAGCCATCGAAAAAGGTGCAGGCGCGGTGCTAGTAGAATCTTCAGGGCGGGGGAATGGGGGAAGACCGCTGGACACTCGGAGCTCGTTAATAGCCGCCATCATCTCCTCGTGTTGCTCGTTCCGTGCTGGAGTAGTCTTAGCCTTGTTCTTCGATTTTCCCGGACGGCCAATGCCCGGAATAAAGCTCCTCTTCGGTGACCCAACCTCCTTCGCGGTCCTCCTCACGTAATCGTATTGCTCCTTTTGACTCAATCCTCCCCAATCGCCTGACTCTGATTGACTTTGAGTCACCTTTTCCTTCATTGCGTCCTTGAGCAATTTCTGTTACATAAAAAACAATATATCAATTAAAATTTATAATAAATGAAAAAATTAATTAAAACAATATAATATAGAAAAACTTACATCGGCTCTTTCGTACCCCACGGACCTCCACTCTTTCGTCTTCTTTGTCTTCCCCACCACCTCGTAAAAAGCACCCATACGCGGAATCGGGATGTCTTGTTGGGTAGACTCATCCCTTATCACCAGATTCCCTCCCGGGATTAATTCTTCACCCTGTTTCAAGATATTAAAGAATATTCAAAATAAATTATAAATTAATTAAAAAAAATTAACTTAAATAAAAAATTACCTCGTATAGCATATCCCGAGTTCGGGAATACCTCCTCGACCCCGCTCCACTCTTGTTTTTCTGCTTTTCTTGATTCTTTTGATTTTCTTTTGCTTGATTCTGAAAAAATATAAAATTCATTTATTAATAAAAACAATTATAATTTTAAATATATACGAAAATTAAAATTAATCAAAAATTCACCTTAGCTTTTCTCGAGCCCCAATACTCGCAGCACAAAGCCCACGCCTCATCTGACATCCAATCCGGCTTCAAACCCTTTCTCCAATAATGCTTCTTCACGTAATGTTTGTAATCCTTATATCTCATCCTCATTGTGTCGTCCAAATTCCCAAAAATCTTGTTCCAATCTTTCCTCTTTCTCCAATCATTTATGTTAAAATATTTCTGTAAAAAAAATACATTAGTTAAATTTAAATAAGAATAATAAATTAAGTTAAAAAAAATTTAACAATTAAATTAAATACCGATAATCTCTTAATAACAGCGTTTTTGTCCGCCTCCGGCACTTTTTTCCAAGACGGGTGATAGAGCGGAATCCTCTCTCGTACTGCGATTCCAATAACTTGAGCAACGTGGTGCCCGTACTTGCCTGTCGGACTCCACGTGTCGTCTAACGCACAAAAGTTGACCGGCAAAGGCCACCCAACTTCCTTAAGTGCCTTCATCGCAGTCTTTAAGGCACCTCCACCCCTTGTTCTCCGTCTAGGGGGATCTGTTTTAACATTACATTAACTATTAGTGACTTTATTTTTTAACAAAGGATTGAGTTGAATTTGTTTTTTTACCAGGCTGGTTTGCACAGTCGGCTAGGTTTCGGTTCGGATTCTCGTTTGGGTCCCTCCCACCACCAGCCCCTCCGTGCTGTCGAGTCATGACATCGGCCATCTAGCAATTTATAGGTAAATTAAAATACAGAATAAAAAATAACATAAAAAATACTAAATTATTACATCACCAAAAATAAAAAACATGAAAATAAAATTAAATAAATTATTACAATAATAATTAAAATAAACTAATTTATATTTTTTTTTTTGATATTTAAAATTATATTATTATATAGTAAACTAAATTCCCTATATTTTTTTAAATTGCATAAAATTCCCTTTATTTTTAAAAAATGCATAAAAATCCATATTTTATTTGTTAAAAATTCCATAAATATTCCTATATATTTTTTTAAATTGGATAATAGTCCTTATTTAATTTTTCTAAAATTGCATAAATATTCCTAAATATTTTTGTAAATTGCATAAAAGTCCCTAAAGTCCATATTTAATTTTTCTTAAATAGCATAAAAATGCCTAAATATTTTTAAAAATTGCATAATAGTCCCTAAAGTCCATATTTAGTTTTTCTTAAATTTCATGAAAGTCCCTATGTAGTTTTAAATTGCATAAAAGTCCCTATCATAATATTTTTGCAAACTTAAAATCTAAAATTTACTAAAAATCATAACAAAAATTAACAAAATTCACAAAAAATCAACCCAAATAATTTTCAATCAAAAACAATGAATTACATGTTTAAATTAACAAAAACCAAACCCTATTAACACTAATCATTCTCGGAATTAACAATCATACACCAAAAAAATGGAAAAAAATTTAATTAGCTTTCACAAACTATTTTTTTAAGAGTTTTAACATCAATTTTTCATTTAAACAATTCATACAACAATCTAATTATACCCTACTATATTCGGAATTAACAATAACATCTAATCATCAAAGAACAAAAACCAAAAAAAAAATTGACATGAAAATTAAAAATCAAAAATTGGTTGAAATACTAACCTTTTTGGATGAAATTGGAGCTGATTTGGTGTTGAATCCATGCCATTTTGATTCGGATTGAAACACAAACAAAAAAAATTTAATTAGAAGTGTAAAAATGGAGGAAAAAAGCTTAATCTAAGATTGAAAATGGAATAGAATGATAAATGGTGTTGGATTTGCTTACCTTTGTTGAAGATATGATGCTAGAATCGGCCCTTGGAGTGGCTGAAATTGGAGCTCTCGTTTTTTAGATTTTTGGTAGAAAGAATGAGAGTGAAGAAATGAGCTCTCGGGTTAGATATAGGGTTTTTTTTCTAGCGACTACTTTGTGTAGTCGCTAGAGAAAAGAAAGTAGTCGCTAGAATGGTGGTTACCTACACGTGTCTGAATATTGACCACGTCAACGAGTCTTTAGCGACTACAATGTAGTCGCTAGATTGAAAAGTAAAAGGCGTGTACATTGAGGGGGCGGGAAAACTGACCGCCATGGTTTTGGGGAATTTATTTCGTTGTCTAGCGACTACAATGTAGTCGCTAGTGCTCTAGAATCATTAGCGACAAGTTCATGTACATGAACTAGTCGCTATAAGGAAAATGTAGTCGCTAGATATTTTTTTTTTCCAAAAAAAAAACTATACACTATACAATTATGAAATATTTTAATTCAATACCAAATAATCATTTAAATTAAATTCAAAAATAAGTTTAGTGTTTAGAGTCGAAGTTGAGTGTTTCTGGTCAAAGTTGAGTGTTTGTGGTCAAAGTTAAGTGTTTGTGGTCAAAGTTAAGTGTTTATAGTCAAAGTTAAGTGTTTGTGGTCAAAGTTAAGTGTTTAGAGTCAAAGTTAAGTGTTTGTGGTCAAAGTTGAGTGTTTAGAGTCAAAGTTAAGTGTTTCTGGTCAAAGTTGATTGTTTGTGGTCAAAGTTGAGTGTTTAGAGTCAAAGTTGAGTGTTTAGAGTCAAAGTTGAGTGTTTGTGGTCAAAGTTAAGTGTTTAGAGTCAAAGTTAAGTGTTTGTGGTCAAAGTTGAGTGTTTAGAGTCAAAGTTGAGTGTTTAGAGTCAAAGTTAAGTGTTTGTGGTCAAAGTTAAGTGTTTAGAGTCAAAGTTAAGTGTTTGTGGTCAAAGTTAAGTGTTTGTGGTCAAAGTTAAGTGTTTGTGGTCAAAGTTAAGTGTTTGTGGTCAAAGTTGAGTGTTTAGAGTCAAAGTTAAGTGTTTGTGGTCAAAGTTAAGTGTTTAGAGTCAAAGTTAAGTGTTTGTGGTCAAAGTTGAGTGTTTAGAGTCAAAGTTAAGTGTTTGTGGTCAAAGTTGAGTGTTTGTGGTCAAAGTTAAGTGTTTAGAGTCAAAGTTGAGTGTTTGTGGTCAAAGTTAAGTGTTTGTGGTCAAAGTTAAGTGTTTGTGGTCAAAGTTGAGTGTTTAGAGTCAAAGTTAAGTGTTTGTGGTCAAAGTTAAGTGTTTAGAGTTAAAGTTAAGTGTTTGTGGTCAAAGTTGAGTGTTTAGAGTCAAAGTTAAGTGTTTGTGGTCAAAGTTGAGTGTTTGTGGTCAAAGTTGAGAGTTTAGAGTCAAAGTTGAGTGTTTAGAGTAAAAGTTAAGTGTTTGTGGTCAAAGTTAAGTGTTTGTGGTCAAAGTTGAGTGTTTGTGGTCAAAGTTGAGTGTTTAGAGTCAAAGTTAAGTGTTTAGAGTCAAAGTTAAGTGTTTGTGGTCAAAGTTAAGTGTTTGTGGTCAAAGTTAAGTGTTTGTGGTCAAAGTTAAGTGTTTGTGGTCAAAGTTGAGTGTTTAGAGTCAAAGTTAAGTGTTTGTGGTCAAAGTTAAGTGTTTAGAGTCAAAGTTAAGTGTTTGTGGTCAAAGTTGAGTGTTTAGAGTCAAAGTTAAGTGTTTGTGGTCAAAGTTGAGTGTTTGTGGTCAAAGTTAAGTGTTTAGAGTCAAAGTTGAGTGTTTGTGGTCAAAGTTAAGTGTTTGTGGTCAAAGTTAAGTGTTTGTGGTCAAAGTTGAGTGTTTAGAGTCAAAGTTAAGTGTTTGTGGTCAAAGTTAAGTGTTTAGAGTCAAAGTTAAGTGTTTGTGGTCAAAGTTGAGTGTTTAGAGTCAAAGTTAAGTGTTTGTGGTCAAAGTTGAGTGTTTGTGGTCAAAGTTGAGTGTTTAGAGTCAAAGTTGAGTGTTTAGAGTCAAAGTTAAGTGTTTATAGTCAAAGTTAAGTGTTTATAGTCAAAGTTAAGTGTTTGTGGTCAAAGTTAAGTGTTTAGAGTCAAAGTTAAGTGTTTGTGGTCAAAGTTGAGTGTTTAGAGTCAAAGTTAAGTGTTTCTGGTCAAAGTTGATTGTTTGTGGTCAAAGTTGAGTGTTTAGAGTCAAAGTTGAGTGTTTAGAGTCAAAGTTGAGTGTTTGTGGTCAAAGTTAAGTGTTTAGAGTCAAAGTTAAGTGTTTGTGGTCAAAGTTGAGTGTTTAGAGTCAAAGTTGAGTGTTTAGAGTCAAAGTTAAGTGTTTGTGGTCAAAGTTGAGTGTTTAGAGTCAAAGTTAAGTGTTTGTGGTCAAAGTTGAGTGTTTGTGGTCAAAGTTAAGTGTTTAGAGTCAAAGTTGAGTGTTTGTGGTCAAAGTTAAGTGTTTGTGGTCAAAGTTAAGTGTTTGTGGTCAAAGTTGAGTGTTTAGAGTCAAAGTTAAGTGTTTGTGGTCAAAGTTAAGTGTTTAGAGTCAAAGTTAAGTGTTTGTGGTCAAAGTTGAGTGTTTAGAGTCAAAGTTAAGTGTTTGTGGTCAAAGTTGAGTGTTTGTGGTCAAAGTTGAGTGTTTAGAGTCAAAGTTGAGTGTTTAGAGTCAAAGTTAAGTGTTTAGAGTCAAAGTTAAGTGTTTATAGTCAAAGTTAAGTGTTTGTGGTCAAAGTTAAGTGTTTAGAGTCAAAGTTAAGTGTTTGTGGTCAAAGTTGAGTGTTTAGAGTCAAAGTTAAGTGTTTCTGGTCAAAGTTGATTGTTTGTGGTCAAAGTTGAGTGTTTAGAGTCAAAGTTGAGTGTTTAGAGTCAAAGTTGAGTGTTTGTGGTCAAAGTTAAGTGTTTAGAGTCAAAGTTAAGTGTTTGTGGTCAAAGTTGAGTGTTTAGAGTCAAAGTTGAGTGTTTAGAGTCAAAGTTAAGTGTTTGTGGTCAAAGTTAAGTGTTTAGAGTCAAAGTTAAGTGTTTGTGGTCAAAGTTAAGTGTTTGTGGTCAAAGTTAAGTGTTTGTGGTCAAAGTTAAGTGTTTGTGGTCAAAGTTGAGTGTTTAGAGTCAAAGTTTAGTGTTTGTGGTCAAAGTTAAGTGTTTAGAGTCAAAGTTAAGTGTTTGTGGTCAAAGTTGAGTGTTTAGAGTCAAAGTTAAGTGTTTGTGGTCAAAGTTGAGTGTTTGTGGTCAAAGTTAAGTGTTTAGAGTCAAAGTTGAGTGTTTGTGGTCAAAGTTAAGTGTTTGTGGTCAAAGTTAAGTGTTTGTGGTCAAAGTTGAGTGTTTAGAGTCAAAGTTAAGTGTTTGTGGTCAAAGTTAAGTGTTTAGAGTTAAAGTTAAGTGTTTGTGGTCAAAGTTGAGTGTTTAGAGTCAAAGTTAAGTGTTTGTGGTCAAAGTTGAGTGTTTGTGGTCAAAGTTGAGAGTTTAGAGTCAAAGTTGAGTGTTTAGAGTAAAAGTTAAGTGTTTGTGGTCAAAGTTAAGTGTTTGTGGTCAAAGTTGAGTGTTTGTGGTCAAAGTTGAGTGTTTAGAGTCAAAGTTAAGTGTTTAGAGTCAAAGTTAAGTGTTTGTGGTCAAAGTTAAGTGTTTGTGGTCAAAGTTAAGTGTTTGTGGTCAAAGTTAAGTGTTTGTGGTCAAAGTTAAGTGTTTGTGGTCAAAGTTGAGTGTTTAGAGTCAAAGTTAAGTGTTTCTGGTCAAAGTTGATTGTTTGTGGTCAAAGTTGAGTGTTTAGAGTCAAAGTTGAGTGTTTAGAGTCAAAGTTGAGTGTTTGTGGTCAAAGTTAAGTGTTTAGAGTCAAAGTTAAGTGTTTGTGGTCAAAGTTGAGTGTTTAGAGTCAAAGTTGAGTGTTTAGAGTCAAAGTTAAGTGTTTGTGGTCAAAGTTAAGTGTTTAGAGTCAAAGTTAAGTGTTTGTGGTAAAAGTTAAGTGTTTGTGGTCAAAGTTAAGTGTTTGTGGTCAAAGTTAAGTGTTTGTGGTCAAAGTTGAGTGTTTAGAGTCAAAGTTAAGTGTTTGTGGTCAAAGTTAAGTGTTTAGAGTCAAAGTTAAGTGTTTGTGGTCAAAGTTGAGTGTTTAGAGTCAAAGTTAAGTGTTTGTGGTCAAAGTTGAGTGTTTGTGGTCAAAGTTAAGTGTTTAGAGTCAAAGTTGAGTGTTTGTGGTCAAAGTTAAGTGTTTGTGGTCAAAGTTAAGTGTTTGTGGTCAAAGTTGAGTGTTTAGAGTCAAAGTTAAGTGTTTGTGGTCAAAGTTAAGTGTTTAGAGTTAAAGTTAAGTGTTTGTGGTCAAAGTTGAGTGTTTAGAGTCAAAGTTAAGTGTTTGTGGTCAAAGTTGAGTGTTTGTGGTCAAAGTTGAGAGTTTAGAGTCAAAGTTGAGTGTTTAGAGTAAAAGTTAAGTGTTTGTGGTCAAAGTTAAGTGTTTGTGGTCAAAGTTGAGTGTTTGTGGTCAAAGTTGAGTGTTTAGAGTCAAAGTTAAGTGTTTAGAGTCAAAGTTAAGTGTTTGTGGTCAAAGTTAAGTGTTTGTGGTCAAAGTTAAGTGTTTGTGGTCAAAGTTAAGTGTTTGTGGTCAAAGTTGAGTGTTTAGAGTCAAAGTTAAGTGTTTGTGGTCAAAGTTAAGTGTTTAGAGTCAAAGTTAAGTGTTTGTGGTCAAAGTTGAGTGTTTAGAGTCAAAGTTAAGTGTTTGTGGTCAAAGTTGAGTGTTTGTGGTCAAAGTTAAGTGTTTAGAGTCAAAGTTGAGTGTTTGTGGTCAAAGTTAAGTGTTTGTGGTCAAAGTTAAGTGTTTGTGGTCAAAGTTGAGTGTTTAGAGTCAAAGTTAAGTGTTTGTGGTCAAAGTTAAGTGTTTAGAGTCAAAGTTAAGTGTTTGTGGTCAAAGTTGAGTGTTTAGAGTCAAAGTTAAGTGTTTGTGGTCAAAGTTGAGTGTTTGTGGTCAAAGTTGAGTGTTTAGAGTCAAAGTTGAGTGTTTAGAGTCAAAGTTAAGTGTTTATAGTCAAAGTTAAGTGTTTATAGTCAAAGTTAAGTGTTTGTGGTCAAAGTTAAGTGTTTAGAGTCAAAGTTAAGTGTTTGTGGTCAAAGTTGAGTGTTTAGAGTCAAAGTTAAGTGTTTCTGGTCAAAGTTGATTGTTTGTGGTCAAAGTTGAGTGTTTAGAGTCAAAGTTGAGTGTTTAGAGTCAAAGTTGAGTGTTTGTGGTCAAAGTTAAGTGTTTAGAGTCAAAGTTAAGTGTTTGTGGTCAAAGTTGAGTGTTTAGAGTCAAAGTTGAGTGTTTAGAGTCAAAGTTAAGTGTTTGTGGTCAAAGTTGAGTGTTTAGAGTCAAAGTTAAGTGTTTGTGGTCAAAGTTGAGTGTTTGTGGTCAAAGTTAAGTGTTTAGAGTCAAAGTTGAGTGTTTGTGGTCAAAGTTAAGTGTTTGTGGTCAAAGTTAAGTGTTTGTGGTCAAAGTTGAGTGTTTAGAGTCAAAGTTAAGTGTTTGTGGTCAAAGTTAAGTGTTTAGAGTCAAAGTTAAGTGTTTGTGGTCAAAGTTGAGTGTTTAGAGTCAAAGTTAAGTGTTTGTGGTCAAAGTTGAGTGTTTGTGGTCAAAGTTGAGTGTTTAGAGTCAAAGTTGAGTGTTTAGAGTCAAAGTTAAGTGTTTAGAGTCAAAGTTAAGTGTTTATAGTCAAAGTTAAGTGTTTGTGGTCAAAGTTAAGTGTTTAGAGTCAAAGTTAAGTGTTTGTGGTCAAAGTTGAGTGTTTAGAGTCAAAGTTAAGTGTTTCTGGTCAAAGTTGATTGTTTGTGGTCAAAGTTGAGTGTTTAGAGTCAAAGTTGAGTGTTTAGAGTCAAAGTTGAGTGTTTGTGGTCAAAGTTAAGTGTTTAGAGTCAAAGTTAAGTGTTTGTGGTCAAAGTTGAGTGTTTAGAGTCAAAGTTGAGTGTTTAGAGTCAAAGTTAAGTGTTTGTGGTCAAAGTTAAGTGTTTAGAGTCAAAGTTAAGTGTTTGTGGTCAAAGTTAAGTGTTTGTGGTCAAAGTTAAGTGTTTGTGGTCAAAGTTAAGTGTTTGTGGTCAAAGTTGAGTGTTTAGAGTCAAAGTTTAGTGTTTGTGGTCAAAGTTAAGTGTTTAGAGTCAAAGTTAAGTGTTTGTGGTCAAAGTTGAGTGTTTAGAGTCAAAGTTAAGTGTTTGTGGTCAAAGTTGAGTGTTTGTGGTCAAAGTTAAGTGTTTAGAGTCAAAGTTGAGTGTTTGTGGTCAAAGTTAAGTGTTTGTGGTCAAAGTTAAGTGTTTGTGGTCAAAGTTGAGTGTTTAGAGTCAAAGTTAAGTGTTTGTGGTCAAAGTTAAGTGTTTAGAGTTAAAGTTAAGTGTTTGTGGTCAAAGTTGAGTGTTTAGAGTCAAAGTTAAGTGTTTGTGGTCAAAGTTGAGTGTTTGTGGTCAAAGTTGAGAGTTTAGAGTCAAAGTTGAGTGTTTAGAGTAAAAGTTAAGTGTTTGTGGTCAAAGTTAAGTGTTTGTGGTCAAAGTTGAGTGTTTGTGGTCAAAGTTGAGTGTTTAGAGTCAAAGTTAAGTGTTTAGAGTCAAAGTTAAGTGTTTGTGGTCAAAGTTAAGTGTTTGTGGTCAAAGTTAAGTGTTTGTGGTCAAAGTTAAGTGTTTGTGGTCAAAGTTGAGTGTTTAGAGTCAAAGTTAAGTGTTTCTGGTCAAAGTTGATTGTTTGTGGTCAAAGTTGAGTGTTTAGAGTCAAAGTTGAGTGTTTAGAGTCAAAGTTGAGTGTTTGTGGTCAAAGTTAAGTGTTTAGAGTCAAAGTTAAGTGTTTGTGGTCAAAGTTGAGTGTTTAGAGTCAAAGTTGAGTGTTTAGAGTCAAAGTTAAGTGTTTGTGGTCAAAGTTAAGTGTTTAGAGTCAAAGTTAAGTGTTTGTGGTCAAAGTTAAGTGTTTGTGGTCAAAGTTAAGTGTTTGTGGTCAAAGTTAAGTGTTTGTGGTCAAAGTTGAGTGTTTAGAGTCAAAGTTAAGTGTTTGTGGTCAAAGTTAAGTGTTTAGAGTCAAAGTTAAGTGTTTGTGGTCAAAGTTGAGTGTTTAGAGTCAAAGTTAAGTGTTTGTGGTCAAAGTTGAGTGTTTGTGGTCAAAGTTAAGTGTTTAGAGTCAAAGTTGAGTGTTTGTGGTCAAAGTTAAGTGTTTGTGGTCAAAGTTAAGTGTTTGTGGTCAAAGTTGAGTGTTTAGAGTCAAAGTTAAGTGTTTGTGGTCAAAGTTAAGTGTTTAGAGTTAAAGTTAAGTGTTTGTGGTCAAAGTTGAGTGTTTAGAGTCAAAGTTAAGTGTTTGTGGTCAAAGTTGAGTGTTTGTGGTCAAAGTTGAGAGTTTAGAGTCAAAGTTGAGTGTTTAGAGTAAAAGTTAAGTGTTTGTGGTCAAAGTTAAGTGTTTGTGGTCAAAGTTGAGTGTTTGTGGTCAAAGTTGAGTGTTTAGAGTCAAAGTTAAGTGTTTAGAGTCAAAGTTAAGTGTTTGTGGTCAAAGTTAAGTGTTTGTGGTCAAAGTTAAGTGTTTGTGGTCAAAGTTAAGTGTTTGTGGTCAAAGTTGAGTGTTTAGAGTCAAAGTTAAGTGTTTGTGGTCAAAGTTAAGTGTTTAGAGTCAAAGTTAAGTGTTTGTGGTCAAAGTTGAGTGTTTAGAGTCAAAGTTAAGTGTTTGTGGTCAAAGTTGAGTGTTTGTGGTGAAAGTTAAGTGTTTAGAGTCAAAGTTGAGTGTTTGTGGTCAAAGTTAAGTGTTTGTGGTCAAAGTTAAGTGTTTGTGGTCAAAGTTGAGTGTTTAGAGTCAAAGTTAAGTGTTTGTGGTCAAAGTTAAGTGTTTAGAGTCAAAGTTAAGTGTTTGTGGTCAAAGTTGAGTGTTTAGAGTCAAAGTTAAGTGTTTGTGGTCAAAGTTGAGTGTTTGTGGTCAAAGTTGAGTGTTTAGAGTCAAAGTTGAGTGTTTAGAGTCAAAGTTAAGTGTTTATAGTCAAAGTTAAGTGTTTATAGTCAAAGTTAAGTGTTTGTGGTCAAAGTTAAGTGTTTAGAGTCAAAGTTAAGTGTTTGTGGTCAAAGTTGAGTGTTTAGAGTCAAAGTTAAGTGTTTCTGGTCAAAGTTGATTGTTTGTGGTCAAAGTTGAGTGTTTAGAGTCAAAGTTGAGTGTTTAGAGTCAAAGTTGAGTGTTTGTGGTCAAAGTTAAGTGTTTAGAGTCAAAGTTAAGTGTTTGTGGTCAAAGTTGAGTGTTTAGAGTCAAAGTTGAGTGTTTAGAGTCAAAGTTAAGTGTTTGTGGTCAAAGTTGAGTGTTTAGAGTCAAAGTTAAGTGTTTGTGGTCAAAGTTGAGTGTTTGTGGTCAAAGTTAAGTGTTTAGAGTCAAAGTTGAGTGTTTGTGGTCAAAGTTAAGTGTTTGTGGTCAAAGTTAAGTGTTTGTGGTCAAAGTTGAGTGTTTAGAGTCAAAGTTAAGTGTTTGTGGTCAAAGTTAAGTGTTTAGAGTCAAAGTTAAGTGTTTGTGGTCAAAGTTGAGTGTTTAGAGTCAAAGTTAAGTGTTTGTGGTCAAAGTTGAGTGTTTGTGGTCAAAGTTGAGTGTTTAGAGTCAAAGTTGAGTGTTTAGAGTCAAAGTTAAGTGTTTAGAGTCAAAGTTAAGTGTTTATAGTCAAAGTTAAGTGTTTGTGGTCAAAGTTAAGTGTTTAGAGTCAAAGTTAAGTGTTTGTGGTCAAAGTTGAGTGTTTAGAGTCAAAGTTAAGTGTTTCTGGTCAAAGTTGATTGTTTGTGGTCAAAGTTGAGTGTTTAGAGTCAAAGTTGAGTGTTTAGAGTCAAAGTTGAGTGTTTGTGGTCAAAGTTAAGTGTTTAGAGTCAAAGTTAAGTGTTTGTGGTCAAAGTTGAGTGTTTAGAGTCAAAGTTGAGTGTTTAGAGTCAAAGTTAAGTGTTTGTGGTCAAAGTTAAGTGTTTAGAGTCAAAGTTAAGTGTTTGTGGTCAAAGTTAAGTGTTTGTGGTCAAAGTTAAGTGTTTGTGGTCAAAGTTAAGTGTTTGTGGTCAAAGTTGAGTGTTTAGAGTCAAAGTTAAGTGTTTGTGGTCAAAGTTAAGTGTTTAGAGTCAAAGTTAAGTGTTTGTGGTCAAAGTTGAGTGTTTAGAGTCAAAGTTAAGTGTTTGTGGTCAAAGTTGAGTGTTTGTGGTCAAAGTTAAGTGTTTAGAGTCAAAGTTGAGTGTTTGTGGTCAAAGTTAAGTGTTTGTGGTCAAAGTTAAGTGTTTGTGGTCAAAGTTGAGTGTTTAGAGTCAAAGTTAAGTGTTTGTGGTCAAAGTTAAGTGTTTAGAGTTAAAGTTAAGTGTTTGTGGTCAAAGTTGAGTGTTTAGAGTCAAAGTTAAGTGTTTGTGGTCAAAGTTGAGTGTTTGTGGTCAAAGTTGAGAGTTTAGAGTCAAAGTTGAGTGTTTAGAGTAAAAGTTAAGTGTTTGTGGTCAAAGTTAAGTGTTTGTGGTCAAAGTTGAGTGTTTGTGGTCAAAGTTGAGTGTTTAGAGTCAAAGTTAAGTGTTTAGAGTCAAAGTTAAGTGTTTGTGGTCAAAGTTAAGTGTTTGTGGTCAAAGTTAAGTGTTTGTGGTCATAGTTAAGTGTTTGTGGTCAAAGTTGAGTGTTTAGAGTCAAAGTTAAGTGTTTGTGGTCAAAGTTAAGTGTTTAGAGTCAAAGTTAAGTGTTTGTGGTCAAAGTTGAGTGTTTAGAGTCAAAGTTAAGTGTTTGTGGTCAAAGTTGAGTGTTTGTGGTCAAAGTTAAGTGTTTAGAGTCAAAGTTGAGTGTTTGTGGTCAAAGTTAAGTGTTTGTGGTCAAAGTTAAGTGTTTGTGGTCAAAGTTGAGTGTTTAGAGTCAAAGTTAAGTGTTTGTGGTCAAAGTTAAGTGTTTAGAGTCAAAGTTAAGTGTTTGTGGTCAAAGTTGAGTGTTTAGAGTCAAAGTTAAGTGTTTGTGGTCAAAGTTGAGTGTTTGTGGTCAAAGTTGAGTGTTTAGAGTCAAAGTTGAGTGTTTAGAGTCAAAGTTAAGTGTTTATAGTCAAAGTTAAGTGTTTATAGTCAAAGTTAAGTGTTTGTGGTCAAAGTTAAGTGTTTAGAGTCAAAGTTAAGTGTTTGTGGTCAAAGTTGAGTGTTTAGAGTCAAAGTTAAGTGTTTCTGGTCAAAGTTGATTGTTTGTGGTCAAAGTTGAGTGTTTAGAGTCAAAGTTGAGTGTTTAGAGTCAAAGTTGAGTGTTTGTGGTCAAAGTTAAGTGTTTAGAGTCAAAGTTAAGTGTTTGTGGTCAAAGTTGAGTGTTTAGAGTCAAAGTTGAGTGTTTAGAGTCAAAGTTAAGTGTTTGTGGTCAAAGTTGAGTGTTTAGAGTCAAAGTTAAGTGTTTGTGGTCAAAGTTGAGTGTTTGTGGTCAAAGTTAAGTGTTTAGAGTCAAAGTTGAGTGTTTGTGGTCAAAGTTAAGTGTTTGTGGTCAAAGTTAAGTGTTTGTGGTCAAAGTTGAGTGTTTAGAGTCAAAGTTAAGTGTTTGTGGTCAAAGTTAAGTGTTTAGAGTCAAAGTTAAGTGTTTGTGGTCAAAGTTGAGTGTTTAGAGTCAAAGTTAAGTGTTTGTGGTCAAAGTTGAGTGTTTGTGGTCAAAGTTGAGTGTTTAGAGTCAAAGTTGAGTGTTTAGAGTCAAAGTTAAGTGTTTAGAGTCAAAGTTAAGTGTTTATAGTCAAAGTTAAGTGTTTGTGGTCAAAGTTAAGTGTTTAGAGTCAAAGTTAAGTGTTTGTGGTCAAAGTTGAGTGTTTAGAGTCAAAGTTAAGTGTTTCTGGTCAAAGTTGATTGTTTGTGGTCAAAGTTGAGTGTTTAGAGTCAAAGTTGAGTGTTTAGAGTCAAAGTTGAGTGTTTGTGGTCAAAGTTAAGTGTTTAGAGTCAAAGTTAAGTGTTTGTGGTCAAAGTTGAGTGTTTAGAGTCAAAGTTGAGTGTTTAGAGTCAAAGTTAAGTGTTTGTGGTCAAAGTTAAGTGTTTAGAGTCAAAGTTAAGTGTTTGTGGTCAAAGTTAAGTGTTTGTGGTCAAAGTTAAGTGTTTGTGGTCAAAGTTAAGTGTTTGTGGTCAAAGTTGAGTGTTTAGAGTCAAAGTTAAGTGTTTGTGGTCAAAGTTAAGTGTTTAGAGTCAAAGTTAAGTGTTTGTGGTCAAAGTTGAGTGTTTAGAGTCAAAGTTAAGTGTTTGTGGTCAAAGTTGAGTGTTTGTGGTCAAAGTTAAGTGTTTAGAGTCAAAGTTGAGTGTTTGTGGTCAAAGTTAAGTGTTTGTGGTCAAAGTTAAGTGTTTGTGGTCAAAGTTGAGTGTTTAGAGTCAAAGTTAAGTGTTTGTGGTCAAAGTTAAGTGTTTAGAGTTAAAGTTAAGTGTTTGTGGTCAAAGTTGAGTGTTTAGAGTCAAAGTTAAGTGTTTGTGGTCAAAGTTGAGTGTTTGTGGTCAAAGTTGAGAGTTTAGAGTCAAAGTTGAGTGTTTAGAGTAAAAGTTAAGTGTTTGTGGTCAAAGTTAAGTGTTTGTGGTCAAAGTTGAGTGTTTGTGGTCAAAGTTGAGTGTTTAGAGTCAAAGTTAAGTGTTTAGAGTCAAAGTTAAGTGTTTGTGGTCAAAGTTAAGTGTTTGTGGTCAAAGTTAAGTGTTTGTGGTCAAAGTTAAGTGTTTGTGGTCAAAGTTGAGTGTTTAGAGTCAAAGTTAAGTGTTTGTGGTCAAAGTTAAGTGTTTAGAGTCAAAGTTAAGTGTTTGTGGTCAAAGTTGAGTGTTTAGAGTCAAAGTTAAGTGTTTGTGGTCAAAGTTGAGTGTTTGTGGTCAAAGTTAAGTGTTTAGAGTCAAAGTTGAGTGTTTGTGGTCAAAGTTAAGTGTTTGTGGTCAAAGTTAAGTGTTTGTGGTCAAAGTTGAGTGTTTAGAGTCAAAGTTAAGTGTTTGTGGTCAAAGTTAAGTGTTTAGAGTCAAAGTTAAGTGTTTGTGGTCAAAGTTGAGTGTTTAGAGTCAAAGTTAAGTGTTTGTGGTCAAAGTTGAGTGTTTGTGGTCAAAGTTGAGTGTTTAGAGTCAAAGTTGAGTGTTTAGAGTCAAAGTTAAGTGTTTGTGGTCAAAGTTAAGTGTTTGTGGTCAAAGTTGAGTGTTTGTGGTCAAAGTTGAGTGTTTAGAGTCAAAGTTAAGTGTTTAGAGTCAAAGTTAAGTGTTTGTGGTCAAAGTTAAGTGTTTGTGGTCAAAGTTAAGTGTTTGTGGTCAAAGTTAAGTGTTTGTGGTCAAAGTTGAGTGTTTAGAGTCAAAGTTAAGTGTTTGTGGTCAAAGTTAAGTGTTTAGAGTCAAAGTTAAGTGTTTGTGGTCAAAGTTGAGTGTTTAGAGTCAAAGTTAAGTGTTTGTGGTCAAAGTTGAGTGTTTGTGGTCAAAGTTGAGTGTTTAGAGTCAAAGTTGAGTGTTTAGAGTCAAAGTTAAGTGTTTGTGGTCAAAGTTAAGTGTTTGTGGTCAAAGTTGAGTGTTTGTGGTCAAAGTTGAGTGTTTAGAGTCAAAGTTAAGTGTTTAGAGTCAAAGTTAAGTGTTTGTGGTCAAAGTTAAGTGTTTGTGGTCAAAGTTAAGTGTTTGTGGTCAAAGTTAAGTGTTTGTGGTCAAAGTTAAGTGTTTGTGGTCAAAGTTGAGTGTTTGTGGTCAAAGTTAAGTGTTTAGAGTCAAAGTTGAGTGTTTGTGGTCAAAGTTAAGTGTTTGTGGTCAAAGTTAAGTGTTTGTGGTCAAAGTTGAGTGTTTGTGGTCAAAGTTGAGTGTTTAGAGTCAAAGTTAAGTGTTTAGAGTCAAAGTTAAGTGTTTGTGGTCAAAGTTGAGTGTTTGTGGTCAAAGTTAAGTGTTTAGAGTCAAATCACCCAAATATAAAAAGTTTAAGTAAATAAAATGTTTTAATACAAATAAACCCAAAAAAAAAACTCCTACTCAGAATCATATCCACTAACAACTATAGGTTCGCCATCACTATCAACCTCAATGGGTTCTTCCTCATCACCGTACTCATCCAAGGTGTCATCTTCAATTTCCTCGTTTTCATCAACAACCGTATCAAAATTCAAAGCAACAAAAAAATGAGCAGGGTCAATCTCGATCTCCTCAGTGGATGCCAAGTTCACCGGATCGGAAATCGTCTCGGTATTCACTAAAGGGATATCGACACTCGTATCCCCACCAGTGGGCATTGACTCTGCACCCCATAACTCAGGACTCCATCCATGTCTATCATTGAGTTCCCATACTACTTTCCAACCTTTTTGTGATTTCCTTAAACTAATCTCGTCTATGTAAAAAACTTTTTTTGCTTGAGTAGCTAAGATGTATGGCTCTGATTGCCAAAAAAAATTAGACGTGTTGACAAGGGTTACCCCATGCTTTTTCCTCGGTTTACTCGTGTCATACCAATTACACTCGAACAGCACAACAGAACAGTCATCGTCATATGTGATCTCTACAACCTTGACCAATTCACCGTAAAACGGTACTCCATTGTAGATGGCGGATACCCCGTAATCTTGTGTCACCCTTGTTTCACCTTTTCCTTTAGTGACCCATTTAACACCATTCACAACACATGAATCGTACTTATAAACTGCACCATGAGACTTACTAGCCAATGAAATCATCTCACTTGTAGCGAATGCATCACCTTCTTTTTCCATTTCATAAACCTACAAGCATAAACAGTTATAACAATGTTTCCTAAAATGGAATATTAATTTTGTATTTGAATGGATCTATACCTTATGCAGAAACCAGTCTCGGAAATTTTGCCGGTGTTTCCTATCTTTTTCGTCTCGGGAACCCGATAACGTGGCTTTGTGTTCTCTGCACATTTGACGATCAACAATGAATTAACATTTATTAAATAAATTGAATAAACATTCAATAAATAAATTGAAACCTTACGTCATCAATTGTTGGATTTCATCGCAATTAAGTAGGATATACCAGTCGATTTGCTCCTTCTCGTTGTAATGCAAATTACCATACTCTTTTTTACCTATAGGAATACATTGGCTCTTAAATACGGACAAATCTTTAGGTTGAGCTTCGATATCGGTATATCTACCCGGATCATTAAACTTTGTTTTTTCTTCTTTAAGGTAACGCGATATGAATGTCAAAGTCTCCTCTACAACGTATCCCTCGGCGATTGAACCCTCTGGCCTAGCCGGGTTTCGTATGTACTCCTTTAATTTCTTTAGATACCGCTCAAACGGGTACATCCAACGCATCTGAACCGGTCCCCCTAACAAAGCCTCGTCGTATAAATGAATGACCAAGTGGATCATTATATCGCAAAACGCGGGAGGTAAAATCATCTCCAGTCTACACATAACTTCAACCACTTTCTTCTTCTCCTTTTCTAACTTTTTCCGACTCAGATTTTTATTACACACAACTCTAAAAACATTGGCTAGACCGATAATCGCGTCACTAATCGCTTTGTCTTCGAAAAGCCCTGGGAGACTAGCCACAAATAGGTACTGCATCATCACGTGACAGTCGTGAGATTTCATTCCTATAATCTTGCCTAAGTCGCTTTGAACGTTATTTCTCAAACTCGATGCGAATCCATCGGGAAACTTCTGTGCCTTCAACCAATCAAGAAATACTTTCCTTTTTTCGGTGGTTAACGTATAATTAGCTCGAGGCATTACATTCTTACCATTTTTCTCTTGCAACCACAAATCTGGCCTGATCTTCATTTCCTTGAGATCAATTCTCGCTTTCACGTTGTCTTTGTTAAGTTTTCCATCAAGACCTATTACTGTGCCAAGAAGAGCATCACACACGTTTTTCTCGCAATGCATAACATCAATGTTATGTTTCAACAGGTTTTCGGACCAATAAGGTAAACGATTGAAAATACTCTTTTTCTTCCAATTGAATCGCCGATTAACATCTGACTTCACGATCTTTCCCCCAAAGTCCTTGTGTTTCCCGGGAAGCAGAATGGCAAGGCCATCTAACTGTGTCTGAATATCGGCAGGTTTATATTTCTTCGGTGGGCGCCTATCAGTGGCTTCCTTGTACAAAACTTTTTCGTCTCTAAAAGGATGTTTGATAGGTAACCAACGTCTGTGGTCGAAGTAAGCAACCCCTTTCTTCACGCTCAATGACGGAGTAGAATCCATGCATTCTGGACAAGCTTTGTAACCTTGACCCGACCATCCCGAGGTGTATGTCCTAGCGGGAAAATCGTTAGTCGTAGACAACAAACAAACCTTCATAGTAAACTCTTCCTTCTTGTGGGCATCATAAGTAATAATCCCTTTACCCCACAACTCGTCCAACTCATCTATAACAGGAAGAAGAAAGACGTCCATGTCCTTGCCGGGTGAACGGGGTCCCGGAATCAACAAACAAAGCTGGAATGTCGTCTCCTTCATACACTCCCACGGTGGTAAGTTGTAGACGGTCAGTATAACCGGCCACATGCTGTACGAGTTGTTTTGCATAGAGAATGGGCAAAAGCCATCGATACCCAAACCCAAGAAGACGTTCCGAGGTTCACTAGCAAACTCGGGATTTAACTGAACAAATCTCTTCCAACTGTCTCCGTCAACTGGATGACGCAACAAATCTGGATCTGTATTCTTCCCTGTTTGGTGCCAGATCATATTTTCGGCAGTGTGCCTCGAAGCATAAAGTCGCTGCAGCCTAGGGGCAATCGGGAAATATCTGAGTTTCTTATGCGCTACTTTCAGACCCTTCTTCGGGTCCCATCTGGATTCATCACATACTGGACACTTTTCAAGGGAGGCATTCTCCTTGTAATACAAAGCACAATCGTTCACGCAAACATCGATGGTATCGTAACCCATACCTAAATTTTTTAACTTCTTGTTGCACGCCTCGTATGAATCGGGCAACGTATGAGGTTTGGGCAACACACGGCATAAAAGCTGAAGCAACTCGGTGAAAGACGTGTTAGACCACTTGTTCTTCACCTTCACGTGCAGTAGCTTCGCAATGAAATTTAATGAACTCATGACATCACAACTAGGGTATAACTCGGTCTCTAAATCGGAAAACATCTTTTCGAATTTGTCACGAGCTGTACTGTTAGAGTCTGTCATCTCGGTGTCACCAGAATGACCACCAACCTCGTAATTAGGTCTCAAATCATCGTATACATCAAACATTTCATTTTCTTCATATCGAGTCTCTTGAATATCCTCGGGCTCACCATGCTTTGTCCAAATATCATACGTCTCCAGAAACCCATGCAGTAACAGATGTGACCTAACTTTGTCAACCGGATACCTACGATAATTCGAACACTGATTACACGGACAATAAATTGTTTCTTCACCAGGATGTTTATTTTTTTCAGCAAAAGCAAGGAATGGTTCTATCCCCTTAATGAATTCACGCGAAACTTTATGAGCCGTACCAATCCAACTCTTATCAATACCCGAAGCCATAGTCAACTATTACAATATGAAAGAATACAACATAAATAAAATGAAAGAAAAAAATTATTACATCACCAAATAAATACATTAAAATAAAACGAGAAAAAATTATTACATCACCGATTACATAAATGAATAAAAAAAATTATTACATCACCGATTAAATAAATAAATATAAAATGAAAAAAATTATTACATCACCGATTAAATAAATAAATATAGAATTAAAAGCACACAAAATATCACATCACCAAATAAATGCATAAATATAACATTAAAAGCATACAAAATATAGCAACATACAATAATATATCATACAAATATATATATATATATACTTAATATAATTATTTATAATTCACATGAAATTAATAAATGATTATAGATATATACATAATGATATTATATATTTAGCATTAACTATAGAATTGTAATCAAATAAGGAAAGGATGAAAAAGACACATACTTTTGGGCAAATTCGGAAGGGAAAATTGATAATTGAGGCGGTCCCACGTTGATGTTTGACCCGGGAAAGCTTGTCCACGTGTTGAAATACCTAATAAGTGATAATATTTACCATTTATTATACAATTGCATGAAAGTATAAGAAATTTGAAAGAGTTTTATGGAACAAAAAATACCTACTTTTGGGCAAATTTGGAATGAAAAATTGATGATTGAGGCGGCCCCACGTTGATGTTTGACACGGGAAAGCTTGCCCACGTGTTGAAATACCTAATAAGTGATACTATTTAACATTTACTACACAATTGAATGAAAGTAAAAGATATATTGAAAGAGTTTTATGGAACAAAAAATACCTACTTTTGGGCAAGTTTGGAAATAAAAATTGATAATTGAGGCGGTCCCACTTGATGATTGAACCGGGAAAGCTTTTCCAAGTGTTGAAATAATTTTTAATGATGAATTGTGGAAAAAAATTGGGAGAGATTTGAGAGAAAGAAAGAGAAATTATAAAATAATGGTGTATTGGGTAAAGCAATTCGCAAGTCACTGTTGGAAAACACGCTACACTACTCGCGACTACACGTGTAGTCGGCAAATAGTCAACAGTAGTCGTTAGAAATTACTACTAACGACTACATGAAGTAGTCGTTAAATGATCATGACTCTAGCGACTACACGTTGGCAGTGGGAAAATAATTAAAAAATACTAAAACCCATTAACGACTACTTACTAATTATTAACGACTACAACCTGTAGTCGAAAAAAACAAAAATTATTAACGACTACTTGGTAGTCGCGAAACATACCATGTAGTCGTTAGAGATTTGTAGTCGAGAATGCTTCCATCTTTAGCGACTACATCCTGTAGTCGCAAGAAATTTAGTCGCTAGAGACTTGTGCGGGAGTAGTGGATATCGAAAACCATAATCATATAATTCTAAAATTATAACTAACTGTTTAACAATAGGTTACGATTTTCAAAACCATAAGCGTACCTTTTCGTTTCAGATTTTTAAACGTTTTTGCGATTTTTAACTATAACCAACTGATAGTTTTGTAAATATATTAATTTCATAAAATAAGATCACGCATATAAGAAATTTTTCCAAGATATATAAAAATTGTGTTGGTCTTTAATTAAATTGCATATTTATTATGTAATTGGTTAATTATAGTATTTAGATTTTTGTTTTAGAATTTCAATATACTATTTTACCCGGAAAAATTATAGAATATGAAAGTACATATATGATAATGATTTATTTTTGGTTATTCAATTTTATTTTTATATGAATCCACAACCTAATAGTTTTAACCATCGTTACACATTACAAAACTATAACCTAATGGTTTCAACCATAGTTATATAATTTGGTTTTTAATGAGTTCGTTTATCATGGATTTCGGTTTTTAACCATAACCATTGTCATCCATAGGTGTCAGGTTCCCATTAGAGTTTTAGTGAAGGACCCATGGTCTCATGAAAAAGTAGAGGTTCTTAAATCTTTAATATTTAAAGGACGTTCCATGACTTTGAGTGTAGCTTCTTATATCTTCGTGCAATCATGGAGGTTCCATGGTTGTTGTTGTTCACGAAAAAACCCAGATCTGGTTGGAAATGATGATGACGTTAGCGATGCCATCATGCTGATGTCATGGTAACCTCTATCTTCTTTTATTTGAATTTTAGACTTTTTTAATTATGAATGAGTAATATTTCTGTTTATCCTTTAACTTTAAATTTTTTTCATTTAAATTAAGAGCTAATGTTTTATTTATTATAATCTTTTTGTCAAATTTGTGCAATTACTCAATTTTTTTGGAACATACTCAGAGATTTACTTAATATATTCAAAGATTTTCTAGCATATCTAGAGAAAATTATAGCATACTCAAAAAAAATTCGAACATACTTAAAGACTTCCAAAATCAGAAATTTTTCATTCTTAAGACTCTTATACATAGAGATTCTTCCAAGTAAGCCCCGATGGTGGTGTCGGTGATGGTTGATGGTCGACGGTGAATAATGTTAATACTCAATTACTTTCTTATAAGATTTGAAATAAATCACCTTATGCTCCGTAATTTGAAAAATTAAATAAAATTTAGTTACAAAAATACTTAGTATTTGCACAGTAACACGTAAAACATTACCATTCCAAAAGTTTAATTGAATCTGTGATCTAAGTGGAAGAATGCAAAATTATTAATATTGTTAATCAAGGGAGTAAGAAGAAGGTTGATAAGAAGGCACAAAATGAAAGAGTCGTGATCCGCTCAACATTTGGACCCTTAGTCTTATACCTAGTGAGTTTTAGGTGAAGTTACTATAAAGCACCAAAACTTAAAATGACATGAAAAGTGTGTGTTGTTCACCTTAAACTAAGGAAAGGCTTTTAAGCCCTTGAATGAGAGGTACCCATGTCATTTAGTATAAGTGCTTCTTAAATGACACAACCCAAGGTATAAAAAAATTTCAAATTGCATATACATTAAAAACATGGAAAGTATTACTGAATTATCCCCAAAGAATCGTGGAAAACATACAAAGCAACTGGATTAGGATTTCTAGCAACCGAGCAATTAAGCCGACATCCACATTTTTTCTAAGCACTCTCTCAATATGATATTCAATAGTCATATCGCCAACTCAAATTCTCTTTCAAATCTCAATAAATACAATAAAAATTCCATCTCCAACCCAAAAATATTTCATGTACATCACTTATCTCATCCCAAATTAATACTTACAAAACCTTATAAATGCTATATAACAAAAACACAACTGTTAGCTTAGATTATCATTCCAACAAAAAAAAACCTTTGATAATCACCAACGAATAAATATTACTGGCATGATCAAAAGCTAGAAGTTGAATAACATAAATACAAACAACATATAGTAATTCATACAAAACAATTGAGTGGAATATTTTTTGAGATAATTACAAAGGAACTTAATTAATCCCCACAAAAAGAATGTAGATGTGGAGAAGAACTACCCTAAACCTAACATTATTGCTGAACAAGTAAACTCTTCCGTGCTTTTAAAGCCTTGTTGAAATGTCATGATCCACGACTTTAGCTTGACTTTTCCTTTGGGAGAAAAATATGAGGGTAGTATAAGTTATCACATGGATGAATGACACGATAAAACAAAAGAATTGATTATTGCAAGACTTACCATTATAGCGCTCCCACTATACTTCATTTGATGTCTGAACCTTGACAAAAAGACAAAGGAACAACTTTATTAACACTTGAAGATTGATTTTCCATATATTATTAAGCATAAGAAGTTCAATATGGAATAACGAGAAATTAAAATACATTAGATTATCAATCACTAAAAGATGCACGGAAAGTAAATATAATAATACCTTTTTTGATTTAGCATGAAAATGGGTCATCATTAAAACACGCCCTATAAAAAGATTATTTTTTCTGATAAACAAATCACATGAAAGATAAGTCTTTTCTATAAAGTAAAACAATAAACTACAAAAAAATAATATTTAATAATTATATTTTCTTACATCATCATCTTATGGGCACCAAAGAGAGGTATGGCCGTAACTTCTACAACAAGAATGGTGGAGGTCATTATGCTAGGGAGTGTATTGAGATCGTTGGTGAATGTTACAGTGTGGAAAACCTAGGTATTATGCTAGAGAATGCGAGAAAAATTGCGTTGCTAATGATGTTGGTGTTACATGTGTAAGTAGTCTGGTCATTATTCTAGGGAATGTTAGGAGAGTGTTGTTGCTGTTAATGGTGGTGAATGTTACAGGTGCTGGAAACCCGGTCACCTGGTCACTATTTCGAAACGACCAAAAACATGTATAGAATATTTTGGCACTTCTTGCAATGAACTGTATCTTGTTGAGGTACACGGAGCTCAGTATCACCAGTTTGACATTTTGCAATATAGGGAAAATTAATATAAGTGGGTTTTAAGGTATCGTATTGATCTCACAAAGTTCGGTATAGCTGAAGATACGTGGTTTGGGATGTCACATGGATTTGGAATATTAAGTTTAATGTTGTCAAAATAAGAGCGAGAAGGTGATGACGTGTTACGAATTGTGATAGCGACACCTGAGATGATCTACCAATGTACGAGATTACATTAACCGTTAAAAATTAAAGAAAACGTAATAACCATAAATCCCTATTATATTAATTTTCTTTAGAATTTCAGCTTTCATTATTATTTTATATTCAATGCCCATAACTTATACCGTACACAATTGTTTGCACAAATGAGGACAAGACCAAATGCACATGAAACTCGGATATTAATAATTAACAAAAATTTATACAATATTAACAATAAACGTTTTTTAAATACCATCGAAATTCACAATTTCTTGTCGGGAATTGACTCAGTATCTAAGTAGTTGAACATGCCAAAATTACTAGATGCATGATCCATAATGCAGAAATGGAAAAGTATAATAATATTGACACAAATCAATCGTCACATGCATATTTACTACGTCCATTAGTAAGCAAAAAAATTCTAAGAATGTAGGTCTTCAAACTATAATATTTTTTGATTAATTTGTTGTATGAGCTTTACTCAACACACATTTCATAATATATGTGTATTGTACTATTTTTATTCAAGTTAACTTAGAAATTTAAGTGAAACCTAGTAGCACCATAGTAGCATGCACCAAAAATTAGTAATCAAACAATATAATAAGGCTCAAGATTAAAAAAAATTAAGACTTTCTTAGAGTTCATATATCAAAACAAATTTCTGATAGCTATTTATCCTTTGTGTGCAATAATGTCAAAAATGAAAAGATATTTCGTTAAAGCACATATATTAACACAGTGAAAACAAATTAATTTATGAAAATTTTTATTACCTGGTTATTTTAAGCTTTAATGCTTAGGCAAGACATTTCATAAAAGCAAAACACAAAAAGTCCAGATATCAATAAAACAATATAGTGAGGTAATAACAACCCATAAATACAATAGATCAAAGTACAAAGGGTTTCATATAACACTTATTACTTACAAATATCTTTCTCTGTTGAAATGACATGACCGACAAACGGTGATGTAAAGAACTCAATCAGAAATGCATGAAATAAATAAAAAATTAGATATTTACTTAAAATTCAATTTTAAATTTCAACAAATTATAAAGTTCTAACAAAAACAACAATCACCAACAATTTAAAGTTAAATTTTTACCACTTATAACCCATCCATAATGTTGCACAATTTACGGCTTTATAAACCTAATCAATAATTTATTTTCAATTTCCTAATCACTACTATTAATCTCAGATTACATATCAAATAGACATTTTTATAGAAAATTATAATAATAATTGAAAACAATTCCAATATTCAAGTTTTATTTTACCATTTAAAGAATACATATATTGTAAAAAAATATGATAAATCAGATAAAAATAACTACCTATTTCATAATATTTCAAAGTGTTTATGATATATCAACAACATCTTTGAACAATTGCAGCATCTGTTTGTAGCTTTGAAGTAAACTGATTTTTATATCTGTTTTTCCTTTTCTTTCTCTTTATTTTATCTATTTTCCCCTATTTATCCATGAATGGTTGTTCGAAACTGTTGAATTATTCACTAAATTGATAAATACTAGTAGTAATGGATGAAAAGTGAAAGTTTTTAAAATATGGGAAGAGATAGAGTCAAAGAATTGATGGTAGGTTTTTAGGTTGTTATTTTTTTGGTGTGAAGGTTTAAGGTTATTAAATGTTTTTTGGGCTTTTATTTCAATTTCGTTGGGCTTAAACTATTGAGTGTAAGTGAATGTTTGACAGGGACTGTTTGAAAGTTGTGTTTTTTGAAAAAGCGTTCAATAATATTTTTAAATGTTTAAAAGTATTTAAAAGCGTTCAAAGGTCCTTTTAATAATTTTTTTAGAATTTAAATTTTATTCTAAAAATATTTTATTACTCTAACATACTCACCTCCAAACTAGGCCTAATTTTGATACAAAGGAATAGCTAATCAAAACGCGATTACACGTTGTCCGTGTTATTTGGGTCAAGCCTAAACTAGTGATGGTTTAGGTTGCGGGATTTTTGCCATCCAGGGTGCTACATTCATGGAGACTCTTGGATTGGCTTTCCACAACTTTATTTTCACGATTTAGGTGGCTCGGATTTCATTCGCGGCTATAATAGTTATCCCTTTTCCTTTTATTTCTTATGTTTTAAGATATTTTAGTTCAACAGATTATCTCTTGCCTACACATGACTCGGCATGGAAAAGTTACCTTATTAAAAAATTCCAAGATGTATTTATTTTTAATATCAAGAAGCATACCATAAGTATAAACATATTTAATAGTTTGCATGTTATCCTTATAGAATGCGTATTAGCTAAGCTTTACGGTGGAGCAACAATGTCCAAAGCCGCATAGCAGTAGCAAAATTTTTGGAGAGCAACAAGGCAACCATGGTGAGAAAGGAGCAACCACGATGGCTTTGTATACATCCGAACATTAATGGCCATATAGATTTCGTGGTTGTTGTGTTGTTCACGGAAAAAACCTAGATCTGGTTGGAAATGATGATGACGTTAGAGATGTCATCATGCTAATGTCATGGTAATCTCTATCTTTTTTATTTGAATTTTAGTCTTTTTTAATTATAAATGAGTAATATTTCTGTTTATCCTTCAATTTGATATTTTTTCATGTAAATGAAGTGTAATTTAAAATTTTTGATAATATTTTTTTCAAATTTTTGCAATTACTAAATGTTTTTGGAAAATACTCAGAGCTTTACTCAATATATTCAAAGATTTTCGAGCATATCTAAAGTAAATTAGCTTACTCAAAAACGTTTTGAAATAAGAAAAGACTTTCAAAATCAATAAAGTTTTATACTTAAAGACTCCTATTACTTAGAGATTTTTCTACTTTCTCTGCTTTATCCATGAATGGTTGTTATAAACTATTGAATTTCTCACTGATTCGAAGTTTTAAAATATGGGAAGAGAGAGAGGCGAAGAAACGATGGTAGGTTTGTATGTTGTTATTTTTTCTTGTTATGAAGGTTTTAGCTTGTTAAAATCTTTCTTTTGGGCTTTTTTTTTTCAATTTTGTTGGGCTTAAACTATTGAGTTTTAAGTGTATGTTTTACAAGGCCAGTTTGAAAATAATTTTTTTTTAAAAACAATTTAAAAATATTTTTAGATGTTTACAAGTATTTTTACCCTAGAAAACATTTTTTAGGAAAAGTACTAAATATGTTGTTGTTAAAAAAATACTTAAAGTTATTAGGAATTTCAAAATTATTTTTTAATATTTTTTAAAAATTTTTGATTTTATTCCAAAAATATTTTTTTACTCTAAAATAAGCACTTCCAAACTAGGTTTGATTTTGTCATCCAGGGTGCTACATTAATGGAGACTCTTGGATTGGTTTTCCACAACTTTATTTTCACGATTTAGGTGGCTCGCATTTCATTCGCGGCTATAGTAGTAATCTCTTTTCCTTTCGTTCTAATTTTTTAAGATACTTCAGTTCACCAGATTATCTCTTGCCTACACATGATTCAGTGGGTTTTAAGGTATCGTACTGATCTCAGAAAGTTCGGTATAGCTGAAGATACGTGGTTTGGGAAGTCACGTGGAGTTAGAATATTAAGTTTAAGGTTGTCTGAAAAAGAGAAAGAAGAGAGAGAAGGTGATGGCGTGTTACGAATTGTGATAGCGACACCTGAGATGATCTACCAATGTACGAGTTTACATTAACCGTTAAAAATTAAAGAAAACGTAATAACCGTAAATCCCTATTATATGAATTTTCTTTATAATTTCAGATTTTCATTATTATTTAATATTGAATTCCCATAACGTCTACCGTACACAATTGTTTGCACAAATGAGGGCTTGACCAAATGCACAGGAAACTCGGATATTAATAATTAACTAAAATTTATACAATATTAACAATAAACGTCTTTTCGGTAACATCGAAATTCACAATTTCTTGTCGAGAATTGACTCTGTATCTAAGTAGTTGAGTCATGTATAATGTAAATAAACATGCCAAAATAAATAGATTCAAATATTAGATACAGACCATAATTCATAATGCTTAAATATTTTTGCCATCCAGGGTGCTACATTACTTGCTACATTACTGGAGACTCTTGGATTGGTTTTCCACAACTTTATTTTCACGATTTAGGTGGCTCGTAATTTAATCGCGGCTATAATAGTTATCCCTTTTCCTTTTATTTCTTATGTTTTAAGATATTTTAGTTCACCAGATTATCTCTTGCCTACACATGATTTAGCATGGAAAAGTTACCTTATTAAAAAATTCCAAGATGTGTTTATTTTTAATGTCAAGAAGCATACCATAAGTATAATCATATTTAATAGTTTGCATGTTATCCTTATAGAATGCGCATTGGCTAAGCTTTACGGTGGAGCAACAATGTCCAAAGCCGCATAGCAGTGGCAAATTTTTTGGAGAGCAACAAGGCAACCATGGTGAGAAAGGAGCAACCATGATGGCTTTGTATACATCCGAATTGTATCGGCCCTGTAGATTTCGTGTAAGTAGGATGGCAAAAATTTATTTTATTTGTAAAGATATCGAAACCATAATCATTTAATTTAATTTAACATTATAACTAACTGTTTAACCATCGGTTACGATTTTCAAAACCATAACCGCACCTTTTCGTTTCAGATTTTTAAACGGTTTTGCAATTTTTAACTATAACCAGATGATAGTTTTGTGAATATATTCATTTCATAAAATAAGATACACATATAAGAAAATATTCGAAGGTATATGAAAAATTATGTTGGTCTTTAATTAAATTGCATATTTATTATGTAATTGGTTAAATTTAGTATTTAGATTTTGGGTTTACGATTTCAATATACTATTTTACCCAGAAAATTATAGAATATGAAAGTACATAAATGATAATAAATGATATTTGGTTACTCGATTTTATTTTTATCTGAATCCACAACCTAATAGTTGACCATCGGTTACACATTACAAAACCATAACCTAATGGTTTTAACCATAGTCATATAATTTGGTTTTAAGTGAGTTCGCTTATCATTGATTTTGGTTTTTAACCATAACCATTGTCATCCCCAGGAGGTTCCCATTAGAGGTCTAATGAAGGATCCATGGTCTCGTGCAACAGTAGAGGTTCTTAAATCTTAGATATTTAATGGAGGTTCCATGAATTTGAGTGTAGCTTCCTATATATTCATGCAATCATGTAGGTTCCGTGGTTGTTGTGTTGTTCACGAAAAAACCTAGATCTGGTTGGAAATGATGATGACGTTAGAGATGCCATCACGCTAATGTCATGGCAATCTCTATCTTTTTTATTTGAATTTTAATCTTTTTTAATTATAAATGAGTAATATTTCTGTTTATCCTTCAATTTGATATTTTTTCATGTAAATGAAGTGTAATTTAAAATTTTTGATAATCTTTTTCTCAAATTTTTGCAATTACTAAATGTTTTTGGAAAATACTCAGAGCATTACTCAATATATTTAAAGGTTTTCGAGCATATCTAGAGTAAATTATAGCTTACTCAAAAACTTTTTGAACATAAGAAAAGACAATCAACTATTTGTATGTTGTTATTTTTTCTTGTTATGAAGATTTTAGCTTGTTAAAAATTTTCTTTTGGGCGTTTTTTTTCAATTTTGTTGGGTTTAAACTATTGAGTTTTAAGTGTATGTTTTACAAGGCCGGTTTGAAAGTAATTTTTTTTTAAAAACAATTTAAAAATATTTTTAGATGTTTACAAGTATTTTTACCCTAGAAAACATTTTTTAGTAAAAGTACTAGATATGTTGTTGTTAAAAAAATACTTAAAGTTATTACAAATTTCAAAATTATTTTTTAATATTTTTTTAAAAATTTTGATTTTATTCCAAAAATATTTTTTTACTCCCAAACTAGGTTTGATTTTAATAGAAATGAATAGCTAATCAACACGCGATTACACGTGGTCTGTGGTAGCGAGATTTTTGTCATCCAGGGTGCTACATTAATGGAGACTCTTGGATTGGTTTTCCACAACTTTATTTTCACGTTTTAGGTGGCTCGCATTTCATTCACGGCTATAGTAGTAATCTCTTTTCATTTCGTTCTAATTTTTTAAGATATTTCAGTTCACCAGATTATCTCTTGCCTACACATGATTCAGTGGGTTTTAAGGTATCGTATTGATCTCAGAAAGTTCGGTATAGCTGAAGATACGTGGTTTGGGAAGTCACGTGGAGTTAGAATATTAAGTTTAAGGTTGTCTGAAACAGAGAAAGAAGAGAGAGAAGGTGATGGCGTGTTACGAATTGTGATAGTGACACCTGAGATGATCTTCCAATGTACGAGATTACATTAACTGTTAAAAATTAAAGAAAACGTAATAACCGTAAATCCCTATTATATGAATTTTCTTTATAATTTCAGATTTTCATTATTATTTTATATTGAATGCCCATAACTTCTACCGTACACAATTGTTTGCACAAATGAGGGCATGACCAAATGCACATGAAACTCAGATATTAATAATTAACTAAAATATATACAATATTAACAATAAACGTCTTTTCGGTAACATCGAAATTCACAATTTCTTGTCGGGAATTGACTCTGTATTTGAGTAGTTGAGTCATGTATAATGTAAATAAACATGCCAAAATAAATAGATTCAAATATTAGATACAGACCATAATTCATAATGCTTAAATATTTTTGCCATCCAGGGTGCTACATTACTGGAGACTCTTAGATTGGTTTTCCACAACTTTATTTTCACGATTTAGGTGGCTCGTAATTTAATCGCGGCTATAATAGTTATCTCTTTTCGTTTTATTTCTTATGTTTTAAGATATTTTAGTTCACCAGATTATCTCTTGCCTACACATGATTTAGCATGGAAAAGTTACCTTATTAAAAAATTCCAAGATGTGTTTATTTTTAATGTCAAGAAGCATACCATAAGTATAATCATATTTAATAGTTTGCATGTTATCCTTATAGAATGCGCATTGGCTAAGCTTTACGGTGGAGCAACAATGTCCAAAGCCGCATAGCAGTGGAATTTTTTTTGGAGAGCAACAAGGCAACCATGGTGAGAAAGGAGCAACCATGATGGCTTTGTATACATCCGAATTGTATCGGCCCTGTAGATTTCGTGTAAGTAGGATGTCAAAAATTTATTTTATTTGTAAAGATATCGAAACCATAATCATTTAATTTAATTTAACATTATAACTAACTGTTTAACCATCGGTTACGATTTTCAAAACCATAACCGCACCTTTTCGTTTCAGATTTTTAAACGGTTTTGCAATTTTTAACTATAACCAGATGATAGTTTTGTGAATATATTAATTTCATAAAATCAGATACACATATAAGAAAACTTTCGAAGGTATATGAAAAATTGTGTTGGTCTTTAATTAAATTGCATATTTATTATGTAATTGGTTAAATTTAGTATTTAGATTTTGGGTTTACGATTTCAATATACTATTTTACCCAGAAAATTATAGAATATGAAAGTACATAAATGATAATAAATGATTTTTGGTTACTCGGTTTTATTTTTATCTGAATCCACAACCTAATAGTTGACCATCGGTTACACATTACAAAACCATAACCTAATGGTTTTAACCATAGTCATATAATTTGGTTTTAATTGAGTTCGCTTATCATTGATTTTTGTTTTTAACCATAACCATTGTCATCCCCAGGAGGTTCCCATTAGAGGTTCAATGAAGGATCCATGGTCTCGTGCAACAATAGAGGTTCTTAAATCTTAGATATTTAATGGAGGTTCCATGAATTTGAGTGTAGCTTCCTATATATTCGTGTAATCATGTAGGTTCCGTGGTTGTTGTGTTGTTCACGTAAAAAACCTAGAACTGGTTGGAAATGATGATGACGTTAGAGATGCCATCACGCTAATGTCATGGCAATCTCTATCTTTTTTATTTGAATTTTAGTCTTTTTTAATTATAAATGAGTAATATTTCTGTTTATCCTTCAATTTGATATTTTTTCATGTAAATGAAGTGTAATTTAAAATTTTTGATAATCTTTTTTTCAAATTTTTGCAATTACTAAATGTTTTTGGAAAATACTCAGAGCTTTACTCAATATATTTAAAGGTTTTCGAGCATATCTAGAGTAAATTAGAGCTTACTCAAAAACTTTTTGAACATAAGAAAAGACTTTCAAAATCAATAAATTTTTATACTTAAAGACTCGTATACTTAGAGATTTTTCTACTTTTTCTGCTTTATCCATGAATGGTTGTTCTAAACTATTGAATTTCTCACTAATTCGAGCTTTTAAAATATGGGAAGAGAATAAGGCGAAGAAACGATGGTAGGTTTGTATGTTGTTATTTTTTCTTGTTATGAAGGTTTTAGCTTGTTAAAATCTTTCTTTTGGGCTTTTTTTTTTAAAATTTGTTGGGTTTAAACTATTGAGTTTTAAGTGTATGCTTTACAAGGCCGGTTTGAAAGTTATTTTTTTTTTAAAAACAATTTAAAAATATTTTGTAATCTGTGATCTAAGTGGAAGAATGCAAAATTATTAATATTGTTAATCAAGGGAGTAAGAAGAAGGTTGATAAGAAGGCACAAAATGAAAGAGTCGTGATCCGCTCAACATTTGGACCCTTAATCTTATACCCAGTGAGTTTTAGGCGAAGTTACTATAAAGCACCAAAACTTAAAATGACATGAAAAGTGTGTGTTGTTCACCTTAAACTAAGGAAATATTTTTAAGCCCTTGAATGAGAGGTACATATGTCGTTTTGCATAAGTACTTCTTAAATGACACAACCCAAGGTATAAAAAAATTTCAAATTGCATATACATTAAAAACATGGAAAGTATTACTGAATTATCCCCAAAGAATCGTGGCAACCATACAAAGCAACTGGACTAGGATTTCTAGCAGCCGAGCAATTAAGCCGAAGACCACATTTTTTCTAAGCACTCTCTCAATCTGATATTCAATAGTCATATCGCCAACTCAAATTCTCTTTCAAATCTCAATAAATACAATAAAAATTCCATCTCCAACCCCAAAATATTTCATGTACATCACTTATCTCATACCAAATAAATACTTACACAACCTTATAAATGATATATAACAAAAACACAACTGTTAGCTTAGATAATAATTCCAACAAAAAAAACCTTTGATAATCACCAATGAATAAATATTACTGGCATGATCAAAAGCTAGAAGTTGAATAGCATAAATACAAACAACATATAGTAATTCATACAAAACAATTAAGTGGAATATTTTTTGAGATAATTACAAAGGAACTTAATTAGTCCCCATAAAAAGAATGTAGACGCGGAGAAGAACTACCCTAAACCTAACATTATTGCTGAACAAGAAAACTCTTCCGTGCTTTTAAAGTCTTGTTGAAATGTCATGATCCACGACTTTTCCTTTGGAGAAAAATATGATGGTAGTATAAGTTATCACATGGATGAATGACACGATAAAACAAAAGAGTTGATTATTGCAAGACTTACCATTATAGCGCTCCCACTATACTTCATTAGATGTCTGAACATTGACAAAAAGACAAAGGAACAACTTTATTAACACTTGAATATTGATTTTCCATATATTATTAAGCATAAGAAGTTCAATATGGAATAACGAGAACTTAAAATCCATTAGATTAGCAATCACTAAAAGATGCACGGAAAGTAAATATAATTATACCTTTTTTGATTTAGCATGAAAATGGGTCAGCATTAAAACACGCCCTATAAAAAGATTCTTTTTTCTGATAAACAAATCACATGAAAGATAAGTCTTTTCAATAGAGTAAAACAATAAACTACAAAAAAAAATATTTAATAATTATATTTTCTTACATAATCATCTGATGGGCACCAAAGAGAGGTATGGCCATAACTTCTACAACAAGAATGGTGGAGGTCATTATGCTAGAGAGTGTATTGAGATCGTTGGTGAATGTTACAGTGTGGAAAACCTAGGTATTATGCTAGAGAATGCGAGAAAAACTTCGTTGCTAATGATGTTGGTGTTACATGTGTAAGTAGACTGGTCATTATTCTAGGGAATGTAAGAAGAGTGTAAGTAGGATGTCAAAAATTTATTTTATTTGTAAAGATATCGAAAACCATAATCATTTAATTTAATTTAACATTATAACTAACTGTTTAACCACCGGTTACGATTTTCAAAACCATAACCGCACCTTTTCGTTTCAGATTTTTAAACGGTTTTGCGATTTTTAACAACCAGATGATAGTTTTTTGAATATATTAATTTCATAAAATAAGATACACATATAAGAAAACTTTTGTAGGTATATGAAAAATTGTGTTGGTCTTTAATTAAATTGATATTTATTATGTAATTAGTTAATTTTAGTATTTAGATTCTGGGTTTACGATTCCAATATACTATTTTACCCAGAAAATTATAGAATATGAAAGTACATAAATGATAATAAATGATTTTTGGTTATTCAGTTTTATTTTTATCTGAATCCACAACCTAATAGTTGACCATCGGTTACACATTACAAAACCATAACCTAATGGTTTTAACCATAGTTATATAATATGTTTTTATTTGAGTTCGCTTATCATTGATTTTGGTTTTTAACCATAACCATTGTCATCCCCAGGAGGTCCCTATTAGAGGTTTAATGAAGGATCCACGGTCTCGTGCAACAGTAGAGGTTCTTAAATCTTAGATATTTAATGGAGGTTCCATGATTTTGAGTGTAGCTTCCTATATATTAGTGCAATCATGTAGGTTCCATGTTTTTTGTGTTGTTCACGAAAAAAACCTAGATCTAGTTGGAAATGATGAGGACGTTAGAGATGCCATCATGCTAATGTCATGGAAATCTCTATCTTTTTTATTTGAATTTTAGTCTTTTTTATTTATAAATGAGTAATATTTCTGTTTATCCTTCAATTTGATATTTTTTCATGTAATGAAGTGTAATTTTAAATTTTTGATAATTTTTTTTCAAATTTTTGCAATTACTAAATGTTTTTGGAAAATACTCAGAGCTTTACACAATATATTCAAAGATTTTCGAGCATATCTAGAGTAAATTAGAGCTTACTCAAAAACTTTTTGAACATAAGAAAAGACTTTCAAAATCAATAAATTTTTATACTTAAAGACTCGTATACTTAGAGATTTTTCTACTTTCTCTGCTTTATCCATGATTGTTCTAAACTATTGAATTTCTCACTGATTCGAGCTTTTAAAATATGGGAAGAGAGAGAGGCGAAGAAACGATGGTAGGTTTATATGTTGTTATTTTTTCTTGTTATGAAGGTTTTAGCTTGTTAAAATCTTTCTTTTGGGCTTTTTTTTTACAATTTTGTTGGGTTTAAACTATTGAGTTTTAAGTGTATGTTTTACAAGGCCGGTTTGAAAGTTTTTTTTTAAAACAATTTAAAAATATTTTTAGATGTTTACAAGTATTTTTACCCTAGAAAACATTTTTTAGGAAAAGTACTAAATATGTTGCTGTTAAAAAAATACTTAAAATTATTACAAATTTCAAAACTATTTTTTAATATTTTTTTAAAATTTTTGATTTTATTCCAAATATATTTTTTTACTCTAAAATAAGCACTTCCAAACTAGGTTTGATTTTAATAGAAATGAATAGCTAATCAACACACATGGTCTGTGGTAGCGACATTTTTGCCATCCAGGGTGCTACATTAATGGAGACTCTTGGATTGGTTTTCCACAACTTTATTTTCACGATTTAGGTGGCTCGCATTTCATTCGCGGCTATAGTAGTAATCTCTTTTCCTTTATTTCTAATTTTTTAAGATATTTCAGTTCACCAGATTATCTCTTGCCTACACATGATTCACTGGGTTTTAAGGTATCATATTGATCTTAGAATGTTAGGTATAGCTGAAAATACGTGGTTTGGGAAGTCACGTGGAGTTAGAATATTAAGTTTAAGGTTGTCTGAAAAAGAGAAAGAAGAGAGAGAAGGTGATAGCGTGTTACGAATTGTGATAGCGACACCAGAGATGCTCTACCAATGTATGAGATTACATTAACCGTTAAAAATTAAAGAAAACGTAATAACCGTAAATCCCTATTATATGAATTTTCTTCAGAATTTCAGATTTTCTTTAGAATTTCAGATTTTCATTATTATTTTATATTGAATGCCCATAACTTCTACCGTACACAATTGTTTGCACAAATGAGGGCATGACCAAATGCACAGGTAACTCGGATATTAATAATTAACTAAAATTTATACAATATTAACAATACACGTCTTTTCAATACCCTCGAATTTCACAATTTCTTGTCGGGAATTGACTCTATATCTAAGTAGTTGAGTCATGTATAATGTAAATAAACATTCCAAAATTACTAGATTCAAATATTAGATACAGACCATAATTCATAATGCTTACATATTTTTGCCATCCAGGGTGCTACATTCATGGAGACTCTTGGATTGGTTTTCCACAACTTTATTTTCAGGATTTAGGTGACTCGCAATTCAATCGCGGCTATAATAGTTATCTCTTTTCCTTTATTTCTTACGTTTTAAGATATTTTAGTTCACCAGATTATCTCTTGCCTACACATGATTCAGCATGGAAAAGTTACCTTATTAAAAAATTCCAAAATTTGTTTATTTTTAATGTCAAGAAGCATACCATAAGTATAGTCATATTTAATAGTTTGCATGGTATCCTTATAGAATGCGCATTGGCTAAGCTTTACAGTGGAGCAACAATGTCCAAAGCCGCATAGCAGTGGCAAATTTTTTGGAGAGCAACAAGGCAACCATGGTGAGAAACGAGCAACCACGATGGTTTGTATACATCCGAATTTTAACGGCCCTGTAGATTTCGTGTAAGTAGGATGGCAAAAATTTATTTTATTTGTAAAGATATCGAAACCATAATCATTTAATTTAATTTAACATTATAACTAACTAGTTAACCATCGGTTACGATTTTCAAAACCACAACCGCACCTTTTCGTTTCAGATTTTTAAACGGTTTTGCAATTTTTAACTATAACCAGATGATAGTTTTATGAATATACTACTTTCCTAAAATAAGATACACATATAAGAAAACTTTCGAAGGTATATGAAAAATTGTGTGGGTCTTTAATTAAATTGCATATTTATTATGTAATTGGTTAAATTTAGTATTTAGATTCTAGGTTTACGATTTCAATATACTATTTTACCCAGAAAATTATAGAATATGAAAGTACATAAATAATAATAAATGATTTTTGGTTATTCGGTTTTATTTTTATTGGATCCACAACCTAATAGTTGACCATCGGTTACACATTACAAAACCATAACCTAATGGATTAAACCATAGTTATATAATTTAGTTTTAATTTAGTTCGCTTATCATTGATTTTGGTTTTTAACCATAACCATTGTCATCCCCAGGAGGTTCCCATTAGAGGTTTAATGAAGGATCCATGGTCTCGTGCAACAATAGAGGTTCTTAAATCTTAGATATTTAATGGAGGTTCTGATGTCTCCTCATTTGTGATAATAAAATATACTTCCGAGACATCATTTTAGGCTTATTTATTAGTTTATAGGTTGATTTTAGCTTAGTTTAGTGCACTTTCCTATTTTGAGTCTTGATTTAGTAACATAATATTTTTAGAGCATATTGGGTTTAATTGTTTATTTAGTGTGAAGCTTTAAAGATAATTATGGAGATTAATTAGAGTCCAAGTCAAAGACTACAACTTATGGAAAGGGATTTACATGGAAATTGGAGATAAAGGAAACAAAGGCTAAAAACATGGAAAAGGAAAAGCTGCCTAATCTGAATTTCTGCAGCACACGCCTAAAGAAATGATGATTACTCCTACAATGAAACCGATTTTGGAAGATTCCTTTGATAGGGACATGGATAATTCTGTTACGATTCTTTTGGTATCTTATGGAGCTCAAAGCGACCAATAACGAAGAAGATATGCTCAAAATAGTCCAGTAGTGTTTATCTTTATTTCCCTACGAAATTGAGTTGGGCTAGGAGTCCATTACTTAACTTATCTCTAATGAAACGAATTAGGTCAACCTATACACTATAAATACAGCCTCTTAACACTCTTAAATCATCCTTGGTGAAACCTTAAGCCAAGAGGAAGCATACAACACAAGAGAGAAGTCTGGAAGGAGCTGTTCATCATTATGTCTTCTTCTACCTTTAATTTTGTAATTTCTTTCTTTTCTTTCATGAACTAATTTTCTTTAGCTTGAGTTTTAGCATATATGTATGAACCCTAGTTTTGATTGACATCTATCTAATTTGGGAATTTAATATTTTAAATAGAATTATAGTTTTTATTCTCTGTTTATGTGTTTGGATTTATATTCAGTGTTCTTGTGGACTGCAGCCATTAAAATTACCATCTAGTAATTAGGTCACCATTGACAACGGTGTTTAATTGCATGTTTAGCACATAACGTCTAGTATTAGGTCTGATCTGACAACCCAACCTAACTAGATAATCACTATGGTTTAGTTCTTGTGACTATATACCAATTACAGGAAAAGTTTGCTTAGGAAGCCTTATTGACACAGGTAATTCCTATTTGAAACTACCGATAGCGAATTGGGACCGATTAGGGAAATACTACATAATTCACCCTTACATGTTTAGAACGGCAAAACTAGTGGGGATTGCATGCTAATAACTTGAGTTATATTCTCATATTACTTCTCTTTCATATTTATTTTCCGTTTTTTAATTCTTAGTTTAATTTAGTTAATTAGAAAACCAAATAAATATCTATTTGTCTTTACTTTTATCTACGTTTAGTTGTTCTAGCTTTAGTTATTTACACTTGATATTTGCATAAGATTCCTCTAACCTTCGTAGTCTCTACGGAACGAATCTTTAACTAAAACTTGCATACGATCTGTATACTTGCAGAACCGTGTAGCTTTAGGGTGTATTTGCACTTTATTTATATCTTATTTTATCACACCCTAGGCCCCACCAAGTTTTTGGCGCCACTGCCGGGGACTACATCGTTAGTCCTTGTGCATATATCTTGTGCTTTTATTTTTAGTTAGTTCTATTTTACGCTTTTGTTTTTAGTTTTTGTTTTTCAGATTTAGTTACAGATGGAGAACCCAAGGAGACTTTAGCTACCCATCGAGTTCAGAGTGGAGCCACGAGGAATTCGCGCTCCGGAAATTCAAGACGCTAAATTTAAACCTGATCCAGGGATGCTAACTCAATTTGCATCCCATGGATTATTCAGCGGAGTTGCACATCAAGATCCGATCCGATATATTCAGAAATTCATGCAGATCTGTGATGCTAATATCGTAAAAGGAGTTACGAGGGAGCAATTATATTACCTGATATTCCAGTTCTTCTTGACCGGATGTGCAAGCGATTGGTATGATACCCAATACCCTCATGTTATTCCAGATTGGGACAAGCTTCAAGCAAGATTCCTAGACCGTTTTTATCCGGTTAGTAGACGTTTAAAAGATATGTTGGAGCTTGAACAATTTATACAGAAAGATGGAGAGAGTTTGGGTGAAGCATGGTTACGATTTACAGAAAAGAAGGCGAGATGTCCATATCAGTAATCCTCGCCGAAATATTATTTAACTTGGTTTTATGGAGGCCTTAATGAAAAATCAAGAGAGAAAGCAGATTCGTTAGGAAACGCAGGTTTTGTGTTGCTAGATCCTGAAGAGGCTGAGTTGGGGATGGAAAGAATTCTTGAGAACGAGAGAAGTTGGCCAAAGAGAGCAGAAAAAGAAAATAATTCAGAATCTCTGAAGCTTAAAGAATTGGCTAAGCAACTCGAAGAACTACAAGAACAAGCCCGAACGATTGCTCAGGTTAATACGGTACGCATAATTCCTTCATGTCCTGGTTGTGGATCAAGAAATCATGTGTGGGAAGGATGTATGAATAATCCAGCAGTAGCTTCCGTTCAATATCCTCAAGATAACTATTATTCTAATGGTTATACTATTCCTCAAGAAAGCTACGTTAATTATCAACAACCTCCACATCAAAAGAGTTGGGTCGGAAAGCAAGAAACTTATCATCAACCCCAACTTCAATCCTATAATCCAGCACAACCTATTCAAGAAAAGGCACCCATTGTTAAGAAAGTTTGTCAAGAGACAAAGAAAGATCCACATAAACAATCAACGCAATTGGCAAAACAAGAACAACTCCAGAGCTTGAATTCGAGTATGGCTCAATTAATGCAAACAGTTGAAAATAAAATGAGTCATAGCCAGCAGAAAATTCGAACCCATGAGAAGATTATCAAGCAACTAGAGCATACTATATCACATCTGGCAAGTACATTACAAAATCGGCCAAAAGCGCAACTCCCAAGTGATACTATTGCTCCTAGAGATGATTCGTGCCATGCAGTTGAATTACGAAGTGGAAAACAACTACCTCCACCAAGAGCAGAACCAGAGCAAGAACCAATCCCTATTCCAAAACAGAGGGGGGAAGAAATAATCAAAGATACAGTTGAGGAGGTAGTTAAACCAAAGAGTGTTCAAGACGAGACACCTGACCAGACAATAAAAACAGTGGAACTTAATACACGCCCTCCACCACCATACCCTTCACGTGTCAGAAAGAAGGACAATGACCTGGAATTCAAGAAGTTCATTGACATGTTGAAGAAATTGGAAGTTAATATACCCCTTGTTGAAGCCCTCAAGAGAATGCCGACCTATCTCAAATTCATGAAAGACATTCTCTCCAATAAGCGTAGTATAGAGACTGGGGAAACAATTGGATTACCTAGGGAGTGCAGTGCTATATGTCAAAGTGAGTTGCCACCAAAGGTAGAAGATCCCGGAAGTTTTACAATTCCTATCGGCATTGGAGATAGTTGGACCGGGAAAGCATTATGTGATCTAGGCGCGAGCATCAATCTCATGCCTAGGTCCCTGTTCGAGAAGCTTAACATTGGAGAAGTAGTACCCACATCTGTGGTATTACAAATGGCGGATCGCTCCCTCTCACGACCAATAGGTAAAATTGAAGATGTTTTAGTTAAAGCTGGCTCTTTTATTTTTCCTTGCGATTTTATTATTCTTGACTACGACACGGATAAGAATGTCCCCATCATTTTGGGTAGACCATTCTTAGCCACGGGGCATACACTAATTGATGTTGAGAATGGTGAGTTGATCATGAGAGTACAAGGCGAACAGATACGATTCAATGTGTTTCATGCTATGAAGTTGCCAATGTCGAAAGATGAATGCTTCAAAATAGATGTCATCGGAAAAATTTCGCAAGAAGTCTTCAATAAAGCAAGCCTGGATGATGATCTTGACGAAGCCTTAGCACTTGAATCACTAGAGGAACTCGAGATTCCTCCTGAAGATGTTGCTGCATTAGGATCAAACGTGCGAGAACTACTTCGAGAACCAGGTGACATTGAACCAATAAAACATCCATCTATAATATGTCCACCTGTTCTCGAAGAAAAACCACTTCCAGATCATCTACGCTATACATATCTAGGTACGAATAAAACTTTGCCTGTTATTATTTCTGCTAACCTTTCAGGTCCTCAAGAGGAGAAGCTACTTCAAGTACTTCGCGCAAACAAGGAAGCAATCGGATGGACTATTTCCGACATCAAGGGAATTAGTCCTTCCGTTTGCAAACACAAAATCATTCTTGAGAACGAAGGTGGGCGATCTATAGAAGGACAGAGAAGACTCATGCCAGCTATGAAAGAAGTAGTGAGGAAGGAAGTTATCAAGTTGTTAGACGCAGGAATTATCAATCCGATTGCGAGCAGTGATTGGGTTAGTCCAGTGCAATGTGTTCCGAAGAAAGGAGGTATAACAACCATCCTTAATGATCAAGGCGAAGCCATACCATCAAGACCAGTTGTGGGGTGGCGAGTGTGCATGGATTACCGAAGACTGAACAAAGCTACAAAGAAAGATCACTTCCCGCTACCATTCATTGATCAGATGCTAGACAAACTTGCAGGGAGAGAATATTATTGTTTCCTTGACGGATATTCAGGTTATAATAAGATTTGTGTGGAACCCCTCGATCAACACAAAACAACTTTTACATGTCTGTTTGGTACTTTTGCTTATAGAAGAATGCCGTTTGGGTTATGCAATGCACCTGCCACGTTCCAGAGGTGCATGATGGCAATATTTTGGGACATGATTGATAAATATTTGGAGGTTTTAATGGATGATTTTTCGGTGTTTGGAGATAGTTTTGATGATTGTTTGAATAATCTGGAAAAAGTCCATCTGAGATGTAGAGAAAAAGATCTTGTGCTTAATTGGGAAAAATGCCACTTCATGGTTCAAGAGGGAATTGTGTTGGGACATAAAGTTTCAAAGGCAGGGATGGAGGTTGATCGTGCTAAAATTGAAGTTATCAAAACACTACCACCTCCAGTTTCTGTTAAAGGAGTGAGAAGTTTCTTGGGTCACGCAGGATTTTATCAAAGATTTATTAAAGATTTCTCCAAGATCGCCAACCCGCTTTGCTCTTTACTTGAAAAGGATACTCCTTTTAACTTTACTAAAGAATGTCTTCAAGCGCTTTTGACGATTAAAGAGAAACTGATCTCTACACCTATTGTTATACCTCCTGATTGGAAAGCTCCGTTTGAACTTATGTGCGATGCCAGTTATCACGCTATGGGTGTTGTGTTGGGACAGAGGAAAGACAAAATTTTCCACACGATTTATTATGCAAGTAAGACTTTCAACGCTGCCCCGATGAATTATACAGTGACGGAGAAAGAGATGTTGGCCGTGGTTTATGCTTTTGATAAATTCCGTTCCTATCTGGTTGGGAAGAAAACGGTTGTATACACGGACCATTCAGCTATTAAGTACCTCATGGAGAAAAAGGACGCTAAGCCGCGTCTTATTAGATGGGTACTATTACTTCAAGAATTTGACATAGATATTCGAGACCGAAAAGGATGCGAAAATCAAGTTCCTGATCATTTATCAAGGCTCAAAGGATCTAAGGCGAACAAGGAACCATTATTGGTTAAAGAGGTATTCCCTGATGAACAACTTTTTGCTATTAAACATGCGTTTGTGCCATGGTATGCAGATCTGGTCGACCTCATTGTGAGTGGTGTCTTTCCCAAAGATTACCACCCACAACAAAGACAAAGATTATATCACCAGGGAAAGCAGTATTATTGGGATGAACCGTACCTCTGGAAGATTTGTAGTGACCAAGTAGTTAGAAGATGTGTGCATGAAGGTGAAATGGAGAAAATCATTGAAGGATGTCATAGTTCACCTTATGGAGGTCATTTTAAAGGCGATAGAACCGGAGCTAAAATTCTTCAATCCGGGTTCTATTGGCCTGCCATACATAAAGATTGTCATCGTTTTGTCCAGTCATGTCCAAGATGCCAGTTTACTGGTAATATATCGAAAAGAGACGCGATGCCGCTTAATAATATCCTTGAAGTTGAAATCTTTGATGTATGGGGAATAAATTTCATGGGACCCTTCATCACTTCCCATGGAAATCTATATATCTTTCTTGCGGTAGATTATGTGTCAAAATGGGTAGAAGCAGTGGCAACACCAAAGAACGATACTCAAACTGTGATTAAGTTCTTAAAATCAAACATCTTCTCAAGATATGGTACGCCACGTGTTCTCATCAGTGATAAAGGTACCCATTGTCTGAATGCTCCTCTGAGAAACTATCTTCGTAAGTTTGGAGTGAAACACCGTACTTCAACCGGTTATCACCCACAAACTAACGGTCAAGCTGAAGTTTCCAACCAGGAAATAAAATCTATTCTTGAGAAGACCGTGAACAAATCGTGGAAAGATTGGTCTTTAAAGCTAGATGATGCTCTCTGGGCTTACAGGACAGCATTTAAAACACCAGTTGGGGCATCTCCATATCGCATGGTCTACGGCAAAGCGTGTCATCTATCGATAGAACTTGAAGCCCGAGCCTACTGGGCTATTAAAACTCTGAATCTAGACCCAGACTTGGCCGGAAAGCAAAGGAGGATGCAGTTGAACGAGTTGGAGGAGTTTCGTTATCTTGCCTATGAAAATTCACGCCTCTATAAAGAGAAAACAAAGCGATGGCATGAGAAACGGCTCCGTCCAAAGCATTTCGAGATAGGACAAAAAGTTTTATTATACAACTCTCGATTTTCGAACTACCCAGGAAATCTTAAATCCTGTTGGGGAGGACCTTACATTGTTACTAAAGTCACACCTCATGGAGCGATTGAAATTGAAAATCCAACCGAGCAAAGGGCATTCATGGTGAATGGCCAGCGGTTGAAGAGATACCATGACTGTGAGGACTTTGGGCGAGAGGAGACAATCCATCTCGTTGAATGCGCTTAGCCTGAGGTACACATCTAACTCAAAGACGTTAAACAAAAGTGCTCTTGGGAGACACCCCTTGTTTTAATTGCTTTTTAGATTAGTTTTATTGCTTTGTAGTGTATAATATTAAGTTAGTGTATATTTTTAATTGTGTTTACAAGCTAATAGGAGAGAAAGGTAGTGTGCTATTGTGCAGGAAACGAGTTTGGGGTCAAAAAGGAAAAGCTGGAAAAATTCAAGGCCTGGCGCGGACTACCCCCGTGGACTACCCATGGTCCGCAGGGATGCACCGTGCCCAGAAAACCCGTACCACGGGTCGGGTACCACGGGTTTTATCCAGAAGAGAGAAAAAGTAGACCTGATAGGCACGGTGCAACGCACCCCTGGTCCGCACGCACAAAGGCGTGCCACGGGGTGATGCACCACGGGTTTTTTGACAGAGCACCCGCGGACTACCCATGCACCGCACCCCTATACCGCGGGCACAAAACACGTGCCACGGGGTGCTAGCTCGGGTATTATCCAGTGGACAAAAATTTGAAGAGATGTTGAGTCCGGTACACCGCGGGTCTGGTCCGGTGCACCACACAGAGGCGGTTTATGAAGGAATTATTTCCTAATCAACTTCTTACCTTAACAAGATTAACCCTACCCTCTCACATACGAATTTTTCAGACCCAAACCCTATATATACACCTTAAAGCTTGTGCAAACCTTCACAATTAACACAACAACTCATCAAATCCTCTCCTCCATCCTCCATAAACACAATCTCTTCATCAAATTCATCACACTACACCATTAAAACACCATCAAATTCAACAAGCTTTAAAGAATTCTTCCACGATCCATCAACAAACTTTTCTCTTTCATCAATTCCAAGCAACAACATCAAGCTAAACCAAATTTTCCTTAAACCTTTAATCCATCCTTGGTATAACTTGAGTTGTGGGTAAATCAAGCATGACTAACAGATCTGAAGCTATGGAATACAAGAAAAAGTGCTCAATCCTTGGGAAGAATAAGAAATTGCCTGGAGCCACCATTGAAAAACCCATCAATCTTGATGAGGTTTCTGAAGAATCAAAAGAAAAGGCACCAGCACAACCACTACCAAAGAAGAGATTAATTGCTAGAATGTCCATACCATCAAGAAGGCCATTGAAAAAGATCAAAATCCAAAACCAAGGTTCTTCTACCTCTTCCTCTGAAATTGTTTATGATCTTCCTCCTTGGGCTCTCAAGTTACAGAACGATATCGAAAGATTACAAGAAGATAACAGAGAACTTTGGACAGAAGTCATACAGTTGGAATCACAGATAGAAGATTTGACCTTGGAAAAGCATATTGATGATTATTCTGATCCTTCAGCTTCGGATGAGGATGATGATATAATGGATCTCTATGGCCAGCCAGGTAAGTCATTCTAATTTTTCTTAATAGCTTGTATGCATTAGGTAGTTTAGTTAGTTTTTATTTTAAATTTTATTCCATTCCTGAGTCTTTTTCGAGTCGTGGGGACACGGCTCACTTTTGAGTTGGGGGTGGGGATTCGTTGTCCTCATCTTCTTTTCGTTTTTTCATAAAATTTAAAATTTTTAGGTTGAATTAAGGCATAGAATATTTTTAATGTACCTATTTGAGCATGATTTAAGTAGGTCAATGATAGTAAGTAGTATGTTTTTGAAAGATGCAACAAAATTGTTTAGGATGCATGTATGAAAACAGGAAATAAAGGATAGAAAAGTTAATGAGCAATGCTAAGAAATCACGTTGAAACTTAGGGATAGTTATTTGGTGTGTAGAACGTGAGATTTAAAATTAGTTGAAAACCCACTTGTCTATGAACTAATAATAAGAAAGTAACAAAATCCGGTAGTTAGAAAAATAACTAAGGCAGTTCTTCATGATAAAACACTTGAAGCCTTTATACTTTCTCACCCTTTTGTTTGATATTATTATTTATCCGTCTTAGCCCCTCTGAGCCTTTCTAAAGACTTTTATTGAAACACATTATAATCCATACCCTAGTTTGTAGGACTTATCTATATGACCCGCACTCGAATCGCAAAACCTGAAGCAGCTCGTTTTAGAGCTTGAGTTTGGGGTGGTGGGTTTTATCATTAGGGAAATTTGGGTATTTGGGAATTATCTTTGTGATTTTATTAATGATGAAATTGTTATTATTGTAACCCTTTGCCGGGGTAATAGTGAATGAAAAAGAAGCTACAAGCTAATTTTGCCAACAAGGGCATAAAAAGAATATATATATATATATATATATATATATATATATATATATATGAAAAAATAGCATGATATCTCAACATCAAAAAGAGAATCATGGCTATACAAAAGGAAAAGAAATTGATTTGAAAAAAATATATATTCGGACCGGCAAAGAGGATTTTATATCATCAAAGGTTTTAATTGGGATTCATTGGGGATGCAAATCAAAAGCATCAATAAATTGGGTTGAGTGAGAAACATCTTCGAGTGAAAACTCAAGCTCTAGGGCGATTCGTTGATGGCTAGTGAGGAGAGAGCCAAAAGCTCACTTTTCATTATCCAAATATACCACTCCCGCCCTTAAGCCAAGTTATAACCAAGACCTTAGGATTTCTAACTGCTAGATGGAGAAACAATTGAGCTATTAGGTAGTAGGCAAGTGGACCATTGGATGCTGTATTTGGGACCTATGAACAACCTATAGCCATTAACATGAACTAAGTTATCATCCTCTCCTTCTGGCATTACGAAATTAATCTTAACTTGAAGTTATGGATTGTTGATTACATGTGTATTAAGCATACTTGTGCATTATTTCTTAAGCATTACTACATGAGATTTTTTAGGTATTATGCTCTAGGATCATTCATTATGTTATGTTCTTATTCTCCTCCGACTTCTTCTCGTTTATTTGATTACCGTACTGTTCTTTATTTTTATTGTATTGGGACGATACAACTTTGAGTTGGGGGTCTTGATGTATCCTCATTTGTGATAATAAAATATACTTCTGAGACATCATTTTAGGCTTATTTATTAGTTTATAGGTTGATTTTAGCTTAGTTTAGTGCACTTTCCTATTTTGAGTCTTGATTTAGTAACATAATATTTTTAGAGCATATTAGGTTTAATTGTTTATTTAGTGTGAAGCTTTAAAGATAATTATGGAGATTAATTAGAGTCCAAGTCAAAGACTACAACTTATGGAAAGGTATTTACATGGAAATTGAAGATAAAGGAAACAAAGGCTAAAAACATGGAAAAGGAAAAGCTGCCTAATCTGAATTTCTGCATCACACGCCTAAAGAAGTGATGATTACTCCTAGAAGGAAGCCGATTTTGGAAGATTCCGTTCATAGGGACATGGATAATTCTGTTACGATTCCTTTGGTATCTTATGGAGCTCAAACCGACCAATAACGAAGAAGATATGCTCAAAATAGTGCAGCAGTATTTATCTTTATTTCCTTACGAATTTGAGTTGGGCTAGGAGTCCATTACTTAACTTATCTCTAATGAAACGAATTAGGTCAACCTATACACTATAAATACAGCCTCGTAACACTCTTAAATCATCCTTGGTGAAACCTTAAGCCAAGAGGAAGCATACAACACAAGAGAGATGTCTGGAAGGAGCTGTTCATCATTATGTCTTCTTCTACCTTTAATTTTGTAATTTCTTTCTTTTCTTCCATGAACTAATTTTCTTTAGCTTGAGTTTTAGCATATATGTATGAACCCTAGTTTTGATTGACATCTATCTAATTTGGGAATTTAATGTTTTAAATAGAATTATAGTTTTTATTCTCTGTTTATGTGTTTGGATTTATATTCTGTGTTCTTGTGGACTGCACCCATTAGAATTACCATCTAGTAATTAGGTCACCATTGACAACGGTGTTTAATTGCATGTTTAGCACATAACGTCTAGTATTAGGTCTGATCTGACAACCCAACCTAGCTAGATAATAACTATGGTTTAGTTCTTGTGACTATCTACCAATTACAGGAAAAGTTTGCTTAGGAAGCCTTATTGAGACAGGTAATTTCTATTTGAAACTACCGATAGCGAATTGGGACCGATTAGGGAAATACTACATAATTCACCCTTACATGTGTAGAATGGCAAAACTAGTGGGGATTGCATGCTAATAACTTGAGCTATATTCTCATATTACTTCTCTTTCATATTTATTTTATGTCTTTTAATTCTTAGTTTAATTTAGTTAATTAGAAAATCAAATAAATATCTATTTGTCTTTACTTTTATCTGCGTTTAGTTGTTCTAGCTTTAATTATTTACACTTGATATTTGCATAAGATTCCTCTAACCTTCGTAGTCTCTGCGGAACGAATCTTTAACTAAAACTTGCATACGATCTGTATACTTGCAGAACCGTGTAGCTTTAGGGTGTATTTGCACTTTATTTATATCTTATTTTATCACACCCTAGGTCCCACCAGGTTCCATGATTTTGAGTGTGTAGCTTCCTATATATTCATGCAATCATGTAGGTTCCATGGTTGTTGTGTTGTTCACGGAAAAAACCTAGATCTGGTTGGAAATGATGATGACGTTAGAGAAGCCATCATGCTAATGTCATGGCAATCTCTATCTTTTTTATTTGAATTTTAGTCTTTTTTAATTATAAATGAGTAATATTTCTGTTTATCCTTCAATTTGATATTTTTTCATGTAAATGAAATGTAATTTTAAAATTTTGATAATCTTTTTTTTAAAATTTTTGCAATTAATAAATGTTTTTGGAAAATACTCAGAGCTTTACTCAATATATTCAAAGATTTTCGAGCATATCTAGAGTAAATTAGAGCTTACTCAAAAACCTTTTGAACATAAGAAAAGACTTTCAAAATCAATAAATTTTTATACTTAAAGACTCATATACTTAGAGATTTTTCTACTTTCTCCGCTTTATCCATGAATGGTTGTTCTAAACTATTGAATTTCTCAGTGATTCGATAAAATCTAGTAATGGATGGTAAAAGAGAGCTTTTAAAATATGGGAAAAGAGAGAGGCGAAGAAACGATGGTAGGTTTGTATGTTGTTATTTTGTCTTGTTATGAAGGTTTTAGCTAGTTAAAATCTTTCTTTTGGGCTTTTTTTTCAATTTTGTTGGGTTTAAACTAATGAGTTTTAAGTGTATGTTATACAAGGCCGGTTTGAAAGTTTTTATTTAAAAAAAAAATTTAAAAATATTTATAGATGTTTACAAGTATTTTTACACTAGAAAACATTTTTTTAGGAAAAGTACTAAATATGTTGTTGTTAAAAAAATACTTAAAGTTATTACAAATTTCAAAATTATTTTTTAATACTTTTTTTAAATTTTTGATTTTATTCCAAAAATATTTTTTTACTCTAAAATAAGCACTTCCAAACTAGGTTTGATTTTAATAGAAATGAATAGCTAATCAACACGCGATTACACGTGGTCTGTAGTAGCGAGATTTTTGCCATCCAGGGTGCTACATTCGTGGAGACTCTTTGATTGGTTTTCCACAACTTTATTTTCACGATTTAGGTGGCTCGCATTTCATTCGCGGCTATAGTAGTAATCTCTTTTCCTTTCTTTCTTATTTTTTAAGATATTTCAGTTCACCAGATTATCTCTTGCCTACACATGATTCAGTGGGTTTTAAGGTATCGTATTGATCTCAGAAAGTTTGGTATAGCTGAAGATACGTGGTTTGGGAAGTCACGTGGAGTTAGAATATTAAGTTTAAGGTTGTATGATAAAGAGAAAGAAGAGCGAGAAGGTGATGGCGTGTTACGAATTGTGATAGCGACACCTGAGATGATCTACCAATGTACGAGATTACATTAACCGTTAAAAATTAAAGAAAATGTAATAACCGTAAATCCCTATTATATGAATTTTCTTTAGAATTTCAGTTTTTCATTATTATTTTATATTGAATGCCCATAACTTCTACCGTACACAATTGTTTGCACAAATGAGGGCATAACTAAATGCACAGGAAACTCGGATATTAATAATTAACTAAAATTTATACAATATTAACAATAAACGTCTTTTCAATACCATCAAAATTCACAATTTCTTGTCGGGAATTGACTCTGTTCTAAGTAGTTGAGTCATGTATAATGTAAATAAACATGCCAAAATTACTAGATTCAAATATTAGATACAGACCATAATTCATAATGCTTAAATATTTTTGCCATCCAGGGTGCTACATTCATGGAGACTCTTGGATTGGTTTTCCACAACTTTATTTTCACGATTTAGGTGGCTCGCAATTCAATCGCGGCTATAATAGTTATCCCTTTTCCTTTATTTCTTATGTTTTAAGATATTTTAGTTCACCGGATTATCTCTTGCCTACATATGATTCAACATGAAAAAAATTACCTTATTAAAATATTCTAAGATGTGTTTATTTTTAATGTCTAGAAGCATACCATAAGTATAATCATATTTAATAGTTTGCATGTTATCCTTATAGAATGCGCATTGGTTAAGATTTACGGTGGATCAACAATGTCTAAAGCCATATAGCAGTGGCAAAATTTTTGGAGAGCAACAAGGCAACCATGGTGAGAAAGGAGCAACCACGATGGCTTTGTATACATCCGAATTTTAACGGCCCTGTAGATTTTGTGTAAGTAGGATGGCAAAAATTTATTTTATTTGTAAATATATCGAAACCATAATCATTTAATTTAATTTAATATTATAACTAACTGTTTAACCATCGGTTATGATTTACAAAACCATAACCACACCTTTTCATTTCAGATTTTTAAACGGTTTTGCGATTTTTAACTATAACCAAATGATAGTTTTGTGAATATATTAATTTCATAAAATAAGATACACATATAAGAAATTTTTCCAAGATATATGAAAAATTGTATTGGTCTTTTATTAAATTGCATATTTATTATGTAATTGGTTAAATCTAGTATTTGGATTCTGGTTTTAAAATTTCAATATACTATTTTACCCATAAAATTATAGAATATGAAAGTACATATATGATAATAAATGATTTTTGGTTATTCAGTTTTATTTTTATCTGAATCCACAACCTAATAGTTTTAACCATCGGTTACACATTACAAAACCATTACCTAATGGTTTTAACCATAGTTATATAAATTGATTTTTAATGAGTTCTCTTATTAATGATTTTGGTTTTTAACCATAACCATTGTCATCCCTAGGTGTAAGGTTCCCATTAGAGTTTTAATGAAGGATCCATGGTCCCGTGCAACAATAGAGGTTCTTAAATCTTAGATATTTAATGGAGGTTCCATGACTAGCTTCCTATATCTTCGTGCAATCATGTAGGTTCCATGGTTGTTGTGTTGTTCACGAAAAAAACCTAGTCCTGGTTGGAAATGATGATGACGTTAGCGATGCCATCATGATAATGTCATGGCAATCTCTAATTTTCACGATTTAGGTGGCTCGCATTTCATTGGCGGCTATAGTAGTAATCTCTTTTCCTTTATATCTAATTTTTTGAGATATTTCAGTTCACCAGATTATCTCTTGCCTACACATGATTCAACTGCTGTTGGAAAAGTTACCTTATTCAAGAATTCCAATATCTGTTTATTTTTAATATCACGAAGCATACCATAAGTATAATCGTATTTAATAGTTTGCATGTTATCCTTATAAAATGTGCATTGGATAAGCTTTACGGTGGAGCAACAATGTCCAAAGCCGCATAGAAGTGGCGAGATTTTTGGAGAGAAATAGGGCAACCATGGTGAGCAAGGAGCAACCACGATGGATTTGTGTAGATCTGAGCTTTAATGGCAATGTAGATTGCGATATTTCCAGCGTGATGTAAGTAGGATGGCAGAAGTTAATTTTTTTGTAAAGATATCGAAAACCATAATCATTTAATTCTATTTAAAATTATAACTATCTGTTTAAAAATAGTTTATGATTTTCAAAACCATAACCGTACCTTTTCGTTTCAGACTTTTAAACGTTTTTGCGATTTTTAACTATAACCAACTGATAGTTTTGTAAATATATTAATTTCATAAAATAAGATCACGCATATAAGAAATTTTTCCAAGATATATAAAAATTGTGTTGGTCTTTAATTAAATTGCATATTTATTATGTAATTGGTTAATTCTAGTATTTAGATTTTGGTTTTAGAATTTCAATATACTATTTTACCCAGAAAAATTATAGAATATGAAAGTACATATATGATAATAAATGATTTTTTGGTTATTTGGTTTTAATTTTATCTGAATCCACAACCTAATAGTTTTAACCATCGGTTACACATTACGAAACCATAACCTAATGGTTTTAAGCATAGTTATATAATTTGGTTTTTAATGAGTTCTCTTATCATTGAATTTGGTTTTAAACCATAACCATTGTCATCCCTAGGTGTGAGGTTCCCGTTAGAGTTTAAACGAAGGATCTGAGGTTCTTAAATCTTAGATATTTAATAGAGGTTCCATGGTGTAGCTTCCTATATCTTTGTGCAATCATATAGGTTCCATGGTTGTTGTGTTATTCACGAAAAAAATCTAGATCTGGTTGGAAATGATGATGAAGTTAGCGATGCCATCATGCTGATGTCATGGCAATCTCTATATTTTTAATTTTAATTTTAGTCTTTTTTAATTATAATTAAGTAATATTTATGTTTATCCTTTAACTTTAAATATTTTTCATCTAAATTAAGAGTTAATTTTGTATTTATTATAATCGATTTGTCAAATTTGTTCAATTACTCAATGTTTTTGGAACATACTCAGAGATTTACTCAATATATTCGAAGATTTTCGAGCATATCTAGAGAAAATTAGAGCATACTCAAAAACTTTTCGAACATACTTAAAGACTTTCAAAATAATAATTTTTTTATACTTAAGATTCTTATACATAGAGACCATTCCGAGTAAGCCCCGACGGTGGTGTCGGTGATGGTTGATTGTGGACGGTGAATATGTTAATACTCAATGACTTTCTTATGAGATTTGAAATAAATCATCTTATGCGCCGTAATTTGAAAAAATAAATAAAATTTAGTTACAAAAATACTTAGTATTTGCACATAACACGTAAAACATTACCATTCCAAAAGTTTAATTGAATATGTGATCATTAATATTGTTAATCAAGGGAGCAAGAAGAAGGTTGATAAGAAGGCACAAAATGAAAGAGTCATGATCCGCTCACCATTTGGACCCTTAATCTTATACCCGGTGAGTTTTAGGCGAAGTTACTAAAAAGCACCACAACTTAAAATTACATGAAAAGTGTGTGTTGTTCACCTTAAACTATGTAAAGGGATTTAAGACCTTGAATGAGAGGTACCCATTTGTTTAGTATAAGTGCTTCTTAAATGACACAACCAAAGGTATAATTTTTTTACTAATTGCATATACATACAAAACATGGAGCGTATTAATGAATTATCCCCATCTAATTGTGGAAAACATACAAATCAACTGGAGTAGGATTTCTGGAAACCGAGCAATCAAGCCGACAACAACATTTATTCTAAACACTCTCTCAATCTGATATTCAATAGTCATTTCGCCAACTCAAATTCTCTTTCAAATCTCAATCAATACAATAAAAATTCCATCTCCAACCCATAATTATATCATGCACATCACTTATCTCATCCCAAATTAATACTTAGACAACCTTATAAATGTTATATAACAAAAACACAACAGTTAGCTAAGATAATCATTCCAACAAAAAAAACCTTTGATAATCACCAATGAATAAATATTACTGGCAAGATCAAAAGCCAGAAGTTGAACAACATAAATACAAACGTAACATAGTAATACATACAAAACAATTGAGTGGAATATTTTTTTGAGATAATTACAAAGGAACTTAATTAATCCACATAAGAAGAATGTAGATGCGGAGAAGAACTACCCTAAACCTAACATTATTGCTGCACAAGTAAACTCTTCTGTTCTTTTAAAGCCTTGTTGAAAATCATGATCCACCGAGGACCTTAACTTGACTTTTCCTTTGGGAGAAAAATATGATGGTAGTATAAGGAACAAACGTAATATGGATGAATGACACCATAAAACCAAAGAATTGATTATTGCAAGACTTACCATTATAGGGCTCCCACTATACTTCATTGGATGCCTGAACCTTGACAAAAAGACAAAGGAACAACTTTATTAACACAAGAGGGATTTTCCATACATTATTAAGCATAAGAAGTTAAATATGGAATACCGAGAACTTAGAATACATTAGATTAGCAATCACTAAAAGATGCACGGAAAGTAAATATAATAATACCTTTTTTGATTTAGCATAAAAATGAGTCAGCATTAAAACACGCCCTATAAAAAGATTCTTCTTTCTGATAAACAAATCACATGAAAGATAAGTATTTTCAATACAGTAAAACAATAAACTAGAACAAAATAATATTTAATAATTATATTTTCTTACATCATTATCTGATGGGGCACCAATGCGAGGTATGCCGATAACTTCTACAATAGGAATGGTGGAGGTGGTATGACTGGTCATTATGCTAGGGAGTGTGTTGAGATCGTTGGTGAATGTTACAGGTGTAGAAAACCTAGGCATTATGCTAGAGAATTCAAGAAAAACTCTGTGCTAATGATGTTGAGTGTTACCTGTGTAAGAAGACTCATTATTCTAGGAAATGTAAGGAGAGTGTTGTTGCTGTTAATGGTGGTGAAAACATGGTGGTGAAAACTGTATCTTGTTGAGGTACACGGAGTTGAGTATCACCAGTTTGACATTTTGCAATATAGGGAAAATTACTATTAGTGGGTTTTAAGGTATCGTATTGATCTCAGAAAGTCCAGTATAGCTGAAGATATGTGATTTGGGAGGTCACGTGGAGTTAGAATATCAAGTTTAATGTTGTCTGAAAAAGAGAAAGAAGAGTGAGAAGGTGATGGCGTGTTACGAATTGTGATAGCGATACCTGAGATGATCTACCAATGTATGAGATTACATTAACCAATAAAAATTAAAGAAAACGTAATAACCGTAAATCCCTATTATATGAATTTTCTTTAGAATTTCAGTTTTTCGTTATTATTTTATATTGAATACCCATAACTTCTACCGTACACAATTGTTTGCACAAATGAGGACATGACCAAATGCACATGAAACTCGGATATTAATAATTAACTAAAATTTATACAATATTACCAATAAACGTCTTTTCAATACCATCGAAATTCACAATTTCTTGTCGGGAATTGACTTTGTATCTAAGTAGTTGAGTCATGTATAATGGAAATAAACATGACAAAATTACTAGATTCAAATATTAGATACAGACCATGATCCATAATGTATAAATGGAAAAGTATAATAACCTTGACACAAATTAATCGTCACATGCATATTTACTACTTCCATTATTAAGAAAAAACATTCTAAGAATGTAGGTCTTCAAATTGTAATATTTTTTGATTAAGTTGAGGTATGAGCTTTACTCAACAAACATGTCATAATATATGTGTACAGTACTATTTTTATTCAAGTTAACTTAGTAATTTAAGTGAAACCCAGTAGCACCATAGTAGCATGCATCAAAACTTAGTCATCAAACAATATAATAAGGCTCAAGAATAAAAAAAAATTAAGACTTTCTTAAAAAAATACGTAAAGTTATTAAAAATTTCAAAATTATTTTTTAATATTTTTTTAAAATTTTTAATTTTATTCCAAAAATATTTTTTACTCTAAAATAAGCACTTCCAAACTAGGCCTGATTTTAATAGAAAGGATTAGCTAATCAATACGCGATTACACGGTGGTCCGTGTTATTTGGATCAAGCCTAAGCTAGTGATGGTTTAGGCTGCGGGATTTTTGCCATCCAGGGTGCTACACTCATGGAGACTCTTGGATTGGTTTTCCACAACTTTATTTTCACGATTTAGGTGGCTCGCATTTCATTCGCGGCTATAGTTGTAATCTCTTTTCCTTTCTTTCTAATTCTTTAAGATATTTCGGTTCACCAGATTATCTCTTGCCTACACGTGATTCAGCAGCAGTTGGAAAAGTTACCTTATTTAAGTTTAAGAATTCCAATATGTGTTTATTTTTAATATCACGAAGCATACCATAAGTATAATCATATTTAATAGTTTGCATGTTATCCTTATAGAATGTGCATTGGATAAGCGTTACGGTGGAGCAACAATGTCCAAAGCCGCATAGAAGTGGCGAGATTTTTGGAGAGCAATAGGGCAACCATGGTGAGCAAGGAGCAAACACGATGGCTTTGTGTAGATCTGAGCTTTAATGGCAATGTAGATTGCGATATTTCCAACGTGGTGTAACTAGGATGGAAACAGTTAATTTTTTCGAAGATATCGAAAACCATAATCATTTAATTCAGTTTAAAATTATAACTAACTGTTTAACAATAGGTTACGATTTCCAAAACCATAAGCGTACCTTTTCGTTTCAGATTTTTAAACGTTTTTGCGATTTTTAACTATAAGCAACTGATAGTTTTGTAAATATATTAATTTCATAAAATAAGATCACGCATATAAGAAATTTTTCCAAGATATATAAAAATTGTGTTGGTCTTAAATTAAAATGCATATTTATTATGTAATTGGTTAATTCTAGTATTTAGATTTTGGTTTTAGAATTTCAATATACTATTTTACCCAGAAAAATTATAGAATATGAAAGTATATATGATAATGATTGATTTTTGGTTATTCAGTTTTATTTTTATATGAATCCACAACCTAATAGTTTTAACCATCGTTACACATTACAAAACTATAACCTAATGGTTTTAACCATAGTTATATAATTTGGTTTTTAATGAGTTTGCTTATCATGGATTTCGGTTTTTAACCGTAACCATTGTCATCCCTAGGTGTCAGGTTCCCATTAGAGTTTTAATGAAGGATCCATGGTCTCATGCAAAAGTAGAGGTTCTTAAATCTTTAATATTTAACGGAGGTTCCATGGCTTTGAGTGTAGCTTCCTATATCTTCGTGCAATCATGGAGGTTCTATTGTTGTTGTTGTTCACAAAAAACCCCCAGATCTGGTTGGAAATGATGATGACGTTAGCGATGCCATCATGTTGATGTCATGGTAACCTCTATCTTCTTTTATTTGAATTTTAGTCTTTTTTTAATTATAAATGAGTAATATTTCTGTTTATCCTTTAACTTTAAATTTTTTTCATCTAAATTAAGAGTTAATTTTGTATTTATTATAATCTTTTTGTCAAATTTGTGCAATTACTCAATGTTTTGGGAACATACTCGGAGATTTACTCAATATATTCAAATATTTTCGAGCATATCTTGAGAAAATTAGAGCTTACTCAAAAACTTTTCGAACATACTTAAAGACTTTCAAAATTAGAATTTTTTCATACTTAAGACTCTTATACATAGAGATTCTTCCGAGTAAGCCCCGACGGTGGTGTCGGTGATGGTTGATGGTCGACAGTGAATAATGTTAATACTCAATGACTATCTTATGAGATTTGAAATAAACCACCTTATGCTCCGTAATTTGAAAAAATAAATAGTTACAAAAATACTTCGTATTTGCACAATAACACGTAAAACATTACCATTCCAAAAGTTTAATTGAATCTGTGATCTAAGTAGAAGAATGCACATTTATTAATATTGTTAATCAAGGGAGTTAGAAGAAGGTTGAGAAGAAGGCACAAAATGAAAGAGTCGTGATACGCTCAACATTTGGACCCTTAATCTTATACCCAGTGAGTTTTAGGTGATATTACTGGTGGGTCCTAGGGTGTTATAAAATTAAGTGCAAAAATAAAGGAACCACTTAATCGCAAGTGTACGGTTGTCCCAAGTAATATATGATAATCAAGTTAGTTCTCAGGGACGGATTAGGTTCAACTCCAGTGTTAATCAGATAGTAAGAATAATTGTTTAACAGAAAAGTAAATAAGATGGTTTTTGTTTGGTTTTCTTAAAACTAAATATGCAATAAAATAAATTAACAGAAAAGAAATAATAAAGTAAAAGACTAACTTCAGAGATAAGAGATATAATTGAGTCTCGCAAGGAATCCTCCTAATTAATATAATCTATGCTATGTTTAAGGGTAGAATTGGTATTAGTATACTAGTCGGGACTCTAATATCTCCTAGCCCCCTGTCGGGTGGACCTAGAAGCTATCCTAAAGTATCATAAACACCTGCATGGTCGAATATGGCTTTTCGGATGATATGATTTTACCTCTCTGGCTATGTAATTAGTTAAGCCTGTCGGTCAATAACGGACATTACACGGGTATTACCTAGATCTGTATTCAAACCCCCCTGTCGGATGATCACTTCGCCACTAAAGTGAATAGCCCAAATACTAAAATCTATTTCTAGTTGTACAGAAAAGAAATAGTGATTAAGAACAAAGTAATATCCAATATCTAAGACCTAATTCAATTTAAATCATACAATCCCAAATTCAAAACAAAGATTAAATTAACTAGGGTTCATCCCTTTATTGCGATTCTCAAGTATATAAAAGTTTAGCTCATGGAAATATTAAATACTGAAACTAAATAGAAAGACATCATATTTAATTACAGAAAAGAAATATATAACCTAAGGATTAGATGACTGTTGATGAAAGAACAGAATTCCTCCAGCTCTAGCTCCTCCTTTGCCTTCTTGCTCTGAAGTGGTTGACTCTCTCTCTAAGGATGTTATGAATTGTGTAAAATATGAGAGGTACTGAATAATGAGGTCTAAGGGGTGTATTTATAGGTGTTGGAAGACCCTAGGTCGAATTTGCTTGGAGTGGAAGACAAGGCAAAGACTCTTAAATTCGTAGCTTTAAAAGATAAGATTCTGCTGATTTGATTTGGTCATATCTTTTTCAATACTTATCCGTTTGAGAAGTTCCAATATATGAAACTGCTTGTCTTGGAAAGCTCTTTCTATTGGTGCAGACCATTCGTCCAGAATCCTAGCCAATATTTTATTATGATTTTATCTCTAAAACGTGGCTGAATTTCAGATTTCAAAAGGCAGCTTTATCTTTTCCTCCTTTGAATAAATCTTTACCAAATCTTCTTATTTCCATGTAAATCTTCTTTCCTTTCATCTTTATCTTGACTTGGTCTCTAAGTAATTACCATTTATCTTTTAAAGCTTCACATTAAATAAATAATTAAACCGCATATGCTTAAAAAGAATAAATCAATAAATCAAGAAATCAAAATAGGAAAGTGTACTCTAAAAATAGAAACTCGACTAGAAATCATTTCCTAACACTCTAAAATACATTAAGACTCTATTCCCACTTTCTCTCCTTGGATTGGTCTTTCATGAGATTTCAAGAACCAATTAACTTTGCATTAAAAATAGTCGAATTTAGGCACAAAAGCTCAGATTCTGCAAATAGTTAATTTCCAAGGGGAGGAAGTGCAATATGATCAAATAAGCCTAAAAGTCTATCAAATAAGTCATTTATTCACCTAAAAGGATGTCTCCAATGGGCTAAGAATTAGAACAAATAGGGAGACATCAAGACCCCAAACTCAAACCTTTGTCGTCCCGACAAAGTAAAATAAAAACAAAGGATCTTTTAGGTGAATGCAGAAGGTAGAATCTAGAAAATAATCCCAAAGCGAAACTTAAAACAAATCTCATATAGTCTAATCTAGGAATTAATATACATCTACACTTATCATGCAAAATCAAATACAAAATAATATCAAATCAAAATTAATTTCACAATGCTAGAAGGTTATGCTTAATACTTATCTCAAAATGGTGGCTATAGGGTGTTCCTCGATCCTTACTTGCGTTGAATGTTCCACTTATAGTAATCCCTATTAACTCACTGTGCATCTAGGAATCACGAGGTCTTTACGGTTTTTAGCGTAGGCTGAAGGACGGTATGGTATGTATATTTGGTAAATTTGAAGTGAGCTTTTGGCTCTCTCCTCACTTACCATCAACAAAACTGTCCAAGAGCTTGAGTTTACACTCGAATTTCGTTCTCACTCAACCCAATTGACGCGCTAATGTAGCGTCCCCAAATTAACCCAATAAGCACTAAAGATGATTCACCTAAACTTTTCCACTTTGCCGGTCCAAATATATATTCTTTTCATATAACTTTTTGTTTCTATATATATATATATATATTTTTTTGTATAGCTATGACTCTCTCTTTAATGTTGAGATATCATGCTATTTTCTTCATGCCTATTCATGATTTTAGCTTTATAGCTTCTTTTCCATTCACTATTACCCCGGCAAAGGGTTACAATATAATTAACCTGTGAATCATCATCATATATAGCACAAAGCATCATTGATAAGCTCAAAAATCCCAATCTCAATGTAATTCCCATATAGTGGACCCACCACCCCAAACTCAAGCTCAAGACAGGAAGTCTCAGGATCGTGATTCAAGTGCGGGTCATATGGTCATGCCTAATAATTTAAAGGGAAATTGGCTTATAATGTGGCGACAAAAGAAAGGATTAAAGGCTAAAAATTTGTCTAAGAAGGATAAAATTAATTCAGGGATAGACAGCCAAAAAGGATTCAAAGGGCTAACAAAGAACTGCCTCTATCATCTTCCTATTTACACAACTTGTCTCTAGTTCATACCTAAGTGGGTTCTCTACTCATTTAGATCTCACGTTCTACAAACCACCGATTATCCTTAAGCACAAGTTTACTTTTTTTGCATTGTTCATTAATTTTTCCTATCAATTATCTCATACTTGCATGCAATCAAAGTGTGTTTTACACTAACTCCTAAAGTCAACTATTTTCTATCATAAATTTATAAAAAGCATGCTTGATGGGGGCATTTAAAACACTCTACAGCTCTACAGTCAAAACATTCCTCAAACTAAAATTAAAAAAAAACTGTAAAACACATAAAATTGGGATGAGGCAACGAACCCCACCCCAAACTCAAAAATGAGTCGTGTCCCCACGACTCGAAAAAGACTCAAGAAAGAAATTAAACAATTAAAACAAATAAGAAAGGGATAGGAAAACGTATCTGAACCAGCAGGAAGCTGGTTTCCATGGTTGCGTGTAGGTTGAGCTCCTTGTGTTGCGTAGGTGGCATGTGGAACATTGCTCACTCCACGTAATATGATGTGCATAAGCTCCAACTCTTTTGTGATTTTTCCTATGGGTTTCAACACCTCTTCATGATTATCCTCCCAAAATTCTTTCAACTACATCTTTCAACACCCAAAAGTAATACAAGGTTCTTCAACTTCTTCTTCCTCTTCATGGTATTCTTGACCTTCCAATCTTCGTCATCTCAATGAACCCCAAACTCAAAACTTCAAATAATCAAGAACTAGAGAAGAGTTTTGAAATTTGATGTTTTGATGATTTGTAATGAAGGATTTAGGTGTTATATGAGATGGGTAATCAATATTTAATAGCTTGAGGAAGGTTTAATGAATAGGATTGAAGCTTTGATGAAGAGGCTTAAGGTTGAAGGAGAAGATTTCTTGATTTTCTTGAAGGATTGTGGTGTTGGATGTGTGTTTGGAATGGATTAGGAGGAGGGATTTAATGTTATTTGGTGTTATAGTGTTCTTTGTGCAGGTATATAAGGGTTAAGTTCTGAAAAATTCGTATTGGGGAAGGCTAGGGTTTGATCTTGACAAGGGAAGAAGTTGAATGGGCCTCAAACTCCTCACAAACTGCCATGGCGCGGTGCACCGGACCTAAGCCGCGGTGTACCGCAGCTTCTGTTGTTTTTTTTTTCTCGCTCCAGTCTTGACCCCGTGCTAGCACCCCGTGGTACGGGTTTTTGCCCTGCGGTGCAGGGGTGCGGTGCATGGGGTAGTCCGCACCAACTCCGTCAAAAAACCCGCGGTACCTAACCCGTGGTACGGGTTTTTCCCTCCTGCGGTATACCGGACATCTCACGCGGTATACCGGACCGCGCATCAAATTTTTTTTTTTTTTTTTTTTTTTTCTCCTTTCTGTATAAAACCCGTGGGGGCCACTCCGTGGTACGGGTTTTTCAGGCGCGGTATACCGGGAGATTGGTGCGGTGCACCGGACCGACCTGCGAATTTTTCCAAGTGATTCCTTTCTTCAATTCCTGCACCAATAACACACTACCTTTCTCATTTCTTTTAAAAGTAGATACTAAAACTTGACAAAAACTTAAAGCAATTAAAACATGGGTTGTCTCCCAAGAAGCACTTTTGTTTATTACGTCTTTAAGTTCGACGCGTTACCTTCCTTGAAGATGGTATTGAGGCCCTTGCGGTTCTCCTCCGCTTGAATTCGCCTCGTCCTTGGCATGTAAGTTTTAGCACCTTCCCCCTTAAAATTTTATTCAATCGATCTCTGAAAGGGGGAGGGTAGTATCTCCGTTTCGACTTCTTACTTTCATGACGAAACGTATTCTTCACCACACGATAGTAGATGACAGTCCTCAACGGTATAAGCTCATTTTTAATCTCTTCAGTCTCGCGTTCCTCTTTAAAGTGTGGTGGGTAGGTGCTCCTCCTTGCCGCTTTACTCTCGCGGTGTAGCACCTTTCTTGCGTAGCACCTATTGATCATTTTTAGTAATAGAGGTGATTCCGATTTTTTATCTCTAATGATGATTTGTGGTGGAGATAGTGATTGGTGAACTTTTTGTGGTGGGAATTCGATTTCTTTTTTATTATGAAGCGTTAACTCTTCAATTGATTTCTCAACCACTTCACATTCGTCTTCGCTTTCAACCCAATCTTCCACTATTACTTCATCATATTCTCGATGTGGAATCTGAATCTGGATCACCTCTTCTTCTTGTTCGCGTTCAGTATCTGGATCACGTGCATGCACCATAGGAATAGCAATCTCAGCTTCAATTTCTAGGATTTTTGTTGCTACTCCTTCTTCCACCATGCTAATAGGATTGTTAACCACATGGTGGTCTTCATTTATAACCGGCATGATGGTCATATCACTATCAATAGTATCTTCCTTCAACACCTCCTCCTCAACTACTTCTTCCAGGTGATCTCTTCCATCCCTCGGGGGAGTGGAATCTTCACAAGACATACTACCCCATTCTTCTGCCATCTGTTGCATGCGTGCTTGGATGGCGTTTGTTTCTTCTACTAAGCGCTGGAGTTTAGAACGTATCTCATTGTCAATTTCTTGCTGATGGTGATGAGGCGGAGGTTGTTGAATGTTTCCAACCCATTGGTTGTTCCATCCTTGCTCCTGGGGATAGTGATATGATGATTGTTGCTGATTATTCCCGACCCATCGGTTGTTCCAATTCTGCTCTTGCGGGTGTTGATAAGATTGTTGGTAGAAGTTACTACCCCATTGTTGTTGTCCCGAAGTGTCTTCCCAATAGTCATATGGATCGGGATCCGGGTAATGTCCTCTATACATCTTCAATAAAACTCTTGAGCATTACCTGAATAAAAATCTGTACAACAAAAACAAAAACCAAGCGTAAATCTGGAAAAATAAATAAACAATTAAAACTACTAAAGATTAACACCGGGGTCTCACGCTACCGTCCCCGGCAGCGGCGCCAAAAACTTGGTGGGTCCTAGGGTGTTATAAAATTAAGTGCAAAAATAAAGGAACCACTTAACCGCAAGTGTACGGTTGTCCCAAGTAATATATGATAATCAAGTTCGTTCTCAGGGACGGATTAGGTTCAACTCCAGTGTTAATCAGATAGTAAGAATAATTGTTTAACAGTAAAGTAAATAAGATGGTTTTTGTTTGGTTTTCTTAAAACTAAATATGCTATAAAATAAATTAACAGAAAATAAATAATAAAGTAAAAGACTAACTTCAGAGATAAGAGATATAATTGAGTCTCGCAAGGAATCCTCCTAATTAATATAATCTATGCTATGTTTAAGGGTAGAATTGGTATTAGTATACTAGTCGGGACTCTAATATCTCCTAGCCCCCTGTCGGGTGGACCTAGAAGCTATCCTAAAGTATCATAAACACCTGCATGGTCGAATATGGCTTTTCGGATGATATGATTTTACCTCTCTGGCTATGTAATTAGTTAAGCCTGTCGGTCAATAACGGACATTACACGGGTATTACCTAGATCTGTATTCAAACCCCCCTGTCGGATGATCACTTCGCCACTAAAGTGAATAGCCCAAATACTAAAATCTATTTCTAGTTGTACGGAAAAGAAATAGTGATTAAGAACAAAGTAATATCCAATATCTAAGACCTAATTCAATTTAAATCATACAATCCCAAATTCAAAACAAAGATTAAATTAACTAGGGTTCATCCCTTTATTGCGATTCTCAAGTATATAAAAGTTTAGCTCATGGAAATATTAAATACTGAAACTAAATAGAAAGACATCATATTTAATTACAGAAAAGAAATATATAACCTAAGGATTAGATGACTGTTGATGAAAGAACAGAATTCCTCCAGCTCTAGCTTCTCCTTTGCCTTCTTGCTCTGAAGTGGTTGACTCTCTCTCTAAGGATGTTATGAATTGTGTAAAATATGAGAGGTACTGAATAATGAGGTCTAAGGGGTGTATTTATAGGTGTTGGAAGACCCTAGGTCGAATTTGCTTGGAGTGGAAGACAAGGCAAAGACTCTTAAATTCGTAGCTTTAAAAGATAAGATTCTGCTGATTTGATTTGGTCATATCTTTTTCAATACTTATCCGTTTGAGAAGTTCCAATATATGAAACTGCTTGTCTTGGAAAGCTCTTTCTATTGGTGCAGACCATTCGTCCAGAATCCTAGCCAATCTTTTATTATGATTTTATCTCTAAAACGTGGCTGAATTTCAGATTTCAAAAGGCAGCTTTATCTTTTCATCCTTTGAATAAATCTTTACCAAATCTTCTTATTTCCATGTAAATCTTCTTTCCTTTCATCTTTATCTTGACTTGGTCTCTAAGTAATTACCATTTATCTTTTAAAGCTTCACATTAAATAAATAATTAAACCGCATATGCTTAAAAAGAATAAATCAATAAATCAAGAAATCAAAATAGGAAAGTGTACTCTAAAAATAGAAACTCGACTAGAAATCATTTCCTAACACTCTAAAATACATTAAGACTCTATTCCCACTTTCTCTCCTTGGATTGGTCTTTCATGAGATTTCAAGAACCAATTAACTTTGCATTAAAAATAGTCGAATTTAGGCACAAAAGCTCAGATTCTGCAAATAGTTAATTTCCAAGGGGAGGAAGTGCAATATGATCAAATAAGCCTAAACGTCTATCAAATAAGTCATTTATTCACCTAAAAGGATGTCTCCAATGGGCTAAGAATTAGAACAAATAGGGAGACATCAATTACTGAAAAGCACCAAAACTTAAAATGACATGAAAAGTGTTTGGTTTTCATATTAAACTAAGGAAAGGGATTTAAGCCCTTGAATGAGAGGTACCCATGTCGTTTAGTATAAGTTCTTCTTAAATAAAACACAACCCAAGGTATAAATTAGTTGCAAATTGCATATACATTAAAAACATGGAAAGTATTACTGAATTATCCCCAACGAATAGTGGCAAACATACAAATCAACTAGAGTAGGATTTCTGGCAACCGAGCAATTAAGCCGACAACCACATTTTTTATAAGCACTCTCTCAATCTGATATTCAATAGTCATATCGCCAACTCAAATTCTCTTTCAAATCTCAATCAATACAATAAAAATTTCATCTCTAACTCAATAATATATCACGCACATCACTTATCTAATCCCAAATTAATACTTACATAACCTTATAAATGCTATAAAACAAAAAAACAACCGTTAGCTTAGATAATCATTCCAACAAAAAAAACATTTGATAATCACCAATGAATAAATATTACTGGCATGATTAAAAGCTAGAAGCTGAATAACATAAATACAAACAACATATAGTAATGCATACAAAACAATTGAGTGGAATATTTTTTTGAGATAATTACAAAGGAACTTAATTAATCTCCATAAAAAGAATGTAGATGCGGAGAAGAAATACCCTAAACCTAACAATATTGCTGAACAAGTAAACTCTTCCTTGCTTTTAAAGCATTGTTGAAATGTCATGATCCACGACCTTAGCTTGACTTTTCCTTTGGGAGAAAAATATGATGGTAGTATAAGTTATCACATGGATGAATGACACCATAAAACTAAATAATTGATTATTGCAAGACTTACCATTATAGCGCTCCAACTATACTTCATTGGATGTTTGAACCTTGACAAAAAGACAAAGCAACAACTTTATTTACACCTGAAGATTGATTTTCAATATATTATCAAGCCTAAGAAGTTCAATATAGAATAACGAGAACTTAAAATACATTAGATTAGCAATTACTAAAAGATGCACGGAAAGTAAATACTATAATACCTTTTTTGATTTAGCATGAAAATGGGTCAGCATTAAAACACGCCCTATAAAAAGATTCTTCTTTCTAATAAACAAATCACATGAAAGATAAGTCTTTTCAATAGAGTAAAACAATAAACTACAACAAAATAATATTTAATAATTATATTTTCTTACCTCATCATCTGATGGGGCACCAAAGAAAGGTATGGTCATAACTTCTACAACAGGAATGGTGGAGGTCATTATGCTAGGGAGTGTATTGAGATCGTTGGTGAATGTTACAGTGTAGAAAACCTAGGCATTATGCTAGAGAATGCGAGAAAACTCTGTTGCTAATGATGTTGAGTGTTACATGTGTAAGTAGACTGGTCATTATTCTAGGGAATGTAAGGAGAGTGTTGTTGCTGTTAATGGTGGTGAATGTTACAGGTGTTGGAAACCAGGTCACTATTTTGAAACAACCAAAAACATGGATAGAATATTTTGGCACTTCTTGCAACGAAATGTATCTTGTTGAGGTACACGGAGCTGAGTATCACCAGTTTAACATTTTGCAATATAGGAAAAATTACTATAAGTGGGTTTTAAGGTATCGTATTGATCTCACAAAGTTCGGTATAGCTGAAGATATGTGGTTTGGGATGTCACGTGGAGTTAGAATATTAAGTTTAAGGTTGTCTGAAAAAGAGAAAGAAGAGCTATAAGGTGAGGGCGTGTTACGAATTGTGATAGCGACACCTGAGATGATCTACCAATGTACGAGATTACATTAACCGGTAAAAATTAAAGAAAACGTAATAACCATAAATCCCTATTATATGAATTTTCTTTAGAATTTCAGTTTTTCATTATTATTTTATATTGTTTGCACAAATGAGGTCATGACCAAATGCACAGGAAACTCGGATATTAATAATTAACTAAAATTTATACAAAATTAATAATAAACATCTTTTAAATACCATCGAAATTCACAATTTCTTGTCGGAAATTGACTCTGTATCTAAGTAGTTGAGTCATGTATAATGGAAATAAACATGCAAAAATTTCTAGATTCAATTATTAGATACAGACCATGATCCATAATGCAGAAATAGAAAACTATAATAATATTAACACAAATCAATCGTCACATGCATATTTACTACGTCTATTATTAAGCAAAAACATTCTAAAATGTTGGTCTTCAAATTGTAATATTTTTTTATTAAGTTGTGGTATGAGCTTTACTCACCACATATGTCATAATATATGTGTATTGTACTATTTTTATTCAAGTTAACTTAGAAATTTAAGTGAAACCTAGTAGCACCATAGTAGCATGCATCAAAACTTAGTAATCAAACAATATAATAAGGATCAAGATTACAAAAATTAAGACTTTCTTAGAGTACATATATCAAAACAAATTTCTGATAGCTATTTATCCTTTGTGTGCAATAATGTCAAAAAGGAAAAGAGATTTCGTTAAAGCACATATATTAACACAGTGAAAAAAAATTAATTTATGAAATTTTTTATTACCTGGTTATTTTAAGCTTGAATGCTTAGGCAGGAATTTCATAAAAGCAAAACACCAAAAGTCCTGATATCAATAAAAAAATATAGTGAGGTAAAAAATTCGACCCATAAATACAATAGATCCAAGTACAAATGGTTTCATATAACACTTATTACTTACAAATATCTTTCTCTATTGAAATGACATGACCAACAACCTGTGAAGTAAACAACTCAATCAGAAATGCATGGAATAAATAAAAAATTAGATATTTACTTAAAATTCAATTTAAAATTTCAACAAATTATAAAGTTCTAACAAAAAACAACAATCAACAACAATTTATAGTTAAATTTTTACCACTTATAACTCATCCATAATGTTGCACAATTTACTGCTTTATAAACCTACTCAATAATTTATTTTCAATTTCCTAATCACTACTATTTATCTCATATTACATATCAAACAGACATTTTTTATAGAAAATTATAATAATAATTGAAAACAATTCTAATATTCAAGTTTTATTTTACAATTCAGAAAATACATATATTGTAAAAAAAACATGATAAATCAGATATAAATAATTACCTATTTCATAATATTTCATAGTGTATATGATATAGCAACAACATCTTTGAACAATTGCAGCATCCGTTTGTAACTCTGAAGTAAACTGATTTTGATATCGATTTTTCTTTTTCTTTCTCTTTCTTTTATCTATTTTCCCCTCTTTATCCATGAATGGTTGTTCGAAACCGTTGAGTTATTCACTGAATTGATAAATACTAGTAGTAATGGATAAAAAGTGAAAGTTTTTAAAATATGGGAAAAGAGAGAGGCGAAGAATTGATGGTAGGTTTTTAGGTTATTAAATTTTTTTTTTGGGCTTTCTCAATATCGTTGGGCTTAAACTATTGAGTTTAAGTGAATGTTTGAAAGGGCCGGTTTGAAAGTTCTTTTTTTTGAAAAAGTTTGTATAAAAATATTTTTTAACCTAGAAAACATTTTATTTAGGAAATGTACTAACTATGTTATTTTTAAAAAACACTTAAAGTTATTATAAATTTCAAAATGATTATAATAATTTTAAATTTTAATTTTATTCTAAAAATATGTTTTTACTCTAACATACTCACTTACAAACTAGGCCTAATTTTGATACAAAGGAATAGCTAATCAACATGCGATTACACGTGGTCCTTGTTATTTGGGTCAAGCCCAAGCTAGTGATGGTTTAGGTTGCGGGATTTTTGCCAACTTTATTTTCACGATTTAGGTGGCTCGCATTTCATTCGCGTCTATAATAGTAATCTCTTTTCCTTTATTTCTTATGTTTTAAGATGTTTTAGTTCACCAGATTATCTCTTGCCTACACATGACTCGACATGGAAAAGTTACCTTATTAAAAAATTCCAAGATGTGTTTATTTTTAATATCAAGAAGCATACCTTAAGTATAATCATAATTAATAGTTTGCATGTTATCCTTATAGAATGCGTATTGGCTAAGCTTTACGGTGGAGCAACAATGTCCAATTCCGCATAGCAAAGGCAAATTTTTTGGAGAGCAATAGGGCAGCCATGGTGTGAAAGGAGCAAACACGGTGCCTTTGTATAGATCCAAACTTTAATGGCCATGTAGATTTTGATATTGCCAGCGTGGTGTAAGTAGGATGGCAACAATTTTTTTTGTAAAGATATCGAAAACCGTAATCATTTAATTTAATTTAAAATTATAACTAACTGTTTATCCATCGGTTACGATTTTCAAAACCATAACCGCACCTTTTAGTTTCAGATTTTTAAACGGTTTTGCGATTTTTAACGATAACTAAATCATAGTTTTGTGAATATATTAATTTCATGAAATAAGATACACATATAAGAAACTTTTCCAAGGTATATGAAAAATTGTGTTGGTCTTTAATTAAATTGAATATTTATTATTTAAACGGTTAAATCTAGTATTTAGATTCTGGTTTTAAAATTTCAATATACTATTTTACCTAGAAAATTATAGAATATAAAAGTACATATATTTTAATAAAAGATTTTTGGTTATTCGGTTTTATTTTTATCATAATTCACAACCTAATAGTTTTAACCATCGGTTACACATTACAAAACCATAACCTAATGGTTTTAATCATAGTTATATAATTTGGTTTTTAATGACTTTACTTATCGTTGATTTTGGTTTTTAACCATAGCCATTGTCATCCTAGGTGTGAGGTTCCCATTAGAGTTTTAATGAAGGATCCATGGTCTCGGGCAACACTAGAGGTTCTTAAATCTTAGATATTTAATGGAGGTTCCATGACTTTGATTGTAGCTTCTTATATCTTCATGCAATCATGTAGGTTCCATGGTTGTTGTGTTGTTCACGAAAAAAACCTAGATCCGGTTGGAAATGATGATGACTTTAGCGATGCTGTCATGCTGATGTCATGCCAATCTCTATCTTTTTTTATGTGAATTTTAGTCTTTTTTAATTATAAATAAGTAACATTTCTGTTTATCCTTCAATTTGATATTTTTTCATGTAAATTAAGTGTAATTTTGAATTTTTTATAATAGAAAAGTACTAAATATTTTATTGTTAAAAAAATACGTAAAGTTATTAAAAATTACAGAATTATTTTTTAATATTTTTTTAAAATTTTTAATTTTATTCCAAATTTTTTTTACTCTAAAATAAGCACTTCCAAACTAGGCCTGATTTTAATAGAAAGGATTAGCTAATCAATACGCGATTACACGTGGTCCGTGTTATTTGGGTCAAGCCTAAGCTAGTGATGGTGTAGGCTGTGGGGTTTTTGCCATCCAGGGTGCTACATTCATCGAGACTCTTGGATTGGTTTTCCACAACTTTATTTTCACGATTTAGGTGGCTCGCATTTCATTCGCGGCTATAGTAGTAATCTCTTTTCCTTTCTTTCTAATTCTTTAAGATATTTCGGTTCACCAGATTATCTCTTGCCTACACGTGATTCAGCAGCAGTTGGAAAAGTTACCTTATTTAAGTTTAAGAATTCCAATATGTGTTTATTTTTAATATCACAAAGCATACCATAAGTATAATCATGTTTAATAGTTTGCATGTTATCCTTATAGAATGCGCATTGGCTAAGCCTTACGGTGGAGCAACAATGTCCAAAGCCGCATAGCAATGACAAATTTTTTGGAGAGCAACAAGGCAACCATGGTGAGAAAGGAGCAACCATGATGGCTTTGTATACATCCAAACTTTAATGGCCATGTAGATTTCGTGTGAGTAGGATGGCAAAAATTTATTTTTTTGTAAAGATATCGAAAACCATAATAATTTAATTTAATTTAACATATAACTAATTGTTTAACCATCGGTTACGATTTTCGAAACAATAACCGCACCTTTTCGTTTCAGATTTTTAAACGGTATTTCGATTTTTAACTATAACCAAATGATAGTTTTGTGAATATATTAATTTCATAAAATAAGATACACATATAAGAAAACTTTCCAATGTAAATGAAAATTTGTGTTGGTCTTTAATTAAATTGCATATTTATTATGTAATTGGTTAAATCTAGTATTTAGATTATGGTTTTAAAATGCCAATATACTATTTTACCCAGAAAATTATAGAATATGAAAGTACATATAAGATAGTAAACGATTTTTGGTTATTCGGTTTTATTTTTATCTGAATCCACAACCTAATAGTTTTAACCATCGGTTACAAATTACAAAACCATAACCTAATGGTTTTAATCATAGTTATATAATTTGGTTTTTAATGATTTTGCTTATCGTTGATTTTGGTTTTTAACCATAGTCATTGTCATCCTAGGTGTGAGGTTCCCATTAGAGTTTTAATGAAGGATCCATGGTCTCGGGCAACACTAGAGGTTCTTAAATCTTAGATATTTAATGGAGGTTTCATGACTTTGATTGTAGCTTCCTATATCTTCATGCAATCATGTAGGTTCCATGGTTGTTGTGTTGTTCACGAAAAAAACCTAGATCTGGTTGGAAATGATGATGACTTTAGCGATGCCGTCATGCTGATGTCATGCCAATCTCTATCTTTTTTTATGTGAATTTTAGTCTTTTTTAATTATAAATAAGTAACATTTCTGTTTATCCTTCAATTTGATATTTTTTCATGTAAATTAAGTGTAATTTTGAATTTTTTATAATAGAAAAGTACCAAATATTTTATTGTTAAAAAAATACGTAAAGTTATTAAAAATTTCAAAATTATTTTTTAATATTTTTTTAAAATTTATAGTTTTATTCCAAATTTTTTTTTACTCTAAAATAAGCACTTCCAAACTAGGCCTGATTTTAATAGAAAGGATTAGTTAATCAATACGCGATTACACGTGGTCCGTGTTAGTTGGGTCAAGCCTAAGCTAGTGATGGTTTAGGCTGCGGGATTTTTTGACATCCAGGGTACTACATTCATGGAGACTCTTGGATTGGTTTTCCATAACTTTATTTTCACGATTTAAGTGGCTCGCATTTCATTCGCGGCTATAGTAGTAAACTCTTTTCCTTTCTTTCTAATTCTTTAAGATATTTCGGTTCACCAGATTATCTCTTGCCTACACATGATTCAGCAGCAGTTGGAAAAGTTACCTTATTAAAAAATTCCAAGATGTGTTTATTTTTAATATCAAGAAGCATACTATAAGTATAATCATATTTAATAGTGTGCATGTTATCCTTATAGAATGCGCATTGGCTAAACTTTACGGTGGAGCAACAATGTCCAAAGCCGCATAGCAATGGCAAATTTTTTGGAGAGCAACAAGGCAACCATGGTGAGAAAGGAGCAACCATGATGGCTTTGTATACATCCAAACTTTAATGGCCATGTAGATTTCGTGTAAGTAGGATGGCAAAAATTTATTTTTTTGTAAATATATCGAAAACCATAATCATTTAATTTAATTTAACATATAACTAACTGTTTAACCATCGGTTACGATTTTCGAAACAATAACCGCACCTTTTCGTTTCAGATTTTTAAACGGTCTTGCGATTTTTAACTATAACCAAATGATAGTTTTGTGAATATATTAATTTCATAAAATAAAATACACATATAATAAAACTTTCCAATGTAAATGAAAAATTGTGTTGGTCTTTAATTAAATTACATATTTATTATGTAATTGGTTAAATCTAGTATTTAGATTATGGTTTTAAAATGTCAATATACTATTTTACCCAGAAAATTATAGAATATGAAAGTACATATATGATAATAAACGATTTTTGGTTATTCGGTTTTATTTTTATCTGAATCCACAACCTAATAGTTAACCATCGGTTACACATTACAAAACCATAACCTATTCGTTTTAACCATAGTTATATAATTTGGTTTTAAATGAGTTCGCTTATCATTGATTTTGGTTTTTAATCATAACCATTGTCATCCCAGGTGTTAGGTTCCCATTAGAGGTTTAATGAAGGATCCATGGTCTCGTGCAACGGTAGAGGTTCTTAAAATCTCAGATATTTAATGGAGGTTCAATGACTTTGAGTGTAGCTTCCTATATCTTCGTGCAATCATGTAGGTTCCATGGTTGTTGTGTTGTTCACGAAAAAAACCTAGATCTGGTTGGAAATGGTGATGACGTTAGAGATACAATCATGCTAATGTCATGGCAATCTCTATCTTTTTTTATTATAAATGAGTAACATTTCTGTTTATCCTTCAATTTGATATTTTTTCATGAAAATTAAGTGTAATTTTAAATTTTTTATAATATTTTTTTCAAATTTTTGCAATTACTAAATGTTTTTGGAAAATACTCAGAGCTTTACTCAATATATCCAAAAGATTTTCGAGCATATCTATAGTAAATTAGAGCTTACTCAAAAACTTTTTGAATATAAGAAAAGACTTTCAAAATGAAAATTTGTTTATACTTAAAGACTCGTATACTTAGAGATATTTCTACTTTCTCTGCTTTATCCATGAATGGTTGTTCTAAACTATTAAATTTCTCACTGATTCGATAAAATCTAGCAATGGATGAAAAAAGAGAGCTTTTAAAATATGGGAAGAGAGAGAAGCGAAGAAACGATGGTAGGTTTGTATGTTGTTATTTTTTCTTTTTAAGAAGGTTTTAGCTTGTTAAAATCTTTCTTTTGTGTTTTCTTTTTCAATTTTGTTGGATTTAAACTATTGAGTTTTAAGTGTATGTTTTACAAGGCCGGTTTGAAAGTTCTTTCTTTTTTAAAAAAAATTTAAAAATATTTTTAGATATTTACAAGTATTTTTACCCTAGAGAACATTTTTTTAGGAAAAGTACTAAATATTTTATTGTTAAAAAAATACTTAAAGTTATTAAAAATTTCAAAATTATTTTTTAATATTTTTTTAAAATTTTTTGATTTTATTCCAAAAATATTTTTTTATTCAAAAATAAGCACTTCCAAACTAGGTCAGATTTTAATAGAAATGAATAGCTAATCAACAGCGATTACACGTGGTCCGTTGCGGCGGGATTTTTGCCATCTAGGGTGCTACATTCATGGAGACTCTTGGATTGGTTTTCCATAACTTTATTTTCACGATTTAGGTAGCTCGCATTTCATTCGCGGCTATAGTAGTAATCTCTTTTCTTTTCTTTCTAATTTTTTAAGATATTTCAGTTCACCAGATTATCTCTTGCCTACACATGATTCAGTGGGTTTTAAGGTATCGTATTGATCTCAAAAAGTTCGGTATAGCTGAAGATACGTTGTTTGGGAAGTCACGTGGAGTTAGAATATTGAGTTTAAGGTTGTCTGAAAAAGAGAAAGAAGAGAGAGAAGGTGATGGCGTGTTACGAATTGTGTTAGCGACACCTGATATGATCTACAAATGTACGAGATTATATTAACCGTTAAAAATTAAAGAATATGTAATAATCGTAAATCCCTATTATATGAATTTTCTTTAAAATTTCAGATTTTCATTATTATTTTATATTGAATGTCCATAATTTCTACCGTACACAATTGTTTGCACAAACGAGGACATGACCAAATGCACAGGAAACTCGGATATTAATAATTAACTAAAATTTATACAATATTAACAATAAACGTCTTCTCAATACCATCGAAATTCACGATTTTTTGTCGGGAATTGACTCTGTATCTAAGTAGGTGAGTCATGTATAATGGAAATAAACATGCCAAAATTACTAGATTCAAATATTAGATACAGACCATGGTCCATAATGTAGAAATGGAAAAGTATAATAATATTGACACAAATCAATCGTCACATGCATATTTACTACATCCATTATTAAGAAAAAATATTCTAAGAATGTAGGTCTTGAAATTGTAATATTTTTTTTGATTAAGTTGTGGTATGAGCTTTACTCAACACACATGTCATAATATATGTGTACTGTACTATTTTTATTCAAGTTAACTTAGTAATTTAAGTGAAACCCAGTAGCACCATAGTAGCATGCATCAAAACTTAGTAATCAAACAATATAATAAGACTCAAGAATAAAACAAATTATGACTTTCTTAGAGTACACATATCAAAACAAATTTCTGATAGCTATTTATCCTTTGTGTGCAATAATGTCAAAAAGGAAAAGAGATTTCTTTAAAGCACATATATTAACACAGTGAAAAAAATTAATTTATGAAAAATTTCATTACCTGGTTATTTTAAGCTTTAATGCTTAGGTAGGAGCTTTCATGAAAGCAAAACACCAAAAGTCCTGATATAGATAAAACAATATAGTAAGGTATAAAATTATATAACAACCCATAAATACAACAGATCCAAGTACAAAGGGTTTCATATAATACTTATTACTTACAAATATCTTTCTTGGTTGAAATGACATGACCAACGGCATGTGAAGTAAACAACTCAATCAGAAATGCATGAAATAAATAAAACATTCTAAATAAAAAATTTAGGTATTTACTTAAAATTCAATTTAAAATTTCAACAAATTATAAGGTTCTAATGAAAAACAACGAATCACCAACAATTCAAAGTTAAATTTTTACTGCTTATAACTCACCCATAATGTTGCACAATTTACTACTTTATAAACCTAATCAATAATTTATTATCAATTTCCTTTTCACTACTATTAATCTCAAATTACATATCAAACAGACATTTTTTATAGAAAATTATAATGATAATTGAAACGAATTCTAATATTCAAGTTTTATTTACAATTTAAAAAATACATAAATTGTAAAAAAACATGATAAATCAGATAAAAACAATTACCAATTTAATAATATTTCAAAGTGTTTATGATATAGCAACAACATCTTTGAACAATTGTAGTATATGTTTGTAACTCTGAAGTAAACTGATTTTTATATTCGTTTTTCATTTTTTTTCTCTTTCTTTTATCTATTTTCCCCTCTTTATCCATGAATGGTTGTTCAAAACTGTTGAATTTTTCACTGAATTCATAAATACTAGTAATGAATGAAAAGCGAATGTTTTTAAAATATTGGAAGAGAGAGAGGCGACTAATTGATGGAAGGTTTTTAGGTTGTTATTTTCTTTTGGTCTGAAGGCTTTAGGTTATTAAAATCTTTTTTTGGGCTTTTTATTTAATTTCTTTGGGCTTAAACTATTAAGTTTTAAGTGAACGTTTGTCAGGTCCGGTTTGAAAGTCTTTTTTTTTTTTTAAAAAGCGTTTAAAAATATTTTTTAATGTTTAAAAAGTATTTTTTACCCTAGAAAACATTTTATTTAGGAAACGTACTAAATATGTTAAAAGTTAAAAAAACACTTAAAGTTATTATAAATTTCAAAAATATTTTTAATAATTTTTTTAAAATTTGTATTTTATTCTAAAAATATTTTTTTACTCTAAAATACTCACTTCCAAAATAGGCCTAATTTTGATACAAAGGAATAGCTAGTCAACATTACACGAGGTCCGTGTTATTTGGGTTAAGCCTAAGCTAGTGATGGTTTAGGTTGCGGGATTTTTTCCAACCATTGTGCTTTATTCATGGAGACTCTTGGATTGGTTTTCCACAACTTTATTTTCACGATTTAGGTGGCTCACATTTCATTCCCGGCTATGATAGTAATCTCTTTTCGTTTATTTCTTATGTTTTAAGATATTTTAGTTCACCAGATTATCTCTTGCCTACATATGATTCAGCAGTACTTGGAAAAGTTACCTTATTAAAAAATTCCAAGATGTCTTTATTTTTAATATCGAGAAGCATACCATAAGTATAATTATATTTAATAGTTCGCATATTATCCTTATAAAATGCGCATTAGATAAAATCTTTGCGATGGAGCAACAATGTCCAAAGCCGCATAGCAGTGGCGAGATTTTTGGAGAGTAACAGGGCAACCATGGTGAGCAAGGAGCAACCGTGATGGCTTTGTGTAGATCTGAGCTTTAATAGCAATGTAGATTAAGATATTTCCAGCATGGTGTAAGTATGATGGCAACAGTTAATTTTTTTGTAAAGATATCGAAAACCATAATCATTTAATTCAATTTAAAATTATAACTAACTGTTTAACAATAGGTTACAATTTTTAAAACCATAACCGTACCTTTTCGTTTCAGATTTTAAATGTTTATGCAATTTTTTTTCTATAACAAAATGATAGATTTGTGAATATATTAATTTCATAAAATAAGATCATGCATATAAGAAAATTTTCTAAGGTATATGAAAAATTATGTTGGTCTTTAATTAAATTGTATATTTATTATGTAATTGGTTAATTATAGTATTTATATTATGGTTTTAGAATTTCAATATACTATTTTATCCAGAAAAATTATAGAGTATAAAAGTACATATATGATAATGAACGATTTTTGGTTATTCGGATTTATTTTTATCTGAATCCACAACCTCATAGTTTTTTATTCTAAAAATATTCTGAGTAAGCCCCGACGGTAGTGTCGGTGATGATTGATGGTCGACGGTGAATAATGTTAATACTCAATGACTTTCTTAGGAAATTTGAAATAAATCACCTTATGCTCCGTAATTTGAAAAAATAAATAAAATTTAGTTACAAAAATACTTAGTTTATGCATAGTAAAACGTAAAACATTACAATTTCAAAAGTTTAATTGAATCTGTGATCTAAGTGAAAGAATGCACAATTATTAATATTGTTAATCAAGGGAGCAAGAAGAAGGTTGATAAGAAGGCACAAAATGAAAGAGTCGTGATCCGCTTGCCATTTGGACCATTAATCTTATACGCGGTGACTTTAGGTGAAGTTACTAAAAAGCACCAAAACTTAAAATGACATGAAAAGTGTGTGTTGTTCACCTTAAACTAAGGAAAGGGATTTAAGCCCTTGAATTAGAGGTACCCATGTTGTTTAGTATAAGTGCTTCTTAAATGACACAACCCAAGGCATACATTTTTTACTAATTGCATATACATAAAAAACATCGAGAGTATTAATGAATTATCCCCAACTAATCGTGTCAAACATACAAATCAACTGGAGTAGCCGACAACAACATTTATTCTAAGAACTCTCTCAATCTGATATTCAATAGTCATTTCGCCAACTCAAATTCCCTTTCAAATATCAATCAATACAATAAAAATTCCATCTCCAACCCAAAAATATATCATGCACATCACTTATCTCATCCCAAATTAATAGTTACACAACCTTATAAATACTATATAACAAAAGCACAATAGTTCGCTTAGATAATCATTCCAACAAAAAAAACCTTTGATAATCAACAATGAATAAATATTACTGGCAAGATCAAAAGCTAGAAGTTGAAAAACATAAATACAAGACATATAGTAATTCATACAGCACAAATGAGTGGAATAGTTTTTGAGATAATTATAAAGGAACTTAATTGATCCCCATAAGAAGAATGTAGATGCGGAAAAGAACTACCCTAAACCTAACATTGTTGCTGCACAAGTTAACTCTTCTGTGCTTTTAAAGCCTTGTTGAAATGTCATAATCCACGACCTTAGCTTGACTTTTCCTTTGGGAGAAAAATATGATGGTAGTATAAGTTATCACATGGATGAATAACACCATAAAGCCAAAGAATTGATTATTGCAAGACTTACCATTATAGCACTCCCACTATACTTCACTAGATGCCTGGACCTTGACAAAAAGACATAGGAACCACTTTATTAACACCTGAAAAGAGATTTTCCATATATTATTAAGCATAAGAAGTTAAATATGGAATAACGAGATCTTAAAATACATTAGATTAGCAATCACTAAAAGATGCACGGAAAGTAAATATAATAATACCATTTTTGATTTAGCATGAAAATGGGTCAGCATTAAAACACGACCAATAAAAAGATTTTTTTTTCTTATAAACAAATTACATGAAAGATAAGTCTTTTCAATAGAGTAAAACAATAAACTACAACAAAATAATATTTATTAATTATATTTTCTTACATCATCATTTGATGGGGCACCAAAGAGAGGTATGCCTATAACTTCTACAAAAGGAATTGTGGAGGTTGTATGTCATTATTATAGGGAGTGTATTGAGATCGTTGGTGAATGTTACAGGTGTGGAAAACTTAGGCATTATGCTAGAGAATGCGAGAAAAACTCTGTTGCTAATGATGTTGATTGTTACCTGTGTAAGAAGACTGCTCATTATTTTAGGGAATGTAAGGATAGTGTTTTGCCGTTAATGGTGGCGAATGTTACAGGTGCTAAAACCCGATCACTATTTTAAAACGACTAAAAACGAAAATGGATAGAATATTATGGCACTTCTTTCAACGAACTGTATCTTGTTGAGGTTCACGTGGTTTGGGAAGTCACGTGGAGTTAGAATATTAAGTTTAAGGTTTTCTGAAAAAGAGAAAGAAGAGCGAGAAGGTGATTGCGTGTTACGAATTGTGATAGCGACACCTGAGACGATCTACCAATGTACGAGATTACATTAACTGTTAAAAATTAAAGAAAACGTAATAACAGTAAATCCCTATTATATGAATTTTCTTTAGAATTTCAGTTTTTCATTATTATTTTATACTGAATGCCCATAACTTCTACCGTACTCAATTGTTTGCACAAATGAGGACATGACCAAATGCACAGGAAACTCGGATAATAATAATTAACTAAAATTTATATAATATTAACAATAAACATCTTTTCAATACCATCGAAATTCACAATTTCTTGTCGGGAATTGACTCTGTATCTAAGTAGTTGACTCATGTATAATGGAAATAAACATGCCAAAATTACTAGATTTAAATATTAGATACAGACCATGCTCCATAATATAGAAATGGAAAAGTATAATAATATTGACACAAATCAATGTCACATGTATATTTACTACGTCCATTATTAAGAAAAAACATTCTAAGTATTTAGGTTTTCAAATTGTAATATTTTTTGATTAAGTTGTGGTATGAGATTTACCCAACACACATGTCATAATATATGTGTATTGTAGTATTTTTATTCAAGTTAATTTAGAAATTTAAGTGAAACCTAGTAGCACCATAGTAGCATGCATCAAAACTTAGTAATCAAACAACATAATAAGGCTCAAGAATAAAAAAAATTAAGACTTTCTTAGAGTGCATATATCAAAACAAATTTCTGATAGCTATTTATCCTTTGTGTGCGATAATGTCAAAAAGGAAAAGAGATTTCGTTAAAGCACATATATTAACACACTGAAAAAAATTTAATTTATGAAAAATTTATAACCTGGTTATTTTAAGCTTTAATGTTTAGGCAGGAGCTTTCATAAAAGCAAAACACAAAAAGTCCTGATATCAATAAAACAATATAGTGAGGTAATTTTTTTTATAACAACCCATAAATACAATATATCAAAGTACAAAGGGTTTCATATAACACTTATTACATACAAATATCTTTCTCGGTTGAAATGACATGATCAACGATCTGTGAAGTAAACAACTCAATCAGAAATTCATGAAATAAATAAAACATTCTAGATAAAAAATTAGATATTTACTTAAAATTCAATTTGAAATTTAAACAAATTATAAGGTTCTAATAAAAAACAACAATCACCAACAATTTAAAGTTAAATTTTTACCGCTTATAACCCATCCATAATGTTGTACAATTTACTACTTTATAAACCTAATGAATAATTTATTTTCAATTTCCTAATCACTACTATTAATCTCAAATTACATATCAAACATACATTTTTTATAGAAAATTATAATAATAATAATTGAAAACAATTCTAATATTCATGTTTTATTTTACAATTTAAAAAATACATAAATTGTAAAAAAACATGATAAATCAGATAAAAATAAATACCTATCTCATAATATTTCAAAGTGTTTATGATATAGAAACAACATCTTTGAAAAATTACAGCATCTGTTTGTAACTCTGAAGTAAACTGATTTTGATATCCGTTTTTCTTTTTCTTTCTCTTTCTTTTATCTATTTTCGCCTCTTTATCCATTAATGGTTGTTCGAAACTGTTGAATTATTCACCGAATTGATAAATACTAGTAATCGATGAAAAGTGAAAGTTTTAATAATATGGGAAGAGAGACAGAGGCGAAGAATTGATGGTAGGTTTTTAGGTTGTTATATTTTTTGGTCTGAAGGTTTTAGGTTATTAAATTTTTTTTGGGCTTTTCTTTCAATTTGACATGGCCGGTTTGAAAGTTCATTTTTTGAAAAAGTCCTTTAAAAATATTTTTAAATGTTTAGAAGTCTTTTTTTCCCTAGAAAATTTTATTTAGGAAACGTACTAAATATGTTATTGTTAAAAAAACACTTAAAGTTATTATAAATTTCAAAATTGTTTTTAATAATTTTTTTTAAATTTTAATTTTATTCTTAAAATATTACTTTACTCTAAAATACTCACTTCCAAACTAGGCCTAATTTTGATACAAAGGAATAGCTAATCATGTAGGTTCCATGGTTGTTGTGTTGTTCATGAAAAAAACCTAGATCTGTTTGGAAATGACACGATGATGTCATGGAAAACATACAAATCAACTAGAGTAGGATTTCTAGAAACTGAGAAATCAAGCCGACAACCACATTTTTTCTAGCACTCTCTCAATCTGATATTTAATAGTCATATCGCCAACTAAAATTTTCTTTCAAATCTCAATCAATACAATAAAAGTCCATCTCCAACCTAAAAATATATCATGCACATCACTTATCTCATCCCAAATTAATACTTACACAACCTTATAAATGCTATATAACAAAATCAAAACAGTTAGCTTAGATAATCATTCCAACAAAAAAAACCTTTGATAATCACCAATGAATAAATATTAATGGCAAGATCAAAAGCTAGAAGTTGAACAACATAAATACAAACGAAATATAGTAATGCATACAATACAATTGAGTGGAATATTTTTTGAGATAATTACAAAGTCACTTAATTAATCCCCATAAGAAGAATGTAAATGCAGAGAAGGACTACCCTAAACCTAACATTATTGCTGCACAAGTAAACTTTTCCGTGCTTTTAAAGCCTTGTTGAAATGTCATGATCTACGAACTTAGCTTGACTTTTCTTTTTGGATAAAAATATGATGATAGTATAAGTTATCACATGGATGAATGATACCATAAAACCAAAGAATTGATTATTGTAAGACTTACCATTATAGCGGTCCCACTATACTTCATTGGATGTCTGAACCTTGACAAAAAGACAAAGGAACAACTTTATTAACACCTGAAGATTGATTTTCCATATATTATAAAGAATAAGAAGTTCAATATGGAATATCGAGAACTTAAAATACATTAGATTAGAAATCACTAAAAGATATACGGAAAGTAAATACAATAATACCTTTTTTGATTTAGCATGAAAATGGGTCAGCAATTAAACACGTCCCATGAAAAGATTTTTCTTTCTATAAACAAATCACATGAAAGATAAGTCTTTTCAATAGAGTAAAATAATAAACTACAACAAGATAATATTTAATAATTATATTTTCTTACATCATCATCTGATGGGGCACCAAAGAGAGGTATGGCCATAACTTCTACAACAGGAATGGTGGAGGTCATTATGCTAGGGAGTGTATTGAGATCGTTGGTGAATGTTACAGTGTGGAAAACCTAAGCATTATGCTAGAGAATGCGAGAAAAACACTGTTGCTAATGATGTTGAGTGTTACATGTGTAAGAAGTCTGGTCATTATTCTAGGGAATGTAGGGACAGTCTTGTTGTTGTTAATGGTGGTGAATGTTACAGGTGCTGGAAACCCGGTCACTATTTTGAAACTACCAAAAACATGGATAGAATATTTTGGCACTTCTTGCAATATCACCAATTTGACATTTTGCAATATAGGGAAAATTACTATAAGTGGGGTTTAAGGTATCGTATTGATCTCAGAAAGTTCGGTATAACTGAAGATATGTGGTTTGGGAAGTCACGTGGAGTTAGAATATTAAGTTTAATGTTTTCTGAAAAAGGGAAAGAAGAGCGAGAAGGTGATGGCGTGTTACGAATTGTGATAGCGACACCTGAGATGATCTACCAATGTACGAGATTACATTAACTGTTAAAAATTAAAGAAAACTTAATAACAGTAAATCCCTATTATATGAATTTTCTTTAGAATTTCAGTTTTTCATTATTATTCTATATTGAATGCCCATAACTTCTACCGTACTCAATTGTTTGCACAAATGAGGACATGACCAAATGCACAGGAAACTCGGATAATAATAATTAACTAAAATTTATATAATATTAACAATAAACGTCTTTTCAATACCATCGAAATTCACAATTTCTTGTCGGGAATTGACTCTGTATCTAAGTAGTTGACTCATGTATAATGGAAATAATCATGCCAAAATTACTAGATTTAAATATTAGATATAGACCATGATCCATAATGTAGAAATGGAAAAGTATAATAATATTGACACAAATCAATGTCACATGCATATTTACTACGTCCATTATTAAGAAAAAACATTCTAAGTATTTAGGTCTTCAAATTGTAATATTTTTTGATTAAGTTGTGGTATGAGATTTACTCAACACACATGTCATAATATATGTGTATTGTAGTATTTTTTATTCAAGTTAATTTAGAAATTTAAGTGAAACCTAGTAGCACCATAGTAGCATGCATCAAAACTTAGTAATCAAACAATATGATAAGGCTCAAGAATAAAAAAAATTAAGACTTTCTTAGAGTACATATATCAAAACAAATTTCTGATAGCTATTTATCCTTTGTGTGAGATAATGTCAAAAAGGAAAAGAGATTTCGTTAAAGTACATATATTAACACACTGAAAAAAATTTAATTTATGAAAAATTTATAACCTGGTTATTTTAAGCTTTAATGCTTAGGCAGGAGCTTTTATAAAAGCAAAACACAAAAAGTCCTGATATCAATAAAACAATATAGTGAGGTAAATTTTTTTATAACAACCCATAAATACAATATATCAAAGTACAAAGGGTTTCATATAACACTTATTACATACAAATATCTTTCTCGGTTGAAATGACATGATCAACAACCTGTGAAGTAAACAACTCAATCAGAAATTCATGAAATAAATAAAACATTCTAAATAAAAAATTAGATATTTACTTAAAATTCAATTTGAAATTTAAACAAATTATAAGGTTCTAATAAAAAACAACAATCACCAACAATTTAAAGTTAAATTTTTACCGCTTATAACCCATCCATTATGTTGTACAATTTACTACTTTATAAACCTAATTGAATAATTTATTTTCAATTTCCTAATCACTACTATTAATCTCAGATTACATATCAAACAGACATTTTTTATAGAAAATTATAATAATAATAATTGAAAACAATTCTAATATTCAAGTTTTATTTTACAATTTAAAAAAGGGTAATACTTCCATCCAATACCAATATTCATATCATGGTCATTGATAATTATAACAAAACACATGTCATTAGATTAATAAGTTAGTTACTTTTGTAAGTTTAAAACATGGGGTATATGTAATAATATTATTGGTATAGGATCATCCAATATTGGATGGAATAATTTTCCTTTAAAAAATACATAAATTGTAAAAAAACATGATAAATCAGATAAAAATAATTACCTATTTCATAATATTTCAAAGTGTTTATGATATAGAAACAACATCTTTGAAAAATTACAGCATCTGTTTGTAACTCTGAAGTAAACTGATTTTGATATCCGTTTTTCTTTTTCTTTCTCTTTCTTTTATCTATTTTCGCCTCTTTATCCATTAATGGTTGTTCGAAACTGTTGAATTATTCACTGAATTGATAAATACTAGTAATCGATGAAAAGTGAAAGTTTTAAAAATATGGGAAGAGAGACGAAGAATTGATGGTAGGTTTTTAGGTTGTTATATTTTTTGGTCTGAAGGTTTTCGGTTATTAAATTTTTTTTCGTTTGGCTTAAACTATTTAGTTTAAGTGAATGTTTGACATGGCCGGTTTGAAAGTTCATTTTTGAAAAGGTCGTTTAAAAATATTTTTAAATGTTTAAAATATTTTTTTCCCTAGAAAATTTTATTTAGGAAACGTACTAAATATGTTATTTTTAAAAAAACACTTAAAGTTATTATAAATTTCAAAATTGTTTTTAATAATTTTTTTTAAAATTTTAATTTTATTCTTAAAATATTACTTTACTCTAAAATACTCACTTCCAAACTAGGCCTAATTTTGATACAAAGGAATAGCTAATCAACACGCGATTACACGTGGTCCAGGTTATTTGGGTCAAGCCTAAGCTAGTGATGATTTAGGTTGCGGGATTTTTGCCATCAAGGGTGTTACATTCATGGAGACTCTGGATTGGTTTTCCACAACTTTATTTTCACGATTTAGGTGGCTCGCATTTCATTCGCGACTATAATAGTAATCTCTTTTCCTTTATTTCTTATGTTTTAAGATATTTTAGTTCACCAGATTATCTCTTTCCTACACATGATTCAGTAGTAGCAGTTGGAAAAGTTACCTTATTAAAAAATTCCAAGATGTGTTTATTTTTAATATCAAGAAGCATACCATAAGTATAATCATATTTAATAGTTTGCATGTTATCCTTATAGAATGCACATTGGCTAAGCTCTACAGTGGAGCAACAATGTCCAAAGCCGTATAGCAGTGGCAAATTTTCTGGAGAGCAACAGGGCAACCATGGTGAGAATGTAGCAACCACGATGGCTTTGTAAAGATCCGAACATTAATGGCCATGTAGATTTCGATATTGCTAGCGTGGTGTAAGTAGGATATCAACACTTTTTTTTGTAAAGATATCGAAGAGCATAATTATTTAATTTAATTTAATTTAAAATTATAACTAACTGTTTAACCATCAGTTACGATTTTCAAAACTATAACTGCGCCTTTCGTTTCAGATTTTTAAACGGTTTTGCGATTTTTAACTATAATCTAATGATCGTTTTGTGAATATATTAATTTCATATAATAAGATACACATATAAGAAAATTTTCCAAGGTATATGAAAAATTGTGTTGGTCTTTAATTAAATTGCATGTTTATTATGTTATTGGTTAAATCAATTATTTAGATTCTGGGTTTACGATTTCAATATACTATTCCACCTAGAAAATTATAGAATATAAAAGTAAATATATGATAATAAAAGATTTTTGGTTATTCGGTTTTATTTTTATCTGAATCCACAACCTAATAGTTTAACCATCGGTTACACATTTCAAAACCACAACCTAATGGTATTAACCATAGTCATATAATTTGGTTTTTAATGAGTTCGCTTATCATTTATTTTGGTTTTTAACCATAACCGTTGTCATCCTGGTGTCTCCTAGTGTGTTCTAAATAAACACACCTAAAAAGGCAAGACACGTACCGCAAGTGTACGGGTCGTCCAAGTAATATCCGGTAAACGGGATTTCGATCTCAGGGACGGATTAGGTATGATTAAAGTGTTATGAAATAAATAGAAATAGTTGCTTGAATGAAAAATTAAAAGTAAAGAAATAGATTTTTATTTTGTTTTTGTTTAAAGGACTAAAGTGCAAATAAAGTAAATATTAAACTAGAATTAAAACTAATGCAAGAAAATAAATATGAAGAGACTAAAAGATGAGAGAATAGTACTTGAGTCACGCTAGGTTTCACCAAAATAAACTTAATCAATGCTTCATCTAAGGGACAAATTAGTAACTAGTAGTAGTCGGGGTTCTAGAATCTCCTAACCCCCATCAGGGTGGACTTAAGAGCTATTCTCAGGTGTTACAAACCCCGTCAGGGGGATCATAATCCACCTTCGAATGTCAGGTTCTCTACCCAATTGAGATTAACTAAGTCCGTCAGGATCAATAATTTCTATCTTACGTTTATTACCTATGTCAGTAATTAAACCCCCCGTCAAGATGATCACTTCCCCACCAAAGTGAATAGCCTAATTACTCAAACCTATGTCTAATTGATCATATTAATTATAGTAAAATTAACTTACGATAACAAAGAATACTAAATTACTCAATTCGAATTAAATTATGAAAATCCCAAATCAGAAAGCATTAACTAAATAAATTAAGGTTCAACCCTTATAGCGATTCTCAAGCACTTATGATGTTTAGCTCATAACGGAATATAAAACTAAAACAATGAAATTAAAAGACATAATGTTTTACAGAAAGAAAATAAATAAATCTAATGAAGAGGTTGGGTTTGGCTTGAAATGGAGATATAGACAGTCTCCAGCTCCTAGCTTTCTTCCTTCTTGCTTGCTCTAACTTGAATCCTTAAGCCTCTTTGATAATTATATGAAGTGTGTATGAAAGAGGAGGTTAAGGGGTGTATTTATAGGTGTTAGGAACCTCTAGGTCGAATTTACTTGGAGTGGAAGACAAGTCAAGAACTCTTTAATTCGTAACCCTAAAATCTAGGAAAGGTAAGATTCTGCTGTTGATTTGATTTGGTCATATCTTTTTCAATACATATCCGTTTGAGGAGTTCCAATATATGAAACTACTTGTCTCGGAAAGATATTTCTATTGGTGCAGACCACTCGTCCATATTCCTAGCCAATATTTAGTTATGGAATTATCTTTGAAACGTGGCTGGAATTTCAGATTCATAAGACATCTTTATCTTTTCCTTCTTTGTATATATCTTTCCTTAATCTTCTTATTTCCATGTAAATCTTCTTTCCTTTACTTATTTATCTTGACTTGATCTCTAAATAATTACCATTTATCTTTTAAAGCTTCACATTAAATAACTAATTAAACCGCATATGCTTAAAAAGAATAAGTCAATAATTCAAGAAATAGAAATAGGAAAGTACACTCTAAAAATAGAAACTCGAGTAAAAACACTTCCTAACACTCTGAAATACACTAAGACTTTATTCTCACTTCTCCTTCTTGGATTGGTCTTTCATGAAATTCAAGAACCTATATAACTTTGCACTAAAAATAGTCAAATTTACGCACAAAAGCTCAGAAAATGCAAATAGTTAAATTCCAAGGATGAAAAGTGTAATATGACAAATTATGCATAAAAGTCTAGCTAATATGTCAATTATTTACCTAAAATGATGTCTCCAGAGGGCTAATATTTAGAACAAATAGGGAGACATCAAGACCCCCAACTCAAACCTTTGTCGGCCCGACAAAGTAAAATTAAAACAAAGGCCCCGTTTAGGTGAATGCAGAAGGTAGAATCTAGAAAATATTCCCAAAGCACAACTTAAAACAAGTCTCATACAGTTTAATCTAGGAATTAATATACACCTACACTTATCATGCAATATCAAATACAAAACAATATCAATCCAAAATTAATTTCTCTATGCTAGAAGGTTACGCTTGTTACTTATCTCAAGATGGTGGCTATAGGGTGTTCCTCGATCTTTACTTGTTTTGAACGCTCCACTTAGCATACTCCCTATCAACTCACTGTGTATCTAGGAATCACGAGGTCTTTACGGTTTTAGCGTAGGCTGAAGGACGGTATGGTATGTATATTTGGTAAATTTGAAGTGAGCTTTTAGCTCTCTCTTCACTTACTATCAACAAACTGTCCAAGAGCTTGAGTTTACACTCGAATAACGTTCTCACTCAACCCAATTGACGCGCTTCATTAGCGTCCCCAAATTAACCCAATAAGCACTAAGGACGATTCACTTAAAAATTTCCACTTTGCCGGTCCGAATATATATTCTTTTCAAATCATTTATTCCCTTTTTTTTCTTTTTGTATAGCCATGACTCCCTTTTTGATGTTGAGATATCATGCTATTCAATAGTTATGCCTTTTCATAACTTGAGCTCGTAGCTTCTTTTCCATTCACTATTACCCCGGCAAAGGGTTACAATATCATAAACCTGTGAATCGTCAAAATATATAGCCGAACACAATTGATAAGCTCAAAAATCCCAACCCAATAAATTCCCATAATAGTGGACCCACCACCCCAAACTCAAGCTCAAGACAAGAAGTCTCAGGATCGTGATTCAAGTGCGGGTCATATGGTCATGCCTAACAATCTAAAGGGATATTGGCTTATAATGTGGCGACAAAAGAAAGGCTTAAAGGATAAAAATTTGGCTAAGAAGGATAAAATTAATTCAGGGATAGACGGCAAAAAAGGATTCAAAGGGCTAACAAAGAACTGCCTCTATCATTTTCCTATCTACACAACTTGCCTCTAGTTCATACCTAAGTGGGTTCTCTACTCATTTAGATCTCACGTTCTACAAACCACCCATTATCCTTAAGCACAAGTTTACTTCTTTTGCATTGTTCATTAATTCTTCCTATCAATTATCTCATGTTCGCATGTAATCAAAGTGTGTTTTATACCAACTCCTAAACTCAACTATTTTCTGTCATAAAATCATAAAAAGCATGCTTGATGGGGGCATTTAAAACACTCTACAGTCAAACGCAACCCTAAAAAAAATCTTTCTGAAAAGCATGTAAAACACAAAAAATTGGGATGAGGCAACGAACCCCACCCCAAACTCAAAAGTGAGTCGTGTCCCCACGACTCGAAAAAGACTCAATAAAGAAATTAAAATAAAAATTAAACTACCTAGTGCCTACCATAAATTAAGAAGAAGAATTACAACGAGGTACCTGGCCATAAAGATCCATCATATCCTCCTCCTTAGAAGAAGAATTATTATCAATATCCATGTTCAAAGTTACCTTACCCCTTGATGAATTCATCTTGGCAATTTCCTCCCAACGTGCTATGTTTTGTTTCCTTAGATGATCGATTTGTTGTTGAAATTTGAAATCCCATGGGGGTGTGTAAGAATCACTCGGAGAAGAAGAAGAAGAACCTTGATCTTGGATTGGTGTCTTTTCTTTAGGCTTTGATGGTACCTTCATCCTAGCTTTGAATTTCTTGTGTAGTGGTTGTGCAGGTGCCTCTTCTTGTTGTTTCTTTTCAGGAGAGTCATCAAGATTGATGGCCTTTTCAATTGTAGAACAAGGCAAATTTCGGTGCTTCCCTAGAGTATAACACTTCCTCTTGTAATCCACAACATCTGTTCTGTTTGTCATGGTTGAATTGACCCCAAACTCAAGTTACACCAAGGATAGGATAAAGTTAATAGAGATTGGTGTGGCTTGAATTTCTAGCTTGGATTTTTTGAAGAAAGAAGGTTTCTTGATGAATCTTGGAAGAACTCTTGATAGCTTGATGAACTCTTGATGGTGTTTAATGGTTTTTTGTGATGAATTTGATGAAGAGGATGTGTTTATGGAAGATGGAGGAGAGAATTATGGATGTTATTGTGTTTGTTGTAGAGGTTTTATCAAGTTTCAAGGTGTTTTTATAAGGTTGGGAGCTGGAAATTTCGTATGGGGAAGGCTAGGGTTTCCTTGTGATGAGGTAAGAGTTGTATTAGGTAACAATCTCTTCAAAACCGACATTGCTGCGGTATACCGGAGGTATGGTGCGGTATACCGGACCGCTCATCGAGAAATTTTTCTCCTTTCGGCAATAAACCTGAGTCTCATACCCGTGTCACGGGTTTTTTCTCCTGCAGTATACCGGACCAGAGGCGCGGTATACCAGACCTGTCATGCTTCGATTTTCGACCTCTCGGCAATAAATCCGAATCACATACCCGTGTTACGGGTTTTCCATGGCGCGGTATACCGGACCAGAGGCGCGATATACCGGACCTGCCTGCGAATTTTTCCAAGTTGTTTCTTCCTTCGTTTCCTAGCACCCCAAACTCAATTCCTGCACCATTAACACACTACCTTTCTCATTTCTTTAAAAGTAGACACTAAAACTCGACACTAACTTAGAATTATACACTAGGAATTGAAAAACACAAAGCAATAAACTAATATACAATGAACTGGCTTTTGTTTAAAGTCGTTAAGCTCGACGGGTTACCTCTTGCATCACTTTTTCACGTAACCTCCCCAGCAGTGAGTGAAGTCATCAATGTTTGCTACACGGAACGTGCATCCCTTAGCTTTTATTACCACCAATTGATCAGAGATAACCCTTGTGACCTTGAACGGTCCTTGCCAAGAACTCTTGGCTTTGCGCGCTTTCGGAGGGGGATCAGGCTTCTTCATTGCAACCTCTTCGCATAAACTGAATGCCCTCTTCTTTCTTCCTTTCTTAGGTTCTTTTGGAACCTTTGTAGCACACACCTTTTCTTTCTTTTTAGCATGGTCAAGGTGTGGATTTTTTTTAGGATATGGAGGATTTATGTTAGGTGGTTTCTTTCTGAGCTCTTTTTCCTCCATTCCTAAGGTTCCCACAACCTTAGTTGGCTCTTGTTCAACCATATCTATTCGGAAGCACTCCTCCTTGGATTCTGGAAACTTCATTGGTCTGAACACATTAAACTTCACTTCCTCGTCTTGGATTCGCATAGTCAATTCTCCATTCTCTACATCAATTACAGTACGCCCCGTGGCTAGGAATGGTCTTCCCAAAATGATGGGGACATTCCTATCCGCGTCGTAGTCAAGTATAACAAAATCAACTGGAAAAATTAACGTACCTGCCTTGACGAGGACATTTTCTACTCTTCCCTCTGGATGCACGAGAGATCTGTCAGCCATTTGCAAGACCATAGAGGTTGGTCTTGCGTCTCCTATCTTCAGTGCATTTTTCTGACATATCGCAGTGCATTTTTCTGGCAAGCCTACCATTTCATTTTCAAGATACCGATGTTTGTTTGTGAGAGCTCTTTTCAGGAATTTCAAATACTTTGGTACCCCCTTGATAGCCTCTAAGAAAGGTGTATTAATATTGAGCTTACTCACCATGTTCATGAATCTTTCATATTCAGTCGTATCTCCTTTCTTCTGAACTCTGGAAGGGAATGGTGGAGGAGGACGGGTTTCTATAATATCCTTCTTCTTTGTCTTTTCCAGAGTCTTCTCCACTTCTACCACTTCAGGTTCTTCATCTTTTTCTTCCACCTCATCTAACGGTTTTTCTTTTCTAGTTACTTCCTTTTCTTTCATAACCGAGAAAGGTGGTGGTGGAAGCTTCTTCCCAATTCTGAGTGTGATAGCGTTACAACTTTCATATTGCTTAGGAACCTCCGTATCACTTGGAAGTTGGCCTTGACCTCAAACATTCAAACTATTGGTGATCTTTGATCTTTGATTCTCTAAGAATTTTAACGTAGCGGAATGTGAGTTTAATGTTTCATTCATCTTATTTTCTCTTGCGTGGGTGTCATCTATGAATCGATATAGCTGGTTTTCAATTTTATCTGCTCTCTTTTCAACATTAGTCATGTATTGCGTTACAGTTAGTGCTAATTCACTTGCGGTAATTTCGCCTTCTTTAGGTCGAGAGGGAAGTGCCTTCTGAGCTAATGTGTCGGCATAAGCATCTTGATCGGCTCTAGATTGATTCTGTGATTTAAACTGGTAATTGTTCCCTTGAGGCCTTTGTTGATATGTTCCAGGATTGGCTGCCTCATGTGGATTCGAATACTGAAAGCCTGGATGATTTCTGTTTTGATTTCCATACCCTTGACCACCTGAATATTTACCTTTCTAATTAACGAAATAAATGGATTCTGGGTTGTTGGCACATTCTTCCCAACTATGATCATCTCCTCCACAACTAGAACATAATTCTGGTTCATTAACAACGTTTACCATAGCTTTATTTGACATAGATAATTGTTTCAGGTTGTTCTCAAGTGCGGAAATCTTAGCGTTCAAAGCAGATTCTGTATCCGAATTCAAAGTACCTCTTTCGGAAGCTCTAACCGATGATTTCGAGGATTGCCAACTCATTTCATTCTTCACAATTCGGTCCATGATAATCAGAGCTTGATCAGTTGTGACCATCATGAGACCACCTTGGCACATAGTATCGATTTTGTCTTTCGCAGCATCACCTAAACTTCGATAAAATATTCCAAGTTGTAATTCAAGAGAGTACCCATGTAATGGGCACTTGCGTAATAATGATTGAAAACGAGTCCATGAAACACCTACAGTTTCTCCTGGCTCTTGGCGAAAACTAACAATATCTAATTGCCCACTAAGTCGAACACTTTGAGGATAGCACATGTCGAATAAGGCTGTGTGAAGTTGATCCCAAGTCACAATCGCGTTGTGTGGTTGTTGGTCATACCACTCACTTGCTCCTCCGGTGAGGATGAATGGAAACATATGAAAGTACATTTGTTCTTGGGTTACTCCAGGGGTGACATATGCATCACAGATTTGCATAAACTTGTACATAGCACGAATAGGATTTTCACGAGTTGTACCACTATACTGTCCCACGGTTGTAAACTGATTAATCATCCCCGCGTCTGGTCTGAATCGAATTCCTTGAATTGCGGGAGGACGGAGTCCTAGTGGTGGTATACGAAAAGGTCCACGGTTGTTTGGTTGGAAGATTTGCGGTCCATGATCGTGAGGTACTCCACCATTATTATTGACTTGTTGTTGATTTCTGGGAGGAACTGGTAATTGGACTCCTACCGGTGGAATTGGTAGTACTGGTGAAGCTATTGGAAGACCGTTTTCATCCAACTGAATCACGGGATCTTGAGTATTCAATTCTGCCATTGCTTCTTTTAACATTACTTGTTCTCTTGCTTCTTTATCTCTTTTGTTTTTCTCTCGAACTAGGCTTTCGGGATTATCAAGGATGATGATATCTCCAAGCATATACCAAAACCTGTAAATCTGAGAAAGCAAGAACAACCCAAAGCGTAAAACTGAAAATAAAAAATGAAAACTAAACTAAAACTAGCAAATAAAACACTTACGGCTAACACCGTGGTCACACGCTACCGTTCCCGGCAGCGGCGCCAAAAACTTGGTGTCTCCTAGTGTGTTCTAAATAAACACACCTAAAAAGGCAAGACACGTACCGCAAGTGTACGGGTCGTCCAAGTAATATCCGGTAAACGGGATTTTGATCTCAGGGACGGATTAGGTATGATTAAAGTGTTATGCAATAAATAGAAATAGTTGCTTGAATGTAAAATTAAAATTAATGAAATAGATTTTTATTTTGTTTTTGTTTAAAGGACTAAAGTGCAAATAAAGTAAATATTAAACTAGAATAAAAACTAATGCAAGAAAATAAATATGAAGAGACTAAAAGATGAGAGAATAGTACTTGAGTCACGCTAGGTTTCACCAAAATAAACTTAATCAATGCTTCATCTAAGGGACAAATTAGTAACTAGTAGTAGTCGGGATTCTAGATTCTCCTAACCCCCGTTAGGGTGGACTTAAGAGCTATTCTCAGGTGTTACAAACCCCGTCAGGGTGATCATAATCCAACTTCGAATGTCAGGTTCTCTACCCAATTGGCTATAAGATTAACTAAGTCCGTCAGGATCAATAATTTCTATCTTACGTTTATTACCTATGTCGATAATTAAACCCCCCGTCAAGATGATCACTTCCCCACCAAAGTGAATAGCCTAATTACTCAAACCTATGTCTAATTGATCAGATTAAATATAGTGAAATTAACTTACGATAACAAACAATACTAAATTACTCAATTCGAATTAAATTATGAAAATCCCAAATCAGAAAGCATTAATTAAATAAATTAAGGTTCAACCCTTATAGCGATTCTCAAGCACTTAAGAAGTTTAGCTCATAACGGAAAATAAAACTAAAACAATGAAATTAAAAGACATAATGTTTTAAAGAAAGAAAATAAATAAACCTAATGAAGAGGTTGGGTTTGGCTTGAATTGGAGATATAGACAGTCTCCAGCTCCTAGCTTTCTTCCTGCCTGCTTGCTCTGACTTGAATCCTTAAGCCTCTTTGATAATTATATGAAGTGTGTATGAAAGAGGAGGTTAAGGGGTGTATTTATAGGTGTTAGGAACCTCTAGGTCGAATTTACTTGGAGTGGAAGACAAGTCAAGAACTCTTTAATTCGTAAACCTAAAATCTAGTAAAGGTAAGATTCTGCTGCTGATTTGATTTGGTAATATCTTTTTCAATACTTATCCGTTTGAGGAGTTCCAATATATGAAACTGCTTGTCTCGGAAAGAGCTTTCTATTGGTGTAGACCACTCGTCTAGCTTCCTATCCAATCTTTATTTATGGAATTATCTTTGAAACGTGGATGGAATTTCATATTCATAAGGCATCTTTATCTTTTCCTTCTTTGTATATATCTTTCCTTAATCTTCATATTTCCATGTAAATCTTCTTTCCTTTACTTATTTATCTTGACTTGATCTCTAAGTAATTTCCATTTATCTTTTAAAGCTTCACATTAAATAACTAATTAAACCGCATATGCTTAAAAAAATCAATAATTCAAGAAATAGAAATAGGAAAGTACACTCTAAAAATAAAAAGTCGAGTAAAAACATTTCCTAACACTCTAAAATACACTAAGGCTTTATTCTCACTTCCCCTCCTTGGATTGGTCTTTCATGAAATTCAAGAACCTATTAAACTTTGCACTAAAAATAGTCAAATTTACGCACAAAAGCTCAGAAAATGCAAATAGTTAAATTCCAAGGGAGAAAAGTGTAATATAACAAATTATGCATAAAAGTCTAGCTAATAAGTCAATTATTCACCTAAAATGATGTCTCCAGAGGGCTAATATTTAGAACAAATAGGGAGACATCACATCCCTAGGTGTGCGGTTCCCATTAGAATTTTTATGAAGGATCCATGGTCTCGTGTAACAGTAGAGGTTCTTAAATATTATACATTTAATGAAGGTTCCATGACTTTGAGTGTAGCTTCCTATATCTTCGTGCAATCATGTAGGTTCCATGGTTGTTGTGTTGTTCACGGAAAAAACCTAGATCTGGTTGGAAATGATTATGATGTTACCGATTCCATCATGATGATGTCATGGCAATCTCTATCTTTTTAAATTATAAACGAGTAATATTTCTGTTTATCCTTCAATTTAATATTTTTTTCATGTAAATTAAGTGTAATTTTGAATTTGTTATAATCTTTTTTTCAAATTTTTGCAATTACTAAATGTTTTAGGAAAATACTCAAAGATTTACTCAATATATTCAAATATTTTTGAGCATATCTCGAGTAAGTTAGAGCTTACTCAAAAACTTTTTGAACATAAGAAAAGACTTTGAAAATCAAAATTTTTTTATACTTAAACACTCGTATACTTAGAGATTTTTCTGCTTTCTCCGTTTTATCCATGAATTGTTGTTTTAAACTATTGAATTTCTCATTGATTCGATAAATTCTATTAATGGATGAAAAATGAGAGATTTTAAATTATGGGAAGAGAGAGGCGAAGAAATGATGGTAGGTTTGTAGGTTTTTTTTTCTTGGTATGAAGGTTTTAGGTTGATAAAATCTTTCTTTTGGGCTTTTTTTTCAATTTTGTTGGGCTTAAACTATTGAGTTTTAAGTATATGTTTGACAAGGCCGGTTTGAAAGTTCTTATATACCTTTTGATTAGGTTTCTTGATTTTTGATCCCAAATCATTTGGAGAGAGGTAAATTCTTGTAATACTTGTTTGGTGGTAAATAAGATCTGCCTCAGAAGAATAACTCGTTGCAGTGTTAAGATCATCATATACTGATCCAGGACTACCAATTGGTGAACCCGTTCTCATATCGTGAGAATCCAAATTTAGTTGTTTTGTTTTTGTCGTGGAGTTGCTCATAACCTGCAATAAAAAAACGAACATCAAAACCATATATTCTAAACTTTCCAACAATCCCATTTGATGAATTATATATACCTTGTAGCTTTCATTATCATCGACAGAAGATGAATACTAAGACCTCATTCTGGTCACTGATAAACCTGTAAGAATAGCAGTTTGTATCCAAATTAATGATCAATTATTGAAATAATCCAAAATATCAATAACAAAAAAGATTTAGGGACTTAATATGATATACCAAACATGTTATTTAAGGTCCTTAATTTATGTATTATCTTTATTTGAGCGTACATCACCAAGCTCAACAGTGTAAACACGTTCCGTAAATTTAAGAGTGTTTATTGTTTCTTTAGTAGCAGATGAATTTGGACTAATGCGAACAAACATAAGCGTCTTAGCTTACCCTCCTAACAAATCAAAATATAGAAATTAATTCCTAAAACACCCCCTGAACTAACACATAATGCTAATCTTACCAAGTGCATCCTGTTGCAACTGCGTAAGCTTGCTATTCCTGCACGGAACATGTGCATTCTTTTGCGCAAGAGCAGCTATAGAATCACCTAAAGTTGAAAGATATTTATTGATATGTGTAGTCTCCTTTAAATTATCCCAACTACCTCAGATTTATCAACTCTTTAACTTCTGGCTAAATCCACTAAATGCATACATCCACGAAGAATAAGAATTATACCAGAAGTGAGGTCTCTTCCTTGAACATGAACAGTCAAGCAACTATAGATACATACGTTACATACATATTAAAATTATTCAATATATATTATCAAAAAAATGGTAATTTCACCATTAAAAAATGTAAATATGTTTCTTGAGATGACTACTTCGAGCATTCATTGATGTTGAACTAACTACACGATTCTTATGTCCGAGGTTCATTAAATTCATAACATCATATGTAGATAGTAGATAGAACAGGTAATAGATTCGCATCCGGGACATTATTACCGTTATGGAAATTACTACGGATTTCTAACGTGTTTAGGAGTTAAGAAAATGCATGATTAAGTAATTTATATATATTGAAAATAAAGAAAGTTGATAAGAAAAATATTTTTTTTGATCAGACCATCAGAGACTATAAGATCTCTAACTTTCTCGTTGTGTATTTCCAACATCTGAGCAGAGACTTCATAAGCAACTACGTCTTTCCTTTCTTATGTGATTTGATAGAAATCACCTTACCCTCTGTAATTTACTCCCATGGTTTCCTCTGTTAGACGATTCGGACTGGTCTGTTAAAAAATAAATAAAATTTAGTTACACAAATACTTAATATTTGCACAGTAACACGTAAAACATTACCATTCTAAAAGTTTTATATAATCTGTGATCTAAGTGGAAGAATGGAAAATTATTAATATTGTTAAACCAAAGAGCAAGAAGAAGGTTGATAAGAAGGCATAAAATGAAAGAGTCGTGATCCGCTCACCATTTGGACCCTTAATCTTATACACGGTGAGTTTTAGGTGAAGTTACTAAAAAGCACTAAAACTTAAAATGACATGAAAAATGTGTGTTGTTCACCTTAAACTAAGGAAAGGGATCTAAGCCCTTGAATGAGAGGTACCCATGTCGTTCAGTATAAGTTCTTCTTAAATTACACAACCCAAGGTATAATTTTTTTATTAATTGAGTATACATTACTTTAAATGATTGCGTTTTCGAGTACTTATATGCAACAATCGAATGGACTGATAAATGGGTGCATTATTTTTGGGATGAATTTGTCATGGTGCTATGTTCATGGAATACGGGAGGTGATAAAAGTATAGCTAGGGTTCATAAAAAAACACGGAAAGTATTACTGAATTATCCCTAACTAACCGTGGCAAACATACAACAAACTGGAGTAGGATTTTTGGAAACCGAGCAATCAAGCCGACAACCACAGTTTTTTTAAGCACTCTCTTAATCTGATATTCAATAGTCATTTCCCCAACTCAAATTCTCTTCTAAATCTCAATCAATACAACAAAAAAACCATGTCTAACCCGAAAATATATCATCCAGATCACTTATCTCATCCCAAAAATTAATACTACAAAACCCATAAATGATCTAACAAAAACACAACATTTAGCTTTGATAACCATTCCAACGAAAAAAACTTATATAATCACCAATGAATAAATAATACTGGCAAGATCAAAAGTTAGAAGTTGAACAACTTAAATACAAACTAAATATAGTAATGCATACAACACAATTGAGTGGAATATTTTTTGAGATAATTACATATGAACTTAATTGATCCCCATAAGAAGAATGTAGACGCAGAGAAGAACTGCCCTAAACCTAACATTATTGCTGCAGAAGTAAACTCTTTCGTGCTTTTAAATCCTTGTTGAAATGCCATGATCCACGACCTTAACTTGACTTTTCCTTTGGCAACAAAATATGATGGTATTCTAAGTTATCACATGGATGAATGACACCTTAGCTTGACTTACCAATTATAGCGCTCCCACTATACTTCATTGATGCCTGCACCTTGACAAAAAGACAAAGGAACGAATTTTCCATATATTATTAAGTATAAGAAGTTAAATATGGAATAACGAGAACTTAAAATACATTAGATTAGCAATCACTAAAAGATGCACGGAAAGTAAATATAATAATACATTTTTTAATTTAGCATGAAAATGGGTTAGCATTAAAACACGCCCTATAAAAAGATTCTTCTTTCTGATAAACAAATCACATGAAAGATAAGTCTTTTCAATAGAGTAAAACAATAAACTACAACAAAATAATTTTTAATAACTATATTTTCTTACATCATCATCTGATAGGGCACCAACGAGTGGTATGCCCATATCTTCTACAACAGGAATGGTGGAGGTGGTATGACTGGTCATTGGAGTGTATTTGAGATCGTTGGTGAATGTTACAGGTGTGGAAAACCTAGGCATTATGCTAGAGAATCCGAGAAAAACTCTGTTGCTAATGATGTTGAGTGTTACCTGTGTAAGAAGACTGGTCATTAATTTAGGGAATGTAAGGAGAGTGTTGTTGTTGTTAATAGTTGTGAATGTTACAGGTGCTGGAAACCCGGTCACTATTTTGAAACAACCAAAAACGAAGATGGATAGAATATTTTGGCACTTCTTGCAACGAACTGTATCTTGTTGAGGTACACGGAGTATCACCAGTTTGACATTTTGCAATATAGGTAAAATTACTATAAGTGGGTTTTAAGGTATCGTATTGATCTCAGAAAGTTCGGTATAGCTGAAGATATGTGGTTTGGGAGGTCACGCGGAGTTAGAATATTAAGTTTAAGGTTTTCTGAAAAAGAGAAAGAAGAGCGAGAAGGTGATGGCGTGTTACGAGTTGTGATAGCGACACCTGAGATGGTCTACCAATGTACGAGATTTTATTAAACGTTAAAAATTAAAGAAAATGTAATAACCGTAAATCCCTATTATATGAATTTTCTTTAGAATTTCAGTTTTTCGTTATTATTTTATATTGAATGCCCATAACTTCTACCTTACACAATTGTTTGCACAAATGAGGACATGTCAAAATGCACAGGAAACTCGGATATTAATAATTAACTAAAATTTATACAATATTAACAATAAACATCTTTTCAATACCATATAAATTCACAATTTCTTGTCGGGAACTGACTCTGTATATAAGTAGTTGAGTCATGTATAATGGAAATAAACATGCCAAAATTACTAGATTCATATATGAGATACAGACCATGATCCATAATGCAGAAATGGAAAAGTATATTAATATTGACACAAATCAATCATCACATGCATATTTACTACATCCATTATTAAGCAAAAACATTCTAAGAATGTAGGTCTTCAAATTGTAATGTTTTTTGATTAAGTCGTGTATGAGCTTTACTCAACACACATGTCATAATATATGTGTACTCTACTATTTTTATTCAAGTTAACCTAGTAATTTAAGTGAAACCCAGTAGCACCATAGTAGCATGCATCAAAACTTAGTAATCAAACAATATAATAAGGCTCAAGAATAAAAAAAATTAAGACTTTCTTAGAGTACATATATTAAAACAAATTTCTGATAGCTATTTATCCTTTGTGTGCAATAATGTCAAAAAGGAAAAGAGATTTCGTTAAAGCACATATATTAACACATTGAAAAAAAATTAGTTTATGAAATTTTTTATTACCTGGTTATTTTAAGCTTTAATGCTTTGACAGGAGCTTTCATAAAAGCAAAACACCAAAAGTCCTGATATCAATAAAATAATATAATGAGGTAAAAAATTCGATAACAACCCATAAATACAATAGATCGAAATACAAAGGGTTTCATATAACACTTATTACTTACAAATATCATTCTCTATTGAAATGACATGACCAACGAAACCTGTGAAGTAAACAACTTAATTAAATAAATAAAACATTCTAAATAAAAACTTAGATATTTACTTAAAATTCAATTTAAAATTTCCACAAATTATAAAATTCTAATAGAAAACAACAATCACCAACAATTTAAAGTTAAACTTTTACAGCTTATAACACATCCATAATGTTGCACAATTTACTGCTTTATAAACCTAATCAATAATTTATTTTCAATTTCCCAATCACTACTATTAATATCAGATTACATATCAAACCGACATTTTTTATAGAAAATTATAATAATAATTGAAAATAATTCAAATATTCAAGTTTTATTTTACAATTTAAAAAATACATAAATTGTAAAAAAAACATGATAAATCAGATTAAAATAATTATCTGTTTCATAATATTTCAAAGTGTTTATGATATATCAACAACATCTTTGGACAATTGCAGTATCTGTTTGTAACTCAGAAGTAAACTGATTTTGATATCCAGTTGAATTTTTCACTGAATTGATAAAGACTAGTAATTGATGAAAGGTGAAAGTTTTTAAAATATGGGAAGAGAGAGGGGCTATGAATTGATGGTAGGTTTTTAGGTTGTTATCTTTTTTTGGTCTGAAGGTTTTAGGTTATTAAAATATTTTTTTTGGGTTTTTCTTTCCTATTTCGTTGGGCTTAAACTATTGAGTTTTAAGTGAATGTTTGACAGGGCCGGTTTGAAAGTTTTTTTATTGAAAAAGCGTTTAAAAATATTTTTTACCCTAGAAAACATTTTATTTAGGAAACGTACTAAATATGTTATTGTTAAAAAAACACAGTTGTTATAAATATCAAAATTATTTTTAATCATTTTTTTAAAATTTAATTTTATTCTGAAAATATTTTTATACTCTAAAATACTTACTTCCAAACTAGGCCTAATTTTGATCAAAGGAATAGCTAATCAACACGCGATGACACGCGGTCCGTGTTATTTGGGTCAAGCCTAAGCGAGTGATGGTTTATGTTGCAGGATTTTTTCCATCCATGGTGCTACATTCACGGAGTCTCTTGGATTGGTGTTCCACAACTTTATTTTCACGATTTAGGTGGCTCGCATTTCATTCGCGACTATAATCGTAATCTCTTTTCCTTTATTTCTTATGTTTTAAGATATTTTAGTTCACCAGATTATCTCTTGCCTACACATGATTCAATAGCAGCACTTGGAAAAGTTACCTTATTAAAAAAATTCCAAGACGTGTTTATTTTAAATATCAAGAAGCATACCATAAGTATAATAATATTTAATAGTTTGCATGTTATCCTTATAGAATACACATTGGCTAAGCTTTACAGTGGAGCAACAATGTCCAATGCCGCATAGCAGTGGAAAATTTTCTGGAGAGCAACAGGGCAACCATGGTGAGAAAGGAGCAACCACGATGGCTTTGTACATCTCCGAACTTTAATGGCCATGTAGATTTCGATATTGCCAGCATGGTGTAAGTAGGATACAACAATTGTTTTTTGTAAAGACATCGAAAACCATAATAATTTAATTTAACTTAATTTAAATTTATAACTAACTGTTTAACCATCGGTTACGATTTTCAAAACCATAACCGCGCCTTTTCGTTTCAGATTTTGAAACGGTTTTGCGATTTTTAACTATAATCAAATGATAGTTTTGTGAATATATTAATTTTATAAAATAAGATACACATATAAGAAAATTTTCCAAGGTATATGAAAAATTGTGTTGGTCTTTAATTAAATTGCATATTTATTATGTGATTGGTTAAATCTAGTATTTAGATTCTGGTTTTACGATTTCAATATACTATTTTACCCAGAAAATTATAGAATATGAAAGTACATATATGATAATAAAAGATTTTTGGTTATTCGGTTTTATTTTTATCTGAATCCACAGCCTAATAGTTTTAACCATCGGTTACACATTTCAAAACCACATCATATGGTATTAACCATAGTCATATAGTAAGGTTTTTAATGAGTTCGCTTATCATTGATTTTGGTTTTTAACGAAAACCGTTGTCATCCCTAGGGGTGCGGTTCCTATTAGAATTTTAATGAAGGATCCATGGTCTCGTGCAACAGTAGAGGTTCTTAACTCTTAGACATTTAATGAAGGTTCCATGACTTTTAGTGTAGCTTCCTATATCTTCGTGCAATCATGTAGGTTCCATGGTTGTTGTGCTGTTCACGAAAAAAACCTAGATCTTGTTGGAAATGATGATGATGTTAGCGATGCCATCATGCTGATGTCATGTCAATATCTATCATTTATTATTTGAATTTTAGTCTTTATCAATTATAAACGAGTAATATTTCTGTTTATCCTTCAATTTAATATTTTTTCCATGTAAATTAAGTGTAATTTTGAATTTGTTATAATCTTTTTTTCAAAATTTTGCAATTACTAAATGTTTTTGGAAAATACTCAGAGCTTTACTCAATATATTCAAAGATTTTCGAGCATATCTAGAGTAAATTAGAGCTTACTCAAAAACTTTTTGAACATTAGAAAAGACTCTCAAAATCAGAAATATTTTATACTTAAAGACTCGTATACTTAGAGATTTTTCTGCTTTCTCCGTTTTATCCATGAATTGTTGTTCTAAACTATTGAATTTCTCATTGATTCGATAAATTCTTTTAATGGATGATAAAAGAGAGCTTTTAAAATATGGGAAGAGAGAGAGGCGAAGAAACAATGGTAGGTTTGTAGGTTGTTATTTTTTCTTGGTATGAAGGTTTTAGGTTGTTAAAATATTTCTTTTGGGCTTTTTTTTTCCGATTTTGTTGGGTTCAAACTATTGAGTTTTAAGTATATGTTTGACAAGCCCGGTTTGAAAGTTCTTAGATACCTTTTGATTAGGTTTTTCTTGAATTTTGATCCCAAATCAATTGGAGAGAGATAAGTTCTTGAAATACTTATTTGGTGGTAAATAATATCTTCCTCAGAAGAATAACTCGTTGCAGCGTTAAGATCATCATATACTAATCCAGGATTACCAATTGGTGAACCCGTTCTCATATCGTGAGAATCCAAATTTAGTTGTTGTGTTTTTGTTGTGGAGTTGCTCATAACCTGCAATAAAAAAAATGAACATCAAAACCATATATTCTAAACTTTCCAACAATCCCATTTGATGCATTATATATACCTTGTAGCTTTCATTATCATCGACAGAAAATGAATACTATGACCTCATTCTGGTCAATGATAAACCTGTAAGAATAGCAATCTGTATCCAAATTGATGATCAATTATTGAAATAATCTATAATATCAATAACAAAAAAGAGTTAGGGACTTAAGATGATATACCAAACATGTTCTTTAAGGTCCTTAATTTATGTATTATCTTTATTTGAGCGTACATCACCAAGCTCAACAGTGTAAACACGTTCCGTAAATTTAAGAGTGTTTATTGTTTCTCCAGTAGCAGATGGATATGGACTAATGCGAACAAACATAAGCGTCTTAGCTTACCCTCCTAACAAATCAAAAGATAGAAATTAATTCCTAAAACACCCCCTGAACTAACGCATAATGCTAATCTTACCAAGTGCATCCTGTTGCAACTGCGTAAGCTTGCTATTCCTGCACGGAACATGTGCATTCTTTTGTGCAAGAGCAGCTATAGAATCACCTAAAGTTGAAAGAGATTTATTGATATGTGTAGTCTCCTTTAAATTATCCCAACTACCTCAGATTTATCAACTCTTTCACTTCTGGCTAAATCCACTAATTGCATACAGCCACGAAGAATAAGAATTATACCATAAGTGAGGTCTCTTCCTTGAACATGAACAGTCAAGCAACTAGATACATACGTTACATACATATTAAAATTATTCAATATTTTCACCACTAAAAAATGTAAATATGTTTCTTGAGATGACTACTTCGAGCATTCAAAGTTGTTGAACTAACTACACGATTCTTATGTCTGAGGTTCATTAAATTCATAACATCATCTATAGATAGTAGATAGAACAGGTAATAGATTCGCATCTGGGACATTATTACCGTTATGGAAATTATTACGGATTTCTAACGTGTTTAGAAGTTAAGAAAATGCATGATTAAGTAATTTATATATAATGAAAATAAAGAAAGTTGATAAGAAAAAGATATTTTTTGATCTGACCATCAGAGACTCGAAGATCTCTAACTTTCTCGTTGTGTATTTCCAACATCTGAACAGAGACTTCATAAGCAACTACGTCTTTCCTTTCTTATGAGATTTGATAGAAATCACCTTATCCTCCGTAATTTACTCCCATGGTTTCCTCTGTAAGATGATCTGGACCGGTCTGTTAAAAAAAAAAATTAGTTACACAAATACTTAATATTTGCACAGTACATGTATGTCATTAACATTCTAAAAGTTTAATTTAATTTGTGATCTAAATGGAAGAATGGAAAATTATTAATATTGTTAAACCAAAGAGCAAGAAGAAGGTTGTTAAGAAGGTATAAAATGAATGAGTCGTGATCCGCTCACCATTTGGACCCTTAATCTTATACCCAGTGAGTTTTAGGTGAAGTTACTAAAAAGCACTAAAACTTAAAATGACATGAAAAATGTGTGTTGTTCACCTTAAACTAAGGAAAGGGATCTAAGCCCTTGAATGATAGGTACCCATGTCGTTCAGTATAAGTTCTTCTTAAATTACACAACCCAAGGTATAATTTTTTTACTAATTGCGCATACATTTCTTTAAATGATTCCGTTTTCGAATACTTATATGCAATAATCGAATGGAATGATAAATGGGTGCATTATTTTTGGGATGAATTTGCCATGGTGCTATGTTCATGGAATACGGGAGGTGATAAAAGTATAGGTAGGGTTCATTAAAAAACATGGAAAGTATTACTGAATTATCCCCAACTAACCGTGGCAAACAAGCCGACAACCACAGTTTGTCTAAGCACTCTCTTAATCTGATATTCAATAGTCATTTCACCAACTCAAATTCTCTTTTAAATCTCAATCAATACAATAAAAACTCCATGTCCAACACAAAAATTCATCATCCAGATCACTTATCTCATCCCAGAAATTAATACTACAAAACCCATAAATGTGTCTAACAAAAACACAGCATTTAGCTATGATAATCATTTCAACGAAAAAAACTTATATAATCACCAATGAATAAATATTACTGGAATGATCAGAAGTTAGAAGTTGAACAACATAAATACAAACTACATCTAGTAATGCATACAACACAATTGAGTGGAATATTTTTTGAGATAATTACATAGGTACTTAATTGATCCCCATAAGAAGAATGTAGACGTGGAGAAGAACTGCGCTAAACCTAACATTATTGTTGCAGAAGTAAAATCTTTCGTGCTTTTAAATCCTTGTTGAAATGCCATCATCCACGACCTTAGCTTGACTTTTCCTTTTGGAACAAAATATGATGGTAGTCTAAGTTATCACATGGATGAATGACACCATAAACCCAAAGAATTGATTTTTGCAAGATTTACCATTATAGCGCTCCCACTATACTCTATTGGATGCCCGAACCTTGTCAAAAAGACAAAGGAAAACCTTTATTAACACCTTCTACATGAAATCAATATTCAAAGGTTTAGGTTGTAAATGTTTAAATACCTTTAGTTGACATCTTTGTTGATGGTCCCATATGATTAAAACTGTTATTCGACTTGTTCAGCTATGCTATTAATCAAATTCTCATACATGGAACAACCAAGGAGGACTCAGTGAAAGAACATATTTTAGGTGCTAAGTGTTTTGTGCCTTATATCGAAAGAATAATTAAAGATAAGCTTATAATAGATATTGTTCAAGCTTTTGGTGTTGGTTATGACAAGATACCAAAATTTATGGATAGTTTCTATGAGAATAGATCTGAAAAAGCAGAGAAGTTAGTTGAAAAGTACATTCCCAATTTGATAGAATCACATTGAAATACAAACGCAATATCACTTCTACAACACTTCAATATCTGTCGCTTTATGAAATATTAGAATTTAATAAAGTAGCGGAAAGATTGTTGGAGATCTTTACCTGAAGAGAGATTTTCATAATATTATTAAGCATAAGAAGTTAAAAATGGAACAACGAGAACTCATAATACATTAGATTAGCGCTCATTAAAAGATGCACGGAAAGTAAATATAATAATACCTTTTTTGATTCATCATTAAAATGGGTCAGCATTAAAACACGCCCATCTGATGCTATAAAAAGATTCTTCTTTCTGATAAAGAAATCACTGGAAAATAAGTCTTTTCAATAGAGTAAAACTATAAACTACAACAAAATAATATTTAATAATTATATTTTCTTACAATATCTGATGGGGCACCGAAGAGAGACTCTTGATGGTGAATTATTATCTTTAATACTATATAAATAAATCCAAATTAGATTCGTATTTGAAAAACAAACTTATGAAATCACGAGTTTTTCATTTTCACTTATTTTACATGAGTAGGGTAATACAGTAGGAGGAACACTGGAAGGTGGTGGTGGTATGACCACAACTGCTACCGTACACAATTGTTTACACAAATGAGGTCATGACTAAATCCACATGAAACTCGGAGATTAACATTAACTCAAAATTTATACAATATTAACAATCAACGTCTTTTCAATGCCATCGAAATTCACAATTTCTTGTCGGGAATTGACTATGTATCTAAGTAGTTAAGTACTGTATGATTGAAATAACCATTCCAAGATTAGAAAAAAATATATTACATCCAGGGATGACTATACAAGTCCGAAGGAACTGAAAAATATCCCTTTCAAAAGGCAAATAAAAGGAAATTTTATAAGTGCTAACAACACAATTTTTAAGGATGACTCTTTAAGTCTGAGGAAAAAAGATAATACTTTGTCCGATATGAAAGTTTGAAAGGAAACAAAAATTGGAAAATATTCTTTAGAAAATTATGTTATATCAATATATCAACTACAAAGACAAGAACAAAATGATATAAGAGAAAATAAAAAGACAGTAAGTAAATGGATACCCACCTAGTAAATGGTACATAATAAACTGTGACGCTTATTAACAAATTAATATATCTTATATTACATATGTTGCTAGGTATCATCAAGGATCAATTATCAAATTTAATTCTTGGGAGATTAGAGTTAATAGTTATGTGGAAGCTGAGGCTTTGGGCATATGTAATGTTGGAATTATTTAATAAAAGACAATTTTTTTTTAATTATTTCATACTCTTGGGAGAAGTGGAAAAAACTATGTTTGTACTAATAGTACCATATTAGAATTTGAGGAAAAATATTGAAAATTATTTAATATAAAATGATTTTCTTTACTTGATGATGACTTAATAGCTCTTGATTGGCACATTAATGGCTTTTTATTCTAGTTGTTACGGAAGTTACCAAAGTTTGGTCAATAAAACGACTAGCTTTAATGAGCATTGAAGGCCTTCTATCACTAGCCATTGAAGAGCATTTAAGTGAGAAGAAAAAAAATATTTCTTGAGAAAATGGCAAAACTATTCTAGAAAGATTAGGAAATGAAAAACTATTCTAGAGTATTTATAGAATAGAATGTAGAAGTGATTTAAGAATATAGAAAAGACTATTCTACTTCTGGGTGGTGTAGAATAGAATGTGGAACGAAGTTGAGAATATAGAAACGACTATTCTACTTCTCTCTCAAATATTCTGATATAATATTTCTATAGAGTAGAACTCCAGAATATCTTTTTAACACCATTTTTTTATTTTTTTGTTGAATATTTATTTTTTCGTATTTTCCGTGTAAGTTTCGTTATTTACAATTTATGGTCAAAGTGTAGTGTTACTTTAATTAACAATTATCTTTTTTTTTATGAAACACTATTTTTCTAGTTTTACAAATCAGTGGATATTACTTTTATATCACTAGTTTTTTTAGTAATGGGTTATTTATCTCGGCAGTTGCTTCATTATTAAATGCAAAGAACATTCCCAACGTTATTATGTTTGAGCCTTTCAATGGTTCTAACTACAAACATTTGGCACAAAATCCACTGATATGCCATGAACAACATGGACTAGACCCTGTCAATCTCGAGGTACTCGTCGCCATCGAGGCTAATGGGAAATATACCAAAGAACTACATTATAGGTTTCTGGCTCTTAAAGTTATGTTCAAGAAAGCTAATTCAGTGGTTGGAGGATGGATCTTGGATAATGTGATGAATCCACCTTTATTTGTGTGTCGTTGAAATTTCAACAAAGACTATCTGTGAAACAGTACAGAAAAGGCATGGCGTTTATGATTCTGATGAAAAGAAATACATCACTGGAAAATAAGCCAACACTATATAATTAGTCCTGTACAAGTCAAAAAGTGAATCGACAAAAGGATAAGACCTTATTTTTCCATATTTATATAAGTTTTAGGATTACTTTGACACCTACTCCCTTATCCAACCACCCTTCGAATCTTGTTGCACTAACTATCTTTCACAAACATGATTATACCCTAGTTGGATGTCAAATCTATATATGAATGAAGATTGTTATAAATATATCTTTATAGTTAAACTTGAAGGGTTGGTTGTTTTGGTTCAAGGGGATAAAGTATGAAAAATTGGAAATTGTTTTGGTTTGTCAAACAGGAAACTTTCTAATGAACTAGTATCTCAATAAAATATGGATCAGTTTGTATTACACTTTTGTCAATATGTGTATGTCATGATCCACTTTTAGTACTTTCATTCATGGGCCTCACTTCTTTATTCTTCTATTTGTGAATAAAAAATGTGGGGAAGCTGATCCTAAGGACAAAATTCATTAGATTCAATAATGGAATTTACTTTAGTCAGTATCACTATGTTAGAATGGCTTGACTCTTTGATGTAGTGTTTAGTAAAATTCCTTATAATACAAGTATTCATGTATAAGAGAATTGTGGGGGTGTGTATTCTCAATGAATATGCAATAATTATAAGGAGTGATGTTCGTAATGATTATTCTCAACCTGGTATTTTTTATATTGTAAAGAGATCAAGTGATGACCATTGGGTTAGTTTTTTGTCATTTGATAAAGTACGTGAGAGGTAATATATATATATATATATAGATCTATATTCTAACAAAATACATGTGGTTTTGATGTATTTTTGTAGAATATCATGTAATAGACTTATTGACAATTGTGTAATTTGAACCCACATCCTTTCAAACCGTAGAATAAATCTAGAACCTCAGCCAACATGGCATAAACTATGCATAAATGAACATATTACACTTAATGAGTTATTATCCATGCATGGTGGTCATATTGAGAAGGACTTATGAATTCACCGTTGAGGTTGTTGTATATTGCTCCTACTTAATGAATTCATAGTCATGTGTGGCGGTCCTTTTGAGACAGACTTGATGAATTTATTGTTGAGGTTGTTGTGTATTTTTCATACTTAATGAATTCATATCCATGTCGGGTGGTCCTTTTGAGACAGACTTGATGAGTTCACCGTTGAGCTTGTTGTATAGATTCACATCCGGGACATTATTACTGTTTTGGGAATTATTACGGATTTGTAAATTATTTAGGAGTTAAGAAAATGCATGATTAAGTAATTTATATATATTGAAAATAAAGAAAGTTGATAAAAAAAGGATTTTTATTTATTCGACCATCGGAGACGGTGACTAGAAGATCTCTACCTTGCTCGTTGTGTATTTCAAACATTTGAACAAAGACTTCATTAGTAACTACGTCTTTCCTTTATTATGAGATTTGATGCTCCCTAATTTACTCCCATGGTATCCTCTGTAAGATTATTCGGACCGTGAAAAAAGAAATAAAATTTAGTTACACAAATACTTAGTATTTGCACAGTAACACATAAAAGATTACCATTCTAAAAGTTTAATTGAATCTCTGATCTAAGTGGAAGAATGCATAATTAATGATATTGTTAAACCAAGGAGCAAGAAGAAGGTTTATTAGAAGGCACAAAATGAAAGAGTCGTGATCCGTTCACCATTTAGACCCTTAATCTTATACTGGATGAGTTTTAGGTGAAGTTACATAAAATAACAATTAATAACTTCAAAAGCTAGATTAAAGTTAAAATGACATGAAACGTATGTGTTGTGGGGATCTAAGCCCTTGAATGAGAGATACCACGCTGTTAAGTATAAGTGCTTCTTAAATGACATAACCCAAGTTATAAATTTTTTACTAGTTGCATATACATTATTTTAAATGTTTGCGTTTTCGAGTACTTATATGCAGTAATTGAATGGCATGATAAATGATGTATTATTTTTGGGATGAATTTGCCATGGGGCTATGTTCATGGAATACGGGAGGTGATAAAAGTATAGTTGGGGTTCATAAAAAACATGGAGAGTATTAATGAATTATCCCCAACTAATCGTGGAAAACATACAAAACTCACTGGAGCAGGATTTCTGGCAACCAAGCAATCAAGATGACAATCACAGTTTTTCTAAGAATTCTCTTAGTCCGATATTCAATTGTAATTTCAACAACTCAAATTCTCTTTCAAATCACAATCAATAAAATAAAAATTTCATCTCCAACCCAAAAATATATCATGCACATCACTTATCTAATCCCAAATTAATACTTACACAACCTTATAAATGCTATATAACAAAAACACAACAGTTAGCTTAGATAATCATTCCAACAAAAAAAACCTTTGATAATCAACAATGAATAAATATTACTGGCAAGATCAAAAGCTAGATGTTGAATAACATAAATACAAACTACATACAGTAATGCATACAACACAACTGAGTGGAATATTTTTTGAGATAATTACAAAGGAACTTAATTGATCCCCATAAGAAGAATGTAGATGCGGAGAAGAAATACCCTAAACCTAACATTATTGATGCACAAGTTAACTCTTCTGTGCTTTTAAAGCCTTGTTGAAATGACATGATCCACGACCTTAGCTTGACTTTTCCTTTGGGAGAAAAATATGATGGTAGTATAAGTTATCACATGGATGAATGACACCATAAAACCAAAGAATTGATTATTGCAAGACTTACCATTATAGCGCTCCCACTATACTCTATTGGATGCACGAACCTTGACAAAAAGACAAAGGAACAACTTTATTAACAACTGAAGAGAGATTTTCCATATATTATTAAGCATAAGAAGTTAAATATGGAATAACGAGAACTTAAAATACATTAGATTAGCAATCACTAAAATATGCACGGAAAGTAAATATAATAATACCTTTTTTGATTTAGCATCAAAATTGGTCAGCATTAAAACACGCCCTATAAAAAGATTCTTCTTTCTGATAAACAAATCACATGAAAGATAAATCTTTTCAATAGAGTAAAAAAATAAACTACAACAAAATAATATTTAATAATTTATATTTTCTTACATCATCATCTGATGGGGCACCAACGAGTTGTATAACCATAACTTCTACAACAGGAATGGTGGAGGTGGTATGACTGGTCATTGGAGTGTATTTGAGATCCTTGGTGAATGTTACAGGTGTGGAAAACCTAGGAATTATGCTAGAGAATGCGAGAAAAACTCAGTTGCTAATGATGTTGAGTGTTACCTGTGTAAGAAGACTGGTCATTATTTTAGGGAATGTAAGGAGAGTGTTGTTGCTGTTAATGGTGGTGAATGTTACAGGTGCTGGAAACCCTGTCACTATTTTGAAACGACCAAAAACGAAGATGGATAGAATATTTTGGCACTTCTTGCAACGAACTGTAGAGGTACACGGAGTATCACCAGTTTGACATTTTGCAATATAGTGAAAATTACTATAAGTGGGTTTTAAGGTATCATATTGATCTCAGAAAGTTTGGTATAGCTGAAGATATGTGGTTTGGGAAGTCACGTGGAGTTCAATCTGTTACGAATTTTGATAGCGACACCTGAGATGGTCTGCCAATGTACGAGATTACATTAACCATTAAAAATTAAAGAAAACGTAATCACCGTAAATCCCTATTATATGAATTTTCTTTAGAATTTCAGTATTTCGTTATTATTTTATATTGAATGCCCATAACTTCTACCTTACACAATTGTTTGCACAAATGAGGACATGTCCAAATGCACAGGAAACTCGGATATTAATAATTAACTAAAATTTATACAATATTAACAATAAACGTCTTTTAAATACCATATAAATTCACAATTTCATGTCGGGAATTGACTATGTATCTAAGTAGTTGAGTCATGTATAATGGAAATAAACATGCCAAAATTACTAGATTCAAATATTAGATACAGACCATGATCCATAATGCAGAATTGGAAAAGTATAATAATATTGACACAAATCAATCGTCACATGCATATTTACTACGTCCATTATTAAGCAAAAACATTCTAAGAATGTAGGTCTTCAAATTGTAATGTTTTTTGATTAAGTCGTGGTATGAGCTTTACTCAACACACATGTCATAATATATGTGTATTCTACTATTTTTATTCAACTTAACTTAGTAATTTAAGTGAAACCCAGTAGCACCATAGTAGCATGCATCAAAACTTAGTAATCAAACAATATAATAAGGCTCAAGAATAAAGAAAATTAAGACATTCTTAGAGTACATATATCAAAACAAATTTCTGATAGCTATTTATCCTTTGTGTGAAATAATGACAAAAAGGAAAAGAGATTTCGTTAAAGAACATATATTAACACATTGAAAAAAAATTAATTTATGAAAATTTTTATTACCTGGTTATATTAAGCTTTAATGCTTTGACAGGAGCTTTCATAAAAGCAAAACACCAAAAGTCCTAATATCAATAAAACAATATAATCAGGTAAAAAATTCGATAACAACCCATAAATACAATAGATCCAAGTACAAAGGGTTTCATATAACACTTATTACTTACAAATATAATTCTCGGTTGAAATGACATGACCAACGACCTGTGAAGTAAACAACTTAATCAGAAATGCAAGAAATAAATAAAACATTCTAAATAAAAACTTAGATATTTACTTTAAATTCAATTTGAAATTTCAACAAATTATAAAGTTATAATAAAAAACAATAATCACCAACAATTTAAAGTTAAACTTTTACAGCTTATAACACATCCATAATGTTGCACAATTTACTGCTTTATAAACCTAATCAATAATTAATTTTCAATTTCCCAATCACTACTATTAATTTCAGATTACATATCAAACAGACATTTTTAATAGAAAATTATAATAATAATTGAAAACAATTCGAATATTCAAGTTTTATTTTACAATTTAAAAGATACATAAATTGTAAGAAAACATGATAAATTAGATAAAAATAATTACCTATTTCATAATATTTCAAAGTGTATATGATATAGCAACAACATCTTTGAACAATTGCAGCATCTGTTTGTAACTCTAAAAGTAAACTGATTTTGATATCTGTTTTTCTTTTTCTTTCTCTTTCTTTTATCTGTTGTCCCCTTTTTATCCATGAATGGTTGTTCGAAACTGTTGAATTATTCACTGAATTGATAAATACTAGTAATGGATGAAAAGTGAAAGATTTTAAAATATGGGAAGAGAGAGAGGCGAAGAATTGATGGTAGGTTTTTAGGTTGATATTTTTTTTGTCTGAAGGTAAGGTTTTAGGTTATTAAAATCTTTTTTTGGGATTTTTTTCAATTTCATTGGGCTTAAACTATTGAGTTTTAAGTGAATGTTTGACAGGGCCTGTATGAAAGTTTTTTTTTGAAAAAGCGTTTCAAAATATTTTTAAAGGTTTAAAAGTATTTTTTACCACATAAAACAGTTTATTTACTAAATGTACTAAATATGTTATTATTAAAAAAACACTCAAAGTTATTATATATTTCAAAATTATTTTTTATAATTTTTTTAATATTTTAATTTTATTCTAAAACTATTTTTTACTCTAAAATACTCACTTCCAAACAAGGCTCAATTTTGATACAAAGGCATAGCTAATTAACACGGTCCGTGTTATTTGGGTCAAGCCTAAGCTAGTGATGGTTTAGGTTGCGGGATTTTTTCCATCCAGGATGCCACATTCATGGAGACTCTTGGATTGGTTTTCCACAACTTTATTTCCATGATTTAGGTGGCTCGCATTTCATTCGCGGCTATAGTAGTAATCCCTTTTCCTTTGTTTCCAATTTTTTAAGATATTTCGGTTCACCAGATTATCTCTTGCCTACACATGATTCAACAGCAGTTGGAAAAGTTACCTTATTCAAGAATTCCAATATGTTTTAATTTTTAATATCACGAAGCATACCATAAGTATAATCATATTTAATGGTTCGCATGTTATCCTTATAGAATGTGCATTGGATAAGCTTTACGGTGGAGCAACAATGTCCAAAGCCGCATACCAGTGGCGAGATTTTTGGAGAGAAACAGGGCAACCATGGTGAGCAAGGAGCAACCTCGATGGCTTTGTGTAGATCCGAGCTTTAATGGCAATGTAGATTGCGATATTTCCGACATGGTGTAAGTAGGATGGAAACAGTTAATTTTATTGTGAAGATATCGAAAACCAAAATCATATAATTCAATTTAAAATTATAACTAACTGTTTAACAATAGGTTACGATTTTCAAAACCATAAGCGTACCTTTTCGTTTCAGATTTTTAAACGTTTTTGCGATTTTTAACTATAACCACCTGACAGTTTTGTAAATATATTAATTTCATAAAATAAGATCACGCATATAAGAATTTTTTCCAAGATATATAAAAATTGTGTTGGTCTTTAATTAAATTGCATATTTATTATGTAATTGGTTAATTATAGTATTTAGATTTTTTTTTTAGAATTTCAAAATACTATTTTACCCAGAAAAATTATAGAATATGAAAGTACATATATGATAATAAACGATTTTTGGTTATTCAGTTTTATTTTTATATGAATCCACAACCTAATAGTTTTAACCATCGTTACACATTACAAAACTATAACCTAATGGTTTTAACCATAGTTATATAATTTGGTTTTTAATGAGTTCGTTTATCATGGATTTCGGTTTTTAACCATAACCATTGTCATCCCTAGGTGTCAGAGTCCCATTAGAGTTTTAATGAAGGATCCATGGTCTCATGAAAAAGTAGAGGTTCTTAAATCTTTAATATTTAAAGGATGTTCCACGACTTTGAGTGTAGCTTCCTATATCTTCGTGCAATCATGGAGGTTCCATGGTTATTGTTGTTCACGAAAAAACCCAGAACTGGTTGGAAATGATGATGACGTTAGCGATGCCATCATGCTGATGTCATGGTAACCTCTATCTTCTTTTATTTGAATTTTAGTCTTATTTAATTATGAATGAGTAATATTTTTGTTTATCCTTTAACTTTAAATTTTTTTCATCTAAATTAAGAGCTAATTTTTTATTTATTATAATCTTTTTGTCAAATTTGTGCAATTACTCAATGTTTTTGGAACATACTCAGAGATTTACTTAATATATTCAAAGATTTTCGAGCATATCTAGAGAAAATTAGAGCATACTCAAAAAAATTTCGAACATACTTAAAGACTTCCAAAATCAGAAATTTTTCATTCTTAAGACTCTTATACATAGAGATTCTTCCAAGTAAGCCCCGATGGTGGTGTCGGTGATGGTTGATTGTCGACCGTGAATAATGTTAATACTCAATTACTTTCCTATAAGATTTGAAATAAATCACCTTATGCTCCGTAATTTGAAAAAATAAATAAAATTTAGTTACAAAAATACTTAGTATTTGCACAGTAACACGTAAAACATTACCATTCCAAAAGTTTAATTGAATCTGTGATCTAAGTGGAAGAATGCAAAATTATTAATATTGTTAATCAAGGGAGTAAGAAGAAGGTTGATAAGAAGGCACAAAATGAAAGAGTCGGGATCCGCTCAACATTTAGACCCTTAGTCTTATACCCAGTGAGTTTTAGGCGAAGTTACTATAAAGCAGCAAAACTTAAAATGACATGAAAAGTGTGTGTTGTTCACCTTAAACTAAGGAAAGGTTTTTAAGCCCTTGAATGAGAGGTACCCATGTCATTTAGTATAAGTGCTTCTTAAATGACACAACCAAGGTATAAAAAAATTTCAAATTGCATATACGTTAAAAACATGGAAAGTATTACTGAATTATCCCCAAAGAATCGTGGCAAACATACAAAGCAACTGGATTAGGATTTCTAGCAACCGAGCAATTAAGCCGACGACCACATTTTTTCTAAGCACTGTCTCAATCTGATATTCAATAGTCATATCGCCAACTCAAATTCTCTTTCAAATCTCAATAAATACAATAAAAATTTCATCTCCAACCCAAAAATATTTCATGTACATCACTTATCTCATCCCAAATTAATACTTACACAACCTTATAAATGCTATATAACAAAAACACAACTATTAGCTTAGATAATCATTCCAACAAAAAAAAACCTTTGATAATCACCAATGAATAAATATTACTGGCATGATCAAAAGCTAGAAGTTGAATAACATAAATACAAACAACATATAGTAATTCATACAAACAATTGAGTGGAATATTTTTTGAGATAATTACAAAGGAACTTAATTAATCCCCACAAAAAGAATGTAGATGCGGAGAAGAACTACCCTAAACCTAACATTATTGCTGAACAAGTAAACTCTTCCGTGCTTTTAAAGCCTTGTTGAAATGTCATGATCCACGACTTTAGCTTGACTTTTCCTTTGGGAGAAAAATATGAGGGTAGTATAAGTTATCACATGGATGGATGACACGATAAAACAAAAGAATTGATTATTGCAAGACTTACCATTATAGCGCTCCCACTATACTTCATTTGATGTCTGAACCTTGACAAAAAGACAAAGGAACAACTTTATTAACACTTGAAGATTGATTTTCCATATATTATTAAGCATAAGAAGTTCAATATGGAATAACGAGAACTTAAAATACATTAAATTATCAATCACTAAAAGATGCACGGAAAGTAAATATAATAATACCTTTTTTGATTTAGCATCAAAATTGGTCAGCATTAAAACACGCCCAATAAAAAGATTCTTCTTTCTGATAAACAAATCACATGAAAGATAAATCTTTTCAATAGAGTACAAAAATAAACTACAACAAAATAATATTTAATAATTTATATTTTCTTACATCATCATCTGATGGGGCACCAACGAGTTGTATAACCATAACTTCTACGACAGGAATGGTGGAGGTGGTATGACTGGTCACTGGAGTGTATTTGAGATCGTTGGTGAATGTTACAGGTGTGGAAAACCTAGGAATTATGCTAGAGAATGCGAGAAAAACTCAGTTGCTAATGATGTTGAGTGTTACCTGTGTAAGAAGACTGGTCATTATTCTAGGGAATGTAAGGAGAGTGTTGTTGATGTTAATGGTGGTGAATGTTACAGGTGCTGGAAACCCTGTCACTATTTTGAAACGACCAAAAACGAAGATGGGTAGAATATTTTGGCACTTCTTGCAACGAACTGTAGAGGTACACGGAATATCACCAGTTTGACATTTTGCAATATAGTGAAAATTACTATAAGTGGGTTTTAAGGTATCATATTGATCTCAGAAAGTTTGGTATAGCTGAAGATATGTGGTTTGGGAAGTCACGTGGAGTTCAATCTGTTACGAATTTTGATAGCGACACCTGAGATGGTCTGCCAATGTACGAGATTACATTAACCATTAAAAATTAAAGAAAACGTAATCACCGTAAATCCCTATTATATGAATTTTCTTTAGAATTTCAGTATTTCGTTATTATTTTATATTGAATGCCCATAACTTCTACCTTATACAATTGTTTGCACAAATGAGGACATGTCCAAATGCACAGGAAACTCGGATATTAATAATTAACTAAAATTTATACAATATTAACAATAAACGTCTTTTAAATACCATATAAATTCACAATTTCATGTCGGGAATTGACTATGTATCTAAGTAGTTGAGTTATGTATAATGAAAATAAACATGCCAAAATTACTAGATTCAAATATTAGATACAGACCATGATCCATAATGCAGAATTGGAAAAGTATAATAATATTGACACAAATCAATCGTCACATGCATATTTACTACGTCCATTATTAAGCAAAAATATTCTAAGAATGTAGGTCTTCAAATTGTAATGTTTTTTGATTAAGTCGTGGTATGAGCTTTACTCAACACACATGTCATAATATATGTGTATTCTACTATTTTTATTCAACTTAACTTAGTAATTTAAGTGAAACCCAGTAGCACCATAGTAGCATGCATCAAAACTTAGTAATCAAACAATATAATAAGGCTCAAGAATAAAGAAAATTAAGACATTCTTAGAGTACATATATCAAAACAAATTTCTGATAGCTATTTATCCTTTGTGTGAAATAATGACAAAAAGGAAAAGAGATTTCGTTAAAGAACATATATTAACACATTGAAAAAAAATTAATTTATGAAATTTTTTATTACCTGGTTATATTAAGCTTTAATGCTTTGACAGGAGCTTTCATAAAAGCAAAACACCAAAAGTCCTAATATCAATAAAACAATATAATCAGGTAAAAAATTCGATAACAACCCATAAATACAATAGATCCAAGTACAAAGGGTTTCATATAACACTTATTACTTACAAATATAATTCTCGGTTGAAATGACATGACCAAAGACCTGTGAAGTAAACAACTTAATCAGAAATGCAAGAAATAAATAAAACATTCTAAATAAAAACTTAGATATTTACTTTAAATTCAATTTGAAATTTCAACAAATTATAAAGTTATAATAAAAAACAACAATCACCAACAATTTAAAGTTAAACTTTTACAGCTTATAACACATCCATAATGTTGCACAATTTACTACTTTATAAACCTAATCAATAATTAATTTTCAATTTCCTAATCACTACTATTAATTTCAGATTACATATCAAACAGACATTTTTAATAGAAAATTATAATAATAATTGAAAACAATTCGAATATTCAAGTTTTATTTTACAATTTAAAAGATACATAAATTGTAAGAAAACATGATAAATTAGATAAAAATAATTACCTATTTCATAATATTTCAAAGTGTATATGATATAGCAACAACATCTTTGAACAATTGCAGCATCTGTTTGTAACTCTAAAAGTAAACTGATTTTGATATCTGTTTTTCTTTTTCTTTCTCTTTCTTTTATCTGTTGTCCCCTTTTTATCCATGAATGGTTGTTCGAAACTGTTGAATTATTCACTGAATTGATAAATACTAGTAATGGATGAAAAGTGAAAGATTTTAAAATATGGGAAGAGAGAGAGGCGAAGAATTGATGGTAGGTTTTTAGGTTGATATTTTTTTTGTCTGAAGGTAAGGTTTTAGGTTATTAAAATATTTTTTTGGGCTTTTTTTCAATTTCATTGGGCTTAAACTATTGAGTTTTAAGTGAATGTTTGACAGGGCCTGTATGAAAGTTTTTTTTTTGAAAAAGCGTTTCAAAATATTTTTAAAGGTTTAAAAGTATTTTTTACCACATAAAACAGTTTATTTACTAAACGTACTAAATATGTTATTATTAAAAAAACACTCAAAGTTATTATATATTTCAAAATTATTTTTTATAATTTTTTTAAAATTTTAATTTTATTCTAAAACTATTTTTTACTCTAAAATACTCACTTCCAAACAATGCCCAATTTTGATACAAAGGCATAGCTAATTAACACGGTCCGTGTTATTTGGGTCAAGCCTAAGCTAGTGATGGTTTAGGTTGCGGGATTTTTTCCATCCAGGATGCCACATTCATGGAGACTCTTGGATTGGTTTTCCACAACTTTATTTCCATGATTTATGTGGCTCGCATTTCATTCGCGGCTATACTAGTAATCCCTTTTCCTTTGTTTCCAATTTTTTAAGATATTTCGGTTCACCAGATTATCTCTTGCCTACACATGATTCAACAGCAGTTGGGAAAGTTACCTTATTCAAGAATTCCAATATGTTTTAATTTTTAATATCACGAAGCATACCATAAGTATAATCATATTTAATGGTTCGCATGTTATCCTTATAGAATGTGCATTGGATAAGCTTTACGGTGGAGCAACAATGTCCAAAGCCGCATACCAGTGGCGAGATTTTTGGAGAGAAACAGGGCAACCATGGTGAGCAAGGAGAAACCTCGATGGCTTTGTGTAGATCCGAGCTTTAATGGCAATGTAGATTGCGATATTTCCGACATGGTGTAAGTAGGATGGAAACAGTTAATTTTATTGTGAAGATATCGAAAACCAAAATCATATAATTCAATTTAAAATTATAACTAACTGTTTAACAATAGGTTACGATTTTCAAAACCATAAGCGTACCTTTTCGTTTCAGATTTTTAAACGTTTTTGCGATTTATAACTATAACCACCTGACAGTTTTGTAAATATATTAATTTCATAAAATAAGATCACGCATATAAGAATTTTTTCCAAGATATATAAAAATTGTGTTGGTCTTTAATTAAATTGCATATTTATTATGTAATTGGTTAATTATAGTATTTAGATTTTTGTTTTAGAATTTCAATATACTATTTTACCCAGAAAAATTATAGAATATGAAAGTACATATATGATAATGATTTATTTTTGGTTATTCAGTTTTATTTTTATATGAATCCACAACCTAATAGTTTTAACCATCGTTACACATTACAAAACTATAACCTAATGGTTTTAACCATAGTTATATAATTTGGTTTTTAATGAGTTCGTTTATCATGGATTTCGGTTTTTAACCATAACAATTGTCATCCCTAGGTGTCAGAGTCCCATTAGAGTTTTAATGAAGGATCCATGGTCTCATGAAAAAGTAGAGGTTCTTAAATCTTTAATATTTAAAGGATGTTCCACGACTTTGAGTGTAGCTTCCTATATCTTCGTGCAATCATGGAGGTTCCATGGTTATTGTTGTTCACGAAAAAACCCAGAACTGGTTGGAAATGATGATGACGTTAGCGATACCATCATGCTGATGTCATGGTAACCTCTATCTTCTTTTATTTGAATTTTAGTCTTATTTAATTATGAATGAGTAATATTTCTGTTTATCCTTTAACTTTAAATTTTTTTCATCTAAATTAAGAGCTAATTTTTTATTTATTATAATCTTTTTGTCAAATTTGTGCAATTACTCAATGTTTTTGGAACATACTCAGAGATTTACTTAATATATTCAAAGATTTTCGAGCATATCTAGAGAAAATTAGAGCATTCTCAAAAAAATTTCGAACATACTTAAAGACTTCCAAAATCAGAAATTTTTCATTCTTAAGACTCTTATACATAGAGATTCTTCCAAGTAAGCCCCGATGGTGGTGTCGGTGATGGTTGATTGTCGATCGTGAATAATGTTAATACTCAATTACTTTCCTATAAGATTTGAAATAAATCACCTTATGCTCCGTAATTTGAAAAAATAAATAAAATTTAGTTACAAAAATACTTAGTATTTGCACAGTAACACGTATAACATTTCCATTCCAAAAGTTTAATTGAATCTGTGATCCAAGTGGAAGAATGCAAAATTATTAATATTGTTAATCAAGGGAGTAAGAAGAAGGTTGATAAGAAGGCACAAAATGAAAGAGTCGGGATCCGCTCAACATTTAGACCCTTAGTCTTATACCCAGTGAGTTTTAGGCGAAGTTACTATAAAGCACCAAAACTTAAAATGACATGAAAAGTGTGTGTTGTTCACCTTAAACTAAGAAAAGGTTTTTAAGCCCTTGAATGAGAGGTACCCATGTCATTTAGTATAAGTGCTTCTTAAATGACACAACCAAGGTATAAAAAAATTTCAAATTGCATATACGTTAAAAACATGGAAAGTATTACTGAATTATCCCCAAAGAATCGTGGCAAACATACAAAGCAACTGGATTAGGATTTCTAGCAACCGAGCAATTAAGCCGACGACCACATTTTTTCTAAGCACTGTCTCAATCTGATATTCAATAGTCATATCGCCAACTCAAATTCTCTTTCAAATCTCAATAAATACAATAAAAATTTCATCTCCAACCCAAAAATATTTCATGTACATCACTTATCTCATCCCAAATTAATACTTACACAACCTTATAAATGCTATATAACAAAAACACAACTATTAGCTTAGATAATCATTCCAACAAAAAAAAACCTTTGATAATCACCAACGAATAAATATTACTGGCATGATCAAAAGCTAGAAGTTGAATAACATAAATACAAACAACATATAGTAATTCATACAAACAATTGAGTGGAATATTTTTTGAGATAATTACAAAGGAACTTAATTAATCCCCACAAAAAGAATGTAGATGCGGAGAAGAACTACCCTAAACCTAACATTATTGCTGAACAAGTAAACTCTTCCGTGCTTTTAAAGCCTTGTTGAAATGTCATGATCCACGACTTTAGCTTGACTTTTCCTTTGGGAGAAAAATATGAGGGTAGTATAAGTTATCACATGGATGAATGACACGATAAAACAAAAGAATTGATTATTGCAAGACCTACCATTATAGCGCTCCCACTATACTTCATTTGATGTCTGAACCTTGACAAAAAGACAAAGGAACAACTTTATTAACACTTGAAGATTGATTTTCCATATATTATTAAGCATAAGAAGTTCAATATGGAATAACGAGAACTTAAAATACATTAGATTATCAATCACTAAAAGATGCACGGAAAGTAAATATAATAATACCTTTTTTGATTTAGCATCAAAATTGGTCAGCATTAAAACACGCCCAATAAAAAGATTCTTCTTTCTGATAAACAAATCACATGAAAGATAAATCTTTTCAATAGAGTACAAAAATAAACTACAACAAAATAATATTTAATAATTTATATTTTCTTACATCATCATCTGATGGGGCACCAACGAGTTGTATAACCATAACTTCTACAACAGGAATGGTGGAGGTGGTATGACTGGTCATTGGAGTGTATTTGAGATCGTTGGTGAATGTTACAGGTGTGGAAAACCTAGGAATTATGCTAGAGAATGCGAGAAAAACTCAGTTGCTAATGATGTTGAGTGTTACCTGTGTAAGAAGACTGGTCATTATTCTAGGGAATGTAAGGAGAGTGTTGTTGATGTAAATAGTGGTGAATGTTACAGGTGCTGGAAACCCTGTCACTATTTTGAAACGACCAAAAACGAAGATGGATAGAATATTTTGGCACTTCTTGCAACGAACTGTAGAGGTACACGGAATATCACCAGTTTGACATTTTGCAATATAGTGAAAATTACTATAAGTGGGTTTTAAGGTATCATATTGATCTCAGAAAGTTTGGTATAGCTGAAGATATGTGGTTTGGGAAGTCACGTGGAGTTCAATCTGTTACGAATTTTGATAGCGACACCTGAGATGGTCTGCCAATGTACGAGATTACATTAACCATTAAAAATTAAAGAAAACGTAATAACCGTAAATCCCTATTATATGAATTTTCTTTAGAATTTCAGTATTTCGTTATTATTTTATATTGAATGCCCATAACTTCTACCTTACACAATTGTTTGCACAAATGAGGACATGTCCAAATGCACAGGAAACTCGGATATTAATAATTAACTAAAATTTATACAATATTAACAATAAACGTCTTTTAAATACCATATAAATTCACAATTTCATGTCGGGAATTGACTATGTATCTAAGTAGTTGAGTCATGTATAATGGAAATAAACATGCCAAAATTACTAGATTCAAATATTAGATACAGACCATGATCCATAATGCAGAATTGGAAAAGTATAATAATATTGACACAAATCAATCGTCACATGCATATTTACTACGTCCATTATTAAGCAAAAACATTCTAAGAATGTAGGTCTTCAAATTGTTATGTTTTTTGATTAAGTCGTGGTATGAGCTTTACTCAACACACATGTCATAATATATGTGTATTCTACTATTTTTATTCAACTTAACTTAGTAATTTAAGTGAAACCCAGTAGCACCATAGTAGCATGCATCAAAACTTAGTAATCAAACAATATAATAAGGCTCAAGAATAAAGAAAATTAAGACATTCTTAGAGTACATATATCAAAACAAATTTTTGATAGCTATTTATCCTTTGTGTGTAATAATGACAAAAAGGAAAAGAGATTTCGTTAAAACACATATATTAACACATTGAAAAAAAATTAATTTATGAAATTTTTTAATACCTGGTTATTTTAAGCTTTAATGCTTTGACAGGAGCTTTCATAAAAGCAAAACACCAAAAGTCCTAATATCAATAAAACAATATAATCAGGTAAAAAATTCGATAACAACCCATAAATACAATAGATCCAAGTACAAAGGGTTTCATATAACACTTATTACTTACAAATATAATTCTCGGTTGAAATGACATGACCAACGACCTGTGAAGTAAACAACTTAATCAGAAATCCAAGAAATAAATGAAACATTCTAAATAAAAACTTAGATATTTACTTTAAATTCAATTTTAAATTTCAACAAATTATAAAGTTATAATAAAAAACAATAATCACCAACAATTTAAAGTTAAACTTTTACAGCTTATAACACATCCATAATGTTGCACAATTTACTGCTTTATAAACCTAATCAATAATTAATTTTCAATTTCCCAATCACTACTATTAATTTCAGATTACATATCAAACAGACATTTTTAATAGAAAATTATAATAATAATTGAAAATAATTCGAATATTCAAGTTTTATTTTACAATTTAAAAGATACATAAATTGTAAGAAAACATGATAAATTAGATAAAAATAATTACCTATTTCATAATATTTCAAAGTGTATATGATATAGCAACAACATCTTTGAACAATTGCAGCATCTCTTTGTAACTCTAAAAGTAAACTGATTTTGGAATCTGTTTTTCTTTTTCTTTCTCTTTCTTTTATCTGTTGTCCCCTTTTTATCCATGAATGGTTGTTCAAAACTGTTGAATTATTCACTGAATTGATAAATACTAGTAATGGATGAAAAGTGAAAGATTTAAAAATATGGGAAGAGAGAGAGGCGAAGAATTGATGGTAGGTTTTTAGGTTGATATTTTTTTTGTCTGAAGGTAAGGTTTTAGGTTATTAAAATATTTTTTTGGGCTTTTTTTCAATTTCATTGGGCTTAAACTATTGAGTTTTAAGTGAATGTTTGACAGGGCCGGTATGAAAGTTTTTTTTTTTGAAAAAGCGTTTCAAAATATTTTTAAAGGTTTAAAAGTATTTTTTACCACATAAAACAGTTTATTTACTAAACGTACTAAATATGTTATTATTAAAAAAACACTCAAAGTTATTATATATTTCAAAATTACTTTTTATAATTTTTTTAAAATTTTAATTTTATTCTAAAACTATTTTTTACTCTAAAATACTCACTTCCAAACAAGGCCCAATTTTGATACAAAGGCATAGCTTATTTGGGTCAAGCCTAAGCTAGTGATGGTTTAGGTTGCGGGATTTTTTCCATCCAGGATGCCACATTCATGGAGACTCTTGGATTGGTTTTCCACAACTTTATTTCCATGATTTAGGTGGCTCGCATTTCATTCGCGGCTATAGTAGTAATCCCGTTTCCTTTGTCTCCAATTTTTTAAGATATTTCGGTTCACCAGATTATCTCTTGCCTACACATGATTCAACAGCAGTTGGAAAAGTTACCTTATTCAAGAATTCCAATATGTTTTAATTTTTAATATCACGAAGCATACCATAAGTATAATCATATTTAATGGTTCGCATGTTATCCTTATAGAATGTTCATTGGATAAGCTTTACGGTGGAGCAACAATGTCCAAAGCCGCATACCAGTGGCGAGATTTTTGGAGAGCAACAGGGCAACCATGGTGAGCAAGGAGCAACCACGATGGCTTTGTGTAGATCCGAGCTTTAATGGCAATGTAGATTGCAATATTTCCGACATGGTGTAAGTAGGATGGAAACAGTTAATTTTATTGTGAAGATATCGAAAACCAAAATCATATAATTCAATTTAAAATTATAACTAACTGTTTAACAATAGGTTACGATTTTCAAAACCATAAGCGTACCTTTTCGTTTCAGATTTTTAAACGTTTTTGCGATTTTTAACTATAACCAACTGACAGTTTTGTAAATATATTAATTTCATAAAATAAGATCACGCATATAAGAAATTTTTCCAAGATATATAAAAATTGTGTTGGTCTTTAATTAAATTGCATATTTATTATGTAATTGGTTAATTATAGTATTTAGATTTTTGTTTTAGAATTTCAATATACTATTTTACCCAGAAAAATTATAGAATATGAAAGTACATATATGATAATGATTTACTTTTGGTTATTCAGTTTTATTTTTATATGAATCCACAACCTAATAGTTTTAACCATCGTTACACATTACAAAACTATAACCTAATGGTTTTAACCAAAGTTATATAATTTGGTTTTTAATGAGTTCGTTTATCATGGATTTCGGTTTTTAACCATAACCATTGTCATCCCTAGGTGTCAGAGTCCCATTAGAGTTTTAATGAAGGATCCATGGTCTCATGAAAAAGTAGAGGTTCTTAAATCTTTAATATTTAAAGGACACTCCATGACTTTGAGTGTAGCTTCCTATATCTTCGTGCAATCATGGAGGTTCCATGGTTGTTGTTGTTCACGAAAAAACCCAGAACTGGTTGGAAATGATGATGACGTTAGCGATGCCATCATGCTGATGTCATGGTAACCTCTATCTTCTTTTATTTGAATTTTAGTCTTATTTAATTATGAATGAGTAATATTTCTGTTTATCCTTTAACTTTAAATTTTTTTCATCTAAATTAAGAGCTAATTTTTTATTTATTATAATCTTTTTGTCAAATTTGTGCAATTACTCAATGTTTTTGGAACATACTCAGAGATTTACTTAATATATTCAAAGATTTTCGAGCATATCTAGAGAAAATTAGAGCATACTCAAAAAAATTTCGAACATACTTAAAGACTTCCAAAATCAGAAATTTTTCATTCTTAAGACTCTTATACATAGTGATTCTTCCAAGTAAGCCGTGGTGGTGTCGGTGATGGTTGATTGTCGACCGTGAATAATGTTAATACTCAATTACTTTCTTATAAGATTTGAAATAAATCACCTTATGCTACGTAATTTGAAAAAATAAATAAAATTTAGTTACAAAAATACTTAGTATTTGCACAGTAACACGTAAAACATTACCATTCCAAACGTTTAATTGAATCTGTGATCTAAGTGGAAGAATGCAAAATTATTAATATTGTTAATCAAGGGAGTAAGAAGAAGGTTGATAAGAATGCACAAAATGAAAGAGTCGGGATCCGCTCAACATTTAGACCCTTAGTCTTATACCCAGTGAGTTTTAGGCGAAGTTACTATAAAGCAGCAAAACTTAAAATGACATGAAAAGTGTGTGTTGTTCACCTTAAACTAAGAAAAGGTTTTTAAGCCCTTGAATGAGAGGTACCCATGTCATTTAGTATAAGTGCTTCTTAAATGACACAACCAAGGTATAAAAAAATTTCAAATTGCATATACGTTAAAAACATGGAAAGTATTACTGAATTATCCCCAAAGAATCGTGGCAAACATACAAAGCAACTGGATTAGGATTTCTAGCAACCGAGCAATTAAGCCGACGACCACATTTTTTCTAAGCACTCTCTCAATCTGATATTCATTAGTCATATCGCCAACTCAAATTCTCTTTCAAATCTCAATAAATACAATAAAAATTTCATCTCCAACCCAAAAATATTTCATGTACATCACTTATCTCATCCCAAATTAATACTTACACAACCTTATAAATGCTATATAACAAAAACACAACTATTAGCTTAGATAATCATTCCAACAAAAAAAAAAACCTTTGATAATCACCAACGAATAAATATTACTGGCATGATCAAAAGCTAGAAGTTGAATAACATAAATACAAACAACATATAGTAATTCATACAAAACAATTGAGTGGAATATTTTTTGAGATAATTACAAAGGAACTTAATTAATCCCCACAAAAAGAATGTAGATGCGGAGAAGAACTACCCTAAACCTAACATTATTGCTGAACAAGTAAACTCTTCCGTGCTTTTAAAACCTTGTTGAAATGTCATGATCCACGACTTTAGCTTGACTTTTCCTTTGGGAGAAAAATATGAGGGTAGTATAAGTTATCACATGGATGAATGACACGATAAAACAAAAGAATTGATTATTGCAAGACCTACCATTATAGCGCTCCCACTATACTTCATTTGATGTCTGAAGCTTGACAAAAAGACAAAGGAACAACTTTATTAACACTTGAAGATTGATTTTCCATATATTATTAAGCATAAGAAGTTCAATATGGAATAACGAGAACTTAAAATACATTAGATTATCAATCACTAAAAGATGCACGGAAAGTAAATATAATAATACCTTTTTTGATTTAGCATCAAAATTGGTCAGCATTAAAACACGCCCTATAAAAAGATTCTTCTTTCTGATAAACAAATCACATGAAAGATAAATCTTTTCAATAGAGTACAAATATAAACTACAACAAAATAATATTTAATAATTTATATTTTCTTACATCATCATCTGATGGGGCACCAACGAGTTGTATAACCATAACTTCTACAACAGGAATGGTGGAGGTGGTATGACTGGTCATTGGAGTGTATTTGAGATCGTTGGTGAATGTTACAGGTGTGGAAAACCTAGGAATTATGCTAGAGAATGCGAGAAAAACTCAGTTGCTAATGATGTTGAGTGTTACCTGTGTAAGAAGACTGGTCATTATTCTAGGGAATGTAAGGAGAGTGTTGTTGATGTTAATGGTGGTGAAGGTTACAGGTGCTGGAAACCCTGTCACTATTTTGAAACGACCAAAAACGAAGATGGATAGAATATTTTGGCACTTCTTGCAACGAACTGTAGAGGTACACGGAGTATCACCAGTTTGACATTTTGCAATATAGTGAAAATTAATATAAGTGGGTTTTAAGGTATCATATTGATCTCAGAAAGTTCGGTATAGCTGAAGATATGTGGTTTGGGAAGTCACGTGGAGTTCAATCTGTTACGAATTTTGATAGCGACACCTGAGATGGTCTGCCAATGTACGAGATTACATTAACCATTAAAAATTAAAGAAAACGTAATAACCGTAAATCCCTATTATATGAATTTTCTTTAGAATTTCAGTATTTCGTTATTATTTTATATTGAATGCCCATAACTTCTACCTTACACAATTGTTTGCACAAATGAGGACATGTCCAAATGCACAGGAAACTCAGATATTAATAATTAACTAAAATTTATACAATATTAACAATAAACGTCTTTTAAATACCATATAAATTCACAATTTCATGTCGGGAATTGACTATGTATCTAAGTAGTTGAGTCATGTATAATGGAAATAAACATGCCAAAATTACTAGATTCAAATATTAGATACAGACCATGATCCATAATGCAGAATTGGAAAAGTATAATAATATTGACACAAATCAATCGTCACATGCATATTTACTACGTCCATTATTAAGCAAAAACATTCTAAGAATGTAGGTCTTCAAATTGTAATGTTTTTTGATTAAGTCGTGGTATGAGCTTTACTCAACACACATGTCATAATATATGTGTATTCTACTATTTTTATTCAACTTAACTTAGTAATTTAAGTGAAACCCAGTAGCACCATAGTAGCATGCATCAAAACTTAGTAATCAAACAATATAATAAGGCTCAAGAATAAAGAAAATTAAGACATTCTTAGAGTACATATATCAAAACAAATTTTTGATAGCTATTTATCCTTTGTGTGTAATAATGACAAAAAGGAAAAGAGATTTCGTTAAAGAACATATATTAACACATTGAAAAAAAATTAATTTATGAAAATTTTTATTACCTGGTTATTTTAAGCTTTAATGCTTTGACAGGAGCTTTCATAAAAGCAAAACACCAAAAGTCCTAATATCAATAAAACAATATAATCAGGTAAAAAATTCGATAACAACCCATAAATACAATAGATCCAAGTACAAAGGGTTTCATATAACACTTATTACTTACAAATATAATTCTCGGTTGAAATGACATGACCAACGACCTGTGAAGTAAACAACTTAATCAGAAATGCAAGAAATAAATAAAACATTCTAAATAAAAACTTAAATATTTACTTTAAATTCAATTTGAAATTTCAACAAATTATAATGTTATAATAAAAAACAACAATCACCAACAATTTAAAGTTAAACTTTTACAGCTTATAACACATCCATAATGTTGCACAATTTACTGCTTTATAAACCTAATCAATAATTAATTTTCAATTTCCCAATCACTACTATTAATTTCAGATTACATATCAAACAGACATTTTTAATAGAAAATATTTATAATAATTGAAAACAATTAGAATATTCAAGTTTTATTTTACAATTTAAAAGATACATAAATTGTAAGAAAACATGATAAATTAGATAAAAATAATTACCTATTTCATAATATTTCAAAGTGTATATGATATGCAACAACATTTTTGAACAATTGCAGCATCTGTTTGTAACTCTAAAAGTAAACTGATTTTGATATCTGTTTTTCTTTTTCTTTCTCTTTCTTTTATCTGTTGTCTCCTTTTTATCCATGAATGGTTGTTCGAAACTGTTGAATTATTCACTGAATTGATAAATACTAGTAATGGATGAAAAGTGAAAGATTTTAAAATATGGGAAGAGAGAGAGGCGAAGAATTGATGGTAGATTTTTAGGTTGATATTTTTTTTTGTCTGAAGGTAAGGTTTTAGTTTATTAAAATCTTTTTTTGGGCTTTTTTTCAATTTCATTGGACTTAAACTATTGAGTTTTAAGTGAATGTTTGACAGGGCCGGTATGAAAGTTTTTTTTTTTGAAAAAGCGTTTCAAAATATTTTTAAAGGTTTAAAAGTATTTTTTACCACAGAAAACAGTTTATTTACTAAACGTACTAAATATGTTATTATTAAAAAAACACTCAAAGTTATTATATATTTCAAAATTATTTTTTATAATTTTTTTAAAATTTTAATTTTATTCTAAAACTATTTTTTACTCTAAAATACTCACTTCCAAACAAGGCCCAATTTTGATACAAAGGCATAGCTAATTAACACGGTCCGTGTTATTTGGGTCAAGCCTAAGCTAGTGATGGTTTAGGTTGCGGGATTTTTTCCATCCAGGATGCCACATTCATGGAGACTCTTGGATTGGTTTTCCACAACTTTATTTCCATGATTTAGTTGGCTCGCATTTCATTCGCGGCTATAGTAGTAATCCCTTTTCCTTTGTTTCCAATTTTTTAAGATATTTCGGTTCACCAGATTATCTCTTGCCTACACATGATTCAACAGCAGTTGGAAATGTTACCTTATTCAAGAATTCCAATATGTTTTAATTTTTAATATCACGAAACATACCATAAGTATAATCATATTTAATGGTTCGCATGTTATCCTTATAGAATGTGCATTGGATAAGCTTTACGGTGGAGCAACAATGTCCAAAGCCGCATTCCAGTGGCGAGATTTTTGGAGAACAACAGGGCAACCATGGTGAGCAAGGAGCAACCACGATGGCTTTGTGTAGATCCGAGCTTTAATGGCAATGTAGATTGCGATATTTCCGACATGGTGTAAGTAGGATGGCAACAGTTAATTTTATTGTGAAGATATCGAAAACCAAAATCATATAATTCAATTTAAAATTATAACTAACTGTTTAACAATAGGTTACGATTTTCAAAACCATAAGCGTACCTTTTCGTTTCAGATTTTTAAACGTTTTTGCGATTTTTAACTATAACCAACTGACAGTTTTGTAAATATATTAATTTCATAAAATAAGATCACGCATATAAGAAATTTTTCCAAGATATATAAAAGTTGTGTTGGTCTTTAATTAAATTGCATATTTATTATGTAATTGGTTAATTATAGTATTTAGATTTTTGTTTTAGAATTTCAATATACTATTTTACCCAGAAAATAATAGAATATGAAAGTACATATATGATAATGATTTATTTTTGGTTATTCAGTTTTATTTTATATGAATCCACAACCTAATAGTTTTAACCATCGTTACACATTACAAAACTATAACCTAATGGTTTTAACCATAGTTATATAATTTGGTTTTTAATGAGTTCGTTTATCATGGATTTCGGTTTTTAACCATAACCATTGTCATCCCTAGGTGTCAGAGTCCCATTAGAGTTTTAATGAAGGATCCATGGTCTCATGAAAAAGTAGAGGTTCTTAAATCTTTAATATTTAAAGGATGTTCCAAGACTTTGAGTGTAGCTTCCTAATCTTCGTGCAATCATGGAGGTTCCATGGTTATTGTTGTTCACGAAAAAACCCAGAACTGGTTGGAAATGATGATGACGTTAGCGATGCCATCATGCTGATGTCATGGTAACCTCTATCTTCTTTTATTTGAATTTTAGTCTTATTTAATTATGAATGAGTAATATTTCTGTTTATCCTTGAACTTTAAATTTTTTTCATCTAAATTAAGAGCTAATTTTTTATTTATTTTAATTTTTTTGTCAAATTTGTGCAATTACTCAATGTTTTTGGAACATACTCAGAGATTTACTTAATATATTCAAAGATTTTCGAGCATATCTAGAGAAAATTAGAGCATACTCAAAAAAATTTCGAACATACTTAAAGACTTCCAAAATCAGAAATTTTTCATTCTTAAGACTCTTATACATAGAGATTCTTCCAAGTAAGCCCCGATGGTGGTGTCGGTGATGGTTGATCGTCGACGGTGAATAATGTTAATACTCAATTACTTTCTTATAAGATTTGAAATAAATCACCTTATGCTCCGTAATTTGAAAAAATAAATAAAATTTAGTTACAAAAATACTTAGTATTTGCACAGTAACACGTAAAACATTACCATTCCAAAAGTTTAATTGAATCTGTGATCTAAGTGGAAGAATGCAAAATTATTAATATTGTTAATCAAGGGAGTAAGAAGAAGGTTGATAAGAAGGCACCAAATGAAAGAGTCGGGATCCGCTCAACATTTGGACCCTTAGCCTTATACCCAGTGAGTTTTAGGCGAAGTTACTATAAAGCACCAAAACTTAAAATGACATGAAAAGTGTGTGTTGTTCACCTTAAACTAAGAAAAGGTTTTTAAGCCCTTGAATGAGAGGTACCCATGTCATTTAGTATAAGTGCTTCTTAAATGACACAACCAAGGTATAAAAAATTTCAAATTGCATATACGTTAAAAACATGGAAAGTATTACTGAATTATCCCCAAAGAATCGTGGCAAACATACAAAGCAACTGGATTAGGATTTCTAGCAACCGAGCAATTAAGCCGACGACCACATTTTTTCTAAGCACTGTCTCAATCTGATATTCAATAGTCATATCGCCAACTCAAATTCTCTTTCAAATCTCAATAAATACAATAAAAATTTCATCTCCAACCCAAAAATATTTCATGTACATCACTTATCTCATCCCAAATTAATACTTACACAACCTTATAAATGCTATATAACAAAAACACAACTATTAGCTTAGATAATCATTCCAACAAAAAAAAACCCTTTGATAATCACCAACGAATAAATATTACTGGCATGATCAAAAGCTAGAAGTTGAATAACATAAATACAAACAACATATAGTAATTCATACAAAACAATTGAGTGGAATATTTTTTTGAGATAATTACAAAGGAACTTAATTAATCCCCACAAAAAGAATGTAGATGCGGAGAAGAACTACCCTAAACCTAACATTATTGCTGAACAAGTAAACTCTTCCGTGCTTTTAAAGCCTTGTTGAAATGTCATGATCCACGACTTTAGCTTGACTTTTCCTTTGGGAGAAAAATATGAGGGTAGTATAAGTTATCACATGGATGAATGACACGATAAAACAAAAGAATTGATTATTGCAAGACTTACCATTATAGCGCTCCCACTATACTTCATTTGATGTCTGAACCTTGACAAAAAGACAAAGGAACAACTTTATTAACACTTGAAGATTGATTTTCCATATATTATTAAGCATAAGAAGTTCAATATGGAATAACGAGAACTTAAAATACATTAGATTATCAATCACTAAAAGATGCACGGAAAGTAAATATAATAATACCTTTTTTGATTTAGCATCAAAATTGGTCAGCATTAAAACACGCCCTATAAAAAGATTCTTCTTTCTGATAAACAAATCACATGAAAGATAAATCTTTTCAATAGAGTACAAAAATAAACTACAACAAAATAATATTTAATAATTTATATTTTCTTACATCATCATCTGATGGGGCACCAACGAGTTGTATAACCATAACTTCTACAACAGGAATGGTGGAGGTGGTATGACTGGTCATTGGAGTGTATTTGAGATCGTTGGTGAATGTTACAGGTGTGGAAAACCTAGGAATTATGCTAGAGAATGAGAGAAAAACTCAGTTGCTAATGATGTTGAGTGTTACCTGTGTAAGAAGACTGGTCATTATTCTAGGGAATGTAAGGAGAGTGTTGTTGATGTTAATGGTGGTGAATGTTACAGGTGCTGGAAACCCTGTCACTATTTTGAAACGACCAAAAACGAAGATGGATAGAATATTTTGGCACTTCTTGCAACGAACTGTAGATGTACACGGAGTATCACCAGTTTGACATTTTGCAATACAGTGAAAATTACTATAAGTGGGTTTTAAGGTATCATATTGATCTCAGAAAGTTCGGTATAGCTGAAGATATGTGGTTTGGGAAGTCACGTGGAGTTCAATCTGTTACGAATTGTGATAGCGACACCTGAGACGGTCTACCAATGTACGAGATTACAATAACCATTAAGAATTAAAGAAAACGTAATAACCGTAAATCCCTATTATATGAATTTTCTTTAGAATTTCAGTATTTCGTTATTATTTTATATTGAATGCACATAACTTCTACCTTACACAATTGTTTGCACAAATGACGACATGTCCAAATGCACAGGAAACTCGGATATTAATAATTAACTAAAATTTATACAATATTAACAATAAACGTCTTTTAAATACCATATAAATTCACAATTTCATGTCGGGAATTGACTATGTATCTAAGTAGTTGAGTCATGTATAATGGAAATAAACATGCCAAAATTACTAGATTCAAATATTAGATACAGACCATGATCCATAATGCAGAATTGGAAAAGTATAATAATATTGACACAAATCAATCGTCACATGCATTTTTACTACGTCCATTATTAAGCAAAAACATTCTAAGAATGTAGGTCTTCAAATTTTAATGTTTTTTTATTAAGTCGTGGTATGAGCTTTACTCAACACACATGTCATAATATATGTGTATTCTACTATTTTTATTCAACTTAACTTGTAATTTAAGTGAAACCCAGTAGCACCATAGTAGCATGCATCAAAACTTAGTAATCAAACAATATAATAAGGCTCAAGAATAAAGAAAATTAAGACATTCTTAGAGTACATATATCAAAACAAATTTGTGATAGCTATTTATCCTTTGTGTGTAATAATGACAAAAAGGAAAAGAGATTTCGTTAAAGCACATATATTAACACATTGAAAAAAAATTAATTTATGAAATTTTTTATTAACTGGTTATTTTAAGCTTTAATGCTTTGACATGAGCTTTCATAAAAGCAAAACACCAAAAGTCCTAATATCAATAAAATAATATAATCAGGTAAAAAATTCGATAACAACCCATAAATACAATAGATCCAAGTACAAAGGGTTTCATATAACACTTATTACTTACAAATATAATTCTCGGTTGAAATGACATGACCAACGACCTGTGAAGTAAACAACTTAATCAGAATGCAAGAAATAAATAAAACATTCTAAATAAAAACTTAGATATTTACTTTAAATTCAATTTGAAATTTCACCAAATTATAAAGTTATAATAAAAAACAACAATCACCAACAATTTAAAGTTAAACTTTTACAGCTTATAACACATCCATAATGTTGCACAATTTACTTCTTTATAAACCTAATCAATAACTAATTTTCAATTTCCCAATCACTACTATTAATTTCTGATTACATATCAAACAGACATTTCTAATAGAAAATTATAATAATAATTGAAAACAATTCGAATATTCAAGTTTTATTTTACAATTTAAAAAATACATAAATTGTAAAAAACATGATAAATTAGATTAAAATAATTACCTATTTCATAATATTTCAAAGTGTATATGATATAGCAACAACATCTTTGAACAATTGCTGTTTGTAACTCTGAAGTAAACTGATTTTAATTTTTGTTTTTGTTTTTGTTTTTCTTTCTCTTTCTTTTATCTGTTGTCCCCTTTTTATCCTTGAATGGTTGTTCAAAACTGTTGAATTATTCACTTAATTGATAAATACTAGTAATGGATGAAAAGTGAAAGATTTTAAAATATGGGAAGAGAGAGAGGCGAAGAATTGATGGTAGGTTTTTTAGGTTGATATTTTTTTTTGTCTGAAGGTAAGGTCTTAGGTTATTAAAATCTTTTTTTGGGCTTTTTTTCAATTTCATTGGGCTTAAACTATTGAGTTTTAAGTAAATGTTTGACAGGGCCGGAATGAAAGTTTCTTTTTTGAAAAAGCGTTTCAAAATATTTTTAAAGGTTTAAAAGTATTTTTTACCACAGAAAACATTTTATTTACTAAACGTACTAAATATGTTATTGTTAAAAAAACACTTAAAGTTATTATATATTTCAAAATTATTTTTTTATAATTTTTTTAAAATTTTAATTTTATTCTAAAACTATTTTTTACTCTAAAATACTCACTTCCAAACTAGGCCCAATTTTGATACAAAAGCATAGCTAATTAACACGGTCCGTGTTATTTGGGTCAAGCCTAAGCTAGTGATGGTTTAGGTTGCGGGATTTTTTCCATCCAGGGTGCCACATTCATGGAGACTCTTGGATTGGTTTTCCAAAACTTTATTTCCATGATTTAGCTGGCTTGCATTTCATTCGCGGCTATAGTAGTAATCTCTTTTCCTTTGTTTCCAATTTTTTAAGATATTTCGGTTCACCAGATTATCTCTTGCCTACACATGATTCATCAGCAGTTGAAAAAGTTACCTTATTCAAGAATTCCAATATATTTTAATTTTTAATATCACGAAGCATACCATAAGTATAATCATATTTAATAGTTCGCATGTTGTCCTTATAGAATGTGCATTGGATAAGTTTTACGGTGGATCAACAATGTCCAAAGCCGCATAGCAGTGGCGAGATTTTTGGAAAGCAACAGGGCAACCATGGTAAGCAAGGAGCAACCACGATGGCTTTGTGTAGATCCGAGCTTTAATGGCAATGTAGATTGCGATATTTCCGACATGGTGTAAGTAGGATGGCAACAGTTAGTTTTATTGTGAAGATATCGAAAACCAAAATCATATAATTCAATTTAATATTATAACTAACTGTTTAACAATAGGTTACGATTTTCAAAACCATAAGCGTACCTTTTCGTTTCATATTTTTAAAGGTTTTTGCGATTTTTAACTATAACCAACTGACAGTTTTGTAAATATATTAATTTCATAAAATAAGATCACGCATATAAGAAATTTTTCCAAGATATATAAAAATTGTGTTGGTCTTTAATTAAATTGCATATTTATTATGTAATTGGTTAATTATAGTATTTAGATTTTTGTTTTAGAATTTCAATATACTATTTTACCCAGAAAAATTATAGAATATGAAAGTACATATATGATAATGATTTACTTTTGGTTATTCAGTTTTATTTTTATATGAATCCACAACCTAATAGTTTTAACCATCGTTACACATTACAAAACTATAACCTAATGGTTTTAACCAAAGTTATATAATTTGGTTTTAAATGAGTTCGTTTATCATGGATTTCGGTTTTTAACCATAACCATTGTCATCCCTAGGTGTCAGAGTCCCATTAGAGTTTTAATGAAGGATCCATGGTCTCATGAAAAAGTAGAGGTTCTTAAATCTTTAATATTTAAAGGACGCTCCATGACTTTGAGTGTAGCTTCCTATATCTTCGTGCAATCATGGAGGTTCCATGGTTGTTGTTGTTCACGAAAAAACCCAGAACTGGTTGGAAATGATGATGACGTTAGCGATGCCATCATGTTGATGTCATGGTAACCTCTATCTTCTTTTATTTGAATTTTAGTCTTTTTTAATTATGAATGAGTAATATTTCTGTTTATCCTTGAACTTTAAATTTTTTTCATCTAAATTAAGAGCTAATTTTTTATTTATTTTAATTTTTTTGTCAAATTTGTGCAATTACTCAATGTTTTTGGAACATACTCAGAGATTTACTTAATATATTCAAAGATTTTCGAGCATATCTAGAGAAAATTAGAGCATACTCAAAAAAATTTCGAACATACTTAAAGACTTCCAAAATCAGAAATTTTTCATTCTTAAGACTTTTATACATAGAGATTCTTCCAAGTAAGCCCCGATGGTGGTGTCGGTGATGGTTGATCGTCGACGGTGAATAATGTTAATACTCAATTACTTTCTTATAAGATTTGAAATAAATCACCTTATGCTCCGTAATTTGAAAAAATAAATAAAATTTAGTTACAAAAATACTTAGTATTTGCACAGTAACACGTAAAACATTACCATTCCAAAAGTTTAATTGAATCTGTGATCTAAGAGGAAGAATGCAAAATTATTAATATTGTTAATCAAGGGAGTAAGAAGAAGGTTGATAAGAAGGCACAAAATGAAAGAGTCGGGATCCGCTCAACATTTGGACCCTTAGCCTTATACCCAGTGAGTTTTAGGCGAAGTTACTATAAAGCGCCAAAACTTAAAATGACATGAAAAGTGTGTGTTGTTCAACTTAAACTAAGGAAAGGTTTTTAAGCCCTTGAATGAGAGGTATCCCTGTCATTTAGTATAAGTGCTTCTTAAATGACACAACCCAAGGTATAAAAAAATTTCAAATTGCATATACATTAAAAACATGGAAAGTATTACTGAATTATCCCCAAAGAATCGTGGCAAACATACAAAGCAACTGGATTAGGATTTCTAGCAACCGAGCAATTAAGCCGACGACCACATTTTTTCTAAGCACTCTCTCAATCTGTTATTCAATAGTCATATCGCCAACTCAAATTCTCTTTCAAATCACAATAAATACAATAAAAATTTCATCTCCAACCCAAAAATATTTCATGTACATCACTTATCTCATCCCAAATTAATTCTTACACAACCTTATAAATGCTATATAACAAAAACAGAACTGTTAGCTTAGATAATCATTCCAACAAAAAAAAACCTTTGATAATCACCAACGAATAAATATTACTGGCATGATCAAAAGCTAGAAGTTGAATAACAGAAATACAAACAACATATAGTAATTCATACAAAACAATTGAGTGGAATATTTTTTTAGATAATTACAAAGGAACTTAATTAATCCCCACAAAAAGAATGTAGATACGGAGAAGAACTACCCTAAACCTAACATTATTGCTGAACAAGTAAACTCTTCCGTGCTTTTAAAGCCTTGTTCAAATGTCATGATCCACGACTTTAGCTTGACTTTTCCTTTGGGAGAAAAATATGAGGGTAGTATAAGTTATCACATGGATGAATGACACGATAAAACAAAAGAATTCATTATTGCAAGACTTACCATTATAGCGCTCCCACTATACTTCATTTGATGTCTGAACCTTGACAAAAAGACAAAGGAACAACTTTATTAACACTTGAAGATTGATTTTCCATATATTATTAAGCATAAGAAGTTCAATATGGAATAACGAGAACTTAAAATACATTAGATTATCAATCACTAAAAGATGCACGGAAAGTAAATATAATAATACCTTTTTTGATTTAGCATGAAAATGGGTCAACATTAAAACACGCCCTATAAAAAGATTCTTTAGATCACATGAAAGATAAGTCTTTACAATAGAGTAAAATAATAAACTACAAAAAAATAATATTTAATAATTATATTTTCTTACATCATCATCTGATGGGCACCAAAGAGAGGTATGGCCATAACTTCTACAACAAGAATGGTGGAGGTCATTATGCTAAGGAGTGTATTGAGATCGTTGGTGAATGTTACAGTGTGGAAAACCTAGGTATTATGCTAGAGAATGCGAGAAAAACTTCGTTGCTAATAATGTTGGTATTACATGTTTAAGTAGACTGGTCATTATTCTAGGGAATGTTAGTAGAGTGTTGTGTTAATGGTGGTGAATGTTGCAGGTGCTGGAAACCCGATCACTATTTCGAAACCACCAAAAACATGTATAGAATATTTTGGCACTTCTTGCAATGAACTGTATCTTGTTGAGGTACACGGAGCTGAGTATCACCAATTTGACATTTTGCAATATAGGGAAAATTAATATAAGTGGGTTTTAAGGTATCGTATTGATCTCACAAAGTTCGGTATAGCTGAAGATACGTGGTTTGGGATGTCACATGGATTTGGAATATTAAGTTTAAGGTTGTCTGAAAAAGAGAAAGAAGAGCGAGAAGGTGATGACGTGTTACAAATTGTGATAGCGACACCTGAGATGATCTACCAATGTACGAGATTACATTAACCGCTAAAAATTAAAGAAAACGTAATAACCGTAAATCCCTATTATATTAATTTTCTTTAGAATTTCAGCTTTCATTATTATTTTATATTCAATGCCCATAACTTCTACCGTACACAATTGTTTGCACAAATGAGGACAAGACCAAATGCACATGAAACTCGGATATTAATAATTAACAAAAATTTATACAATATTAACAATAAACGTTTTTTAAATACCATCGAAATTCACAATTTTTTGTCGGGAATTGACTCAGTATCTAAGTAGTTGAACATGCCAAAATTACTAGATGCATGATCCATAATGCATAAATGGAAAAGTATAATAATATTGACACAAATCAATCGTCACATGCATATTTACTACATCCATTAGTAAGCAAAAACATTCTAAGAATGTAGGTCTTCAAACTATAATATTTTTTGATTAAGTTGTGGTATGAGCTTTACTCAACACACATGTCATAATATATGTGTATTGTACTATTTTTATTCAAGTTAACTTAGAAATTTAAGTGAAACCTAGTAGCACCATAGTAGCATGCACCAAAACTTAGTAATCAAACAATATAATAAGGCTCAAGATTAAAAAAAATTAAGAGTTTCTTAGAGTTCATATATCAAAACAAATTTCTGATAGCTATTTATCCTTTGTGTGCAATAATGTCAAAAAGGAAAAGATATTTCGTTAAAGCACATATATTAACACAGTGAAAAAAATTCAATTTATGAAAATTTTTATTACCTGGTTATTTTAAGCTTTAATGCTTAGGCAGGACATTTCATAAAAGCAAAACACCAAAAGTCCCGATATCAATAAAACAATATAGTGAGGTAAAAAATTCGATGACAACCCATAAATACAATAGATCAAAGTACAAAGGGTTTCATATAACACTTATTACTTACAAATATCTTTCTCTGTTGAAATGACATGACCAACAAACGGTGAAGTAAACAACTCAATCAGAAATGCATGAAATAAATAAAAAATTAGATATTTACTTAAAATTCAATTTGAAATTTCAACAAATTATAAAGTTCTAACAAAAAACAACAATCACCAACAATTTAAAGTTAAATTTTTACCACTTATAACCCATCCACAATGTTGCACAATTTACGGCTTTATAAACCTAATCAATAATTTATTTTCAATTTCCTAATCACTACTATTAATCTCAGATTACATATCAAATAAACATTTTTATAGAAAATTATAATAATAATTGAAAACAATTCTAATATTCAAGTTTTATTTTACGATTTAAAGAATACATATATTGTAAAAAATATGATAAATCAGATAAAAATAATTACCTATTTCATAATATTTCAAAGTGTTTATGATATAGCAACAACATCTTTGAACAATTGCAGCATCTGTTTGTAGCTTTGAAGTAAACTGATTTCTATATCTGTTTTTCTTTTTCTTTCTCTTTCTTTTATCTATTTTCCCCTATTTATCCATGGATGGTTATTCGAAACTGTTGAATTATTCACGAAATTGATAAATACTAGTAGTAATGGATGAAAAGTGAAAGTTTTTAAAATATGGGAAGAGATAGAGTCAAAGAATTGATGGTAGGTTTTTAGGTTGTAATTTTTTTTGGTCTGAAGGTTTAAGGTTATTAAATGTTTTTTGGGCTTTTATTTCAATTTCGTTGGGCTTAAACTATCGACTGTAAGTGAATGTTTGACAGGGACTGTTTGAAAGTTGTGTTTTTTGAAAAAGCGTTCAAAAATATTTTTAAATGTTTAAAAGTATTTAAAAGCGTTCAAAGGTCCTTTTTAATAATTTTTTTTAAATTTAAATTTTATTCTAAAAATATTTTATTACTCTAACATACTCACCTCCAAACTAGGCCTAATTTTGATACAAATGAATAGCTAATCAACACGCGATTACACGTGGTCCGTGTTATTTGGGTCAAGCCTAAGCTAGTGATGGTTTAGGTTGCGGGATTTTTGCCATCCAGGGTGCTACATTCATGGAGACTCTTGGATTGGCTTTCCACAACTTTATTTTCACGATTTAGGTGGCTCGGATTTCATTCGCGGCTATAATAGTTATCTCTTTTCCTCTATTTCTTATGTTTTAAGATATTTTAGTTCAGCAGATTATCTCTTGCCTACACATGACTCAGCATGGAAAAGTTACCTTATTAAAAAATTCCAAGATGTGTTTATTTTTAATATCAAGAAGCATACCATAAGTATAATCATATTTAATAGTTTGCATGTTATTCTTATAGAATGCGTATTGGCTAAGCTTTACGGTGGAGCAACAATGTCCAAAGCCGCATAGCAGTGGCAAATTTTTTAGAAAGCAACAAGGAAACCATGGTGAGAAAGGAGCAACCACGATGGCTTTGTATACATCCGAACATTAATGGCCATGTAGATTTCGTGTTAGTATGATGGAATTTTTTTTTTGTGAAGATATCGAAAATAATAATCATTTAATTTAATTTAACATTATAACTAACTGTTTAACCATCTGTTACGATTTTCAAAACCATAACCGCACCTTTCCGTTTCAGATTTTTAAACGGTTTTGCGGTTTTTAACTATAACCAGATGATAGTTTTGTGAATATATTAATTTCATAAAATAAGATACACATATAAGAAAACTTTCGAAGGTATATGAAAAATTGTGTTGGTCTTTTATTAAATTGCATATTTATTATGTAATTGGTTAAATTTAGTATTTAGATTCTGGGTTTACGATTTCAATATACTATTTTACCCAGAAAATTATAGAATATGAAAGTACATAAATGATAATAAATGATTTTTTGTTACTCGGTTTTATTTTTATCTGAATCCACAACCTAATAGTTGACCATCGGTTACACATTACAAAACCATAACCTAATGGTTTTAACCATAGTTATATAATTTGGTTTTAATTCAGTTCGCTTATCATTGATTTTGGTTTTTAACCATAACCATTGTCATCCCGAGGAGGTTCCCATTAGAGGTTTAATGAAGGATCCACGGTCTTGTGCAACAGTAGAGGTTCTTAAATCTTAGATATTTAATGGAGGTTCCATGATTTTGAGTGTAGCTTCCTATATATTCGTGCAATCATGTAGGTTCCGTGGTTGTTGTGTTGTTCACGAAAAAAAACTAGATCTGGTTGGAAATGATGATGACGTTAGAGATGCCATCATGCAAATGTCATGGCAATCTCTATCTTTTTTATTTGAATTTTAGTCTTTTTTAATTATAAATGAGTAATATTTCTGTTTATCCTTCAATTTGATATTTTTTCATGTAAATGAAGTGTAATTTAAAATTTTTGAAAATCTTTTTTTCAAATTTTTGCAATTACTAAACGTTTTTGGAAAATACTCAGAGCTTTACTCAATATATTCAAAGATTTTCGAGCATATCTAGAGTAAATTAGAGCTTACTCAAAAACTTTTTGAACATAAGAAAAGACTTTCAAAATCAATAAAGTTTTATACTTAAAGACTCGTATACTTAGAGATTTTTCTACTTTCTCTGCTTTATACATGAATGGTTGTTCTAAACAATTGAATTTCTCACTGATTCGAGCTTTTAAAATATGGGAAGAGAGAGAGGCGAAGAAACGATGGTAGGTTTGTATGTTGTTATTTTTTCTTGTTATAAAGGTTTTAGCTTGTTAAAATCTTTCTTTTGAGCTTATTTTTTCAATTTTGTTGGGTTTAAACTATTGAGTTTTAAGTGTATGTTTTACAAGGTCGGTTTGAAAGTAATTTTTTTTTTGAAAACCATTTAAAAATATTTTTAGATGTTTACAAGTATTTTTACCCTAGAAAACATTTTTTAGGAAAAGTAGTAAATATGTTGTTGTTAAAAAAATACTTAAAGTTATTACAAATTTCAAATTATTTTTTAATATTTTTTTAAATTTTTTGATTTTATTCCAAAAATATTTTTTTACTCTAAAATAAGCACTTCCAAACTAGGTTTGATTTTAATAGAAATGAATAGCTAATCAACACGCGATTACACGTGGTCTGTGGCAGCGAGATTTTTGTCATCCAGGGTGCTACATTAATGAAGACTCTTGGATTGGTTTTCCACAACTTTATTTTCACGATTTAGGTGGCTCGCATTTCATTCGCGGCTATAGTAGTAATCTCTTTTCCTTTCGTTCTAATTTTTTAAGATATTTTAGTTCACCAGATTATATCTTGCCTACATATGATTCAGTGGGTTTTAAGGTATCGTATTGATCTCAGAAAGTTCGGTATAGCTGAAGATACGTGGTTTGGGAAGTCACGTGGAGTTAGAATATTAAGTTTAAGGTTGTCTGAAACAGAGAAAGAAGAGAGAGAAGGTGATGGCGTGTTACGAATTGTGATAGCAACACCTCAGATGATCTACCAATGTACGAGATTACATTAACCGTTAAAAATTAAAGAAAATGTAATAACCGTAAATCCCTATTATATGAATTTTCTTTATAATTTCAGATTTTCATTATTATTTTATATTGAATGCCCATAACTTCTACCGTACACAATTGTTTGCACAAATGAGGGCATGACCAAATGCAAAGGAAACTCGGATATTCATAATTAACTAAAATTTATACAATATTAACAATAAACGTCTTTTCGATAACATCGAAATTCACAATTTCTTGTCGGGAATTGACTTTGTATCTAAGTAGTTGAGTCATGTATAATGTAAATAAACATGCCAAAATAAATAGATTCAAATATTAGATACAGACCATAATTCATAATGCTTAAATATTTTTGCCATCCAGCGTGCTACATTATTGGAGACTCTTGGATTGGTTTTCCACAACTTTATTTTCACGATTTAGGTGGCTCGTAATTTAATCGCGGCTATAATAGTTATCTCTTTTCCTTTTATTTCTTATGTTTTAAGATATTTTAGTTCACCAGATTATCTCTTGCCTACACATGATTCAGCATGGAAAAGTTACCTTATTAAAAAATTCCAAGATGTGTTTATTTTTAATGTCAAGAAGCATACCATAAGTATAATCATATTTAATAGTTTGCATGTTATCCTTATAGAATGTGCATTGGCTAAGCTTTACGGTGGAGCAACAATGTCCAAAGCCGCATAGCAGTGACAAAATTTTTGGAGAGCAACAAGGCAACCATGGTGAGAAAGGAGCAACCATGATGGCTTTGTATACATCCGAATTGTATCGCCCCTGTAGATTTGGTGTTAGTAGGATGGAAAAAATTTATTTTATTTGTAAAGATATCGAAACCATAATCATTTAATTTAAATTAACATTATACCTAACTGTTTAACCATCGGTTACGATTTTCAAAACCATAACCGCACCTTTTCGTTTCAGATTTTTAAACGGTTTTGCTATAACCAGATGATAGTTTTGTGAATATATTAATTTCATAAAATAAGATACACATATAAGAAAACTTTCGAAGGTATATGAAAAATTGTGTTGGTCTTTAATTAAATTTCTTATTTATTATGTAATTGGTTAAATTTAGTATTTAGATTTTGGGTTTACGATTTCAATATCCTATTTTACCAAGAAAATTATAGAATATGAAAGTACATAAATGATAATAAATGATTTTTGGTTACTCGGTTTTATTTTTATCTGAATCCACAACCTAATAGTTGACCATCGGTTACACATTACAAAACAATAATCTAATGGTTTTAACCATAGTTATATAATTTGGTTTTAATTGAGTTCGCTTATCATTGATTTTGGTTTTTAACCATAACCATTGTCATCCCCAGGAGGTTCCCATTAGAGGTTTAATGAAGGATCCATGGTCTCGTGCAACAGTAGAGGTTCTTAAATCTTAGATATTTAATGGAGGTTCCATGATTTTGAGTGTAGCTTCCTATATATTCGTGCTATCATGTAGGTTCCGTGGTTGTTGTGTTGTTCATGAAAAAAACCTAGATCTGGTTGGAAATGATGATGACGTTAGAGATGCCATCGTGCTAATGTCATGGCAATCTCTATCTTATTTATTTGAATTTTAGTCTTTTTTAATTATAAATGAGTAATATTTCTGTTTATCCTTCAATTTGATATTTTTTCATGTAAATGAAGTGTAATTTAAATTTTTTGATAATCTTTTTTTCAAATTTTTGTAATTACTAAATGTTTTTGGAAAATACTCAGAGCTTTACTCAATATATTCAAAGATTTTCGAGCATATCTAGAGTAAATTAGAGCTTACTCAAAAACTTTTTGAACATAAGAAAAGACTTTCAAAATCAATAAAGTTTTATACTTAAAGACTCGTATACTTAGAGATTTTTCTACTTTCTCTGCTTTATCCATGAATGGTTGTTCTAAACTATTGAATTTCTCACTGATTCGATCTTTTAAAATATGGGAAGAGAGAGAGGCGAAGAAACGATGGTAGGTTTGTATGTTGTTATTTTTTCTTGTTATGAAGGTTTTAGCTTGTTAAATCTTTCTTTTTGGCTTTTTTTTTTCAATTTTGTTGGGTTTAAACTATTGAGTTTTAAGTGTATGTTTTACAAGGCCGGTTTGAAAGTAATTTTTTTTTTAAAAACAATTTAAAAATATTTTTAGATGCTTACAAGTATTTTTACCCTAGAAAACATTTTTTAGGTAAAGTACTAAATATGTTGTTGTTAAATAAATACTTAAAGTTATTACAAATTTCAAAATTATTTTTTAATATTTTTTTAAAATTTTAGATTTTATTCCAAAAATATTTTTTTACTCTAAAATAAGCACTTCCAAACTAGGTTTGTTTTAATAGAAATGAATAGATAATCAACACGCGATTACACGTGGTCTGTGGCAGCGAGATTCTTGTCATCCAGGGTGCTACATTAATGGAGACTCTTGGATTGGTTTTCCACAACTTTATTTTCACGATTTAGGTGGCTCGCATTTCATTCGCGACTATAGTAGTAATCTCTTTTCCTTTCGTTCTAATTTTTTAAGATATTTCAGTTCACCAGATTATCTCTTGCCTACACATGATTCAGTGGGTTTTAAGGTATCGTATTGATCTCAGAAAGTTCGGTATAACTGAAGATATGTGGTTTGGGAAGTCACGTGGAGTTAGAATATTAAGTTTAAGGTTTTCTGAAAAAGAGAAAGAAGAGCGAGAAGGTGATGGCGTGTTACGAATTGTGATAGCGACACCTGAGATGATCTACCAATGTACGAGATTACATTAACTGGTAAAAATTAAAGAAATCTTAATAACAGTAAATCCCTATTATATGAATTTTCTTTAGAATTTCAGTTTTTCATTATTATTCTATATTGAATGCCCATAACTTCTACCGTACTCAATTGTTTGCACAAATGAGGACATGACCAAATGCACAGGAAACTCGGATAATAATAATTAACTAAAATTTATATAATATTAACAATAAACGTCTTTTCAATACCATCGAAATTCACAATTTCTTGTCGGGAATTGACTCTGTATCTAAGTAGTTGACTCATGTATAATGGAAATAATCATGCCAAAATTACTAGATTTAAATATTAGATACAGACCATGATCCATAATGTAGAAATGGAAAAGTATAATAATATTGACACAAATCAATGTCACATGCATATTTACTACGTCCATTATTAAGAAAAAACATTCTAAGTATTTAGGTCTTCAAATTGTAATATTTTTTGATTAAGTTGTGGTATGAGATTTACTCAACACACATGTCATAATATATGTGTATTGTAGTATTTTTTATTCAAGTTAATTTAGAAATTTAAGTGAAACCTAGTACCACCATAGTAGCATGCATCAAAACTTAGTAATCAAACAATATGATAAGGCTCAAGAATAAAAAAAATTAAGACTTTCTTAGAGTACATATATCAAAACAAATTTCTGATAGCTATTTATCCTTTGTGTGAGATAATGTCAAAAAGAAAAAGAGATTTCGTTAAAGTACATATATTAACACACTGAAAAAAATTTAATTTATGAAAAATTTATAACCTGGTTATTTTAAGCTTTAATGCTTAGGCAGGAGCTTTTATAAAAGCAAAACACAAAAAGTCCTGATATCAATAAAACAATATAGTGAGGTAAATTTTTTTATAACAACCCATAAATACAATATATCAAAGTACAAAGGGTTTCATATAACACTTATTACATACAAATATCTTTCTCGGTTGAAATGACATGATCAACAACCTGTGAAGTAAACAACTCAATCAGAAATTCATGAAATAAATAAAACATTCTAAATAAAAAATTAGATATTTACTTAAAATTCAATTTGAAATTTAAAAAAATTATAAGGTTCTAATAAAAAACAACAATCACCAACAATTTAAAGTTAAATTTTTACCGCTTATAACCCATCCATAATGTTGTACAATTTACTACTTTATAAACCTAATTGAATAATTTATTTTCAATTTCCTAATCACTACTATTAATCTCAGATTACATATCAAACAGACATTTTTTATAGAAAATTATAATAATAATAATTGAAAACAATTCTAATATTCAAGTTTTATTTTACAATTTAAAAAATACATAAATTGTAAAAAAACATGATAAATCAGATAAAAATAATTACCTATTTCATAATATTTCAAAGTGTTTATGATATAGAAACAACATCTTTGAAAAATTACAGCATCTGTTTGTAACTCTGAAGTAAACTGATTTTGATATCCGTTTTTCTTTTTCTTTCTCTTTCTTTTATCTATTTTCGCCTCTTTATCCATTAATGGTTGTTCGAAACTGTTGAATTATTCACTGAATTGATAAATACTAGTAATCGATGAAAAGTGAAAGTTTTAAAAATATGGGAAGAGAGACAAGAATTGATGGTAGGTTTTTAGGTTGTTATATTTTTTGGTCTGAAGGTTTTCGGTTATTAAATTTTTTTTTGGGCTTTTCTTTCAATTTCGTTTGGCTTAAACTATTTAGTTTAAGTGAATGTTTGACATGGCCGGTTTGAAAGTTCATTTTTGAAAAAGTCGTTTAAAAATATTTTTAAATGTTTAAAGTATTTTTTTCCCTAGAAAAATTTATTTAGGAAACGTACTAAATATGTTATTGTTAAAAAAACACTTAAAGTTATTATAAATTTCAAAATTGTTTTTAATAATTTTTTTTAAATTTTAATTTTATTCATAAAATATTACTTTACTCTAAAATACTCACTTCCAAACTAGGCCTAATTTTGATACAAAGGAATAGCTAATCAACACGCGATCAGGTTATTTGGGTCAAGCCTAAGCTAGTGATGATTTAGGTTGCGGGATTTTTGCCATCAAGGGTGTTACATTCATGGAGACTCTGGATTGGTTTTCCACAACTTTATTTTCACGATTTAGGTGGCTCGCATTTCATTCGCGACTATAATAGTAATCTCTTTTCCTTTATTTCTTATGTTTTAAGATATTTTAGTTCACCAGATTATCTCTTTCCTACACATGATTCAGTAGTAGCAGTTGGAAAAGTTACCTTATTAAAAAATTCCAAGATGTGTTTATTTTTAATATCAAGAAGCATACCATAAGTATAATCATATTTAATAGTTTGCATGTTATCCTTATAGAATGCACATTGGATAAGCTCTACAGTGGAGCAACAATGTCCAAAGCCGCATAGTAGTGGCAAATTTTCTGGAGAGCAACAGGGCAACCATGGTGAGAATGTAGCAACCACGATGGCTTTGTAAAGATCCGAACTTTAATGGCCATGTAGATTTCGATATTGCTAGCGTGGTGTAAGTAGGATATCAACACTTTTTTTTTGTAAAGATATCGAAGACCATAATTATTTAATTTAATTTAATTTAAAATTTTAACTAACTGTTTAACCATCAGTTACGATTTTCAAAACTATAACTGCGCCTTTCGTTTCAGATTTTTAAACGGTTTTGCGATTTTTAACTATAATCTAATGATCGTTTTGTGAATATATTAATTTCATATAATAAGATACACATATAAGAAAATTTTCCAAGGTATATGAAAAATTGTGTTGGTCTTTAATTAAATTGCATGTTTATTATGTGATTGGTTAAATCAATTATTTAGATTCTGGGTTTACGATTTCAATATACTATTCCACCTAGAAAATTATAGAATATGAAAGTAAATATATGATAATAAAAGATTTTTGGTTATTCGGTTTTATTTTTATCTGAATCCACAACCTAATAGTTTAACCATCGGTTACACATTTCAAAACCACAACCTAATGGTATTAACCATAGTCATATAATTTGGTTTTTAATGAGTTCGCTTATCATTTATTTTGGTTTTTAACCATAACTGTTGTCATCATGGTGTCTCCTAGTGTGTTCTAAATAAACACACCTAAAAAGGCAAGACACGTACCGCAAGTGTACGGGTCGTCCAAGTAATATCCGGTAAACGGGATTTTGATCTCAGGGACGGATTAGGTATGATTAAAGTGTTATGCAATAAATAGAAATAGTTGCTTGAATGAAAAATTAAAAGTAAAGAAATAGATTTTTATTTTGTTTTTGTTTAAAGGACTAAAGTGCAAATAAAGTAAATATTAAAGTAGAATTAAAACTAATGCAAGAAAATAAATATGAAGAGACTAAAAGATGAGAGAATAGTACTTGAGTCACGCTAGGTTTCACCAAAATAAACTTAATCAATGCTTCATCTAAGGGACAAATTAGTAACTAGTAGTACTCGGGGTTCTAGAATCTCCTAACCCCCATCAGGGTGGACTTAAGAGCTATTCTCAGGTGTTACAAACCCCGTCAGGGCGATCATAATCCACCTTCGAATGTCAGGTTCTCTACCCAATTGAGATTAACTAAGTCCATCAGGATCAATAATTTCTATCTTACGTTTATTACCTATGTCAGTAATTAAACCCCCCGTCAAGATGATCACTTCCCCACCAAAGTGAATAGCCTAATTACTCAAACCTATGTCTAATTGATCAGATTAAATATAGTAAAATTAACTTACGATAACAAAGAATACTAAATTACTCAATTCGAATTAAATTATGAAAATCCCAAATCAGAAAGCATTAACTAAATAAATTAAGGTTCAACCCTTATAGCGATTCTCAAGCACTTAAGATGTTTATCTCATAACGGAAAATAAAACTAAAACAATGAAATTAAAAGACATAATATTTTACAGAAAGAAAATAAATAAATCTAATGAAGAGGTTGGGTTTGGCTTGAAATGGAGATATAGACAGTCTTCAGCTTCTAGCTTTCTTCCTTCCTGCTTGCTCTGACTTGAATCCTTAAGCCTCTTTGATAATTATATGAAGTGTGTATGAAAGAGGAGGTTAAGGGGTGTATTTATAGGTGTTAGGAACCTCTAGGTCGAATTTACTTGGAGTGGAAGACAAGTCAAGAACTCTTTAATTCGTAACCCTAAAATCTAGGAAAGGTAAGATTCTGCTGTTGATTTGATTTGGTCATATCTTTTTTAATACATATCCGTTTGAGGAGTTCCAATATATGAAACTGGTTGTCTCGGAAAGATATTTCTATTGGTGCAGACCACTCATCCATATTCCTAGCCAATATTTAGTTATGGAATTATCTTTGAAACGTGGCTGGAATTTCAGATTCATAAGACATCTTTATCTTTTCCTTCTTTGTATATATCTTTCCTTAATCTTCTTATTTCCATGTTAATCTTCTTTCCTTTACTTATTTATCTTGACTTGATCTCTAAATAATTACCATTTATCTTTTAAAGCTTCACATTAAATAACTAATTAAACCGCATATGCTTAAAAAGAATAAATCAATAATTCAAGAAATAGAAATAGGAAAGTACACTCTAAAAATAGAAACTCGAGTAAAAACACTTCCTAACACTCTGAAATACACTAAGACTTTATTCTCACTTCTCCTTCTTGGATTGGTCTTTCATGAAATTCAAGAACCTATATAACTTTGCACTAAAAATAGTCAAATTTACGCACAAAAGCTCAGAAAATGCAAATAGTTAAATTCCAAGGGGGAAAAGTGTAATATGACAAATTATGCATAAAAGTCTAGCCAATATGTCAATTATTTACCTAAAATGATGTCTCCAGAGGGCTAATATTTAGAACAAATAGGGAGACATCAAGACCCCCAACTCAAACCTTTGTCGGCCCGACAAAGTAAAATTAAAACAAAGGCCCCGTTTAGGTGAATGCAGAAGGTAGAATCTAGAAAATATTCCCAAAGCACAACTTAAAACAAGTCTCATACAGTTTAATCTAGGAATTAATATACACCTACACTTATCATGCAATATCAAATACAAAACAATATCAATCCAAAATTAATTTCTCTATGCTAGAAGGTTACGCTTATTACTTATCTCAAGATGGTGGCTATAGGGTGTTCCTCGATCTTTACTTGTTTTGAACGCTCCAATTAGCATACTCCCTATCAACTCACTGTGTATCTAGGAATCACGAGGTCTTTACGGTTTTAGCGTAGGCTGAAGGACGGTATGGTATGTATATTTGGTAAATTTGAAGTGAGCTTTTGGCTCTCTCCTCACTTACTATCAACAAACTGTCCAAGAGCTTGAGTTTACACTCGAATAACGTTCTCACTCAACCCAATTGACGCGCTTCATTAGCGTCCCCAAATTAACCCAATAAGCACTAAGGACGATTCACTTAAAAATTTCCACTTTGGCGGTCCGAATATATATTCTTTTCAAATCATTTATTCCCTTTTTTTTCTTTTTGTATAGCCATGACTCCCTTTTTGATGTTGAGATATCATGCTATTTTTCAATAGTTATGCCTTTTCATAACTTGAGCTCGTAGCTTCTTTTCCATTCACTATTACCCCGGCAAAGGGTTACAATATCATAAACCTGTGAATCGTCAAAATATATAGCCGAACACAATTGATAAGCTCAAAAATCCCAACCCAATAAATTCCCATAATAGTGGACCCACCACCCCAAACTCAAGCTCAAGACAGGAAGTCTCAGGATCGTGATTCAAGTGCGGGTCATATGGTCATGCCTAACAATCTAAAGGGATATTGGCTTATAATGTGGCGACAAAAGAAAGGCTTAAAGGATAAAAATTTGGCTAAGAAGGATAAAATTAATTCAGGGATAGACGGCAAAAAAGGATTCAAAGAACTACCTCTATCATTTTCCTATCTACACAACTTGCCTCTAGTTCATACCTAAGTGGGTTCTCTACTCATTTAGATCTCACGTTCTACAAACCACCCATTATCCTTAAGCACAAGTTTACTTCTTTTGCATTGTTCATTAATTCTTCCTATCAATTATCTCATGTTCGCATGCAATCAAAGTGTGTTTTATACCAACTCCTAAACTCAACTATTTTCTGTCATAAAATCATAAAAAGCATGCTTGATGGGGGCATTTAAAACACTCTACAGTCAAACGCAACCCTAAAAAAAATCTTTCTGAAAAGCATGTAAAACACAAAAAATTGGGATGAGGCAACGAACCCCACCCCAAACTCAAAAGTGAGTCGTGTCCCCACGACTCGAAAAAGACTCAATAAAGCAATTAAAATAAAAATTAAACTACCTAGTGCCTACCATAAATTAAGAAGAAGAATTACAACGAGGTACCTGGCCATAAAGATCCATCATATCCTCCTCCTTAGAAGAAGAATTATTATCAATATCCATGTTCAAAGTTACCTTACCCCTTGATGAATTCATCTTGGCAATTTCCTCCCAACGTGCTATGTTTTGTTTCCTTAGATGATCGATTTGTTGTTGAAATTTGCAAGCCCATGGGGGTGTGTAAGAATCACTTGGAGAAGAAGAAGAAGAACCTTGATCTTGGATTGGTGTCTTTTCTTTAGGCTTTGATGGTACCTTCATCCTAGCTTTGAATTTCTTGTGTAGTGGTTGTGCAGGTGCCTCTTCTTGTTGTTTCTTTTCAGGAGAGTCATCAAGATTGATGGCCTTTTCAATTGTAGAACAAGGCAAATTTCGGTGCTTCCCTAGAGTATAACACTTCCTCTTGTAATCCACAGTATCTGTTCTGTTTGTCATGGTTGAATTGACCCCAAACTCAAGTTACACCAAGGATAGGATAAAGTTAATAGAGATTGGTGTGGCTTGAGTTTCCTGCTTGGATTTTTTGAAGAAAGAAGGTTTCTTGATGAATCTTGGAAGAACTCTTGATAGCTTGATGAACTCTTGATGGTGTTTAATGGTTTTTTGTGATGAATTTGATGAAGAGGATGTGTTTATGGAAGATGGAGGAGAGAATTATGGATGTTATTGTGTTTGTTGTAGAGGTTTTATCAAGTTTCAAGGTGTTTTTATAAGGTTGGGAGCTGGAAAATTCGTATGGGGAAGGCTAGGGTTTCCTTGTGATGAGGTAAGAGTTGTATTAGGTAACAATCTCTTCAAAACCGACATTGCTGCGGTATACCGGAGGTATGGTGCGGTATACCGGACCGCTCATCGAGAAATTTTTCTCCTTTCGGCAATAAACCTGAGTCTCATACCCGTGTCACGGGTTTTTTCTCCTGCAGTATACCGGACCAGAGGCGCGGTATACCAGACCTGTCATGCTTCGATTTTCGACCTCTCGGCAATAAACCCGAATCACATACCCGTGTTACGGGTTTTCCATGGCGCGGTATACCGGACCAGAGGCGCGATATACCGGACCTGCCTGCGAATTTTTCCAAGTTGTTTCTTCCTTCGTTTCCTAGCACCCCAAACTCAATTCCTGCACCATTAACACACTACCTTTCTCATTTCTTTAAAAGTAGACACTAAAACTCGACACTAACTTAGAATTATACACTAGGAATTGAAAAACACAAAGCAATAAACTAATATACAATGAACTGGCTTTTGTTTAAAGTCGTTAAGCTCGACGGGTTACCTCTTGCATCACTTTTTCACATAACCTCCCTAGCAGTGAGTGAAGTCATCAATGTTTGCTACACGGAACGTGCATCCCTTAGCTTTTATTACCACCAATTGATCAGAGATAACCCTTGTGACCTTGAACGGTCCTTGCCAAGAACTCTTGGCTTTGCGCGCTTTCGGAGGGGGATCAGGCTTCTTTCATTGCAACCTCTTCGCATAAACTGAATGCCCTCTTCTTTCTTCCTTTCTTAGGTTCTTTTGGAACCTTTGTAGCACACACCTTTTCTTTCTTTTTAGCATGGTCAAGGTGTGGATTTTTTTTAGGATATGGAGGATTTATGTTAGGTGGTTTCTTTCTGAGCTCTTTTTCCTCCATTCCTAAGGTTCCCACAACCTTAGTTGGCTCTTGTTCAACCATATCTATTCGGAAGCACTCCTCCTTGGATTCTGGAAACTTCATTGGTCTGAACACATTAAACTTCACTTCCTCGTCTTGGATTCGCATAGTCAATTCTCCATTCTCTACATCAATTACAGTACGCCCCGTCGCTAGGAATGGTCTTCCCAAAATGATGGGGACATTCCTATCCGCGTCGTAGTCAAGTATAACAAAATCAACTGGAAAAATTAACGTACCTGCCTTGACGAGGACATTTTCTACTCTTCCCTCTGGATGCACGAGAGATCTGTCAGCCATTTGCAAGACCATAGAGGTTGGTCTTGCGTCTCCTATCTTCAGTGCATTTTTCTGACATATCGCAGTGCATTTTTCTGGCAAGCCTACCATTTCATTTTCAAGATACCGACGTTTGTTTGTGAGAGCTCTTTTCAGGAATTTCAAATACTTTGGTACCCCCTTGATAGCCTCTAAGAAAGGTGTATTAATATTGAGCTTACTCACCATGTTCATGAATCTTTCATATTCAGCCGTATCTCCTTTCTTCTGAACTCTAGAAGGGAATGGTGGAGGAGGACGGGTTTCTATAATATCCTTCTTCTTTGTCTTTTCCAGAGTCTTCTCCACTTCTACCACTTCAGGTTCTTCATCTTTTTCTTCCACCTCCTCTAACGGTTTTTCTTTTCTAGTTACTTCCTTTTCTTTCATAACCGAGAAAGGTGGTGGTGGAAGCTTCTTCCCAATTCTGAGTGTGATAGCGTTACAACTTTCATATTGCTTAGGAACCTCCATATCACTTGGAAGTTGGCCTTGACCTCAAACATTCAAACTATTGGTGATCTTTGATCTTTGATTCTCTAAGACTTTTAACGTAGCGGAATGTGAGTTTAATGTTTCATTCATCTTATTTTCTCTTGCGTGGGTGTCATCTATGAATCGAGATAGATGGTTTTCAATTTTATCTGCTCTCTTTTCAACATTAGTCATGTATTGCGTTACAGTAAGTGCTAATTCACTTGCGGTAATTTCGCCTTCTTGAGGTCGAGAGGGAAGTGCCTTCTGAGCTAATGTGTCGGCATAAGCATCTTGATCGGCTCTAGTTTGATTCTGTGATTTAAACTGGTAATTGTTCCCTTGAGGCCTTTGTTGATATGTTCCAGGATTGGCTGCCCCATGTGGATTCGAATACTGAAAGCCTGGATGATTTCTGTTTTGATTTCCATACCCTTGACCACCTGAATATTTACCTTTCTAATTAACGAAATAAATGGATTCTGGGTTGTTGGCACATTCTTCCCAACTATGATCATCTCCTCCACAACTAGAACATAATTCTGGTTCATTAACAACGTTTACCATAGCTTTATTCGACATAGATAATTGTTTCAGCTTGTTCTCAAGTGCGGAAATCTTAGCGTTCAAAGCAGATTCTGTATCCAAATTCAAAGTACCTCTTTCAGAAGCTCTAACCGATGATTTCGAGGATTGCCAACTCATTTCATTCTTCACAATTCGGTCCATGATAATCAGAGCTTGATCAGTTGTGACCATCATGAGACCACCTTGGCACATAGTATCGATTTTGTCTTTCGCAGCATCACCTAAACTTCGATAAAATATTCCAAGTTGTAATTCAAGAGAGTACCCATGTAATGGGCACTTGCGTAATAATGATTGAAAACGAGTCCATGCAACACCTACAGTTTCTCCTGGCTCTTTGTGAAAACTAACAATATCTAATTGCCCACTAAGTCGAACACTTTGAGGATAGTACATGTCGAATAAGGCTGTCTGAAGTTGATCCCAAGTCACAATCGCGTTGTGTGGTTGTTGGTCATACCACTCACTTGCTCCTCCGGTGAGGATGAATGGAAAGATATGAAAGTACATTTGTTCTTGGGTTACTCCAGGGGTGACATATGCATCACAGATTTGCATAAACTTGTACATAGCACGAATAGGATTTTCACGAGTTGTACCACTATACTGTCCCACGGTTGTAAACTGATTAATCATCCCCGCGTCTGGTCTGAATCGAATTCCTTGAATTGTGGGAGGACGGAGTCCTAGTGGTGAAGGTCCACGGTTGTTTGGTTGGAAGATTTGCGGTCCATGATCGTGAGGTACTCCACCATTATTATTGACTTGTTGTTGATTTCTGGGAGGAACTGGTAATTGGACTCCTACCGGTGGAATTGGTAATACTGGTGGAGCTATTGGAAGACCGTTTTCATCAAACTGAATAACAGGATCTTGAGTATTCAATTCTGCCATTGCTTCTTTTAATATTACTTGTTCTCTTGCTTCTTTATCTCTTTTGTTTTTCTCTCGAACTAGGCTTTCGGGATTATCAAGGATGATGATATCTCCAAGCATATACCAAAACCTGTAAATCTGAGAAAGCAAGAACAACACAAAGCGTAAAATTGAAAATAAAAAATGAAAACTAAACTAAAACTAGCAACTAAAACACTTACGGCTAACACCGTGGTCACACGCTACCGTTCCCGGCAGCGGCGCCAAAAACTTGGTGTCTCCTAGTGTGTTCTAAATAAACACACCTAAAAAGGCAAGACACGTACCGCAAGTGTACGAGTCGTCCAAGTAATATCCGGTAAACGGGATTTCGATCTCAGGGACGGATTAGGTATGATTAAAGTGTTATGCAATAAATAGAAATAGTTGCTTGAATGTAAATTAAAAGTAATGAAATAGATTTTTATTTTGTTTTTGTTTAAAGGACTAAAGTGCAAAGAAAGTAAATATTAAACTAGAATAAAAACTAATGCAAGAAAATAAATATGAAGAGACTAAAAGATGAGAGAATAGTACTTGAGTCACGCTAGGTTTCAACAAAATAAACTTAATCAATGCTTCATCTAAGGGACAAATTAGTAACTAGTAGTAGTCGGGATTCTAGATTCTCCTAACCCCCGTTAGGGTGGACTTAAGAGCTATTCTCAGGTGTTACAAACCCCGTCAGGGCGATCATAATCCACCTTCGAATGTCATGTTCTCTACCCAATTGGCTATAAGATTAACTAAGTCCGTCAGGATCAATAATTTCTATCTTACGTTTATTACCTATGTCGATAATTAAACACCCCGTCAAGATGATCACTTCCCCACCAAAGTGAATAGCCTAATTACTCAAACCTATGTCTAATTGATCAGATTAAATATAGTGAAATTAACTTACGATAACAAACAATACTAAATTACTCAATTCGAATTAAATTATGAAAATCCCAAATCAGAAAGCATTAATTAAATAAATTAAGGTTCAACCCTTATAGCGATTCTCCAGCACTTAAGAAGTTTAGCTCATAACGGAAAATAAAACTAAAACAATGAAATTAAAAGACATAATGTTTTAAAGAAAGAAAATAAATAAACCTAATGAAGAGGTTGGGTTTGGCTTGAATTGGAGATATAGACAGTCTCCAGCTCCTAGCTTTCTTCCTGCCTGCTTGCTCTGACTTGAATCCTTAAGCCTCTTTGATAATTATATGAAGTGTGTATGAAAGAGGAGGTTAAGGGGTGTATTTATAGGTGTTAGGAACCTCTAGGTCGAATTTACTTGGAGTGGAAGACAAGTCAAGAACTCTTTAATTCGTAACCCTAAAATCTAGGAAAGGTAAGATTCTGCTGCTGATTTGATTTGGTAATATCTTTTTCAATACTTATCCGTTTGAGGAGTTCCAATATATGAAACTGCTTGTCTCGGAAAGAGCTTTCTATTGGTGCAGACCACTCGTCCAGCTTCCTATCCAATCTTTATTTATGGAATTATCTTTGAAACGTGGATGGAATTTCATATTCATAAGGCATCTTTATCTTTTCCTTCTTTGTATATATCTTTCCTTAATCTTCATATTTCCATGTAAATCTTCTTTCCTTTACTTATTTATCTTGACTTGATCTCTAAGTAATTTCCATTTATCTTTTAAAGCTTCACATTAAATAACTAATTAAACCGCATATGCTTAAAAAAAATCAATAATTCAAGAAATAGAAATAGGAAAGTACACTCTAAAAATAGAAAGTCGAGTAAAAACATTTCCTAACACTCTAAAATACACTAAGGCTTTATTCTCACTTCCCCTCCTTGGATTGGTCTTTCATGAAATTCAAGAACCTATTAAACTTTGCACTAAAAATAGTCAAATTTACGCACAAAAGCTCAGAAAATACAAATAGTTAAATTCCAAGGGAGAAAAGTGTAATATGACAAATTATGCATAAAAGTCTAGCTAATAAGTCAATTATTCACCTAAAATGATGTCTCCAGAGGGCTAATATTTAGAACAAATAGGGAGACATCACATCCCTAGGTGTGCGGTTCCCATTAGAATTTTTATGAAGGATCCATGGTCTCGTGTAACAGTAGAGGTTCTTAAATATTATACATTTAATGAAGGTTCCATGACTTTAAGTGTAGCTTCCTATATCTTCGTGCAATCATGTAGGTTCCATGGTTGTTGTGTTGTTCACGGAAAAAACCTAGATCTGGTTGGAAATGATTATGATGTTACCGATTCCATCATGATGATGTCATGGCAATCTCTATCTTTTTTAATTATAAACGAGTAATATTTCTGTTTATCCTTCAATTTAATATTTTTTTCATGTAAATTAAGTGTAATTTTGAATTTGTTATAATCTTTATTTCAAATTTTTGCAATTACTAAATGTTTTAGGAAAATACTCAGAGATTTACTCAATATATTCAAATATTTTTGAGCATATCTCGAGTAAGTTAGAGCTTACTCAAAAACTTTTTGAACATAAGAAAAGACTTTCAAAATCAAAATTTTTTTATACTTAAAGACTCGTATACTTAGAGATTTTTCTGCTTTCTCCGTTTTATCCATGAATTGTTGTTTTAAACTATTGAATTTCTCATTGATTCGATAAATTCTATTAATGGATGAAAAATGAGAGATTTTAAATTATGGGAAGAGAGAGGCGAAGAAATGATGGTAGGTTTGTAGGTTTTTTTTTTCTTGGTATAAAGGTTTTAGGTTGATAAAATCTTTCTTTTGGGCTTTTTTTTCAATTTTGTTGGGTTTAAACTATTGAGTTTTAAGTATATGTTTGACAAGGCCGGTTTGAAAGTTCTTATATACATTTTGATTAGGTTTCTTGATTTTTGATCCCAAATCATTTGGAGAGAGGTAAATTCTTGTAATACTTGTTTGGTGGTAAATAAGATCTGCCTCAGAAGAATAACTCGTTGCAGTGTTAAGATCATCATATACTGATCCAGGACTACCAATTGGTGAACCCGTTCTCATATCGTGAGAATCCAAATTTAGTTGTTTTGTTTTTGTCGTGGAGTTGCTCATAACCTGCAATAAAAAAAAACGAACATCAAAACCATATATTCTAAACTTTCCAACAATCCCATTTGATGAATTATATACACCTTGTAGCTTTCATTATCATCGACAGAAGATGAATACTAAGACCTCATTCTGGTCACTGATAAACCTGTAAGAATAGCAGTTTGTATCCAAATTAATGATCAATTATTGAAATAATCCAAAATATCAATAACAAAAAAGATTTAGGGACTTAATATGATATACCAAACATGTTATTTAAGGTCCTTAATTTATGTATTATCTTTATTTGAGCGTACATCACCAAGCTCAACAGTGTAAACACGTTCCGTAAATTTAAGAGTGTTTATTGTTTCTCCAGTAGCAGATGGATTTGGACTAATGCGAACAAACATAAGCGTCTTAGCTTACCCTCCTAACAAATCAAAATATAGAAATTAATTCCTAAAACACCCCCTGAACTAACACATAACGCTAATCTTACCAAGTGCATCCTGTTGCAACTGCGTAAGCTTGCTATTCCTGCACGGAACATGTGCATTCTTTTGCGCAAGAGCAGCTATAGAATCACCTAAAGTTGAAAGAGATTTATTGATATATGTAGTCTCCTTTAAATTATCCCAACTACGTCAGATTTATCAACTCTTTAACTTCTGGCTAAATCCACTAAATGCATACATCCACGAAGAATAAGAATTATACCAGAAGTGAGGTCTCTTCCTTGAACATGAACAGTCAAGCAACTATAGATACATACGTTACATACATATTAAAATTATTCAATATATATTATCAAAAAAATGGTAATTTCACCATTAAAAAATGTAAATATGTTTCTTGAGATGACTACTTTGAGCATTCATTGATGTTGAACTAACTACACGATTCTTATGTCCGAGGTTCATTAAATTCATAACATCATATGTAGATAGTAGATAGAACAGGTAATAGATTCGCATCCGGGACATTATTACCGTTATGGAAATTATTACGGATTTCTAACGTGTTTAGGAGTTAAGAAAATGCATGATTAAGTAATTTATATATATTGAAAATAAAGAAAGTTGATAAGAAAAAGATTTTTTTTTATCAGACCATCAGAGACTATAAGATCTCTAACTTTCTCGTTGTGTATTTCCAACATCTGAGCAGAGACTTCATAAGCAACTACGTCTTTCCTTTCTTATGTGATTTGATAGAAATCACCTCATCCTCTGTAATTTACTCCCATGGTTTCCTCTGTTAGATGATTCGGACTGGTCTGTTAAAAAATAAATAAAATTTAGTTACACAAATACTTAATATTTGCACAGTAACACGTTAAACATTACCATTCTAAAAGTTTTATATAATCTGTGATCTAAGTGGAAGAATGGAAAATTATTAATATTGTTAAACCAAAGAGCAAGAAGAAGGTTGATAAGAAGGCATAAAATGAAAGAGTCGTGATCCGCTCACCATTTGGACCCTTAATCTTATACACTGTGAGTTTTAGGTGAAGTTACTAAAAAGCACTAAAACTTAAAATGACATGAAAAATGTTTGTTGTTCACCTTAAACTAAGGAAAGGGATCTAAGCCCTTGAATGAGAGGTACCCATGTCGTTCAGTATAAGTTCTTCTTAAATTACACAACCCAAGGTATAATTTTTTTATTAATTGCGTATACATTACTTTAAATGATTGCGTTTTCGAGTACTTATATGCAACAATCGAATGGACTGATAAATGGGTGCATTATTTTTGGGATGAATTTGCCATGGTGCTATGTTCATGGAATACGGGAGGTGATAAAAGTATAGCTAGGGTTCATAAAAAAAACACGGAAAGTATTACTGAATTATCCCTAACTAACCGTGGCAAACATACAACAAACTGGAGTAGGATTTTTGAAAACCGAGCAATCAAGCCGACAACCACAGTTTTTTTAAGCACTCTCTTAATCTGATATTCAATAGTCATATCACCAACTCAAATTCTCTTCTAAATCTCAATCAATACAACAAAAAAACCATGTCTAACCCGAAAATATATCATCCAGATCACTTATCTCATCCCAAAAATTAATACTACAAAACCCATAAATGATCTAACAAAAACACAACATTTAGCTTTGATAACCATTCCAACGAAAAAAACTTATATAATCACCAATGAATAAATAATACTGGCAAGATCAAAAGTTAGAAGTTGAACAACTTAAATACAAACTAAATATAGTAATGCATACAACACAATTGAGTGGAATATTTTTTGAGATAATTACATAGGAACTTAATTGATCCCCATAAGAAGAATGTAGACGCAGAGAAGAACTGCCCTAAACCTAACATAAATGCTGCAGAAGTAAACTCTTTCGTGCTTTTAAATCCTTGTTGAAATGCCATGATCCACGACCTTAGCTTGACTTTTCCTTTGGGAACAAAATATGATGGTATTCTAAGTTATCACATGGATGAATGACACCTTAGCTTGACTTACCATTATAGCGCTCCCACTATACTTCATTGATGCCTGCACCTTGACAAAAAGACAAAGGAACGACTTTATTAACAGCTGAAGAAAGATTTTCCATATATTATTAAGTAAAAGAAGTTAAATATAGAATAACGAGAACTTAAAATACATTAGATTAGCAATCACTAAAAGATGCACGGAAAGTAAATATAATAATACATTTTTTAATTTAGCATGAAAATGGGTTAGCATTAAAACACGCCCTATAAAAAGATTCTTCTTTCTGATAAACAAATCACATGAAAGATAAGTCTTTTCAATAGAGTAAAACAATAAACTACAACAAAATAATTTTTAATAACTATATTTTCTTACATCATCATCTGATAGGGCACCAACGAGTGGTATGCCCATATCTTCTACAACAGGAATGGTGGAGGTGGTATGACTGGTCATTGGAGTGTATTTGAGATCGTTGGTGAATGTTACAGGTGTGGAAAACCTAGGCATTATGCTAGAGAATCCGAGAAAAACTCTGTTGCTAATGATGTTGAGTGTTACCTGTGTAAGAAGACTGGTCATTAATCTAGGGAATGTAAGGAGAGTGTTGTTGTTGTTAATAGTGGTGAATGTTACAGGTGCTGGAAACCCGGTCACTATTTTGAAACAACCAAAAACGAAGATGGATAGAATATTTTGGCACTTCTTGCAACGAACTGTATCTTGTTGAGGTACACGGAGTATCACCAGTTTGACATTTTGCAATATAGGGAAAATTACTATAAGTGGGTTTTAAGGTATTGTATTGATCTCAGAAAGTTCGGTATAGCTGAAGATATGTGGTTTGGGAGGTCACGTGGAGTTAGAATATTAAGTTTAAGGTTTTCTGAAAAAGAGAAAGAAGAGCGAGAAGGTGATGGCGTGTTACGAATTGTGATAGCGACACCTGAGATGGTTTACCAATGTACGAGATTACATTAACCGTTAAAAATTAAAGAAAATGTAATAACCGTAAATCCCTATTATATGAATTTTCTTTAGAATTTCAGTTTTTCGTTATTATTTTATACTGAATGCCCATAACTTCTACCTTACACAATTGTTTGCACAAATGAGGACATGTCAAAATGCACAGGAAACTCGGATATTAATAATTAACTAAAATTTATACAATATTAACAATAAACATCTTTTCAATACCATATAAATTCACAATTTCTTGTCGGGAACTGACTCTGTATCTAAGTAGTTGAGTCATGTATAATGGAAATAAACATGCCAAAATTACTAGATTCAAATATGTGATACAGACCATGATCCATAATGCAGAAATGGAAAAGTATAATAATATTGACACAAATCAATCATCACATGCATATTTACTACATCCATTATTAAGCAAAAACATTCTAAGAATGTAGGTCTTCAAATTGTAATGTTTTTTGATTAAGTCGTGTATGAGCTTTACTCAACACACATGTCATAATATATGTGTACTCTACTATTTTTATTCAAGTTAACCTAGTAATTTAAGTGAAACCCAGTAGCACCATAGTAGCATGCATCAAAACTTAGTAATCAAACAATATAATAAGGCTCAAGAATAAAAAAAATTAAGACTTTCTTAGAGTACATATATTAAAACAAATTTTTGATAGCTATTTATCCTTTGTGTGCAATAATGTCAAAAAGGAAAAGAGATTTCGTTAAAACACATATATTAACACATTGAAAAAAAATTAGTTTATGAAATTTTTTATTACCTGGTTATTTTAAGCTTTAATGCTTTGATAGGAGCTTTCATAAAAGCAAAACACCAAAAGTCCTGATATCAATAAAACAATATAGTGAGGTAAAAAATTCGATAACAACCCATAAATACAATAGATCGAAGTACAAAGGGTTTTATATAACACTTATTACTTACAAATATCATTCTCTATTGAAATGACATGACCAACGAAACCTGTGAAGTAAACAACTTAATTAGAAATGCATGAAATAAATAAAACATTCTAAATAAAAACTTAGATATTTACTTAAAATTCAATTTGAAATTTCGACAAATTATAAAATTCTAATAGAAAACAACAATCACCAACAATTTAAAGTTAAACTTTTACAGCTTATAACACATCCATAATGTTGCACAATTTACTGCTTTATAAACCTAATCAATAATTTATTTTCAATTTCCCAATCACTACTATTAATATCAGCTTACATATCAAACCGACATTTTTTATAGAAAATTATAATAATAATTGAAAATAATTGAAATATTCAAGTTTTATTGTACAATTTAAAAAATACATAAATTGTAAAAAAACATGATAAATCAGATTAAAATAATTATCTATTGCATAATATTTCAAAGTGTCTATGATATATCAACAACATCTTTGAACAATTGCATCATATGTTTGTAACTCTGAAGTAAACTGATTTTGATGTCCGTTTTTCTTTTTCTTTCTCTTTATTTTATATATTGTCCCCTCTTTATCCATGAATGGTTGTTCGAAACTGTTTAATTATTCACTGAATTGATAAATACTAGTAATGGATGAAAAGTGAAAGTTTTTAAAATATGGGAAGAGAGAAAGGCCAAGAATTGATAATAGGTTTTTAGGTTGTTATTTTTTTTGTTTGAAGGTAAGGTTTTAGGTTATTAAAATATTTTTTTGGGCTTTTTTTTTTCAATTTCATTGGGCTTAAACTATTGAGTTGAAGTGAATGTTTGACAGGGCCGGTTTGAAAGTTTTTTTTTTGAAAAAGCGTTTCAAAATATTTTTAAATGTTTAAAAGTATTTTTTTACAATAGAAAACATTTTATTTAGGAAACGTACTAAATATGTTATTGTTAATATAATTGGGGTATGTGTATTAATATAATTGGTGTAGGATCATCCAATATTGGATGGAAGAATTTTTCTATTGTTAAAAAACACTTAAAGTTATTATATATTTCAAAATTATTTTTAATAATTTTTTTAAAATTTTAATTTTATTCAAAAAATATTTTTTACTCTAAATACTCACTTCAAACTACACCCAATTTTGATAGAAAGGCATGGCTAATCAACACGCAATTACACGTGGTCCGTGTTATTTGGGTCAAGCCTAAGCTAGTGATGGTTTAGGTTGCGGGATTTTTTCCATCCAGGGTGCCACATTCATGGAGACTCTTGGATTGGTTTTCCACAACTTTATTTTCATGATTTAGGTGGCTCGCATTTCTTTCGCGGCTATAGTAGTAATCTCTTTTCCTTTATTTCTAATTTTGTAAGATATTTCGGTTCACCAGATTATCTCTTGCCTACACATGACTCAGCAGCAGTTGGAAAAGTTACTTTATCCAAAAATTCCAATATGTGTATATTTTTTATCACGAAGCATACCATAAGTATAATCATATTTAATAGTTCGCATGTTATCCTTATAGAATGTGCATTGGATAAGCTTTACGGTGCAGCAACAATGTCCAAAGCCGCATAGCATTGGCGAGATTTTTAGAGAGCAACAGGGCAACCATGGTGAGCAAGGAGCAACCACGATGGCTTTGTGTAGATCCGAGCTTTAATGGCAATGTAGATTGCGATATTTCCGACGTGGTGTAAGTAGGATGGCAACAGTTAATTTTTTTGTGAAGATATCGAAAACCATAATCATTTAATTCAATTTAAAATTATAACTAACTTATTAACAATAGGTTACGATTTTAAAAACCATAAGCGTACCTTTTCATTTCTGATTTTTAAAGGTTTTTGCGATTTTTAACTATAACCAGCTGATAGTTTTGTAAATATATTAATTTCAAAAAATAAGATCACGCATATAAGAAATTTTTCCATGATATATAAAAGTTGTGTTGGTCTTTAATTAAATTGCATATTTATTATGTAATTGGTTAATTCTAGTATTTAGATTTTGGTTTTAAAATTTTACTATACTATTTTACCAAGAAAAATTATAGAATACGAAAATACATATATGATAATAAACGATTTTTGGTTATTCACTTTTCTTTTTATATGAATCTACAACCTAATAGTTTTAACCATCGTTACATATTACAAAACTATAACCTAATGATTTTAACCATAGTTATATAATTTGGTTTTTTATGAGTTTGCTTATCATTGATTTTGATTTTTAACCATAACCATTTTCATCCCTAGATGTCAGGTTCCCATTAGAGTTTTAATGAAAGATCCATGGTCTCGTGCAAAAGTAGAGGTTCTTAAATCTTTAATATTTAATGGAGGTTCCATGACTTTGAGTGTAGCTTCCTATATCTTCGTGCAATCACGGAGGTTCCATGGTTGTTGTTCACGAAGAAAAACCAGATCTGGTTGGAAATGATGATGACGTTATCGATGCTATCATGCTAATGTCATGGTAATCTCTATCTATTTATTTGAATTTTAATCTTCTTTAATTGTAAATGAGTAATATTCTGTTTATTCTTTAACTTTAAATTTATTTCATCTAAATTAAGAGTTAATTTTGTATTTATTATAATTTTTTTGTCAAATTTGTGCAATTACTCAATGTTTTTGGAACATACTCAGAAATTTACTCATTATATTCAAATATTTAATTGAATCTGTGATCTAAGTGGAAGAATGCACAATTATTAATATTGTTAATCAAGGGAGCAAGAAGAAGGTTGAGAAGAAACCACAAAATGAAAGAGTCGTGATCCGTTCACCATTTGGACCCTTAATCTTATACCCGGTGAGTTTTAGGCGAATTTACTAAAAAGCACCAAAACTTAAAATGACATGAAAAGTGTGTGTTGTTCACCTTAAACTAAGGAAAGAGAATTAAGCCTTAAATGAGAGGTACCCATGTTGTTTAGTATAAGTTCTTCTTAAATGACACAACCCAAGGTATAAATTTTTTACTAATTGCATATACATAAAAAACATGGAGAGTATTAATAAATTATCCCCAACAAATCGTGGCAAACATACAAATCAACTGGAGTAGGATTTTTGGCAAACGAGCAGTCAAGCCGACAACCATAATTTTTCTGAGCACTCTCTCAATCTGATATTCAATAGTCATTTAGCCAACTCAAATTCTCTTTCAAATACCATTCAATACAATAAAAAATCCATCTCCAACCCAAAAATAGATCATGCACATCACTTATCTCATACCAAATTAATACTTACACAACCTTATAAATGCTATATAACAAAAACACAATAGTTAGCTTAGATAATCATTCCAATAAAAGAAACCTTTGATAATCACCAATGAATAAATATTACTTGGAAGATCAAAAGCTAGAAGTTGAACAACATAAATACAAACGAAATAAAGTAATGCATACAATACAATTGAGTGGAATATTTTTTGAGATAATTACAAAGTCACTTAATTAATCCCCATAAGAAGAATGTAAATGCGGAGAAGAACTACCCTAAACCTAACATTATTGCTGCACAAGTAATCTCTTCCATGCTTTTAAAGCCTTGTTGAAATGTCATGATCCACGAACTTAGCTTGACTTTTCCTTTGGGAGAAAAATATGATGGTAGTATAAGTTATCGCATGGATGAATGACACCATAAAACCGAACAATTGATTATTGCAAGACTTACCATTATAGCGCTCCCACTATACTTCATTGGATGCCTGAACCTTGACAAAAGACAAAGGAACAACTTTATTAACACCTGAAGAGAGATTTTCAATCATTAAGCATAAGAAGTTAAATATGGAATAACAGAACTTAAAATACATTAGATTAGCAATCACTAAAAGATGCACGGAAAGTAAATATAATAATACCTTTTCTGATTTAGCATGAAAATGGGTCAGCATTAAAACACGCCCTATAGAAACATTCTTCTTTCTGATAAACAAATCACATGAAATATAAGTCTTTTCAATAGAGTAAAACAATAAACTACAACAAAATAATATTTAATAATTATATTTTCTTACATCATCATGGGGCACCAAAGAGAGGTATGCCCATAACTTGTACAACAGGAATGGTGGAGGTGGTATGACTAGTCATTATGCTACGGAGTGTATTGAGATCGTTGGTGAATGTTACAGGTGTGGAAAACCTAGGCATTATGCTAGAGAATGCAAGAAAAACTCTGTTGCTAATGATGTTGAGTGTTACATGTGTAAGAAGTCTGGTAATTTTTCTAGGGAATGTAAGGAGAGTGTTGTTGATGTTAATGGTGGTGAATGTTGCAAGTGCTGGAAACCCGATTACTATTTTGAGAAGACTAAAAACGAAGATGGATAGAATATTTTGGCACTTCTTGCCACGAACTGTATCTTGTAGAGGCACACAGAGCTGAGTATCACAAGTTTGACATTTTGCAATATAGGGAAAATTACTTTAAGTGGGTTTTAAGGTATCGTATTGATCTCAGAAAGTTCGGTATAGCTGAAGATATGTGGTTTGGGAGGTCACGTAAGTTAGAATATTAAGTTTAATGTTGTCTGAAAAAGAGAAAGAAGAGTGAGAAGGTGATGGCGTGTTACGAATTGAATAGCGACACCTGAGATGATCTACCAATGTACGAGATTACATTAACCGTTAAAAAATAAAGAAAAAGTAATAACCGTAAATCCCTATTATATGATTTTTCTTTAGAATTTCAGTTTTTCGTTATTATTTTATATTGAATGCCCATAACTTCTACCGTACACAATTGTTTGCACAAACAAGGACATGACCAAATGCCCAGGAAACTTGGATATTAATAATTAACTAAAATTTATACAATATTAACAATACACGACTTTTCAATACCATCAAAATTCACAATTTCTTGTCGGGAATTGACTCTGTATCTAAGTAGTTGAGTCATGTATAATAGAAATAAACATGCCAAAATTACTAGATTCAAATATTAGATACAAACCATGATCCATAATGTAGAAATGGAAAAGTATGATAATATTGACACAAATCAATCGTCACATGCATATTTACTATGTCCATTATTAAGCAAAAACATTCTAAGAATGTAGGTCTTCAAATTGTAATATTTTTTTTGAAGTTGTGGTATGAGTTTTACTCAACACACATGTTATAATATATGTGTACTCTACTATTTTTATTCAAGTTAACTTAGTAATTTAAGTGAAACCCAGTAGCACCATAGTAGCATGCATCAAAACTTAGTAATCAAACAATATAATAAGACTCAAGAATAAAAAAAATTAAGACTTTCTTAGAGTACATATATCAAAACAAATTTCTGATAGCTGTTTATCCTTTGTGTGCAATAATGTCAAAAAGGAAAAGAGATTGCGTTAAAGCACATATATTAACACAGTGAAAAAATTTAATTTATGAAAAATTTCATTACCTGGTTATTTTAAGCTTTAATGCTAAAAGCAAAACAGTAAAAGTCCCGATATCAATAAAACAATATAGTGAGGTAAAAAATTCGTTAACAACCCATAAATACAATAGATCCAAGTACAAAGGGATTCATATAATACTTATTAAACAACTCAATCAGAAATACATGAAATAAATAAAACATTCTAAATAAAAACTTAGAGATTTACTTTAAATTCAATTTAGAATTTCAACAAATTATAAAGTTCTAATAATAAACAACAATCGCCAACAATTCAAAGTTAAATTTTTAACGCTTATAACTCATCCATAATGTAGCACAATTTACTGCATTATAAACCTAATCAATAATTTATTATCAATTTCCCAAGCACTACTATTAATCTCAGATTACATATCAAACAGACATTTTTTATAGAAAATTATAATAATATAATTGGAAACAATTCTAAAATTCAAGTTTTATTTTACAATTTAAAAAATACATAAATTGTAAAAAAACATGATAAGATTGATAAGAATAATTATCTATTTCATAATATTTCAAAGTGTTAATGATATAGAAACAACATCTTTGAAGAATTGAAGTATCTGTTTGTAACTCTGAAGTAAACTGATTTTGATATCTGTTTTTCTTTTTTTTTCTCTTTCCTTTATCTATTTTCCCCTCTTTATCCATGAATGGTTGTTAGAAACTGTTGAAATTATCACTGAATTGATAAATACTAGTAATGGATGAAAAGCGAAAAGTTTTTAAAATATGGGAAGCGAGAGAGGGCGAAGAATTGATGGTAGGTTTTTAGGTTGTTATTTATTTTTTGGTCTGAAGGTTTTAGATTATTAAAATCCTTTTTTGGGATTTTTTTTTCAATTTAATTGGGCTTAAACTATTGAGTTTTAAGTGAATGTTTGACAGAGCTGGTTTGAAAGTTCTTTTTTTGAAAAAGCGTTTAAAAATATTTTTATTTAAAAGTATTTTTTACCCTAGAAAACATTTTATTTAAGAAACGTACTAAATATGTTACTGTTAAAAAAACACAGTTATTATGAATTTCAAAATTATTTTTAATAATTTTTTAAAATTTTAATTTTATTCTAACAATATTTGTTTACTCTAAAATACTCACTTCCAAAATAGGCATAAATTTTATACAAAGGAATAGCTAATCAACACGTGATTACACGTGGTCCGTGTTATTTGGGTCAAGCCTAAGCTAGTGATGGTTTAGGTTGCGGGATTTTTACCATCCAGGGTGCTACATTCATGGAGACTCTTAGATTGGTTTTCCACAACTTTATTTTTACTATTTAGGTGGCTCGCATTTTATTAAAGGCTATAATAGTAATCTCTTTTCCTTTATTTATTATGTTTTAGTTCACCAGATTATCTCTTGCCTACACATGATTCACGAGCAGTTGGAAAAGTTACCTTATTAAAAAATTCCAAGATGTGTTTTATTTTTAATATCAAGAAGCATACCATAAGTATAATCATATTTAATAGTTTACATGTTATCCTTATAAAATGTGCATTGTATAATCTTTACGGTGGAGGAACAATGTCCAAAGCCGCATAGCAGTGGCGAGATTTTTGGAGAGCAACAGGGCAACCATGGTGAGCAAGGACCAACCACGATGGCTTTGTGTAGATCAGAGCTTTAATGGCAATGTAGATTGCGATATTTCCAGCGTGGTGTAAGTAGGATGGAAACAGATAATTTTTTTGTAAAGATATCGAAAACCATAATCATTTAATTCAATTTAAAATTATAACTAACTGTTTAACAATAGGTTGCGATTTTCTAAACCATAACCGTACCTTTTCGTTTCAGATTTTTAAATGTTTTTGCGATTTTTAACTATAACCAACTGATAGTTTTGTAAATATATTAATTTCATAAAAAAGATCACGCATATAAGAAATTTTTCCAAGATATATAAAAATTGTGTTGGTCTTTAATTAAATTTCATATTTATTATGTAATTGGTTAATTCTAATATTTAGATTTTGGTTTTAGAATATCAATATACTATTTTATCCAGAAAAATTATAGAATATGAAAGTACATATATGATAATAAACGATTTTTGGTTATTCAGTTTTATTTTTATATGAATCCACAACCTAATAGATTTAACCATCGTTACACATTACAAAACTATAACCTAATGGTTTTAACCATAGTTATATAATCTAGTTTTTAATGAGTTCGCTTATCATTGATATTGGTTTTTAACCATAACCATTTTCATCCCTAAGTGTCAGGTTCCCATTAGAGTTTTAATGAAGGATCCATGGTCTCGTGCAAAAGTAGAGGTTCTTAAATCTTTAATCTTTAATGGAGGTTCCATGACTTTGAGTGTAGCTTCCTATATCTTCGTGCAATCATGGAGGTTCCATGGTTGTTGTTGTTCACGAAAAAAACCAGATTTGGTTGGAAATGATGATGACGTTAGCGATGTCATCATGCTGATGTCATGGTAATCTCTACCTTCTTTTATTTGAATTTTAGTCTTTTTTTTAATTATAAATGAGTAATATTTCTGTTTATCCTTTAACTTTAAATTTTTTTCTTCTAAATTAAAAGTTAATTTTGTATTTATTAGAATTGTTTTGTCAAATTTGTGCAATTACTCAATGTTTTTGGAACATACTCAGAGATTTACTTAATATATTCAAAGATTTTTTAGCATATCTTGAGAAAATTTAAGCATACTCAAAAACTTTTTAGAACATACTTAAAGACTTTCAAAATCAGAAATTTTTTATACTTAAGACTCTTATACATAGAGATTATTCCGAGTAAGCCCCGACGGTGGTGTCGTTGATGGTCGACGGTGAATAATGTTAATACTCAATTACTTTCTTATAAGATTTGAAATAAATCACCTTATGCTCCATAATTTGAAAAAATAAATAAAATTTAGTTACAAAAATACTCAGTATTTGCACAGTAACACGTAAAACATTACCATTCCAAAAGTTTAATTGAATCTGTGATCTAAGTGGAAGAATGCAAATTTATTAATATTGTCAATCAAGGGAGGAAGAAGAAGTTTGATAAGAAGGCACAAAATGAAAGAGTCGTGATCCGCTCACCATTTGGACCCTTAATCTTATACCCGGTGAGTTTTAGACGAAGTTACTAAAAAGCACCAAAACTTAAAATGACATAAATAGTGTGTGTTGTTCACCTTAAACTAAGGAAAGGGATTTAAGCCCTTGAATGAGAGGTACATATGTTGGTTAGTATAAGTGCTTCATAAATGATACAACCCAAGATATAAATTTTTTACTAATTTCATATACATAAAAAACATGGAGTGTATTAATGAATTATCCCCAACTAATCATGGAAAAGATACAAATCAACTGGAGTAGCCGACAACCACATTTTTTTAAGCACTCTCTCAATCTTATATTCAATTGACATTTCACCAACTCAAATTCTCTTTCAAATCTCAATCAATACAATAAAAATTCCATCTCCAACCCAAAAATATATCATGCACATCACTTATCTCATCCCAAAAAAATACTAACACAACCTTATAAATGCTATATAACATAAACACAACAGTTAGCTTAGATGATCATTCCAACAAAAAAACCCTTTGATAATCAACAATGAATAAATATTACTGGCAAAATCAAAAGCTAGAAGTTGAACAACATAAATACAAACGACATATCGTATTGCATATAACACAACTGAGTGGAATATTTTTTGAGATAATTACAAAGGAACTTAATTGATCCCCATAAGAAGAATGTAGATGCGGAGAGGAACTACCCTAAACCTAAGATTGTTGTTGCACAAGTTAACTCTTCTGTGCTTTTAAAGCCTTGCTGAAATGTCATGATCCACGACCTTAGCTTGACTTTTCCTTTGGGAGAAAAATATGATGGTAGTATAAGTTATCACATAGATGAATAACACCATAAAACCAAAGAATTGATTATTGGAAGACTTACCATTATAGCGCTCCCACTATATTTCATTGGATGCCTGAATCGTGACAAAAAGACAAAGGAACAACTTTATTAACACCTGGAGAGAGATTTTCCATATATTATTAAGCATAAGAAGTTAAATATGGAATAACGAGAACTTAAAATACATTAGATTAGCAATCACTAAAAGATGCACGGAAAGTAAATATAATAATACCTTTTCTGATTTAGCATGAAAATGGGTCAGCATTAAAACATGCCCTATAGAAAGATTCTTCTTTCTGATAAACAAATCACATGAAATATAAGTCTTTTCAATAGAGTAAAACAATAAACTACATCAAAATAATATTTAATAATTATATTTTCTTACATCAGTATGGGGCACCAAAGAGAGGTATGCCCATAACATCTACAACAGGAATGGTGGAGGTGGTATGACTGTCATTATGCTAGGGAGTATATTGAGATCCTTGGTGAATGTTACAGGTGTGGAAAACGTAGGCATTATGCTAGAGAATTTAAGAAATACTCTGTTGCTAATGATGTTGAGTGTTACATGTGTAAGAAGTCTGGTAATATTTCTAGGGAATGTAAGGAGAGTGTTGTTGATGTTAATGGTGGTGAATGTTGCAGGTGCTGGAACACGGTCACCATTTTGAGAAGACTAAAAACGAAGATGGATAGAATATTTTGGCACTTCTTGCAACGAACTGTATCTTTTTGAGGTACATAGAGCTAAGTATCACTAGTTTGACATTTTGCAATATAGGGAAAATTACTAGATGTGGGTTTTAAGGTATCGTATTGATCTCAGAAAGTTCGGTATAGCTGAAGATATGTGGTTTGGGAGGTCACGTGGAGTTAGAATATTAAGTTTAATGTTGTCTGAAAAAGAGAAAGAAGAGTGAGAAGGTGATGGCGTGTTACGAATTGAATAGCGACACCTGAGATGATACACCAATGTACGAGATTACATTAACCGTTAAAAAATAAAGAAAAAGTAATAACCGTAAATCCCTATTCTATGATTTTTTCTTTAGAATTTCAGTTTTTCGTTATTATTTAATATTGAATGTCCATAACTTCTATCATACACAATTGTTTGCACAAACGAGGACATGACCACAGGAAACTCGGATATTAATAATTAACTAAAATTTATACAATATTAACAATAAACGACTTTTCAATACCATCAAAATTCACAATTTCTTGTAGGGAATTGACTCTGTATCTAAGGAGTTGAGTCATGTATAATAGAAATAAACATGCCAAAATTACTATATTCAAATATTAGATACAAACCATGATCCATAATACAGAAATGGAAAAGTATAATAATATTGACACAAATCAATCGTCACATGCATATTTACTACGTCCATTATTAAGCAAAAACATTCTAAGAATGTAGGTCTTCAAATTGTAATATTTTTTTATTAAGTTGTGGTATGACTTTTACTCAACACACGTGTTATAATATATGTGTACTCTACTATTTTTATTCAAGTTAACTTAGTAATTTAAGTGAAACCCAGTAGCACCATAGTAGCATGCATCAAAACTTAGTAATCAAATAATATAATAAGGCTCAAGAATAAAAACAATTAAGACTTTCTTAGAGTACATATATCAAAACAAATTTCTGATAGCTATTTATCCTTTGTGTGCAATAATGTCAAAAAGGAAAAGAGATTTCGTTAACGCACATATATTAACATAGTGAAAAATATTTAATTTATGAAAATTTTCTTTACCTGGTTATTTTAAGCTTTAATGCTTAGGCAGGAGCTTTCATAAAAGCAAAACACCAAAAGTCCTGATATAAATAAAACAATATAGTGAGGTAAAAAATTCAATAACAACCCATAAATACAATAGATCCAAGTACAAAGGGATTCATATAATACTTATTAAACAACTCAATCAGAAATGTATGAAATAAATAAAACATTCTAAATAAAAACTTAGAGATTTACTTAATATTCAGTTTAAAATTTCAACAAATTATAAAGTTCTAATAATAAACAACAATCACCAACAATTCAAAGTCAAATTTTTAACACTTATAACTCATCCATAATGTTGCACAATTTGCTGCATTATAAACCTAATAAATAATTTATTATCAATTTCCCAATCACTACTATTAATCTCAGATTACATATCAAACAGACATTTTTTATAGAAAAATATAATAATATAATTGAAAACAATTCTAACATTCAAGTTTTATTTTACAATTTTAAAAATACATAAATTGTAAAAAACATGATAAATCAGATAAAAATAATTACCTATTTCATAATATTTCAAAGTGTTAATGATATAGCAACAACATCTTTGAACAATTGCAGTATCTGTTTGTAACTCTGAAGTAAACTGATTTTGATATCTGTTTTTCTTTTTCTTTCTTTCATCTATTTTCTCCTCTTTATCCATGAATGGTTGTTCAAAACTGTTGAAATTATCACTGAATTGATAAATACTAGTAATGGATGAAGTGCGAAAGTTTTTAAAATATGGGAAGCCAGAGAGGCAAAGAATTGATGGTAGGTTTTTAGGTTGTCATTTTTCATTAGTTTAAAGGTTTTAGGTTATTAAAATCTATTTTTGGGCTTTTATTTCAATTTAATTGGTATTAAACTATTGAGTATTAAGTGAATGTTTGACAGGGCTGGTTTGAAAGTTCTTTTTTTGAAAAAGCATTTAAAAATATTTTTAAATGTTTAAAAGTATTTTTTACCCTGGAAAATATTTTATTTAGGAAACGTACTAAATATGTTATTGTTAAAAAAACATTTAAAGTTATTATAAATTTCAAAATTATTTTTCATAATTCTTTTAAAATTTTAATTTTATTCTAACAATATTTTTTTACTCTAAAATACTCACTTCCAAAATAGGCCTAAATTTTATACAAAGGAATATATAATCAACACACGATTACACGTGGTCCGTGTTATTTGGGTCAAATCTAAGCTAGTGATTGTTTAGGTTGCGGGATTTTTGCCATCCAGGGTGCTACATTCATGGAGACTCTTGGATTGGTTTTCCACAACTTTATTTTTACTATTTATGTGGCTCGCATTTCATTAGCGGCTATACTAGTAATCTCTTTTCCTTTATTTATCATGTTTTAAGATATTTTAGTTCACTAGATTATCTCTTCCCTACACATGATTCACCAGCAGTTGGAAAAGTTACCTTATTAAAGAATTCCAAGATGTGTTTATTTTTTATATCAAGAAGAATACCATAAGTATAATCATATTTAATAGTTTGCATGTTATCCTTATAGAAGGTGCATTGTATAAGCTTTACGGTGGAGGAACAATGTCCAAAGCCGCATAGCAGTGGCAAGATTTTTGGAGAGCAACCGGGCAACCATGGTGAGCAAGGACCAACCACGATGGCTTTGTGTAGATCCGAGCTTTAATGGCAACGTAGATTGCGATATTTCCAGCATGGTGTAAGTAGGATGGAAACAGTTAATTTTTTTGTAAAGTTATCTAAAACCATAATCATTTAATTTAATTTAAAATTATAACTAACTGTATAACAATAGGTTGCGATTTTCAAAACAATAACCGTACCTTTTCGTTTCAGATTTTTAAACTTTTTTGCGATATTTAACTATAACCAACTAATAGTTTTGTAAATATATTAATTTCATAAAAAAAATCACGCATATAAGAAAATTTTCCAAGATATATAAAAATTGTGTTGGTCTTTAATTAAATTTCATATTTATTATGTAATTGGTTAATTCTAATATTTAGATTTTGGTTTTAGAATTTCACTATACTATTTTATCCAGAAAAATTATAGAATATGAAAGTACATATATGATAATAAACGATTTTTGGTTATTCAGTTTTATTTTTATATGAATCCACAACCTAATAGTTTTAACCATCGTTACACATTACAAAACTATAACCTAATGGTTTTATCCATAGTTATATAATTTGGTTTTTAATGGGTTCGCTTATCATTGATTTCGTTTTTAACCATAACCATTGTCATCCCTACATGTCAAGTTCCCATTAGAGTTTTAATGAAGGATCCATGGACTCGTGCAAAAGTAGAGGTTCTTAAATCTTTAATCTTTAATGGAGGTTCCATGACTTTGAGTGTAGCTTCCTATATCTTCGTGCAATCATGGAGGTTCCATGGTTGTTGTTGTTCACGAAAAAACCAGATTTGGTTGGAAATGATGATGACGTTAGTGATGCCATCATGCTGATGTCATGGTAATCTCTACCTTCTTTTATTTGAATTTTAGTCTTTTTTTTTAATTATAAATGAGTAATATTTCTGTTTATCCTTTAACTTTAAATTTTTTTCATCTAAATTAAGAGTTAATTTTTAATTTATTAGAATCGTTTTGTCAAATTTGTGCAATTACCCAATGTTTTTGGAACATACTCAGAGATTTACTCAATATATTCAAAGATTTTTGAGCATATCTAGAGAAAATTAGAGCATACTCAAAAACTTTTCGAACATACTTAAAGACTTTCAAAATCAGAATTTTTTTATACTTAAGACTCTTATACATAGAAATTATTCCGAGTAATCCCCGACGGTGGTGTCGGTGATGGTTGATGGTCAACGGTGAATAATGTTAATACTCAATTACTTTCTTATGAGATTTGAAATAAATCACCTTATGCTCCGTAATTTGAAAAAATAAATAAAATTTAGTTACAAAAATACTTAGTATTTGCACAGGAACACGTAAAATATTACCATTCCAAAAGTTTAATTGAATCTTTGATCTAAGTGGAAGAATGCACAATTATTAATATTGTCAATCAAGGGAGGAAGAAGAAGGTTGATAAGAAGGCACAAAATGAAAGAGTCGTGATCCGCTCACCATTTGGACCCTTAATCTTATACCCGGTGAGTTTTAGGCGAAGTTACTAAAAAGCACCAAAACTTAAAATGACATGAAAAGTGTGTGTTGTTCACCTTAAACTAAGGAAAGGGATTTAATCCCTTGAATGAGAGGTACCCATGTCGGTTAGTATAAGTGCTTCTTAAATGATACAACCCAAGATATAAATTTTTTACTAATTGCATATACATAAAAAACATGGAGAGTATTAATGAATTATCCCCAACTAATCATGGCAAACATACAAATCAACTGGAGTAGCCGACAACAACATCACTCTCTTAATCTGATATTCAATAGTCATTTCACCAACTCAAATTCTCTTTCAAATCTAAATCAATACAATAAAAATTTCATCTCCACCCCAAAAATATATCATGCACATCCCTTATCTCATCCCAAAAAAATACTTACACAACCTTATAAATGCTATATAACAAAAACACAACAGTTAGCTTAGATTTTCATTCCAACAAAAAAAACCTTTGATAATCAACAATGAATAAATATTACTGGCAAGATCAAAAGCTAGAAGCTGAAAAACAAAAATACAAACGACATACAGTAATGCATAAAACACAACTGAGTGGAATATTTTTTGAGATAATTACAAAGGAACTTAATTGATCCCCATAAGAAGAATGTAGTTGCGCAGAGGAACTACCCTAAACCTAACAATTTTTGTTGCACAAGTTAACTCTTCTGTGCTTTTAAAGCCTTGTTGAAATGTCATGATCCACGACCTTAGCTTGACTTTTCCTTTGGGAGAAAAATATGATGGTAGTATAAGTTATCACATGGATGAATAACACCATAAAACCAAAGAATTGATTATTTCAAGACTTACCATTATAGGGCTCCAACTATATTTCATTGGATGCCTGAACCTTGAGAAAAAGACAAAGAACAACTTTATTAACACCTGGAGAGAGATTTTCCATATATTATTAAGCATAAGAAGTTAATAATGGAATAACGAGAACTTAAAATACATTAGATTAGCAATCACTAAAAGATGCACGTAAAGTAAATATAATAATACCTTTTCAGATTTAGCATGAAAATGGGTCAGCATTAAAACACGACCTATAAAAAGATTCTTCTTTCTGATAAACAAATCACATGAAAGATAAGTAATTTAAATAGAGTAAAACAATAAACTACAAAAAAATAATATTTAATAATTATATTTTCTTACATCATCATCTGATGGGGCACCAAAGAGAGGTATGCCCACAACTTCTACAACAGGAATGGTGGAGGTGGTATGTCTGTCATTATGCTAGGGAGTGTATTGTGATCGTTGGTGAATGTTACAAGTGTGGAAATCCTAGGCATTATGCTAGAGAATGCGAGAAAAATCTGTTGCTAATGATATTGAGTGTTACCTGTGTAAGAAGACTGGTGATTATTCTAGGGAATGTAAGGAGAGTCTTGTTGCTGTTAATGGTGGTGAATTTTACAGGTGCTGGAAACCCGGTCACTATTTTGAGACGACTAAAAACGAAGATGGATAGAATATTTTGGGACTTTTTGCAACGAACTGTGTCTTGTTCAGGTACACGGAGATGAGTATCACCAGTTTGACCTTTTGCAATATAGGCAAAATTACTATAAGTGGGTTTTAAGGTATCGTATTGATCTCAGAAAGTTCTGTATAGCTGAAGATATGTGGTTTGGGAGGTCACGTGGAGTTAGAATATTAAGTTTAATGTTGTCTGAAAAAGTGAAAGAAGAGTGAGAAGGTGATGGCGTGTTACGAATTGTGATAGCGACACCTGAGATGATCTACCAATGTACAAGATTACATTAACTGTTAAAATTGAAGAAAACATAATAACCGTAAATCCCTATTATATGAATTTTCTTTAGAATTTCAGTTTTTCGTTATTATTTTATATTGAATGCCTATAACTTCTACCGTACACAGTTGTTTGCACAAATGAGGACATGACCAAATGCACAGGAAACTCGGATATTAATAATTAACTAAAATTTATACAATATTTACAATAAACGTCTTTTCAATACCATCGAAATTCACAATTTCTTGTCGAGAATTGACTCTGTATCTAAGTAGTTGAGTCATGTATAATGGAAATAAACATGCCAAAATTACTAGATTCAAATATTAGATATAGACCATGATTCATAATGCAGAAATGGAAAAGTATAATAATATTGACACAAATCAACATGCATATTTACCACATTCATTATTAAGAAAAAACATTCTAAGAATATAGGTCTTCAAATTGTAATATTTTTTTATTAAGTTGTGGTAAGAGTTTTACTCAACACACATGTCAAAATATATGTGTATTGTACTATTTTTATTCAAGTTAACTTAGTAATTTAAGTGAAACCCACTAGCACCATAGTAGCATGCATCAAAACTTAGTAATCAAACAATAAAATAAGGCTCAAGAATAAAACATTAAGACTTTCTTAGAGTACATATATCAAAAACAATTTCTGATAGTTATTTATCCATTATGTGCAATAATGTCAAAAAGGAAAAGAGATTTTGTTAAAGCACATATATTAACACAGTGAAAAAAAAAATTTATGAAATTCATTACCTGGCTATTTTAATAATGCTTAGGCAGGAGATTTCATAAAAGCAAAACACCAAAAGTCCTGATATCAATAAAACAATATAGTGAGGTAAAAAATTCGATAACAACCCATAAATACAATAGATCCAAGTACAAAGGGTTTCATATAATACTTATTACTTACAAATATCTTTCTCTGTTGAAATGGCATGACCAACAACCTTTGAAGTAAACAACTCAATAAAAAATGCATAAAGTAAATAAAACATTCTAAATAAAAACTTAGATATTTACTTAAAATTCAATTTAAAATTTCAACAAATTATAAAGTTCTAATAAAAAACAACAATCACCAACAATTAAAAGTTAAATTTTTACCACTTATAACTCATCCATAATATTGCACAATTTACTGCTTTATAAACCTAATCAATAATTTAGTTTCAATTTCCCAATCACTACTATTAATCTCAGATTACATATCAAACAAACATTTTTTATAGAAATTTTACAATAATAATTGAAAACAATTCTAATATTCAAGTTTTATTTTACAATTTAACAAATAAATAAATTATAAAAAAAATGATAAATCAGATAAAAATAATTACCTGTTTCATAATATTTCAAAGTGTTTATGATATATCAACAACATCTTTGGACAATTGCAGTATCTGTTTGTAACTCAGAAGTAAACTGATTTTGATATCCAGTTGAATTTTTCACTGAATTGATAAAGACTAGTAATTGATGAAAGGTGAAAGTTTTTAAAATATGGGAAGAGAGAGGGGCTATAAATTGATGGTAGGTTTTTAGGTTGTTATCTTTTTTTGGTCTGAAGGTTTTAGGTTATTAAAATTTTTTTTTTGGGTTTTTTTTTTCTATTTCGTTGGGCTTAAACTATTGAGTTTTAAGTGAATGTTTGACAGGGCCGGTTTGAAAGTTTTTTTATTGAAAAAGCGTTTAAAAATATTTTTTACCCTAGAAAACATTTTATTTAGGAAACGTACTAAATATGTTATTGTTAAAAAAACACAGTTGTTATAAATATCAAAATTATTTTTAATCATTTTTTTAAAATTTAATTTTATTCTGAAAATATTTTTATACTCTAAAATACTTACTTCCAAACTAGGCCTAATTTTGATCAAAGGAATAGCTAATCAACACGCGATGACACGCGGTCCGTGTTATTTGGGTCAAGCCTAAGCGAGTGATGGTTTATGTTTCAGGATTTTTTCCATCCATGGTGCTACATTCACGGAGTCTCTTGGATTGGTGTTCCACAACTTTATTTTCACGATTTAGGTGGCTCGCATTTCATTCGCGACTATAATAGTAATCTCTTTTCCTTTATTTCTTATGTTTTAAGATATTTTAGTTCACCAGATTATCTCTTGCCTACACATGATTCAGTAGCAGCACTTGGAAAAGTTACCTTATTAAAAAATTCCAAGACGTGTTTATTTTTAATATCAAGAAGCATACCATAAGTATAATCATATTTAATAGTTTACATGTTATCCTTGTAGAATACACATTGGCTAAGCTTTACAGTGGAGCAACAATGTCCAAAGCCGCATAGCAGTGGAAAATTTATTGGAGAGCAACAGGGCAACCATGGTGAGAAAGGAGCAACCACGATGGCTTTGTACATCTCCGAACTTTAATGGCCATGTAGATTTCGATATTGCCAGCGTGGTGTAAGTAGGATACAACAATTTTTTTTGTAAAGATATCGAAAACCATAATAATTTAACTTAACTTAATTTAAATTTATAACTAACTGTTTAACCATCGGTTACGATTTTCAAAACCTCAACCGCGCCTTTTCGTTTCAGATTTTGAAACGGTTTTGCGATTTTTAACTATAATCTAATGATAGTTTTGTGAATATATTAATTTTATAAAATAAGATACACATATAAGAAAATTTTCCAAGGTATATGAAAAATTGTGTTGGTCTTTAATTAAATTGCATATTTATTATGTGATTGGTTAAATCTAGTATTTAGATTCTGGTTTTACGATTTCAGTATACTATTTTACCCAGAAAATTATAGAATATGAAAGTACATATATGATAATAAAAGATTTTTGGTTATTCGGTTTTATTTTTATCTGAATCCACATCCTAATAGTTTTAACCATCGGTTACACATTTCAAAACCACATCATAATGGTATTAACCATAGTCATATAGTAAGGTTTTTAATGAGTTCGCTTATCATTGATTTTGGTTTTTAACGAAAACTGTTGTCATCCCTAGGTTTGCGGTTCCTATTAGAATTTTAATGAAGGATCCATGGTCTCGTGCAACAGTAGAGGTTCTTAACTCTTAGACATTTAATGAAGGTTCCATGACTTTTAGTGTAGCTTCCTATATCTTCGTGCAATCATGTAGGTTCCATGGTTGTTGTGTTGTTCACGAAAAAAACCTAGATCTTGTTGGAAATAATGATGATGTTAGCGATGCCATCATGCTGATGTCATGTCAATCTCTATCATTTTTTATTTGAATTTTAGTCTTTTTCAATTATAAACGAGTAATATTTCTGTTTATCCTTCAATTTAATATTTTTTTCCATGTAAATTAAGTGTAATTTTGAATTTGTTATAATCTTTTTTTCAAAATTTTGCAATTACTAAATGTTTTTGGAAAATACTCAGAGCTTTACTCAATATATTCAAAGATTTTCGAGCATATCTAGAGTAAATTAGAGCTTATTCAAAAACTTTTTGAACATAAGAAAAGACTCTCAAAATCAGAAATATTTTATACTTAAAGACTCGTATACTTAGAGATTTTTCTGCTTTCTCCGTTTTATCCATGAATTGTTGTTCTAAACTATTGAATTTCTCATTGATTCGATAAATTCTATTAATGGATGATAAAAGAGAGCTTTTAAAATATGGGAAGAGAGAGAGGCGAAGAAACAATGGTAGGTTTGTAGGTTGTTATTTTTCCTGTGTATGAAGGTTTTAGGTTGTTAAAATCTTTCTTTTGGGCTTTTTTTTTCGATTTTGTTGGGTTCAAACTATTGAGTTTTAAGTATATGTTTGACAAGCCTGGTTTGAAAGTTCTTAGATACCTTTTGATTAGGTTTTTCTTGATTTTTGATCCCAAATCATTTGGAGAGAGATAAGTTCTTGGAATACTTATTTGGTGGTAAATAATATCTTCCTCAGAAGAATAACTCGTTGCAGCGTTAAGATCATCATATACTAATCCAGGATTACCAATTGGTGAACCCGTTCTCATATCGTGAGAATCCAAATTTAGTTGTTTTGTTTTTGTTGTGGAGTTGCTCATAACCTGCAATAAAAAAAATGAACATCAAAACCATATATTCTAAACTTTCCAACAATCCCATTTGACAAAAAAGAGTTAGGGACTTAAGATGATATACCAAACATGTTCTTTAAGGTCCTTAATTTATGTATTATCTTTATTTGAGCGTACATCACCAAGCTCAACAGTGTAAACACGTTCCGTAAATTTAAGAGTGTTTATTATTTCTCCAGTAGCAGATGGATATGGACTAATGCGAACAAACATAAGCGTCTTAGCTTACCCTCCTAACAAATCAAAAGATAGAAATTAATTCCTAAAACACCTCCTGAACTAACGCATAATGCTAATCTTACCAAGTGCATCCTGTTGCAACTGCGTAAGCTTGCTATTCCTGCACGGAACATGTGCATTCTTTTGCGCAAGAGCAGCTATAGAATCACCTAAAGTTGAAAGAGATTTATTGATATGTGTAGTCTCCTTTAAATTATCCCAACTACCTCAGATTTATCAACTCTTTCACTTCTGGCTAAATCCACTAATTGCATACAGCCACGAAGAATAAGAATTATACCAGAAGTGAGGTCTCTTCCTTGAACATGAACAGTCAAGCTACTAGATACATACGTTACATACATATTAAAATTATTCAATATTTTCACCACTAAAAAATGTAAATATGTTTCTTGAGATGACTACTTCGAGCATTCAAAGTTGTTGAACTAACTACACGATTCTTATGTCTGAGGTTCATTAAATTCATAGCATCATATGTAGATAGTAGATAGAACAGGTAATAGATTCGCATCTGGGACATTATTACCGTTATGGAAATTATTACGGATTTCTAACGTGTTTAGAAGTTAAGAAAATGCATGATTAAGTAATTTATATATAATGAAAATAAAGAAAGTTGATAAGAAAAAGATATTTTTTTATCTGACCTTCAGAGACTCGAAGATCTCTAACTTTCTCGTTGTGTATTTCCAACATCTGAACAGAGACTTCATAAGCAACTACGTCTTTCCTTTCTTATGAGATTTGATAGAAATCACCTTATCCTCCGTAATTTATTCCCATAGTTTCCTCTGTAAGATGATCTGGACCGGTCTGTTAAAAAATAAATAAAATTTAGTTACACAAATACTTAATATTTGCACAGTACATGTATGTCATTAACATTCTAAAAGTTTAATTTAATTTGTGATCTAAATGGAAGAATGGAAAATTATTAATATTGTTAAACCAAAGAGCAAGAAGAAGGTTGTTAAGAAGGCATAAAATGAATGAGTCGTGATCCGCTCACCATTTGGACCCTTAATCTTATACCCAGTGAGTTTTAGGTGAAGTTACTAAAAAGCACTAAAACTTAAAATGACATGAAAAATGTGTGTTGTTCACCTTAAACTAAGGAAAGGGATCTAAGCCCTTGAATGATAGGTACCCATGTCGTTCAGTATAAGTTCTTCTTAAATTACACAACCCAAGGTATAATTTTCTTACTAATTGCGCGTACATTTCTTTAAATGATTCCGTTTTCGAATACTTATATACAATAATCGAATGGAATGATAAATGGGTGCATTATTTTTGGGATGAATTTGCCATGGTGCTATGTTCATGGAATACGGGAGGTGATAAAAGTATAGGTAGGGTTCATTAAAAAACAAGGAAAGTTTTACTGAATTATCCCCAACTAACCGTGGCAAACAATCCGACAACCACAGCTTGTCTAAGCACTCTCTTAATCTGATATTCAATAGTCATTTCACCAACTCAAATTCTCTTTTAAATCTCAATCAATACAATAAAAACTCCATGTCCAACACAAAAATTCATCATCCAGATCACTTATCTCATCCCAGAAATTAATACTACAAAACCCATAAATGTGTCTAACAAAAACACAACATTTAGCTATGATAATCATTTCAACGAAAAAAACTTATATAATCACCAATGAATAAATATTACTGGAATGATCAGAAGTTAGAAGTTGAACAACTTAAAGACAAACTACATCTAGTAATGCATACAACACAATTGAGTGGAATATTTTTTGAGATAATTACATAGGTACTTAATTGGTCCCCATAAGAAGAATGTAGACGTGGAGAAGAACTGCCCTAAACCTAACATTATTGTTGCAGAAGTAAAATATTTCGTGCTTTTAAATCCTTGTTGAAATGCCATCATCCACGACCTTAGGTTGACTTTTCCTTTTGGAACAAAATATGATGGTAGTCTAAGTTATCACATGGATGAATGACACCATAAACCCAAAGAATTGATTTTTGCAAGATTTACCATTATAGCGCTCCCACTATACTCAATTGGATGCCCGAACCTTGACAAAAAGACAAAGGAAAACCTTTATTAACACCTTCTACATGAAATCAATATTCAAAGGTTTAGGTTGTAAATGTTTAAATACCTTTAGTTGACATCTTTGTTGATGGTCCCATATGATTAAAACTGTTATTCGACTTGTTCAGCTATGCTATTAATCAAATTCTCATACATGGAACAACCAAGGAGGACTCAGTGAAAGAACATATTTTAGGTGCTATGTGTTTTGTGCTTTATATCAAAAGAATAATTAAAGATAAGCTTATAATAGATATTGTTCAAGCTTTTGGTGTTGGTTATGACAAGATACCAAAATTTATGGATAGTTTCTATGAGAATAGATCTGAAAAAGCAGAGAAGTTAGTTGAAAAGTACATTCCCAATTTGATAGAATCACATTGAAATACAAACGCAATATCACTTCTACAACACTTCAATATCTGTCGCTTTATGAAATATTAGAATTTAATAAAGTAGCGGAAAGATTGTTGGAGATCTTCACCTGAAGAGAGATTTTCATAATATTATTAAGCATAAGAAGTTAAAAATGGAACAACGAGAACTCATAATACATTAGATTAGCGCTCATTAAAAGATGCACGGAAAGTAAATATAATAATACCTTTTTTGATTCATCATTAAAATGGGTCAGCATTAAAACACGCCCATCTGATGCTATAAAAAAATTCTTCTTTCTGATAAAGAAATCACTGGAAAATAAGTCTTTTCAATAGAGTAAAACTATAAAGTACAACAAAATAATATTTAATAATTATATTTTCTTACAATATCTGATGGGGCACCGAAGAGAGACTCTTGATGGTGAATTATTTATCTTTAATACTATATAAATAAATCCAAATTAGATTCGTATTTGAAAAACAAACTTATGAAATCACGAGTTTTTCATTTTCACTTATTTTACATGAGTAGGGTAATACAGTAGGAGGAACACTGGAAGGTGGTGGTGGTATGACCACAACTGCTACCGTACACAATTGTTTACACAAATGAGGTCATGACTAAATCCACATGAAACTCGGAGATTAACATTAACTCAAAATTTATACAATATTAACAATCAACGTCTTTTCAATACCATCGAAATTCACAATTTCTTGTCGGGAATTGACTATGTATCTAAGTAGTTGAGTCATGTATGATTGAAATAACCATTCCAAGATTAGAAAAAAATTATATTACATCCAGGGATGACTATACAAGTCCGAAGGAACTGAAAAATATCCCTTTCAAAAGGCAAATAAAAGGAAATTTTATAAGTGCTAACAACACAATTTTTAAGGATGACTCTTTAAGTCTGAGGAAAAAAGATAATACTTTGTCCGATATGAAAGTTTGAAAGGAAACAAAAATTGGAAAATATTCTTTAGAAAATTATGTTATATCAATATATCAACTACAAAGACAAGAACAAAATGATATAAGAGAAAATAAAAAGACAGTAAGTAAATGGATACCCACCTAGTAAATGGTACATAATAAACTGTGACGCTTATTAACAAATTAATATATCTTATATTACATATGTTGCTAGGTATCATCAAGGATCAATTATCAAATTTAATTCTTGGGAGATTAGAGTTAATAGTTATGTGGAAGCTGAGGCTTTGGGCATATGTAATGTTGGAATTATTTAATAAAAGACAATTTTTTTTAATTATTTCATACTCTTGGGAGAAGTGGAAAAAACTATGTTTGTACTAATAGTACCATATTAGAATTTGAGGAAAAATATTGAAAATTATTTAATATAAAATGATTTTCTTTACTTGATGATGACTTAATAGCTCTTGATTGGCACATTAATGGCTTTTTATTCTAGTTGTTACGGAAGTTACCAAAGTTTGGTCAATAAAACGACTAGCTTTAATGAGCATTGAAGGCCTTCTGTCACTAGCCATTGAAGAGCATTTAAGTGAGAAGAAAAAAAATATTTCTTGAGAAAATGGCAAAACTATTCTAGAGAGATTAGGAAATGAAAAACTATTCTAGAGTATTTATAGAATAGAATGTAGAAGTGATTTGAGAATATAGAAAAGACTATTCTACTTCTTGGTGGTGTAGAATAGAATGTGGAACGAATTTGAGAATATAGAAACGACTATTCTACTTCTCTCTCAAATATTCTGATATAATATTTCTATAGAGTAGAACTCCAGAATATCTTTTTAACACCATTTTTTTTATTTTTTTGTTGAATATTTATTTTTTCGTATTTTCCGTGTAAGTTTCGTTATTTACAATTTATTGTCAAAGTGTAGTGTTACTTTAATTAACAATTATCTTTTGTTTTTTTATGAAACACTATTTTTCTAGTTTTACAAATCAGTGGATATTACTTTTATATCACTTGTTTTTTTAGTAATGGGTTTTCCTATCTCGGTAGTTGCTTCATTATTAAATGCAAAGAACATTCCCAACGTTATTATGTTTGAGCCTTTCAATGGTTCTAACTACAAACATTTGGCACAAAATCCACTGATATGCCTTGAACAACATGGACTAGACCCTGTCAATCTCGAGGTACTCCTCGCCATCGAGGCTAATGGGAAATATACCAAAGAACTACATTATAGGTTTCTGGCTCTTAAAGTTATGTTCAAGAAAGCTAATTCAGTGGTTGGAGGATGGATCTTGGATAATGTGATGAATCACACCTTTATTTGTGTGTCGTTGAAAATCCAACAAAGACTATCTGTGAAACGGTACAGAAAAGGCATGTCGTTTATGATTCTGATGAAAAGAAATATGTCACATGAAAATAAGCCAACAATATATAATTAGTCCTGTACAAGTCAAAAAGTGAATCGACCAAAGGATAAGACCTTATCTTTCCATATTTATATAAGTTTTAGGATTACTTTGACACCTACTCCCTTATCCAACCACCCTTCGAATCTTGTTGCACTAACTATCTTTCACAAACATGATTATACCCTAGTTGGATGTCAAATATATATATGAATGAAGATTGTTATAAATATATCTATATAGTTAAACTTGAAGGGTTGGTTGTTTTGGGTCAAGGGGATAAAGTATGAAAACATAGGAAATTGTTTTGGTTTGTCAAACAGACAACTTTCTAATGAACTAGTATCTCAATAAAATATGGATCAGTTTGTATTACACTTTTGTCAATATGTGTATGTCATGATTCACTTTTAGTACTTTCATTCATGGGCCTCACTTCTTTATTCTTCTATTTGTGAATAAAAAATGTGGGGAAGCTGATCCTAACGATAAAATTCATTAGATTCAATAATGGAATTTACTTTAGTCAGTATCACTATGTTGGAATGGCTTGACTCTTTGATGTAGTGTCTAGTAAAATTCCTTATAATACAAGTATTCATGTATAAGAGAATTGTGGGGGTGTGTATTCTCAATGAATATGCAATAATTATAAGGAGTGTGATGTTCGTAATGATTATTCTCAACCTGGTATTTTTTTATATTGTAAAGAGATCAAGTGATGACCATTGGGTTAGTTTTTTGTCATTTGATAAAGTACGTGAGAGGTAATATATATATATATATATATATATATATATATATATATATATATATATATATATATATATATATATATATATATCTATATTCTAACAAAATACATGTGGTTTTGATGTATTTTTGTAGAATATCATGTAATAGACTTATTGACAATTGTGTAATTTGAACCCACATCCTTTCAAACCGTAAACTAAATCTAGAACCTCAGCCAACATGGCATAAACTATGCATAAATGAACATATTACACTTAATGAGTTATTATTCATGCATGGTGGTCATATTGAGAAGAACTTATGAATTCACCGTTGAGGTTGTTGTATATTGCTCCTACTTAATGAATTCATAGTCATGTGTGGCGGTCCTTTTGAGACAGACTTGATGAATTCATTGTTGAGGTTGTTGTGTATTTTTCATACTTAATGAATTCATATCCATGTCGGGTGGTCCTTTTGAGACAGACTTGATGAGTTCACCGTTGAGCTTGTTGTATAGATTCACATCCAGGACATTATTACTGTTTTGGGAATTATTACGGATTTGTAAATTATTTAGGAGTTAAGAAAATGCATGATTAAGTAATTTATATATATTGAAAATAAAGAAAGTTGATAAAAAAAGGATTTTTATTTATTCGACCATCGGAGACGGTGACTAGAAGATCTCTACCTTGCTCGTTGTGTATTTCAAACATTTGAACAAAGACTTCATAAGTAACTACGTCTTTCCTTTATTATGAGATTTGATGCTCCCTAATTTACTCCCATGGTATCCTCTGTAAGATTATTCGGACCGTGAAAAAAGAAATAAAATTTAGTTACACAAATACTTAGTATTTGCACAGTAACACATAAAAGATTACCATTCTAAAAGTTTAATTGAATCCCTGATCTAAGTGGAAGAATGCATAATTAATGATATTGTTAAACCAAGGAGCAAGAAGAAGGTTTATAAGAAGGCACAAAATGAAAGAGTCGTGATCCGTTCACCATTTAGACCCTTAATCTTATACTGGATGAGTTTTAGGTGAAGTTACATAAAATAACAATTAATAACTTCAAAAGCTAGATTAAAGTTAAAATGACATGAAACGTATGTGTTGTTCACCTTAAACTAAGGAAGGGGATCTAAGCCCTTGAATGAGAGATACCACGCTGTTAAGTATAAGTGCTTCTTAAATGACATAACCCAAGTTATAAATTTTTTACTAGTTGCATATACATTATTTTAAATGTTTGCGTTTTCGAGTACTTATATGCAGTAATTGAATGGCATGATAAATGATGTATTATTTTTGGTATGAATTTGCCATGGGGCTATGTTCATGGAATACGGGAGGTTATAAAAGTATAGTTGGGGTTCATAAAAAACATGGAGAGTATGATGAATTATCCCCAACTAATCGTGGAAAACATACAAAACTCACTAGAGCAGGATTTCTGGCAACCAAGCAATCAAGATGACAATCACAGTTTTTCTAAGAATTCTCTTAGTCCGATATTCAATTGTAATTTCAACAACTCAAATTCTCTTTCAAATTACAATCAATAAAATAAAAATTTCATCTCCAACCCAAAAATATATCATGCACATCACTTATCTAATCCCAAATTAATACTTACACAACCTTATAAATGCTATATAACAAAAACACAACAGTTAGCTTAGATAATCATTCCAACAAAAAAAACCTTTGATAATCAACAATGAATAAATATTACTGGCAAGATCAAAAGCTAGATGTTGAATAACATAAATACAAACTACATACAGTAATGCATACAACACAACTGAGTGAAATATTTTTTGAGATAATTACAAAGGAACTTAATTGATCCCCATAAGAAGAATGTAGATGCGGAGAAGAAATACCCTAAACCTAACATTATTGATGCACAAGTTAACTCTTCTGTGCTTTTAAAGCCTTGTTGAAATGACATGATCTACGACCTTAGCTTGACTTTTCCTTTGGGAGAAAAATATGATGGTAGTATAAGTTATCACATGGATGAATGACACCATAAAACCAAAGAATTGATTATTGCAAGACTTGCCATTATAGCGCTCCCACTATACTCTATTGGATGCCCGGACCTTGACAAAATGACAAAGGAACAACTTTATTAACAGCTGAAGAGAGATTTTCCATATATTATTAAGCATAAGAAGTTAAATATGGAATAACGAGAACTTAAAATACATTAGATTAGCAATCACTAAAATATGCACGGAAAGTAAATATAATAATACCTTTTTTGATTTAGCATCAAAATTGGTCAGCATTAAAACACGCCCTATAAAAAGATTCTTCTTTCTGATAAACAAATCACATGAAAGATAAATCTTTTCAATAGAGTAAAAAAATAAACTACAACAAAATAATATTTAATAATTTATATTTTCTTACATCATCATCTGATGGGGCACCAACGAGTTGTATAACCATAACTTCTACAACAGGAATGGTGGAGGTGGTATGACTGGTCATTGGAGTGTATTTGAGATCCTTGGTGAATGTTACAGGTGTGGAAAACCTAGTAATTATGCTAGAGAATGCGAGAAAAACTCAGTTGCTAATGATGTTGAGTGTTACCTGTGTAAGAAGACTGGTCATTATTCTAGGGAATGTAAGGAGAGTGTTGTTGCTGTTAATGGTGGTGAATGTTACAGGTGCTGGAAACCCTGTCACTATTTTGAAACGACCAAAAACGAAGATGGATAGAATATTTTGGCACTTCTTGCAACGAACTGTAGAGGTACACGGAGTATCACCAGTTTGACATTTTGCAATATAGTGAAAATTACTATAAGTGGGTTTTAAGGTATCATATTGATCTTAGAAAGTTCGGTATAGCTGAAGATATGTGGTTTGGGAAGTCACGTGGAGTTCAATCTATTACGAATTGTGATAGCGACACCTGAGATGGTCTACCAATGTACGAGATTACATTAACCATTAAAAATTAAAGAAAACGTAATAACCGTAAATCCCTATTATATGAATTTTCTTTAGAATTTCAGTATTTCATTATTATTTTATATTGAATGCCCATAACTTCTACCTTACACAATTGTTTGCACAAATGAGGACATTTCCAAATGCACATGAAACTCGGATATTAATAATTAACTAAAATTTATACAATATTAACAATAAACGTCTTTTAAATACCATATAAATTCACAATTTCATGTCGGGAATTGACTATGTATCTAAGTAGTTGAGTCATGTATAATTGAAATAAACATGCCAAAATTACAAGATTCAAATATTAGATACAGACCATGATCCATAATGCAGAATTTGAAAAGTATAATAATATTGACACAAATCAATCGTCACATGCATATTTACTACGTCCATTATTAAGCAAAAACATTCTAAGAATGTAGGTCTTCAAATTGTAATGTTTTTTGATTAAGTCGTGGTATGAGCTTTACTCAGCACACATGTCATAATATATGTGTATTCTACTATTTTTATTCAACTTAACTTAGTAATTTAAGTGAAACCCAGTAGCACCATAGTAGCATGCATCAAAACTTAGTAATCAAACAATATAATAAGGCTCAAGAATAAAGAAAATTAAGACATTCTTAGAGTACATATATCAAAACAAATTTCTTATAGCTATTTATCCTTTGTGTGCAATAATGACAAAAAGGAAAAGAGATTTCGTTAAAGAACATATATTAACACATTGAAAAAAAATTAATTTATGAAATTTTTTATTACCTGGTTATATTAAGCTTTAATGCTTTGACAGGAGCTTTCATAAAAGCAAAACACCAAAAGTCCTAATATCAATAAAACAATATAATCAGGTAAAAAATTCGATAACAACCCATAAATACAATAGATCCAAGTACAAAGGGTTTCATATAACACTTATTACTTACAAATATTGAAAGAAATAAAAAAAAGTTTTTTTATTCCCATGTCACCCATGATGGGAAATACACGAGCGTACAGGAAGTTATCAAAGATAACTTCCCACTTTGATGGTGGAAGAAGTGGAGAAAGTGGGAGAGTGGTTTATTAACAGCTAATAAACCAACTCTCCAGTTCTATAAATAGAGCCCTTTCTTTCTCACAAAAATACAACAACAACACAGACCGTTCATAAGCGTACAATATTTCTCTCCAAATCAATAACACACCATAGATATTTCTGAGACATTTAGGTGGTGAAAACAAAGAGTTTAGTTCTAGTAATTAAACTTACGACCAGATAGCAGAAGCGATTCATTCATTCCAATTCAATCATACAAGAAGGCTAAATTCAGGACTCTTCATTCCAATCCGCTGCGTATAAGGTTTGTCTAATAAACCTTCTTGTTTTATATTCAAGTGTAACAATTGGTATCAGAGCATCTTACCCAATTGAAATATATGAATAAAGATTATTTTTTTTGTTGAATGAATAAAAAAAAATTGTTGTCGAGAGAAAAAGTTAGAAGGAAGAAAAGAGGTTTACTAAGGAGGAATTTCAATTTGTGACTAGTTATTCTACTGCATAGACCACCTAGTTAAGTGACTAGTAACCTTGCCAGTTTTACTACCTTAAATTATTGTTAATGAATAGAGTTTCTGGAAAGATACTATTTTCTTGTTTCCTATATCAATTTTGGTGTATTATTTTTACCGTTCTTAATTTTTTCTATATGTAGAAAAATAGTGTTGACACGATCCAGGGGATCACGAGCAGCAAGGCTTGAGCAACTGACAGTGTACAGATGGCTCAACAGGAACGTAAGAAATCCTAATGGAGCATCAAAGATCTATAGACCAAAAGTTGCAAGGACACCGAAAGAAAAACAGTCTTTGAGAAATAGTATCAAAGCACTCCGTTATAAGAAGAAACCTCATCACACCCTAGTGCAACATGTGGCAATTGTCAATAGGTTGATTCAGGATGTCATAAATTGGAGTGATATTATTTGTGAAGGACATAAGGTTGAAGTTCTTTACAAATCTCTACCAAGAGAGATGAAGAGGGATATCAAAATCTTATGGGAGTATGATTTTTCGGAGAACTATGTTCATGGGAGACAAGCTACATATGAGTGGCTAGTCTATGCTTTGACTGAATCTTACTTGTGGAGGCACTATAATAATTCTACTAGGTCGGATCAGTGCAACTGTGGAATGCATTATCGAACTACTAGTGCTGATAATTATTTTCCAATTAGACTCTATGAGGAAGTGAAATTTGAGCAGTCAATTCCTAAATTAAGGTTTTGGATATGAAAGGCGTATGCTAGTTAGGACTTGCAATAGGTAGTTTGCTTAGTGGTTTGTTTTTCCAAATTTTTTTTAATCCTGTTTGTTAGGAATTGCGTTAGTTGCTTTGATTCAGTTATTTCTTTATTGAACATGTATTTCATTTATGTATGAATTCAACTAGTTTCTTTATTTTTATGTTATTAGTTGTTTATTTTCATACATTTTCGCTCTATTTATGTTAGAGTAAGTGGGAGTTCTTGGTGAACTTAATTTTTGAAGTTAATGAAATTGATTGAATCATTAGGACAAACAAAATATGGTGGTTCATGATTGAGAACATAGTGAACTTTCTTTATCACTTATTTTGTTATCTTTCTTATTCATTCTATTTGCATTAATAGCATTGGGTAGTTAAATAATTGTATGTATACTAATGAAAAATCTCTTACTTTATAAAAAAATGACAACCGTCATTGATGATCTCAATGGAGACATAATGAATGGTGAGAATTATACCCTGGTAAACTCAAAATACATTATGTTCTAGAGGAACAAGAAATCTTGAGGTTATTAACAATGTCATGGCTCAGCCTAAGGAAGGCATCACAGCTCAAAACAAAAGGGACATGGAGGCTTATGAGAAGTGGAAAAAGAGATATTCCACTACAAGAGGCATCTTGATAAGCTCCATGTATGACGATCTTGTCCATGAGTGTCAATAATACACCACCGCTCACGAGATGTGGGACGCTCTTAATGAAAAGTACAAAGGTACAACTATGACTAAGATGAGTCAATTGATCATTAAGTTTGACACTTACAAGAGGAAGCCTAATCAAACCAATCATAGTGGGAGATGTCTAATATGATTAGGGAATTTGGACTGCAGGTCATAACCTTGCTGATGAACCTCAGGTTCAAGCTGTGATCCAATCTCTTTCAAATAAGTGGGAGCATTTGAAGATAAACTTGAATCAAAATGAAACGTTGGAAGATGAACGTCTTGATGCAGTTAAGTCTTAGGATCAGACTTATATATTGCTGAGTCAAGTTCCCACAAAGGTTCTTGCATTAAGTGCAAGAACAATGGGAAGAGAAACGAAAATGAGCATGCTACCAAGAAGAACAAGAATGGTGGTAACAACGTTTTTTTAAGAAAGACGAGAGTAAAGTGAAATGCTATAATTGTGACAAGATAGGTCACTTCGCTCGCGAGTGAGGATAAAGATAGATATATCATTTACTTCATATAACTTTACATATGTTATCAGTACTGTTTGCTAGTTGATTCTAATCCTTTGTGGACTGTGGATTCAGAAGTGACAGACCATGTAGCCTAAGACCAAGAGGCATATATAGAGTACCATCTAATTCCAGAGGAAACGTGATGAATATGAGGTAGGAGACAACAACACGGTTGAAGCCAACATATTTGACACTTGCAAGTTGAACTTGCAAGGTGGTAAAACCTTATAGCTGGATAATGCACTTTACGCACATGAAATTCGAAGGAATTTGGTCTTGGTCACTGTTCTTCTAGGATTAGGTTTTAATATGCATTTTCATAACAATCAAGTAGACATCTATTATGACGCTGAGTGTTAAATTTTTGGTTTTATTTCTCATGTTTTAGTAGTACTAGATGATGATAACTCATTTAATAGTTATTATGTAAGTAGTTGCTTTTCTACTAATACTTCTTCTAGTAATTTTAACGTAGAAGAAAAGTATGGAATGCTAGACTAGTTCATATTGGACAAGACCGTATGAATTTGTTGGCTAAGGCGAACTTTTTGGGTTCATTGACTAGAGTCAACTTGCCAACTTATGAAAATTGTCTAGCAGATAAAGCAAAGGGAAACCATTTTTTGAAAAGGCTAAATGAGTCGAGTACCCATTGCAAGTAATTCATGTAGATATTTGTGACCCAATGAATGTTCAAAATATACAAGGGGACTTTATTTTATCACTTTTATAGATAATTTCACTAGTTTTGGTTATGTTTACCTGATTTTTCATACATCTGTAGCATTGAAAATTTCTTATGATATATTTCAATGAAGTAGAAAACCAGTTAGAGAGGAAAATAAAAACCTTAATCACGTGAATATCTATTCGATCAGTTGAAAGAACTGTGTGATGAAATAGTGAGAACTCTCCTACAAATGGTTAAGTCTATGATGGCACAAGCTAATCTGTGGAGATGCCTTGCCTACTGCTAGTTATATACTTAACCAAATACCCACAATGACTGTTCCATCAAACTCCTTATGAACTACTTGTGACCCTAAGGTCGGCAGACTATGTTCATGATCTATCTCATAAATAGGGGAAGTTAGGTCCAAGAGGTAAGAAGTGTATCTTTATTAGATACCCAGCTCACTCTAAAGGATATGTGTTTATTGGTGAACATAACGATGGGGATCTCACTGAAATTGAGTTACGAGATCTTACATTCTTAGAGAATGATTTTCCCAGCAGAGGTGAAGTTGACAGAAATTCTATTTTATGTGAATTATATGAGATTCAGGAAGATGATATGCAAACAAATGTAACACCTAATGAGGTAACACATACTCAAGAAATAGAGAGACACTCCTCTAAATCTTGAGATGGAAGAAACCATTGCATCATCTAGTAATCCTATTTCTCAGGATTCTCAACTTAAGAGAAGTGCTAGAGGTTTAGTTCCTCGTCGTCGATTTGAAATTGAAGGAGAAGTCTTTATGATAACTCCACAAGACGAAGAAGAACCTCGATCAGTTAATGAAGCATTCTCATGTCCTTCTAAGAATGAATGGAAGAAAGCAATGGAAGAATAAATGGAGTCGATGAAGAAAAACCAGGTATGGGAACTGGTTAATCTCCCGAAAAGACGTAAGGCGGTTGGGAATAAATTGGTTCTCAAAATAAAGAGGAAAACCTGACAATTACATTGACATGTAAAAAAGCTCGCTTGGTAGCGAAAGGCTCTACTCAATGGGAAGGAATAGTTTTTGAGGAAATTTTTTCTCATATTGTTAGATTTACCTCAATACGTCTTAATTTTACCTATTGTGGCGCATCTCGATCTGGAGTTGCACCAAATGGATGTTAAAACTACATTTCTAAATGGAGATTTAGAAAAAGTTATTTTCATGGAACAACCCTCGGGTTTCGTTGCAAAAGATCAAGAGAATAAAGTATGTAGATTGTTAAAATCAATATATGATCTTAATCAAGCCTCGAGACAGTGGAATTTGAGATTTCATGAAGTCATTTCATCAAATGGATTTGAGATGATAAGTGAAAATCACTGTGTTTATGTTCCAAGAAATGTTGTGATCTTATCTCTATATGTAGATGACATCCTATTAGCAGGGGGTGATAAAGAGTTTATTCAAGCTAATAAGGAGTAGCTAGCTTCTAAATGTTATATGAAATATATGGGAGAAGCAAATTATATTCTTGGTGTTAAGATTATTAGAGATAGGTCTAGAGGACTATTATCTTTGCCTCAAGAACCTTAAATCATGAATATAATTGAGCGCTTTAGTATGAATAAGTGCAATTCCATTGACACACCTGTAGCAATAGGAATAAACTTAACTCTCGACATGTGTCCTAGTACTCTAGAAGAGAAACAGAAAATGTATACAATGTCATATTTTAGTTCATGGATAGTCTTATATATATTATGATGTGAATTAGGCCAGACATATGTTATGTGGTAGATTTAGTTAGTCATCTTAATTGAACCCAGGACAAGAAAATCCGAAAGTTGTGAAAAAGATATTGAGATATCTAAAAGGCACTATGGATTATGCCTTTGCTTTCGAGGAAATAGATTACACCTAGAAGGATATATTAAGCTATTTGGGATAGTGATATATATGGGGGTAAATCCACATCAGATGATGTATTCATGTTGAATAAATTGCGCAATTTCTTGAAGTAGCAAGAAACAAACCTGTATAATTTTTGTCCACAATGGAAGCTGAGTTTGTAGCATGCTTAGCTGTGGTTACAGAGGCTGTTTGGTTAAAAAGGTTATTATGAACATTTAGGATTCTCAGGCGATAGTGGGAGTCCCGTTATTATACATTGTGATAGTCAAGCTAAAAAGGCTTGTGTGAAAGCTCCTAAGTATCACAGTATGACCAAACACATTGATATAAAGTATAACGTTGTTAGAGATATTATTGCACAAAAGGATGTTGATTTGCAATACATACACACACGCAATATGCTTGTTGATCCATTCACAGAGGATATCTAAAGGGATATATTTATGGATATGTTAAATCTATATGATTAAGCAAGATATAATGTATGAATATTGCGAGTTTATGCGCATTCATGTATATATTTTCATTAGTATGTTTATTTAACTGTTTATTTTAATAATATCATGTTTGATATATATTATAATGCGTGTAATTTTTTGATGTACGTATGTCCTATAGACTGAGATTGGCCCTATCACACGGGTAATCGCCTTTGGCACAAGAAGTGCGCAAAGATGAGACTAACTCATAGTAGTGAAGAACCCTTAAGATAACTTGAGTTAAGATAGTCGCCTTAACTAAAGTGTTAAGATGAGATCATAAACATGGATGAACCATGTTAAGCTTATATTATGATCGAAGTAGAATCCCACTATCTACTTAGTCTATAAGAGCCAGATATGAGTTGCTTGATTGATTTCATAGAAGGGTTGATTAATCGAAGAATTCATCTTAGGCAACGAGGCTTGTCTAATTATATATCTGTATGGTATTTATAAAATTGTGACATACAATTGGAGCTATATGAATAATACCATAACACGTGTGTCATACCACGTGTGCTTTCGACCAGAAGGAAGTGAATAGTCGATCCCTGTCTCGTCATTGTGTGATACCTTCAAAATTGTGCCCTTATTACTTTTGACTATGTCTTGATATTTTGATTAGGTGTATGCTACTTTGAACATACTACTAATGATCATGAATGATTCGGTCTAATGGGGTATGTTTGGGAAAGCAACCTAATCAACGTAAAAGGATATAAGTGTAAAGGGAAGACTAAAATTCTGTATCAAAGTGTGTGCTTGCAGGTACCGATCATGTAAGTCAATTTGGACCATAACATGATAGTGAGACACATGAAGTTATGTCAGTGAACTCTTTTGATCACATAAACGATGTGATATAAATTTAAAGGGGTCAGAGTTACTGAATATGATACAATAAATTATTAGTTTGGGGTACTACAAGATACGTAAGGAATGAGGTTTCATTTGAGCAACTATGTACCCTAACAGGTTATTAGTAACGTATGCTCGTATGCTTGTCGGTCGCACGACCTATTTTGTCAAGTATGATGAATTATTCTAGAAATGTGTATATGAGAAGATTTGAGAAATATTGATGTATGGTGCATTGAAATGCATGTTCCTAAAGGGAATGATTGTAACTCCATCATGTGCGAGTGGGAGAATGAAAGAAATAAAAAAAAGTTTTTTTATTCCCATGTCACCCATGATGGGAAATACACGAGCGTACAGGAAGTTATCAAAGATAACTTCCCACTTTGATGGTGGAGGAAGTGGAGAAAGTGGGAGAGTGGTTTATTAACAGCTAATAAACCAACTCTCCAGTTCTATAAATAGAGCCCTTTCTTTCTCACAAAAATACAACAACAACACAGACCGTTCATAAGCGTACAATATTTCTCTCCAAATCAATAACACACCATAGATATTTCTGAGACATTTAGGTGGTGAAAACAAAGAGTTTAGTTCTAGTAATTAAACTTACGACCAGATAGCAGAAGCGATTCATTCATTCCAATTCAATCATACAAGAAGGCTAAATTTAGGACTCTTCATTCCAATCCGCTGCGTATAAGGTTTGTCTAATAAACCTTCTTGTTTTATATTCAAGTGTAACAAATATAATTCTCGGTTGAAATGACATGACCAACGACCTGTGAAGTAAACAACTTAATCAGAAATGCAAGAAATAAATAAAACATTCTAAATAAAAACTTAGATATTTACTTTAAATTCAATTTGAAATTTCAACAAATTATAAAGTTATAATAAAAAACAACAATCACCAACAATTTAAAGTTAAACTTTTACAGCTTATAACACATCCATAATGTTGCACAATTTACTGCTTTATAAACCTAATCAATAATTAATTTTCAATTTCCCAATCACTACTATTAATTTCAGATTACATATCATACAGACATTTTTAATAGAAAATTATAATAATAATTGAAAACAATTCGAATATTCAAGTTTTATTTTACAATTTAAAAGATACATAAATTGTAAGAAAACATGATAAATTAGATAAAAATAATTACCTATTTCATAATATTTCAAAGTGTATATGATATAGCAACAATATCTTTGAACAATTGCAGCATCTGTTTGTAACTCTAAAAGTAAACTGATTTTGATATCTGTTTTTCTTTTTCTTTCTCTTTCTTTTATCTGTTGTCCCCTTTTTATCCATGAATGGTTGTTCGAAACTGTTGAATTATTCACTGAATTGATAAATACTAGTAATGGATGAAAAGTGAAAGATTTTAAAATATGGGAAGAGAGAGAGGCGAAGAATTGATGGTAGGTTTTTAGGTTGATATTTTTTTTGTCTGAAGATAAGGTTTTAGGTTATTAAAATCTTTTTTTGGGCTTTTTTTCAATTTCATTGGGCTTAAACTATTGAGTTTTAAGTGAATGTTTGACAGGGCCGGTATGAAAGTTTTTTTTTTTTTGAAAAAGCGTTTCAAAATATTTTTAAAGGTTTAAAAGTATTTTTTACCACAGAAAACAGTTTATTTACTAAACGTACTAAATATGTTATTATTAAAAAAACACTCAAAGTTATTATATATTTCAAAATTATTTTTTATAATTTTTTTAAAATTTTAATTTTATTCTAAAACTATTTTTTACTCTAAAATACTCACTTCCAAACAAGGCCCAATTTTGATACAAAGGCATAGCTAATTAACATGGTCCGTGTTATTTGGGTCAAGCCTAAGCTAGTGATGGTTTAGGTTGCGGGATTTTTTCCATCCAGGATGCCACATTCATGGAGACTCTTGGATTGGTTTTCCACAACTTTATTTCCATGATTTAGGTGGCTCGCATTTCATTCGCGGCTATAGTAGTTATCCCTTTTCCTTTGTTTCTTTAAGATATTTCGGTTCACCAGATTATCTCTTGCCTACACATGATTCAACAGCAGTTGGAAAAGTTACCTTATTCAAGAATTCCAATATGTTTTAATTTTTAATATCACGAAGCATACCATAAGTATAATCATATTTAATGGTTCGCATGTTATCCTTATAGAATGTGCATTGGATAAGCTTTACGGTGGAGCAACAATGTCCAAAGCCGCATACCAGTGGCGAGATTTTTGGAGAGCAACAGGGCAACCATGGTGAGCAAGGAGCAACCACGATGGCTTTGTGTAGATCCGAGCTTTAATGGCAATGTAGATTGCGATATTTCCGACATGGTGTAAGTAGGATGGCAACAGTTAATTTTATTGTGAAGATATCGAAAACCAAAATCATATAATTCAATTTAAAATTATAACTAACTGTTTAACAATAGGTTACGATTTTCAAAACCATAAGCGTACCTTTTCGTTTCAGATTTTTAAACGTTTTTGCGATTTTTAACTATAACCAACTGACAGTTTTGTAAATATATTAATTTTATAAAATAAGATCACGCATATAAGAAATTTTTCCAAGATATATAAAAATTGTGTTGGTCTATAATTAAATTGCATATTTATTATGTAATTGGTTAATTATAGTATTTAGATTTTTGTTTTAGAATTTCAATATACTATTTTACCCAGAAAAATTATAGAATATGAAAGTACATATATGATAATGATTTATTTTTGGTTATTCAGTTTTATTTTTATATGAATCCACAACCTAATAGTTTTAACCATCGTTACACATTACAAAACTATAACCTAATGGTTTTAACCATAGTTATATAATTTGGTTTTTAATGAGTTCGTTTATCATGAATTTCGGTTTTTAACCATAACCATTGTCATCCCTAGGTGTCAGAGTCCCATTAGAGTTTTAATGAAGGATCCATGGTCTCATGAAAAAGTAGAGGTTCTTAAATATTTAATATTTAAAGGATGTTCCATGACTTTGAGTGTAGCTTATAATATCTTCGTGCAATCATGGAGGTTCCATGGTTATTGTTGTTCACGAAAAAACCCAGAACTGGTTGGAAATGATGATGACGTTAGCGATGCCATCATGCTGATGTCATGGTAACCTCTATCTTATTTTATTTGAATTTTAGTCTTATTTAATTATGAATGAGTAATATTTCTGTTTATCCTTTAACTTTAATTTTTTTTCATCTAAATTAAGAGCTAATTTTTTATTTATTATAATCTTTTTGTCAAATTTGTGCAATTACTCAATGTTTTTGGAACATACTCAGAGATTTACTTAATATATTCAAAGATTTTCGAGCATATCTAGAGAAAATTAGAGCATACTCAAAAAAATTTCTAACATGCTTAAAGACTTCCAAAATCAGAAATTTTTTATTCTTAAGACTCTTATACATAGAGATTCTTCCAAGTAAGCCCCGATGGTGGTGTCGGTGATGGTTGATCGTCGACGGTGAATAATGTTAATACTCAATTACTTTCTTATAAGATTTGAAATAAATCACCTTATGCTCCGTAATTTGAAAAAATAAATAAAATTTAGTTACAAAAATACTTAGTATTTGCACAGTAACACGTAAAACATTACCATTCCAAAAGTTTAATTGAATCTGTGATCTAAGTGGAAGAATGCAAAATTATTAATATTGTTAATCAAGGGAGTAAGAAGAAGGTTGATAAGAAGGCACAAAATGAAAGAGTCGGGATCCGCTCAACATTTAGACCCTTAGTCTTATACCCAGTGAGTTTTAGGCGAAGTTACTATAAAGCACCAAAACTTAAAATGACATGAAAAGTGTGTGTTGTTCACCTTAAACTAAGAAAAGGTTTTTAAGCCCTTGAATGAGAGGTACCCATGTCATTTAGTATAAGTGCTTCTTAAATGACACAACCAAGGTATAAAAAAATTTCAAATTGCATATACGTTAAAAACATGGAAAGTATTACGGAATTATCCCCAAAGAATCGTGGCAAACATACAAAGCAACTGGATTAGGATTTCTAGCAACCGAGCAATTAAGCCGACGACCACATTTTTTCTAAGCACTCTCTCAATCTGATATTCAATAGTCATATCGCCAACTCAAATTCTCTTTCAAATCTCAATAAATACAATAAAAATTTCATCTCCAACCCAAAAATATTTCATGTACATCACTTATCTCATCCCAAATTAATACTTACACAACCTTATAAATGCTATATAACAAAAACACAACTATTAGCTTAGATAATCATTCCAACAAAAAAAAACCTTTGATAATCACCAAGGAATAAATATTACTGGCATGATCAAAAGCTAGAAGTTGAATAACATAAATACAAACAACATATAGTAATTTATACAAAACAATTGAGTGGAATATTTTTTGAGATAATTACAAAGGAACTTAATTAATCCCCACAAAAAGAATGTAGATGCGGAGAAGAACTACCCTAAACCTAACATTATTGCTGAACAAGTAAACTCTTCCGTGCTTTTAAAGCCTTGTTGAAATGTCATGATCCACGACTTTAGCTTGACTTTTTCTTTGGGAGAAAAATATGAGGGTAGTATAAGTTATCACATGGATGAATGACACGATAAAACAAAAGAATTGATTATTGCAAGACTTACCATTATAGCGCTCCCACTATACTTCATTTGATGTCTGAACCTTGACAAAAAGACAAAGGAACAACTTTATTAACACTTGAAGATTGATTTTCCATATATTATTAAGCATAAGAAGTTCAATATGGAATAACGAGAACTTAAAATACATTAGATTATCAATCACTAAAAGATGCACGGAAAGTAAATATAATAATACCTTTTTTGATTTAGCATCAAAATTGGTCAGCATTAAAACACACCCTATAAAAAGATTCTTCTTTCTGATAAACAAATCACATGAAAGATAAATCTTTTCAATAGAGTACAAAAATAAACTACAACAAAATAATATTTAATAATTTATATTTTCTTACATCATCATCTGATGGGGCACCAACGAGTTGTATAACCATAACTTCTACAACAGGAATGGTGGAGGTGGTATGACTGGTCATTGGAGTGTATTTGAGATCGTTGGTGAATGTTACAGGTGTGGAAAACCTAGGAATTATGCTAGAGAATGCGAGAAAAACTCAGTTGCTAATGATGTTGAGTGTTACCTGTGTAAGAAGACTGGTCATTATTCTAGGGAATGTAAGGAGAGTGTTGTTGATGTTAATGGTGGTGAATGTTACAGGTGCTGGAAACCCTGTCACTATTTTGAAACGACCAAAAACGAAGATGGATAGAATATTCTGGCACTTCTTGCAACGAACTGTAGAGGTACACGGAGTATCACCAGTTTAACATTTTGCAATATAGTGAAAATTACTATAAGTGGGTTTTAAGGTATCATATTGATCTCAGAAAGTTCGGTATAGCTGAAGATATGTGGTTTGGGAAGTCACGTGGAGTTCAATCTGTTACGAATTGTGATAGCGACACCTGAGATGGTCTACCAATGTACGAGAATACATTAACCATTAAAAATTAAAGAAAACGTAATAACCGTAAATCCCTATTATATGAATTTTCTTTAGAATTTCAGTATTTCGTTATTATTTTATATTGAATGCCCATAACTTCTACCTTACACAATTGTTTGCACAAATGAGGACATGTCCAAATGCACAGGAAACTCGGATATTAATAATTAACTAAAATTTATACAATATTAACAATAAACGTCTTTTAAATACCATATAAATTCACAATTTCATGTCGGGAATTGACTATGTATCTAAGTAGTTGAGTCATGTATAATGGAAATAAACATGCCAAAATTACTAGATTCAAATATTAGATACAGACCATGATCCATAATGCAGAATTGGAAAAGTATAATAATATTGACACAAATCAATCGTCACATGCATATTTACTACATCCATTATTAAGAAAAAACATTCTAAGAATGTAGGTCTTCAAATTGTAATGTTTTTTGATTAAGTCGTGGTATGAGCTTTACTCAACACACATGTCATAATATATGTGTATTCTACTATTTTTATTCAACTTAACTTAGTAATTTAAGTGAAACCCAGTAGAACCATAGTAGCATGCATCAAAACTTAGTAATCAAACAATATAATAAGGCTCAAGAATAAAGAAAATTAAGACATTCTTAGAGTACATATATCAAAACAAATTTGTGATAGCTATTTATCCTTTGTGTGTAATAATGACAAAAAGGAAAAGAGATTTCGTTAAAGCACATATATTAACACATTGAAAAAAAATTAATTTATGAAATTTTTTATTACCTAGTTATTTTAAGCTTTAATGCTTTGACAGGAGCTTTCATAAAAGAAAAACACCAAAAGTCCTAATATCAATAAAACAATATAATCAGGTAAAAAATTCGATAACAACCCATAAATACAATAGATCCAAGTACAAAGGGTTTCATATAACACTTATTACTTACAAATATAATTCTCGGTTGAAATGACATGACCAACGACCTGTGAAGTAAACAACTTAATCAGAATGCAAGAAATAAATAAAACATTCTAAATAAAAACTTAGATATTTACTTTAAATTCAATTTGAAATTTCACCAAATTATAAAGTTATAATAAAAAACAACAATCACCAACAATTTAAAGTTAAACTTTTACAGCTTATAACACATCCATAATGTTGCACAATTTACTTCTTTATAAACCTAATCAATAATTAATTTTCAATTTCCCAATCACTACTATTAATTTCTGATTACATATCAAACAAACATTTTTAATAGAAAATTATAATAATAATTGAAAACAATTCGAATATTCAAGTTTTATTTTACAATTTAAAAAATACATAAATTGTAAGAAAACATAATAAATTAAATAAAAATAATTACCTATTTCATAATATTTCAAAGTGTATATGATATAGCAACAACATATTTGAACAATTGCAGCATCTGTTTGTAACTCTGAAGTAAACTGATTTTGATTTTTGTTTTTCTTTTTCTTTCTCTTTCTTTTATCTGTTGTCCCCTTTTTATCCATGAATGGTTGTTCGAAACTGTTGAATTATTCACTGAATTGATAAATACTAGTAATGGATGAAAAGTGAAAGATTTTAAAATATGGGAAGAGAGAGAGGCGAAGAATTGATGGTAGGTTTTTTAGGTTGATATTTTTTTTTGTCTGAAGGTAAGGTTTTAGGTTATTAAAATCTTTTTTTGGGCTTTTTTTCAATTTCATTGGGCTTCTATTGAGTTTTAAGTAAATGTTTGACAGAGGCCGGTATGAAATTTTTTTTTCGAAAAAGCGTTTCAAAATATTTTTAAAGGTTTAAAAGTATTTTTTACCACAGAAAACATTTTATTTACTAAACGTACTAAATATGTTATTGTTAAAAAAACACTTAAAGTTATTATATATTTCAAAATTATTTTTTATAATTTTTTAAAAATTTTAATTTTATTCTAAAACTATTTTTTACTCTAAAATACTCACTTCCAAACTAGGCCCAATTTTGATACAAAGGCATAGCTAATTAACACGGTCTGTGTTATTTGGGTCAAGCCTTTAGGTTGCGGGATTTTTTCCATCCAGGGTGCCACATTCATGGAGACTCTTGGATTGGTTTTCCAAAACTTTATTTCCATGATTTAGGTGACTCGCATTTCATTCGCGGCTATAGTAGTAATCTCTTTTCCTTTGTTTCCAATTTTATAGATATTTCGGTTCACCAGATTATCTCTTGCCTACACATGATTCATCAGCAGTTGAAAAAGTTACGTTATTCAAGAATTCCAATATGTTTTAATTTTTAATATCACGAAGCATACCATAAGTATAATCATATTTAATAGTTCGCATGTTGTCCTTATAGAATGTGCATTGGATAAGTTTTACGGTGGAGCAACAATGTCCAAAGCCGCATAGCAGTGGCGAGATTTTTGGAAAGCAACAGGGCAACCTTGGTAAGCAAGGAGCAACCACGATGGCTTTGTGTAGATCCGACCTTTAATGGCAATGTAGATTGCGATATTTCCGACATGGTGTAAGTAGGATGGCAACAGTTAATTTTATTGTGAAGATATCGAAAACCAAAATCATATAATTCAATTTAAAATTATAACTAGTTGTTTAACAATAGGTTACGATTTTCAAAACCATAAGCGTACCTTTTCGTTTCAGATTTTTAAACGTTTTTGCGATTTTTAACTATAACCAACTAACAGTTTTGTAAATATATTAATTTCATAAAATAAGATCACGCATATAAGAAATTTTTCCAAGATATATAAAAATTGTGTTGGTCTTTAATTAAATTGCATATTTATTATGTAATTGGTTAATTATAGTATTTAGATTTTTGTTTTAGAATTTAAATATACTATTTTACCCAGAAAAATTATAGAATATGAAAGTACATATATGATAATGATTTACTTTTGGTTATTCAGTTTTATTTTTATATGAATCCACAACCTAATAGTTTTAACCATCGTTACACATTACAAAACTATAACCTAATGGTTTTAATCAAAGATATATAATTTGGTTTTTAATGAGTTCGTTTATCATGGATTTCGGTTTTTAACCATAACCATTGTCATCCCTAGGTGTCAGAGTCCCATTAGAGTTCTAGTGAAGGATCCATGGTCTCATGAAAAAGTAGAGGTTCTTAAATCTTTAATATTTAAAGGACGTTCCATGACTTTGAGTGTAGCTTCCTATATCTTCGTGCAATCATGGAGGTTCCATGGTTGTTGTTGTTCACGAAAAAACCCAGAACTGGTTGGAAATGATGATGACGTTAGCGATGCCATCATGTTGATGTCATGGTAACCTCTATCTTCTTTTATTTGAATTTTAGTCTTTTTTAATTATGAATGAGTAATAATTTTGTTTATCCTTTAACTTTAAATTTTTTTCATCTAAATTAAGAGCTAATTTTTTATTTATTATAATCTTTTTGTTAAATTTGTGCAATTACTCAATGTTTTTGGAACATACTCAGAGATTTACTTAATATATTCAAAGATTTTCGAGCATATCTAGAGAAAATTAGAGCATACTCAAAAAAAATTCGAACATACTTTAAGACTTCCAAAATCAGAAATTTTTCATTCTTAAGACTTTTATACATAGAGATTCTTCCAAGTAAGCCCCGATGGTGGTGTCGGTGATGGTTGATCGTCGACGGTGAATAATGTTAATACTCAATTACTTTCTTATAAGATTTGAAATAAATCACCTTATGCTCCGTAATTTGAAAAAATAAATAAAATTTAGTTACAAAAATACTTAGTATTTGCACAGTAACATGTAAAACATTACCATTCCAAAAGTTTAATTGAATCTGTGATCTAAGTGGAAGAATGCAAAATTATTAATATTGTTAATCAAGGGAGTAAGAAGAAGGTTGATAAGAAGGCACAAAATGAAAGAGTCGGGATCCGCTCACCATTTGGACCCTTAGCCTTATACCCAGTGAGTTTTAGGCGAAGTTACTATAAAGCACCAAAACTTAAAATGACATGAAAAGTGTGTGTTGTTCAACTTAAACTAAGGAAAGGTTTTTAAGCCCTTGAATGAGAAGTACCCCTATCATTTAGTATAAGTGCTTCTTAAATGACACAACCCAAGGTATAAAAAAATTTCAAATTGCATATACATTAAAAACATGGAAAGTATTACTGAATTATCCCCAAAGAATCGTGGCAAACATACAAAGCAACTGGATTAGGATTTCTAGCAACCGAGCAATTAAGCCGACGACCACATTTTTTCTAAACACTCTCTCAATCTGTTATTCAATAGTCATATCGCTAACTCAAATTCTCTTTCAAATCTTAATAAATACAATAAAAATTTCATCTCCAACCCAAAAATATTTCATGTACATCACTTATCTCATCCCAAATTAATTCTTACACAACCTTATAAATGCTATATAACAAAAACAGAACTGTTAGCTTAGATAATCATTCCAACAAAAAAAAACCTTTGATAATCACCAACGAATAAATATTACTGGCATGATCAAAAGCTAGAAGTTGAATAGCATAAATACAAACAACATATAGTAATTCATACAAAACAATTGAGTGGAATATTTTTTGCGATAATTACAAAGGAACTTAATTAATCCCCACAAAAAAAAATGTAGATACGGAGAAGAACTACCCTAAACCTAACATTATTGCTGAACAAGTAAACTCTTCCGTGCTTTTAAAGCCTTGTTCAAATGTCATGATCCACGACTTTAGCTTGACTTTTCCTTTGGGAGAAAAATATGAGGGTAGTATAAGTTATCACATGGATGAATGACACGATAAAACAAAAGAATTGATTATTGCAAGACTTACCATTATAGCGCTCCCACTATACTTCATTTGATGTCTGAATCTTGACAAAAAGACAAAGGAACAACTTTATTAACACTTGAAGATTGATTTTCCATATATTATTAAGCATAAGAAGTTCAATATGGAATAACGAGAACTTAAAATACATTAGATTATCAATCACTAAAAGATGCACGGAAAGTAAATATAATAATACCTTTTTTGATTTAGCATGAAAATGGGTCAACATTAAAACACGCCCTATAAAAAGATTCTTTTTTCTGATAAACAAATCACATGAAAGATAAGTCTTTACAATAGAGTAAAACAATAAACTACAAAAAAATAATATTTAATAATTATATTTTCTTACATCATCATCTGATGGGCACCAAAGAGAGGTATGGCCATAACTTCTACAACAAGAATGGTGGAGGTCATTATGCTAAGGAGTGTATTGAGATCGTTGGTGAATGTTACAGTGTGGAAAACCTTGGTATTATGCTAGAGAATGCGAGAAAAACTTCGTTGCTAATAATGTTGGTATTACATGTGTAAGTAGACTGGTCATTATTCTAGGGAATGTTAGTAGAGTGTTGTGTTAATGGTGGTGAATGTTACAGGTGCTGGAAACCCGATGACTATTTCGAAACCACCAAAAACATGTATAGAATATTTTGGCACTTCTTGCAATGAACTGTATCTTGTTGAGGTACACGGAGCTGAGTATCACCAGTTTGACATTTTGCAATATAGGGAAAATTAATATAAGTGGGTTTTAAGGTATCGTATTGATCTCACAAAGTTCGGTATAGCTGAAGATACGTGGTTTGGGATGTCACATGGATTTGGAATATTAAGTTTAAGGTTGTCTGAAAAAGAGAAAGAAGAGCGAGAAGGTGATGACGTGTTACGAATTGTGATAGCGACACCTGAGATGATCTACCAATGTACGAGATTACATTAACCGCTAAAAATTAAAGAAAACGTAATAACCGTAAATCCCTATTATATTAATTTTCTTTAGAATTTCAGCTTTCATTATTATTTTATATTCAATGCCCATAACTTCTACCGTACACAATGTTTTGCATAAATGAGGACAAGACCAAATGCACATGAAACTCGAATATTAATAATTAACAAAAATTTATACAATATTAACAATAAACGTTTTTTAAATACCATCGAAATTCACAATTTTTTGTCGGGAATTGACTCAGTATCTAAGTAGTTGAACATGCCAAAATTACTAGATGCATGATCCATAATGCAGAAATGGAAAAGTATAATAATATTGACACAAATCAATCGTCACATGCATATTTACTACATCCATTAGTAAGCAAAAACATTCTAAGAATGTAGGTCTTCAAACTATAATATTTTTTGATTAAGTTGTGGTATGAGCTTTACTCAACACACATGTCATAATATATGTGTATTGTACTATTTTTATTCAAGTTAACTTAGAAATTTAAGTGAAACCTAGTAGCACCATAGTAGCATGAACCAAAACTTAGTAATCAAACAATATAATAAGGCTCAAGATTAAAAAAAATTAAGAGTTTCTTAGAGTTCATATATCAAAACAAATTTCTGATAGCTATTTATCCTTTGTGTGCAATAATGTCAAAAAGGAAAAGATATTTCGTTAAAGCACATATATTAACACAGTGAAAAAAATTCTATTTATGAAAATTTTTATTACCTGGTTATTTTAAGCTTTAATGCTTAGGCAGGACATTTCATAAAAGCAAAACACCAAAAGTCCCGATATCAATAAAACAATATAGTGAGGTAAAAAATTCGATGACAACCCATAAATACAATAGATCAAAGTACAAAGGGTTTCATATAACACTTATTACTTACAAATATCTTTCTCTGTTGAAATGACATGACCAACAAACGATGAAGTAAACAACTCAATCAGAAATGCATGAAATAAATAAAAAATTAGATATTTACTTAAAATTCAATTTGAAATTTCAACAAATTATAAAGTTCTAATAAAAAACAACAATCACCAACAATTTAAAGTTAAATTTTTACCACTTATAACCCATCCACAATGTTGCACAATTTACGGCTTTATAAACCTAATCAATAATATATTTTCAATTTCCTAATCACTACTATTAATCTCAGATTACATATCAAATAAACATTTTTATAGAAAATTATAATAATAATTGAAAACAATTCTAATATTCAAGTTTTATTTTACGATTTAAAGAATACATATATTGTAAAAAATATGATAAATCAGATAAAAATAATTACCTATTTCATAATATTTCAAAGTGTTAATGATATAGCAACAACATCTTTGAACAATTGCAGCATCTGTTTGTAGCTTTGAAGTAAACTGATTTCTATATCTGTTTTTCTTTTTCTTTCTCTTTCTTTTATCTATTTTCCCCTATTTATCCATGGATGGTTATTCGAAACTGTTGAATTATTCACTAAATTGATAAATACTAGTAGTAATGGATGAAAAGTGAAAGTTTTTAAAATATGGGATGAGATAGAGTCAAAGAATTGATGGTAGGTTTTTAGGTTGTAATTTTTTTTGGTCTGAAGGTTTAAGGTTATTAAATGTTTTTTGGGCTTTTATTTAAATTTCGTTGGACTTAAACTATTGACTGTAAGTGAATGTTTGACAGGGACTGTTTGAAAGTTGTGTTTTTTGAAAAAGCTTTCAAAAATATTTTTAAATGTTTAAAAGTATTTAAAAGCGTTCAAAGGTCCTTTTTAATAATTTTTTTTTTTAAATTTAAATTTTATTCTAAAAATATTTTATTACTCTAACATACTCACCTCCAAACTAGGCCTAATTTTGATACAAATGAATAGCTAATCAACACGCGATTACACGTGGTCCGTGTTATTTGGGTCAAGCCTAAGCTAGTGATGGTTTAGGTTGCGGGATTTTTGCCATCCAGGGTGCTACATTTATGGAGACTCTTGGATTAGCTTTCCACAACTTTATTTTCACGATTTAGGTGGCTCAGATTTCATTCGCGGCTATAATAGTTATCTCTTTTCCTCTATTTCTTATGTTTTAAGATATTTTAGTTCAGCAGATTATCTCTTGCCTACACATGACTCAGCATGGAAAAGTTACCTTATTAAAAAATTCCAAGATGTGTTTATTTTTAATATCAAGAAGCATACCATAAGTATAATCATATTTAATAGTTTGCATGTTATCCTTATAGAATGCGTATTGGCTAAGCTTTACGGTGGAGCAACAATGTCCAAAGCCGCATAGCAGTGGCAAAATTTTTAGAAAGCAACAAGGAAACCATGGTGAGAAAGGAGCAACCACGATGGCTTTGTATACATCTGAACATTAATGGCCATGTAGATTTCGTGTAAGTATGATGGATTTTTTTTTTTTGTGAAGATATCGAAAATAATAATCATTTAATTTAATTTAACATTATAACTAACTGTTTAACCATCTGTTACGATTTTCAAAACCATAACCACACCTTTCCGTTTCATATTTTTAAACGGTTTTGCGGTTTTTAACTATAACCAGATGATAGTTTTGTGAATATATTAATTTCATAAAATAAGATACACATATAAGAAAACTTTCGAAGGTATATGAAAAATTGTGTTGGTCTTTTATTAAATTGCATATTTATTATGCAATTGGTTAAATTTAGTATTTAGATTCTGGGTTTACGATTTCAATATACTATTTTACCCAGAAAATTATAGAATATGAAAGTACATAAATGATAATAAATTATTTTTGGTTACTCGGTTTTATTTTTATCTGAATCCACAACCTAATAGTTGACCATCGGTTACACATTACAAAACCATAACCTAATGGTTTTAACCATAGTTATATAATTTGGTTTTAATTGAGTTCGCTTATCATTGATTTTGGTTTTTAACCATAACCATTGTCATCCCGAGGAGGTTCCAATTAGAGGTTTAATGAAGGATCCATGGTCTCGTGCAACAGTAGAGGTTCTTAAATCTTAGATATTTAATGGAGGTTCCATGATTTTGAGTGTAGCTTCCTATATATTCGTGCAATCATGTAGGTTCCGTGGTTGTTGTGTTGTTCACGAAAAAAACTAGATCTGGTTGGAAATGATGATGACGTTAGAGATGCCATCATGCTAATGTCATGGCAATCTCTATCTTTTTTATTTGAATTTTAGTCTTTTTTAATTATAAATGAGTAATATTTCTGTTTATCCTTCAATTTGATATTTTTTCATGTAAATGAAGTGTAATTTAAAATTTTTGATAATCTTTTTTTCAAATTATTGCAATTACTAAACGTTTTTGGAAAATACTCAGAGCTTTACTCAATATATTCAAAGATTTTCGAGCATATCTAGAGTAAATTAGAGCTTACTCAAAAACTTTTTGAACATAAGAAAAGACTTTCAAAATCAATAAAGTTTTATACTTAAAGACTCGTATACTTAGAGATTTTTCTACTTTCTCTGCTTTATCCATGAATGGTTGTTCTAAACTATTGAATTTCTCACTGATTCGAGCTTTTAAAATATGGGAAGAGAGAGAGGCGAAGAAACGATGGTAGGTTTGTATGTTGTTATTTTTTCTTGTTATGAAGGTTTTAGCTTGTTAAATCTTTCTTTTGGGCTTTTTTTTTTCAATTTTGTTGGGTTTAAACTATTGAGTTTTAAGTGTATGTTTTACAAGGCCGGTTTGAAAGAAATTTTTTTTTTTAAAAACAATTTAAAAATATTTTTAGATGTTTACAAGTATTTTTACCCTAGAAAACTTTTTTTAGGAAAAGTACTAAATATGTTGTTGTTAAAAAAATACTTAAAGTAATTACAAATTTCAAAATTATTTTTTAATATTTTTTTAAATTTTAGATTTTATTCCAAAAATATTTTTTTACTCTAAAATAAGCACTTCCAACATAGGTTTGTTTTAATAGAAATGAATAGATCATCAACACGCGATTACACGTGGTCTGTGGCAGCGAGATTCTTATCATCCAGGGTGCTACATTAATGGAGACTCTTGGATTGGTTTTCCACAACTTTATTTTCACGATTTAGGTGGCTCGCATTTCATTCGCGGCTATAGTAGTAATCTCTTTTCCTTTCGTTCTAATTTTTTAAGATATTTCAGTTCACCAGATTATCTCTTGCCTACACATGATTCAATGGATTTTATGGTATCGTATTGATCTCAGAAAGTTCGGTATAGCTGAAGATACGTGGTTTGGGAAGTCACGTGGAGTTAGAATATTAAGTTTAAGGTTGTCTGAAAAAGAGAAAGAAGAGCGAGAAGGTGATGGCGTGTTACGAATTGTGATAGCGACACCTGAGACGATCTACCAATGTACGAGATTACATTAACCGTTAAAAATTAAAGAAAACGTAATAACCGTAAATCCCTATTATATGAATTTTCTTTATAATTTCAGATTTTCATTATTATTTTATATTGAATGCCCATAACGTCTACCGTACACAATTGTTTGCACAAATGAGGGCATGACTAAATGCACAGGAAACTCGGATATTAATAATTAACTAAAATTTATACAATATTAACAATAAACGTCTTTTCGATACCATCGAAATTCACAATTTCTTGTCGGGAATTGACTCTGTATCTAAGTAGTTGAGTCATGTATAATGTAAATAAACATGCCAAAATTACTAGATTCAAATATTAGATACAGACCATAATTCATAATGCTTAAATATTTTAGCCATCCAGGGTGCTACATTCATGGAGACTCTTGGATTGGTCGCGGCTATAATAGTTATCTCTTTTCCTTTATTTCTTATGTTTTAAGATATTTTAGTTCACCAGATTATCTCTTGCCTACACATGATTCAACATGGAAAAGTTACCTTATTAAAAAATTCGAAGATGTGTTTATTTTTAATGTCAAGAAGCATACCATAAGTATAATCATATTTAATAGTTTGCATGTTATCCTTATAGAATGCGCATTGGCTAAGATTTACGGTGGATCAACAATGTCCAAAGCCGTATAGCAGTGGCAAAATTTTTGGAGAGCAACCAGGCAACCATGGTGAGAAAGGGGCAACGACGATGGCTTTGTATACATCCGAATTTTAACGGCCCTGTAGATTTTGTGTAAGTAGGATGGCAAAAATTTATTTTATTTGTAAAGATATCGAAACCATAATCATTTAATTTAATTTAACATTATAACTAACTGTTTAACCATCGGTTATGATTTTCCAAACCATAACCGTACCTTTTCATTTCAGATTTTTAAACGGTTTTGCGATTTTTAACTATAACCAAATGATAGTTTTGTGAATATATTAATTTCATAAAATAAGATACACATATAAGAAATTTTTCCAAGATATATGAAAAATTGTGTTGGTCTTTAATTAAATTGCATATTTATTATGTAATTGGTTAAATCTAGTATTTGGATTCTGGTTTTAAAATTTCAATATACTATTTTACCCATAAAATTATAGAATATGAAAGTACATATATGATAATAAATGATTTTTGGTTATTCAGTTTTATTTTTATCTGAATCCACAACCTAATAGTTTTAACCATCGGTTACACATTACAAAACCATTACCTAATGGTTTTAACCATAGTTATATAATTTGGTTTTTAATGAGTTCTCTTATTAATGATTTTGGTTTTTAACCATAACCATTGTCATCCCTAGGTGTAAGGTTCCCATTAGAGTTTTAATGAAGGATCCATGGTCTGGTGCAACAATAGAGGTTCTTAAATCTTAGATATTTAATGGAGGTTCCATGACTAGCTTCCTATATCTTCGTGCAATCATGTAGGTTCCATGGTTGTTGTGTTGTTCACGAAAAAAACCTAGACCTGGTTGGAAATGATGATGACGTTAGCGATGCCATCATGATAATGTCATGGCAAACACTAATTTTCACGATTTAGGTGGCTCGCATTTCATTGGAGGCTATAGTAGTAATCTCTATTCCTTTCTTTCTAATTTTTTAAGATATTTCAGTTCACCAGATTATCTCCTGCCTACACATGATTCAACAGCAGTTGGAAAAGTTACCTTATTCAAGAATTCCAATATTTGTTTATTTTTAATATCACGAAGCATACCATAAGTATAATCGTATTTAATAGTTTGCATGTTATCCTTATAAAATGTGCATTGGATAAGCTTTACGGTGGAACAACAATGTCCAAAGCCGCATAGCAGTGGCGAGATTTTAGGAGAGAAACATGGAAACCATGGTGAGCAAGGAGAGCCACGATGGCTTTGTGTAGATCTGAGCTTTAATGGCTATGTAGATTTCGTGTTAGTAGGATGTCAAAAATTTATTTTATTTGTAAAGATATCGAAACCATAATCATTTAATTTAATTTAACATTATAACTAACTGTTTAACCATCGGTTACGATTTTCAAAACCATAACCGCACCTTTTCGTTTCAGATTTTTAAACGGTTTTGCTATAACCAGATGATAGTTTTGTGAATATATTAATTTCATAAAATAAGATACACATATAAGAAAACTTTCGAAGGTATATGAAAAATTGTGTTGGTCTTTAATTAAATTGCATATTTATTATGTAATTGGTTAAATTTAGTATTTAGATTTTGGGTTTACGATTTCAATATACTATTTTACCAAGAAAATTATAGAATATGAAAGTACATAAATGATTTTTGGTTACTCGGTTTTATTTTTATCTGAATCCAAAACCTAATAGTTGACCATCGGTTACACATTACAAAACCATAATCTAATGGTTTTAATCATAGTTATATAATTTGGTTTTAATTGAGTTCGCTTATCATTGATTTTGGTTTTTAACCATAACCATTGTCATCCCCAGGAGGTTCCCATTAGAGGTTTAATGAAGGATCCATGGTCTCGTGCAACAGTAGAGGTTCTTAAATCTTAGATATTTAAAGGAGGTTCCATGATTTTGAGTGTAGCTTCCTATATATTCGTGCTATCATGTAGGTTCCGTGGTTGTTGTGTTGTTCATGAAAAAAACCTAGATCTGGTTGGAAATGATGATGACGTTAGAGATGCCATCGTGCTAATGTCATGGCAATCTCTATCTTTTTTATTTGAATTTTAGTCTTTTTTAATTATAAATGAGTAATATTTCTGTTTATCCTTCAATTTGATATTTTTTCATGTAAATGAAGTGTAATTTAAAAATTTTGATAATCTTTTTTTCAAATTTTTGTAATTACTAAATGTTTTTGGAAAATACTCAGAGCTTTACTCAATATATTCAAAGATTTTCGAGCATATCTAGAGTAAATTAGAGCTTACTCAAAAACTTTTTGAACATAAGAAAAGACTTTCAAAATCAATAAAGTTTTATACTTAAAGACTCGTATACTTAGAGATTTTTCTACTTTCTCTGCTTTATCCATGAATGGTTGTTCTAAACTATTGAATTTCTCACTGATTCGAGCTTTTAAAATATGGGAAGAGAGAGAGGCGAAGAAACGATGGTAGGTTTGTATGTTGTTATTTTTTCTTGTTATGAAGGTTTTAGCTTGTTAAATCTTTCTTTTGGGCTTTTTTTTTTCCAATTTTGTTGGGTTTAAACTATTGAGTTTTAAGTGTATGTTTTACAAGGCCGGTTTGAAAGTAATTATTTTTTTAAAAAACAATTTAAAAATATTTTTAGATGTTTACAAGTATTTTTACCCTAGAAAACATTTTTTAGGTAAAGTACTAAATATGTTGTTGTTAAATAAATACTTAAAGTTATTACAAATTTCAAAATTATTTTTTAATATTTTTTTAAAATTTTAGATTTTATTCCAAAAATATTTTTTTACTCTAAAATAAGCACTTCCAAACTAGGTTTGTTTTAATAGAAATGAATAGATAATCAACACGCGATTACACGTGGTCTGTGGCAGCGAGATTCTTGTCATCCAGGGTGCTACATTAATGGAGACTCTTGGATTGGTTTTCCACAACTTTATTTTCACGATTTAGGTGGCTCGCATTTCATTCGCGGCTATAGTAGTAATCTCTTTTCCTTTCGTTCTAATTTTTTAATATATTTCAGTTCACCAGATTATTTCTTGCCTACACATGATTCAGTGGGTTTTATGGTATCGTATTGATCTCAGAAAGTTCGGTATAGCTGAAGATACGTGGTTTGGGAAGTCACGTGGAGTTAGAATATTAAGTTTAAGGTTGTCTGAAAAAGAGAAAGAAGAGAGAGAAGGTGATAGCGTGTTACGAATTGTGATAGCGACACCTGAGATGATCTACCAATGTACGAGATTACATTAACCGTTAAAAATTAAAGAAAACCTAATAACCGTAAATCCCTATTATATGAATTTTCTTTATAATTTCAGATTTTCATTATTATTTTATATTGAATGCCCATAAAGTCTACCGTACACAATTGTTTGCACAAATGAGGGCATGAACAAATGCACATGAAACTCGGATATTAATAATTAACTAAAATTTATACAATATTAACAATAAACGTCTTTTCGATAACATTGAAATTCACAATTTCTTGTCCGGAATTGACTCTGTATCTAAGTAGTTGAGTCATGTATAATGTAAATAAACATGCCAAAATAAATAGATTCAAATATTAGATACAGACCATAATTCATAATGCTTAAATATTTTTTCCATCCAGGGTGCTACATTAATGGAGACTCTTGGATTGGTTTTCCACAACTTTATTTTCACGATTTAGGTGGCTCGTAATTTAATTGCGGCTATAATAGTTATCTCTTTTCCTTTTGTTTCTTATGTTTTAAGATATTTTAGTTCACCAGATTATCTCTTGCCTACACATGATTCAGCATGGAAAAGTTACCTTATTAAAAAATTCCAAGATGTGTTTATTTTTAATGTCAAGAAGCATACCATAAGTATAATCATATTTAATAGTTTGCATGTTATCCTTATAGAATGCGCATTGGCTAAGCTTTATGGTGGAGCAACAATGTCCAAAGCCTCATAGCAGTGGCAAAATTTTTGGAGAGCAACAAGGCAGCCATGGTGAGAAAGGAGCAACCATGATGGCTTTGTATACATCCGAATTGTATCGGCCTGTAGATTTCGTGTTAGTAGGATGGCAAAAATTTATTTTATTTGTAAAGATATCGAAACCATAATCATTTAATTTAATTTAACATTATAACTAACTGTTTAACCATCGGTTACGATTTTCAAAACCATAACCGCACCTTTTCGTTTCAGATTTTTAAACGGTTTTGCTATAACCAGATGATAGTTTTGTGAATATATTAATTTCATAAAATAAGATACACATATAAGAAAACTTTCGAAGGTATATGCAAAATTGTGTTGGTCTTTAATTAAATTGCATATTTATTATGTAATTGGTTAAATTTAGTATTTAGATTTTGGGTTTAAGATTTCAATATACTATTTTACCAAGATAATTATAGAATATGAAAGTACATAAATGATAATAAATGATTTTTGGTTACTCGGTTTTATTTTTATCTGAATCCACAACCTAATAGTTGACCATCGGTTACAAATTACAAAACCATAATCTAATGGTTTTAACCATAGTTATATAATTTGGTTTTAATTGAGTTCGCTTATCATTGATTTTGGTTTTTAACCATAACCATTGTCATCCCCAGGAGGTTACCATTAGAGGTTTAATGAAGGATCCATGATCTCGTGCAACAGTAGAGGTTCTTAAATCTTAGATATTTAAAGGAGGTTCCATGATTTTGAGTGTAGCTTCCTATATATTCGTGCTATCATGTAGGTTCCGTGGTTGTTATGTTGTTCATGAAAAAAACCTAGATCTGGTTGGAAATGATGATGACGTTAGAGATGCCATCGTGCTAAAGTCATGGCAATCTCTATCTTTTTTATTTGAATTTTTTTTTTTTAAAAATTATAAATGAGTAATATTTCTGTTTATCCTTCAATTTGATATTTTTTCATGTAAATGAAGTGTAATTTAAAATTTTTGATAATCTTTTTTTCAAATTTTTGTAATTACTAAATGTTTTTGGAAAATACTCAGAGCTTGACTCAATATATTCAAAGATTTTCGAGCATATCTAGAGTAAATTAGAGCTTACTGAAAAACTTTTTGAACATAAGAAAAGACTTTCAAAATCAATAAAGTTTTATACTTAAAGACTCGTATACTTAGAGATTTTTCTACTTTCTCTGCTTTATCCATGAATGGTTGTTCTAAACTATTGAATTTCTCACTGATTCAAGCTTTTAAAATATGGGAAGAGAGAGAGGCGAAGAAACGATGGTAGGTTTGTATGTTGTTATTTTTTCTTGTTATGAAGGTTTTAGCTTGTTAAATCTTTCTTTTGGGCTTTTTTTTTCCAATTTTGTTGGGTTTAAACTATTGAGTTTTAAGTGTATGTTTTACAAGGCCGGTTTGAAAGTAATTTTTTTTTTAAAAACAATTTAAAAATATTTTTAGATGTTTACAAGTATTTTTACCCTAGAAAACATTTTTTAGGTAAAGTACTAAATATGTTGTTGTTAAATAAATACTTAAAGTTATTACAAATTTCAAAATTATTTTTTAATATTTTTTTAAAATTTTAGATTTTATTCCAAAAATATTTTTTTACTCTAAAATAAGCACTTCCAAACTAGGTTTGTATTAATAGAAATGAATAGATAATCAACACGCGATTACACGTGGTCTGTGGCAGCGAGATTCTTGTCATCCAGGGTGCTACATTAATGGAGACTCTTGGATTGGTTTTCCACAACTTTATTTTCACGATTTAGGTGGCTCGCATTTCATTCGCGGCTATAGTAGTAATCTCTTTTCCTTTCGTTCTAATTTTTTAAGATATTTCAGTTCACTAGATTATCTCTTGCCTACACATGATTTAATGGGTTTTAGGGTATCGTATTGATCTCAGAAAGTTCGGTATAGCTGAAGATACGTGGTTTGGGAAGTCACGTGGAGTTAGAATATTAAGTTTAAGGTTGTCTGAAAAAGAGAAAGAAGAGAGAGAAGGTGATAGCGTGTTACGAATTGTGATAGCGACACCTGAGATGATCTACCAATGTACGAGATTACATTAACCGTTAAAAATTAAATAAAACGTAATAACCGTAAATCCCTATTATATAAATTTTCTTTATAATTTCAGATTTTCATTATTATTTTATATTGAATGCCCATAACGTCTACCGTACACAATTGTTTGCACAAATGAGGGCATGACCAAATGCACATGAAACTCGGATATTAATAATTAACTAAAATTTATACAATATTAACAATAAACGTCTTTTCGATAACATCGAAATTCACAATTTCTTGTCCGGAATTAACTCTGTATCTAAGTAGTTGATTCATGTATAATGTAAATAAACATGCCAAAATAAATAGATTCAAATATTAGATACAGACCATAATTCATAATGCTTAAATATTTTTGCCATCCAGGGTGCTACATTACTTGCTACATTACTGGAGACTCTTGGATTGGGTTTCCACAACTTTATTTTCACGATTTAGGTGGCTCGTAATTTAATCGCGGTTATAATAATAGTTATCTCTTTTCCTTTTATTTCTTATGTTTTAAGATATTTTAGTTCACCAGATTATCTCTTGCCTACACATGATTCAGCATGGAAAAGTTACCTTATTAAAAAATTCCAAGACGTGTTTATTTTTAATGTCAAGAAGCATACCATAAGTATAATCATATTTAATATTTTGCATGTTATCCTTATAGAATGCGCATTGGCTAAGCTTACGGTGGAGCAACAATGTCCAAAGCCGCATAGCAGTGGCAAAAATTTTAGAAAGCAACAAGGAAACCATGGTGAGAAAGGAGCAACCACGATGGCTTTGTATACATCCGAACATTAATGGCCATGTAGATTTCGTGTTAGTAGGATGGAAAAAATTTATTTTATTTATAAAGATATCGAAACCATAATCATTTAATTTAATTCAACATTATAACTAACTGTTTAACCATCGGTTACGATTTTCAAAACCATAACCACACCTTTTCGTTTCAGATTTTTAAACGGTTTTGCTATAACCAGATGTAAGTTTTGTGAATATATTAATTTCATAAAATAAGATACACATATAAGAAAACTTTCGAAGGTATATGAAAAATTGTGTTGGTCTTTAAATAAATTGCATATTTATTATGTAATTGGTTAAATTTAGTATTTAGATTTTGGGTTTACGATTTCAATATACTATTTTACCAAGATAATTATAGAATATGAAAGTACATAAATGATAATAAATGATTTTTGGTTACTCGGTTTTATTTTTATCTGAATCCACAACCTAATAGTTGACCATCGGTTACACATTACAAAACCATAATCTAATGGTTTTAACCATAGTTATATAATTTGGTTTTAATTGAGTTCGCTTATCATTGATTTTGGTTTTTAACCATAACATTTGTCATCCCCAGGAGGTTCCCATTAGAGGTTTAATGAAGGATCCATGGTCTCGTGCAACAGTAGAGGTTGCTAAAATCTTAGATATTTAAAGGAGGTCCATGATTTTGAGTGTAGCTTCCTATATATTCGTGCTATCATGTAGGTTCCGTGGTTGTTTTGTTGTTCATGAAAAAAACCTAGATCTGGTTGGAAATGATGATGACGTTAGAGATGCCATCGTGCTAATGTCATGGCAATCTCTATCTTTTTTATTTGAATTTTAGTCTATTTTAATTATAAATGAGTAATATTTCTGTTTATCCTTCAATTTGATATTTTTTCATGTAAATGAAGTGTAATTTAAAATTTTTGATAATCTTTTTTTCAAATTTTTGCAATTACTAAATGTTTTTCGAAAATAATCAGAGCTTTACTCAATATATTCAAAGATTTTCGAGCATATCTAGAGTAAATTAGAGCTTACTCAAAAACCTTTTGAACATAAGAAAAGACTTTCAAAATCAATAAAGTTTTATACTTAAAGACTCATATACTTAGAGATTTTTCTACTTTCTTTGCTTTATCCATGAATGGTTGTTCTGAACTATTGAATTTCTCACTGATTCGAGCTTTTAAAATATGGGAAGAGAGAGAGGCGAAGAAACGATGGTAGGTTTGTATGTTGTTATTTTTTCCTGTTATGAAGGTTTTAGCTTGTTAAATCTTTCTTTTGGGCTTTTTTTTTTCAATTTTGTTGGGTTTAAACTATTGAGTTTTAAGTGTATGTTTTACAAGGCCGGTTTGAAAGTAATTTTTTTAAAAACAATTTAAAAATATTTTTAGATGTTTACAAGTATTTTTACCCTAGAAAACTTTTTTTAGGAAAAGTACTAAATATGTTGTTGTTAAAAAAATACTTAAAGTAATTACAAATTTCAAAATTATTTTTTAATATTTTTTTAAATTTTAGATTTTATTCCAAAAATATTTTTTTACTCTAAAATAAGCACTTCCAACATAGGTTAGTTTTAATAGAAATGAATAGATAATCAACACGCGATTACACGTGGTCTGTGGCAGCGAGATTCTTATCATCCAGGGTGCTACATTAATGGAGACTCTTGGATTGGTTTTCCACAACTTTATTTTCACGATTTAGGTGGCTCGCATTTCATTCGCGGCTATAGTAGTAATCTCTTTTCCTTTCGTTCTAATTTTTTAAGATATTTCAGTTCACCAGATTATCTCTTGCCTACACATGATTCAATGGATTTTATGGTATCTTATTGATCTCAGAAAGTTTGGTATAGCTGAAGATACGTGGTTTGGGAAGTCATGTGGAGTTAGAATATTAAGTTTAAGGTTGTCTGAAAAAGAGAAAGAAGAGCGAGAAGGTGATGGCGTGTTACGAATTGTGATAGCGACACCTGAGATGATCTACCAATGTACGAGATTACATTAACCGTTAAAAATTAAAGAAAACGTAATAACCGTAAATCCCTATTATATGAATTTTCTTTATAATTTCAGATTTTCATTATTATTTTATATTGAATGCCCATAACGTCTACCGTACACAATTGTTTGCACAAATGAGGGCATGACTAAATGCACAGGAAACTCGGATATTAATAATTAACTAAAATTTATACAATATTAACAATAAACGTCTTTTCGATACCATCGAAATTCACAATTTCTTGTCGGGAATTGACTCTGTATCTAAGTAGTTGAGTCATGTATAATGTAAATAAACATGCCAAAATTACTAGATTCAAATATTAGATACAGACCATAATTCATAATGCTTAAATATTTTAGCCATCCAGGGTGCTACATTCATGGAGACTCTTGGATTGGTCGCGGCTATAATAGTTATCTCTTTTCCTTTATTTCTTATGTTTTAAGATATTTTAGTTCACCAGATTATCTCTTGCCTACACATGATTCAACATGGAAAAGTTACCTTATTAAAAAATTCGAAGATGTGTTTATTTTTAATGTCAAGAAGCATACCATAAGTATAATCATATTTAATAGTTTGCATGTTATCCTTATAGAATGCGCATTGGCTAAGATTTACGGTGGATCAACAATGTCCAAAGCCGTATAGCAGTGGCAAAATTTTTGGAGAGCAACCAGGCAACCATGGTGAGAAAGGAGCAACGACGATGGCTTTGTATACATCCGAATTTTAAAGGCCCTGTAGATTTTGTGTAAGTAGGATGGCAAAAATTTATTTTATTTGTAAAGATATCGAAACCATAATCATTTAATTTAATTTAACATTATAACTAACTGTTTAACCATCGGTTATGATTTTCAAAACCATAACCGTACCTTTTCATTTCAAATTTTTAAACGGTTTTGCGATTTTTAACTATAACCAAATGATAGTTTTGTGAATATATTAATTTCATAAAATAAGATACACATATAAGAAATTTTTCCAAGATATATGAAAAATTGTGTTGGTCTTTAATTAAATTGCATATTTATTATGTAATTGGTTAAATCTAGTATTTGGATTCTGGTTTTAAAATTTCAATATACTATTTTACCCATAAAATTATAGAATATGAAAGTACATATATGATAATAAATGATTTTTGGTTATTCAGTTTTATTTTTATCTGAATCCACAACCTAATAGTTTTAACCATCGGTTACACATTACAAAACCATTACCTAATGGTTTTAACCATAGTTATATAATTTGGTTTTTAATGAGTTCTCTTATTAATGATTTTGGTTTTTAACCATAACCATTGTCATCCCTAGGTGTAAGGTTCCCATTAGAGTTTTAATGAAGGATCCATGGTCTGGTGCAACAATAGAGGTTCTTAAATCTTAGATATTTAATGGAGGTTCCATGACTAGCTTCCTATATCTTCGTGCAATCATGTAGGTTCCATGGTTGTTGTGTTGTTCACGAAAAAAACCTAGACCTGGTTGGAAATGATGAAGACGTTAGCGATGCCATCATGATAATGTCATGGCAAACACTAATTTTCACGATTTAGGTGGCTCGCATTTCATTGGCGGCTATAGTAGTAATCTCTATTCCTTTCTTTCTAATTTTTTAAGATATTTCAGTTCACCAGATTATCTCCTCCCTACACATGATTCAACAGCAGTTGGAAAAGTTACCTTATTCAAGAATTCCAATATTTGTTTATTTTTAATATCACGAAGCATACCATAAGTATAATCGTATTTAATAGTTTGCATGTTATCCTTATAAAATGTGCATTGGATAAGCTTTACGGTGGAACAACAATGTCCAAAGCCGCATAGCAGTGGCGATATTTTAGGAGAGCAACATGGAAACCATGGTGAGCAAGGAGAGCCACGATGGCTTTGTGTAGATCTGAGCTTTAATGGCTATGTAGATTGCGATATTTCCAGCGTGATGTAAGTAGGATGGCAGAAGTTAATTTTTTTGTAAAGGTATCGAAAACCATAATCATTTAATTCAATTTAAAATTATAACTAACTGTTTAACAATAGTTTATGATTTTCAAAACCATAACCGTACCTTCTTGTTTCAGACTTTTAAACGTTTTCGCGATTTTTAACTATAACCAACTGATAGTTTTGTAAATATATTAATTTCATAAAATAAGATCACACATATAAAAAAAATTTCCAAGATATATAAAAATTGTGTTGGTCTTTAATTAAATTGCATATTTATTATGTAATTGGTTAATTCTAGTATTTAGATTTTGGTTTTAGAATTTCAATATACTATTTTACCCAAAAAAATTATAAAATATGAAAGTACATATATGATAATAAATGATTTTTTGGTTATTTGGTTTTATTTTTATCTGAATCCACAACCTAATAGTTTAACCATCGGTTACACATTACGAAACCATAACCTAATGGTTTTAAGCATAGTTATATAATTTGGTTTTTAATGAGTTCTCTTATCATTGAATTTGGTTTTTAACCATAACCATTGTCATCCCTAGGTGTGAGGTTCCCATTAGAGTTTTAATGAAGGATCCGAGGTTCTTAAATCTTAGATATTTAATAGAGGTTCCATGACTTTGAGTGTAGCTTCCTATATCTTCGTGCAATCATATAGGTTCCATGGTTGTTGTGTTGTTCACGAAAAAAAAACCTAGATCTGGTTGGAAATGATGATGACGTTAGCGATGCCATCATGCTGATGTCATGGCAATCTCTGTATTTTTTTATTTGAATTTTAGTCTTTTTCAATTATAATTAAGTAATATTTATGTTTATCCTTTAACTTTAAATTTTTTTCATCTAAATTAAGAGTTAATTTTGTATTTATTATAATCGATTTGTCAAATTTGTTCAATTACTCAATGATTTTGGAACATACTCAGAGATGTACTCAATATATTCGAAGATTTTCGAGCATATCTATAGAAAATTAGAGCATACTCAAAAACTTTTCGAACATACTTAAAGACTTTCAAAATCAGAATTTTTTTATACTTAAGACTCTTATACATATAGACCATTCCGAGTAAGCCCAGACGGTGGTGTAGGTGATGGTTGATTGTGGACGGTGAATATGTTAATACTCAATGACTTTCTTATGAGATTTGAAATAAATCATCTTATGCGGCGTTATTTGAAAAAATAAATAAAATTTAGTTACAAAAATACTTAGTATTTGCACATAACACGTAAAACATTACCATTCCAAAAGTTTAATTGAATATGTGATCATTAATATTGTTAATCAAGGGAGCAAGAAGAAGGTTGATAAGAAGGCACAAAATGAAAGAGTCATGATCCGCTCAACATTTGGACCCTTAATCTTATACCCAATGAGTTTTAGGCGAAGTTACTAAAAAGCACCAAACCTTAAAATGACATGAAAAGTGTGTGTTGTTTACCTTAAAATAAGGAAAGGGATTTAGGCCCTTGAATGAGAGGTACCCATGTCGTTTAGTATAAGTGCTTCTTAAATGACACAACCCAAGGTATAATTTTTTTACTAATTGCATATAAATAAAAAACATAGATAGTATTAATGAATTATCCCCAACTAATCGTGGCAAACATACAAATCAATTGTAGTAGGATTTCCGGAAACCGAGCAATCAAGCCGACAATCACATTTTTTCTAAGCACTCTCTCAATCTGATATTCAATAGTCATTTCGCCAACTCAAATTCTCTTTCAAATCTCAATCAATACAATAAAAATTCCATCTCCAACACAAAAATATATCATGCATATCACTTAACTCATCCCAAATTAATAATTACTCAACCTTATAAATGTTATATAACAAAAACACAACACTTAGCTTAGATAATCATTCCAACAAAAAAAAAACCTTTGATAATCACAAATGAATAAATATAGTAGCAAAATCAAAAGCTAGAAGTTGAACAACATAAATACAAATGAAATATAGTAATGCATACAAAACAATTGAGTGGAATATTTTTTGAGATAATTACAATGGAACTTAATTAATCCCCATAAGAAGAATATAGATGCGGAGAAGAACTACCCTAAACCTAATATTATTGCTGCACAAGTAAACTCTTCCGTGCTTATAAAGCCTTGTTGAAATGTCATGATCCGTGACCTTAGCTTGACTTTTCCTTTGGGAGAAAAATATGATGGTAGTATCATTTATCACATGGATGAATGACACCATAAAACCAAAGAATTGATTATTGCAAGGCTTACCATTATCGCGCTTCCACGATACTTCATTGGATGCCTGAACCTTGACAAAAAGACAAAAGAACAACTTTATTAACACATGAAGAGAGATTTTCCATATATTATTAAGTATAAGAAGTTAAATATGGAATAACGAGAACTTAAAATACATTAGATTAGCAATCACTAAAAGATGCACGGAAAGTAAATATAATAATACCTTTTTTGATTTAGCATGAAAATTGGTTAGCATTAAAACACGCCCTATAAAAAGATTCTTCTTTCTGATAAACAAATCACATGAAAGATAAGTCTTTTCAATAGAGTAAAACAATAACCTACAACAAAATAATATTTAATAATTATATTTTCTTACATCGTCATCTGATGGGGCACCAAAGAGAGGCATTATGCTAGAGAATGCGAGAAAAACTCTGTTGCTAATGATGTTGAGTGTTATCTGTGTAAGAATTATTCTAGGAAATGTAAGGAGAGTGTTGTTGCTATTAATGGTGGTGAATGTTACCGGTGTTGGAAACCCGGTCACAATTCTGAAATGACTAAAAAAAAGATGGATAGAATATTTTAGCACTTCTTGCAACGAACTGTGTCTTGTTGAGGTACATGGAGCTGAGTATCACCAGTTTGACATTTTGCAATATAGGGAAAATTACTATAAGTGGGTTTTTAGGTATCGTATTGATCTCAGAAAGTTCGGTATAGCTGAAGATATGTGGTTTGGGAGGTCACGTGGAGGTAGAATATTAAGTTTAATGTTGTCTGAAAAAGAGAAAGAATTGTGAGAAGGTGATGGCGTGTTACGAATTGAATTGTTATAGCGATACCTGAGATGATCTACCAATGTACGAGATTATATTAATAGTAAAAAATTAAAGAATACGTAATAATAGTAAATCCCTATTATATGAATTTTCTTTAGAATTTCAGGTTTTCGTTATTATTTTATATTAAATGCCCATAACTTCTACCGTACACAATTGTTTGCAAAACTGAGGACATGACCAAATGCACACGAAACTCGGATATTTATAATTAACTAAAATTTATACAATATTAACAATAAACGTCTTTTCAATACCATCGAAATTCACAATTTCTTATCGGGAATTGACTCTGTATCTAAGTAGGTGAGTCATGTATAATGGAAATAAACATGCCAAAATTACTAGATTAAAATATTAGATACAGACTATGGTCCATAATGCAGAAATAAAAATGTATAATAATATTGACACATGCATATTTACTACATCCATTATTAAGATAAAATATTCTAAGAATGTAGGTCTTCAAATTGTAATATTATTTGATTAAGTTGTGGTATGACCTTTACTCAACACACATGTCATTATATATGTGTACTGTACTATTTTTATTCAAGTTAACTTAGTAATTTAAGTGAAACTCAGTAGCACCATGGTAGCATGCATCAAAACTTAGTAATCAAACAATATAAAAAGGCTCAAGAATAAAAAAAATTTAGACTTTCTTAGAGTACACATATCAAAACAAATTTCTGATATCTATTTATCCTTTGTGTGAAATAATGTCAAAAAAAAGAAGAGATTTTGTTAAAGCACATATATTAAAACAGTGAAAAAAATTTAATTTATGAAAAATTTCATTACCTGGTTATTTTAAGCTTTAATGCTTAGGCAGGAGTTTTTTAAAGCAAAACAACAAAAGTCCTGATATCAATAAAACAATATAGTAAGGTATAAAATTCCATAACAACCCATAAATACAATAGATCTGAGTACAAACGGTTTCATATAATACTTATTACTTACAAATATCTTTCTCGGTTGAAATGTCATGACCAACGAACCTATGAAGTAAACAACTTAATCAGAAATGCATGATATAAATAAACATTCTAAATAAAAACTTAGATATTTACTTAAAATTCCATTTAAAATTTCAACAAATTATAAAGTTCTAATAAAAAACTACAATCACCAATAATTCAAATTTAAATTTTTACTTCTTATAACTCATCCATAATGTTGCACAATTTACTGCTTTATAAACCTAATCAATAATTTATTATCAATTTTCCTTTCACTACTATTAATCTCAAATTACATATCAAACAGACATTTTTTGTAGAAAATTATAATGATAATTGAAACCAATTCTAATATTCAAGTTTTATTTTACAATTTAAAAATACATAAATTCTAAAAAAAATATGATAAATAAAATAAAAATAATTACCTATTTCATAATATTTCAAAGTGTTTATGATATAGCAACAACATCTTTGAACAATTGCAGTATCTGTTTGTAACTCTGAAGTAAACTGATTTTATCCGTTTTTCATTTTCTTTCTCTTTCTTTTATCTATTTTCCCTTCTTTATCCATGAATGTGTTATGAATAGTTGTATTAATATCTATATTTAATTAGTTTATATTAATTATGTATATATATTAAGTATATAAATTATAGCCGTTGTATATTAAGTAAATATTAATTATGTATATATTATAAATATATAGATTATAGCCGTTATAGCAGTTGTGTACTATGTATGTAGATCTATAAATTACCATGTACATGAAGAAAATAATAAAGCAATCAATAAAGTTTCATTCTATTCATGTCTTTTATGTTTCTGCATTTAAATTCCTTGTTTTATTTCTCTGTAAACTAGTTTATTCATTACAAATTGGTGCTTTCATTGCCTGATCTCTGCTTCAAGAAAAAGTTTCTGTTCATTCCACAAAACTCGACAAAATTGAAGAGATTGTTTCAATTCACTCTACCAAAATTGATCAAATTCAGGAAACAATCACAAATCATTCCACAATTTTATCAGATCTTGTCACTAAAATTGCTTCTCTTGAAAGCAAACTTGACAGCAAATTGGATCGCCTCCTGAAAGAAAAAAATACTGTTACCGGGCCTTCTGATTCACCACAAATTAATCTTCCACCTATAGTTCCAGTCGTAGCGATTCCACCACCACCTCCGCCAAGATTCTCAAACCCGTCTCCAATGGCTGTCCAGGCACGTCAGATGCGTTTAGATTTTCCGCGTTTTGAAGGTATTGATCCTTCTGGTTGGATTTTCAAGGCTGAACGTTTCTTTGATTACCATCGAATTTCTAGTGATCAGCGTCTCCTCATATGTTCATTTCATATGGATGGTAAAGCACTTCCTTGGTTTCAATATATGACTCAAAACCGTCAAATTTCAACATGGGAGCAATTTTCTAGAGCCTTGGAAAGTCGATTTGGGCCTCCTGAATTTTGAAGATCCACAAGGATCCTTGGCAAAATTAATGCAACATGGATCTGTGGATGAATATCAAACGCAATTTGAAGCACTTGCAAACAGAACAATTGGATTATCATCATCCTTTTTCGTTAGTTGCTTCGTTGCAGGACTAAAATCTGATATTAAAGCAGAAGTCCTGGCTTTTCGTCCTATGTCACTTTCACATGCTATGGGTTTAGCACGCCTACAAGAGTTAAAATTGATGGAACTAATAAAAATAAACTCTGCTTGGTCTGGTTCCCCTGGTCCTCCTACTAATTCAGTACTATCAAGTTCAGAAACCAGTATACCTTCTCCACAAGTGAAACACACGGACCGATATAACATTCGTCGTTTATCTCCTATCGAAATGCAAGTACGCAGAGAAAAGGGTCTATGTTATAATTGCGATGAACGATATGTGGTTGGACATCGTTGTAAATCAAAGCCTCAATTGTTTCTTTTAGATTCAGGAAGTGATAATAATTGTTCTACTTCGGCGGCCGAAACACTTCCAGATATGTCCTCTAGTTCTGTTTATACCAAAGTTTATCAAGTTTAGAACCTTGAGGACAAGGTTCAATTTAAAGAAGGGGGCAATGTTATGAATAGTTGTATTAATATCTATATTTAATTAGTTTATATTAATTATGTATATATATTAAGTATATAAATTATAGCCGTTGTATATTAAGTAAATATTAATTATGTATATATTATAAATATATAGATTATAGCCGTTATAGCAGTTGTGTAGCAGTTACTATGTATGTAGATCTATAAATTACCATGTACATGAAGAAAATAATAAAGCAATCAATAAAGTTTCATTCTATTCATGTCTTTTATGTTTCTGCATTTAAATTCCTTGTTTTATTTCTCTGTAAACTAGTTTATTCATTACAGAATGGTTATTCGAAACTATTGAATTTTTCACTGAATTGATAAATACTAGTAATGGATGAAATGAATTGATAAATACTAGTAATGGATGAAAAGCGAAAGTTTTTAAAATATTGGAAGAAAGAGAGGCGGAGAATTGATGGTAGGTTTTTAGGTTGTTATTTTTTTTGGTCTGAAGGTTTTAGGTTATTAAAAAAAAATTTTGGACTTTTTTCCATTTCTTTGGTCTTAAACTATTGAGTTTTAAGTGAATGTTTCACAAGGCCGGTTTGAGAGTTCTATTTTTCAAAAAGCGTTTAAAAACACTTAAAGTTATTATAAATTTCAAAATAATTTTTAATAATTTTTTTTAAATTTGAATTATATTCTAAAAATTTTTTTACTCTAAAATACTCACTTCCAAACTAGGCCTAATTTTGATACAAAGGAATAGCTAATCAACACGCGATTACACGTGGTCCGTGTTATTTGTGTCAAGCCTAAGCTAGTGATGGTTTAGGTTGCAGGATTTTTGCCATCCATGGTGCTACATTCATAGAGACTCTTGGATTTGTTTTCCACAACTTTATTTTCACGATTTAGGTGGCTCGCATTTCATTCGCGGCTATAATAGTAATCTCTTTTCATTTATTTCTTATGTTTTAAGATATATTTTAGTTCACCAGATTATCTCTTGCCTACACATGATTCAGCGGCAGTTGAAAAAGTTACCTTATTAAAAAATTCCAAGATGTGTTTATTTTTAATATCAAGAAGCATACATTAAGTATAATCATATTTAATTGTTTGCATGTTATCCTTATAGAATGTGCATTGGGTAAGCTTTACGGTGGAGCAACAATGTCCAAAGTTGCATAGCAGTGGCAAATTTTTTGGAGAGCAACAGGGCAACCATGGTGAGAAAGGAGCAACCACGATGGCTTCGTATAGATCTGAACTTTAATAGCCATGTAAATTGCGATATTGCCAGCATGGTGTAAGTAGGATTACAACAATTTTTTTTTGTGAAGATATCGAAAACCATAATCATTTAATTTAATTTAAAATTATAACTAACTGTCGTCGGTTTCGATTTTCAAAACCATAACCGCACCTTTTTGTTTCAGATTTTTAATCTTTTTTGCGATTTTTAACTATAACCAAATGATAGATTTGTGAATATACTAATTTCATAAAATAAGATACACATATAAGAAAATTTTCCAAGGTATATGAAAATTGTGTTGGTCTATAATTAAATTGCATATTTATTATGTAATTGGTTAAATCTAGTATTTAGATTATGGTTTTAAAATTTCAATAAACTATTTTAGCCAGAAAATTATAGAATACGAAAGTACATATATTATAATAAACGATTTTTGGTTATTCAATTATATTTTTATATGAATCCACAACCTAATAGTTTTATCCATCGTTACACATTACAAAACCATAACCTAATGATTTTAACCATAGTTATATAATTTTGTTTTTAATGAGTTCGCTTATCATTGATTTCGTTTTTAACCATAACCATTGTCATCCCTACATGTCAGGTTCCCATTAGAGTTTTAATGAAGGATCCATGGTCTCGTGCAAAAGTAGAGGTTCTTAAATCTTTAATAATTAATGGAGGTTCCATGAATTAGAGTGTAGCTTCCTATATATTCGTGCAATCATGGAGGTTCCATGGTTGTTGTTGTTCACAAAAAACCCAGAGCTGGTTGGAAATGATAATGACGTTAGCGATGACATCATGCTGATGTCATGGTAATCTCTATCTCTTTTATTTGAATTTTAGTCTTTTTTAATTATAAATGAGTAATATTTCTGTTTATCCTTTAACTTTCAGTTTTTTTCATCTAAATTAAGAGATAATTTTGTATTTATTATAATCTTTTTGTCAAATTTGTGCAATTACTCAAGGTTCATGGAACATACTCAGAGATTTACTCAATATATTCAAGGATTTTCGAGCATATCTAGAGAAAATTAGAGCATACTAAAAAACTTTTCGAACATACTTATAGACTTTCAAAATCAGAAATTTTTCATAATTAAGACTCTTATACATAGATATTATTCCGAGTAAGCCCCGGCGGTGGTGTCGGTGATGGTTGATGGTCAACGGTGAATACTGTTAATACTCAATGACTTTCTTATGAGATTTAAAATAAATCACCTTATGCTCCGTAATTTGAAAAAATAAATAAAATTTAGTTACAAAAATACTTAGTATTTGCACAGTACCATTCCAAAAGTTTAATTGAATATGTGATCTAAGTGGAAGAATGCACAATTATTAATATTGTAAATCAAGGGAGCAAGAAGAAGGTTGATAAGAAGGCACAAAATCAAAGAGTCGTGATCCGCTCACCATTTGGACCCTTAATCTTATACCCGGTGAGTTTTAGGCGAAGTTACTAAAAAGCACCAAAACTTAAAATTACATGAAAAGTGTGTGTTGTTCACCTTAAACTAAGGAAAGGGATTTAAGACCTCGAATGAAAGGTACCCATGTCGTTTAGTATAAGTTCTTCTTAAATGACACAACCCAAGGTATAAATTTTTTACTAATTGCATATACATAAAAAACATGGCGAGTATTAATGAATTATCCTCAACTAATCGTGGCAAACATACAAATCAACTGGAGTAGGATTTCTGGAAACCGAGCAATCAATCCGACAACCACATTTATTCTAAGCACTCTCTCAATCTAATATTTCATTTCGCCAACTCAAATTATCTTTCAACTCTCAATCAATACAATAAAAATTCCATCTCCAACCCAAAAATATATCATGCACATCACGTAACTCATCCCAAATTAATACTTACACAACCTTATAAATGTTATAATACAAAAAACACAACAGTAAGCTCAGATAATCATTCCAACAAAAAAACCTTTGATAATCACCAATGATTAAATATTACTGGAAAGATCAAAAGCTAGAAGTTGAACTACATAAATACAAACGAAATATAGTAATGCATACAAAACGATTGAGTGGAATATTTTTTTGAGATAATTACAAAGGAACTTAATTAATCCCCATAAGAAGAATGTAGAAGCGAAGAAGAACTAAACTAAACCTAACATTATTGCTGCACAAGTAAACTCATCCGTGATTTTAAAGCCTTGTTGAAAATCATGATCCACGACCTTAGCTTGACTTTTCCTTTGGGAGAAAAATATGATGGTAGTATAAGTTATCACATGGATGAATGACACCATAAAACCAAAGAATTGATTATTGCAAGACTTACCATTATAGCGCTTCCACTATACTTCATTGGATGCTTGAACTTTGACAAAAAGACAAAGGAACAACTTTATTAACACCTGAAGAGAGATTTTCCATACATCATTAAGCATAAGAAGTTAAATATGGAATAACGAGAACATAAAATAAATTAGATTAGCAATCACTAAAAGATGCACGGAAAGTAAATATAATAATACCTTTTTTTATTTAACATAAAAATGAGCCAGCATTAAAACACGCCCTATAAAAAGATTCTTCTTTTTGATAAACAAATCACATGAAAGACAAGTCTTTTCAATAGAGTAAAACAATAAACTACAACAAAATATTATTTAATAATTATATTTTCTTACATCATTATCTGATGGGGCACCAAAGGGAGGTACGCCCATAACTTCTTCTACAACAGGAATGGTGGAGGTGGTATGTCTGGTCATTATTCTAGGGAGTGTATTGAGATCATTGGTGAATGTTACAGGTGTGAAAAACCTAGGCATTATTCTAGAGAATGGAAGGAAAACTCTGTTGCTAATGATGTTGAGTGTTACCTGTGTAAGAAGACTGCTCATTATTCTAGGGAATGTAAGGAGAGTGTTGTTGTTGTTAATGGTGGTGAAAAATGTATCTTGTTGAGGTACACGGAGCCGTGTATCACAAGTTTGACATATTGCAATATAGGGAAAATTACTATAAGTGGGTTTTAAGGTATCGTATTGATCTCAGAAAGTTCGGTATAGCTGAAGATATGTGGTTTGGGAGGTCACGTGGAGTTAGAATATCAAGTTTAATGTTGTCTGAAAAAGAGAAAGAAGAGTGAGAAGGTAATGGCGTGTTACGAATTGTGATCGCGACACCTGAGAAGATCTACTAATCTACGGGATTACATTAACCGTTAAAAATTAAAGAAAACGTAATAACCGGAAATCTCTATTATATGAATTTTCTTTAGAATTTCATTTTTTCGTTATTATTTTATATTGAATACCCATAACTTCTACCGTACACAATTTTTTGCACAAATGAGGACATGACCAAATGCACAGGAAACTCGGATATTAATAATTAACTAAAATTTAAACAATATTAACAATAAACGTCTTTTCAATACCATCGAAATTTACAATTTCTTGTCGGTTATTGACTCTATATCTAAGTAGTTGAGTCATGTATAATGGAAATAAACATGACAGAATTACTAGAATCAAATATTAGATACAGACCATGATCCATAATGTAGAAATGGAAAAGTATAATAATATTGACACAAATCAATCGTCACATGCATATTTACTACGTCCATTATTAAGAAAAAACATTCTAAGAATTTAGGTCTTCAAATTGTAATATTTTTTGATTATGTTGTTGTATGAGCTTAACATGTCATAATATATGTGTACTATACTATTTTTTATTCAAGTTAACTTAGTAATTTAAGTGAAACCCATTAGCACCATAGTAGCATTCATCAAAACTTAGTAATCGAACAATATAATAAGGCTCAAGAATTAAAAAAATTAAGACATTCTTAGAGTACATATAGAAAAACAAGTTTTTGATAGCTATTTATCCTTTGTGTGCAATAATGTCAAAAATGAAAAGAGATTTCGTTAAAGCACATATATTAACACAGTGAAAAAAAATTAATTTATGAAAATTTCATTACCTGGTTATTTTAAGCTTTAATGCTGAGGCAGGAACTTTCACAAAAGAAAAACACCAAAAGTCCTGATATCAATAAAACAATATAGTAAGGTAAAAAATTCGATAACAACCCATAAATACAATAGATCCAAGTACAAAGGGTTTCATATAATACTTATTACTTACAAATATCTTTCTCTGTTGAAATGACATGACCAACTACCTGTGAAGTAAACAACTCAATCAGAAATGCATGAAAAAATAAAACATTCTAAATAAAAACTTAGATATTTATTTAAAATTCAATTTAAAATTCAACAAATTATAAAGTTCTAATAAAAAACAACAATCACCAACAATGCAAAGTTAAATTTTTACTGCTTATAACTCATCCATAATGTTGCACAATTTACTGCTTTATAAACCTAATCAATAATTTATTATCAATTTCTCAATCACTACTATTAATCTTGTTGGACAAATGAGATTCTACCCAAGTGTTGACCATGTTTACGATGTTAGTCGGTGACTCAATTTAAATGAAATGATTCGGATAGTAATACGTTTATTCAAGTCGTAAAGATTAACGTAATATATTCACTTGGTTAAAATCATTTGAAATTGAATGAGAAATTGAGTCATATAATTTGGAGAAATTAAAAGAAAGAAAAAAATAATATATGTTATTTTATTTCTTTTTTTTATAAAACAAAGAAAAAAAAGGGCTTTGTTAGGCTTTTGGGCCTTAGGTCCATGACCATTAGCTTTGTTGGGCTTTTGGGCCTTAGGACTATACCTTTGTTGGGCCTTAGGTGGGGTATGAACTTGGACCATCATCTTTGTTGGGCTTTTGGGCCTTAGTTTCAAACATTTGGACTAGCCCAAGTTTTTTGTTCTTTTAAGTAAACGTTGTATCTTAAATTAATACAACGTAACTCCAAAATGAAACATCACAACCTTTGGCAAGCCACCTTTTCATTTTCTATAAATAGTTGGCCAACTAAACCATTTTCTTCATTCATTTTTCAAAAGCATTAAAATTATAAGAGAGAGATAGAAAGAAGCAGCATTATTAAGTTCGTTGAAATTCTTAAGAATTCGTGTGTCAGTTTCTTTTGAATAGTTTTGTCGTTGTATCCTGGAGGTTGAAGCCAACAAACGTAAGACACCTGTACGTGGCCTAAATACCTTAAAGACATCGGATCCAATCCGAGCCTCGACAAGTAAAGTTATTTAATTATTGTTATTTAATTATTTACTTTTATTTTATTTCTGCATTAGTTTCTATATTGTTTTACTGGTTTATACAAACAAAACACAACAAATCTCATATTACATATCAATAATTTACTCGTTTGGTTATCTTTTTGGTTATCTTTACATCTTCTCACCTGGTGGGAAGTTTTTCTCGTTTGGATACCTTTTTAGTAGGCGTTGTTATATCATGCTATTTTGAAACTTCAAAATCATCTGAAAGTAAAGTTAAATTTTAATATAATATCCATGTCTCGAAATTTGGAAATGTATCATACTTAAAAAAATTCATAAATATATAAAACTTAGTATTGATATAAAGTCATTAATATACGAGTTATTGGGTTATGATGGATTACTATGTTTTTTGCATTGAAGGAGTTGGTTAAATTTTTCAAAAAGACATTAAATAACTTGTTACTAATGATAAAGGTCTCTATTGTACAATAAATGTATTCAATTCATGCATTTAGTGGAGATTTACTATGATATTTGAATGGAATTAAATTTGTTTTACAGAAATTTTAATAGATGGGGATTTAAAACTGTGAATTAGCTTTCTTTTTCACAATATATTTATTATATTTTACTTCTTCTTCATCTTTTAAATTTATGATATATAAATTAAAAAAATTCAAATTTGATGTAAAATAATATCTCTTGTGAACCATGAAATAGGAGTTATATAGTATATATATGTTCATTATCAACCATAAAAATTTACCTATGGGCTTATAAAAATTTACCTTGCCTTATTGATCTACATAGCTTCCTCGAAGCATTGCAATCCCTTATTGCCTATTTTTAGGGACAATGGTTAAAGAAGCAAAATTTCGTGTTTGTTTAGTTGTTCCTGGATTTTCGCAATTCATGCCTCCAGTACTAATAGTCATATATACCTGATAATTTGTTAAGGTTGTTTGACATTAACATGTTAAACTCTTATAGAATACGAATTTTATTTCTACCTTATTATTATTATTATTATTATTACCATTTTCACTAGGTTCTCAATTTGTTAAAGCTAACAAAAGAATCAAAATATAATCATGTTATTAATACAAAAAAAACTTAATACAAGTCACTCAGATTATTATTACACATAATAAAGTAAGATTCACATTACTTGTCAACTTACAATAGTAATATACCTACATCATATGATAAAAGAATCAACATATAATCATTCTTGCGATCCTAAAACTAAGTAAATAACTATATACATGTAACTCATATTACTACTTGACACATCTTAGATTATTATTCAACTTAAAAAACCATATAACTACATCATATGACAAAATAATCAACATGTAATCATGCTTGAAATAAAAATCCAAGCAACCAACTATATACAAGTAATTGATATTACTAGTTTACACAATTTATATTACTTTCAACTAACAAAACCAATTGAATAAACTATATGACAAAAGAATCAACATATAATTAAGTTCTCAGTCCAAAAGGTAAGTAATCAACTAAATACAATGTACTCTGAGTACAATTACACATAAAAATACACATTTTAGATTACTATCCAACATAAAACACCCAAATAAGTACATCATATGGCAAGACCTAACAGAATTATTTTTAATTTAAAAACTAAGTAACCAACTATATACAATTAAGTCAGAACTCTATAACGCACAATACTTTATATATATCTTCACATGTAATTAACAATAACATGAAAATAAAACAAGCAAAGAATTTGATTGTTATCAAATACTTTTCTTACTAACGTCTAGGATCTGCGTCATATAGAATATGGGAGAAAATAATAAAAAACATTTTAACACATACTGAGGACATAATTATTGATATTGGTATCTATTGGACCCGCTGATATGAATGAAAAATCCAATGGGTCTGATTTCAAGAAGTGACATAGGAAGATTCTTTTATATCTAACCATGATAAACATGGATAAAACATTAAATAAATCCTCCATAACTAGGAGTTGAACCAACCAAGGATATCTCAATGTGGTGGATGCAAGCTGACCTTCTATTCAAGAACTATATTTTTAATTATTTAAATGATAACTCATTTTTTAATATGTATTTCACCATGACAACTTCCAAAAAAATATGGCAATTACTTGAAAAGATAAACAATATCAAATATATTGGAGAAAAGGAGTGTGTGCATTGTGTATACATCTGCAATATTGTAGAATTTAATGCCATAGTAAACCTAGAATTGAACCTTTCCTCTCTCTCAAAAAAGGAACAGATAGACTTTTATCTATGTGGTATAGGTATACAAAAAAAGGGTCTTATTTGGTTTTGGGTTCTTTTTTATCGAGGGAAATTCCATGTAGTATTGAGAGCCTTAAGTACTTGTGTATATAGTTGTGTCTATTGTAAGGCTTTCTTCTTGGGAATTAATTGAAGTAAAGGGTTCCAACTTTCTTTATATTTTTTACATGAATCAATCGAGGTCCATCACTTTACCTATCAACGAATGAACTTCTTTTACAGATCTTTGCAGTAATAGTTTGATAAAAATAATCATGAAACCTTTAAACTTACTTGGGGTCATGCCGCAAGAATGTTTTACAGGGTTCAAGAGGATTCCCATCTTTCCCTTGTAAAAAAATCCATTGTAAGATATGTCAGATGCATCTCGGTGGTATGACTCTTAACCAGCATGTCATTGACTTTGATTTCCATGTTGAAATTGGTATGATTCTTGGAAATATTGTTGTTATGTGTCCCTAACATTCGTAAAACCAAAGTTCATGATATGATGACAGTACAAATAATGTTAAGTAATAGATATAGTTTTTCCCATTAATCTAGAGCCACAAATATATGGTTTCATCCCTTAAAGGATTCCGTAAAGATGAATACTACATAGTTGGTAGTTGCATCGACTAATCAGTCATTCTAGCATCCTTTGTTGATTATGTGTGAAATCAATACAGAAACTCTATTTATCATTTTTCAAGTACCCAACACAGGGTTAGGAACCTTTAAGGATGGATAATTTACATCTGATATTGGTTAGGAGGAGTCATTCAATGTTATATTTTTTTAATCATATTCTTCTTGTCAAAAAAATTCTCCACTTTTGTTAGATCAGTTGAGCATTTGGGTAGACATTCAATTTGAGAACCATCCTAAAAGTGTGGGTCCTAACCATTTATTTTTATTTCTAGACAATAAGATCTAAATGCTTGTCTTGTTTATGATGATGTATCCTTTTTGTCAGTGTTGGTTTGTGCACTAACTAGATTCATATAGTTGAAACTCTCAATCTAGATTCCTAAGGGTATCTGCATTTGTAGGTCTAATTAGACATTTGATCTTTATATTTAATTATTTAATCCAAAAACATTATTAAAAAATAACCACATCAAGGGCTCTTGCGAGGTCTTTTAACAAAATCCCATCTGGTACTAAGAATTCATTAAGAGCCTTGATACTATATATCATTTGGCTCGTAGCATGCCACGTCGTATTTAATGGTTAAAATTATAAATTTTGGTGGAAAGTGGTTTTCTTTTAATTATATTTTTCTTTTGATAAATAGATCCCAAGTTTATAGCCTCGTACGCGTAGAAAAAATATTCACACTTTACTTGGTCTCAAACCCCATGATTTTTGGTTCTATATTTGAATATAGAGCATATTCTTAGAACCCCTGACACGGATGATCCAATAGCTTCTACGTTGGTTCTGAGTTTACCAATCACCTATCATAAGGTACATCTATGGAAACATTTTTGGCTTGACAACAAATCATTAAAGACCCACACCCTGTCTTGCATGAAATGTGCTACATAATATTTTTCTCTTCTCCATTCACGTGTCCACGCAATGGTCCCAACGTTGTCTCCATTCACTTGTCTACGCAATGGTCCCCTGCGTCCTAACTGCATCTTCTGATTTGTAATATGGTTATATCCACTTTTAGATCATGTATATAGAATACATATTTTTCCTTCAATGTGATTCGAAGGTTTGATCCATAATCAGGTAAGCTATGTATAGAGCGTAATATTTCTAGGTTTAATCCATAACCAGGTAGAGTATTCTATCAAATTTTAATCATAATTATTAGTTAGACTCATTATAAAAGTCTTCATGATTTCTAAAACTGGTCGTGATAAATGGTAGATAAGCTATACCTTCCTTTTTAAATTTATTTTAAAGATTACGGGAAGCTCAACTTAATGGAAACCAACAATAATTTGTGTGTACCCAAAAGATAGACTCGTATTTAGGTTAGGGGGGAATACAGTATGGTATTAGTTTTGAATCTTGCAACCTTGTACAAATGTAAATAAAGGAACATACAATAATACACGGGATTAACAGAGGGGTTGCTGGGCTATACTAATCTTCAATAATTCAATTACCCAACAATTAGGTTCACACATTCAATAAAAAACAATTTTTTGTTCGATACATTGAATATATTCTCATTAAATATATCCAACTCGAAAAGTATGGCATCTAAGATTCATTAATAAGAATCCCAACCCATAAAGAAATTTTAGGGATGATGAACTTGTGTAATTAGGATCCTTATCAATTATTAAATAGTAATTTGTCATAAAACCATAAATTTTAATACATGATGTTTCAGATATTCCCCATTTATATCCCAATATTTGAAATATAATTCTTTTATAGCCCCAAATGTTCATTCTGGACTATTTATACTTATAGAGATGGAACCATCAAGCCTTCCTTAGGTTTTCCCTAATTTGACAAAAAAAGGCTTTCCCTAAAAGAGAATAACACAATTATTTTCGTAGGATAAATTTTATTGCTTTGACTCAAATAACTCGTATGCATCTATATAGAAAATTCAGTGATTAGGTAAATATTTCTCTCCTACTCTTGATATTTTTATTCAAAAGAATGGACTAATATATTTAGGCTTGTAGTTTATATGTTTTTTGTCTCAACTATAGTTCATATTGTAACTCTCAAACATATTTATTATTCATTTCTGTAAGCATACATTATTTGTTAGGGCTAAGAATTAGTTAAATAACTATTTCACCCAACACAATCAGCGGTAATTGGGATTAATTTAAAATAGGCTAGTCTTATACCTTATATTATTTTGAATTTCTTGGCCATTATTAATAAGTGAGGATTCAATACATAAACCTCAATGGTTAATTGGTTATAATGGGTCTTTATTGTGTTGAGGCAGAAAATTAATTTTCTTTTAAAAAAATATTTAAATAAATATAGGTAATTATGATTGTAATAAAGTCATTTGGACTATAAATTTATTCTTCTCTAAGTAAAATTTATCAAATCCAAATACAATAATATTTTTTTCTTCTTTAAAATGTCTTCGCAAAGACTAGAAACCCCCTCGGGTCCTTGAAGACCCCATCAAGTTTATTACCTCAAAAGCTTCAAGGGGTGTTACCTTCTTTAAATGACGTCAAGGACTATTCAAATAAGCATTTGAGCTATATTTCTGAATCATCTGAATTAAAGTTTAATTTAGTATACTATCATAAATGGCCGACCATGTCTCTCAATTTAGAAAAAACTCATACTTTAAATAAAACATAAATATATGAATATTAGTATAGATATTAAGTTATTAATGTATGAGTTATTGGGTGGTGATCGAATACTATGTTTCTTGCATTCATGAAGTTGGTTGAATTTTCCATAAAGAAATTAAATAAACTTGGTACTAAAGATTATGATGGTTTGTATTGTACAATAGGCGTACTCATTTCATGCATTTAGAGCATATTTACTATGATTATTGAACAGAATTAAATATGTTTTGGTGAGATTTTCATAGTTAGAGACTTAAAACTCAAAATTAGCTTGTTTTTTCACAAATTATTTATAAAATTTCAATTTTCTTCTGCTTTTATAGTTATGATGTTTAATTTTAAAAAATTTATTTTGAACCAAAATAATATCTCTTGTGATCCATTAACTAGGAGTTATATAGGATGTATATATTCATTATCAATCTTAAAAATTCACATTGGGCCTATAACTTCCTCATTACATATTCATGTCCACGGTTTTGACCCTTTAAACTAAAATAGCATGTTTAGATATTTGATAATTATTATTTATCCTCATTAAATTATCATTTAAAGTCCTATATATATACTCATTTGTCCTATAGCTAAAGCCTAGTTGGTAATGATAGATCCGAACGATAATTATAAATTAAGGATGTGATAACTTTTATAATCGACAAACCCCCTCTTTCTACTAACTTATTGGGAGACTTGTCATTATATCATTTCAGAATATCATACATATATGGACGAAACTTTTACTAAATTTATTTAAAAACTAAACATATATATAAGTCATATAAAATTATATTTTTGGTGCATGGGTATTGTAAGAATAATAAATGAAATTCAGAAATTCTATCATTATTATTGCAAATATCAAAAAGTTCATAAATTTTATTTTTTTCTTATAAAATATAATCTCTATATCAAATGTTAAAATTAAATAATATGATATTGAATAAAAATCTCATGTATAGAATAGTCATATACCAGAATGTCATGACTAACCATCCACCACATAATACCACACAGTATTGCAAAGATAAAATTTAATTTTACAACCACCACATAATCCCACACATTATTGTGAAGATGAAATTTGATTAAACTGTAAAATATATGTATATGAAGGTTCTCAATAACTGCAAATAATATAATCTATACAAAAATTAAATTGGTATAATATTAATAACATAGTAAATTTGATTATCATTCCGTCCAAATATGTTAAACATACAACAAGAGATGTAACCTATTTCACTATGGAAAAATAACTAATTATGGAAAAGAGTATGACATTAATCATATATAAATACAATATTATTCACATGATATGTAAAATCACTATCACAAGATATATTAATTTTGTTTCACGAATGAGATATCATTTCATAAAAATTCTTTGAAGGAAATTTGCATTTCATACAAAATTACATTACTTATTAATGTTTGTCATACATATTCATATTAAATCAATAAAGAATAAATCAAAGAAAGGTTTACCTTTGAAAATTATTCATACTAGAAACAGGCAGAATCCAATTTCTCTTGTGAACGTTTTATATTCCTTTTTTATTTATTATGTATTGTCAATTTCATGATCCTTATATGAATTTTATTGGGTTTAGGAGGGCGGTGTGCGTTATATAAAGAAAAAGTAGGATTTTTAACTTTTATTAGGTTTTAAAAAATAAATAGATTTTTAGTTTTTTTTTTGTCTTCCTTGATTAAACTATTTTGAAAATTCGTAAAAAAGGGAATAATCATTGTTCAAATTAATTTGTTATCTCTAAACTGGCATATAAATAATTTTCACTAATGCATTTAGTATTTTAGTGACAACTTGTAACTAAATAAAAAAATATCACGTATACTATTCCAATTAATAATTATATATTAGTAAATATTAATATAATAGTAAGACACGTCATAAATTATATATCCATTAAAGTGTTACATCTTTTGTCATTATTTTAGTAAATAAAATTTTGATAAAAAAATCAATAAAAGAATAAAATATTTTTAGCCATAATAATTACTAACAGAGGATAATAATTACTTTAAATTTATATTCTTGTGAATATTATTTTATTCAAAATATATAAATTCATGATCAACATTCTTAGTATCAAACATGTATTTTTTAAATATACTATAATCTCTAGAGTGTTACAAACTTAAACAAATCCTATTATGTCTTTCTTTCTCGAATATATATTTTGACTCTTTATTTTCTTTGTCTGGGTTGAATTTATACTATGATATTATTTTTTTTGGGTTTTCTTGGAAAAATATATCCAAAAGAGGAGGTTGTTGTTGTTCTTGGAAAAATATATCCAATAGAGGAGAACACAATTGTCGACAACGGCTCATGAGGATGACTCATCATTCGGTTTGTGCTTGCTTAAGAAGCAAACTTTAAGGTGGGTCAGACCGTAGTTGTAAAATACAGTATTGATACACATGTGTTTACACACCACAAAGGAATGATGTACCGAGTGAAAATGGATATTTACGCGAACAATGTATGATGCATGATGCATGAAATAATGTAGCACAAAAAAATTGGGATGTAGTATTTAAACTTGAGAAATAATATAATTTAAAATAACAATTAAACAAAACACATTTCCCAATAAAAAAAAAAAAATCCTCTTTACATACTAAACATAAAAAACTAACACATTATAAAATTACACTTAATATACTTAAAATCTTACTTATAACCAAAAAATAAAAATATTGATTAAATGACACATATATTTTTATAGAGAAACCCCTTCAAAGCGAATGTAATGACCATAGGTGGACCTAGGGTTCATTTTACTCCATTATAACAATATAATAATGTTATTATAAGAAGTTCTCTCTAGACATCACTAGAGGTTTATTAAATATACCTACTAACAGAATTCCCAAATATGGACCGAACTCACTAGGCCTAAAATGAGTTTATAACTTCGGTTCCGACCGTTAGAACGATAGAAATACTCTTAAGTACTCTAATATCACAATATAACAATGGGAGTACAAAAGGTTCTTTCTATATAGCATGAGAAGATCATCGATTACATCAACTAATGATATTTAAATCTAGAATAATCTCACCAGGTCTAAAATGAGGTTTTAACTTTTTCCAATTGTTGGAACAACAATGCCACTGTTGGATCTAAACTTCGGAGTGTTAAGAACACTCTGTAAAAAAAAATCTCGATCGAGTTTGATTTGATCATCCACCTAGGATCTTAAAATTTTATCGTTGAGGAAATTTTCAGAACTCCTCTATAGGTTTCAGTATTTCGTTTAGTCTAATTCACTCTCTAAAGGTTTCACTCTTATGTCTTGCTTGTTATAAGTGATAACCAAGAATTTATATAAGATTCAAGAGAAGGGAGGATATTCCATTTAACACTTGACTTAATGAGTGAAGATATCAAAGAACATCTATGAGTATTTTCAATACACTCTCTTACAATTTGAATGCTTGACTTTCATTGTTTTAAATGATTTCACCTTTTTTCAAGACATGAGTTCTACTCCAATGAAGAGGAACCAACCCAACAAAAAATTCTATCATGGGGTAAATACCATTTAGTATTGTATCAGAAATTAAGTGGTAAAGTTTGGATAAAAAAAGTTATATTATAATAGAATATATATAGTTGGTCATGTAAAAATATTCATTCATTTAGTTTTTTATAATTTTAAGTATAAAAAATATAAATGAGAGATAGGCAAGAAGCAACATTATAAACTCGTTTAAATTCTATAATAATTGTATGTTCGTCTATTTAAATAGTCATTTTGTTGAATACAGGAAGTTGAACCAAACAAATTAGCGTAGCCTATATACATTAAACTCTTGAGATACATTACAAGCCTCGACAAATAATTCTATTTTTATAGATTTAGTTTTATTCATTATATTTATGTCTTTTGTGTTCATTTGTTTGGAAAGAATATATCAGGTTTATTTAAATAAAACATAAAAATTAATTTTATTTTGGATTTGCATTTATAAACTCTAAAACACTTTACTTTTGATTTTATAATTTTTTTATTCTACAGATTTCATTACGTTACGGGGCTGTGTATACAAAACTATAAAAAATATATTCTTCTAATTTCTTTTATTACTTTGCATTAAGGGATTGTGTAAAAGTACCAATTACCAATTGCTTACTAACGTTCAATTTCTAGCTTATTGAATATTGGAGAATATATACAACGGGTCTAATATTAAGAGGCGAAATTAAAATATTATTTTTTATCTAACCATCCTTAACTTGACAAAATCTGACAAAATAACTGAATAAAAATCCTAAAAGTAATTAGGAGTCAATCCAAACAAAGATGCCTTAACGAAGTGGACTCTTGGAAGTGTGGTGACTTCCTATGCAAGAACTCTATCCTGAAATATTTTAAGAATTCCTTGTGTAATGTGTATTGTAATATGATAGCTACCAATCAAGTGTGAGAATCACTAGGGAAGATAAACAAGATCGAAACTAGTAATCCACTATCACAGTGAGTCGATGATTTCAATTATAAGGGAAAATTGATGAGTTATGCAAATCAAGATTTGAACTTCATCCAAACTCACTTCTAGGTAGCTTCAGTCTAAATCACGAACTGTCGCAAGGACGTTTTACAGGGTTCAAGCGGATTCCCTTCTTTCCCTTGAGAAAAAAATTCAGTTATAAGATTTGTCAGATGCATCTCGATGGTATGACTCTTAACCAGCATCTCGTTAACTTTGATTTCCAAGTTGAAACTGATATGATTCTTTAAACAATTGTTGATATGTGTCCCCAACGTTCTTAAAACCAAAGTTCATGAAGTGATGCCAGTACAAATCATTTTAAGTATAGATATTTTTTTCTCTCATTAATCAAGAGTCATAATTATATGGTTTCATCCCCTAAAGGATTCTGTAAAGATGAATAATACATAATTGGTAGTTGCATCGACTAATCAGTCATTCTTGGGCAATGGAAAGAAGTCATAATAGCATTCTTTATTGGTATATGTGAAATCAATATATATACTATATTTATCATTTTCCAAGGACCCAACACGGGGTTAGCTACCTTGTAGGATGGATCAATTTACATATGATATTTGTTAGGAGGAGTCGTTCAATGTTATATTTTTTATAATAATATTCTTCTTGTCAAAAAAATTTCTTCACTTTTGTTAGATCATTTGAGCATTTCAGTAGATATTCAATTTGTGAACCATTATAAAAGTGTGGGTCCCAACCATGTCTTTTGATTTCTACACAATAAGATCTAGACGTGTGTCTTATTTATGCTGATGCATCTTTTTTATCAGTGTTGATATGTGTACTAGCTAGATTCATATGGTCCAAACTCCCAATCTAGATTCCTAAGAGTATATGCATCTGGCGGTCTAAAATAGATATTTGATCTTTATATTTTAATATATAATCCAAAAACATTATTAAAAAATAACCATATCAAAGAACTTTAGAGGCCTTTTAAAAATATCATAAAGAACCCTTGTTACTAAGACTTCATTTAGAGCCTTGATACTAGATATAATTGGGCTCATAGCATGCCACATTGTATTTAATGGTATAAATTATACTTTTGGGTGGAAAGTTGTATTTTTTACTTATATGTTTCTTTTGATAAATAGATCCTAAGTTTATAGCCTCGTATACGTAGAAAACATATTCACACTCTACTTGGTCTCAAACCCCATGACTTTAGGCTCCATATTTGAATATAGAGCATATTCTTAGAACCGCAAACACGGATGATCCAATAACTTCTAAGTTGGTCCTGATTTTACCAATCACCTATCATAAGTCACATCTATGGAAACATTTTTGGCTTGATAACAAAATATTAAAGACCCACATCCTTTCTTGCATGAAATGTGCAACAAAATATTATTCTCGTCTTCATTCACCCGTCTACGCAATGGTCCAAACGTCCTAACTGCATCTTGTGATTTGTAATATGGTTTTATCCACTTTTAGATCATGTATATAGAAAACATGTTTTTCCTTCGAGGTGACCTTCCTTTTTTAAATTTATTTTAAAGATTTAGGAAAGCTCAAATTATGGGAACCGAAAATACTTTGTGGGTACCCAAAAGATAGCCTCGTATTTAGGTTTGTGGGGGGATACAGTATGATATTAGTTTTGAATCTTGCAACCTATAGAGGTACTCATCACTGTACAAGTGTATATAAAGGAACATACAATTATACGCTGGAATGACCAAGGGGTGGTTGGACTCTACTAATCTCCAATAATCCAGGAACTCCACCAATTAGGTTCACACATTCTATACAAAACAATTCTTTGTTGGATACATTGAATAAATTCTCATTAAATATATCCAGCTCGAAAAGCATGGCATCTAAGATTCATTAATAAGAATCCCAACCCATAAAGCAATTTTAGAGATGACGAACTTGTGTACTTAGGATCCTTATCAATTATTAAATAGTAATTTTTCATACACCAATTAATATTTATACATGATGTGTTAGATATTGTAAAAAGGGAATAATAATTTTTCAAATTCATTTATTATATCGGCATATACATAATTTTCATTAATGCATTTCTTATTTTGGTGATAGCTATTATTTTAAATAAAAATATATTACACATACTATTTCAATTTATAATAGTAAATTTATAATCTATTAATGTAATATAAAGACACATCATAATTTATATATCCATTAAATTGTTATATTTTTGTCATTATTTTCATAAATGAACATTTCTATAAAAAGATCAATAAAAGAAAAAAATAGTTTTGGCCATAAAATAAATTTATTGCTCATATTGTACATAAAAAAATGTTTATTTTAATTGCATATTCATGTAAATTTTATTTTATTCAAAATATATAAATTTATGAACTATATTCTTGTATTAAACATGCATTCTTTATGTACTATAATCCCAAAATTATTACAAATTTAAATAAATCATAGTATGTCCTTTTTTCTCGGATATATATTTCGACTCTTTCTTTTCTTTGTCAAAATTGACTTTATACTAGGATATTATTATACCTTTGGTTGTTATTAGCAAAATATATCCAATTGTCGGCATCAAACCATAATTGTAAAATACGGTCTTGATACACATGTGTTAACACACCACAAAAGAATGATGTACCTAAGAGAAAATGGATATTTACTATAAATTTAAGGACATAGAATGCATGAAAATAGTGTACCACAAAACTTTTGGGATATTTCATTTAAACATGAGAAATAATATAATTTCAAATAACTATTAAACAAAAAACATTTCCCAATAAACAATAACCATTTAATTACTAAACATAAAAAACTAACACATTACAAAATTACACTTAATATATTTAAAATATGAATTAAAAAACAAAATCAAAAATATTATTCATAACCTAAAGTGTAAATACATCAAATACCCCCTGAACTTTACACGTCGCGATAGACTGCCCCCCAAAGAAATTTTTGCCACTGGATGGTCCTTAAACTATGTTTTCGTTTCTATTTAGTCCTTTTGACCAAATTCCATCCATTTTTTTCGTTCAGTTCGCGATCGGGCTACATACGCGCCTGTTTTTTGTTTTTAATAAAAAATCATTTTTCCAGAATTTGTTTATTAAACCCTTATTTTAATACGGGTATTTTTGGGTATTTTACATCTTCTTTAATGTTATAAGTTTGACAAAAAACGGAAAAAACCCTTCCACTGCAATAAAACAAAGAACGTGATCTTCTTTGTTATGCTTTAATCTTCTCTAATAGCATTGTTCAACCATTCGTGAAGATCATGGAACTACTTGCCTGAGAAGAACAAAAGAACCGCCGTCTGCACTCGCCTGAGAAGAATAAGAGAACCATCGCTTCTCAACAGAAAAACGGTGGCAGGTGAAATGGCAACAGAAACACCATGTGGTTTCTCAGTCAACCCGGAGAAGAGCTGTAGCTACTTCTAGCCGGAGAAAGATTGAAATTCCATTAAACGAATGTGAAGAAGAAGAAGTAGTAGTTGAGAAAGAGAAGATCCAAGTTTCTCAAACTCCGGCTACTAGGAGAAGGGCAGTTAAGGAGATTAGTGAGTCTTAAGGACTGGTTACAGTACACATAGATTTGTAAGATTGGGTGTGAAGAGTGGATGAAAATTTGAGATCTGAGGCCATTAAGATTGATTCATTTGCTGAACAAGAGAGTGAAAAAATGGAAGAAAGTGTTGAGCAAAATGGTATCCATTTATTTTCACTTCCACTAGTGTCATCCCTGGTGTAACAGGTACAGCTTCTTTAGTTGCGTGAAGTTTCAGCATTTTGTTAATTGAGGAAACTGTAACAGTTATATGAGTGCCTCTTTGGAAGTGAAAAGCAAAGCTTACTCTTAATAATTCATGATCTAATCTATAACCCAAGTCGTAGGATAATCGAAATGCGTTCTTGCTAACTTTGCTTTCCTCTATAGTTCGAACTAGCACAGAGATTTGTTCAGCTCCAGCACCTCTCATTGAACCACCAACATGTCGAACAGTACTGAGGATTTTGATTATGGGTAAATGAGTGGTTATATGTTTTATGTTAATAGAGAGAATGTTTGTGATATGTAGTTATACCATGTGGGTTCTTGCTGTTCGAGATCACATAGTTATCGAGTCTCGGATGATACCAGTGAAAAGAATTAAGGGTTAGTAAAATTGCACCATTGGTCCCAATATTCTTCAATAGTAAAAAGTTACCTAAATTCGAACCACTCTTGAGACACAATTCATGAATCCTTAAATGATGTCTATGAACACCACATAGTCGAGATTGTTATAGAACAAGTTATGGAGAATGTTGAAGAAAATGCCACATCATTTTATTTAATTTTTACAAAAAATACTTTGCTATTCCTAATAGTGTCTGTATTTAGTTAAAGATAGCATCAGGCTGTAAAGTGGAAAGTTAGACATTTTGAGATTATTTTGCCAGATGTTTATGGTTTATGTGTGATTTTCTGGATTTTTTTGTGCATTTTTTTTTTTGTTTTCTTCCTATTCTATGGTATCATTATCTGAGTTGATTCTGATTTATGGATTGCTTGCTCCGTGTAATACATTGTCATACATTCATTATATCAAAATGATTCATATGGTAAGAATGATTGGTGGACTATGAAGATATAAAGATATAAAAGGTATGAAGATTTGAAGAAGAAGATTTGAAGATTCGAAAATTTGAAGATTCAAAGATTCAAAGATTCTAAGATTTGAAGATTCGAATATTTGGAGCTTTGAAGCTTTGATCACGGAGAAGAAGATCATGAAGAAGAAGCTTTGGAAATACCAATTTTTCCCCTTTAAAATGATTTTTTAAATAATTATTTCTGAAAAATGATTTTTTAATAAAAAAAAAAAAAATTAACGGCGCGTGCGTGGCACGCTGCGAATTAACGGCAAAAATGGACAGAAAATGTTCGCAAGGGCCATCGAGTCACGAAAACAAAAAATATGGGGCATCCAGTCGCAAAAATTTCTTTCGGGGGCAATTTGTCACGACGTGTAAAGTTCAGGGGGTATTTGATGTATTTACTCTAACCTAAATATTTAATATTGATTAAATGATACAAATATTTACGTAAGAAATCCTACAAGGCGAAGGTAAGAACCAAAGGTGGACCTAGGGTCTAAATTACTCCACTATAACAATATAATAATGTGATTACAAGAAATTCTCTCTAGACAACACTAGATGTTTATCTATATATCTACTAACAGAATACTCAAATATGGAACGAACTCACCAGGCCTCAAATGAGTTTATAACGTCGGTTTCAACCGGTAGAACGATAAAAACTCTCTTAATTACTCGAATATAACAATATAATAATGGGAGTACAAAATCTTCTTTCTAGACAACAATAAAAGATTATCGATTACATCAAGTAATGGATTGCTCAAATCTAGAACAAACTCCTCATGCCTGAACTGAGATTTTAACTTTTAATCAAGTCGTTGGAACGACAATGCCACTGTTGGATCTGAATTTCGATGTGTTAAGAACACTGGCTCCTAAAATTTTATCGCATAGGGAAGTTTCAGATACTCCTCTATGGATTTTACTATTTTTTGTTGTCTAATTCACTCTTTAAGGGTTTCACTCTAATGTCTTTCTTGCTACAAATGATAACTAGGTATCCTCTTTACATAAAATTCAAGAGATGAGAGGAGAAATCATTCAACATTTGAGTTAATGAGTGAAGATATCAAAGAACATCTATGTGTATGTTCAATACAATATTTTACATTTTCTATGTTTGACTTTCATTGTTTCAAATGATATCACCTTTCTTGAAGACATGAGTTGTACACCAACAAAGAGGAACCAACCCAACAATAAGTTATGTCATGGGGTAAATACCATTTAGTATTGTATGAGAAATTAATTGTTAAAGTTTGGATAAAACAAAACTAAAAAAGAAGGTTATATTAAAATAAAATATAAACAGTTGCTCATCTAAAAAATTTGATTCATTCAGTTTTTTTAGATTTTAATTATCAAAAATTATAAGTAAGAGATAGGCAAGAAGAAACATTATAAAATTCGCTGAAATTCTAAAAAAAGAGTGTGCTCATATATATTAAATAGTCATTTCGTTGAATATTGGAGGTTGAGCCCAAGAAATGTAAGACACTCGTACGTGACCTATATACATTAAACTCTTCAGATCCATTACAAGTATTAACAAATAATTTTAGTATTACACATTTAGTTTTGTTCATTACTTTTATGCCTTTTTTGTTCATATTTTTTGAAAGAATATATTTGGTTTATGCTTTCAATTTTGTTATTTTTGTTTCTATGGATCTCATTTTGGTCTTTGTATACAAAACTAGAAAAAATATATTATTCTATTTTCTTTTATTATTTAGCATTATGGGTTTGTGTATACATACCAATTCCCAATTTTTTACTAACGTTCAAATTTTACTTTATATAGAATATGGGAAAAAAATACAAAAAAAAAACGAAATGTAAACTGAGACGGGTGACAATTCAGGGATAGAATTACAGGAACCTGCATCCATTGGACCAACTGATATGACAAAAAAATATTAAGAGGTGGCGGTAATTAAGAGGTGGCGGTAAAATATTTTTTTTCTATCTAACCACCCTTAACTTGACAAAAAAAAACTAAATAAAAATCCTCAAAAATAGGAGTCAATCCATACAATGATGCCTCAACGTAGTGGACTCTTAGAAGCATGGTGACTTCCTATGCAAGAACTCTATATTGAAATGTTTGAAGAAGTCCTTGTGTAATGTGTATTGCAACATGATAGCTCCCAAGCAAATGGGAAAATCACAAGAGAAAATAAACAAGACCGAAGCTAGTAATCCACTATCGTAGTGAGTCGATGATTTCAATTATAAGGGAAAACTGGGCATCCGAAATTCCTCTTAGGTCCCTTCCAAGTAGCTTAAGTCCAAATCAAGAACCACAACAGTTTCAATTTCAATAACTCTTTCATTTTTATTGAAAATCACGAACCGTTACCTCTCACGCACTCCTAACTTCAAGTGCTACCATGAAACCAAAGGAATCTTTCAGAATCTAAGTCAATTTCACTTAGTGACTCTCTTGGGTTTAACCTTTCTTTCTTAACTTATTATTATCGTCTTCATAATCTTGAACCTGAATCTCTCGGGTTAATCTGTGTAGATGTTTTCATCGATGTCTCAATGTAAGAACACAATCTTGACATTGAGTTGTTCAATCTCCAAATCCATATTGGCACTTAAAGCAAGGATAACCCAGATAAAAGACATTTTAGCACTAGTGGTGTCGACTAGGGTGTGATAAAAATATGATATAAATAAGTGAAGAATAGACACCCTAGCCTAGCACGGTTCTGCAAGTATACAAGACGTATGCAAGTTTTAATGATAAATAAGTTTCGTTCCTCAGAGACTACGAAGGTTAGAGAGAACTTATGCAATTTATCAAGTGCAAATATAAAAGCTAGAAGAAATAATATGCAAGAAAGTAAAAGACAATAGAAAGAAAAATAGTATGAGAGTTTAGCTCGAGAAATTAGCAAGTAATCCCCACTAGCCTTGTTTATTCTAAACATGTAAGAATGAATTATGTAGAATTGCAATAACCAGGATTCTAAATTCCTCCCTGTCCACGGAAATCAAACTAGGGCGGCAACCTCACAATCACGAGGGGACTCAAATAGGGTTATCCTGCGCCATTGGGGTCCTAGGTGTAGTCTGTCCTACTGATGATGATTGGTGATTAAAATAAACCTTAATGATTATATAGTTAGGCAAATCTTGTCAGGATTAATTCCAACACCCCTTCCGGGTGACCATCTAACTACTATTAAGGTAATCCTATACGCATGCATTCGCAAGGAAAACATACAATAAATCAAAGCACATAAAACAGAGAATAAAACATGAATTCAATTTAAATACGATGGTATCCCAAATTAGATAGACATTTAAACATATCTAGGGTTCATACATATATTCTAAATCTCAAGCTATAAGTAAATTAGTTCATACTGAAGAAAGAAAAGAAAACAATTACAAATTCGAAGACTTGTGAAGACATGATATGGTGTTCAGCTCCTTCCAGACTTCTCTTCTCTTGATGTAAGCTTCCTCTTGACTTAAGGATTCTCCAAGGACGCGTTTCTACTAATTAGAGGGTGTATTTATAGGGTATAGGGAATCCTAAAAAAATTTCTTTAAGTGGAAGAAAAGTATTGGACTTCTAGCCCAACTCAAATTCGTAACCCTAAAGTATAGGGAAAGTAATAAACTGTTACTGTTTTGTTTTGGCCGTAACTTCTTTGTCTCAACTCCAATTGACGCGTTCTTTATATCGAAATTGATTTCCTTGGAGCTCTATCACTTTGATTTAGACAATTCTTCCAAATTCCTAGCCGGTTTTGAATTATAATCACTTCTGTGGACGTGGCTGGTGAAATTCAGATTTATTTGGCAACTTTATCTTTCAAGTTTAAGGTTGTCTGAAAAAGAGAAAGAAGAGCGAGAAGGTGATGGCGTGTTACGAATTGTGATAGCGACACCTAAGATGATCTACCAATGTACGAGATTACATTAACCGTTAAAAATTAAAGAAAACGTAATAACCGTAAATCCCTATTATATGAATTTTCTTTAGAATTTCAGATTTTCATTATTATTTTATATTGAATGCCCATAACTTCTACCGTACACAATTGTTTGCACAAATGAGGGCATGACCAAATGCACAGGAAACTCGGATATTAATAATTAAGTAAAATTTATACAATATTAACAATAAACGTCTTTTCAATACCATCGAAATTCATAATTTCTTGTCGGGAATTGACTCTATATCTAAGTAGTTGAGTCATGTATAATGTAGATAAATATGCCAAAATTACTAGATTCAAATATTAGATATAGACCATAATTCATAATGCTTACATATTTTTGCCATCCAGGGTGCTACATTCATGGAGACTCTTGGATTGGTTTTCCACAACTTTATTTCACGATTTAGGTGGCTCGCAATTCAATCGCGGCTATAATAGCTATCTCTTTTCCTTTATTTCTTACGTTTTAAGATATTTTAGTTCACCAGATTATCTCTTGCCTACACATGATTCTGCATGGAAAAGTTACCTTATTAAAAAATTCCAAAATTTGTTTATTTTTAATGTCAAGAAGCATACCATAAGTATAGTCATATTTAATAGTTTGCATGGTATCCTTATAGAATGCGCATTGGCTAAGCTTTACGGTGGAGCAACAATGTCCAAAGCCGCATAGCAGTGGCAAAATTTTTGGAGAGAAACAAGGCAACCATGGTTAGAAAGGAGCAACCACGATGGCTTTGTATACATCCGAATTTTAACGGCCGTGTAGATTTCGTGTAAGTAGAATGGCAAAAATTTATTTTATTTGTAAAGATATCGTAACCATAATCATTTAATTTAATTTAACATTATAACTAACTGATTAACATCGGTTACAATTTTCAAAACCACACCTTTTCGTTTCAGATTTTTAAACGGTTTTGCAATTTTTAACTATAACCGGATGATAGTTTTATGAATATATTAATTTCCTAAAATAAGATACACATATAAGAAAACTTTCGAAGGTATATGAAAAATTGTGTTGGTCTTTAATTAAATTGCATATTTATTATGTAATTGGTTAAATTTAGTATTTAGATTCTAGGTTTACGATTTCAATATACTATTTTACCCAGAAAATTATAGAATATGAAAGTACATAAATGATAATAAATGATTTTTTGTTATTCGGTTTTATTTTTATTGGATCCACAACCTAATAGTTGACCATTGGTTACACATTACAAAACCATAACCTAATGGTTTAAAGCATAGTTATATAATTTGGTTTTAATTGAGTTCGCTTATCATTGATTTTGGTTTTTAACCAGAACCATTGTCATCCCCAGGAGGTTCCCATTAGAAGTTTAATGAAGGATCCATGGTCTCGTGCAACAATAGAGGTTTTTAAATCTTAGATATTTAATGGAGGTTCCATGATTTTGAGTGTAGCTTTCTATATATTCGTCAATCATTTAGGTTCCATGGTTGTTGTGTTGTTCACGAAAAAAACCTAGATCTGGTTGGAAATGATGATGACGTTAGAGATGCCATCATGCTAATGTCATGGCAATCTCTATCTTTTTTATTTGAATTTTAGTCTTTTTTAATTATAAATGAGTAATATTTCTGTTTATCCTTCAATTTGATATTTTTTGATGTAAATGAAATGTAATTTTAAATTTTTGATAATCTTTTTTTTTAATTTTTGCAATTACTAAATGTTTTTGGAAAATACTCAGACCTTTACTCAATATATTCAAAGATTTTCGAGCATATCTAGAGTAAATTAGAGCTTACTCAAAAACTTTTTGAACATAAGAAAAGGCTTTCAAAATCAATAAATTTTTATACTTAAAGACTCGTATATTTAGAGATTAGTCTACTTTCTCCGCTTTATCCATGAATGGTTGTTCTAAACTATTGAATTTCTCAGTGATTCGATAAAATCTAGTAATGGATGAAAAAAAGAGCTTTTAAAATTTGGGAAGAGAGAGAGGCGAAGAAACGATGGTAGGTTTGTATGTTGTTATTTTGTCTTGTTATGAAGGTTTTAGCTACTTAAAATCTTTCTTTTGGGCTTTTTTTTCAATTTTATTGGGTTTAAACTAATGAGTTTTAAGTGTATGTTTTACAAGGCCGGTTTGAAAGTTTTTTCTTTTAAAAAAATGTAAAAATATTTATAGTTGTTTACAAGTATTTTTACCCTAGAAAACATTTTTTTAGGAAAAGTACTAAATATGTTGTTTTTAAAAAAATACTTAAAGTTATTACAAATTTCAAAATTATTTTTTAATATTTTTTTTAAATTTTTTTTATTTTTTTCCAAAAATATTTTTTTACTCTAAAATAAGCACTTCCAAACTAGGTTTGATTTTAATAGAAATGAATAGCTAATCAACAGTCGATTACACGTGGTCTGTAGCAGCGAGATTTTTGCCATCCAGGGTGCTACATTCGTGGAGACTCTTTGATTGGTTTTCCAGAACTTTATTTTCACGATTTAGGTGGCTCGTATTTCATTCGCGGATATAGTAGTAATCTCTTTTCCTTTCTTTCTTATTTTTTTAAGATATTTCAGTTCACCAGATTATCTCTTGCCTACACATGATTCAGTAGGTTTTAAGGTATCTTATTGATCTCAGAAAGTTTGGTATAGCTGAAGATACGTGGTTTGGGAAGTCACGTGGAGTTAGAATATTAAGTTTAAGGTTGTCTGATAAAGAGAAAGAAGAGCGAGAAGGTGATGGCATGTTACGAATTGTGATAGCGTCACCTGAGATGATCTACCAATGTACGAGATTACATTAACCGTTAAAAATTAAAGAAAACGTAATAACCATAAATCCCTATTATATGAATTTTTTTTAGAATTTCAGTTTTTCATTTATTTTATATTGAATGCCCATAACTTCTGCCGTACACAATTGTTTGCACAAATGAGGGCATGACTAAATGCACAGGAAACTCGGATATTAATAATTAACTAAAATTTATACAATATTAACAATAAACATCTTTTCAATACCATCGAAATTCACAATTTCTTGTCGGGAATTGACTCTGTATCTAAGTAGTTGAGTCATGTATAATGTAAATAAACATGCCAAAATTACTAGATTCAAATATTAGATACAGACCATAATTCATAATGCTTAAATATTTTTGCCATCCAGGGTGCTACATTCATGGAGACTCTTGGATTGGTTTTCCACAACTTTATTTTCACGATTTAGGTGGCTCGCAATTCAATCGCGGCTATAATAGTTATCTCTTTTCCTTTATTTCTTATGTTTTAAGATATTTTAGTTCACCAGATTATCTCTTGCCTACACATGATTCAACATGGAAAAGTTACCTAATTAAAAAATTCCAAGATGTGTTTATTTTTAATGTCAAGAAGCATACCATAAGTATAATCATATTTAATAGTTTGCATGTTATCCTTATAGAATGCGCATTGGCTAGGATTTACGGTGGATCAACAATGTCCAAAGCCGTATAGCAGTGGCAAAATTTTTGGAGAGCAACAAGGCAACCATGGTGAGAAAGGAGCAACGACGATGGCTTTGTATACATCCTAATTTTAACGGCCCTGTAGATTTTGTGTAAGTAGGATGGCAAAAAATTATTTTATTTGTAAAGATATCGAAACCATAATCATTTAATTTAATTTAACATTATAACTAACTGTTTAATCATCGGTTATGATTTTCAAAACCATAACCGCACCTTTTCATTTCAGATTTTTAAACGGTTTTGCGATTTTTAACTATAACCAAATGATAGGTTTGTGAATATATTAATTTCATAAAATAAGATACACATATAAGAAATTTTTCAAAGATATATGAAAAATTGTGTTGGTCTTTATTTAAATTGCATATTTATTATGTAATTGGTTTAATCTAGTATTTGGATTCTGGTTTTAAAATTTCAATATACTATTTTACCCATAAAATTATAGAATATGAAAGTACATATATGATAATAAATGATTTTTGGTTATTCAGTTTTATTTTTATCTGAATCCACAACCTAATAGTTTTAACCATCGGTTACACATTACAAAACCATTACCTAATGGTTTTAACCATAGTTATATAATTTGGTTTTTAATGAGTTCTCTTATTAATGATTTTGGTTTTTAACCATAACCATTGTCATCCCTAGGTGTAAGGTTCCCATTAGAGTTTTAATGAAGGATCCATGGTCTCGTGCAACAACAGATGTTCTTAAATCTTAGATATTTAATGGAGGTTCCATGACTAGCTTCCTATATCTTCATGCAATCATGTAGGTTCGATGGTTGTTGTGTTGTTCACGAAAAAAACCTAGACCTGGTTGGAAATGAAGATGACGTTAGCGATGCCATCATGATAATGTCATGGCAAACACTAATTTTCACGATTTAGGTGGCTCGCATTTCATTGGCGGCTATAGTAGTAATCTCTTTTCCTTTCTTTCTAATTTTTTAAGATATTTCAGTTCACCAGATTATCTCTTGCCTACACATGATTCAACAGCAGTTGGAAAAGTTACCTTATTCAAGAATTCCAATATTTGTTTATTTTTAATATCACGAAGCATACCATAAGTATAATCGTATTTAATAGTTTGCATGTTATCCTTATAAAATGTGCATTGGATAAGCTTTACGGTGGAGCAACAATGTCCAAAGCCGCATAGCAGTGGCGAGATTTTAGGAGAGCAACATGGTAACCATGGTGAGCAAGGAGCAACCACGATGGCTTTGTGTAGATCTGAGCTTTAATGGCTATGTAGATTGCGATATTTCCAGCGTGATGTAAGTAGGATGGCAGAAGTTAATTTTTTTGTAAAGGTATCGAAAACCATAATCATTTAATTCAATTTAAAATTATAACTAACTGTTTAACAATAGTTTATGATTTTCAAAACCATAACCGTACCTTTTCGTTTCAGACTTTTAAACGTTTTTGCGATTTTTAACTATAACCAACTGATAGTTTTGTAAATATATTAATTTCATAAAATAAGATCACGCATATAAGAAATTTTTTCAATATATATAAAAATTGTGTTGGTCTTTAATTAAATTGCATATTTATTATGTAATTGGTTAATTCTAGTATTTAGATTTTGGTTTTAGAATTTCAATATACTATTTTACCCAGAAAAATTATAGAATATGAAAGTACATATATGATAATAAATGATTTTTTGGTTATTTGGTTTTATTTTTATCTGAATCCACAACCTAATAGTTTTAACCATCGGTTACACATTACGAAACCATAACCTAATGGTTACAAGCATAGTTATATAATTTGGTTTTTAATGAGTTCTCTTATCATTGAATTTGGTTTTTAACCATAACCATTGTCATCCCTAGGTGTGAGGTTCCCATTAGAGTTTTAATGAAGGATCTGAGGTTCTTAAATCTTAGATATTTAATAGAGGTTCCATGACTTTGAGTGTAGCTTCCTATATCTTCGTGCAATCATATAGGTTCCATGGTTGTTGTGTTGTTCACGAAAAAAAACCTAGATCTGGTTGGAAATGATGATGACGTTAGCGATGCCATCATGCTGATGTCATGGCAATCTCTATATTTTTTTATTTGAATTTTAGTCTTTTTCAATTATAATTAAGTAATATTTATGTTTATCCTTTAACTTTAAATTTTTTTCATCTAAATTAAGAGTTAATTTTGTATTTATTATAATCGATTTGTCAAATTTGTTCAATTACTCAATGATTTTGGAACATACTCAGAGATGTACTCAATATATTCGAAGATTTTCGAGCATATCTAGAGAAAATTAGAGCATACTCAAAAACTTTTCGAACATACTTAAAGACTTTCAAAATCAGAATTTTTTTATACTTAAGACTCTTATACAAAGAGACCATTCCGAGTAAGCCCAGACGGTGGTGTAGGTGACGGTTGATTGTGGACGGTGAATATGTTAATACTCAATGACTTTCTTATGAGATTTGAAATAAATCATCTTATGCGCCGTAATTTGAAAAAATAAATAAAATTTAGTTACAAAAATACTTAGTATTTGCACATAACACGTAAAACATTACCATTCCAAAAGTTTAATTGAATATGTGATCATTAATATTGTTAATCAAGGGAGCAAGAAGAAGGTTGATAAGAAGGCACAAAATGAAAGAGTCATGATCCGCTCACCATTTGGACCCTTAATCTTATACCCGATGAGTTTTAGGCGAAGTTACTAAGAAGCACCAAAACTTAAAATGACATGAAAAGTGTGTGTTTTCACCTTAAAATAAGGAAAGGGATTTAAGCCCTTGAATGAGAGGTACCCATGTCGTTTAGTATAAGTGCTTCTTAAATGACACAACCCAAGGTATAAATTTTTTACTAATTGCATATAAATAAAAAACATAGATAGTATTAATGAATTATCCCCAACTAATCGTGGCAAACATACAAATCAACTGGAGTAACCAACAACCACATTTTTCTAAGCACTCTCTCAAACTGATATTCAATTGTCTTTTCGCCATCTCAAATTCTCTTTCAAATCTCAATCAATATAATAAAAATTCCATCTCCAACCCAAAAATATATCATGCACATCACTTCTCTCATCCCAAATTAATACTTACACAACCTTATAAATTCTTTATAACAAAAACACAACAATTAGCTTAGATAATCATTCCAACAAAAAAACCTTTAATAATCACCAATGAATAAATATTACTGGCAAGATAGAAAGCTAGAAGTTGAACATAATGGAATATTTTTTAAGATATATAGTAAAGCATACAAAACAATTGAGTGGAATATTTTTTAAGATAACTACAATGGAACATAATTAATCCCCATAAGAAGAATGTAGATGCGGAGAAGAACAGCCCTAAACCTAACATTATTGCTGCACAAGTAAACTCTTCCGTGCTATTGACGCCTTGTTGAAATGTCATGATCCACGACCTTAGCTTGAGTTTTCCTTTGGGAGAAAAATATGATGGTAGTATAAGTTATCACATGGATGAATGACACCATAAAACCAAAGAATTGATTATTGCAAGACTTTCCATTATAGCGCTCCCAGTATACTTCATTCGATATCTGAACCTTAACAAAAAGACAAAGGTACAACATTATTAACACCTGAAGAGAGATTTTCCATATATTATTAAGCATAAGAAGTTAAATATGGAATAACGAGAACTTAAAATACATTAGATTAGCAATCACTAAAAGATACACGGAAAGTAAATATAATAATACATTTTTTGATTTAGCATGAAAATGGGTCAGCATTATTAAAACACGCCCTATAAAAAGATTCTTCTTTCTGATAAACAAATCACATGAAAGATTAGTCTTTTCAATAGAGTAAAACAATAAACTACAACAAAATAATATTTAATAATTATCTTTTCTTACATCATCATCTGATGGGGCACCAAAGAGAGGTATGCCCATAACTTCTACAACAGGAATGGTGGAGGTGGTATGACTGGTCATTATGCTAGGGAGTGTATTGAGATCGTTGGTGAATAATACAGGTGTGGAAAACCAGGGCATTATGCTATAGAATGCGAGAAAAACTCTGTTGCTAACGATGTTGAGTGTTACCTGTGTAAGAAGATTGGTCATTTTTCTAGGGAATGTAAGGAGATTGTTGTTGCTGTTAATGGTAGGGAATGTTACAGGTGCGGGAAACCGGTCACTATTTTGAAATGACTAAAAAGGAATATGGATAGAATATTTTAGCACTTCTTGCAACGAACTATATCTTGTTGAGGTACACGGAGCTGAGTATCACCGGTTTGACATTTTGCAATATAGGGAAAATTACTATAAGTGGGTTTTAAGGTATCGTATTGATCTTAGAAAGTTCGGTATAGCTGAAGATATGTGGTTTGGTAGGACACGTGGAGTTAGGATATTAAGTTTAATGTTGTCAGAAAAAGAGAAAGAAGAGTGAGAAGGTGATGGCGTGTTAAGAATTGTGATAGCGACAACTGAGATGATCTACCAATGTACGAGATTACATTAACCGTTAAAAATTAAAGAAAACGTTAGAATTTTAGTTTTTCGTTATGATTTTATATTGAATGCCCATAACTTCTACCGTACACAATTGTTTGCACAAACGAGGACATGACCAAATGCACAGGAAACTCGATATTAATAATTGACTAAAATTTATACAATATTAACAATAAACGTCTTTTCAATACCATCGAAATTCACAATTTCTTGTCGGGAATTGACTTCGTATCTAAGTAGTTGAGTCATGTATAATGGAAATAAACATGCCAAAATTACTAGATTAAAATATTAGATACAGACCATGACCCATAACGCAGAAATGGAAAAGTATAATAATATTTATACAAATCAATCGTCACATGCATATTTACTACATCCAATATTAAGCAAAAACATTCTAAGAATGTAGGTCTTCAAATTGTAATATTTTTTTTTTTATTAATTTGTGGTATGAGCTTAACATGTGTGTCATAATATATGTGTACTGTAGTATTTTTATTCAAGTTAACTTAGTAAGTTAAGTTAAACCCAGTAGCACCATAGTAGCATGCATCAAAACTTAGTAATCAAACAATATAATAAGGCTCACGAATAAAAAAAATAATACTTTCTTAGAGTACATATAACAAAACAAATTTTTGATAGCTATTTATCGTCTGTTTGCAATAATGTCAAAAAGGAAAAGAGATTTCGTTAAAGCACATATATTAACACAGTGAAAAATATTTAATTTATGGAAATTTTCATTACCTGGTTATTTTAAGCTCTAATGCTTAGGCAGGAGATCTCATAAAAGCAGAACACCAAAAGTCCTGATATCAATAAAACAATATAGTGAGGTAAAAAATTCGATAACAACCCATAAATACAATAGATCCAAGTGCAAAGGGTTTCATGTAATACTTATTACTTAAAAATATCTTTCTTTGTTGAAATGACATGACCAATTGAAGTAAACAACTCAATCAGAAATGAATGAAATAAATAAAACCTTCTAAATAAAAACTTAGATATTTACTTAAAATTGATTTTAGAATTTCAACAAATTATAAAGTTCTAATAAAAAATAACAATCACCAACAATTCCAAGTTAAATTTTTACGCTTATAACTCATCCATAATGTTGCACAAGTTACTTCTTTATAAACCTAATCAATAATTTATTATCAATTTCCCATTCACTACTATTAATCTCAGATTACATATTAAACAAACATTTTTTATAGAAAATTATAATAATAATTGAAAACAGTTCTAATATTCAAGTTTTATTTTACAATTTAAAAAATACATAAATTGTAAAAAACATGACAAATCAGATAAAAATAATTACCTATTTCGTAATATTTCAAAATGTTTATGATATAGCAACAACATCTTTGACCAATTGCAGTATCTGTATGTAAATCTGAAATAAACTGGTTTTGATATCTGTTTTTCTTTTTCTTTTTCTTTCTTTTAACTATTTCCCCTCTTTATCCATGAATGGTTGTTCCAAACTGTTGAATTTTTCACTGAATTGATAAATACTAGTAATGGATGAAAAGCTAAAGTTTTTAAAATATGGGAAGAGAGAAAGGTGAAGGGTGGTTTGAAAGATCTTTTCTTAAAAAGCGTTTAAAAATATTTTAAAATGTTTAAAAGTATTTTCTACCCTAGAAGACATTTTATTTAGGAAATATACTAAATATGTAATTGTTAAAAAACCACTTAAAGTTATTTTTTTTTAAAATTTTAATTTTATTCTAAAAATATTTTGTTACTCTAAAATACTCACTTCCAAACTATGCCTAATTTTGATACAAAGGAATAGCTAGTCAACACGCGATTACACGTGGTCCGTGTTATTTGGGTCATGCCTAAGCTAGTGATGGTTTAGGTTGCGGGATTTTTGCCATCCAGGGTGCTACATTCATTGAGACTCTTGGATTGGTTTTCCACAACTTTATTTTCACGATTTAGGTCGCTCGCATTTCTCTCGCGGCCATAATAGTAATCTCTTTTCCTTTATTTTTTATGTTTTAAGATATTTTAGTTCACCAGATTATCTCTTGCCTACACATGATTCAGCAGCAGTTGGGAAAGTTACCTTATTAAAAAATTCCAAGATGTGTTTATTTTTAATATCAAGAAGCATACATTAAGTATAAATGAGTAATATTTCTGTTTATCCTTCAATTTGATGTTTTTTTCATGTAAATTAAGTGTAATTTTGATTTTGTTATAATATTTTTTTCAAATTTTTGCAATTACTAAATGTTTTTGGAAAATACTCAGAGCTTTACTCAATATATTCAAATATTTTCAAGCATATCTGGAGTAAATTAGAGTTTACTCAAAAACTTTTTGAACATAAGAAAAGACTTTCAAAAAAAAAAAATATTATACTTAAAGACTCGTATACTTATAGATTTTTCTGCTTTCTACGTTTTATCCATGAATGGTTGTTCTAAACTATTGTATTTCTCATTGATTCGATAAATTCTAGTAATGGATAAAAAAAAAGAGCATTTAAAATATGGGAAAAGAGAGAGGCGAAGAAATTATGGTAGGTTTGTAGGTTCTTTTTTTTTCTTGGTATGAAGGTTTTAGGTTGTTAAAATCTTTCTTTTGGGCTTTTTTTTTCAGTTTTGTTGAGTTTAAACTATTGAGTTTTAAGACTATGTTTGACAAGGCCGGTTTGAAAGTTCTTTTTTTTTGAATAAAATTTGAAAATATTTTAGATGTTTACAAGTATTTTTACCCTAGAAACATTTTTCTAGGAAAAGTACTAAATATGTTATTGTTAAAAAAAAATACTTAAAGTTATTACAAATTTGAAAATTATTTTTTAATATTTTTTTAAATTTTTTTATTTTATTCCAAAAATAGTTTTTTACTCTAAAATAAGCACTTTCAAACTAGGCCTGACTTTAATAGAAAGGAATAGCTAATCAACACGCGAGATTACACGTGGTCCGTGTTATTTGGGTCAAGCCTAGGCTAGTGATTGTTTAGGCTGCGGGACTTTTTCCATCCAGGGTGCTACATTCATGGAGACTCTTGGATTTTTACCATAAGTATAATCATATTTAATAGTTCGCATGTTATCCTTATAGAATGTGCATTGGATAAGCTTTACGGTGGAGCAACAATGTCCAAAGCCGTATAGTAGTGGCGAGATTTTTGGAGAGCAACAGGGCAACCATGGTGAGCCAGGAGCAACCACGATGGCTTTGTGTAGATCCGAGCTTTGATGGCAATGTAGATTGCGATATTTCCAGCGTGGTGTAAGTAGGATGACAACAGTTAATTTTTTTGTAAAGATATCGAAAACCATAATCATTAAATTCAGTTTAAAATTATAACTAACTGTTTAACAATAGGTTACTATTTTCAAAACCATAACCGTACCTTTTCGTTTCAGATTTTTAAACATTTTTGCGATTTTAATCTATAACCAACTGATACTTTTGTAAATATATTTATTTCATAAAATAAGATCACGCATATAAGAAATTTTTCCAAGATATATAAAAATTGTGTTGGTAGTTAATTAAATTACTTATTTATTATGTAATTTGTTAATTCTCGTATTTAGATTTTTGTTTTAGAATTTCAATATACTATTTTACCTAGAAAAATTATAGAATACGAAAGTACATATATGATAATAAACGATTTTTGGTTATTCAATTTTATTTTTATATGAATCCACAACCTAATAGTTTTAACCATCGTTACACATTACAAAACTATAACCTAATGGTTTTAACCATAGTTATAAAATTTGGTTTTTAATGAGTTCGCTTATCATTGATTTTGTTTTTAACCATAACCATTGTCATCCGTAAGTGTCAGGTTCCCATTAGAGTTTTAATGAAGGATGCATGGTCTCGTGCAAAAGTAGTGGTTCTTAAATCTTTAATATTTAATGGAGGTTCCATGACTTTGAGTGTAGCTTCATGTATCTTCGTGCAATCATGGAGGTTCCATGGTTGTTGTTGTTCACCAAAAAAGACCAGATCTGATTGGAAATGATGATGACGTTAGCGATGACATCATGATGACGTCATAGTAATCTCTATCTTCTTTTATTTGTATTTTAGTCTTTTTTTAATTATAAATGAGTAGTATTTCTATTTATCCTTTAACTTTAAATTTTTTTCATCTAAATTAAGAGTTAATTTTGTATTTATTATAATCTTTTTCTCAAATTTGTGCAATTACTTAATGTTTTTGGAACATACTCAGCGATTTACTCAATATATTCAAAGATTTCGAGCATATCTAGAGAAAATTAGAGCATACGCAAAAACTTTTCGAACATAGTTAAAGACTTTCAAAATCAAAAAATTTTTATACTTAAGACTCTTATACATAGAGATTATTCCGAGTAAGCCTCGACGGTGGTGTCGATGATGGTTGATGGTCGACGGTAAATAATGTTAATACTCAATAACTTTCTTATGAGATTTGAAATAAATCACGTTATGCTCAGTAATTTGAAAAAATAAATAAAATTTAGATACAAAAATACTTAGTATTTGCACAGTAGCACGTAAAACATTACCATTCCAAAAGTTCAATTAATATGTGATCATTAATATTGTTAATCAAGGGAGCAAGAAGAAGGTTGATAAGAAGGCACACAATGAAAGAGTTGTGATCCGCTCACAAAATGAAGGTAAATAATGTTAATACTCAATGACTAAAAAGCACCAAAACTTAAAATGACATGAAAAGTGTGTGTTGTTCACCTTAAACTAAGGAAAGGTATTTAATCCCTTGAATGAGAGGTACCCATGTCGTTTAGTATAAGTGCTTCTTAAATGACACAACCCAAGGTATAATTTTTTTACTAATTGCATATACATAAAAAAATGGAGAGTATTAATGAATTATCCCCAACTAATCGTGGCAAACATACAAATCAATTGTAGTAGGATTTCCGGAAACCGAGTAATCAAGCCGACAACCACATTTTTTCTAAGCACTCTCTCAATCTGATATTCAATAGTCATTTTGCCAACTCAAATTCTCTTTCAAACCTCAATCAATACAATAAAAATTCCATCTCCAAACCAAAAATATATCATGCACATCACTTAACTCATCCCAAATTAATACTTACACAACCTTATAAATGTTATATAACAAAAACACAACACTTAGCTTAGATAATCATTCCAACAAAAAAACCTTTGATAATCACCAATGAATAAATATACTAGCAAAATCAAAAGCTAGAAGTTGAACAACATAAATACAAACGAAATATAGTAATGCATACAAAACAATTGAGTGGAATATTTTTTGAGATAATTACAAAGGAACTTAATTAATCCCCATAAGAAGAATATAGATGCGGAGAAGAACTACCCTAAACCTAACATTATTGCTGCACAAGTAAACTCTTCCGTGCTTATAAAGCCTTGTTGAAATGTCATGATCCGTGACCTTAGCTTGACTTTTCCTTTGGGAGAAAAATATGATGGTATTATCATTTATCACATGGATGAATGACACCATAAAACCAAAGAATTGATTATTGCAAGGCTTACCATTATCGCGCTTCCACTATACTTCATTGGATACCTGAACCTTGACAAAAAGACAAAAGAACAACTTTATTAACACATGAAGAGAGATTTTCCATATATTATTAACCATAAGAAGTTAAATATGGAATAACGAGAACTTAAAATACATTAGATTAGCAATCACTAAAAGATGCACGGAAAGTAAATATAATAATACCTTTTTTGATTTAGCATGAAAATTGGTTAGCATTAAAACACGCCCTATAAAAAAATTCTTCTTTCTGATAAACAAATCACATGAAAGATAAGTCTTTTCAATAGAGTAAAACAATAAACTACAACAAACTAATATTTAATAATTATATTTTCTTACATCATCATCTGATGGGGCACCAAAGAGAGGCATTATGCTAGAGAATGCGAGAAAAACTCTGTTGCTAATGATGTTGAGTGTCATCTGTGTAAGAATTATTCTAGGAAATGTAAGGAGAGTGTTGTTGCTATTAATGGTGGTGAATGTTACCGGTGTTGGAAACCCGGTCACAATTCTGAAATGACTAAAAAAAAAGATGGATAGAATATTTTAGCACTTCTTGCAACGAACTGTGTCTTGTTGAGGTACATGGAGCTGAGTATCACCAGTTTGACATTTTGCAATATAGGGAAAATTACTATAAGTGGGTTTTAAGGTATCGTATTGATCGCAGAAAGTTCGGTATAGCTGAAGATATGTGGTTTGGGAGGTCACGTGGAGGTAGAATATTAAGTTTAATGTTGTCTGAAAAAGAGAAAGAATTGTGAGAAGGTGATGGCGTGTTACGAATTAAATTGTTATAGCGATACCTGAGATGATCTACCAATGTACGAGATTATATTAATCGTAAAAAATTAAAGAATATGTAATAATAGTAAATCCCCATTATATGAATTTTCTTTAGAATTTCAGGTTTTCGTTGTTATTTTATATTAAATGCCCATAACTTCTACCGTACACAATTGTTTGTAAAACCGAGGACATGACCAAATGCACACGAAACTCGGATATTGATAATTAACTAAAATTTATACAATATTAACAATAAATATCTTTTCAATACCATCGAAATTCACAATTTCTTGTCGGGAATTGACTCTGTATCTAAGTAGGTGAGTCATGTATAATGGAAATAAACATGCCAAAATTACTAGATTCAAATATTAGATACAGACTATGGTCCATAATGCAGAAATAGAAAAGTATAAAAATATTGACACATGCATATTTACTACATCCATTATTAAGAAAAAACATTCTAAGAATGTAGGTCTTCAAATTGTAATATTATTTGATTAAGTTGTGGTATGACCTTTACTCAACACACATGTCATAATATATGTGTACTGTACTATTTTTATTCAAGTTAACTTAGTAATTTAAGTGAAACTCAGTAGCACCATGGTAGCATGCATCAAAACTTAGTAATCAAACAATATAAAAAGGCTCAAGAATAAAAAAAATTAAGACTTTCTTAGAGTACGCATATCTAAACAAATTTCTGATATCTATTTATCCTTTGTGTGAAATAATGTAAAAAAAAAAGAGATTTCGTTAAAGCACATATATTAAAACAGTGAAAAAAATTTAATTTATGAAAAATTTCATTACCTGGTTATTTTAAGCTTTAATGCTTAGGCAGGAGCTTATTAAAAAATTTAATTTATGAAAAATTTCATTGCCTACACATGATTCAGCAGCAGTTGGGAAAGTTACCTTATTAAAAAAACTCCAAGATGTGTTTATTTTTAATATCAAGAAGCATATAATAAGTATAATTTTGTTTTTAATGAGTTTGCTTATCATTGGTTTTGGTTTTAAACCATAACCATTGTCATCCATAGGTGTCAGGTTCCCATTAGAGTTTTAATAAAGGATCCATGGTCTCGTGCAATAGTAGATGTTCTTAAATCCTATATATTTAATGAAGGTTCCATGACTTTGAGTGTAACTTCCTATATCTTCGTGCAATCATGTAGGTTCCATGGTTGTTGTGTTGTTCACAAAAAAAACTAGATCTAGTTGGAAATAATGATGACGTTAGCGATGCCATCATGATGATGTCATGGAAATCACTATCTTTTTTATTTGAATTTTAGTCTTTTTTAATTATAAATGAGTAATATTTCTGTTTATCCTTCAATTTGATATTTTTTTCATGTAAATTAAGTGTAATTTTGATTTTTTTATAATATTTTTTTCAAATTTTTGCAATTACTAAATGTTTTTGGAAAATACTCAGAGCTTTACTCAATATATTCAAATATTTTCGAGCATATCTGGAGTAAATTAGAGTTTACTCAAAAACTTTTTGAACATAAGAAAAGACTTTCAAAATAAAAAAAATATTATACTTAAAGACTCGTATACTTATAGATTTTTCTGCTTTCTACGTTTTATCCATGAATGGTTGTTCTAAACTATTGTATTTCTCATTGATTCGATAAATTCTAGTAATGGATAAAAAAAAGAGCATTTAAAATATGGGAAGAGAGAGAGGCGAAGAAATGATGGTAGGTTTGTAGGTTCTTGTTTTTTCTTGGTATGAAGGTTTTAGGTTGTTAAAATCTTTCTTTTGGGCTTTTTTTTCAGTTTTGTTGGGTTTAAACTATTGAGTTTTAAGAGCATGTTTGACAAGGCCGGTTTGAAAGTTCTTTTTTTTGAATAAAATTTGAAAATATTTTAGATGTTTATAAGTATTTTTACCCTAGAAAACATTTTTCTAGGAAAAGTACTAAATATGTTATTGTTAAAAAAAATACTTAAAGTTATTACAAATTTGAAAATTATTTTTTAATAGTTTTTTAAATTTTTTTATTTTATTCCAAAAATAGTTTTTTACTCTAAAATAAGCACTTTCAAACTAGGCCTGATTTTAATAGAAAGGAATAGCTAATCAACACGCGATTACACGTGGTCCGTGTTATTTGGGTCAAGCCTAGGCTAGTGATTGTTTAGGCTGCGGGACTTTTTCCATCCAGGGTGCTACATTCATGGAGACTCTTGGATTTTTACCATAAGTATAATCATATTTAATAGTTCGCATGTTATCCTTATAGAATGTGCATTGGATAAGCTTTACGGTGGAGCAACAATGTCCAAAGCCGTATAGTAATGGCGAGATTTTTGGAGAGCAACAGGGCAACCATGGTGAGACAGGAGCAACCACGATGGCTTTGTGTAGATCCGAGCTTTGATGGCAATGTAGATTGCGATATTTCCACCGTGGTGTAAGTAGGATGGCAACAGTTAATTTTTTTGTAAAAATATCGAAAACCATAATTATTAAATTCAGTTTAAAATTATAACTAACTGTTTAACAATAGGTTACTATTTTCAAAACCATAACCGTACCTTTTCGTTTCAGATTTTTAAACATTTTTGCGATTTTTAACTATAACCAACTGATACTTTTGTAAATATATTTATTTCATAAAATAAGAACACGCATATAAGAAATTTTTCCAAGATATATAAAAATTGTGTTGGTAGTTAATTAAATTACATATTTATTATGTAATTGGTTAATTCTCGTATTTAGATTTTGGTTTTAGAATTTCAATATACTATTTTACCTAGAAAAATTATAGAATACGAAAGTACATATATGATAATAAACGATTTTTGGTTATTCAATTTTATTTTTATATGAATCCACAACCTAATAGTTTTAACCATCGTTACACATTACAAAACTATAACCTAATGGTTTTAACCATAGTTATAAAATTTGGTTTTTAATGAGTTTGCTTATCATTGATTTTGTTTTTAACCATAACCATTGTCATCCGTAAGTGTCAGGTTCCCATTAGAGTTTTAATGAAGGATGCATGGTCTCGTGCAAAAGTAGTGGTTCTTAAATTTTTAATATTTAATGGAGGTTCCATGACTTTGAGTGTAGCTTCATGTATCTTCGTGCAATCATGGAGGTTTCATGGTTGTTGTTGTTCACCAAAAAAGACCAGATCTGATTGGAAATAATGACGACGTTAGCGATGACATCATGCTGACGTCATAGTAATCTCTATCTTCTTTTATTTGTATTTTAGTCTTTTTTTTAATTATAAATGAGTAGTATTTCTATTTATCCTTTAACTTTAAATTTTTTTCATCTAAATTAAGAGTTAATTTTGTATTTATTATAATCTTTTTCTCAAATTTGTGCAATTACTCAATGTTTTTGGAACATACTCAGAGATTTACTCAATATATTCAAAGATTTTCAAGCATATCTAGAGAAAATTAGAGCATACGCAAAAACTTTTCGAACATAGTTAAAGACTTTCAAAATCAGAAATTTTTTATACTTTAGACTCTTATACATAGAGATTATTCCGAGTAAGCCTCGACGGTGGTGTCGATGATGGTTGATGGTCGACGGTAAATAATGTTAATACTCAATAACTTTCTTATGAGATTTGAAATAAATCACGTTATGCTCAGTAATTTGAAAAAATAAATAAAATTTAGATACAAAAATACATAGTATTTGCACAGTAGCACGTAAAACATTACCATTCCAAAAGTTCAATTAATATGTGATCATTAATATTGTTAATCAAGGGAGCAAGAAGAAGGTTGATAAGAAGGCACACAATGAAAGAGTCGTGATCCGCTCACAAAATGAAGGTAAATAATGTTAATACTCAATGACTAAAAAGCACCAAAACTTAAAATGACATGAAAAGTGTGTGTTGTTCACCTTAAACTAAGGAAAGGGATTTAAGCCCGTGAAAGAGAGGTACCCATGTCGTTTAGTATAAGTGCTTCTTAAATGACACAACCCAAGGTATAATTTTTTTACTAATTGCATATACATAAAAAAAATAGAGAGTATTAATGAATTATCCCCAACTAATCGTGGCAAACATACAAATCAATTGTAGTAGGATTTCCGGAAACCGAGCAATCAAGCCGACAACCACATTTTTTCTAAGCACTCTCTCAATCTGATATTCAATAGCCATTTCGCCAACTCAAATTCTCTTTCAAATCTCAATCAATACAATAAAAATTCCATCTCCAACCCAAAAATATATCATGCACATCACTTAACTCATCCCAAATTAATACTTACACAACCTTATAAATGTTATATAACAAAAACACAACACTTAGCTTAGATAATCATTCCAACAAAAAAAACCTTTGATAATCACCAATGAATAAATATACTAGCAAAATTAAAAGCTAGAAGTTGAACAACATAAATACAAACGAAATATAGTAATGCATACAAAACAATTGAGTGGAATATTTTTTGAGATAATTACAAAGGAAATTAATTAATCCCCATAAGAAGAATATAGATACGGAGAAGAACTACCCTAAACCTAACATTATTGCTGCACAAGTAAACTCTTCCGTGCTTATAAAGCCTTGTTGAAATGTCATGATCCGCGACCTTAGCTTGACTTTTCCTTTGGGAGAAAAATATGATGGTAGTATCATTTATCACATGGATGAATGATACCATAAAACCAAAGAATTGATTATTGCAAGGCTTAGCATTATCGCGCTTCCACTATACTTCATTGGATGCCTGAACCTTGACAAAAAGACAAAAGAACAACTTTATTAACACATGAAGAGAGATTTTCCATATATTATTAAGCATAAGAAGTTAAATATGGAATAACGAGAACTTAAAATACATTAGATTAGCAATCACTAAAAGATGCACGGAAAGTAAATATAATAATACCTTTTTTGATTTAGCATGAAAATTGGTTAGCATTAAAACACGCCCTATAAAAAGATTCTTCTTTCTGATAAACAAATCACATAAAAGATAAGTCTTTTCAATAGAGTAAAACAATAAACTACAACAAAATAATATTTAATAATTATATTTTCTTACATCATCATCTGATGGGGCACCAAAGAGAGGCATTATGCTAGAGAATGCGAGAAAAACTCTGTTGCTAATGATGTTGAGTGTTATCTGTGTAAGAATTATTCTAGGAAATGTAAGGAGAGTGTTGTTGCTATTAATGGTGGTGAATGTTACCGGTGTTGGAAACCCGGTCACAATTCTGAAATGACTAAAAAAAAAAGATGGATAGAATATTTTAGCACTTCTTGCAACGAACTGTGTCTTGTTGAGGTACATGGAGCTGAGTATCACCAGTTTGACATTTTGCAATATAGGGAAAATTACTATAAGTGGGTTTTAAGGTATCGTATTGATCTCAGAAAGTTCGGTATTGATCTCAGTACAATATTAACAATAAATATCTTTTCAATACCATCGAAATTCACAATTTCTTGTCGGGAATTGACTCTGTATCTAAGTAGGTGAGTCATGTATAATGGAAATAAACATGCCAAAATTACTAGATTCAAATATTAGATACAGACTATGGTCCATAATGCAGAAATAGAAAAGTATAAAAATATTGACACATGCATATTTACTACATCCATTATTAAGAAAAAACATTCTAAGAATGTAGGTCTTCAAATTGTAATATTATTTGATTAAGTTGTGGTATGACCTTTACTCAACACATATGTCATAATATATGTGTACTGTACTATTTTTATTCAAGTTAACTTAGTAATTTAAGTGAAACTCAGTAGCACCATGGTAGCATGCATCAAAACTTAGTAATCAAACAATATAAAAAGGCTCAAGAATAAAAAAAATTAAGACTTTCTTAGAGTACGCATATCTAAACAAATTTCTGATATCTATTTATCCTTTGTGTGAAATAATGTAAAAAAAAAAGAGATTTCGTTAAAGCACATATATTAAAACAGTGAAAAAAATTTAATTTATGAAAAATTTCATTACCTGGTTATTTTAAGCTTTAATGCTTAGGCAGGAGCTTATTAAAAAATTTAATTTATGAAAAATTTCATTGCCTACACATGATTCAGCAGCAGTTGGGAAAGTTACCTTATTAAAAAACTCCAAGATGTGTTTATTTTTAATATCAAGAAGCATACAATAAGTATAATTTTGTTTTTAATGAGTTTGCTTATCATTAAAAAAACTTATAATGATAATTGAAACCAATTCTAATATTCAAGTTTTATTTTACAATTTAAAAATACATAAATTATAAAATAAAATATGATAAATAAAATAAAAATAATTACCTATTTCATAATATTTCAAAGTGTTTATGATATAGCAACAACATCTTTGAACAATTGCAGTATCTGTTTGTAACTCTGAAATAAACTGATTTTAATATCCGTTTTTCATTTTCTTTCTCTTTCTTTTATCTATTTTCCCCTCTTTATCCATGAATGGTTATTCGAAACTGTTGAATTTTTCACTGAATTGATAAATACCAGTAATGGATGAAATAAATTGATAAATACTAGTAATGGATGAAAAGCGAAAGTTTTTAAAATATTGGAAGAGAGAGAGGCGGAGAATTGATGGTAGGTTTTTAGGTTGTTATAATTTTTTTTGGGCTTTTTTTCAATTCTTTGGTCTTAAACTATTGAGTTTTAAGTGAATGTTTCACAAGGTCGGTTTGAGAGTTCTATTTTTGAAAAAGCATTTAAAAACACTTAAAGTTATTATAAATTTCAAAATAATTTTTAATAATTTTTTTTAAATTTTAATTATATTCTAAAAATATTTTTTTACTCTAAAATACTCACTTCCAAACTAGGCCTAATTTTGATACAAATGAATAGCTAATCAACACGCGATTACACGTGGTCCGTGTTATTTGTGTCAAGCCTAAGCTAGTGATGATTTAGGTTGCAGGATTTTTGCCATCCATGGTGCTACATTCATTGAGACTCTTGGATTTGTTTTCCACAACTTTATTTTCACGATTTAGGTGGCTCGTATTTCATTTGCGGCTATAATAGTAATCTCTTTTCATTTATTTCTTATGTTTTAAGATATATTTTAGTTCACCAGATTATCTCTTGCCTACACATGATTCAGCAGCAGTTGGAAAAGTTACCTTATTAAAAAATTCCAAGATGTGTTTATTTTTAATATCAAGAAGCATACATTAAGTATAATCATATTTAATTGTTTGCATGTTATCCTTATAGAATGTGCATTGGGTAAGCTTTACGGTGGAGCAACAATGTCCAAAGTTGCATAGCCGTGGCAAAATTTTTGGAGAGCAACAGGGCAACCATGGTGAGAAAGGAGCAACCACGATGGCTTCGTATAGATCTGAACTTTAATGGCCATGTAGATTGCGATATTGCCAGCGTGGTGTAAGTAGGATTACAACAATTTGTTTTTGTGAAGATATAGAAAACCATAATCGTTTAATTTAATTTAAAATTATAACTAATTGTTGAACCATCGTTTTCGATTTTCAAAACCATAACCGCACCTTTTCGTTTCAGATTTTAAACTTTTTTGCGATTTTTAACTATAACCAAATGATAGATTTGTGAATATACTAATTTCATAAAATAAGATACACATATAAGAAAAATTTTGCAAGGTATATGAAAAATTGTGTTGGTCTATAATTAAATTGCATATTTATTATGTAATTGGTTAAATCTAGTATTTAGATTATGGTTTTAAAATTTCAATAAACTATTTTAGCCAGAAAATTATGGAATACGAAAGTACATATATTATAATAAACGATTTTTGGTTATTCAGTTTTATTTTTATATGAATCCACAACCTAATAGTTTTATCCATTGTTACACATTACAAAACCATAACCTAATGATTTTAACCATAGTTATATAATTTGGTTTTTAATGAGTTCGCTTATCATTGATTTCGTTTTTAACCATAACCATTGTCATCCCTACATGTCAGGTTCCCATTAGAGTTTTAATGAAGGATCTATGGTCTCGTGCAAAAGTAGAGGTTCTTAAATCTTTAATAATTAATGGAGGTTCCATAACTTAGAGTGTAGCTTCCTATATCTTCGTGCAATCATGGAGGTTCCGTGGTTGTTGTTGTTCACAAAAAACCCAGAGCTGGTTGGAAATGATAATGACGTTAGCGATGACATCATGTTGATGTCATGGCAATCTCTATCTCTTTTATTTGAATTTTAGTCTTTTTTAATTATAAATGAGTAATATTTCTGTTTATCCTTTAACTTTCAGTTTTTTTCATCTAAATTAAGAGATAATTTTGTATTTATTATAATCTTTTTGTCAAATTTGTGCAATTACTCAAGGTTCTTGGAACATACTCAGAGATTTACTCAATATATTCAAGGATTTTCGAGCATATCTAGAGAAAATTATAGCATACTAAAAAACTTTTCGAACATACTTATAGACTTTCAAAATCAGAAATTTTTCATAATTAAGACTCTTATACATAGATATTATTCCGAGTAAGCCCCAACGGTGGTGTCGGTGATGGTTGATGGTCAACGGTGAATACTGTTAATACTCAATGACTTTCTTATGAGATTTGAAATAAATCACCTTATGCTCCGTAATTTGGAAAAATAAATAAAATTTAGTTACAAAAATACTCAGTATTTGCACAGTACCATTCCAAAAGTTTAATTGAATCTGTGATCTAAGTGGAAGAATGCACAATTATTAATATTGTAAATCAAGGGAGCAAGAAGAAGGTTGATAAGAAGGCACAAAATCAAAGAGTCGTGATCCGCTCACCATTTGGACCCTTAATCTTATACCCGGTGAGTTTTAGGTGAAGTTACTAAAAAGCACCAAAACTTAAAATTACATGAAAAGTGTGTGTTGTTCACCTTAAACTAAGGAAAGGGATTTAAGACCTCGAATGAAAGGTACCCATGTCGTTTAGTATAAGTTCTTCTTAAATGACACAACCCAAGGTATAAATTTTTTACAAATTGCATATACATAAAAAACATGGCGAGTATTAATGAATTATCCCCAACTAATCGTGGAAAACATAAAATCAACTGGAGTAGGATTTCTGGAAACCGAGCAATCAATCCGACAACCACATTTATTCTAAGCACTCTCTCAATCTAATATTTCATTTCGCCAACTCAAATTATCTTTCAAATCTCAATCAATACAATAAAAATTCCATCTCCAACCCAAAAATATATCATGCACATCACGTAACTCATCCCAAATTAATACTTACACAACCTTATAAATGTTATATAACAAAAAACACAACAGTTAGCTTAGATAATCATTCCAACAAAAAAACCTTTGATAATCACCAATGATTAAATATTACTAGCAAGATCAAAAGCTAGAAGTTGAACTACATAAATACAAACGAAATATAGTAATGCATACAAAACGATTGAGTGGAATATTTTTTGAGATAATTACAAAGGAACTTAATTAATCCCCATAAGAAGAATGTAGAAGCAAAGAAGAACTACACTAAACCTAACATTATTGCTGCACAAGTAAACTCATCCGTGATTTTAAAGCCTTGTTGAAAATCATGATCCACGACCTTAGCTTGACTTTTCCTTTGGGAGAAAAATATGATGGTAGTATAAGTTATCACATGGATGAATGACACCATAAAACCAAAGAATTGATTATTGCAAGACTTACCATTATAGTGCTTCCACTATACTTTATTGGATGCTTGAACTTTGACAAAAAGACAAAGGAACAACTTTATTAACGCCTGAAGAGAGATTTTCCATACATCATTAAGCATAAGAAGTTAAATATGGAATAACGAGAACATAAAATAAATTAGATTAGCAATCACTAAAAGATGCACGGAAAGTAAATATAATAATACCTTTTTTTATTTAACAGAAAAATGAGTCAGCATTAAAACACGCCCTATAAAAAGATTCTTCTTTTTGATAAACAAATCACATGAAAGACAAGTCTTTTCAATAGAATAAAACAATAAACTACAACAAAATATTATTTAATAATTATATTTTCTTACATCATTATCTGATGGGGCACCAAAGGGAGGTACGCCCATAACTTCTTCTACAACAGGAATGGTGGAGGTGGTATGACTGGTCATTATGCTAGGGAGTGTATTGAGATCATTGGTGAATGTTACAGGTGTGGAAAACCTAGGCATTATTCTAGAGAATGCAAGGAAAACTCTGTTGCTAATGTTACCTGTGTAAGAAGACTGCTCATTATTCTAGGGAATGTAAGGAGAGTGTTGTTGCTGTTAATGGTGGTGAAAACTGTATCTTGTTGAGGTACACGGAGTCGTGTATCACCAGTTTGACATATTGCAATATAGGGAAAATTACTATAAGTGGGTTTTAAGGTATCGTATTGATCTCAGAAAGTTCGGTATAGCTGAAGATATGTGGTTTGGGAGGTCACGTGGAGTTAGAATATCAAGTTTAATGTTGTCTGAAAAAGAGAAAGAAGAGTGAGAAGGTGATGGCGTGTTACGAATTGTGATCGCGACACCTGAGATGATCTACTAATGTACGGGATTACATTAACCGTTAAAAATTAAAGAAAACGTAATAACCGGAAATCCCTATTATATGAATTTTCTTTAGAATTTCATTTTTTCGTTATTATTTTAAATTGAATACCCATAACTTCTACCGTACACAATTGTTTGCACAAATGAGGACATGACCAAATGCACAGGAAACTCGGATATTAATAATTAACTAAAATTTAAACAATATTAACAATAAACGTCTTTTCAATACCATCGAAATTTACAATTTCTTGTCGGGAATTGACTCTATATCTAAGTAGTTGAGTCATGTATAATGGAAATAAACATGACAGAATTACTAGATTCAAATATTAGATACAGACCATGATCCATAATGTAAAAATGGAAAAGTATAATAATATTTACACAAATCAATCGTCACATGCATATTTACTACGTCCATTATTAAGAAAAAACATTCTAAGAATTTAGGTCTTCAAATTGTAATATTTTTTATTAAGTTGTTGTATGAGCTTAACATGTCATAATATATGTGTACTATACTATTTTTTATTCAAGTTAACTTAGTAATTTAAGTGAAACCCATTAGCACCATAGTAGCATTCATCAAAACTTAGTAATCGAACAATATAATAAGGCTCAAGAATTAAAAACATTAAGACATTCTTAGAGTACATATAGAAAAACAAGTTTTTGATAGCAATTTATCCTTTGTGTGCAATAATGTCAAAAATGAAAAGAGATTTCGTTAAAGCACATATATTAACACAGTGAAAAAAATTTAATTTATGAAAATTTTCATTACCTGGTTATTTTAAGCTTTAATGCTTAGGCAGGAGCTTTCACAAAAGAAAAACACCAAAAGTCCTGATATCAATAAAACAATATAGTAAGGTAAAAAATTCGATAACAACCCATAAATACAATAGATCCAAGTACAAAGGGTTTCATATAATACTTATTACTTACAAATATCTTTCTCTGTTGAAATGACATGACCAACTACCTGTGAAGTAAACAACTCAATCAGAAATGCATGAAAAAATAAAAAATTCTAAATAAAAACTTAGATATTTATTTAAAATTCAATTTAAAATTCAACAAATTATAAAGTTCTAATAAAAAACAACAATCACCAACAATGCAAAGTTAAATTTTTACTACTTATAACTCATCCATAATGTTGCACAATTTACTGCTTTATAAACCTAATCAATAATTTATTATCAATTTCCCAATCACTACTATTAATCTCATATTACATATCAATAATTTACTCGTTTGGTTATCTTTTTGGTTATCTTTACATCTTCTCACCTGGTAGGAAGCTTTTCTCGTTTGGATACCTTTTTAGTAGGCGTTGTTATATCATGTTATTTTGAAACTTCAAAATCATCTGAAATTAAAGTTAAATTTTAATATAATATCCATGTCTCGAAATTTGGAAATGTATCATACTTAAAGAAATTCATAAATATATAAATCTTAGTATAGATATAAAGTCATTAATATACGAGTTATTGGGTTATGATGGATTACTATGTTTTTTGCATTGAAGGAGTTGGTTAAATTTTTCAAAAAGACATTAAATAACTTGTTACTAATGATAAAGGTCTCTATTGTACAATAAATGTATTCAATTCATGCATTTAGTGGAGATTTACTATGATATTTGAATGGAATTAAATTTGTTTTAGAGAAATTTTAATAGTTGGGGATTTAAAACTGTGAATTAGCTTTCTTATTCACAATATATTTATTATATTTTACTTCTTCTTCATCTTTTAAATTTGTGATATATAAATTAAAAAAATTCAAATTTGATGTAAAATAATATCTCTTGTGAACCATGAAATAGGAGTTATACGTTATGTATATGTTCATTATCAATAATAAAAATTTACCTATGGGCTTATAAAAATTTACCTTGCGTTATTGATCTACATAGCTTCCTCGAAGCATTGCAATCCCTTATTGCCTATTTTTAGGGACAATGATTAAAGAAGCAAAATTTCGTGTTTGTTTAGTTGTTCCTGGATTTTCGCAATTCATGCCTCCAGTACTAATAGTCATATATACCTGATAATTTGGAAAGGTTGTTTGACATTAACATGTTAAACTCTTATAGAATACGAAATTTATTTCTACCTTATTATTATTATTACTATTATTATTATTATTACCATTTTCACTAGGTTCTCAATTTGTTAAAGCTAACAAAAGAATTAAAATATAATCATGTTATTAATACAAAAAAAACTTAATACAAGTCACTCAGATTATTATTACACATAATAAAGTAAGATTCACATTACTTGTCAACTTACAATAGTAATATACCTACATCATATGATAAAAGAATCAACATATAATCATTCTTGCGATCCTAAAACTAAGTAAATAACTATATACATGTAACTCATATTACTACTTGACACATCTTAGATTACTATTCAACTTAAAAAACCATATAACTACATCATATGACAAAATAATCAACATGTAATCATGCTTGAAATAAAAATCCAAGCAACCAACTATATACAAGTAATTGATATTACTAGTTAACACAATTTATATTACTTTCAACTAACAAAACCAATTGAATAAACTATATGACAAAAGAATCAACATATAATTAATTTCTCTGTCCACAAAGTAAGTAATCAACTAAATACAATGTACTCTGAGTACAATTACACATAAAAATACACACTTTAGATTACTAACCAACATAAAACACCCAAATAAGTACATCATATGGCAAGACCTAACAGAATTATTTTTAATTTAAAAACTAAGTAACCAACTATATACAATTAAGTCAGAACTCTATAACGCACAATACTTTATATATATCTTCACATGTAATTAACAATAACATGAAAATAAAACAAGCAAAGAATTTGATTGTTATCAAATACTTTTCTTACTAACGTCTAGGATCTGCGTCATATAGAATATGGGAGAAAATAATAAAAAACATTTTAACACATACTGAGTACATAATTATTGATATTGGTATCTATTGGACCAGCTGATATGAATGAAAAATCCAATGGGTCTGATTTCAAGAAGTGACATAGGAAGATTCTTTTATATCTAACCATGATAAACATGGATAAAACATTAAATAAATCCTCCATAACTAGGAGTTGAACCAACCAAGGATATCTCAATGTGGTGGATGCAAGCTGACCTTCTATTTAAGAACTATATTTTTAATTATTTAAATTATAACTCATTTTGTAATACGTATTTCACCATGACAACTTCCAAAAAAATATGGCAATTACTTGAAAAGATAATCAATATCAAATATATTGGAAAAAAGGAGTGTGTGCATTGTGTATACATCTGCAATATTGTAGAATTTAATGCCATAGTAAACCTAGAATTGAACCTTTCCTCTCTCTCAAAAAAGGAACAGATAGACTTTTATCTATGTGGTATAGGTATACAAAAAAAGGGTCTTATTTGGTTTTGGGTTCTTTTTTATCGAGGGAAATTCCATGTAGTATTGAGAGCCTTAAGTACTTGTGTATATAGTTGTGTCTATTGTAAGGCTTTCTTATTGGGAATTAATTGAAGTAAAGGGTTCCAACTTTCTTTATATTTTTTACAAGAATCAATCGAGGTCCATCACTTTACCTATCAACGAATGAACTTCTTTTACAGATCTTTGCAGTAATAGTTTGATAAAAATAATCATGAAACCTTTAAACTTACTTGGGGTCATGCCGCAAGAATGTTTTACAGGGTTCAAGAGGATTCCCATCTTTCCCTTGTAAAAAATCCATTATAAGATATGTCAGATGCATCTCGGTGGTATGACTCTTAACCAGCATGTCATTGACTTTGATTTCCATGTTGAAATTGGTATGATTCTTGGAAATATTGTTGTTATGTGTCCCTAACATTCGTAAAACCAAAGTTCATGATATGATGGCAGTACAAATAATGTTAAGTAATACATATAGTTTTTCCCATTAATCTAGAGCCACAAATATATGGTTTCATCCCTTAAAGGATTCCGTAAAGATGAATACTACATAGTTGGTAGTTGCATCGACTAATCAGTCATTCTAGCATCCTTTGTTGATATGTGTGAAATCAATACAGAAACTCTATTTATCATTTTTCAAGTACCCAACACAGGGTTAGGAACCATTAAGGATGGATAATTTACATCTGATATTGGTTAGGAGGAGTCATTCAATGTTATATTTTTTTAATCATATTCTTCTTGTCAAAAAAATTCTCCACTTTTGTTAGATCAGTTGAGCATTTGGGTAGACATTCAATTTGAGAACCATCCTAAAAGTGTGGGTCCTAACCATTTATTTTTATTTCTAGACAATAAGATCTAAATGCTTGTCTTGTTTATGATGATGTATCCTTTTTGTCAGTGTTGGTTTGTGCATTAACTAGATTCATATAGTTGAAACTCCCAATCTAGATTCCTAAGGGTATCTGCATCTGTGGGTCTAATTAGACATTTGATCTTTATATTTAATTATTTAATCCAAAAACATTATTAAAAAATAACCACATCAAGGGCTCTTGCGAGGTCTTTTACCAAAATCTCATCTGGTACTAAGATTTCATTAAGAGCCTTGATACTATATATCATTAGGCTCGTAGCATGCCACGTCGTATTTAATGGTTGAAATTATAAATTTTGGTGGAAAGTGGTTTTCTTTTAATTATATTTTTCTTTTGATAAATAGATCCCAAGTTTATAGCCTCGTACGCGTAGAAAAAATATTCACACTTTACTTGGTCTCAAACCCCATGATTTTTGGCTCTATATTTGAATATAGAGCATACTCTTAGAACCCCTGACACAGATGATCCAATAGCTTCTACGTTGGTTCTGAGTTTACCAATCACCTATCATAAGGTACATCTATGGAAACATTTTTGGCTTGACAACAAATCATTAAAGACCCACACCCTGTCTTGCATGAAATGTGCTACATAATATTTTTCTCTTCTCCATTCACGTGTCCAAGCAATGGTCCCAACGTTGTCTCCATTCACTTGTCTACGAAATGGTCCCCTGCGTCCTAACTGCATCTTCTGATTTGTAATATGGTTATATCCACTTTTAGATCATGTATATAGAATACATGTTTTTCCTTCAATGTGATTCGAAGGTTTGATCCATAATCAGGTAAGCTATGTATAGAGCGTAATATTTCTAGGTTTGATCCATAACCAGGTAGAGTATTCTATCAAATTTTAATCATAATTATTAGTTAGACTCATTATACAAGTCTTCATGATTTCTAAAACTGGTCGTGATAAATGGTAGATAAGCTATACCTTCCTTTTTTAATTTATTTTAAAGATTAAGGGAAGCTCAACTTAATGGAAACCAACAATAATTTGTGTGTACCCAAAAGATAGACTCGTATTTAGGTTGGGGGGGAATACAGTACGGTATTAGTTTTGAATCTTGCAACCTTGTACAAATGTAAATAAAGGAACATACAATAATACACGGGATTAACAGAGGGGTTGTTGGGCTATACTAATCTTCAATAATTCAATTACCCAACAATTAGGTTCACACATTCAATAAAAAACAATTTTTTGTTCGATACATTGAATATATTCTCATTAAATATATCCAACTCGAAAAGTATGGCATCTAAGATTCATTAATAAGAATCTAAACCCATAAAGAAATTTTAGGGATGATGAACTTGTGTAAGTAGGATCCTTATCAATTATTAAATAGTAATTTGTCATAAAACCATAAATTTTAATACATGATGTTTCAGATATCCCCCATTTATATCCCAATATTTGAAATATAATTCTTTTATAGCCCCAAATGTTCATTCTGGACTACTTATACTTATAGAGATGGAACCATCAAGCCTTCCTTAGGTTTTCCCTAATTTGACAAAAAAAGGCTTTCCCTAAAAGAAAATAACACAATTATTTTCGTAGGATAAATTTTATTGCTTTGACTCAAATAACTCGTATGCATCTATATAGAAAATTCAGTGATTAGGTCAATATTTCTCTCCTACTCTTGATATTTTTATTCAAAAGAATTGACTAATATATTTAGGCTTGTAGTTTATATGTTTTTTGTCTCAACTGTAGTTCATATTGTAACTCTCAAACATATTTATTATTCATTTCTGTAAGCATATATTATTTGTTAGGGCTAAGAATTAGTTAAATAACTATTTCACCCAACACAATCAGCGGTAATTGGGATTAATTTAAAATAGGCTAGTCTTATACCTTATATTATTTTGAATTTCTTGGCCATTATTAATAAGTGAGGATTCAATACATAAACCTCAATGGTTAATTGGTTATAATGGGTCTTTATTGTGTTGAGGCCAAAAATTAATTTTCTTTTAAAAAAATATTTAAATAAATATAGGTAATTATGATTGTAATAAAGTCATTTGGACTATAAATTTATTCTTCTCTAAGTAAAATTCATCAAATCCAAATACAATAATACTTTTTTCTTCTTTAAAATGTCTTCGCAAAGACTAGAAACCCCCTCGGGTCCTTGAAGACCCCATCAAGTTTATTACCTCAAAAGCTGCAAGGGATGTTACCTTCTTTAAATGACGTCAAGGACTATTCAAATAAGCATTTGAGCTATATTTCTGAATCATCTAAATTAAAGTTGAATTTAGTATACTATCATAAATGGCCGACCATGTCTCTCAATTTAGAAAAAACTCATACTTTAAATAAAACATAAATATATGAATATTAGTATAGATATTAAGTTATTAATGTATGAGTTATTGGGTGGTGATCGAATACAATGTTTCTTGCATTCATGAAGTTGGTTGAATTTTCCATAAACAAATTAAATAAACTTGGTACTAAAGATTATGATGGTTTGTATTGTACAACAAGTGTACTCATTTTATGCATTTAGAGCATATTTACTATGATTATTGAACAGAATTAAATATGTTTTGGTGAGATTTTCATAGTTAGAGACTTAAAACTCAAAATTAGCTTTTTTTTTTTCACAAATTATTTATTAAATTTCTATTTTCTTTTTCTTTTATATTTATGATGTTTAATTTTAAAAAATTTATTTTGAACCAAAATAATATCTCTTGTGATCCATTAACTAGGAGTTATATAGGATGTATATATTCATTATCAATCTTAAAAATTCACATTGGGCCTATAACTTCCTCATTACATATTCATGTCCACGGTTTTGACCCTTTAAACTAAAATAGCATGTTTATATATTTGATAATTATTATTTATCCTCATTAAATTATAATTTAAAGTCCTATATATATACTCATTTATCCTATAGCTAAAGCCTAGTTGGTAATGATAGATCTGAACGATAATTATAAATTAAGGATGTGATAACTTTTATAATCGACAAACCCCCTCTTTCTACTAACTTATTGGGAGACTTGTCATTATATCATTTCAGAATATCATACATATATGGACGAAACTTTTACTAAATTTATTTAAAAACTAAACATATATATAAGTCATATAAAATTATATTTTTGGTGCATGGGTATTGTAAGAATAATAAATGAAATTCAGAAATTCTATCATTATTATTGCAAATATCAAAAAGTTCATAAATTTTATTTTTTTCTTATAAAATATAATCTCTATATCAAATGTTAAAATTAAATAATATGATATTGAATAAAAATCCCATGTATAGAATAGTCATATACCAGAATGTCATGACTAACCATCCACCACATAATACCACACAGTATTGCAAAGATAAAATTTAATTTTACAACCACCACATAATCCCACACATTATTGTGAAGATGAAATTTGATTAAACTGTAAAATATATGTATATGAAGGTTCTCAATAACTGCAAATAATATAATCTATACAAAAATTAAATTGGTATAATATTAATAACATAGTAAATTTGATTATCATTGTGTCCAAATATGTTAAACATACAACAAGAGATATAACCTATTTCACTATGGAAAAATAACTAATTATGGGAAAGAGTATGATATTAATCATATATAAATACATTATTATTCACATGATATGTAAAATCACTATCACAAGATATATTTATTTTGTTTCACGAATGAGATATCATTTCATAAAAATTCTTTGAAGGAAATTTGCATTTCATACAAAATTACATTACTTATTAATGTTTGTCATACATATTCATATTAAATCAATAAGGAATAAATCAAAGAAAGGTTTACCTTTGGAAATTATTCATACTAGAAACAGGCAGAATCCACTTTCTCTTGTGAACGTTTTCTATTCCTTTTTTATTTATTATGTATTGCCAATTTCATGACCCTTATATGAATTTTATTGGGTTTAGGAGGGCGGTGTGCGTTATATAATGAAAAAGTAGGATTTTTAACTTTTATTAGGTTTTAAAAAATAAATAGATTTTTAGTTTTTCTTTTGGTCTTCCTTGATTAAACAATTTTAAAAATTCGTAAAAAAGGGAATAATCATTGTTCAAATTAATTTGTTATCTCTAGACTGGCATATAAATAATTTTCACTAATGCATTTAGTATTTTAGTGACAACTTGTAACTAAATAAAAAAATATCACGCATACTATTCCAATTAATAATTATATATTAGTAAATATTAATATAATAGTAAGACACGTCATAAATTATATATCCATTAAAGTGTTACATCTTTTGTCATTATTTTAGTAAATAAAATTTCGATAAAAAAATCAATAAAAGAATAAAATATTTTTAGCCATAAAATAAATTCATTACTCATACTCTAACAGAGGATAATTATTACTTTAAATTTATATTCTTGTGAATATTATTTTATTCAAAATATATAAATTCATGATCAACATTCTTAGTATCAAACATGTATTTTTTAATTATACTATAATCTCTAGAGTGTTACAAACTTAAACAAATCCTATTATGTCTTTCTTTCTCGAATATATATTTCGACTCTTTATTTTCTTTGTCTCGGTTGAATTTATACTATGATATTATTTTTTTTGGTTTTTCTTGGAAAATTATATCCAAAAGAGGAGGTTTTGGTTGTTCTTGGAAAAATATATCCAATAGAGGAGAACACAATTGTCGACAACGGCTCATGAGGATGACTCATCATTCGGTTGGTGTTTGCTTAAGAAGCAAACTTTAAGGTGGGTCAGACCGTAGTTGTAAAATACAGTATTGATACACATGTGTTTACACACCACAAAGGAATGATGTACCGAGTGAAAATGGATATTTACGCGAACAATGTATGATGCATGATGCATGAAATAATGTAGCACAAAAAAATTGGGATGTAGTATTTAAACTTGAGAAATAATATAATTTAAAATAACAATTAAACAAAACACATTTCCCAATAAACAAAAAAAAAATCCTCTTTACATACTAAACATAAAAAACTAACACATTATAAAATTACACTTAATATACTTAAAATCTTACTTATAACCAAAAAATAAAAATATTGATTAAATGACACATATATTTTTATAGAGAAACCCCTTCAAAGCGAATGTAATGACCATAGGTGGACCTAGGGTTCATTTTACTCCATTATAACAATATAATAATGTTATTATAAGAAGTTCTCTCTAGACATCACTAGAGGTTTATTAAATATACCTACTAACAGAATTCCCAAATATGGACCGAACTCACTAGGCCTAAAATGAGTTTATAACTTCGGTTCCGACCGTTAGAACGATAGAAATACTCTTAAGTACTCTAATATCACAATATAACAATGGGAGTACAAAAGGTTCTTTCTATATAGCTTGAGAAGATCATCGATTACATCAACTAATGATATTTAAATCTAGAATAATCTCACCAGGTCTAAAATGAGGTTTTAACTTTTTCCAATTGTTGGAACAACAATGCCACTGTTGGATCTAAACTTCGGAGTGTTAAGAACACTCTATAAAAAAAATCTCGATCGAGTTTGATTTGATCATCCACCTAGGATCTTAAATTTTATCGTTGAGGAAATTTTCAGAACTCCTCTATAGGTTTCAGTATTTCGTTTAGTCTAATTCACTCTGTAAAGGTTTCACTCTTATGTCTTGCTTGTTATAAGTGATAACCAAGAATTTATATAAGATTCAAGAGAAGGGAGGATATTCCATTTAACACTTGACTTAATGAGTGAAGATATCAAAGAACATCTATGAGTATTTTCAATACACTCTTTTACAATTTGAATGCTTGACTTTCATTGTTTTAAATGATTTCACCTTTTTTCAAGACATGAGTTCTACTCCAATGAAGAGGAACCAACCCAACAAAAAATTCTATCATGGGGTAAATACCATTTAGTATTGTATCAGAAATTAAGTGGTAAAGTTTGGATAAAAAAAAGTTATATTATAATAGAATATATATAGTTGGTCATGTAAAAATATTCATTCATTTAGTTTTTTATAATTTTAAGTATAAAAAATATAAATGAGAGATAGGCAAGAAGCAACATTATAAACTCGTTTAAATTCTATAATAATTGTATGTTCGTCTATTCTAAATAGTCATTTTGTTGAATACAGGAAGTTGAACCAAACAAATTAGCGTAGCCTATATACATTAAACTCTTCAGATACATTACAAGCCTCGACAAATAATTCTATTTTTATAGATTTAGTTTTTTTCAATATATTTATGTCTTTTGTGTTCATTTTTTTGGAAAGAATATATCAGGTTTATTTAAATAAAACATAAAAATTAATTTTATTTGGATTTGCATTTATAAACTCTAAAACACTTTACTTTTGATTTTATAATTTTTTTATTCTACAGATTTCATTACGGGTCTGTGTATACAAAACTATAAAAAATATATTCTTCTAATTTCTTTTATTACTTTGCATTAAGGGATTGTGTAAAAGTACCAATTACCAATTGCTTACTAACGTTCAATTTCTAGCTTATTGAATATTGGAGAATATATACAACGGGTCTAATATTAAGAGGCGAAATTAAAATATTATTTTTTATCTAACCATTCTTAACTTGACAAAATTTGACAAAATAACTGAATAAAAATCCTAAAAATAATTAGGAGTCAATCCAAACAAAGATGCCTTAACGAAGTGGACTCTTGGAAGTGTGGTGACTTCCTATGCAAGAACTCTATCCTGAAATATTTTAAGAATTCCTTGTGTAATGTGTATTGTAATATGATAGCTACCAATCAAATGTGAGAATCACTAGGGAAGATAAACAAGATCGAAACTAGTAATCCAGTAGTATCACAGTGAGTCGATGATTTCAATTATAAGGGAAAATTGATGAGTTATGCAAATCAAGATTTGAACTTCATCCAAACTCACTTCTAGGTAGCTTCAGTCTAAATCACGAACTGCCGCAAGGACATTTTAAAGGGTTCAAGCGGATTCCCTTCTTTCCCTTGAGAAAAAAATTCAGTTATAAGATTTGTCAGATGCATCTCGATGGTATGACTCTTAACCAGCATCTCATTAACTTTGATTTCCAAGTTGAAACTGATATGATTCTTTAAACAATTGTTGATATGTGTCCCCAACGTTCTTAAAACCAAAGTTCATGAAGTGATGCCAGTACAAATCATTTTACGTAAAGATATTTTTTTCTCTCATTAATCAAGAGTCATAATTATATGGTTTCATCCCCTAAAGGATTCTGTAAAGATGAATAATACATAATTGGTAGTTGCATCGACTAATCAGTCATTCTTGGGCAATGGAAAGAAGTCATCATAGCATTCTTTATTGGTATATGTGAAATCAATATATATACTATATTTATCATTTTCCAAGGACCCAACACGGGGTTAGCTACCTTGTAGGATGCATCAATTTACATATGATATTGGTTAGGAGGAGTCGTTCAATGTTATATTTATTATAATAATATTCTTCTTGTCAAAAAAAATTCTTCACTTTTGTTAGATCATTTGAGCATTTCAGTAGATATTCAATTTGTGAACCATTATAAAAGTGTGGGTCCCAACCATGTCTTTTGATTTCTACACAATAAGATCTAGACGTGTGTCTTATTTATGCTGATGCATCTTTTTTATCAGTGTTGATATGTGTACTAGCTAGATTCATATGGTCCAAACTCCCAATCTAGATTCCTAAGAGTATATGCATCTGGCGGTCTAAAATAGATATTTGATCTTTATATTTAAATATATAATCCAAAAACATTATTAAAAAATAACCATATCAAAGAACTTTAGAGGCCTTTTAAATATATCATAAAGAATCCTTGTTACTAAGACTTCATTTAGAGCCTTGATACTAGATATGATTGGGCTCATAGCATGCCACATTGTATTTAATGGTATAAATTATACTTTTGGGTGGAAAGTTGTATTTTTTACTTATATGTTTCTTTTGATAAATAGATCCTAAGTTTATAGCCTCGTATACGTAGAAAACATATTCACACTCTACTTGGTCTCAAACCCCATGACTTTAGGCTCCATATTTGAATATAGAGCATATTCTTAGAACCGCAAACACGGATGATCCAATAACTTCTAAGTTGGTCCTGATTTTACCAATCACCTATCATAAGTCACATCTATGGAAACATTTTTGGCTTGATAACAAAATATTAAAGACCCACATGCTTTCTTGCATGAAATGTGCAACAAAATATTATTCTCGTCTTCATTCACCCGTCTACGCAATGGTCCAAACGTCCTAACTGCATCTTGTGATTTGTAATATGGTTTTATTCACTTTTAGATCATGTATATAGAAAACATGTTTTTCCTTCGAGGTGACCTTCCTTTTTTAAATTTATTTTAAAGATTTAGGGAAGCTCAAATTATGGGAACCGACAATACTTTGTGGGTACCCAAAAGATAGCCTTGTATTTAGGTGTGTGGGGGGATACAGTATGATATTAGTTTTGAATCTTGCAACCTATAGAGGTACTCATCACTGTACAAGTGTATATAAAGGAACATACAATTATACACTGGAATGACCAAGGGGTGGTTGGACTGTACTAATCTCCAATAATCCAGGAACTCCACCAATTAGGTTCACACATTCTATACAATACAATTTTGTGTTGGATACATTGAATAAATTCTCATTAAATATATCTAGCTCGAAAAGCATGGCATCTAAGATTCATTAATAAGAATCCCAACCCATAAAGCAATTTTAGGGATGACGAACTTGTGTACTTAGGATCCTTATCAATTATTAAATAGTAATTTTTCATACACCAATTAATATTTATACATGATGTGTTAGATATAGTCACATTTATATCCCAAAATTTGAAATATAATTATTTTATAGCCCTAAATGTTCAGCTGGGACTACTTACACTTGGCATAGAAATATCAGGCATTCCATAGGTTTTCCTTAATTTGACCAAAAAAAGGCTTTCCCTAAAAGTGAATAACACAATTATTTTTGTAGGAGAATTTTCATTGCTTTGACTCGGAAAACTCTTATGCATCTAAATAGAAATTCAGGGATTAGGTTAATGTTTCTCTCCTACTCTTGATATTTTTTATTCAAAAGAATGGACTAATATATTTAGTTTTGTAGTTTATATGTTTTTTGGCTCACTTGATGTTCATATGGTAACTTTCAACGTATTTATTATTCATTTCTTCAAGTATACATTATTTGTTAGGCTAAGAATTAGTTAAGGAACTATTTTACCCAACACAATCAACGGTAATTAGGATTAATGTTTTACCTTATATTATTTTTAATTTCTTAGCCATTAATAATAAGTGGGGATTTAATACATAAAACTCACTGGTATAATGGGTATTTTTTGTGTTGAGGTAGAAAATAATAATTTTAAAACCAATATTTGAATAAATATAGGTAATTATGACAGTTAGAAAGTCTTTTGGACTATAATTTCTTCTTCTCTAAGTAAAATTCATTAAATTCAAGTACAATATATTTTTTTCTTTTTTACAATGTCTTCACAATGGCTAGAAAACCCCTCGGGTCCTTGAAGACCCCCATAAAGTTTATTACTTCAAAAGCTGCAAGGGGTGTTACCTTCTCTAAACCTAAGGACTATTCAAAAAAGCGTTTGACCTATATTTCCACCGGAGTTTTCACACATGGTGGGAATGTTGTTATATAAAGCTATTTTGAATCTTCGAATCATCTGAATTAAAGTTAAATTTAATATAATATCATAAATCCCCGACCATGTCTCTTAATTTACACATAAATCATACTTTAAGTAATTCATAAATATATAAATCTTAGTATAAATATAATGTCGTTAATGTATTAGTTATTGGGTGATGATGGATTACTATGTTTTTTGCACGGAAGAGGTTGGCTGAATTTCCATAAACAGATTAAATAAACTTGGTACTAAAGATTACGATGGTTTGTACTGTACAACAAGTGTACTTAATTCATTAATTTAGTTTAGATTTATTATGATTCTTAAACGGAATTAAATATGTTTTGGTGAGATTTTCATAGTTGGAGACTTAAAGCTCCAAATTAGCTTACTTATTTAACAAATTATTTATTATATTTCAATTTTTCTTCTTGTTGTAAGTTTATGATATTTAATTTTTTTTTTTTAAATCTATTTTGATCCAAAGTAATATCTCTCAAGATCCATTAACTAGGATTTATATAAGCTGTGTATATTCAATATCAGTCATAAAAATTCACACTAGGCCTATAACTTCCTCATTACATATTCATGTCCATGGTTTTGACTCTTTAAACTAAAACAGCAAGTTTAGACATTTGACAATTATTATTTAGCCTCATTAAATTATCATTTAAAGTCACATGTACTTATTTATCATATAGCTAAACCGTAGTTGGTAATGATAGATCCTTACGATAATTATAAATTAGTGATGTGATAACTTTCATAGTTGACAAACAACCCCCTCTTTCTAAACTTGTCATTAATTCATTCATAATATCATATTAATGGACGAAACTTTTATAAATTTATTTAAATAATTAATATATATATATATATATATATATATATATGTAAGTCATATAAAATTATATTTTTGGTACATGAAGAATTATAAAAATAATAAATAAAATACAAAAATAGTATCATTATTCTTGCATATGTCAAAAAGTTCATAAACTATATTTTTTTATTATAAAAAATAATATGTAGATCAAATGTTAAAATTAAATAACATTGCATTAAAAAAAAATCTCATGTATAGAATAGGCATATACCTGAAATGTCATGACTAACTATCCACCACAGAATGCCATACATTATTGGAAAGATGAAATTTTATTTTACATCCACTACATAATTCCACATTATTGCAAAGATGAATTTGATTGAACTCTGCAAATAATATAACTTTTAAAAAAATTAAAATTGGTATTATATTAACAAAATATTGAACATCACTATCATTACGTCCAAATATGTTAAACATACAACAGGAGATGTAACCTATTTCATAATGGAAAAAAACAATTATGGAAATGAGTAATTCATTAATAATATATAGATGCAATAGTATTCACTTGATATGTAAAATCACTATCACAAGATATATTAATTTTGTTTCACTAATGGGATATCATTTCATACAAAATTCTTTGAAGGAAAATTGCATTTCATACAAAATTACATTACTTATTAATTTTTGTTATACATATTCATATCAAATAAATAAGAAAGACACCAAATAAAGGTTTACCTTTGGCAATTATTTATGATAGGAACGGGCAGAATCCACTTTTTCTGTGAACTTTCTCTATTCTTTTTTCTATCTACTATGGATTGTCAATTTCACTACCCTTAAATGTATTTTATTATATAAAGACAAAGTAGGGTTTTCAATATTTATTGGGTTTTAAAAAAGTAAATAGGTTTTCAGTTTTTCTTTTGGTCTTTCTTGATTAAACTATTTAGAAAATTTGTAAAGGAAGGACTAATTATTTTTTTTAAATTCATTTGTTATCTCTGAACTGACATATACATAATTTTCATTAATACATTTACTACACATACTCATATTATTTTATTCAAAATATATAAATTCATGAACAACATTCTTAGTATTAAACATGTATTTTTTATTATACTATAATCTCTGAAATATTACAAACTTAAACAAATCCTAGTATGTCCTTCTTTCTCGAATATATATTTCGACTTTTTATTTCTTTGTCAGGGTCGACTTCATACTAGTTTACCACCCCATCATGTTTTTCACAATTCTACCAAAAATAGCTATCGCGTGGTTTGACATAACTATCAAGAATCCACCTCCACATAACATACTAATTCCTTCTTCGCACTTCCATCAAGGTTTTTATAGAACAGGGATAATTGTTGATCTTGCATCTAGCCATGATCTAAAACTCGTCTCAAATACAACTGAAATCTTGTCCAACAAGCTCCCACTACCTCATCTTTCTCTTAACGAAATGTTTTAACGCTAGTTGCGCATTTAATCTCATGTTTCTCGGATAATAGAGATAAATAATGATGGTTGCAATTGATCTCATGTAGTGATTTGATCTTGTGGTTGTTGATCAAAATACTCGTTTGCTGCATCTATGAGAAAAAATGGGAACATCACGAGATACATCTGTTCGCATGTCACGCCTTGCATATTATACGCATCACAAATCATTATGAACTTATGCACGACTCCAACTGCATCTTCACAAGCCCTTCCACAAAAATAATCGAAGACTCAGAATTGATTCAACATTCCCATTTCGAGGTTGAATCTAGCAACTTGAATGTCAGGATGGACGATACCTAGTGTAGGTAATCGAAATGGTTGTGTTTCAGGAGCCTGCATGAACCATGGATCTTATCCTAGTTGAACTTGAGCATTTGCGGCCTGTTGAACTTTACCCTCTACCTAAATAGAGGGATCGTCTACAACATGAGCCATCTCTTTTTCTAACTTGCGTCTTTCTCTTTTCCTATAAGCTTTCAGTAATGTGTTGGGACTCGAGCTCATGCACCAAGCGTAAAAGATCTAAAAAAGACAAAACATAAGTCAAACATAAAATAGAAACAAACAATTAACTTTACTAGATAAAATAAACACAAAAACTTAATACTTCAATCCCCGGCAGCGGCGCCAAAAACTTGGTCGCTCCTAGAGTGTGATAAAAATCAACGCAAAAGAAGAAGAGAAACTAACCGCAAGTGTACAGATCGTTCCAAGTAATAGATAAATAATATGGGGTTTTCATCTTCATATGGATTACGAGATTAGAATTAAATGTTTAGATAAAAAGTAGAACTAATTACAATTACAAATAAAAGTGGATATTTGTTTGACTTTTGATTTAATAATTACTAACACACGAATACTGAGTAAATTAAATTAAACAAGAAATAAGCTAAGAAGATTACTTAAATCTGAGAGATGGGGAATCACCAAAGTTAACAATCTAAAGCTTTAGTTTAAGGGTAAAGTCGGTATTTGATATTAGTCGGAATTCTAGTATCTTTCTAAATCTTGTTAGGGCAGATAAGAAGATATCGTACAGTATTAATGACCTCGTCAGAGTGACACTAAAGTTACTTACAAACAAATATGATTTTAACCCAATTGACTATGTTGCCAGTGAAGACTTTCAGGTTCAATAACACACACCACGCGTCTATGTTCTACTTTTATATTTAGACCCCCTTCTGGATAACCGCACCACTAATAAATTGCCTAAACACTTAAAAACATATCTAATTGGACAAATTATCAATAGTAAATAATGACAAGAATATACTCAACATAAAATACTTCGACTTAATTTAAATTAAACAATCCCAAATTCGTAAACCATTACCTTAAAAAACTAGGGTCCTTCCCTATAATGTGATTCTCAAGTAATAAGTATTTAGCTCATAATTAAAAAAAATAATTAAATTAGATAAAGACATAATTCCTAAAAAAATAAATCTAAATAGAACCTAAATGGTGGAATGGTTGAGTTGTTGTTGACAAAGTACAATCTTCTCCAGCTTCTGCTCCTTTGCTTCCAAGCATGTCCTCTTTCAAATAAATGATATAATATGAAGTGTACTCATTGATGAGGTCTAAGAATCCTTTTATAATGAATAAAATCGTATTTGGCCCATATGGGCTTAAGTAAGTACGATTAAGGGGCCTAAATCCGTTCTAAATTCATTCGCACTACACTACACTACTTCGGTTAAAATGATGTAAAATTTCCATCATACGTCCAAAACCACGGATTCCACTTCTCAAATTTTTATAACACAATGGAATATTCTTTTAATTTTAACCACAAAGTTAGATCCTAACTGTTTGGGCTCAGGAAGTGAAACAAGTGGCAACTTAACTTAGTCTAAAACTCATCCACCTTCACTAGAGTGATTTCTTATATTTTTTAACACTTTTTCTGGATCTTGAACTTGAATTGACACTTATTCTCTTCGTCTTGGTGCCTGCTAGCGTCCATATACCTAATAACTTCACACTAAACAAACAGATTAACGCACAAAAGCTCTAGAAGTAACAATAATCCAAAACGAAGGAAAAAAGTGTATTAAATAAAATTATAACAATATATCAATCAACTAACTCAAATTTTAACCTAAATTATGTCTCATACGGAGATTTTTCTATCATAAAACGGGAGACATTAGTCTTGGACACTCTTAAGACCAAAATTCATGATATGTTGACAGTATAAATCATGTTAAGTAATATATTGTTTGATCTTATTAATCTAAAAGCCATAATGATATTGTTTCATCCCTTAAACGATTCCATAAAGATGAATAATTTATAGTAGGTAGTTACTTCGACTAATCAGTCATTCTTGGAAATGGAAATAAGTCGTTCTAGCACTCTTTGTTGATATTTGTGAAATCAATACATATACTCTATTTTTCGTTTTCCAAGGACCCAACATGGGTTAGCAACCTTGTAGGATGGATAACTTTACATACGGTTTTTGATAGGAGGAGTCGTAAGAGTTATATTTTTTATAATCATATTTTTCTTGTCAAAAAAATTCTTCACCTTTGTTAGATCGGGTGAGCATTCGTGTAGACATTCAATTTGTGAACCATGATAAAAGTGTGAGTCTTAACCATGTGTTTTGTATTTTACCTAAAAAGATCTTGATACTTGTCTTAGTTATGCTGATTATCCTTTTTGTTAGTGTTAATTTGTGCACTAACAAGATTCATGTGGCTGGGACTCCCATTCTAGACTCCTAAGAGCATCTAAATCTGGGGCTCTAAAACAGATATTTGATATTTATCTTTAAATATAGGATCCAAAAACATTGTAAACAATATAACTACATTAAAGGCTCTTGAGAGGTGTTTTAACAAAATCTCATCAAGAACCCTGGATACTAAGACTTTATTCAGAGCCTTGATACTAGATATCATTGGGCTCATAGCATGCCACATGGTATTTAATGGTGTTAAATTATACTTTTTGGTGGTAAGTGGTATTTATTTACCTATATTATTATTTTGATAAATAGATCCCAAGTTTATTGTCTCGTATACGTAGAAAAATATTCACGCTGTACTTGGTCCCAAACCCCGTGAGTTTAGGCTCCATATTTTAATATAAAGTGTATTCTTAGAACCCAAGACACGGATGCTCTAACAACTTTTACATTGGTTCTGGCTTTACCAATAACCTATCATAAGGTACATCTATGGACACATTTTTGTGGCTTAATAACAAAAAATTAAAGACCCCTTGCATGCATGAAACATGCAAGATAATATTTTTATCGTCTCCATTGATTTCTAATATGGTTTTATCCACTCTTAGATCATGGATATATCAACCTTAATTTCCTTCGATGTGATTTGAAATATTCATAAATAATCAGGTAGGGTATGTGTTGAGCCTAACATTTATATGTTTTATCCATAATCAGTAGAGTATTCATTCAGTTTCTTATATTGTAATTATCAGTTTTACTCATTGTACAAGACTTCATGATTTAAAATACGGGTTGTGATAAATGGTAGATTAGCTATACTTTACTTTTGTTAATTAATTTCAAAGTTTAGGGAAACTCAACTTAATGGAAACCTACTATACTTTGTGGGTACCCAAGAGATAGCCTTGTATTTAGGTTTCTATCCTACTCTTGCATAATGTTTCTCTCATACTCTTGATATTTTTTATTCAAAATAATAAACTAATAAATTTAGGCTTGTAGATTATATGTTTTTTGCTCAATTTTAGTGTAACTGGAAACACAACATATTTCAAGCATACATTACTGGATAGGGCATAAAATTAGTTAAGGAACTATTTCACCCAACACAACTCACGGTAATTAAGATTGATTATAATATGCTATGTTGAATGTCGTAGCCATTATTACAAAGTGGAGATTCAGTACATAAAATCCAATGGTTATTGTAGGTCTTTAATGTGTTGAGGTAGAGAAATAATTTTTAAAAAACCAATATTTGAATAAATATGGGTAATTATGACCGTTTAAGTCGTTTGGACTATAAATTTCTTCTTCTCTAAGTAAAATTCATCAAATCAAAATACAATAATATTTTTTTCTTTTTTACAATATCTTCGCAATGTCTAGAAAACCCCTCAAGGCCGGCCTAAAAGACCCTATGAAATTTATTACCTCAAAAACTACAAAGGGTTTTACCTTATCTAAACGTCGCTAAGTTCTATTTAAGAAAGCATTCGAGTTATCAATTTTGACCACCAGAGTCCTCTTTACTCGTTTGGTTATCTTTACATCTTCTCACCTAGTGGGAAGCTTTACTCGTTTGAATACTTTTTCAGTAGGCGTTGTTATATCACACTATTTTGAAACTTCGAATCATCTAATTAAAGTTAAATTTGAATATAATATCCATGTCTCTAAATTTGGAAAAGTATCACACTTACAAAAATTCATAATATATAAATCTTAGTATAAATATAAAGTCATTAATATACGAGTTATTGGGTTATTATGGATTACTATGTTTTTTGCATTGAAGGAATTGGTTGAATTTTTCAAAAAGACATTAAATATCTTGTTACAAAAGATAATGATGGTCTATATTGTACAAGAAATGTATTTAATTCATGCATTTAGAGGAGATTTATTATGATTCTTGAATGGAATCAAATGTAGAGATTTTAATAGTTGGGGATTTAAAACTGTGATTTAGCTTTCTTTTTTCACAAATTATTTATTATATTTCACTTCTTCTTCATCTTTTAAATTTATGATATATAAATAAAATAAAATAAATTAAACATTGATCTAAAATAATATCTCTTGTGAACTATGAAATAGGAGTTATATAGGATGTATATGTTCATTTTCAATCATAAAAATTTACATGTGGGCCTATAACTTCCTCATTACATATTCATGTCTATGGTTTTGACTCTTTATACTAAAATAGAAAGTTTAAATATTTGACGGTTATCATTTAGCCTAATTAAATATAAATTTAAAGTTTCATATATTTCTTTATCATATAGCTAAACCTTAGTTGGTAATGATGGTTCCTAACGAAAATTATAAATCAAAACAAGTTCCTCTTTCTACTAACTTATTGGGGTATCTAATCCCATTCTCTCTCCTAGCTTTCGTCTCTCAGTGAGTGTAGGCCCAGCAGAGTGCTTTCACTGTTGGTACTACACTCTAGTTTGGTAGTTTCCACCGCCTGTCCTGTACTACCACGGCTGCTGGCACAGAGTTTAACTACTTCTATTAAATTTATTTAAAAACTAAAAAATATAAAAAAATCATATAAAATTATATATTTGGTAAATGGGAAATTATAAGAATAATAAATAAAACTTAAAGCTTCTATCATTATTCTTGCATATATCCAAAACATCATAAATTATATTTTTTCTTATAAATATAATCTCTAGATCAAATGCTAAAATTAAAATTAAAAATCTCATGTATAGAATAGTGATATACCTGAAATGTCATGACTAACTATCCACCACATAATGCTATACATTATTGTAAAGATGAAATTTGATTTTACATTCACCACATAATCCCACACATTATTGCAAAGATGAAATTTGATTAAACTGTAAAAATATATGTATATAAAATTATCAATAAAGGCAAATAATATAATCCATAAAAAAAATAGTGTTGTATTAACAACATATTGAAAATTATCATTGTGTCCAAATATGTTAAACATACAACAAGAAATGTAAACTATTTCAATATAGAAGAAAATAAATTATGGAAAGAGTAATATATAAGTAATATATAAGTGATATATAAATTTAATATTATTCACATGATATGTTAAATCATTATCACAAGATATATTAATTTGATTCACTAATGTTATATAATTTCACATAAAATTCTTTGTAGGAAATTTATATTTCATACAAAATATGATAGTTTGCCATACATATTCATATCAATTCAATAACAAATAAATCAATGAAAAGTTTACCTTCGGCAATTATTCATTCTTGGAACCATAGAATGCACTTTCTCTGTGAATTTTTTCTATTCCTTTTTATATCAACTATAGTTTGTCAATTTCACTACCCTTAAATGTATTTTATTAGGTTTAGGAGGACGACAAATTAGGGTTTTTAATTATTATTGGGTTTTAAAAAGTATTAATTTTTTTAGATTTTATTTTAGTCTTTCCTGATTAAACTATTATGAAAAATTTTAAAAAAGGAATAATAATTTTTCAAATTCATTTATTATCTCTGTGGCATATACATAATTTTCACTAATGTATTTATTATTTTGGTAGTAGCTATTATTTAAATAAAAAAAATATTGCACATACTATTCCAATTTATAATTATATATTAGTAAATTTATAATCTACTAATATAATAGTAAGACACATCATAATTTATATATCCATTAACTTATTATATCTTTTGTCATTATTTTAATAAATAAACATTTCCATAAAAAGATCAATAAAAAAAAGATATTTATAGCCATAAAATAAATTTATTACTCGTATTGTAAACAAAAAAGTGTTTATTTTAATTTAATATTCATGTTAATATTATTTTATTCTAAATTCATGAACAATATTCCTAGTATTAAGCATGTATTCTTTATTATAATATAATCCCCAAAATATACAAACTTAAATAAATCCTAATATGTCCCTTTTTTTCAAATATATATTTTGACTCTTTCTTTACTTTGTAAGGATTGACTTTATACTAGGATATTTGTTCTTGACAAAATATATCCAATAGAGGAGGACACAGTTGTCGGTAGCAGCTCGCGAGGATGACTCGTCAATCCGTTGGTGTTTGCCTAAGAAGCCAACATTAAGGTGGGTCATACTGTAATTGTAAAACACGGTATTGATACGCATTTTTTAACACACCACAAAAGAATGATGTACCTGAGAGAAATGGATATTTATGAAAATTAAAGGACTTATAATGCATGAAAATAATGTACTGCAAAAGTTTTGGTATATTTCTTTTAAACTTGAGAAATAATATAATTTCAAATAACTATTAAACCAAAAACATTTCCTAATAAACAAAAACCATTTACATACTAAACATCAAAAATTAACACATTACAAAATTATATTTTAAATATTTTAAATATAAATAGAAAAACAAAATTTAAAATATTATTCATAACCCAAATATTAAATATTGATTCAATGACACAAATATTTATGTAAAAATCCTACAAGGCAAAGGTAAAAACTAAAGGTGGACCTAGGGTCTAAATTACTCCACTATATTAATATAATAATGTGATTACAAGAAATTCTCTCTAGACAACACTAGAGGTTTACCAAATATATCTACTAATAGAATACTCAAATATGGAACGAACTCACCATGCCTCAAATGAGTTTATAACTTTGGTTTCAACCGTTAGAACGATAAAAACCCTCCTAATTACTCGAATATTGCAATATAATAATGGGAGTACAAGACGTACTTTCTAGAAAACAGTAGAAGAATATCAATAACATCATGTAATGGAATACTCAAATGTAGAACAAACTCACCAGGCCTAAAGTGAGATTTTAACTTTTATTCAAGCCGTTGGAATGACAATGCCACTGTTGGATCTGAATTCGATGTGTTAATAACAATGTGTCAAAATTTTGTCTTGATCAGGTTTAATTTGATCATCCAACCTAGGCTCCTAAAATTTTATCACAGAGGGTATTCTCAGATACTCCTCTATGGATTTCACTATTTTGGGTTGTCCAAATCACTCTATAAGGGTTTCACTCTTATGTCTTGCTTGCTACAAATGATACCCAAGTACCCTCGTTTTATAAAATTCAAGAGATGAGAGGAGAGATCATTCACTTGAGTTAATAAGTGAAGATATCAAATAACTACTATATGTATGTTCAATACACTCTTTTACAATATCTATGCTTGACTTTCATTGTTTCAAATGATTTCAGATTTCCTAAAGACATCAGTTGTACTCCAATGATGAGGAAGAAATCCAACAATAAATTATGTCATGGGGTAAATATCATTTAGTATTGTATGAGACATTGAGTGATAAAGTTTGGATAAAACAAAACTAAAAAAGAAGGTTATATTAAAATAAAATATGAATAGTTAGTCATCTAAAAAAATTCTTTTAAATTTAAAGTATTAAAAGTTATAAGTGAGAGATAGGTAAGAACCAACATTATAAAATTCGTTCAAATTCTAACAATTCTAAAAAAAATTGTGTATTAGTCTATTCCAGCAATAATTTACGTAATTTTTCATAGAAGACCTGAATTTTTGACATACTTTGAACAAATTCATATTAATTTGTTTCACTAATATGATATCATTTCATATAAAATTCTTTGTAAGAAACTACCAGTTCAGATTAATTTTTTCACTAATGTAATATCATTTCATATAAAATTCTTTGTAAGAAAATTGTATTTTATACAAAATATTAACTTTTTTCATACATATTCATATCAAATTAATAACAAACAAATCAAAGAAAGGTTTAGCTTTGGAAATTATTCATGCTTGGAATTATTGAATCCACTTTCCATGTGATATTTTTCTGTTCCTTTTTATATTTACTATAGATTGTTAATTTCACTACCCTTAAATGTATTTTATTGGGGTTAGGAGGGTGGCAGACATTATGTAAAGATAAGTTAGGGTTTTTAATTTTTACTGAGTTTTAAAAAAAAAAAAATTAATTTTTCAGGTTTTCTGTTGGTCTTCCCTGATTAAACTATTTTGAAATATTGTAAAAAGGGAATAATAATTTTTCAAATTCATTTATTATCTCGGCATATACATAATTTTCATTAATGCATTTCTTATTTTGGTGATAGCTATTATTTTAAATAAAAATATATTACACATACTATTTCAATTTATAATAGTAAATTTATAATCTATTAATGTAATAGAAAGACACATCATAATTTATATATCCATTAAATTGTTATATTTTTGTCATTATTTTCATAAATGAACATTTCTATAAAAAAGATCAATAAAAGAAAAAAATAGTTTTGGCCATAAAATAAATTTATTGCTCATATTGTACATAAAAAAATGTTTATTTTAATTGCATATTCATGTAAATTTTATTTTATTCAAAATATATAAATTTATGAACTATATTCTTGTATTAAACATGCATTCTTTATGTACTTGAATCCCAAAATTATTACAAATTTAAATAAATCCTAGTATGTCCTTTTTTCTCAGATATATATTTTGACTCTTTCTTTTCTTTGTCAAGATTGACTTTATACTAGGATATTATTATATTTTTGGTTGTTATTAGCAAAATATATCCAATTGTCGGCATCAGACCATAATTGTAAAATACGGTCTTGATACACATGTGTTAACACACCACAAAAGAATGATGTACCTAAGAGAAAATGGATATTTACTATAAATTTAAGGACATAGAATGCATGAAAATAGTGTACCACAAAACTTTTGGGATATTTCATTTAAACATGAGAAATAATATAATTTGAAATAACTATTAAACAAAAAACATTTCCCAATAAACAATAACCATTTACTTACTAAACATAAAAAACTAACACATTACAAAATTACACTTAATATATTTAAAATATGAATTAAAAAACAAAATCAAAAATATTATTCATAACCTAAAGTGTAAATACATCAAATACCCCCTGAACTTTACACGTCGTGATAGATTGCCCCCCAAAGAAATTTTTGCCACTGGATGGTCCTTAAACTATGTTTTCGTTTCTATTTAGTCCTTTTGACCAAATTCCATCCATTTTTTCCGTTAAATTCGCGATCGGGCTACATACGCGCCTGGTTTTTTTTTTAATAAAAAATCATTTTTCCAGAATTTGTTTATTAAACCCTTATTTTAATACGGGTATTTTGGGTATTTTACATCTTCTTTAATGTGATAAGTTTGACAAAAAAACGGAAAAAACCCTTCCACTGCAATAAAACAAAGAACCGTGTTCTTCTTTGTTATGCTTTAGATCTTCTCTAATAGCATTGTTCAACCATTCGTGAAGATCATGGAAGCACTGTCGTCAAGAAGAGAACTGCTTGACTGAGAAGAACAAAAGAACCGCCGTCTGCACTCGCCTGAGAAGAATAAGAGAACCATCACTTCTCAACAGAAAAACGGTGGCAGGTTAAATGGCAACAGAAACACCAGCTACGGTGGTTTCTCAGTCAACCCGGAGAAGAGCTGTAGCTACTTCTAGCCAGAGAAAGATTGAAATTCCATTAAACGAATGTGAAGAAGAAGAAGTAGTAGTTGAGAAAGAGAAGATCCAAGTTTCTCAAACTCCGGCTACTAGGAGAAGGGCAGTTAAGGAGATTATTGAGTCTTAAGGACTGGTTACAGTACACGTAGATTTGTAAGATTGGGTGTGAAGAGTGGATGAAAATTCGAGATCTGAGGCCATTAAGATTGATTCATTTGCTGAACAAGAGAGTGAAAAAATGGAAGAAAGTGTTGAGCAAAATGGTATCCATTTATTTTCACTTCCACTAGTGTATGGTGTAACAGGTACAGCTTCTTTAGTTGCGTGAAGTTTCAGCATTTTGTTAATTGAGGAAACTGTAACAGTTATATGAGTGCCTCTTTGGAAGTGAAAAGCAAAGCTTACTCTTAATAATTCATGATCTAATCTATAACCCAAGTCGTAGAATAATCGAAGTGCGTTCTTGCTAACTTTGCTTTCCTCTATAGTTCAAACTAGCACAGAGATTTGTTCAGCTCCAGCACCTCTCATTGAACCACCAACATGTCGAACAGTCCTGAGGATTTTGATTATGGGTAAATGAGTGGTTATATGTTTTATGTTAATAGAGAGAATGTTTGTGATATGTAGTTATACCATGTGGGTTCTTGCTGTTCGAGATCACATAGTTATCGAGTCTCGGATGATACCAGTGAAAAGAATTAAGGGTTAGTAAAATTGCACCATTGGTCCTAATATTCTTCAATAGTAAAAAGTTACCTAAATTCGAACCACTCTTGAGACACAATTCATGAATCCTTAAATGATGTCTATGAACACCACATAGTCGAGACTGTTATAGAACAAGTTATGGAGAATGTTAAAGAAAATGCCACATCATTTTATTTAATTTTTACAAAAAATACTTTGCTATTCCTAATAGTGTCTGTATTTAGTTAAAGATAGCATCAGGCTGTAAAGTGGAAAGTTAGACATTTTGAGATTATTTTGCCAGATGTTTATGGTTTATGTGTGATTTTTTGGATTTTTTTGTGCATTTTTTTTTTGTTTTCTTCCTATTCTATGGTATCATTATCTGAGTTGATTCTGGTTTATGGATTGCTTGCTCCGTGTAATACATTGTCATACATTCACTATATCAAAATGATTCATATGGTAAGAATGATTGGTGGACTATGAAGATATAAAGATATAAAGGTATGAAGGTTTATAGGTTTAAAGGTATGAAGATTTGAAGAAGAAGATTTGAAGATTCGAAAATTTGAAGATTCAAAGATTCAAAGATTCTAAGATTTGAAGATTCGAATATTTGGAGCTTTGAAGCTTTGATCATGGAGAAGAAGCTTTGGAGAAGAAGATCATGAAGAAGAAGCTTTGGAAATACCAATTTTTCCCCTTTAAAATGATTTTTTAAATAATTATTTCTGAAAAATGATTTTTTAATAAAAAAATAAAAAATTAACGGCGCGTGCGTGGCACGCTGCGACTTAACGGAAAAAATGGACAGAAAATGTTCGCAAGGGCCATCGAGTCACGAAAACAAAAAATAGGGGGCATCCAGTCGTAAAAATTTCTTTCGGGGGCAATTTGTCACGACGTGTAAAGTTCAGGGGGTATTTGATGTATTTACTCTAACGTAAATATTTAATATTGATTAAATGATACAAATATTTACGTAAGAAATCCTACAAGGCGAAGGTAAAAACCAAAGGTGGACCTAGGGTCTAAATTACTCCACTATAACAATATAATAATGTGATTACAAGAAATTCTCTCTAGACAACACTAGATGTTTATCTATATATCTACTAACAGAATACTCAAATATGGAACGAACTCACCAGGCCTCAAATGAGTTTATAACGTCGGTTTCAACCGGTAGAACGATAAAAACTCTCTTAATTACTCGAATATAATAATATAATAATGGGAGTACAAGATCTTCTTTCTAGACAACAATAAAAGATTATCGATTACATCAAGTAATGCATTACTCAAATCTAGAACAAACTCATCAGGCCTGAACTGAGATTTTAACTTTTAATCAAGTCGTTGGAACGACAATGCCACTGTTGGACCTGAATTTCGATGTGTTAAGAACACTGGGTCAAAATTTTGTCGTGATCGGTTTAATTTGACAATCTAACCTAGGCTCCTAAAATTTTATCGCATAGGGAAGTTTCAGATACTCCTCTATGGATTTTACTATTTTTTGTTGTCTAATTCACTCTTTAAGGGTTTCACTCTAATGTCTTTCTTGCTACAAATGATAACTAGGTATCCTCTTTACATAAAATTCAAGAGATGAGAAGAGATATCATTCAACATTTGAGTTAATGAGTGAAGATATCAAAGAACATCTATGTGTATGTTCAATACAATATTTTACATTTTCTATGTTTGACTTTCATTGTTTCAAATGATTTCACCTTTCTTGAAGACATGAGTTGTACACCAACAAAGAGGAACCAACCCAAAAATAAGTTATGTCATGGGGTAAATACCATTTAGTATTGTATGAGAAATTAATTGTTAAAGTTTGGATAAAACAAAACTAAAAAAGAAGGTTATATTAAAATAAAATATAAACAGTTGCTCATCTAAAAAATTTGATTCATTCAGTTTTTTTAAATTTTAATTATCAAAAATTATAAGTAAGAGATAGGCAAGAAGCAACATTATAAAATTCGCTGAAATTCTAAAAAAAGAGTGTGCTCATTTATATTAAATAGTCATTTCGTTGAATACTGGAGGTTGAGTCCAAGAAATGTAAGACACTCGTACGTGACCTATATACATTAAACTCTTCAGATCCATTACAAGTATTGACAAATAATTTTAGTATTACACATTTAGTTTTGTTCATTACTTTTATGCCTTTTTTGTTCATATTTTTTGAAAGAATATATTTAGTTTATGCAGCTGTAATAATTTTTACTTGCTTTTAATTTTGTTATTTTTGTTTCTATGGATCTCATTTTGGTCTTTGTATACAAAACTAGAAAAAATATATTTTTCTATTTTCTTTTATTATTTAGCATTATGGGTTTGTGTATACATACCAATTCCCAATTTTTTACTAACGTTCAAATTTTACTTTATATAGAATATGGGAAAAAAATACAAAAAAAAAAACGAAATGTAAACTGAGACGGGTGACAATTCAAGGATAGAATTACAGGAACTTGCATCCATTGGACCAACTGATATGACAAAAAATAAAATGATATTAAGAGGTGGCGGTAAAATATTTTTTTTATATCTAACCACCCTTAACTTGACAAAAAAAACTAAATAAAAATCCTCAAAAATAGGAGTCAATCCATACAATGATGCCTCAACGTAGTGGACTCTTAGAAGCATGATGACTTCCTATACAAGAACTCTATATTGAAATGTTTGAAGAAGTCCTTGTGTAATGTGTATTGCAACATGATAGCTCCCAAGCAAATGGGAAAATCACAAGAGAAAATAAACAAGACCGAAGCTAGTAATCCCCTATCGTAGTGAGTCGATGATTTCAATTATAAGGGAAAACTGGGCATCCAAAATTCCTCTTAGGTCCCTTCTAAGTAGCTTAAGTCCAAATCAAGAACCACAACAGTTTCAATTTCAAAAACTCTTTCATTTTTATTGAAAATCACGAACCGTTACCTCTCACGCACTCCTAACTTCAAGTGCTACCATGAAACCAAAGGAATCTTTCAGAATCTAAGTCAATTTCACTTAGTGACTCTATTGGGTTTAACCTTTCTTTCTTAACTTATTATTATCGTCTTCATAATCTTTAACCTGAATCTCTCAGGTTAATCTGTGTAGATGTTTTCATCGATGTCTCAATGTAAGAACACAATCTTGACATTGAGTTGTTCAATCTCCAAATCCATATTGGCACTTAAAGCAAGGATAACTCAGATAAAAGAAATTTTAGCACTAGTGGTGTCGACTAGGGTGTGATAAAAATATGATATAAATAAGTGAAGAATAGACACCCTAGCCTAGCACGGTTCTGCAAGTATACAAGACGTATGCAAGTTTTAATGATAAATAAGTTTCGTTCCTCAGAGACTACGAAGGTTAGAGAGAACTTATGCAATTTATCAAGTGCAAATATAAAAACTAGAAGAAATAAAATGCAAGAAAGTAAAAGACAATAGAAAGAAAAATAGTATGAGAGTTTAGCTCGAGAAATTAGCAAGTAATCCCCACTAGCCTTGTTTATTCTAAACATGTAAGAATGAATTATGTATAATTGCAATAACCAGGATTCTAAATTCCTCCCTATCCACGGAAATCAAACTAGGGCGGCAACCTCACAATCACGAGGGGACTCAAATAGGGTTATCCTGCGCCACTGGGTCCTAGGTGTAGTCTGTCCTACTGATGATGATTGGTGATTAAAATAAGCCTTAATGATTATCTAGTTAGGCAAATCTTGTCAGGATTAATTCCGACACCCCTTCCGGGTGACCATCTAACTACTATTAAGGTAATCTTATACGCATGCATTCGCAAGGAAAACATACAATAAATCAAAGCACATAAAACAGAGAATAAAACATGAATTCAATTTAAATACGATGGTATCCCAAATTAGATAGACATTTAAACATATCTAGGGTTCATACATATATTCTAAATCTCAAGCTATAAGTAAATTAGTTCATACTGAAGAAAGAAAAGAAAACAATTACAAATTCGAAGGCTTGTGAAGACATGATATGGTGTTCAGCTCCTTCCAGACTTCTCTTCTCTTGATGTAAGCTTCCTCTTGACTTAAGGATTCTCCAAGGACGCGTTTCTACTGATTATAGGGTGTATTTATAGGGTATAGGGAATCCTAAAACATTTTCTTTAAGTGGAAGAAAAGTATTGGACTTCTAGCCCAACTCAAATTCGTAACCCTAAAGTATAGGGTAAGTAATAAACTGTTGCTGTTTTGTTTTGGCCGTAACTTCTTTGTCTCAACTCCGATTGACGCGTTCTTTGTATCGAAATTGTTTTCCTCGGAGCTCTATCACTTTGCTTTAGACAATTCTTCCAAATTCCTAGCCGGTTTTGAGTTATAATCACTTCTGTGGACGTGGCTGGTGAAATTCAGATTTATTTGGCAACTTTATCTTTCCATATCTATCTTTTCTTTCTTTTATCTCCAATTTCCATGCATATCTTCTTTCCTTCATCTCTTGGAATTTATTTGACATCTAATTAATTACTATATATCTTTAAAGCTTCACACTAAAGAAACAAATTATACCCAATATGCTCTAAAAATAATAAATAATTAAATCAAGACCAGAAATAGGAAAGTGTAATAAATCATGTAAAAATGACATATATCCTAATAATACACCTAAAATAATGTCTCTAACTAAGATTAAATCATCACAAATAAATGAGACATCAAGACCCCCAACTCAAAGTTGTATCGTCCCGATACAATAAAGATAAAGAACAATAGGGTAGTCAAATAATATACAGAGAAGAGGAAGTAGGAGGAGAAAAAGAATAGAACATAATAAATGATCCTAGAGCAAAATATCTAAAAATTCTGATGTATTAATGCTAAAGAAATAATGCACACGTATGCTTAATATACACATAATCAACATTCCATAAAGTCAAGTCCAGATTAATTTCGGAATGCCAGAAGGAGAGGTTTTTTACTCAGTTCATGTTAATGGCTATAGGATATTCATAGGACCTTATATAGTATCTAATGGTCCACTTATCTACAACCTAATAGCTCCATTGTTTCTCCATCAAGTAGCTAGAAATCCTAAGGTCTTTACAGTTATAACGTGGCTTAGGGACGGTGTGGTGTATTTGGATAATGAAAAGTGAGCTTTTGGCTCTCTCCTCACATTCCATCAACAAATCACCCTAGAGCTTGAGTATTTCACTCGAAGATGTTCTCGCTCAACCCAATTTTTGATGCCTGTGATGTGCATCCCCAATAATCCCAAGTAAAACCTTTTTCATGATGATATATAAATTCCACTTTTCAATTCATGCTTTTTAGCGTTTCTCATTTACTCTTACCCCAGCAAAGGGTTACACTAATAACTTTTTCATCATAAATAAGATCACAATTACAATTTCCTAATCCCAATGTTCCCTAATGATAAAACCCACCACCCCAAACTCAAGCTCTAAAAACGACTTGTCTTAGATTTTGCGATTCGAGTTCGGGTGTTAAGACAGATAAATAATAATAGTCAAATAAAAAGGTGAGAAAGCTAAAAGGCTTCAAGTGGCTTCAATATGAAAGAACTGCCTTATTCACTTTTCCAACTACCGGATTTTGTTACTTTTTACAACTAGTTCATAGACAATCAGGTTGAAAAATTTCAAACCTCACGTTCTACACACCAAATAACTCTCCCTAAGTCTCAACTTGACTTCTTTAGCATTGCTCATTAACTTTTCTATCTTTTATTTTCTGTTTTCATACATGCATACTAAACATATTTGTGACACCTTTCAAAAACATACTACCAACTATCATTGACTAAATTAAATCATGCTCAATAGGTACATTCAATATATTCTATGCCAATTCAAACCTTAAAATTTTAAATTCTATGCAAAAACAAAGCGGAAGATGAGGACAACGAATCCCCACCCCCAACTAAAAAATGAGTCGTATCCCCACGACTCGAAAAAAACTCAATAAATCAATAAAATTTAAAATTAAACTAAACTAAACTACCTAAAACATACTAGCGATTAAGAAGCAGAATTAGAACTGGGTACCCGACCATAAAAATCTAGCATGTCCTCCTCCTCCGAAGAAGAAGAAGAATAATTATCAATATCCAAGTTCTCAGTTACTTCACCCAATACCTGATTAATCTTGTCAATTTCCTCCCAGCATGCAGAAAATTCTTTTCTTAAATAATTAATATCGTCTGTTAATTTAATTGCCCATGTTGGTGGATAGCCTGACTCGTTAAGATATGACGAAGAACCTTGATCTTGAATTGGTGTCTTTTCTTTAGGCCTTGGTTGTACACTCATTATGGCTGTAAATCTCTTTCGTAGTGGTTGTGTTGGTGCCTCTATCTGTGGTTTCTTTTCAACAGGCTCATCAAGGTTAATGGCCTTTTCAATTGTAGTTCCAGGCAAATTCTTGTTCTTCCCTAAGATTGAACACTTCCACTTATAATCCATAGCGTCCGTTCTGTTTGTCATCTTTGAATAACCTACAACTCAAGTTACACCAAGGATAGAATAAAGTTAAGAACGATTGGTGTGGCTTGAGTTTCTAGCTTGGATGAATGAATATGAATGGTAGAAGAAGGTTTATGTGATTGTTCTTGGAAGAATTATTGATAGCTTGATGATCTTTGGTGGTGTTTCATGGTGTAGTGTGATGAATTTGATGAAGAATATGTGTTTATGGAGGATAGAGAAAATATTTCTTGTTTTTGTTGTGGAGGGTTAAACAATCTTCAAGGTGTTTTAATAAGGTTTGGGTATGAAAATTCATGTGGAGAGGCTAGTTTTTAATCTTGGTAAGGTAAGAGGTTGATATGGTAACAAACTCTTCACAAACCGCCTCGGACCGGCATACCGGTCGATTCGCCGGCTTACCGGTGGCTGACGTCATCAAACCGTGTCGTCAATAGAGAACACGATTTTTAGAATCTCCTCTCGGAAATTAACCCAATTTAATAAACTGTGGCATGGTTTTTTCCTTGGGTGGTATACCGGTGATTTCGGCAGCAACCGGTCACAAAAATTTTAAAACCGTGTCGACACTTCGCGTCTACGGTTTTCCTATGCGAGCTCTCGGCAAACAACCTGATTTTGCAAACCGTGGCACAGTTTCTCCACCGGCATACCGGTGGATTCACCGGCCAGCCAGTCAGCAAGTCAGATTTTTCCCAATTTTTCCTGGTTTGACCCCAAACTCATTTCCTGCAAAATTAACACGCTACCTTTCTCTCCTGTTAGCTTGTAAAGACATTAATAATATACACTACTTAATATTATACACTACGAATATTAAAACTAACTAGAAAGAAATTAAAACAAGGGGTGTCTCCCAAGAGAACTTTTTTTAACGTCCTTGAGTTAGACGTGTACCTCGGGTTAAGCGTGTTCTTCGAGATGGATCGTTTACTCTCGTCCAAAGTCCTCACTATCATGGTATAACTTCAAGCGTTGACCATTCACCATGAATGTCTCTTTCTCGGTTGGATGTTCAGGTGTGACTTTTGTAACAATATAAGATCCTCCCCAACCAAACTTTAGCTTACCCGGGTAGTTCGAGAATCTAGAATTGTATAGCAATATCTTTTTTCCTCTCTCGAAACTCTTTGGATGAATTCGTTTATCATGCCATCTCTTTGTTTCTCCTTATAGAGACGTGCATTGTCATAGGCATGGAAACAAAATTCATTCAACTGTATCATCCTTTTTTTACCGGCCAAGTCTGGATTTAGATTCAGAGTTTTAATAACCCAGAAGGCTCGGGATTCAATCTCAATAGGAAGATGGCATGCTTTTCCGTAGACCACACGATAAGGAGATGCCCCAAACTGGTGTTTTAAATGCTGTTTTGTAAGCCGAGAGAGCATCATTTAATTTTAATGACCAGTCCTTCCTCATTTTGTTCATGGTCTTTTCAAGAATAGACTTGATTTATCGGTTAGAAACTTCAGCTTGACCGTTAGTTTGGGGATGATAACAGGTTGAAGTGCGGTGTCTCACCACCAACTTTTGAAGGGCAGCTCTCAACTTAAAATTGATGAAGTGGGTACCTTTATCACTGATAAGAACACGTGGCGTACCATGTCGTGAAAAGATATGTGACTTCAGGAATGATATAACTGTTTTAGAATTGTTCTTTGGTGTTGCTATTGCTTCTACCCACTTGGACACGTAATCTACTGCTAGCAATATATAAATATTACCATGGGAAGTTATAAACGGTTCCATGAAATATATTCTCCATACATCAAATATTTCGACTTATAATATATTACTGAGCGGCATCTCGTACCTTTTTGACATATTACTAGTGAACTGGCATATTTGACATGTCTGAACGAATTGATGATAATCTTTATGTAGGGTAGGCCAATAGAAACCGGATTGAAGAATTTTAGCTGCAGTTCTATCGCCTTTAAAGTGGCTACCATATGGTGAGACATGACAGCTTACCATGATCTTAGTGATTTTGCCCTCATGGACGCATCTTCTAATAACTTGATGACTGCAAACCTTGAAGAGGTAGGGCTCATCCCAAAAGAATTGTCTGGCTCTATGACTTAACCTTTGTCTTTGTTGTGGATTGAAGTCCATAGGGAATACACCACTCACGAGGACGTTAACTATATCTTCATACCAAGGCACAAACGCATATTTAATCGTAAAAAGTTGTTCATCAGGGAATACCTCTTTAACCAATAATGGTTCTTTGTTGGCATTAGATCCTTCGAGCCTGGATAAATGATCAACTACTTGATTCTTGCATCCCTTTCGGTCTCGAATGTCTATGTCAAATTCTTGTACCAGCAATATCCATCTGATAAGACGCGGCTTAGCGTCCTTTTTCTCCATAAGGTACTTTATTGCTGAATGATTGGTGGTCCTTTGTGTGTTCTAAAAATAAATGCAAATGCTAATCGAACCACAACCGCAAGTGTACGGTTGTCCCAAGTAGTATGTATGATAATACATATTCGTTCCAAGGACGGATGGTTGATCACAATGTTTAGCAAGTAGTGATTTATGCACTTATGAAAATAAAAGACAATAAATTGTTTGTTTGGTTTTGTTTATTAATTCTAAATAAATGAAAGACAAATATTAAATGTAAATGAAAGCTAAGACGCAAGTAAAATAAGTGAAAACGCAATATGAGATGTAGTACTTGAGAACGCAAGGATCCTCCTAATCTTACTTCCTAACTTATGTTGTTTAAGGGCTAAATTGGTCAATTACAATGGTCGGGATTCTAAATTCCTTATACCCCCGTCAGGGTGGACTATAAGGCGATCCTAAAGTGTCACTAGTCCCGTCAGGGTAAATATGATCCACCGTTGGATGATTAAGTGTTTTACCTCATTGGCCCTAGAATTAGCTAAGTTCGTCAGAATCAATAGCTTTTATCCTAGATTGAATAATTAATTCTATACCTAAACCCCCCGTCAGGATGATCCATACGCCACATATATGGAATAGCTTAGATACTAATACCTAATTTTAGTTCGCGACTCTAAAATCAGTAAATATTCACAAATTATCGAAAAGAGTAATAGACCTAATTTAATTTAATTCAATATAAACCCAAATTCAACATTCGTTAATTCATAAAATTAAGATTCACCCATTGTTTGTTCTCAAGCACTATTAAAAGCTTAGCTCATATTAAAATTAAAAACTAAATAAAAAGAAATGGAATTCATATCGTTTACAAAATTAAAATACGAAAAGAACCTAATTTCCGGAATTGGAATGACTACGAACGGAGCTATAGACCCACTCCAGCTCTTGTAGCTTCTTCTTTCTTCCTTCTGTTGCTTCTCTCTGGTGTTTAATCTTGTGGAATGTGAATTGTGTGAAAAATAGAAGTCCAGACCTCCTTTTATAAGTAAAAATTCGGACTAGGGCTTGGACCAGAAAATAAAAGACTAATTAAATGTCCAAGCCCAATTTCCAAGCCCAAAATCCCGTAACTGCTGATACACCTTCACTAAAACGGCATTTCCCGATGCGTTACAACTCCGATTGACCTCATTCCAGTTGCTAAAGTTCCGTAACTCGATAAGGAATGATTTCTCTTCAAAGGTCAACAGCTAAATCATCGCTTAAGCACCTCGAAATCAGCAATCTATGGCCTGGAAAGTGGATTTTCAGCTCTAAAAATAATATCTTCGGGATTTGTCTTCAAGTCTTGACTCTAATTCACGATCTTTGACTTTCTCCTCGGATTCCTCTCCTAGCTAACATCTAAAACCTGTAAACTTTACACTAAAAATACCAATATTACGCGCAAAAGTTTAATAAATTAAAAATGCTAGAAATAAAAAGGTAATTCCGGATTATTGAATATTTAGTACAAAAGTCTATCAAATTAATTAAATAAACACCAAAAATGATGTCTCCCAAGGGTCTAAAATAAGAAAAATTAGGGAGACATCAAGACCCCCAACTCAAACCTTTGTCGTCCCGACAAAGTAAAACAAAACAAAGGGGTAGAAGTAAGCGTATAAACAAATAGAAGCTAGCAAATAAACCCTAAAGCAATTCTCAAAATAAATCTCATATAGCAAACTCTAGAAACTAATATACACATACACTAATCATGCAACATCAAACCTAAATAATCTCAATCATAAAATTAAAGTCGCAATGCTTGAAGGTTACACTTGTACTCATCTCTGTATGATGGCTATAGGGTGGTCATTAATCCTAACTCGCTTTGAACGCTCCACCTAGTGTATTCCCTATCAACAGAATAATAAATTCACTATGCACTTAGGAATCACGATGTCTTTACGGTTATAATATTGGCTTAAGGACGGGTGTGGATGTATATTTGGTAAATTTGAAGTGAGCTTTTGGCTCTCTCCTCACTTACCATCAACAATGTCCTCGAGCTTGAGTTAACGCTAAAAAAGATGTTCTCACTCACCCATATACGCACTAATTTAGCGTCCCATGTCTACCCACTATAAATAAGATGATTTTCAGAAAATTCCACTTTGCCGGATGTTTTATTCATTCATATTTTTCTTTTTCTTTTCTTTTTCTCTTTTTCTTTCTTTTTTTGTACAGGAGCAAACCGGGTTCCCGGTTTTGACGAATCCGGGTTCCCGGTTCCTACTGTATGAATTTTCTACTTTTTTTTTTTTTTTTTTTTTCTCATTCCCGGCAAAGGGTTACAATTATAAATCATCTGCAATTGTGCTACAATACAAAGCACATCAATCCCAACCCATTAAATTCCCATATGTGGTCCCACCACCCCAAACTCAAGCTCGAGACATGTCTCAGGATTGTGATTCAAGTGCGGGTCATATGGTCATGCCTAATAATCTAAGGGATAATGGCTTATATCGTGGCTACAAAGAAAAGGCTAAAGGCTCAAAGTGGGCTAAGACGGATAATAATTAATAAAGGGATAGAAGGCTAAAAAGGCACAAATGGCTAACAAAGAACTGCCCCTATCATTCTCCTAAGTACATAGCTTGTCTTTAGTTCATATCTAGGTGGGTTCTCTACTAATTAGGATTTCACGTTCTACACACCAAACATATTCCTTGAGTACAAGCTTACTTCATTTGCATTGTTCATTAATTTTTCCTATCAATTACCTATGTTCGCATGCAATTGTAAGTGCGTTTTATATCAATCCCTAAAGTACACTATTTAATATCATAGATTTATCAAGAGTATGCTTAAAGGGATATTTAAAAATTTCTACAGTCAAACGCAACTCCGAAAATTCTTTTATTGAAAGCAAATAAAGAAAATAACACATAAAAAACTGGGATGAGGCAACGAACCCCACCCCAAACTCAAAAATGAGTCGTGTCCCCACGACTCGAAAAGACTCAATAAAGCATTTAAACTAATCTACACTAAGAGGAAAGTTTAGAAAACGTATCTTAACCAGTGCGAGGCTGGTTATCGGTGTTGCGTTCTGGACCTTTATCTTGCGTAACAGCATCATAAATCGCGTTTTGAAGTGTATTTACGCCTAGGATTAAATTTCGAAGCAGGTCCAATTCTTTTGTAACGTTTCCCAAGGTAGCAATCATCCTCTCCTGATTCTCTTCCAACACCTGAATCTTCGCTTCCAACTCAGGTACAGTTTTCGCTTTCTTTGATTGAGGAGTTCTTGGACTTCTTGTAGCTCGTGTTGCCTCTTCATGGATGTTCTTGATTGTGCTCAAAGCTATACTCACACCAACTGAAACAATGTCAATATATGCGTTCTTACGCGGAATCTTTGCGTCTAGACATAACTGAGTAATAGTACAAGGAAACTTCAGATTTTGTTGTTTCATTGGTGATTTCGCGAACTCCATGATTGTATCATAAATGATCTTGGCAACATCAAATGGTTTCTCCTCCAAAATACACTTAATAACAAATATGTGCTCTTTCTTCAACTCGGAAGTGTGTTTAATACCAAAGAAAGTGGGTATTATGAAACGAGACCAAACCTTAGCACGAGGTGTCAAACTACTGCTGTAAAACTGTCCAGGATACCTTTCACCTTCAGGAATTGGGCTAGTTCCATTAACAAGCACGGTCCCCCAAAGGGATTCAAAATCAAAAGAAGGGTCATTAAGAATTTCTTGGAAGGGGCATGTTCCAGAAAAGTTGGGTAGTTTCAATGATTTCCGAATACGTTCAATAGAGAAAGGAACTATCTTTTTGCGGATATCAATGGCATCATGTGAGGTAGCTAAACCTTCGTAAAATTCTCGCACAAAGGTAGGAATAAACTCAAGCTTCCTTTCTTGTAACTCTTTCCAACCAAACTTAGCACATGTCACAGCATATTCTTTGTAATCACTACTCATAATACCCTTAGGAAAATTCGTCTCCTCACCAAATTTCAAAAATTCAATTCTTTCACGAACCTGAGTATTCCAACAAGTGTAAACCCTCTTAGGCTTGTGGGCCCACATCTTCATACGCGGAGGTTTTTGAACGGGTGCTTCCGGAATCTCTTGTTCAGTTTCCTTCTCAATGTTCTTCGCAATTTCCTCTTCTGGTTCCTTCTCACTTTCAATCTCATCAATCAATCTTCTCTTTAGACCTGTGATTTCTTTTCTGTTAGAATCAAGCTTAACTTCGTCAATTTTTCGTTTAGGACGCGAATCAGGAATCTCAATAGCTTGTTCTTGAGAACCACCAATGGTGGTCTTTCTTCTGGGAGCAGTTCTTCGAAAATCACCGGTTCTATTAGTCATCTCTTTTCACCCCAAACTCAAAACTTCAAATAATGAAAAACTTAGGGAAAAGTTTAGAATTTTGATGTTTTGAGGTTTAAGAATTTAAGAACTAGGTGAAATATGAGATGGGTCTTGGTTAATTTGTATGGGAGAAGAAAGAATTGGGTTTAATTTAAGGAATTGGGTGAAGAAGAATCTTGGGGAAAACTAAGGATTTGATGTTATTTTGGAGAGGAGGTGAGTTGATCTTATGTTTTTGTGGTGAAAGAGGGTAGGATTTGATGATATATAGTGTTTTGGTAGATGAATTTCGGAGGTGGGGAGGCTATTAGTGCGTTTTAGGTAAAGACTTGGAAAAAGAGGCTAAGAACTAGGTTAAAACACCTCAAAACCGCCTCTCACAGCTTTCAAACCGGGTTCCCGGTTTTTTTTTTTTTTTTTTCACAACGCACCAAAACGCTGGACCCCAAGACGCGGGGTCAGGGATTTTACTCGCCGAAACCGGGTACCCGGTTCTGTGGAATGCGGGTTCCCGGATTTTCTCGATGGCGCGAGTCAAAACGCGCCAAAACGCAGCACCTCAAGACGCCGGGTCAGAACTTTTGGAAGATTACAGCTCCGAAACCGGGTACCCGGTTCTGCCAAATGCTGGTACCCAGATTTGTGTCGATGGCGCGAATCAAAACGCACAAAAACGCAAGCCACCAAGACGCTGGGTCAGGGATTTTCAGAAATCAAAACACCAAAACCGGGTACCCGGTTTTGCCAAATGCGGGTTCCCGGTTACGACGCTGTAACATTACCCCAAAACGCCAAGTGTTGCGTTAAAATGGTTGGTACCAGCTCCAAAACCGGGTTCCCGGTTTGTGCGAAACCGGGTTCCCGGTTTCTCCTGGACATCCAACCAACTTTTCTTCTGTTTTCGCCAAATCGACCCCAAACTCAAGTCCTTTTTACCCCTGAAATCATCAAAAACAACTACCCTTCCTCATTTCTTAATAAAAACAATAAAATTACGAAAATTAAACTAATCTAAATTGCAAAAATGTAAAAACTCAGCTAATATACAAGTAATTGGCTTTTGTTTAACGTCGTTAAGCTCGACGGGTTACCTCACGCTTCTAAGGAGTCTCGAGGAGATACATGACCTCCCCGGGATGTGGAACTTTCGAGCGATTGGTATCTTCACCTCCATGGTATATCTTCAATCTGTGACCGTTAACCATAAAGGTACGGTTCTCTAGCGGATGTTCTATTTCTATCGCCCCGTGAGGTGTAACTTTGGTCACAATGTATGGACCTGACCACTTAGATCTTAACTTACCCGGAAAATTGCTGAACTTTGAATTATACTTTAATACTTTTTGCCCCACTTCAAAGTTCTTTGGATAAATCCGATTGTCATGCCATTTATTTGTATTTTCTTTGTAAAGTTTAGCATTTTCATAAGCATGCAATCGGAATTCGTCAAGTTCATTAAGCTTCATCATACGATTCTTTCCGGCTAAGATAGGATCTAAGTTCAACTGCGCAATCGCCCAATAGGCACCCATTTCAAGCTCTAAAGGTAAGTGACAAGCCTTACCATACACCATACGATATGGAGATGCACCAACTGGAGTTTTAAACGCAGTACGATAGGCCCACAACGCATCATCTAACTTCATTGACCAATCTTTTCTTGTAGGACCAACGGTTTTCTCTAGGATTGACTTGACTTCACGGTTCGAAACTTCAGCTTGACCATTGGATTGTGGATGATACGCAGTAGATACACGGTGTCTAACTCCATATTTCTCTAGAATAGTCTTCAGATATTTATTAACAAAATGAGATCCTCCATCGCTAATAATCACTCTAGGTGTGCCATGTCTAGTGAAAATATGTGACTTCAAGAACTTAATCACCACTCGTGAATCATTAGTAGGTAAAGCCACCGCTTCTACCCACTTAGACACATAATCAACAGCCAATAAGATATAGAGGTTACCATTTGAAGGAACGAAAGGACCCATAAAGTCTATGCCCCACACATCGAATATCTCAACCTCTAACACATTATTACGCGGCATCTCATCCCTCTTAGATATGTTTCCGGTAAACTGGCATCTCGTACATTTCTTAACATATTCATGACAATCTTTTATAAGAGAAGGCCAGTAAAAACCTGATTGAAATACCTTTGCAGCAGTTCTGTCTCCTTTGAAATGTCCTCCATATAAGGAATCATGGCATCCAGCTATAATGGCTTGAGTCTCTTCCCTTGCTACACATCTTCGTATCATTTGGTCAGCACAAACTTTATAGAGGAACGGATCCTCCCAAAAGAATTGTCTAGCACGATGAGCTAACCTCTTTCTTTCTTGATAAGTAGAACCTTCAGGAAAGACACCACTCACCACTAAATTTGCAATATCTGCATACCACGGAGCCTCATAATCGCGAACAACGAATAAACTCTCATCAGGAAACTCTTCTCTAACTGCTTCAGTACCACTATTCATCTCTGAACCCTCTAAACGCGATAGATGATCTGCAACCTGATTCTCACAACCCTTTCTGTCTTTGATCTCTAAATCGAACTCTTGAAGCAATAACACCCATCTGATTAACCTTGGTTTCGCATCTTTCTTCTCCATAAGAAATCTGATTGCGGAATGATCTGTATAAACAATAACTTTCGCTCCAAGAAGATAAGAGCGAAATTTATCAAACGAATATACAACTGCTAGCAACTCTTTTTCTGTAACTGTGTAATTAATCTGAGCACCACTAAAAGTTTTACTAGCATATTAAATAGAATGAAAAACTTTCTCTTTCCTCTGTCCTAATACAGCTCCCATACACAAATCACTCGCATCACACATAACTTCAAACGGTAAATTCCAATCTGGAGGTAACACTATAGGAGCAGAAATAAGCTTTTCTTTGATTGCTTTGAAGGCCGCTAAACAAGCTTCATCAAAAATGAATTTGCAATCCTTTTCGAGTAAGTTGCATAACGGTTTAGCAATCTTAGAAAAATCTTTAATAAAACGCCTATAAAAGCCAGCATGGCCAAGAAAACTCCTTACCCCTTTAACAAAAACGGGAGGGGGAAGAGTTTTAATTACCTCTATCTTTGCTCTATCAACTTCTAAACCAACACTCGAAACTTTGTGACCCAGAACAATACCTTCGCGAACCATGAAGTGACACTTCTCCCAGTTGAGCACCAAATCTGTTTCCTTGCATCTCACTAACACTTTCTCCAAGTTATCCAAACATATATCAAAATCATCACCAAACACGGAGAAATCATCCATGAACACTTCAAGGAAATTATCTATCATGTCCCAGAAGATGGCCATCATACACCTTTGAAAAGTAGCGGGAGCGTTACACAACCCAAATGGCATTCTGCGATATGCAAAAGTACCAAATGGGCATGTAAAGGTAGTCTTATGTTGATCTTCTGGAGCCACGTAAATCTGATTGTACCCGGAGTAACCATCCAAGAAACAATAGTACTCTCTTCCGGCTAATTTGTCTAACATCTGATCAATGAAGGGCAAAGGGAAATGATCTTTTCTGGTGGCCTTATTCAGCTTTCTGTAATCCATGCAAACTCTCCATCCAACTACCGTTCTTGAAGGAATCGCTTCGTTTTTATCATTAAGAACTGTTGTGATTCCTCCTTTCTTCGGTACACACTGAACTGGACTCACCCATTCACTACTCGAAATGGGATAAATAATCCCCGCATCTAAAAGCTTAATCACCTCCTTCTTCACCACATCCTTCATGGCTGGCATTAATCTTTTCTGACCTTCAACTGAGCGTGCATTAACATCTTCTAGTATGATTTTGTGTTGACAATAGGATGGACTAATGCCTTTGATATCAGCAATTGTCCAACCTATTGCTTCTTTGTTGGCTCTTAACACACGCAACAGTTTATCTTCTTGAGGACCTGTTAAATTAGCTGAAACAATAACAGGTAGAGTTTCATTAGTACCCAAATAAGCATACCTCAAGTGTGCTGGCAATGGTTTTTCTTCCAACTCCGGAGGAGATTCAATTGAAGGTTTCTTTTTAGGAATAATCTCCCCCGGTTCTCTCACAGGTTCATAGGCAAGACGCCTATATTTCGGATTTTCAGAATTGAGAGCTGCCACTGTTTCTGTAAGCTCCTCCATCATCTCAGGTGAATCTAATGTCAAAGCAGCCTGCAAGATATCATCAAAATTTAAACAATTAAATACCTCTTGCGATGTTTGCTCTACTACATCCATTCTGAAGCAATCTTCCTGAGAATCTGGGAATTTCATGGCTCGAAATACATTGAATTTCACTTCCTCATCTTGTATCCTCATTGTCAATTCGCCATTCTCTACATCGATCAATGTCCTCCCTGTAGCTAGGAAGGGTCTACCCAAAATAATGGGGACATTTCTATCTGCATTGTATTCAAGAATTACGAAATCAACAGGAAATATAAGTGTACCTGCCTTAACAAGGACATCCTCAATACGGCCTTCAGGATGAGCAAGAGACCTGTCCGCCATTTGCAAGACCATAGAGGTGGGTCTTGCATTTCCAATTTTAAGCTTATCAAAGACTGACTTGGGCATCAAGTTGATGCTTGCCCCCAAATCACATAGCGCCTTCCCCTTCCATTCTTCTCCAATCGATATGGGAATCGTGAAACTCCCCGGATCAACTAACTTCGGAGGTAATTTACTCTGGCAAATCGCACTACACTCTTCAGGAAGGCCAATCATCTCATTATCACAGTAGGGCCTTTTATTAGTGAGGGCCCTCTTCAAAAACTTCGTATACTTGGGAATATCTCGAATCGCCTCAAGTAACGGAATATTAATACTCAAACCCCTCACTCTATTAAAGAACTTCTGAAAATCAACCATATCACCATTTTTCTGAACTCGCGATGGAAACGGTGGTGGAGGGCGATTGCTCACAATTTCATCTTTCTTTTTCAGAACTTCTTTTGGTCTTTCTATCTCTTCAACCTCACTATCTTTCTCATTCTCTTTCTCTTTCTCACCCACTTCCTTTTCTTTTCTTGGGACTTCTTTCTCTTTCATAACGGGAAAAGGAGGTGGAGGGAGGTTCTTACCACTTCTTAATGTAACAGCCTTGCAATCTTCACGTTGTGTTGGATTTTCCGTATCGCTAGGAAGTTGCCCTTGTGGACGCTGATTTAGCTGTTTATTAATTTGACTCAGCTGATTCTGGAAAATCTTCATATTTGCTTCAGCTGCGTTTTGACGTTCCAAAGCTTGTGTTTGAAGAGCAATCAAATTTTCAACAGTTTTCTGAAGGGTAATTACTCCTTCTTGTGGATGGGCAGGTAGAGCTTTCTGGTTTAAATTCTCATCGTAGGTATTCTGAGGAGCTTGTCTTTGCACATAATTGTTTTGATTCTGTCCTCCTTGATGATTGTTGTGTGGTCTTGGATTATAGTTGTTGCCTTGAGGACGCGACTGATACGCGTAAGTAGGATTGGCTGCCCCATTAGGATTTGAATATTGAAACCCAGGATGGTTTCTGTTAGGCTGATATCCATTACCACTTGAATTGAAATTACCTCTATTGGACATAAAATTCACTGATTCTTGGTTATTCGGACAACTTTCCTCATCATGATCATCTACCTTACAAATCGAACACATATACACCTCTTGTGCAGCATGCACAGCTACCTTCTTACCCGAAAATCCTTCTTTCACAGCTAGAGTAAGCTGCTTCAATTGTTGCTCTATGGTATTCTGGATTTTATTCTCAAACGTAGCAAATTTCTCTTCCATGTCAACATTATTTACTCCCTTGACTGGTGTTCTTACTGAGCTCCACCCAACTTCATTCTTGACTGTTCTCTCTAAAATAATTTTGGCATGAGCGGGTTGAACTTGAAGAAAACCTGCTCCACATAGCGTATCCAACTTCTCTCTCGAAATTCCATCAAGGCCTCTATAAAAGATCTTTAACTGTTGTTGTTCTGAAAAGCCATGATTAGGAACTTTACGCAAACACATCTGAAATCTTGTCCAACTCTTTCCCACAGTTTCCTCATACTCTTGACGGAATTGTGTCAATTCTAGTTCAGCATCTAACCTCATGTTACTTGGGTAATACCTGTCAAAGAAAGCAATTTCTAATTGGTCCCAATTAGTAATCCTCGTAGGATCTTGCGTATCGTGCCATTCACTTGCTCCATCAATGACAAAGAATTTGAAAGCAGCAAAATACATCTGTTCTCTTGAAACCCCTTGTGTGATATAAGAATCACATATCTGTTTGAATTTCTGTACCGCTCTAAAAGGATCTTCCGATGATCTTCCGCGAAAGTTTCCAAAGTTTTGGAACTGAGCTAGCATACCCGAATCTGGACGAAATCTCGGAACATCAATATCTGGAGCACCTACTCCTATAGCTGGAGCGCGGAATGGAACTTCTGGAGGACCATTAGTGAACCACGGATCTTGATTCATCACTATTTGAACTTGAGGATGTGGAATTGGAGGAATAGCGCCTGGAGCCAACGGTTGGCCACCTGCGCCTAATTGATTGTTTTGATTATCTTGAAGATTGATTTCTGCCATTCTGTTACTTAACTCTTCTACCTCTAAAGCTTCTCGTTCTCTTCTTCTCTTGTTAGCAAGTCTGATCAACGATTCTGGATTACTAAGGATCGGAGGTGTTGGCTCTAGATCCTTGAATAGCCTTCTTCGCATACACCAAACCTAAAAACCTGAAAAAGCTAACAAACAAAAAGCGTAAAACTGATAAAATAAAGTAAATGCACTTATCACTGAAGGATAAACACCGTGGTCACACGCTACCGTCCCCGGCAGCGGCGCCAAAAACTTGGTGGTCCTTTGTGTGTTCTAAAAATAAATGCAAATGCTAATCGAACCACAACCGCAAGTGTACGGTTGTCCCAAGTAGTATGTATGATAATACAGATTCGTTCCAAGGACGGATGGTTGATCACAATGTTTAGCAAGTAGTGATTTATGCACTTATGAAAATAAAAGACAATAAATTGTTTGTTTGGTTTTGTTTATTAATTCTAAATAAATGAAAGACAAATATTAAATGTAAATGAAAGCTAAGACGCAAGTAAAATAAGTGAAAACGCAATATGAGATGTAGTACTTGAGAACGCAAGGATCCTCCTAATCTTACTTCCTAACTTATGTTGTTTAAGGGCTAAATTGGTCAATTACAATGGTCGGGATTCTAAATTCCTTATACCCCCGTCAGGGTGGACTATAAGGCGATCCTAAAGTGTCACTAGTCCCGTCAGGGTAAATATGATCTACCGTTGGATGATTAAGTGTTTTACCTCATTGGCCCTAGAATTAGCTAAGTTCGTCAGAATCAATAGCTTTTATCCTAGATTGAATAATTAATTCTATACCTAAACCCCCCGTCAGGATGATCCATACGCCACATATATGGAATAGCTTAGATACTAATACCTAATTTTAGTTCGCGACTCTAAAATCAGTAAATATTCACAAATTATCGAAAAGAGTAATAGACCTAATTTAATTTAATCCAATATAAACCCAAATTCAACATTCGTTAATTCATAAAATTAAGATTCACCCATTGTTTGTTCTCAAGCACTATTAAAAGCTTAGCTCATATTAAAATTAAAAACTAAATAAAAAGAAATGGAATTCATATCGTTTACAAAATTAAAATACGAAAAGAACCTAATTTCCGGAATTGGAATGACTACGAACGGAGCTATAGACTCACTCCAGCTCTTGTAGCTTCTTCTTTCTTCCTTCTGTTGCTTCTCTCTGGTGTTTAATCTTGTGGAATGTGAATTGTGTGAAAAATAGAAGTCCAGACCTCCTTTTATAAGTAAAAATTCGGACTAGGGCTTGGACCAGAAAATAAAAGACTAATTAAATGTCCAAGCCCAATTTCCAAGCCCAAAATCCCGTAACTGCTGATACACCTTCACTAAAACGGCATTTCCCGATGCGTTACAACTCCGATTGACCTCATTCCAGTTGCTAAAGTTCCGTAACTCGATAAGGAATGATTTCTCTTCAAAGTTCAACAGCTAAATCATCGCTTAAGAACCTAGAAATCAGCAATCTATGGCCTGGAAAGTGGATTTTCAGCTCTAAAAATAATATCTTCGGGATTTGTCTTCAAGTCTTGACTCTAATTCACGATCTTTGACTTTCTCCTCGGATTACTCTCCTAGCTAACATCTAAAACCTGTAAACTTTACACTAAAAATACCAATATTACGCGCAAAAGTTTAATAAATTAAAAATGCTAGAAATAAAAAGGTAATTCTGGATTATTGAATATTTAGTACAAAAGTCTATCAAATTAATTAAATAAACACCAAAAATGATGTCTCCCAAGGGTCTAAAATAAGAACAATTAGGGAGACATCAATGATCCATGTATACAATAGTTTTCATCCCAACAAGATAGGAACGAAATTTATCGAAAGTATATACCACGGCTAACATTTCTTTCTTTGTTACTGTATAATTCATTTGGGAAGCGTTAAAGGTCTTACTTGCATAATAAATCGTATGGAATATCTTTTCTTTCCTCTTCCCTAACACAACACCCATTGCGTGATCAATTGCATCGCACATAAGTTCAAACACAGCGTTCTAATCTGGAGGTATAACCTTGATGTCTCCCTTTTTGTTCTATATTAATATGCTTAGGAGACATCAAATTAGGTGATTATCTGGCTATTTTAATAGATTTTAGTAATAATATGCAATATTCCAGTTTCTCTCTTGCGATTTTAGAATTTTTGATTTATTAAGTTTTTGCGCGTAATATTGTGTATTTTAGTGAAAAGTTTGTAGGTTTTGAATACTAGCTAGGAGAGGAACACGAGAATAAAGTCAAAGATCATGTGATATGGAGTCAAAGCATGAAGACAGATCCTGGAAGAGTTGATATTTTAAAGTTGCAAATCTGGAAAGTTGCCAAAGATTGTTGATTTCGAGCCACCTAATTATAGATTTAGCCGCTGACTTATGAAGAGAAACCGTGCCCCATTGAGTTATAGCAACTGGAATGAGGTCAATCGTACTTGAAACGAGTAAGTTATAGCTGTTTTAGTGGAGGTGGTGCAGTAGTTACGGGATTTTGGGCTAAGATAATGGACTTTGGCCTTTATTATTTCATTTAATCATGCCAAGGTCCAAGTCCAAATTTTATAAGTATAAATAGGGCTTTTGACTTCTATTTTTCATACAATTCATTATTCACAAAGTCAGACAAGGAGAAAAGAAGCAGAAGCTTGGAAGAGAAGAAGCTTGGAGCTGGATACTGTCTATATCTCCATCTTGCAGCCGAATCAACATCCTAATTAGATTTCTTATTTTCATTTCTGTAAAACAAATTATGAATTCCTTTTTATTTATTTTCTTAGTTTTTCCAATTATGAGCTAATTTCATTAAGTACTTGAGAACGCATAATGGATTGAACTTTAATCTTTTCTATTCTATGTCTTTGAATTTGGGATTCTTTTAATTCAAATCGAATTGGGTATTTAATATTTTTCTTTAATTTATACTTATTGACTATTATTGAAGTAGCTAATCAATATTAGGACTAAGTACTTAGGCTATTCCAATTAGTGGCGATTAGATCACCATGACGGGGGGTCTAGGTACGGAACTAGTTAAACGAATGTAGGATAGAAATTATTTGACCTTGACAGGCTTAATTAATCTTACGGCCAATTGGGTAATTAGGTTTTAACCATTCGAAGGTGGACTATATTCACCCTGACGGGGTTTGTAGCACCTGAGAAGAGCTCCTTAGTCCGCCCTGACGGGGTTAAGGAGATAATTGAATCCCGACCAATATTATTTACCAAATTCGTCCCTTAAACAATACATGGAATGTTTTGATTTAGGTGAAATCCTAACTTTGCTCGAGTACTACTTCTCATATCTTGCGTCCAACTATTTTTACTTGTGTCTAGCTTTATACTTGCATTAATTTAGTCTTTTTAATTATTTTCTTAGTTTTTAGAAAACCAACAAACAAACTTAAAATCACTTATCTGCTTTTAAGTACAATTAAACACTACTTCATTAGAGTCAACCAACTCGTCCCTGAGAACGAATCTGTTTATCACTATTATTACTTGGGACAACCGTACACTTGCGGTTGTGGTTCTCTTACTTATTTCATTTATTTTAGAATACACTAAGGACCACCAAGTTTTTGGCGCCACTGCCGGGGACGGTAGCGTGTGACCCCGGTATTTATCCTTTAGTGTTAGTTGCATTTTTATTTTTTCATTTTTACGCTTTGTTTGTTCATCTTTTTCAGGTTATTAGGTTTGGTGTATGCGAAGGAGACTCTTCAAGGATCTTGAGACATTACCTCCGATCCTTGATAATCTGGAATCATTAGTCAGACTTGCTAACAAGAGAAGGAAAGAACAAGAAGCTCTAGAAGTAGAAGAACTAGCAAATAGAATGGACAATATTAACCTCCGCAACAATATTGGACAAGGAGTTCAGCTAGACGCGAATGGTCAGCCATTAGCGCCACAAGTTCTCAACCCTCAAGTACCACCAGCTGTCCCTAATCCTCCAGTTCAAGTCCAAGTAGCCGAACCATGGTTCCTTACCGGTCCAGCACAAGAACCATTCCTTGCTCCTCCTCTTTGGATTGGCCCAGCTAATATTGATTTCCGAGATTCCGTCCAGATTCGGGTATGTTAGCTCAGTTTCAGAATTTTGGAAATTTTCGTGGCAAGCCCGGAGAAGATCCAATTCGCGCTGTACAAAAATTTATGCAAATCTACGATTCGTATATCACTCAAGGTGTAACAAAAGAGCAAATGTATTTTGCTACATTCAGATTCTTCTTGATAGATAGAGCAAGTGATTGGCATGATTCACAAGAGCCGGGAAAGATTGCTAATTTGGAACAGTTGCAGGCTGCGTTTTTCGATATATATTATCCGCCCAACATGAGGTTAGATGCTCAACTCGAGTTAACACATTTCTGACAAGAGTATGATGAAGTGTTGGGTAGAAGTTGGTCGAGATTTCAGAATTGCTTACGAAGAGTCCCCAATCATGACCTTTCAGATACACAACAATTGAAGATTTTTTATAATGGTCTTGATGGTGGTTCGCGAAAAGATTTAGATTCATTGTGTGGTGGTGCGTTCTTACGAGTTCAACCTGTTCACGCAAGAATTATTTTGGATAGGACTGTTGATAATGAAGTGGGGTGGAATACTGTGAGAACACCAGCTAAAGGTGGAGTTAATAATGTCAACATTGAAGAGAAGTTCAACTCCTTGGAGAACAAAATACAAACCACATTAGAACAACAGATGAGACAACTTACGTTAGCCGTGAAATAAGGTTTTTCGAATAAAAGAGTTGAAGTAAATGCTGCACAAGAGGTGTATAAATGTGAGTATTGTGGTGTGAAATGATCACGTTTGGGAGAATTGTCAGAATAATCAAGAGTCCGTGATTTTTGTCTCCAATAGAGGAAATTTTAATTCGAATGGTAATGGATATCAGCCTAATAGAAACCATCCTGGGTTTCAATATTCAAATCCTAATGGGGCAGCCAATCCTACATAGACATATCAACCGCGTCCCCAAGGTAACAAATTTAATCCAAGACCTCAGAATAATTATCAAGGAGGACATAATCAAGGAAACTATGTTCAGAGACAACCTCCTCAAGACAATTATAACGACACCATGAACCAAAAAGCCTTACCTGCTCAACCACAAGAAGGTGCGAATAACCTTCAGAAAACTGTAGAGAGCTTGATTTCACTTCATGCACAATCAGCCCAAAGACAACAAGATTCTGAAGCACACATTAAGATGTTAGAAGATCATATTTCGCAAATGTCAAAATAATTAAATCAGTGTCCACAAGGAAGACTCCCTTGTGATACAAAAGTTCCAAAACAAACCGAAGATTGTAATGCCATAGCGTTGAGAAGTGGTAAGAAACTTCCTCCACCCCCATTTCCAGTCATGAAAGAAAAAGAAGTGATAAATAAAGAAAAACTAGTAGTGGAGGAGGTAGAAAAAGAAAGTGAACCTGAAGTAATAAAGGTGGAGAAAATTCTAGAAGTTCAGAAAAAGAAAGATGTTGTGGAGAACCGTCCTCCCCCATCTTTCCCTTAGAGAGTTCAGAAAAAAGGAGATATGGCCGATTATCAGAGATTGATCAATAGGTTAAGGGGTCTCAACATAAATATTCCGTTACTTGAAGCTATTAAAGATATCCCGAAATACGTGAAGTTTTTGAAAAGAGCCCTAACCAACAAAAGGCCGTATTGCGATAATGAGATGATTGGCCTACCCGAAGAGTGCAGCGCTATTTGCTAAAGTAAGTTTCCAACTAAGTTGCTTGACCTTGGGAGTTTCACAATTCCGATATCGATGGGTAAGGAGTGGCAAGGTAAAGCATTATGCGATTTGGGTGCAAGTATTAATCATATGCCCAAATCGATCTTTGATAAGCTGAGAATGGGAGATTTTAGACCTACTTCTATGGTCTTGCGAATGGTTGATAGATCCCTCGTTCATCCGGAGGGACGAATCAAAGATGTCCTCATTAAGGCAGGTACTTTAGTTTTTCCCGTTGATTTTGTTATTCTTGAATACGACGCGGATAGGAATGGGAATGTCCCCATTATTTTGGGACGACCATTCCTAGCCACTGGGCGTACTTTGATCGATGTAGAAAACGGGAAACTAACCATGATAATCCAAGACGAGGAGGTGAAGTTTAATGTGTTCAGAGCTATGAAATTTAAAGATGTTCAAGGAGATTTCTTTCGAATGGATTTAGCTGAACATGCCACGCAAGAGGTATTTGATTGTTTTAATTATGATGATATATTGCAGGCTGCTTTAACATTAGATTTGCCTGAGATGATGGAAGAGCTCGCCGAAACAGTGGCGACTCTCAATTCGGGAAACCCAAAATATAGGCGTCCTGCCTATGAACTTGTGAGAGAACCGGGGGAGATGATCATTAAAAATAAACCATCCATTGAATCTCCTCCGAAGCTAGAAGAGAAACCATTACCAGCTCACTTAAGGTATGCATATTTGGGTACTAAAAATACTTTACCTAGTTATTTTTTCAGCAAATTTAGCAGGTTTTCAAGAAGATAAACTGCTACGTACTAAGGGCAAACAAAGAGGCGATAGGTTGGACCATTGATGATATCAAAGGCATTAGTCCATCCTATTGTCATCATAAAATTATTCTTGAAAATGATAGTGCACGTTCAGATGAAGGTCAAAGGAGATTAATGCCAGCAATGAAGGAAGTAGTGAAGAAAGAAGTGATTAAGCTACTAGACGCCGGAATCATATTTCCCATAGCTAGTAGTGAGTGGGTTAGTCCAGTTCAGTGCGTACCGAAGAAAGGAGGAATGACTACCATCCTCAATGATCAGAATGAAGCCATCTCCACGAGAACAGCTGTTGGTTGGGTGGTTTGTATGGATTACCGCAAGTTGAACAAGGCAACCAGAAAAGACCATTTTCCTCTTTCCTTCATTGATCAGATGTTAGACAAATTGGCTGGTAGGGAGTATTACTGTTTCTTGGATGGTTATTCGGGGTATAATCAAATTTACGTAGATCCAGCTGATCAACACAAAACCACGTTTACATGCCCTTTTGGTACCTTTGCCTATCGAAGGATGCCTTTTGGGTTATGTAACGCACCCGCTACCTTTCAGAGATGTATGATGACAATTTCTGGGATATGATAGATAATTTCCTTGAGGTATTTATGGATGATTTTTCCGTATTCGGTGATGATTTTGAGGAATGTTTACAGAATTTGGAAAAGGTGTTAATAAGATGCAAGGAAACAGATTTGGTGTTGAATTGGGAAAAGTGTCATTTTATAGTTCGAGAAGGAATAGTTTTGGGTCACAAACTTTCAAGTGCAGGGTTGGAAGTTGATCGTGCAAAGATTGAGGTAATAAAAACTCTTACCCCTCCCATTTCTGTAAATGGGGTAAGAAGTTTTTTAGGCCATGCTGGATTCCATCGTCGCTTTATTAAGGATTTTTTATAGATTACAAAGCCTTTGTGTAACTTACTCGAGAAGGACAACAAATTCCTTTTCGCTGAAGCTTGCATGAAGGCATTTCAAGAGTTGAAGGAGAAGCTTATGACTGCACCAATTGTGTTACCTCCTGATTGGAAAATCCCTTTTGAAGTTATGTGTGATGCAAGTGATTCAGCTATGGGTGTTGTGTTGGGTCAAAAGAAGGAAAATGTATTTCACTCTATCTATTATGCGAGTAAGACATTCACTAGTGCTCAAGTTAATTATACAGTGACTGAAACTGAACATTTAGCAGTAGTTTATGCTTTTGACATGTTTCGTTCCTATCTTCTGGGAGCGAAAATTGTTGTATTTACCGACCACTCTGCTATAAAGTACCTTATGGAGAAGAAAGATGCTAAGCCGAGGTTAATCAGATGGGTTTTATTGCTTCAAGAGTTTGATTTAGAGATTCGAGATCGAAAGGTTTGTGAGAATCAGGATGCAAATCATTTGTCTCGTCTTAAAGGTTCTGAATCAAACACTAGTCCAGAGTTAGTTCGAGAAGAATTCCCAGATGAGAGTTTATTTGCTATCTTTAATGGATTACTGTGGTATGCTGATATTGCAAATCTTGTGGTAAGTGGTTCTTTTCCCGAAGGAGCTACTTCCCAAGACAAGAAGAGGTTAAGTACACGTGCTCGATAGTTCTTTTGGGAGGACCCTTTCCTCTACAAAGTGTTTGGTGATCAAATGGTAAGAAGATGCATCCCTGATAATGAGACTTATGGAGTTATTGCAGGTTGTCACGATTCACCCTATGGATGACATTTTAAAGGTGACCGCACAGCAGCTAAGGTACTTCAATCTGGTTTTTATTGGCCTATGTTACATAAAGATTGTCATGAATTTGTAAAGAAGTGTACTAGATGTCAATTTACTGGGAATATATCCAAGAGGGATGAAATGCCACGTAATAACATTCTTGAGGTAGAGATATTTGATGTGTGGGGTATCGATTTTATGGGTCCGTTTGTACCATCAAATGGGAATTTATATATCTTATTAGCTGTTGATTATGTGTCCAAATGGGTAGAGGCTGTAGCTCTTCCTACGAATGATTCGTGAGTGGTAATTAAATTTTTGAAATCTCATTCACTAGACATAGCACACCTCGAGTGATTATAAGTGACGGAGGTTCACACTTTGTGAACAAATATTTGAAGACTGTTCTAGAGAAACATGGGATTAGACATCGCATTTCCATCGCTTATCATCCTCAAGCTAATGGTCAAGCTGAAGTTTCATATCGAGAGGTAAAATCTATACTTGAGAAGACTGTTGGTCCTACGAGAAAAGATTGGTCTTTAAAATTAGATGATGCACTATGGGCTTATCGTACTGCTTTCAAAACTCCTGTTGGTGCATCTCCGTATCGAATGGTGTATGGTAAGGCTTGTCATTTACCTCTTGAACTTGAATTGGGTACATATTGGGCCATAGCTGAATTGAATTTAGATCCTACCTTAGCCGCTGAGAATAGAATGATGAAATTAAACGAACTTGATGAGTTTCGATTTCATGCTTATGAGAATGCTAAATTATATAAAGAAAACACGAAAAGATGGCATGATAATCGAATTAGAGTGAAGAAGTTTGAAGTTGGACAAAAGATCCTTAAATACAACTCGAAGTTCAGCAATTATCCGTGTAAGTTGACGTCTAAATGGTCGGGTCCTTATATCGTAACAAAAGTCACGCCTCATGGAGCTATTGAGATTGAGAATCCGATCGAGCACCGTACCTTCATGGTAAGCGGTCATCGATTGAATATTTATCACGGAGGCGAAGATATTAATCGCGCAGTGGATCCACATCCCGGAGAGGTTATGTACCTCCTCGAAGCACCTTAGAATATGAGGTAACCGTCGAGCTTAACGACGTTAAACAAAATCCAATACATTGTATATTAGCTTCGTATTTTCATTAATTCATAGTGTATATTAGTAATTTTCATTGATTAATGTTTATTTTACAGAAATGAGAAAGGTTAGTTGTTTTTGATGATTTCAGGAGTATAAGAGGTCATGAGTTTGGGGTTAAAAGTGTTAGAAGCGAAAAAAAAAATCAGAAAATTCCAGGGAAAACCGGGAACCCAGTTTTGCACAAACTGGGAACCCGGTTTCGTGAGCTGTGAAGACCCAAGCTTCTGACCCTCGCGTGGCGCGAGACGCAGGCTGGCTACGTCTGGATTCGCGCATCGACGGAATCTGGGGCCCTGGTTTTGCACAAACTGGGTACCCGGATTTGGAAGCTGAAGAGATCGAAGGTTCTGACCCCTGCGTGGCTCGAGACGCAAGGGGCTGCGTCCAAGCCATCCTGCGCTTGTGTCTCAGACGCAAACCGGGAACCCGGTTTTGAGAGCTGCTGGTTTCAAACTCTCTGACCACTGCGTGGCGCGAGACGCATGTCAGCTGCGTCCAAGGCTTAAAAAAATTCGAATTTTTTCTGGTCGACTTAGTGTCAAAAACCGGGAACCCGGTTTTCACAAAACCGGGGACCCGATTTCGCCGCTGTATACGTCGGTTTTCAGCTATTTTGACCTATTTATTTAGCTTCTTTCTCAAGTTAGCCTCCACATCCGATTCCAGCTTTACACAACTCCGAAAATCATCATCAAAACAAGTTTTATTCACCTATTCTTGCTCTCTTTCTTCCTAAAAACACATAATCAACCCAAAATCTTTCCAAAACTTCACCAAATTCCTACTTTTTCCTCAATTCCATCTTCACCCAACCCTTAAATTGAACCTCTAAACCTTTCCAATCCTTCTAATTGATCCTTACCCATCTCATAACTCACACTAATTCACCTTAATCTTCTCTCAAAACATCAAAGATTGTAACTTTTACCTAGTTTTCAACTCTTTGAAGTTTTGAGTTTGGGGTGGAAATCCATGACTAACAGGACAGATTCTTTCAGTTACACAAGAAGAAACAACCCAAGAACAAGAAACAATCCTGGTGCTACACAAGAGAAAGCTATTGAGATTCCAGATTCGGATCCTAAAAGAAAGATTGAAGAGGTTAAGACTGCTATGAAGAGAAAAGAAAACCCAAGTAAGGCCACTCCTGCTAAGCCTACTTTGGTTGATGAAGAAGAAGAAGAGGAAGAGATTGAAGAGGAAATTCCAAAAGAACATGTTCTGGAAACGCAAGCCCCGAGAAAAAAAGCTATTGCACACAAACATAAGAGGGTATTCACACCTTTGGATGAACAGGTTCGTGATCGAATTAAGTTCTTGAAGTTTGGTATTGAGAAAACATTCCCTTCTGGTATTATGACTATCAAATTTAAGAGTTGTGCAACTACTTGTGATAAGTTTGGGTGGACTGGATTGAGACAGAGAAATCTTACATTTATCCCCACCTTGGTCCGTGATTTCTATGAAGGAGTAGCCTTTTCGAATAAACAAGCAATTATCGTACGTCAAAAGGTATTACCCCTATCAGTTGAACTTATTCGCAAATCCTTGAAACTCCCAGAATTTACTGGTCCTTATCCTTATTTCGAAACGCAAAATGACCCATCTTTTGAGTGGGAATCTCTTTGGGACACAGTTTTGATTCGTGGGAAACGCCCTACTACGATTGGTGAGAGATATGGTGGGCAGGTTTATAGTAGTTGTTTGTTGCCTTGTGCTAAGGTATGGTCTAGATTCGTAGTACCTACATTCTTTGGTATTAATCACACTTCCGAGTTGAAGAAGGAGCATGTTATTTTTATTAAGAACATTGTTGAAAATCGAGAGACGGATGTTGCGCGTGTAATTTACGATACGGTAATGGAGTTCGAGAAAATCCCTACTACCAAACAAAACCTCAAGTTTCCTTGTACTATCACTACATTGTGTCTAGACGCAAAAATGCCGCGAAGGAACGAAGAGATTGACGCGTCTGAAGAGTGAGACGCAATGACATTGAACTCCATTGGCAACGCCCACAATGAAGCAACCCTTCCAATCAAGAACCCTATAGCTCCTCCACCAAAGAAGAAGATAAATACTGATAATGGGTTGGAAGAGATTCGAGTGTTGAAAGATAAACAAGAAAAGATGATTGCTACTTTAGGGAACGTTACAAAAGAGTTAGAATTCCTCCGAAACATGATGATGGGGGTGAGCACTATGCAACATGCCACCTATGGTTTACTTACGCAGGATAGAGTTCATGGACGCAACACCGATGACTAGCCACGCGCTGGTTAAGATACGTTTTCTTTCCCTTCTCATTTAGTGTATATTTATTTGCGTTGAGTCTTTTCGAGTCGTGGGGACACGACTCATTTTTGAGTTTGGGGTGGGGTTCGTTGCCTCATCCCAGTTTTTATGTGTTATGTGCTTTATCGCTTTCAATAAAATTAATTAGGAGTTGCGTTTGACCGTAGAAGCTTTTAAATGTCCCCATTAAGCATACTTTTGATAAATCGATGATAGTAGATAGTGGACTTTAGGAATTAGTATAAAACGCGCTTTAATTGCATGCAAACATAGATATTGGATAGGAAGAATTAACAAACAATGCAAAAGAAGTAAGTTCGTACTTAAGGAAAATGTTTGGTGTGTAGAACGTGAGATCGTTTTAGTAGAGAACCCACTTAGATATGAACTAGAGACGAACCATGTAACTAGGAAAATGATAGGGGCAGTTCTTTGATATCCATTTGAAGCCTTTAAGCTTTATATCCCTTGTATAAATATTATCCGCCTTAGCCCAATTTTGAGACTTAAAGCCTTTTCTTTTGTCGCCATGTTATAAGCCCATATCCCCTTAGTTTATTAGGCATTTTCAAATGACCCGCACTTGAATCACGATCCTGAGACATGTCTCGAGTTTGAGTTTGGGGTGGTGGGTCCATCTTTTGGGAAGTTACATTGGGAGGGAGAAATATGTGTTTGTACTAGCGCACGAAAAGAAAATTTCAGATAATATTGTTAATTGTAACCCTTTACCGGGATTAAAAAAAAGTGAAATAAAATTTTCAAAGTCAGTAGGATACGGGTACCCGGATTTCACAAAACCGGGAACCCGGTTTCTTCTAACTTCAATTTTTGAGAAAAGAAAAAAAAATAAAGAAAAAAAATAAAAAAAGAATAAAATACCCAGCGAAATGGAAGTTTCTGCAATCATCTTAGTATAGATTGGGTTAACTTGGGGATGCTAATTAGCGCATCAAAAGGGTTGAGTGAGAACATTATATGAGTGTAAACTCAAGCTCGTAGACATTTGTTGATGGTAAGTGAGGAGAGAACCAAAAGCTCACTTCAAATTTACCAAATATACATACCATACCGTCCCTAAGACTACGCTAAAACCGTAAAGTCCTTGTGATTCCTAGGTGCATGGTAAGTTAATAGGTTATATACTAAGTGGAGCGTTCAAAGCGAGTAAGGATCGAGGAACAACCTATAGCCATCATATTGAGATAAGTACGAATGTAACCTTCTAGCATTGCGAAGTTAATTTTATGATTTAATTTATTTATGTTTGATTTTTTCATGATTAGCGTATGTGTATATTAGTTCCTAATGTTTTCTATATGAGATTTATTTTTAGTAATGCTGTGGGTGTATTTATTTGCGTCTATTTCTTTGTAATCACCTTTTCCTTTTGTTTTTAATTTTACTTTGTCGGGACGACAAAGGTTTGAGTTTGGGATCTTGATGTCTTCCTTTTTGTTCTATATTTATATGCTTAGGAGACATCAAATTAGGTGATTATCTGGCTATTTCAGTAGACTTTTAGTAATAATATGCAATATTCCAATTTCTCTCTTGCGATTTTAGTATTTTTGATTTATTAAGCTTTTACGCGTAATATTGTGTATTTTAGTAGAAAGTTTGTAGGTTTTGAATACTAGATCTGGAAAGTTGCCAAAGATTTCTGATCACGAGCCACATAAGAATAGATTTAGCCGCTGACTTTTGAAGAGAAAACGTGCCCCATTGAGTTACAGAACTTTAGCAACTGGAATGAGATCAATCGGACTTGAAACGAGTCAGTTATAGCTGTTTTAGTGGAGGTGGTGCAGCAGTTACGAGATTTTGGGCTAAGATAATAAACTTGGGCCTTTATTATTTCATTTAATCATTAGCCAAGGTCCAAGTCCGAATTTTATAAGTATAAATAGGGCTTTTGACTTCTATTTTTCACACAACTCATTATTCACAAAGTCAGACAAGAAGAAAAGAAGCAGAAGCAAGGAAGAGAAGAAGCTTGGAGCTGGAGACTGTCTATATCTCCATCTTGCAGCCGAATCAACATCCTAATTAGGTATCTTATTTTCATTTTTGTAAAACAAATTATGAATTCCTTTTTATTTATTTTCTTAGTTTTTCCAATTATGAGCTAATTTCATTAAGTACTTGAGAACGCATAATGGATTGAACTTTAATCTTTTCTATTCTATGTCTTTGAATTTGGGATTCTTTTAATTTAAATCGAATCGGGTATTTAATATTTTTCTTTAATTTATGCTTATTGACTATTATTGAAGTAGCTAATCAATATTAGGACTAAGTACTTAGGCTATTCCAATTAGTGGCGATTGGATCACCTTGACGGGGAGTCTAGGTACGGAACTAGTTAAGCGAATGTAGGATAGAAATTATTTGACCTTGACAGGCTTAATTAATCTTACGACCAATTGGGTAATTAGGTTTTAACCATTCGAAGGTGGACTATATTCACCCTGATGGGGTTTGTAGCTCCTGATAAGAGCTCCTTAGTCTACCCTGACAGGGGTAAGGAGATAATTGAATCCCGACCAATATTATCTACCGAATTCGTCCCTTAAACAATACATGGAATGATTTGATTTAGGTGAAATCCTAGCGTTGCTCGAGTACTACTTCTCATATCTTGCGCCCAACTATATTTACTTGCGTCTAGCTTTATACTTGCATTAATTTAGTCTTTTTAATTATTGTCTTTGTTTTTAGAAAACCAACAGACAAACTTAAAATCATTTATCTGCTTTTACGTGCAAGTAAACACTACTTGATAAGCATTAGAGTCAACTAACTCTTCCCTGAGAACGAATCTGTTTATCACTATTATTACTTGGGACAACCGTACACTTGCGGTTGTGGTTCTCTTACTTATTGCATTTATTTTAGAACACACTAAGGACCACCAAACCTCTCACTCCTTTGACAGGCACTGAGGGTGGTAAGGTTTTTATAACTTCAATTTTAGCACGATCAACCTCCATTCCTGCCTTCAAAACTTTATGTCCCAATACAATCCCTTCTTGAACCATGAAGTGACATTTTTCCCAGTTAAGGACAAGATATGTTTCTTTACATCTTACAAGGATTTTCTCAAGATTGTTTAAGCAATCATCAATACTATCTCCGAAAACAAAAAAATCATCCATAAAAACCTCCAAGTATCTATCAATCATGTCCCAAAATATAGTCATCATGCACCTCTGGAACGTGGCAGGTGCATTGCATAAACCAAAAGGCATTCTTCTATACGCAAAAGTTCCAAACGGAAAAGTAAAAGTTGTTTTGTGTTGATCAAGAGGATATACAGAAATCTAATTATAGCCTGAATATACGTCCAGTTTACAATAAATACTCTCTCCCTACGAGTTTGTCTAGAATATGATCAATGAATGGTAGAGGGAAGTGTTCTTTCTTTGTAGCCTTGTTGAGTCTTCGATAATTCATGCATACTCTCCACCCCATAACTGTTCTTGATGGAATGTCTTCGTCTTGATCATTAAGGACGGTAGTAATGCCTCCTTTCTTTGGAACACATTGCACTGGACTGACCCAATCGCTGCTTGGAATTGGAAAGATAATACCCGCATCTAATAAATTGATTACCTCCTTCCTTACCACGTCTTTCATAGTTGGCATGAGCCTTCTTTGCCCCTCTGTTGATCGTCCTCCTTATTTCTCAAGAATGATCTTATGTTTACAAATGGATGGACTTATTCCCTTGATATCGGCAATAGTCCAATAAATTTCTTCTTTGTTGGCACGCAGCACACGAAGTAGCTTATCTTCTTGAGGACCTGAAAGGTACTAGAAATAATAATGGGTAAAGTTTTCTTCATACCTAAGTAAGCATAGAGCAGATGGTTTGGAAGTGTTTTTTCTTCAAGAACAAGTGGACATATTATAGATGGTTTTTTCATTGGTTCAATGTCTCCTGATTCTCGAAGTTGTTCCCGTATGTTTGATCCTAAGGCCAAAACTTCGTCAGTGGCATCATTGTATATTTTTGGTGATTCAAGTGCCAAGGCTTCGTCTAGATCGTCATCACAGTTTGATTCATTAAAGAAATCTTGTGTAAGTTTGCCGATGACATCTATTTTTAAACATTCGTCTTTCGTATCTGGATATTTCATAGCCTTGAACACGTTGAATCGTACATGTTCATCTTGGACCCTTATGATCAATTCACCATTCTAAATATCTATTAGTGTACGCCCCGTGGCTAAGAATGGTATACCCAAGATGATGGGGACATTCTTATCTTCGTCGTAGTCAAGAATAATTAAATCACAAGGAAATATAAAACTACCAGATTTAACTAAAACATCTTCAATTTTACCTACTGGTTGGTAGAGGGAGTGATCCGCCATTTGTAAAACTACTGAAGTGGGTAATACCTCTCCTATGTTGAGCTTCTCGATTTTTGCATGAGATTGATACTCGCGCCTAAATCACATAATGCTCTCCCGGTCCAACTTTCTCCAATAGCAATGGGAATCGTAAAACTTCCAGGATCTTGTAGCTTCGGTGGTAACGTGCCTTGACAAATAGCACTACACTCCTCTGGTAATCCTATCGTCTCCCCAGTTTTCAAACTTTGTTTGCTTGAAATAATTTCTTTCATGAACTTTAGGTACTTTGGCATTCTTTTTATAGCTTCAACAAATGGCATAGTAATACATAGATTGCGCACCATGTCAAGGAACTTCTTGATTCTTTTTCATTGCTCTTCTTTTTGACACGTGACGAGTATGGTGGAGGAGGATGTGTATTAGTTTCCACTGAGCTTTTCTTCTTTTCTGGTGTCTTTTCTGGGACACTCTTTAATTCAACTACCTCTTCGACCTTGTCTTCTACTGTTTCGTCAACCACTTTTGGAATAGAGGTTGGTTCTGGTTCTATTATAGGCGGAGGTAATTGTTTTCCACTTATTAATTCCACTGCATGACAATCATCATCTTCTGGAGCTATAGTATCACGTGGGAGTTGCCCTTTTATCCTATTTTGAAGTGTACTCGCCATGTGTGACAGTGTATGCTTGAGATTCTTGATTACCTTGGATTGGGTTTGGAGTCTTCGCTGACTCATCTTCATATTTTCTTCAACTAGTTTCATCATCGCAGCCATACTTGAATCCAAACTCGAATTGCTTTGCTTCTATGTAGCTTGTTGCATTGGATATTGAGGTGGTTCTTGATGAGTTTCTTTAGAAATTGGAGCTTCTTGATAGATAGGTTGTGGTGGATAGAAAGATTAAGGTCGAGGTTGATAATAAATCTCTTGGTTTCCGACCCAATTTTGATTATGTGGGGACTGATAATTAGTGTAACTTCCTTGAGGATGATAATAACCACTAGAATAACGGTTTCTTTGATGAGATACGAAGGAAATCGAAGCTGGATTATTGATACACTTCTCCCACGAAGATTTTCTTGCTCCACAACCAGGACATGAAGGTAAAGTATGTACTAGATTTACTTGAGCTATTGTTCACGCTTGTTCTCGTAATTCCTTGAGTTGTTGGTTTAACTCCTTGAGCCTTAGAGATTATGAGGTCTCTTCTTGTTTTTCTGATTCTATAGGCCAACTTCTCTCGGTTTCAAGAACTCTTTCCAAAATAGTATGAGCTTATTCAGGATCTAATAATACGAAACTTCTATCTCCTAACAAATTTGATTTTCTTTTGGACTCGTCATTGAGTCCTCCATAGAACATGGTCAAATAATATTCCGCCGAAGAGACATGGAATGGACATGTATATAGAAAACATGGTTTTCCTTCTAGGTGACTCGAAGGTTTGATCCATAATCAGGCAGGTATCTGTTGAGCGTAACATTTCTAGGTTTGATCCATAATCATGTAGAATAATCGATCAATTTTTATATCATAATTATCAGTTAGACTCATTATACAAGACTTCATGATTTCAAAAACTGGTCATGATAAATGGCAGATTAGCTATTCCTTCCTTTTTCTAATTTATTTTAAAGATTAAGGGAAGCTCAAATTAATGGAAACCAACAATACTTCGTGGGTTCGCAAAAGATATCCTCGTATTTAGGTGTGTGTGGGGGGATACAATATGATATTAGTTTTGAATCTTGCAACCTATAAAGGTACTCATCACTGTACAAGTGTATGTAAAGGAACATACAATCATACCCGGGATTAACCAAGGGGTTGTTGGGCTCCACTAATCTCCAATAATTCAGGTAATCCAGCAATAAGTTCACACATTCTATAAAAACAATTATTTGTTGGATACATTGATTAAATTCTCATTGAATATATACACCACGAAAAGTATGGTGTCTAAGATTCATTAATAAGAATCCCAACCCATAAAGCAATTTCGGGGATGACTAACTTGTGTAGTTAGGATCCTTATCGATTATTAAATAGTAATTTGTCATAAAACAATTAATCTTTAATACATGATGTGTTAGATATTGCCACATTTATATCCCAAAATTTGAAATATAATTATTTTATAGCCCCAAAGATTCGCTCGGAACTACTTGTACTTATAGGGATAGCAAGCCTTCCATAGGTTTTCCCTAATTTGACCAATAAAAGGCTTTCCAAAGGGTATAACACAATTATTTTTGTAGGAGAATTTTCATTGATTTGACTGAAAAAAATCTTATGCATCTAAATAGAAAATTCAGTGATTAGGTTAATGTTTCTCTCCTACTCTTGATATTTTTTATTCAAAAGAATTGACTAATATATATAGGCTTGTAGTTTATATGTTTTTTGGCTCAATTGGTGTTCATATGGTAACTCCCAACATATTTATTATTCATTTATGCAAGCATACATTATTTGTTAGCATTAAAAATTAGTTAAGGAACTATATCACCCTAGAACAATCAACAATAATTAGGATTAGTGTTTACCTTATATTATTCTGAATTTCTTAGCCATTATTGATAAGTGGGGATTCGATACATAAAATTCAATGGTTATAATGGGTATTTATTGTGTTGAGGTAGAAATTGTTTTAAAAAAACCAATATTTGAATAAACATAGGTAATTATGACCGTAATAAAGTCGTTTGGACTATAAATTTCTTCTTCTCTAAGTAAAATTCATTAAATTACAATACAATATATTTTTTTCTTTTTTACAATGTCTTCGCAATGGCTAGAAAACCCCTCGGTTCCTTGAAGACCCCATAAAGTTTATTACCTCAAAAGCTACAAGAGGTGTTACCTTATCTAAACGTCGTGAAGGACTATTCAAAAAAGATTTTGACCTATATTTCCACCGAAGTCTTCACACCTGGTGGTAACATTGTTACATAAAGGTACTTTGAATCTCCAAATCATCTGAATTAAAGTTAAATTTAGTATGATATCATAAATTCCTGACCATGTCTCTCAATCTTACACATAAATCATAAATATATAAATCTTAGTATAGATATAAAGTCGTTAATATATGATTTATTGGGTGATGATGGATTACTATGTTTTTTTATTGAAGAAGTTGGTTGAATTTTCCATAAACAAATTAAATAAACTTGATACTAAAGATTATGATTGTTTTGTATTGTACAACAAGTGTACTCAATTCATTCATTTAGTGCAGATTTACTATGATTCATGAACGGAATTAAATATGTTTGGGTGAGATTTTCATAGTCGGAGTCTTAAAACTCAAAATTAGCTTTCTCTTTTAACAAATTATTTATTATATTTCAGCTCTTCTTCTTCTTTTAAATTTATGATATTTAATATAAAAAAAATATTTTGATCCAAAATAATATCTCTCGTGATCCATTAACTAGGAGTTATATAAGATGTAAATGTTCATTATCAATCATATAAATTCACATTAGGCCTATAACTTTTTCATTACATAACATGTCCATGGTTTTGACACTTTAAACTAAAATAGCAAGTTTAGGCATTTGACAATTATTATTTAGCCTCATTAAATTATCATTTAAAGTCCCATATACTTCTTTATCCTATACCTAAACCCTAGTTGGTAATGACAGATCCTCACGATAATTATAAATTAAGGATGTGATAACTTTCATAATCGACAAACAACCCCCTCTGTCTACTAACTTATTTTGAGACTTGTCATTATTATATTTCATAATATCATATTTATGGACAAAACTTTTACTAAATTTATTGAAAAATTAAATATATATATATATATATATGTAATTCATATAAAATTATATTTTTGGTACATTGGGTATTATAAGAATAATAAATAAAATTCAAAAAATACTATCATTATTCTTGCATATATCAAAAAGTTCATAAACTATATTTTTTTATTATAAAATATAATATGTAGATCAAATGTTAATATTAAATGACATGATATTAAAAAAAGTTTCATGTATAGAATAGTCATATACCTGAAATGTCATGACTAACGATCCACCATGGAATGACAAACATTATTGCAAAGATGAAATTTGATTTTACATCCACTACATAATACCACATTATTGCAAAGATGAAATTTGATTAAACTGTAAAAATATATGTATATTAAGGTTCTTAACGGAAAATATTATATTAACAAAATATTGAGTTTCACTATCATTATGTCCAAATATGTTAAACATATAACAAGAAATGTAACCTATTTCACAATGGGAAAAAACAATTATAGGAAAGAGTGATTCATTAATAATATATAAAATACAATATTGTTTACTTGATATGTAAAATCACTATCACAAGATATATTAATTTTGTTTCACTAATGGAATAATATTTCATACAAAATCATATGAAGAAAAATTGCATTTCATAAAAAATTACATTACTTATTAATATATGTTATACATATTCATATCAAATCAATAAGAAAGAAACTAAAGAAAGGATTACATTTAGCAATTATTCGTGCTAGGAACCGTAGAATCCACTTTCTATGTGAACATTTTCTATTCTTTTTTCTATCTACTATGGATTGTCAATTTCACTACCCTTAAATGTATTTTATTAGGTTAAGGAGGGAGGCAAGCGTTATATAAAGACAAGGTAGGGTTTTCAATTTTTATTGGGTTTCAAAAAAGTAAATAGATTTTCAGTTTTTGTTTTGGTCTTCCTTGATTAAACTATTTAGAAAATTTGTAAAAGAAGGAATAATTAGTTTTTTAAACTCATTTGTTATCTCTGAACTGGCATATACATAATTTTCATTAATACATTTACTACACATACTCATATACCTAATTTTCACTAATACATTTATCACACATTCTATTCCAATATATATATATATATATATATATATATATATATATATATATATATATATATATATATATATATATATATATATATATATATATATATACATATATATATATATATATATATATATATATATATATATATATATATATATATATTAGTAAATTTATATTCGATTAATATAATAGTAAGACACGTCATAAATTATATATCCATTAAATTGTTGTATCTTTTGTCATTATTGTCCTAAAGGATATTTCTAGATATAAAACAATAAAAGAAAAAAATATTTTTAGCCACAAAATAAATTTATTACTCATATTGTAACCAACAATAATAATTATTTTAATTTTATATTCACGTGAGTATTGTTTTATTTAAAATATATAAATTCCTGAACAACATTCTTAGTATTAAACATGTATTTTTTATTATACTATAATCTCTGAAATATTACAAACTTAAACCAATCCTAGTATGTCCTTCTTTCTCGAATATATATTTCGACTTTTTATTTCTTTGTCAGGGTTGACTTCATACTAGTTTGCCACCCCATCATGTTTTTCACAATTCTACCCAAAATAGCTATCGCGTGGTTTGACATAACCATCAAGAATCCACCCCCACATAACATACTAATTCCTTCTTCGCTCTTCCATCAAATTCTTTATAGAACGGGGATAATTGTTGATCTTGCATCTAGCCATGATCTAAAACTATTCTCAAACACAACTGAAATCTTGTCCAACAAGCTCCCACTAACTCATCTTTCTCTTAACGAAATGTTGTTAACGCTAGTTGCGCATTTAATCTCATGTTTCTCGGATAATACCGATAAAAAATGATGGTTGCAATTGATCTCATGTAGTGATTTGATCTTGTGGTTGTTGATCAAACCACTCGTTTGTTGCATCTATGAGAAAAAAATAGGAACATCGCGATATACATTTGTTCGCATGTCACGCCTTGCGTATTATACGGATCACAAATCATTATGAACTTATGCACGACTCTAACTGCATCTTCACTAGCCCTTCCGCAAAAAATAATCGAAGACTCAGAATTGATTCAACATTCCCATTTCGAGGTTGAATCTAACAACTTGAATGTCAGAAGTGACGATACCTAGTGTAGGTAATCGAAATGGTTGTGGTTCAGGAGCCTGCATGAACCATGGATCTTATCCTAGTTAGACTTGAGCATTTTCGTCCTATTGAACTTTATCCTCTACTTGAATAGTGGGATCGTCTACAACATGAGACATCTCTTTTTCTAACATGCGTCTTTCTCTTTCTCTTTTCCTATAAGCTTTCAGTAATATGTTGGGACTCGAGCTCATGCACCAAGCGTAAAAGATCTAAAAAGGATAAAACACAAGACAAACATAAAATAGAAACAAACAAATAACTCTACTAGATAAAATAAACACAAAAACTTAATACTTCAATCCCCGGCAGTGGCGCCAAAAACTTGGTCGCTCTTAGAGTGTGATAAAAATCCACACAAAAGAAAAAGAGAAACTAACCGCAAGTGTACATATCGTTCCAAATAATAGATAAATAATAGGGGGTTTCCATCTTCATAGGGATTACGAGATTAGAATTAAATGTTTAGATAAAAAGTAGAACTAATTACAATTACAAATAAAAGTGGATATTTGTTTGATTTTTGATTTAATAACTACTAACACATGAATACTGAGTAAATTAAATTAAACAAGAAATAAGCTAAGAAGATTACTTAAATCTGAGAGATGTGCATGAGTCTTGCTAGGGAATCACCAAAGTTAACAATCTAAAGCTTTAGTTTAAGGGTAAAGTCGGTATTTAATATTAGCCAGAATTCTAGTATCTTTCTAAATCTCGTTAGGGTAGATAATAAGATATCGTACGGTATTAATGACCTCGTTAGTGACACTAAAGTTACTTACAGACGAATATGATTTTAACCCAATTGACTACGTGGCCGGTGAAGACTTTCAGGTTCAATAACACACACCACGCGTCTATATTCTACTTTTATATTTAGACCCCCTTCTGGATAACCGCACCACTAACAAATAGCCTAAACACTAAAAAAACATATCTAATTGGAAAAATTATCAATAGTAAATAATGACAATAATAGACTCAACATAAAATACTTCGACTTAATTTAAATTAAACAATCCCAATTTCGTAAACCATTACATTAGAAAACTAGGGTTCTTCCCAATGTGATTCTCAAGTACTAAATATTTTCCTCATAATTAAAAAAAAGATATTAAATTAGATAAAGACATAATTCTTAAATCACAAAGTAATCTAAAAAGAACCTAAATGGTGGAATGGTTGAGTTGTTGTTGAGAAAGTACAATCTTCTCCAGCTTCTGCTCCTTTGCTTCCAAGCATGTCCTTATTCAAATAAAAAATATAATGAAAAAGGGTACTCATTGATGAGGTCCAAGAATCCTTTTATAATGAATAAGATCGTATTTGGCCCATATGGGGTTAAGTAAGTACGATTAAGGGGCCTAAATCCGTTTTTAATTCATACGCACTACACTACACTACACTACTTCGGTTAAAATGATGTAAATTTTCCATCGTACGTCCAAAACCACGGATTCCACTTCTCAAATTTTGATAACACAATGGAATATTCTTTTAACTTGAACCACAAAGTCAGATCCTAACGTTTGGGCTCGGGAAGTGAAACAAGTGGCAACTTAACTTAGTCTAAAACTCATCCACCTTCACTAGAGGGATTTCTTATATTTTTTAACACTTTTTCTTGATCTTGAACTTGAATTGTCAATTATTCTCTTCGTCTTGGTGCCTCCTAGCGTCCATATACCTAATAACTTCACACTAAACAAACATATTAACGCACAAAAGCTCTAGAAGTAACAATGATCCAAAACAAAGGAAGAAAGTGTATTAAATAAAATTATAACAATAAATCAATCATCTAAGTCAAATTTCAACCTAAATTATGTCTCATAAGGAGATTTTTCTATCATAAAACGGGAGACATTAATCTTGGACACTCTTAAGACCAAATTTCATGATATGTTGACAGTACAAATCATGTTAAGTAATATATTGTTTGATCTTATTAATCTAAAGCCATAACGATATTGATTCATCCCTTAAACGATTCCATAAAGACAAATAATTTATATTAGGTAGTTACTTCGACTAATCAGTCATTCTTGGAAATGGAAATAAGTCATTCTAGCATTCTTTGTTAATATTTGTGAAATCAATACATATACTCTATTTTTTGTTTTCCAAGGACCCAACATGGGTTAGTAACCTTGTAGGATGGATAACTTTACATACGGTTTTTGATAGGAGGGGTCGTAAGAGTTATATTTTTTATAATCATATTTTTCTTGTCGAAAAAATTCTTCACTTTTGTTAGATCGGGTGAGCATTCATCTAGACATTCAATTTGTTAACCATGATAAAAGTGTGAGTCCCAACCATGTGTTTTGTATTTTACCTAAAAAGATCTTGATACTTGTCTTAGTTATGCTGATGCATCCTTTTTTTAGTGTTGATTTGTGCACTAACAAGATTAATATGGCTGGGACTCCCATTCTAGACTACTAAGAGCATCTAAATCTGGGGCTCTAAAACAGATATTTGATCTTTATCTTTAAATATAGGATCCAAAAACATTGTAAAAAATATAACCACATTAAGGGCTCTTGAGAGGGGTTTTAACAAAATCTCATCAAGAACCCTGGGTACTAAGACTTTATTCAGAGCCTTGATACTAGATATCATTGGGCTCATAGCATGCCACATGGTATTTAATGGTGTTGATTTATACTTTTTGGTGGTAAGTGGTATTTTTTTACCTATATTTTTATTTTGATAAATAGATCCCAAGTTTATAGTCTCGTATACGTAGAAAACTATTCACGCTGTACTTGGTCCCAAACCCCGTGATTTTAGCCTCCATATTTTAATATAAAGTGTATTATTAAAACCCAAGACGCGGATGCTCTAACAACATTTACATTGGTTCTGGCTTTACCAATCACCTATCATAAGGTACATCTATGGACATATTTTTGTGGCTTAATAACAAAAAATTTAAGACCCACATCCTTGCATCCATGAAACATGTAAGATAATATTTTTATCGTTTCCATTGATTTGTAATATGGTTTTTATCCACTCTTAGATCATGGATATATCAACCTTATTTTCCTTCGATGTGATTTAAAATATTCATACATAATCAGGTAGGGTATGTGTTGAGTGTAACATTTATATGTTTTATCCATAATCAGTAGAGTATTCTTTCAGATTTATATATTGTAATTATCAGTTATACTCTTTGTACAAGACTTCATGATTGGAAAAATGGGTTGTGATAAGTGGTATATTAGCTATACTTTGCTTTTGTTAATTAATTTCAAAGTTAAGGGAAACTCAACTTAATGGAAACCTACTATACTTTGTGGGTACCCAAGAGATAGCCTTGTATTTAGGTTTCTCTCCTACTCTTGCGTAATGTTTCTCTCATACTCTTGCTATTTTTTATTCAAAATAAAACTAATAAATTTTGGCTTGTAGTTTATATGTTTTTTGCTCAATTTTAGTGCAATTGGTAACACAACATATTTCAAGCATACATTATTGGATATAGCATAAAATTAGTCAAGGAACTATTTCACCCAACACAACTCACGGTAATTAAGATTGATTATAATATGCTATGTTGAATGTCGTAGCCATTATTACTAAGTGGAAATTCAGTACATAAAATCCAATGGTTATTGTAGGTCTTTAATGTGTTGAGGTAGAAAAATAATTTTTAAAATACCAATATTTGAATAAATATGGGTAATTATGACCGTAATAAAGTCGTTTGGACTATAAATTTCTTCTTCTCTAAGTAAAATTCATCAAATCAAAATACAATAATATTTTTTTCTTTTTCACAAAATCTCGCAATGTCTAGAAAACCCCTCAAGGCCGGCCTAAAGGACCCTATCAAATTTATTACCTCAAAAACTACAAAGGGTTTTACCTTATCTAAACGTCGCCAAGTTCTATTTTAGAAAGCATTCGAGTTATCAGTTTTGACCACCAGGCTCTTCTTTACTCGTTTGGTTACCTTACATCTTCTCACCTAGTGGGAAGCTTTACTCATTTGAATACTTTTTCAGTAGGCATTGTTATATCATGCTATTTTGAAACTTCAAATCATCTGAACTAAAGTTAAATTTGAATATAATATCCATGTCTCTAAATTTAGAAAAGTATCATACTTAAAAAAAATCATAATATATAAATCTTAGTATAAATATAAAGTCATTAATATATGAGTTATTGGGTTATGATGGATTACTATGTTTTTTGCATTGAAGGAATTGGTTGAATTTTTCAAAAAGACATTAAATAACTTGTTACAAAAGATAATGATGGTCTATATTGTACAAGAAATGTATTTAATTCATGCATTTAGAGGAGATTTATTATGATTCTTGAATAGAATTAAATGTAGAGATTTTAATAGTTGGAGATTTAAAACTGTGAATTAGCTTTCTTTTTTACAAATTATTTATTATATTTCATTTCTTCTTCATCTTTTAAATTTATGATATATAAATAAAAAAAATTAAACATTGATATAAAATAATATCTCTTGTGAACTATGAAATAGGAGTTATATAGGATGTATATGTTCATTATCAATCATAAAAATTTACATGTGGGCCTAGAACTTTCTCATTACATATTCATGTCTATGGTTTTGACTCTTTATACTAAAATAGAAAGTTTAAATATTTGATGGTTATCATTTAGCCTAACTAAATATCCATTTAAAGTCTCATATAGTTCTTTATCATATAGCTAAACCTTAGTTGGTAATGATGGTTCCTAACGAAAATTATAAATCAAAACAAGTTCCTCTTTTTACTAACTTATTGGGGTATCTAATCCCATTCTCTCTCCTAGCTTTCGTCTCTCAGTGTCAGTGTAGGCCCAGCAGAGTGCTTTCGACGTTGGTGTTCTTTCCAATCTCTATGCATTTCACCGCTCCACCGGATATTCCCTCTGCCCCTACAGTACTACACTCCTGTTTGGTAGTTTCCACCGCTGTCCTGTATTACCGCGGCTGCTGGCACAGAGTTTAACTACTTCTATTAAATTTATTTAAAAACTAAAAATATAAAAAATCATATAATATTATATATTTGGTAAATGGGAAATTATAAGAATAATAAATAAAACTTAAAGTTTCTATCATTATTCTTGCATATATCCAAAACATCATAAATTATATATTTTCTTATAAAATATAATCTCTAGATCAAATGCTAAAACTAAAATTAAAAATCTCATGTATAGAATAGTGATATACCTGAAATGTCATGACTAACGATCCACCACTTAATGTCATACATTATTGTAAAGATGAAATTTGACTTTACATTCACCACATAATCCCACACATTATTGCAAAGATGAAATTTGATTAAACTGTAAAAATATATGTATATAAGGTTATCAATAACAGCAAATAATATAATCCATAAAAAAATTAGTGTTGTATTAACAACATATTAAAAATTATCATTGTGTCCAAAGATGTTAAACATACTACAAGAAATGTAACCTATTTCAATATAGAAGAAAATAAATTATGGAAAAGAGTAACATATAAGTAATATATAAGTAATATAAAAATTTAATATTATTCACATGATATGTTAAATCATTATCACAAGATATATTAATTTGATTCACTAATGTTATATAATTTCACATAAAATTCTTTGTAGGAAAATTATATTTCATACAAAATAAGAATGTTTGTCATACATATTCGTATCAATTCAATAACAAACAAATCAAAGAAAGGTTTACCTTTGGCAATTATTCATTATTGGAACCATAGAATCCACTTTCTCTGTGAAATTTTTCTATTCCTTTTTATATCAACTATAGTTTGTCAAATTCACTACCCTTAAATGTATTTTATTAGGTTTAGGAGGACGGCGGGGCGTTATGTAAAGACAAATTAGGGTTTTCAATTATTATTGGGTTTTAAAAAGTTTAATTTTTTTAGATTTTATTCTAGTCTTCCCTGATTAAACTATTTTGAAATTTTCTAAGAAAGGAATAATAGTTTTTCAAATTAATTTATTATCTCTGTGGCATATACATAATTTTCACTAATGCATTTATTATTTTGGTAATAGCTATTATTTAAATAAAAAATATTACACATACTATTCCAATTTATAATTATATATTAGTAAATTTATAATCCACTAATATAATAGTAAGACACATCATAATTTATATATCCATTAACTTATTATATCTTTTGTCATTATTTTAATAAATAAACATTTCCATAAAAAGATCAATAAAAAAAAGATATTTATAGCCATAAAATAAATTTATTACTTGCATTGTAAACAAAATAGTGTTTATTTTAATTTTATATTCATGTTAATATTATTTTATTCTAAATTAATGAACAATATTCCTAGTATTAAACATGTATTCTTTATTATAATATAATCCCCAAAATATATAAACTTAAATAAATCCTAATATGTCCCTTTGCTCGAATATATATTTTGACTCTTTCTTTACTTTGTCAGGATTGACTTTATACTAGGATATTATTATATCTTTGGTTGTTCTTGACAAAATATATCCAATAGAGGAGGACACAATTGTCGGTAGCAGCTCGCGAGGATGACTCATCAATCCGTTAGTGTTTGCCTAAGAAGGCAACATTAAGGTGGGTCATAATGTAATTGTAAAACACGGTATTGATACGCATTTGTTAACACACCACAAAAGAATGATGTACCTGATAGAAATGGATATTTACAAAAATTAAAGGACGTATAATGCATGAAAATAATGTACTGCAAATTTTTTGGTATATTTCATTTACACTTGAGAAATAATATAATTTCAAATAACTATTAAACAAAACACATTTCCCAATAAACAAAAACCATTTACATACTAAACATCAAAAACTAACACATTACAAAAAGAACACGATGAAGAAAGAGAATTGGTATTGAGGGAAGATTTTCGAAGAAGAGACGATGATTTTGAGGGCTAGGAATTGCTACTTTACGTTGTCAAAGAACTGGACCTTATCCGAAATATAATACTTGGCGTGACCACCGTTCAAAACACAACTTATATGTTCAAAACGCAAGATAAGGGTCATGGACGCAACACCGACACCAGCCTCACGCTGGTTAAGATACATTTTCTTTCCTTTCTCATTTAGTTTAGATTATTTTAATATTTTGAGTCTTTTCGAGTCGTGGGGACACGACTCATTTTTGAGTTTGGGGTGGGGTTCGTTGCCTCATCCCAGTTTTTATGTGTTATATGTTTTATTTGCTTTCAATAAAATAATTTTCGGAGTTGCGTTTGACTGTAGAAGATTTTAAATGTCCCTTTAAGCATACTTTTGATGAATTAATGATAATAAGTAGTGGACTTTAGGGAATAATATAAAACGCACTTAGAATTGCATGCGAACATAGGTAATTGATAGGAAAAATTAATGAACAATGCAAATGAAGTAAGCTTGTACTTAAGGAATATGTTTGGTGTGTAGAACGTGAAATCCTAATTAGTAGAGAACCCACCTAGATATGAACTAAAAACGAACTATGTACTTAGGAAAATGATAGGGGCAGTTCTTTGATAGCCATTTGAAGCCTTTTAGCTTGTTATCCCTTATTATAATTTTATCCGTCTTAGCCCAATTTTGAGCCTTAAGCCTTTTCTTTTGTAGCCACGATATAAGCCCAGTATCCTTTAGATTATTAGGCATGACCAAATGACCCGCACTTGAATCACGATCCTGAGACTTGTCTCGAGCTTGAGTTTTGGGTGGAGGGTCCACATTTGGGAATTTGCATTGGGAAGGGATTATTATGTGTTTGTATTGAGGCACAAAAATAAAAGATGATATTATTATTTGTAACCCTTTGCCTGGATTTGAGAGAAAAAGAAAAGAAAAAAAATTATAAGAGACATGACCTTTCACATCAAAATGATGGTCATGGGTATCTTGTACAAAAAAAAAGAGAAAAGAAATGAAAAAGAAAATAAAAAGAAAGAAAGAATAAAATAAACCGGCAAAGTGGAATATTTTTGGAAATCATCTTAGTTTTCATTGGGTTGACATGGGGACGCAACATTAGTGCGTCAATTGGGTGAGTGAGAACATTTTTCAGCGTAAACTCAAGCTCGAGGACATTGTTGATGGTAAGTGAGGAGAGAGCCAAAAGCTCACTTCAAATTTACCAAATATACATCCACACCGTCCTTAAGTCATTATTAAAACCATAAAGACCTCGTGATTCCTAAGTGCATAGTGAATTTATGATTCTGTTGATAGGGAATGTACTGGGTGGAGCGTTCAAAGCGAGTTAGGATTAAGGACCACCCTATAGCCATCATACAGAGATGAGTACAAGTGTAACCTTCAAGCATTGCAACTTTAATTTTATGATTGAGATTATTTATGTTTGATATTGCATTTTAGATGTATGTATATATTAGTTTCTAGAGTTTACTATATGAGATTTATCTTAAGAATTGCTTTAGGTGTATTTGCTAGCTTCTATTTGTTCTTACGTTTACTTCTACCCCTTTGTTTTGTTTTGTTTTGTTTTGCTTTGTCGGGACGACAAAGGTTTGAGTTGGGGGTCTTAATGTCTCCCTAATTGTTCTTATTTTCGACCCTTGGGAGACATCATTTTTTATGTTTAATTGAATATTTTGATAGACTTTTGAGTTAAAAATGCAATAATCCGGAATTCCTATTTTATTTCAAGTATTTTTGATTTATTAAACTTTTGCGCGTAATCTTGTGTATTTTAGTGAAAAGTTTATAGGTTTTGAATATTAGCTAGGAAAGGAACCCGAGAAGAGAGTCAAAGATCGTGAAAAGGAGTCAAAGCTTGAAGATAAATCGCGAAAGAATTATATTTTGGAGCTGCAAATCTGGAAAACAGGCCAAAGATTGCTGATTTCGAGGCACTTACGAGTTTATTTAGCCGCTAACCTTTGAAGAGAATATGTTCGTTATCGAGTTACGGAAATTTAGAAAGTGATTTCAGGTCAATCGGAGTTATAACGAATCGGCTAGAGCTGTTTTAGTGAAGGTGGTGCAGCAGTTACGGGATTTTGGGCTTAGAAATAGGGCTTGGACATTTAATTAGTGTTTTATTCTTAGGTCCAAGCCCTAATCCGTTTTTCCACATATAAAAGGAGCTCTTGAATTCTATTTTACATACAATTCATTCTTTACAAATTAAAAACATCAGAGAGAAGCAACAGATGGAAGAAAGAAGAAGCTAGCTGGAGAGGGTCTATATCTCCGTTCTCAGCCATTCCAATTCCGGAAAATTAGGTTTTCTTTATCTTTAATTTTGTAAGACAATATGAATTTCATTACATTTAATTTAGTTTTCTTTTTAATTAGTATGAGCTGATTCCGTTTTAGTGCTTGAGAATGCTTTATGGGTGAATCCCAATTCTATTGAATTTCATGTCCTGAATTTGGGTTTCTGTTAAATTAAATTAAATTGGGTCTTTTACTCTTTTTGATAATTTGAGATTATTTACTGTTTTTAGAGACGAGAACTAAGAACAGGTATTAGTATCTAGGCTATTCCAATTAGTGGCGATTGGATCATCCTGACGGAGGGTTTAGGTACGGAATTAATTATTAAATCTAAAATAGAAGCTATTGATTCTGACGAACTTAGCTAATTTTAGGGCCAATGTGGTAAATTGCTTAATCATCTAATAGTGGTTCATATTTACCCTGACGGGACTAGTGACACTCTAGGATAGCCTTATAGTCCACCATGACGGGGTTATAAGGAATTTAGAATCCCGACCATTGTAATTGACCGATTTAACCTTAAACAGAATATGTTATGAAATAGAATTAGGAGGATCCCTTGCGTTCTCAAGTGCTACCTTCTCATATTTGCGTTTCACATTTATTTACTTGCGTCTTAGTCTTTAATTGCATTTTCCATTTAGTCTTTTATTACTTAGAAATAATAAAAACAAAAAATCAATCATTATATCTTTATTTGCTTTCCTAAGTGCAACCATTCATTATTCGATAAGCATTGTAGTTAACCAAACTGTCCCTGCGAACGGTCCTAGAATCACTTATTACTACTTGGGACAACCGTACACTTGCGGTTGTAGTTCGATTACTTTTGCATTTATTTTAGAACACACAAAGGACCACCAGGTACTCTATTTACCGGTCCATAACTCGTTGAAGGAAAACATTGTTAAACACTCCTTATCGGTAAACTTGTGTTTTCGATTTGTCAAACATCAAAAGAGAGAGATTGTTGGCCTAAAGTCCTCTTAATCTTGTTTTAATATTTTCCAAATCTAGTTTTAATATCCCCGTAAAAGTGCATTACATGTTACATGGTTTATACATTTCTCCAATTGTTTTTATCTTAATATATAAACCATTTCTAAACTTTCTTCTTAGAACCGGACCGGCTTACCGGTGGAAGAGAGTCGTTGCCCAACGGTCAAATGCCACGTTGATCCAACCATTGGACTAGGAGACAAACCATACCGGTATACCGGTCAGATCACCGGGTAGCCGGTCAGGAGGCAGAATGTGCCTATGAAAGGGATCTTTATCATTTGCTACAATTTACCTCTTACCAATTCAATTATAATCCTTCTTATACATACATTAGAGGTCTCAAGCAATCAAAGCTATTAATCCAAGTTTGATCAATCAACTTGTCTAATCTACTCAATTAAGGAGTCAACTCAAAAAGCTAAATTGTCCATCTACTCAAGAGGAGTTTCATGCTTAAAGTTCTATCTACTTATTAGAAGATTGTTAGCAAAGTTGTTTCACCCTTTAAACACTTACATTTATCCTTAAGTCTAGACTTTGTAATAGATAGATTAAGAGAGAATTTAAATATCGGGAGTATACTCGGTGTCCTTGTGTTGCAATAGTACAAGAGTTTTTCCTTCGTGGTATCGAAGTGGTTGTAAGGGTTATTGTGTTCTCGGCCCGGTTAAGAGAGACACGAAAGCTTAGTGAAAAGCTTGAAAACCCTAAGGAGGCTTCCTTAGGTAGTGGATGTAGGGATAACCGAACTACTATACATCGTTGTGTACTTTCTATCCCTTATATCTTTACTTATCATATTATACGTACACGTTTTACTTATATATCGAACCTCTAGTTTATCCATTGCATGACCCCGTAAGAATTTGATATATTAGTTGACTTAGAAGTTTTTGTAAAACTTATTATTATCCAAAAGATTTTTAATTAGGCATTAATCTTATTAGTAATCCTATTCACCCCCCCCCCCCCCTCTAAGACTTTCATCTTGTCCCAGGATCTAGTCTAGGTGTGGCATCTCAATAGGTGAAAACTCTATCGTTTCTCATAGACAGTATCAAACTGATAGTATAGATATTATTAGTATATTTTATTGTTAACCATAAAAACCAACTATCAATTTTTATTTATACAACCTTTCCTACTACGTTTACCCACTATCTTTACCTATTATTCTCATTTTTCTCAACTATTTGGACTACTTTTCCAGATCCATTGTTAGCATATGCTTCTTTTCCAACCCACTTTTGGTGAGATGACAACGTGTGACTATGGGATTCTTTTAGTTGGATTTATCCTTCCTTCCCAACCCACTTTTACTGAGGTGCCAACATGGGACTAATGGGAAACTTGTAGTTCGAGATTCTTGAGATAATGTACTATAATTTATCATGCTTTTTGTAACTTACAACTATATGTAATATATATAAAATTAATAAGAGTAAAATATTTACCTTTTAAAAAGTATGTAAATTTTAATGTATTGTTTAGATTTAATTTTTTAAAGAAAAAAAATAATAGGTATAAATTTTTTTTTCTTTGTTTAAATTCAATTTTTAATTAAAAATAATAATTCAATAGCTTACACAATCATTTATTTTCTTTTAAAATGACAATTATTTAATTTTTTGTATTTTAAAATCATTTCAAAAAAAATAATAATTACTTTTTAAAATGTCATAATAAATCTTATAATTTTATAATAATATTTTTACATAATACAAAAATGTATAAAAGTATTTTTATATTAGTACTACTTTTATTTTCTTTAATAAGGTAAATCTAAACAAATTAATTTTTAATCAATTATTTTTTTTATTATTAATCTATATTATGTTTCGGATTTTTTTTTCAACAGACCAGATTTATCCACATAAATGGTGGCCAGGATTAAATCTGGCTAAACATAAATGGTGGTCAAGATTTAATCTGGCTAAACACAAGTGGTGGCCAGAATTGATTCTGGCCTCACTTATTAATTTTTTTTAACACCTGGGTTCGATTCCTGTCAACGGAATTCATTTTTGCTTTAGTGATTTTAGACACGGGTTTTTTTCTATCAACGAAATTCATTTTTGCTTTAGTGTCTTTAGACACTGGTTTTTTTTTTAACCTGGATTCAATTTCTGTCAACGGAATTCATTTTTGCTTTAGTGTCTTCTAACACAGGTTTTACCTAATATTTTTGTAATCTAAACATAATTCTCTTTTCTAACCCTTTAATAGTTTTATATTCCTATCATTTCTTTTTCTTCAATAAACTAAATTCACATAAAACACAATGGTTTTCTCTCTAGTTTTTTCTCTCCACTCCCTACCAAAACTTTTTACATAAAACACTAATCTTTACAAATTTCCTACTACAAGCTTCAAATCTTTGCTTGGCATTGGTTTGGCAGATTGTTTTCCTCCTGTTTTCACTCTTTTCAGCCATCCTTCTTCATTCCCTTTCAAATTCTCCTTCAAATTTCCAGTGGCACCTTTAAAATAACCCCTTTCTTGTCTATTTTCCTTTAGCCTTTATTACAAATCATTGCATTTACTGCATCTACTGTTTTAACCTGCAAGATGAATGTTTATGCATTTAATCACCCAAATGCTACAAATGGAATCTCAATCTCCAAAGAAACTAATGAATACTACCAAGAAGCTACTCAACCGAAACTACTAGCTAAGCTTTTACACAAAGAAGCAGTTAACTTTGGATACATGAGAAATCTTCTCCAAAAAATAAGGGGAATGAAAGGTAAAATACTTTCAGAAAAAGTTGCTCACAATGAATGTATTCTAAAATTTGAATCTGAAGAAGATAAGCAACTTATCTGGAGTATGAGACCATGGACCATCATGGGGAAACACTTAGCTTTGAATGAGTTTTCTCCAAGTATTGAAAGAGTTTCTCATACCACTCTATGGCTTAGAGTCTATGGATTACCCACATCTGTCCTCAACATCAAAAGCATTAAAGAAATCTTCAAACAAGTGGGTAAAGTTCATGAAATACACCTTCCAGTTGAAAGAAGAATCACTGAACATTCATATACGCGTGTTAAAGTTGATTGGGATATCAACAAACCAATCTTCTTAGGATTTAACTTCTGGGAATCTGTCCAAATTTCAAGATGGATTAAGATCAGGTATGAAAATTTAGGTCAAATCTGTTATGACTGTGGCCACTTTGATCACGAGGAGAATAACTGTGAAGTACCTCTAAAAATCACACCAAGGCTTGGTGGATGGGTGAAGATCTCGACAAGACCACCATCAAACCCCATGGCTGGAAATCAAAGCAGGATTCAAGGGAGAAGGAAGGTGGGCCCTAGTGCGCAGTCCGAGGTAAGAGATGGGTCAAACCTGCCAAATCTGCATCAACAAAATCCTGCATTAGTCAGAGGTAAAGAAACAAATCCTGACAATAGTATCTTTACATTTAATGCTAACAAGGAATCAAATTGTCCTTTGGTTATTACACAACTTGATAACAAACTAGAAGGTAATGAGAGTCTACCTTTTAGTCCAATCCTAAACACACAAGACTTGTCTGATTTGTTAATCCCTGTGGATGAGTCAGCACCTTTTTTAACCACCGTGGATGTCTCCATTCAACCTCAACATAACCCTACCCCACCACCTCCAGCTACTAACCCATTAGATAGAACAATTCCTACCCCTTCATACTCGTATATACTAAAAGCACCAGCCCCACAAACTAAAATATTAACTCCAAACAGTCAACCCAAACCTTCAAACAAAAAAAACCTTAACCCCCACTCAAATTTCTGTTACACCTTTCAACAAAAACAGAAACTCTATTTCTGTTCCACCAACTATCACCAACAGAATTGAAAAAACCAACTCACCCCTTAACATTACCTCCACTCCAAACGAGAACCATTCCAAGCCAATCCCTCCACCATCTATTCTCATAGCTACACCAACTAATCCAACACCAACTAATCAAACACCAACTATACTCCCATCAACACCTTTTACTCCTACACCAACCAAAACACTATTTTTTAACTCACCAATATCCATAACTAATCCTACCATTCCACAGCCCCCTATTACTGAACCTATACCAACCGAACAACATAACCTGCAGACAATTTCAAACAGTCAAATTAGTACAGATGCTAATATTTTACCCAACAACTCAAATATCCAAATGATAAATCAAAATCATACAAACCTATTTCAATTTCATTCTATGAGTGATATGGCCATAAGTAGAATGGAGAATAGAATAAGAGAAAGAATGGATCAAGATAGTTGGAATTTTCAGAAAACCAACATTAAACGAACAAGAGCAGAGGATCAATTGTTTCTTTCAGAAAAAATGAGAGGTAAATCGATATGGGAGAAGCGTCGAAATTCCAAGAATAAGGCTAAGATATCAGAGGAAAGGGTTTCGAATAAAAAAGAGAAAATGAAAATCGAAGAAATTGAAAATTCTGGAAAGAAAAATTTCGAACAATACCATAAGAAGAAGATGATTTTACCTTTAATTGGAGATGTTTCAGTTGCTAAAAACATTGAATCGATGGGTGAGACTTCTGCTAATGCCGAAGAGAATATTTTAATTGAAGAAGATGTTGTTATTGAAGACGACGAAATGCTACGTGAAGATGGGAATTACAACGATGAGGAGCTTTCCGGAGTTGGGCTTGATCAAATCCACCAGAATAAATGATCCACATCGCCTGGAACTGCCAGGGAGTTGGCAATCCCCTGACGATCCAGGCTTTACGTGACCTCTGCGGAAAACATCGCCCGGAGGTATTATTTATGTCTGAAACAAAAAATTTATATGATAAGATTGTTGATATTGCTAATCTAGTGGATATGAAATTGATTACAACTGTAGAACCAAATGGGGCGAGAGGAGGTTTAGCCCTTTTGGGGAAGAAGGAACTAAATGTTAAAATTATTAAAACCACCGTGAATTATATACATATAAAAATTGAAGGTTACAATTTAACCCCTTTATTTTATACCTATGTTTATTTGGACCCCTATGATAATGAAAAAGAAATATCTCTAAATTTCTTAAATACTTTAAAAACCCATAATTTTCCTTGGACTTTAATAGGAGATTTTAATTGTATTAGATCTCTTAAAGAAAAATTAGGAGGAAATATATGTCATAAAAAATCCACCATAAATTTTAATAATTTTATTAACCTCCACAATTTGGAGGAAACACCCTCTTATGGGTGTAGATTTACATGGACTAATAAAAGAACAAATAAAAAGCTGATTAAAGCTATTTTAGACAGAGCTCTTCATAACACTGAATGGGATAAACTCTTCCCTAATGCTTGGGTGGCAATTATACCAGCTGTTGGTTCAGATCATTGCCCCTTGGTACTACATCATGATAAAATTGATAATAAAAATAAAAGAAGATTCTACTTTGAAAGTTTCTGGACTACAGAAACTGATTGTTTAAACATTGTTACAAAAGTCTGGAATGATTATAATTCTCTTAAGGGAAACCCTAATGTAGTCATTAATCATAAACTTAAAAAATGCAGTCTAGCATTAAGAGAATGGAATAGAAAGAAATTTGGGAACAATAAAATCCAAATAGAAAAGCTAATTAAAAAATTAGAAATAATTTCTAACAATAATAACCCTAATTTTAATTGGGATGAATATAATCTTATAACCAAGGAAATTGAAGAAGCTTGGAAAAGAGAAGAAATTTTCTGGAAAGATAGATCAAGGAATATATGGTTAAATAAAGGGGAGAAAAACACCAAATATTATCATGCTTGTACTAAAGAAAGGAGAAGTAGAAATAAAATTCTTAAAATCACTAATGAAAATGGTGAATGGATTGAAAATAAAAATGAAATTAATATAGAAATAGTCAATTATTTTAATAATATTTTCACAACTGCTGGAAAAAGAGACTATGCTAGCACTATTAATCTCATTACTAGTAAAATAGATAAAAAATCTGCAGATATGTTAAATAAGCATATATATGAAGAAGAAGTCAAAAGAGCAACTTGGGAACTAGGACCAAATAAGGCACCAGGTCCTGATGGTTATAATGGTATTTTCTATAGAACATACTGGGAAACTATTAAACTTGATCTTATGAGAGTCATAAACAATTTTTGGAATAATAAGGGAGATCTGTCTGATCTAAATCAAACACTTATTACTTTAATTCCAAAAATCAACAAACCTACTAATATTAAACATTACAGACCAATTAGTTGCTCTAATTTTATATATAAAATTATAGCAAGAATTTTGGTTAATAGACTACAACCTTTCATGCCCTCCCTTGTTGGAGAAAATCAAAGTGCATTCATTCCTAATAGAATGATTCAGGAAAATACAATGATTGCGCATGAATTAATAACCCATATTAAAAGAAGAAGAAAAAAATATATATGGTAGCTGTTAAAGCAGATATAAAAAAAGCTTATGAATATATAGAGTGGGATTTCCTACAAGATCTTCTAGTAAAAATAGGATTTAATAAAGATTGGATAAGGAAAATCATGATATGTATTACCTCAGTAACCTACTCAGTCTTAATAAATGGTGAGGTCCACCAAATACAAAAACCCACTAGGGAAATCAGACAGGGGGATCCTCTTTCACCCCTAATTTTCTGTCTAATATCACAAACTTTAAATGATCTCATTAGAGACAAAAAAGAAAATTACTTACTCAAAGGAATTAAAATTGGAAATTGTTGTCCAACTATCACACATCTACTTTTTGCTGATGATAGTCTTTTCTTCCTTAATGCTGATAATGTGGAAATACAATCCTTTAATGATGTCATGAACAAATATAAAAATGCATCTGGATTATGTCTTAACCTCAATAAATGTGGAGTAATCTTTAGTCCTAATACACCAATTCTCATACAAACTATATTGACCCAAAGATTAAATATGAAAAAAACTAATAACCTAGGTAATTACTTAGGAATGCCAACTGAATGGAGTAGGTCAAAATCAAAAGATCTTCAATTTTTAATTGGCAGAATACTAAAGAGACTTGAAAATTGGAAAACCCTCTTTCTATCAGAAGGAGGGAAGGAAATTTTAATAAAGGCAATAATTAGAAGCCTACCTAATTACTTTATGTCAAATTTTATTTTTCCAAAAAACATTATAAGTAAATTTCATTCTATTATTGCCCAATTTTGGTGGGGTGATAAAGGTAAAAAAGAATACATTGGGCTAACTGGGATGTACTCACTAGCTCAAAATTTGAAGGTGGATTAGGGTTTAGAGATCTACACCTGATCAATAAAGCTTTATTAGGGAAACAAGCTTGGAATCTAATAAATAAAACAGACTCTCTTCTGTATAGACTCCTTCAAGGAAAATATTTTAAAAATTGTAACTTTCTTGAAGCTAAACTTGGAAACTCACCTTCATGGGGATGGAGAAGTATACTCATAGGTAGAGATACGTTTAAATATAATATAAAATGGAAATTAGGTAATGGAAGAAGTATTAATATCTATAAACATAATTGGATATGTAATAATAAGCAAACTACCCAACCAAAAAATTCAAACCTACTTTGGGTTAGTCAACTAATTAAAAATGATAAATCATGGGATATTGATCTTTTAAACCATTTATACCTTAAGAACCTCAAAGAAAAAATAGAAAGAATGATAATACCTAAGGTACAATGTGAAGATCAAATTAGTATAGATTACTGTAAAAATGGCACTTATACAGTTAAGGACACTTATCATAAATTAAAAGAAGATGAAGTTAATATTCAAAAAAGTAAAAATATAAATAATCCTACATCCTCTATTACTAGGGATAAAAACATTTGGAAACTAATCTGGAAAATGGAAACACAAACAAAAATAAGAAACTTTATGTGGAGAGCAATTAGAAACCTCTTATCTACAGAAGAAAATCTCTTTAAAAGAAAATGTGCTAAAAATAATATTTGTAAGATTTGTGATAGTAACATTGAAACAGTAGAACATATGCTTTTCAAATGTCCTTGGGATAAAAGTGTATGGTTTACTAGCCCTTTGAATTTAAAAACTGATAATGATAACACTAACAGTCTAGAACTTTGGATTTCAAACCATTTACAAAACATTATTAAAAAATTTGATAATCATGATAGGATATTTGAACTTATATGTATTATAATGTGGCATATATGGAAAGATAGAATTAACTTTATCTATAATGGTAAAAAATGTGAGCCTTTGAATACAATAAAGAAAGCAACTAATAGTTGGAAAGAATATTATAAAATTTCAAACCCTAACGATTTAAACTTCTTAGATAAATTAAATGAAATTAATAACATTAACAGTATTGAAAAAATTGTTAATGAAAACACTAAACAAAACCACAAATTTAAAGATAAATGGAAAAAACCTCCTCCTAACAAATTTAAAATAAATTGTGATGCGGCTTTCTCCGATAAAGGAGCTGCAATTGCTTGTATTACTAGAAACTCTAATGGTGAATTTGTATCAGGTAAAAGTCAAAAAATTGAGGCAGATTCGGTGTTAGAGGCAGAGGCCACGGGAATTCTGAAAGCTACGGAGATGGCTTCAGACTTGCCTTTTGGGAGCGTGATTATTGAGAATGACTCAGCAACTATTATGAAGTCTTTTTCTTCCGGTTTTCCAGTCTTGAGTCATTCTATTAAGAATATTATTTGTAATATTTACTATTTTGCTGAATTATCATCTCCTTCTTTTTCTTTTGTATCTAGAAATAGAAACGGGACAGCTGACTGGATTGCCAAACAAGAGCTACTTAGCACTTTGTTTGGTAATTGGGATATTTGTATCCCTTCTTAGTTAGCTACTTTAATTTGTAATGAAGCCGAGCCTTCGGGAGTAGGCTAAACCTTGTAACCGTTTTTCTACTATCTATATTATTATGCATTTGAAAAAAAAAAAAAAAAAAAAGCCAAACCTTTATCTTCAAAACATCCAATTCAGTTAGCAATAGCCAATAGGTATTTAGTCTAACAAGTGGTCGCAAGGGTGAGACGGGCCCACACAACTTGAAAATTTTTTGAAAAAAAGTTTTATTACAGAAATCCCAATGTCTTATTTTTCAGTTAAAACTTACATAGATGAAACAAAAAGCTTAAACATGTATGAAAACCAGAAACAAATTAACGACAATAATAAACACACAACCAATACACATAAAAAACTAACGTTCCCCTCCTCCATAACCTGGAGTGAGAACTCACACATACAACACACATTACATTCAAGTCAAAAGAGTAAATTACAACAAGTATTTGCTCTCTCCTTTTATTCAACTCACACATACACACATCAAAGTAAAAACAAACACAATATTCCAATATTCAAATATTCCATAAGATTCATCAATCTCCCAACCATTGATGAACAAACAAACCACTTCTCCTTAAACTCTTAAAAATACTCATACATTCACCACACGATTCACCTTTACAACTTTCCGGCTCAGCACAATGAAGAAACATCTCATCAACACGACAAATCGCACCACTTTTAAACATTTCCCTTACAATATTCAGCTCTACTGCACGTGCATTCATTCTCAAAACCACAAAATCTCCATCTTTAACCGTCTCATTAAACCATTTCACGAAATCAAAATCCGTTTCATCTAATGGCGCACTTAAATACTCATCGGCACTAAAATCCAAATCAACACTATTTCCAGCAAGTCCCGGATGGTAAACAAACGTAGTACTCGGATTTTTCACATGCGATGAAAGTACCGAAATATCATGATCCACCATGAATAAATTAAAAGCTGGATGAGGAATCGGATGATAAATCTTCACTAGTTTTTGTATATTTATATTCGCGAAATCTCCAACTCCTACATTGATATAAATCAAACGCTCCCTCGATGAAATATTCATGTAATTAGGTAAATACAAAGCTTCTTTTTCTTCTTTTTCTTCTTTTTCGACCAATTCTTTTCTAGTTAACAAAGGTTCGATGTATTTTAAATACGGTTTACTGTTTTCTATCGAAGGACAATTATTTGGTAGTTTGAAATTGTCAAACGAAGCGACATTTCCGTAACGTTTCTTGAATATGACAAGACTATATGAGCCAATACCTGATATATGTACCACATCTGAATGTCTTAAGAATAAAGAAACTGGTGCAGCAGATCTAACCAAGGTGTTTATGTAAGAGTTTGTTGAACTAACAAGCATAGATCCGATTCCTCCTGGGATTAAAATACGTTCGATTTCATGAACAAGAAGAGCTGGTACAGAGACTTGATTTAGAGATTTAGAGAAGACTAAATCGAATGAATTGTCTGAATATCCAAGCTCATACACGAATCTTCTCTTTAAAAGAGAGAAAAACGGGTGTTTATCGATACCATAAGCGTTTGAAACACCTAATTCTCGTAATGCTAATACAGCTGAAGATGATCCTTCACCTACACAAAATGCTTTTGCGTTTTTTTCCAATAAATTCTTTTCTAGCATCTCTTTGAACACGCTCTTGCTCAAGTTTTTACTTACTTCACACTGGAGTTCATCCCCTCCGAATAGATTGAAGGAGAAATATGACATGGATTTTAGTAATCCAGTGAAGTTCATATACGTGTTCAAGCTTGCGCATTCATTTGTATTTGACATTAATGGCTCGATTGATCTTGCCTCGTGGGCTATGTTTATATATGAAACAACAATCATAGCCAAAGTAAACATGAATGCTTTGAGAAGCAAACGTTTCATCAAGGATCCACGGATCATTTGCCATTTTATGGCCTTCAGATCCATTTTTTTTACCAGATTTTGAAGACCCTTTTTTCGATTCAAGATCTAATAGCACTTACCAGCAACTGATTTAAGTTAAACAATTGATTTTTTTATCCAATTGAAATGGAAAATTGAGGAGAAACTACTTAAAAGATATAACAATTAACGAGTGCAAAACCTGGAAGATGTGTGATTTCCACCCAATAGTAATACTATAGACATTTGACAACCAAAGAAGACCCTTCTTGGAACCATTTTAGCCATTAATTTAAACCCTTTTTGACGATAATCCATAATCTTCTTCAATAACAAAACCCTTTTCTTACATGATTGAATACAAATAAGAATGTGTGGTGTGTGTGTTTGTGAAGGTGTTTTGGGGATGGAACAGTGTGTGAATTGTATGTATGGATCTGAGGTTGAAAGTAGGAGATGGAAAGTGAAGTGGTGAAGGAGAAGTGTGAAGTTGGTTGAGTTTAATGTAATGAGATTATAAAAAGGAAGCTTCATGATACACATGCACTGTATCCTTTACACACACTGTAACTCTCGTGATGAGGTGTCAAAGCGTAGTTTAGTTGGCACTTTTGATACGCACCAGAATCTCTGACAAGAGATAAGAAAAATAAATACACCCTTATTTTTTTTATTTTTTTTTTATTGTCAATAAACAAGTACACCCCGATTTATATTAATCGTGTCGGTGGATTTGGATTTATTTTCTCCTAAAATCAGAAAATGGTTGAGTATAGAACTCTAAACATAGTACACCTCAAAAATGAACCATCTATTTTTATAATTTTTTTTTTGGACACGCATCTATTTTATAAATAAATCGAATATATTTTAGAAAAGAATAATTTCCATTTTTTTACAATTCTTTAAATTCCATTCTTAATACAAAAAAAGAAAGAAAAAATCATTCATATTATATATAATATTATTGATGAATGTCTTAAATATTAATACGCTTACAAATCTTTTTATATCTTCTAACTCAATTATTGTATTAAATGTTTTTTTGTCAATTATTGTTGTATCAAATGAAAGGTTATGTATTACCTATAAACATATGACCCTTCTATCGTTATATTATACAAAAGATGAATGAAAAAAATAAGATTATATTTTATTCTTGTTTTTTTTTTATCTCAGATTATAACACATTATCAGTACGATATTTTATCTATTAAAATTAAATGATTTTTATATTATAATCTAGTTGGAGATTGAGAGAACAAAGAAATAAGATTCTTCCGTGTTGTTCGAATACTAAATATTTCGATAGAGATAGCAGATGAGGCTAAATAGCAGGAGTTCAGTTCACATAAAATTTTATACTTCTGATCTCTATTTTTTTAATTTGTCTAAGCCTCCTAATTTTCTATCATCCTATAATTTTATGTTTGATTTGACATTTAAATTTGGTTTTATTTGGAAGGTTTGAGTATTATATTTGCAGGTTAAAAGGTGCAAATTACGGCGTTGCATATTGTGTATATATTGATAATGAGTTTGATATCATCTTGCATGGTTGTGATTATGTAATCACTTCCAAGAGATTTATTCTAGAGAACTTAATGTAATGGTTTAAAAGGGTTGTTGGGATTTCCATAGTGGTTTTATTTATGGATTTAGTAAATTGATCTTACTATTCATGACAACCCACGCTGACCATCAAATAAAAAAAGAGATAAATCCTCAAAGAGTCCTAGAACCCAACTTCCCACCCCCATCAGGTCCAACCCATGATTTACACCCATGAGAGTCCAGCGATTTTTGTCATATACCATCGTTACCCCCCAACAAAATAATACAATATCAATCCTCCCCTTGATTTACGCATGTAAACAATTCATTTAAACTAGGAGATATATCAAATTCCTACAATCATGCAATTGGTTATAGTTTTGTTAGACATTTTTAACAACAATATTCTAGCAAATACTAGCACCGGCATCACATTCATCCTCACCGGAATCCTTAAACTACCACCCCTCCCCGCTCTCCTGCACAAAAAAACCGCCGCCACAGGAGGACATTCTCCGCCATCATCAAATCGGCTGACCCAATAACCCATTCGAACACAGGAAGCACAAGACCAGCCCGTTAATCGACCTCTTATTTGTTTCTTCTCCAAGCGACAGGTCAACAAAAGCATATCGAAAGACAGGTTTTCCGGCCTCTGTGCCTTGTTGCGGTCTACAGGTACAAGAGCAGATCGGAGGACAACTACTTTTGTTCGATTCATCTCCGAGCATGTCCTCAATTGCAAAACTCTTCTTCGCGCCAACCAAGGGCTGGCTGGTTCGTCAAACGGGCGATCTACTGTTGCAGACACTCCTTTGGTTATTGTAGCATATAATGGAAACATAATGATGAATGGCCGTCGGTGTGATGCAGATGCACATCATCGATTTTGACAGAGAACCCATCAAAACAAAGCTAATAACCCACTAGTATCTGAGTCTGAAAACATGTAACCAACCACATCTACCTGTTATAAAAACATACCAATCAATATGCTCGTGCACACCATCAAAAATCAAACTTTGTAGCATTCCATGTACCACCATCTTTAACTGACAACCTATTCAAGAAACAAACATTACCCATCGAGTTTGGTGGACAGCCCACCATCGTCCATTTGAACAAAAGTTTCAAGTTTTTCTTCAGTTGCTGCATTTGAATTTTTATTAGTTACTGATTTTAATTTTTCTGGGATATTGATTTATTTGATTGCATGATTTTAGCGATTTTTGTTTGTTTTAATTTTCAACTGATTGCATGATTTTAGCGTTTTTATTTTGGTAACAAGTTTCCAATTAATGGGTAATTAGGGGCAAGTCTGTCATTTGCGGTGGGCTGGACCTGATGGGCAATCACTGATTACTTGTGGATTTTATAAGGAAATCACCCATAAAAAAATGGACGGGTTTTCCACTTGAAAAAAAAAAACTTCTTTGAATTAAAGGTAAAAGTGTAGGTTTATATAATTTTTATTTTATGTGTGTAATAATATAAATTATAAAATATATGTCTGAAAAATAAAAATAATAATATAATAATATATGCCAGAAGCATAAAATAAAATAATTTCAGGGTTTGAAATCTATAGGCGCAAAACCTAGAAAATAAAATATATGCCCGAAGCATAAAAATAATTATTCAAAATCTAACGCAAAAGGCCTTAAGCATAATATTAATTATTTTTGCCACTTGCGAGATTCGAACCCATCTCAAATCTAAAGAAAACAACATACTTTACCAATTGAGTTGCAATATAATTTTTATATCTAAAATATTTATATGTACATATACTTATGCCTGAAGTATAAATTAATTATTTTCAACACTTGTGAGATTCGAACCTGTCTCGAATCAAAATAGAACAACATATTTTACCAGAAAAAAAGGATGAATTCTTAATTTAAAATTAAGATTCACATTCTACTGTATTATTTCCGTTCCTCGAAGTGAATGCAATTGCATAACCTGAAGTGAATGCAACCAGTTTTATATCTATGTAAATTGACTGGGTGTTGGCAATAAGCGAGTGGTTTAAACATTGTATTGCCTCTCTACAACCATTTCCGGAAGTAAATGAATATGTATTTCGCAAAGAAAATACAATTTTTTCAATATATAAAATAAGGGAGCAAAATTTATTTTTACCATGAAAAAAACAGGAGCTACGCTGGTAATTTTTTAGAATAATCAAGTTTTATTTAATTCATTAGTAATTATAAGATAATATATTAATAATATTTTATAACTAGATTTGGTATTGTAATGTCATAATTTATATTATTTTAATTAAATTATATTCCCTTAAGTGAATAAACAGTTTTTAATTTATATAAAAATCCTTTCCTGAAATGAAACTATATTCTTTGAAGAAAATGAAACAGTTCATATGCTTAGAACTGAAATTCTGGTGACCTGGACTCCAAAATAGGCTATGACCGTGGAAGAATAACTTGTGGTCTCATAGTAGTCTGAATACTACTAGGAAAGATAACCATAACCACTAGAAGTGGAAAAATATTGGTGAAAGCACTAAAAAGACAGAAAAATTTGTCACAAAGAAAAAAATATTTGTTTATCTCTATTAAGTAGATATGGAATCAAAGAAAAAGATATTTATGACTTATTTGATGCAGAAGTAAAAATCTTGAAAGCCTGATCAGAAATGGGAGCGTAAATAATGTAATGAATATAATTTTTGAAGTTTAACTATGAGAAAAATTTGTACAATTCAATTATGTATATGTACTAGAAATGTGTATATCATTCTAGATGGCATGTATAACTAGTAGTCCACGTGCAATATCTTCCATAAAATATGTGCTTTGCATTTGTTTATCCATTAAAATTTTATGGTATAAATTTCAAAATGGATAAAGTATTACGGATGAATACGTGTTGGAGAATTTAGTCTCAAACTTTTTAAGCCACGATTATATTCTTGGAGTAATAATATCGTGGGTAAAGGTTTTTCCAAAATATTATGGACTAGAATTAAATTTTCTTGTAAGTGAGAAAAATAATGGTATGTTGATTTAAAATCACGATTCACGTTCAACTGGTTAAGTTTCATTTTCCTGAAGTGAATATAACGACTTTTTAATATCTGTAAAAATAAATTTGATGGTCACAAAAATTGAATGAATTAAATATTACATTTCCTGACTAAAATTATTCCCAGAAATGAATAAAATTGTATTTTCTAAAGAAAATAAAATATCTTCCAATTTATTTGGAATTGACGTCGTGATAATCCAAACTTTAGTCGAGATTGAGGTTATTAAAGAATCAACTCTTAATTCACTAGTAGTATGAGTATTAAACAAAATAATTTTCTTACCACCAGAAGTGGAATAATAAGAAATTTCATAAAAGGGAAAATCACGAAAATAAAAACAAGTCATCACGAAATTTAACGATAGATACTATATTGGTCGCATACATGATGTATTTATGTTTTAAGTAAATCTCAGATAAAGTTACTAAAGTTAAGGATATTCGCCGAAATGAATGTTTTGTATAAACCATATATCAGTAACAATATGTATCTTTTCATTATTTCTTGAAAGTCACACCAGAAGTGTGTATTAGAAAAGTTTTCAGCTATTTCTTTGTGGTTGTATTATATACATATTCAAGGAGTTGAGACGTACAATGTACAAAAGCAATGATTTCAAGATCAAAAGAATTTTGTATTCATGAAATGATCGATTTGGTCCCCTAGTGACAATGATACAAATTTGAATACTAGAGAACTGACTTGGTCTCTACTTAAAAGAACCAGGAAATTCATGTACTAACTGACTGCCCTTATGTTGCATGTTCTCTAGTAAGATTATTGTAAGACTATCCCAACCGGAAGCTTGGAGTTTATTGAGTTCAATTCTCTTTTTATTATTCAATATCTTAAACCCTTAATAGGTGATATATTTAAAATATGTTTTGTAGAGTATTATTTTAATGAGATGATTTATCTCTTATAAGGGAGAGAAAAACCGCAACCTAGAGTATTGCGTGTCATATCATGGTGTACAAATTATTATCTCATCTCTATCCACTAACTAAAGAATCAAAACTTGATGTTTAAGAGAGGAGTCATTTGCGAAGTGTTATAAATAATATACCAAATGCATTCATATTACAAATGAAATATTGTACAATCCCATAAATATATTGTTAATGCTCAAGTATAGATGATTGTCCTAGAAGGACATATAAAAAAATGTCAACTAATGCAATCAACCAACACTTGAAGTGTGGCGAGCATAGAATAATACTAACCAGCACATGAAGTATGGAGAATGTATAATATCTCTAACCAACGCATGAAGCGTGGTAAACATATAATGTATATAACCAACACATGAAGCGTAGTGGATTTGTAATCAGTCTAACCAACACATGAAGCGCGTAAAACTTGTAATTCATCTAACCAACGCATGAAGCGTTGTAGACCTGTAATGCATATAATCAACGTATGAAGTATGGTTGACCTGTCGATTTAATATACCGTTCCTTGAAGAAGAAAATATCCTGAGTATATGATGAAATAGTAAAAACTATGGAATATGCACATCCACGTAATACGATAGAAAATTAATGAGCCAGCTAATGTTGGCACATGCATTACTCTTAAAAGGAAGTAGTAGTCCCCAAAGAGACCAAGGTACTGTACCTGAATATAGGATAGTCATAAAAATTATTTATCTAGCAAAAATATATAAAAAGGTTTATGGAATTGATATTTATTTTTTTCACTATGGCTGAAAATGAATAAAGAAGATCCTAAATCACAAAGTGGCAAAAATTGTCAACAAATAAATAAATGGACATACAATAATTTAATTCTATGACCCAAATTGTATCACAAAGGTTCATGAAAAAACCTATAATTAATAATGGGAAAATTTCCTCATGTATTGGATACAATGACATTAAGGTTATACCTTTTGGAAACTATTAAAAAGTTTACTATGATAAGTAAATATCCAAGATAAATGACATTAATATTGGATTGATATTAATGTTCTTGATGAACACATGTGACTGAAGCATGATAGGTGCCCGAAACACTTAGAGCGTATAAAATATTAGATTCCCGGAGAACGAGAAGTGTCTGGAGCATAAAAGGTTCCTAAAGAACAGAAAGTGCATGAAGCACAAGAGAAAAGATTTTAATTATATAACCAGGAAGCTATGTTGTAGATCTCGGTTTTGCTGCATAGGCGGTCGACCAGGGCCTAGCGCCTAGGCGGGATTACACGGGGTCTAGGCGGAATTATACGGTTTTGAATCTCGCTGTGTAATTTTGTATATTTAGTAATATATATGTAGTAGTGATAGAAATTTTAACTATTTAATTCAAAAAATTCACCTAACAACACTATAGTAAATATAAAAATACTAAAAATTGAGTTATAATATCAATTAAAGAATTCTCGAGAATTAGAAAAATAACAAGAAGGCCTATACGAGCATGTTTTGCCATCAATCGGCGCCTAGGCGGCCATCATTTTCCATCAATCGGCGCCTAGACGGGCTAGACGCCTATTCCACGATTAATAAGGAACTAAACAAACACGTCTAGAATTTTAACTAGGCGTAAACGGCTAAGGGGAGAGTTGACGCCTAGGCGCGCCTAGGCGGGGAGATCTACATCATAGCAGGAAGCAGGTAGCAAGGATTACTTCCTGAAAAGTATGATATAATCTTATGATAATTTTCTTTTATCCCGAAGATTCAAGAAATAGAGAATGATTATGACCTCCTCACAAATCATGTATATATTATTATCCTCAAACGAAAAACTGAAGATTAATTCGTGAGATATTGAAATATATTTCACCAAAGGATTTCTACAGTAATTTCAAGGATGTATCTAACAAATTTTTCCAGTCAAGAATCCAACAGATTCATCAGCTAAAGCTATAGTGTGTACTAATGTTGAATGGTATGCTCAAAAGTATATTATGTGATTTTGATATAAATGTTGTAAGAATGTGTGTTACAATAAGTGGGAGACGATATTAGTGCGATGTTCCTTCACTAAGGTTTTCTCCCACAAGGTTTTTTCTTAGTAAGATTTTAACAAGTCATGCCAAATATCTACTATCATAAAGAAAACAATATAGTCTTCTAATATGTTGTTTATTGACATGGCACGAATATGATTAAATGAGAATCCAACAGATTTCGTCACTAAATCTTTACCAACAACACTATTCTAGCTGCAAGCCCACAAGTAATGAAAGAATTATCAGAATTACTTGATGTCGCAATGAGGAAGAATATATCGACACTCTGCACACCTTTTTATTCACCATGGTTTTTCCTGAAAGGTTTTAACGAGTTAAATTGAATATGTGTCATACCTCCAAGGAATGATGTACTCTTTTTCCCTTTATCAAATTTTGTCCTGATGGGTTTTTCTTGATAAGTTTTTAATGAGGCATATCCTCCTGTGAATATTCAAGGGGAAGTTCTATACAATATTTATTTAAGTGGATATTTCAACATATCCGAGAGTAGTGAGGTTTATCTTCAATAAGAAATATACTGACGGTAGTGTATGAATATATTGTTTCTTCTATCACACAAATTCAAAATAGCTACAAAATAAGCGACAAAAATGAAACATATATTATCTACAGAAGAATGAAGATTTTGACATTCATCAAGTACAATTATGTAACGATCTTTCTGATTTGGTCACCATAGTATTGTCAACCACAAAATTTAAGAAGTTGATCCATAATACTGGAATGCGACAACTCAGATATCTCTTGCCAGGATCAGGGGGCACGTGAAAAAGAAAATGTACTCTTCTCTCTTCGTTCAAGTTTTATTCCATTGAATTTTCTTAACAAGGTTTTAACGAGGCAGCGTTACATGATGATTCTAGTGGATGTACTCTTTTTTCTTCGACCAAATTTTTATCCCATAGGATTTTTCTTGGCAAGGTTGTAACGAGACATGATTATAATAGACGGATATCTAAGGAGGGGTATTACAATAATGGAACATTATTGATGGATGTCCTAAATATTGATAGGTTACAAACCTTTTCATATCATATACCTTATAAACAATTATTGTATCAAATGAAGGGTCATTTATTACCTATACATATATGACCCTTCTATCATCATAATATTGTACAAAAGAAGAATAAAAGAAATAAGATTATGTTTTATTCTTGTTTTCTTGTCTCAATTTATAACAATTCATACTTATTCATAGTTCAAATGATTAATTTTTAATTAAACACTTTACTATATTTATCTTCCACTATTATATTCAATGTCATTTTCATTTTATTTTATTTTATTATGTAACATTTATAATATATTATTTTTTTATTATTTTTATTTTAATTATAAAATACGGCTACCGTTACTAATCACCAACACCTTATTATGCATTTACCACCGACTATCACCACTACCTCATACATTTTTCACTGACCACCACCACCACCTCATGCATACACCACCACCACAACCATATGCATCCACCACCACCATTATCACCACCACCACCTCATATCCGACACCACCACCATCACCTTATGCATCCACCACCACCACCTCATGCAACCACCACCACCACCACCTCATGCATCCACCACTACCACCACCACGACCACCACATCAGGCACCCACCACCACCACATCATACACCCACCACCACCACAACCACAACCACATGTATCCACCACCACCACCATCTCCATTATTCTTTACAACCATCATAATTTTTACCTAACCACCACTAATTAACACGCTCGCGTCTGTGAAATATTTTCAAAAAAAAAATTATAACTAATTCTAAAAAAAATATAAAAAATAAAAAATTTACATTTTTGGACGAGATAAATTAATATATACGTCTATTAATTTTTTTGATTTTATTTAAATTTTTGAATTTTTTAATTTCGATATTCTGTTTTATCTGTTGTTATAACACACAAAAATAGATTGTCAATTCACCGACACGCGCGTGTCCGTGAATTTTTTTTAATTTTTTTACAATTAATTCCAAAAAAATCAGAAAAATAAAAAAGTTACATTTTTTGTTTGGTAAAGTTCATATCTACATCAACGATTTTTTTTTATTTTTTTTATATTTAAATTTCGATATTCACTTTTATGTGTTTCTACTGTACACAAAAATATATTTATGTATTCCTGTAATACACAAGATCATAAAATCAATTCAAAGCATTCCCTTCTTTAACAAAATCATTTTTCTCTCTCTTTATTAATCGTGTATACCTTATTTTTACTTGTTTTAACTATCTTGATGTATTAACTTTTTGTCCAACACTTTTAAGTAATTTTATGTGTTGATGTAATATACAAAACAGTCATTTGTGTATTATACTAACACACAAATTCATGTTTTCTCTTTTAGTCAAACCCCTTATTGTTTGTGATTTTGTGTATCACATGAACACACATATTGACTATTTTGTGTAATGATGTAATATACAAAAAATAAAAGAGAATGTGTATATATTGGATTATATGTTTTTTTTGTATTCATGTAACACACTAAATGACACATCATGTTAGTTTTTTTCTTTAATCTGTGATTTTATGTGTTACAAGTATATACAAAATTAGTTTTGTGAAGTACTGTAACACACAAAATGACAAGCCACATCACACTAGTCTTTTATCTCATTCTCTGTGATTTTGTATGTTACAAAAAATACACAAAACTCAAATTTATGTGTACCAGTTATGTGTATTCCTGGAACACATAAAATATCAGACATTATCATATTAGTCATTTTTCTCCTTTTAGTATTTAGGTTTTAGTGTTTTTTAGGGTTTATGGTTTTAGTGGTTAGGTTTAACAAGATTAGTGTTTTTAGGGTTTATGATTTAGGGTTTTAGGGTTTGGTTTTATTAAGTTTAGGGTTTATGTATTTAAGGTTTAGTAACTACGATTTATGGTTTGCCAATTTTTTACGTTTATAAAAACAATTTCAGTTTATTCTTGTTACTTTATTACCATCATCAGGGTTAGGGTTTAGGGTTTTTAGGTTTAGGGTTAGCATGTAGGGTTTTAGTAATACACAAATATCAGTTTTGTGTAGCACTGAAACACATAAAATGATAGACCCCATCAAGTTAGTCCTTTTTCTCATTATCTGCGATTTCATCTGTTTTAGGAACACATAAAACTCGGTTTTTTGTATTCCCGGAACAAATAAAATCACGGATCTCATCATATTAGTCTTTTTTCTTATTTTAGGATTTAGGCTCTAGGTTTTTCAGGTTAAGGGTAATTGGTTTTTTTATTTAAGGATTAGGGTTTAGGATTTAGGGTTTTAGGTTTTGGGTTTAATGTTTTTAATTTAGGGTTTCATATTTAGGATTTCATAATTTGGGTTAGTGTTTTTAGGTTTAGGGTCAGGGTTTAGGGGCTAAGGTTTAATGTTTTTTGGTTTAGAGTTTATTAATTTTAGGGTTAAGGTTTTAGGGTTTTTAGTTTTGAAATTTTATGGTTTTTACTTTTTAGTGTTTACGGTCTCCGACGCTAAGGTAATAGACACTGATTTTTTTATATGTATTACATCATTATACAAAACGATCGGTTTGTGTGTTAATGTGATACACAAAATCACATACTGAAAAAGGCATGACTAAAAGGTAATACATGATTTTGTGTGTTGTAGATCCCTATCTCATCCAAATTCTTGGTTAATCTTGCATGGCATCGAAAACAATCCACTTTCAAATTCTGGTTGGCAACTCTTTCACTTTCTAAAAATGGTTTCTTTCTCCCTTTACTCTTGGTTTTCTTTTTGATATTCTTTCCTCAACTTCTTATCCATGTTTTGGCATTTTATATCATCCATGTACCCAAAAGCTTCATTAACAAACAAATCACACGCAAAAGTGGTGGGTCCTGGGGTGTGATAAAATTAAGCAATAAATAAAAGATACACAGACCGCAAGTGTACGTGTCGTCAAAGTAATAATCCGATAATCGGGTTTTGTTCTCATGGAAGGATAGTTATAAAGCTGGTGTTTATCAGATAAGTAGAAGTAATTGCTAAAACAGAAAAAAAAGATAAAGATATATTTGTTTTGGTTTTGAATTAATCCTAAAGATGCAATAAAATAAATTACCGAATGAAAAGATTAACAGGAAGGAAATACTGAAAGTAAATAAGTGTGGACGCGAAGATGAGAGATGTACTTGAGTCTCGCAAGGGATCCACATAAGTTCGTATAACTAATATTTCCGTTTAAGGGCTAAGTCGGTATTTGTATACTAGTCGGGACTCTAATATCTCATAGCCCGTTGTCGGTTGGACCTAAGAGCTATCCCACGTTAAGATAAACCCCTCTTAGGTAGTCTATTTACTTACAGATTCGAAGTTATTACCTCTTTGGCTATGTGATCAGTTAAGCATGTCGGTCAATAACGGACATCACACGGATATTACCAACGTCTGTAATCAAACCCCATGTTGGATGATCACTTTGCCACTAAAGTGAATAGCCAAATTACTAAAACCTATTCGTAATTGGCCCGAAAAGAAATAGTAAACAAGCGTAAAATAATTTCCAGTAAAATATACCCAACTTAAATTAAATAATAAAATCCCAAATTCGAAAAACAGAAATTAAATAAACTAGGGTTTAACCCATAAATACGATTCTCAAGTACTAAGAAATTTAGATCATATTCAAACTAAAAACTGGAAATAAAGGAAAAGAAGTCATTATCCTAAGTTACAGAAATAAAATAAATGGCCTAATTATGGCGTTGGATCGAACTATTGTTGGAAGAATAAGAATCCTCCATCTCTAGCTCTTTCTTCTGCCTTTTGCTCTTACTTTGACTTAAAAAAAATATTACAGCATTTGTAAAAATGAGTTATAAAAGCTTATTTATAATTAATAAATCGATGGGCTTTTTATTTAATAATAATTCATTTAACTGAGAAAAGCCTAAGTCGAATTTAGCAAATCCTGAAACTGATGTACACCCCTTAGTAAAACAGCCGTAACATTTGCGTCTCACGTCCAAATCACCTAATTTCAGTCCTCAATTCTTGCTAACTCAGAGGCGCAACTTTCTCTTTCAGATCTCGAGGATTGAATAAGTGCATATGTGGCTCGAAATCAGCAATTAGTAACAGATATCCAGATTTTCATCTCCTTTAGTCAACTCTTCGGGTGATTCTTTCTACTTTTGACCTCTCCGCTTGATCTAAGATTTTAACCTTCACTTCTCCTCCTCATATTGTTGCTCCATGGAATCCATGTACCTAAGAACTTTATACTAAAAAAACAAATTAACATACAAAAGCTCTAAAATTGCAAAATACATAACTTTAAGGGGAGAAAGTGCAATATATTAAAATAAGCATAAAATAAGTCTAATATTCACCTAAAATGATGTCTCCTAAGTTCATATATTTATAACAAAACGGTAGACATCAAATAGCTCTAAAAGTAACTAATCTACAAAACCAGGTAAGAAATGGGAATATCAAATAATATGGAAAAATTCCTCAACTGAGAACAAAAGAAACATAAAAATGTCTCACAATAGGATTTATTTATCACAAAAATGGATACATCACCGAGGATAGAAATTAAGATCTATTAGGGAAGTTGGGGTGGAAAATTATTTCCAAGGACTTGATTATTAGACTCAAGCTATGCGTAAAAAGTATTTCACAAAGACACCGGTCTTATATGAGTCAATAACAAACACTCACAATTTTTAGGGTCATTGTGGAAGGTATTGTCGTGGTTAGAAGGTGATCTTAATGGGTCGTACAAAAAAATTGATAGGTTTTATTTTGGATAGACGTTAAGGTGGGTAATTTTCCGCTTATCGAAGTAGTTTTACAAAAAAATGGTGGAAAGTCTTAAAGAAGTGGCACATTGTTTGAGCGAAGATGTGCCTTGGTGATGTCTCCACTTATGTGATAGAATAATCTAGTCATGAGACATCATTTTATGGGTAATTAGTATTTAGTTTTGAAATTTTTACCCAGTTATTCATGATTTTTCTTTTCTTGTCTAGTTTTAGGTGTTTTGTTATATTTAGGCTTTTACGCGTAATTTGTGTGTTATTTGTGTAGCACTTAGGTATTTAAAAGCTATAACACCTGTGGATGCTGATAAGAAGTGATAAAAGCAAGAAAACCCCTTAGTCATGATGAAAAAGGAATGTTTGGACAGATTTGGAAAGTCAAAAGAATCTGCCATGCTGGAAAAATGTTTGGTGTTTTGGATGTTGCAGAAAATCAGTTGCGAATTTAGAGGAGCTGTTTGATATTCAGATATATGTTTGAATTGAGGTATTTTCCATATACATTGTGTTGAATTCCGATAAGTAACAAAGGAGATATGATCAAATCAATCTGCAAAGGTTCATCATGTCCTACAATTTAGGAATACGAATTCTAATAGGATTTGGACTCCTTAACTTGGGGAGCACTCCATATTTCGACCTAGACTTTATTTATGTCAACTCTTACCTTAAGAAAAATAATCCTTGGTCAGTCCCTAATCATCAAAGGACTAGGAAGAATCCTAGATCAAGAGAGAAGGAGGATTGAAGGAGCTGGGAAGCTGTTCATGCCATTCCCACCCTTCTATTTCGTGATTGTTTCTTTTTCTTTCCTTATAAACTGATCCTATTAGCTTGAGATTTTTTTATGTATGAACCCTGACTTTTGGGATTATGATTTTATTGTCTTTTTGGATTTAATATTTAAATAAATTGATTAGTTGCTTTTATTATATATATGTATTTTAATTTGTACAACCCTTGTGAAGGCAGGTAGTGGGTTGGGTTTAGTAGGCTGGATAACGCCCGAGAGAGGTGTAAGTTTGTAGAAAATTGTATATAATTGTTCGATGTGTTATTGAGCCAGGGGGCCTTAACTAATCTGGATAGCCAACTGGGTTAGGTTTAATTCGTCCAAAATCATTTAGGGTCACCCCTGAGGGGTCACTAGAGGTGGACGATAGCGTCTTATTCAACCAGGAGGAGTTAGGAAGATAATTGAATCCCGACTACTGCTAAATTACCAATTTACCCTTATATCGATAAACGCATAAATCCATAGTTAGTGGGGATTAATAGAGACTCTCAAGCTATATTCCTATCTTCTCATCTAATTTTCTTTTTCTGCATTTTCATTCCTTAAGTTTGGTTAGTTTAGTTTATTTGCACTTTAGTCCCTCATAAATTGGAAACCAATTAAATATTTACTTTTCTTTGTTTTAGCAATTATTTCTATTTGTCATTTAAACACTTATTCATAACCTCGTAATCCCTGTGGAGATGATATCCTGTTTTACTTATCTATTACTTGGAATGACCCGTACACTTGCGGTTAGTTACTCCTCTTATTTAAGGTTGATCAATATCACACATTAGGAGTCACCAAGTTTCTGGCGCCACTGTCGGGGATTACAACATTAAGTTTGGTGTTCATTTTATTTAGTAGAATTGGACTTATAAAATTCTTTTATTACCAATGTTGCACCAGACACTCAAAATTATTTCATTATTGATGCTACATCGGACATACGCAATTATTACATTATTAATACTACGTCGGAGTTACAAAATTCTTACATTGTCGATGCTACATTGGACGTACAAAAATTTTAAATTATCGTCGATGCACCAGACTTACGTTATTCTTTGATTATCGATACTACACCAGTTTTATGAAATTATTTGATTGTTGATGTTAGTCCGGACATGCAAGATCCTTTAATTGTAAAGGCTACACTAGTCTTATGAAATTAATTACTTGTTGATGCTATGTTGGACTTACAAAAATCTGTTATGGTTGATGCTACGTTGGACTTAGAGATTCTTTGATTGTCGGTGCTACGTCAGACTTACAAATGGTTTTCTACATAAGATAGCATACCTTTTTGGTTATATACCTAGGTTAGTTTAATACAACACATACATGTCGTCTTATTTGCGCATGATTCTGTTCCGCGGATTATTTGCTCAACCCCTTAAAAGGCTTTAAGGTCGATGTGCGAAAGAAGTTGGTATTTTGTTTCCAGAGGTGTTGGTATTATGATTATGAGGCCAACTCGAACTTGGTCTTATGAATTTTTTTACAGCCTATTGACTTTTTTAAGTCGTAAAATCCATTGGCCGACCCCCTAATCAATGATATTAGGGAGCCGAGAAAAGTTTCTTTACAATCTGTCGACTTTTTTAGGTCGGTAAATCCATTTGCCAACCCTAGTCGATGATCTCCGGGAGCCGAGAATGTTTTTTATAATCTATCAACTTTTTTTTTCAGGTCAGGAAGTTGATTGGACGAGCGCCTAGTCGATGATCTTTAGAAGTGGAGAAAAGTTTTTGTACAATATTGACTTTTTATGTAAGAATTCATTGCCCGACCCCCTAGTCGATTATCTTAGGAGACAAGATTTTTTTTTTACAATCTATCGATTTTTTTAGGTCGGTAAATCTATTTCTTTTTGTATTTTTATTGGATTCATGGGTTCATAAGGACACAAAAAACAAATCTGATAGGAGGTTGTAAGTGCCCAGACAAATATATGAGATTACTCTATAATTTCCTTCTCAATTGGGTATGAAATCCCTCGTTTGGCATTTGTTGTGAATTTTTGTTTTTGCAATACCATATCCCCAATCTCTTATGTTCTTTGGCCTAACCCTTTTACGGAAAGCTTTTGATACGGCCAGCTTTGCTAAATTCGATAGAAGTTTCTACCATTCTCACGTTTCCTCTATGAGTTATAATTACCCTCGAAGATTAAAATTATTCGTGTTGAGGTTTAAATTTATAAATCTCGAGTTAGGTGGTTACGTCAATCAATAATATAGTCTTGCACCTATACACTCGACTATGAGGTGTTTCGTTCGTTGTTGAGTGAAATATTGTTCGATATCCAAATAATACTTTAGGAAGTACTTCTAGCCATTTCTTATTATGTTGTATTATCTTAGATTCTAAGGCACGTATAATTGTCCTATTGCTAACCTCAACCTGGTCGTTACAATGAGGATGAGCAACCAAAGAAGGGCTAATATAACCCCTGCATCTTTTCATCGTGTTAGAAAATAAATGGATACAAATTTGGTGGCATGATTGGTGACTATCACGTATGGTAATCCATATAGACATATTATGTTCTGCTAGATAATTTTCCATCTTGTGTATGCAGATACTGCGTCGACCCTAATCCACCGAGTGAAATAGTCAACCGTGAAATACATAAACTTCTTATGAGTCATGCTTTTCGATACAAGTTACACAATATCTAACCCCCATTTCTGGAATTTTCACGAGCTTAAGATAGGTATCTGATGTCTCCTCATTTGTGATAGATTAATGTTAGGATGAGACATCATTTTTAGTGATTTAGAAGTCATTAATGTCGATTTTCTTGAGAAATAGTGCACTTTCCTATTTTGAGTCTTGATTTAGTAAAATAATATTTTTAGAGCATATTGGGTTTAATTGTTTATTTAGTGTGTAGCTTTAAAGATAATTATGGAGCTTAATTAGAGTCCAAGTCAAAGACTACAACTTATGGAAAGAGATTTGCATGGTAATTGGAGATAAGGAAACAAAAGCTAAAAAGATGGAAAAAAAAAGCTGCCTAATCTAGGATTCTGAAGTACACGCCTAAAGATGTGCTATTCTACCCAAGAAATAGGCCGATTTTGGTAATTTCCTTTAATAGGTGCAAAGATAATTCTGTTGCGGTTCTTTTGGTATCTTATGGAGCTCAAACCGACAAATAACGAAGAAGATACGCTCAAAACGGTCCAGCAGTGTTTATCTTTATTTCTATACGAATTTGAGTTGGGCTAGAAGTCAAATACCTTACCTCTTCCTCAAGAAAACGAATTAGGTCTTCTAAACACCTATAAATACACCCTTATATCACTTGTAAATAATCCTTGCCTCATAGTAATTAGTTCTTAAGGTTTTATTCTTCCAGTTTATTCTAGAGAGCAAGATGATGTCTTTTGTAATTTCTTTTAGTTTATTTCCTTCAGGTATGAACTATACTCCCCATAGCTTGGGTTTTGCATAATGTATAATCTATGAATTCTAATTTTTCTATCTAAGTTTCTTTGGGAATTATATGTTTTAATCTGATATTAGCTTATTACTTAATATTTGTTTATGCGTTTTGATTTAATGTCTTTCCTAGAACTGATCACTTTAGGATTGTTTTAATAGTAATTAGATGGTCTCCTTGACAGGGTGTTTAACTATTGAACCACCACATAATGTCTAGTGTCGATATTAGTTCTGACAAAACATGATTCTAACTAGATAGTCATTAGGGTTTGTTTTAACCACCATATCACCAATTGATTGTTGCGTTGGCTTAGAGCCTTGGTAGCGCTTGATAACTCTAAGAGTGTAACCACGTCTTGGTTATGCCGTAGCCCCCTTAGTCGCTCTCAAGGTCTAAGGTATGGGAATTTAGAATCCTGACTAAGTATACCAAGAGCTAATATTCTCCCTTATTGACTAGATTTATAGATAGAATTAGAAGGATTAGTGCATACTAGCAAAACCTGAGCTATATTTATCATTTCATATTCTTATCTTTTATTTTATTGTCTTTTATTTTCTTAGTTTAATTCTTAAATTCGAAAATCTGTTCCCTTTAATTTACTGTCTTCTAATTATTTACTTTTACTCGATATTTCTAATCACGCGATTAACACACTTAAGTCCTTGAGAACGAACTCAACTTACTAACTAAAACTTGCATACGTCCTGTAATACTTGCAGTATTGTGCCTGTCTCGGGTGAGAGTGCGTAGTTTCTTGACTTAATTTTATCTTATTTTTATCACACCCTAGGCGACACCAAGTTTTTGGCGCCGCTGCCGTTAGTGCCGTGGAAGTTCCGAGTACCGAAGAAGAACCAACCAAGTCTAGCCCCGTGGAATCTGACTGTTCTGAAGTTTATGTGGAGGACGATCAAGAGAAAGCCGAATTTATACAACTACTGAGGAAGATGCAAGAGGAAATTCGATCGGTAGTGGATTATGCAGCTGAGCTGGCTAAAGAGGAAGAGGAAGAAGCCTCAAAGGAGGAATCAGAAGATGAAGTTGCACCTGCTGTGCATGAAGAGAAAGAAGAGGATAAGGTGGAATCGCCACCTATTGTTCAACCAGCGTCATCAACTATTCCTGATACAAATCCTAAAGATGGCACTGTACTCAAGACATTTGTAGAGGCGTACCAACCTGAAAATATCAACGCCCAAATGCTTGAGATTGCGAAGAAAGGACTTACACCGCAACAAGTTTATATGCAAGTTATTCCTGAGAAAGAGGCGAGTGTAGAGATCCCAAGAGAGAACCTGAGGGTTTCGAGAAGAAGTGAAAGAGAGCTACCAACAAAGCTTAAAGATCCGGGAAGTTTTAACCTTCCTATTCAACTACATGGTATGCTCAAGGTGAAAGCTATGTACGATGTGGGTTCTGGTGTGAATCTTATGCATAAGTCCGTGTTCGAGAGACTTGGACTTCAGAAATCAGAGAAAACTCCAGTGAAGTTGCAGTTCGCTGACAACTCAGTTAAAAGGACATGGGGAACAGTGGAGGACGTCTTAGTCCGTGCAGGTAATATCTCCATCCCTACTAACTTTGTTATTCTTGAGTTTGATGCAGATAAGCAGGTTCCGATCATACTTGGACGGCCTTTCATGGCCACAAGTCAAAGTGTGATCAACTTCCAAGAAGGGACCATCACCCTTCATGCAAAGAATGTATCTGAGACCTTCTATGTCTTGGGTAAGAAACCAAGGAAGTTAGATCCCACCGTTCCTGTCATCCACAGCCTTTCACATCACAAAGTCCCTCCTGAGAAGATCCACTTAAATCCTGTGGATACTAAGCCAAACATTGAGTTTGGGGTTGGCCATGAAGTTCTATGGAAAGCTCACAAACGCGAGAATAGGCCACGAAGTTTCAAAGACTCGTGGATGGGACCATTCATTGTCACTAAGGTTGTTTCAGCCAAGGTGATAGAAATTCGCCCCAAAACTGGGGTCAAGCGTAGATTAGTTGACGTTCATAGCCTTACTCGTTGTTGGGGAGGCTATATTCACAAATCTTGACAGAGGTAACACGTCTAACTTTGAAAGACGTTAAACAAAAGTGCTGTACGGGAGACAACCCGTAGTTTTTTTAGTTTTTATGTATTTTTACGTTTTAATTTAAGTTTAATTTAGTTTTTTTAGTTGATAATGCATATTTGAGAAAGGTATTAGTGTTTTTGGTGTGTAGGAATTGGAGAAATCGAGTTAGAGACGCGAGGAAAAAATTTCGGAGCGAGGAATGACCCCCGCGGACTACCCCCTAGTCGCCAGGTATGGTACGCAGGGTAAAAACCTGTACCACGGGTTACACCACGGGTTCTATCCAGAACCGAGGAAAAAATTGACCGCGGACTACCCCCTGCACCGCGCCATGGTCCGCAGGGCAAAAACGCGTGCCACGGGGTAGGTCCACGTGTATTTGGACGGAGACAACTCAAGAAGGCGCGGGGTACCCTGCGGTGTACCGCACCATGGTCCGCGAGTCAAAAAACGCGTGCCACGGGGTTGTACCACGGGTGTTATCCAGTGGGCAAAATTTTTCGAGCATCAGATGTCGCGGACTACCCTGCGGTGTACCCATGGTCCGCAGGGGTAGTCCGCAGCGCCACCAGAGAAGAGAAAACCTACGGGATTTTTGTATAAAAGAGGAATAATGCTCATTATTCCGAATTTTATAAACCTAAAGCCTCTTTCTCTTCTCCAAAACTCTCCTAACTCCATTGAAGCTCATCAAAACCTTCCCCAATCACCAAAACACTACCCAATCATCAAGTAAAACACATCAAATCTTCTCTTCACATCATTACAAGAGAGATTCAAACACCCAATCTTCACCAAATCCATTCAATTGAAGAATCAAAGAGCCAAAATTTTCAAAATTCATCCTACAATCTCTTAAGTCCAAGCCAACCCATTAGAAATCCACCTCACCCACATAGAGATTCATCATCAATTCACCTATCCTAAGCCAAATCGAGCTTGTTCAACCATTAATTCACAAGTTCAAATTTCAAGGGTTGTGATGTCTCCTCATTTGTGATAGTAAAATACACTCTTGAGACATCATTTTAGGCTTATTTATTAGTTTATAGGTTGATTTTAGCTTAATTTAGTGCACTTTCCTATTTTGAGTCTGGATTTGTAGAATTATTATTTTTAGAGCATATTGGGTTTAATTGTTTATTTAGTGTGAAGCTTTAAAGATAATTATGGAGATTAATTAGAGTCCAAGTCAAAGACTACAATATATGAAAGGAGATATGCATGGAAATTGGAGATAGAAGGGAGCTGAGTTCAATTAGGAAAAGGAAAAGCTGCCTAAATCTGGGATTCTGCAGAACACGTCCAAAGATTGGTGTTTTTACCTAAGAAATAGGCCGAATTTGGTAATTTCCATCTATAGGTCCTAGATAATTCTGTTGCGATTCTTTTGGTATCTTGTGGAGCAAAATCCGACCAATAACAAAGAAGTTATGACCAAAACAACGCAGCAGTGTTTATCTTACGAATTTAAGGTTGGGCCAGGAGCCCATTACTTGAAGTTATCTCCAAGAAACGAATTAGGTCAACCTCTAACCTATAAATACAGCCTCTTAACACTCTTAAATCATCCTTGGCCAGACCCTAAGGCCAAGAGGAAGCTGCAACACAAGAGAAGAAGTCTGGAGGGAGCTGTGCAACAATCATGTCTCCTTCAACCTCTTATTTTGTAATTCTTTCTTCTTCTTTTCTTTGTATGAACTAATTCTCTTAGCTTAGGTTTTGCATAATGTATAAACTATGAATTCTAGTTCTTCTATCTAAGTTCTTTGGGAATTATATGTTTTAATCTGATATTAGCTACTTACCCTTATATTTGATTATGTGTTTTGATTTAATGACTGTTTTCCTTGCTAGTGCACGAGTATAGGATTACCTTAATAGTAGTTAGATGGTCACCTTGTAAGGGTGTTTAACTATTGAACCACCACATAACGTCTAGTGTCGATAGCAGTTCTGACAAAACATACTTCTAACTAGATAGTCATTAAGGTTTGTTTTAACCACCATATCACCAAGATTGCAGTATTTGCTTAGGGCCTTAGTGGCGTTTGATAACCCTATTTTAAATCACTTCTTGGTTGTGCCGTTGCCCCCTTAGTCGCTCTCAAGGTCTAAGGTAGTGGAATTTAGAATCCTGACTAAGTATACCAAGAGCTAATATTCTCTCTTATAAATTAGATCTAATAGATAGAATTAGAAGGATTAGTGCATACTAGTAAAACCTAAGTTATATCGTTCATACTATCTCCTTTTCTTTTCTGTTATTTATTTTCTGTCTTTAATTTAGTAGTTTAGTTTTCTTATTAAAAACCAAATAAATATCTATCTTTCTCTTCTTTCTACTTGCGTATTATTATCTATCTTTAATATCTGCACTTGATAATTTGCATAAGTTCTCTTTAACTTTCGTCAGTCCCTGAGGAACGAATCTTCTTATCATTAAAACTTGCATACGTCCTGTAATACTTGCAGTACAGTGTTAGTTTAGGGTGTGTATTTGCACTTATTTTATACATCTTTTTATCACACCTTAGGCCACACCAAGTTTTTGGCGCCGCTGCCGGGGACTACATTGTTAGTCCTTGTGCAATTATCCTGTGCTTTTATTTTAGTTAGTTCTATTTTACGCTTTTCTTTTTAGTTTTTGTTTTACAGATTTCTTTAGGCGAGAGCAGATTTATTAGGATATAAAGGTTTAGTGTTATTAGATCCTGAAGAAGCTAATTCAAGATGGAATCTCTAAGGCTCAAGGAGTTGAGCCGACAACTTGAGGAATTACGAGAACTAGCTCAGAGGAATCTAGTACATACATCACCTTCATGTCCTAGTTGTGGAGCAAGAGATCACTCGTGGGGACATTGCATGAACAATCCAGCCTCAATTTCCTTCATGCCTTATCAAAGAGACCATTATCATGATGGTTATTATCAATCTCAAGGAAATTACGCTGACTATCAACCCCCACAGAGTTACAATTGGGTCGGAGATCAACAGCCGTGTCATCATGATAACCATTATCATGATGATTATTATCAACCACGACCACAAGCTTATTATCCTCCACAACCTATCTATCAAGAAGCGCCGATTTATAATGAAGCTTATCAAGAACCACTTCCTTATTCAATGCAGCAAACCGTACAAAAACAACCTTCGAGTTTGAGTTCAAGTTTGGCTCGACTGATGCAAACACTTGATAATATAGAGAGTCGCCATCAAGAATCCCAAGACTCGCAGAATGCGCTTATGGAGAAGTTGCAGAGAATGTCACAAAGGATGAATGAAACTCTAATCCCTGCAGAAAGGCAACTCCAAAGTGATACTACTGCTCCAGAAAACAAAGTTTTTCATGCAGTTGAATCAGAAAGTGGAAAACAACTATCTCCACCAAGACCAGAACCAGAATCAGTCCCTATTCCAGATCAGAGGGGGGAAGAAGCAACAGAAGATAAGGTCGAAGAGGTAGTTGAACAAGAACGTGTCCAAGAGAAGACACCAGAAAAGAAAGAGAGCCCAGTGGTAACCAATACATGTCCTCCTCCACCATTCCCTTCACATGTCAGAAAGGACAATGACCTGGAATTCAAGAAGTTCGTTGACATGATGAACAAATTAAAGAACAGCAGCCCGTTTGTAGAAGCTCTCACAAGAATGTCAAAATACGGTCAATTCATGAAGGACATTCTTTCTAACAAACGAAGATTCGAGATGAATGGATTACCAGAGGAGTGTAATGCTACACTTGGAATTGAGTTACCACCTATTCCCACGAAATCTTGGATGGCACCATCCATGATCATTAAGAATCGAGCTGAAAAGTTCGTGGGAATTAAAGGCAAAGGGTGGAAATTTCGTCATCCTTAATCGAGGTAACACGTCTAACTTTGAAAGACGTTAAACAAAAGTGCTGTACGGGAGACAACCCGTAATTTCTTTTATGTTTTTACGTTTTAGTTTTTAATTTATGTTTAGATTAGTTAATTTTAGTTGATATTGCATATTTGAGGAAGGTATTAGTGTTTTTGATGATTAGGTATTGGAGAAATCGAGTTAGGGAAGCGAGCAAAGTTTTCGGAATGGAGAAACTTCAGCAAGCCATATCTTTGCGCTCGGATATCGGAATCAGGTGATTTTTGAGCCTAAACTGCATAACTTTTCGAGATCTAGCTGCTGGGGAGGTTTTTGCCACGTGCGGTACACCGGACCTCAGCCGCGGTGCACCGCGTGGTCAAAAACCCGTACTACGGGTTGCTACCGCGGGTTTTATCCAGAAACGAAAAAAAAATAGCTGATGGGTCCGGTATACCGGACCCTATACCGCGCCATGCACCGCACAAACACGTGCCACGGGGTCCTACCACGGGTTTTTTGACGTAGGAGGCGCGGTGTACCCCGCGGTACACCCCATGGTCCGCAGGGGTAGTCCGCAGCGCCGCAAGGGAGAGAAAAACCTACGGGATTTGATTATAAAGGAGGTATTAAGCTTTTAGTTCCGAATTTTATAAACCCAAACCCTCTTTTTCTTCTCCACAACTCTCCTAACTCCATTGAAGCTCATCAAAACCTTCACCAATCATCAAAACACTACCCAATCACCATGAAAACACATCCAATTCATTCTCCACATCATTACAAGGAAGATTCAACCACCTATATCATACCAAAACACCTTGAATCCAAGAATCAAAAGCTCAAATTTCAATAATTCATCCTAGAATTTCTTAAATCCAAGCCAATCCATGAAGAATCCATCTTACCCACATAGAGAATCATCATCAAATCACCTTTCCTAACCCAAATAAAGCTTGTACAACCAATAATCAAGAGTTTCAAATTTCAAGAGTGGTTAAAGCTTTGAGTCGGGGGTCAATTGAGATGATTAAGAGAACATGAACATTATCTACTGTATGGGAGATGAAGAAATCAAGGTGTTGGATTTAATTGAGAAGAAATCAAGTGAGAAAAGTCCTAGTTCCAATTCAAAGGGTGAAACAAGTCAAGAGAAGAGAGGTTAGCATGCTGTGTTTGATTCAAAGAGTAAAAAGATTCTAACTTTAGTGAAGATGACAACACAACCTCTACAAATCAAAGACCTTACACCCGAAGAAAAAGAGAAAGCTTCAATGGCCATGATAGCTTCTCCAAGGAAACAATTAAAGGAACTACCTTTTTCTTATAAGAAAGTATTTGAAGAAGAAGTTGAAGGAGAATACATGAAGATTCGTGGAGATTTGGAATGATGGGGTTGTTTGTGAATTGTATTTTGTGAGGAGAGAAGAAGATGTGGCACAGTTGATCTATGAGGAGGTGATACGGATTTTCGATCTCTCCCATGACGTTATATAATGCAATATCCTACTATGATCACGTGTCTTGAACGACAAGCGAATAAGAAGTTGGGTGAAGAAGATACATTTAGAATTTAATCCGAGTATCAACAAGGCGAGGTAAAAGCCTCGAAGAGTATGTTTTCTTTCTTCCCTACCATTCCTTTATGTGCAATATGTATGCTAATTTTAAATTTTATTCTTTCTTGAGTTTTTTTCGAGTCGTGGGGACACGGCTCATTTTTGAGTTGGGGGTGGGGATTCGTTGTCCTCATCTTCCTTTTTGTGTTTTTCATAAAATTTAAAATTTTTTGGGTTGAATTAGGCATAGAATATCTTTGAATGTACCTATTTGAGCATGATTTTATTAAGTTAATGATAGTAGGTAGTATGTTTTTGAAAGATGCAACAAAATTGTTTAGATGCATGTATGAAAATAGGAAATAAAAGATAGAAAAGTTAATAAGCAATGCTAAGAAGTATGTTGAAACTTAGGAATAGTTATTTGGTGTGTAGAACGTGAGGTTTAAAATTAGTTGAAAACCCACTTGTCTATGAACTATTAGTGAAAAAGTAACAAAATCCGGTAGTTAGAAAAATGAATAAGGCAGTTCTTTCATGATTAAAACACTTGAAGCCTTTATACTTTCTCACCCTTTTGTTTGATATTATTGTTATTTATCCGTCTTAGCCCCTCTGAGCCTTTCTAAAGCCTTTTTATTAACCACATTATAATCCATACCCTAGTTTTTAGGACTTATCTATATGACCCGCACTCGAATCGCAAAACCTGAGACAACTCGTTTTAGAGCTTGAGTTTGGGGTGGTGGGTTTCATCATTAGGGAACATTGGGATTTGGAATTATCTTTGTGATTTTATTGATGATGAAATTGTTATTATTGTAACCCTTTGCCGGGGTAATAGTGAATGAAAAAGAAGCTACGAGCTAATTTTGCCAACAAGGGCATAAAAAGAAAAAGAATATATATATATATGAAAAAAAGAAAATAGTGTGATATCTCGAACATCAAAAAGAGAATCATAGCTATACAAAAAAATTGATATGAAAAGAATATATATTCGGACCGGCAAAGTGGATTTTATATATCATCAAAGGTTTTAAATTGAGATTATTGGGGATGCACATTCAAAGCATCAATAAATTGGGTTGAGTGAGAACATCTTCGAGTGAAAACTCAAGCTCTAGGGCGATTCGTTGATGGCTAGTGAGGAGAGAGCCAAAAGCTCACTTTTCATTATCCAAATATACCACACCCGTCCTTAAGCCAAGTTATAACCAAGACCTTAGGATTTCTAACTACTAGATGGAGAAACAATTGAGCTATTAGGTAGTAGGTAAGTGGACCATTGGATGCTGTATTTGGGACCTATGAACAACCTATAGCCATTAACCTGAACTAAGTTATCATCCTCTCCTTCTGGCATTGCGAAATTAATCTTGACTTGAATTTATGAATTGTTGATCACATGTATATTAAGCATATTTGTGAATTATTTCTTGAGCATTACTACATGAGACTTTTTAGATATTTTGCTCTAGGATCATTCATTGTGTTCTGTTCCTATTCTCCTCCTACTTCTTCTTCTTGACTACCCTACTGTTCTTTACTTTTATTGTATCGGGACGATACAACTTTGAGTTGGGGGTCTTGATGTCTCCTCATTTGTGATAGTAAAATACACTCTTGAGACATCATTTTAGGCTTATTTATTAGTTTATAGGTTGATTTTAGCTTAATTTAGTGCACTTTCCTATTTTGAGTCTGGATTTGTAGAATTATTATTTTTAGAGCATATTGGGTTTAATTGTTTATTTAGTGTGAAGCTTTAAAGATAATTATGGAGATTAATTAGAGTCCAAGTCAAAGACTACAATATATGAAAGGAGATATGCATGGAAATTGGAGATAGAAGGGAGCTGAGTTCAATTAGGAAAAGGAAAAGCTGCCTAAATCTGGGATTCTGCAGAACACGTCCAAAGATTGGTGTTTTTACCTAAGAAATAGGCCGAATTTGGTAATTTCCTTCTAAAGGTCCTAGATAATTCTGTTGCGATTCTTTTGGTATCTTGTGGAGAAAAATCCGACCAATAACAAATAAGTTATGACCAAAACAACGCAGCAGTGTTTATCTTACGAATTTGGGTTGGGCCAGGAGCCCATTACTTGAAGTTATCTCCAAGAAACGAATTAGGTCAACCTCTAACCTATAAATACAGCCTCTTAACACTCTTAAATCATCCTTGGCCAGACCCTAAGGCCAAGAGGAAGCTGCAACATAAGAGAAGAAGTCTGGAGGGAGCTGTGCAACAATCATGTCTCCTTCAACCTCTTATTTTGTAATTCTTTCTTCTTCTTTTCTTTGTATGAACTAATTCTCTTAGCTTAGGTTTTGCATAATGTATAAACTATGAATTTTAGTTCTTCTATCTAAGTTATTTGGGAATTATATGTTTTAATCTGATATTAGCTACTTACCCTTATATTTGATTATGTGTTTTGATTTAATGACTGTTTTCCTTGCTAGTGCACGAGTATAGGATTACCTTAATAGTAGTTAGATGGTCACCTTGTAAGGGTGTTTAACTATTGAACCACCACATAACGTCTAGTGTCGATAGCAGTTCTGACAAAACATACTTCTAACTAGATAGTCATTAAGGTTTGTTTTAACCACCATATCACCAAGATTGCAGTATTTGCTTAGGGCCTTAGTGGCGTTTGATAACCCTATTTTAAATCACTTCTTGGTTGTGCCGTTGCCCCCTTAGTCGCTCTCAAGGTCTAAGGTAGTGGAATTTAGAATCCTGACTAAGTATACCAAGAGCTAATATTCTCCCTTATAAATTAGATATAATAGATAGAATTAGAAGGATTAGTGCATACTAGTAAAACCTAAGTTATATCGTTCATACTATCTCCTTTTCTTTTCTGTTATTTATTTTCTGTCTTTAATTTAGTAGTTTAGTTTTCTTATTAAAAACCAAATAAATATCTATCTTTCTCTTCTTTCTACTTGCGTATTATTATCTATCTTTAATATCTGCACTTGATAATTTGCATAAGTTCTCTCTAACTTTCGTCAGTCCCTGAGGAACGAATCTTCTTATCATTAAAACTTGCATACGTCCTGTAATACTTGCAGTACAGTGTTAGTTTAGGGTGTGTATTTGCACTTATTTTATACATCTTTTTATCACACCTTAGGCCACACCAGGTTGCTAAAGCTTTGAGTTGGGGGTTAATTGGAGATGACTAATAGAACAACAATTTTAGCTAACAAGAGGGAGGTGAAGAGCAAAAAGGGATTGGATTTAAACAAGAAGAAATCAATTGACAAAGGTGCTAGTTCTAAATCAAAGGGTAAAGATAGAGTTGAGAAGAGTGGGAGACCTTTGTTTGATCGTAATGGTAAAAAGCTTTACTTTTATGCAAAGGAGAAAACACAACCTCCACAAGGTCCTACACCCCAAGAGGAGAAAGAGGAAGCTTTAAAAACCTTAAAAGCTTCTGCAGAGAAACAATTGAAAGAACTACCTTTTGCTTATGAGAAAGTATTCAAGGAAGAAGTTGGTACAGGAGAATACGCGAGATTCTTAGAGCTTGGTGAGAAATTGGGTTGGTCTACGTTCATGGTAAGACGTTCTGAATTATGTCATGAGTTAATTTTGGAATTCTATTTAGGCCTCTTTAGCCGAGATAGTAATTGTGTTCTGATTAGAGGAAAGCTAGTTCCTTTCACAGTTGAGGAGATTCGAAACCACTTCAAGTTTAAGAAATTGAAAGGTTATTGCAAATTTGAAGAAGCGGTTGCTAAACGAAAAATATTTGATGAGGAATTACTTTTTGAGCATGTATTAGACAAGGAGAAAGTGCAATCACATAAGGGAGAATTGAAGTCACCTTGGCCTTACAAATATCTTCAATCGGATGCGAGAATTTGGCAGAATTCCTTGTCCCTAATATCTTCGGAAACACACAAACTTTGGATGTGACTATTAAGTACGCTCTACTTTTGGACTGTATTTAGAGAGGAGAAGAAGTGGATGTGGCATAGTTGATCTATGAGGAGGTGATGCGATTTTCGGGTCTGTCCTAAATCAGTTTATAATGTTAAATTTCCTACTATGATCACTTGTCTTGTACGAGAAGCGAATGTAGTATTGGGTGAAGAAGAGAAACTCGAGTTTAAGACGAGTTACATTGATAATGCTTGGATCAAGGATATCTTTCGAAGAGCGGGTTCTACGCAAGTCTCGAAATAAGAAAAGGAGCAAAGTTGGCAAGAGAAGATGGAAGAGCGTTTAACGAAATTCGAAGCAGCTCAAACTTCTTTAGTCAATGATGTGGCACAAATCAACGCGAATCAAGTGCACATCATGAAACTCCTTGAACAATTAACGAAAGGTCCAGCAAATCCAACCTTGGATATCAATGATGCGAAGCAATAGCCTCGAGAGTATGTTCTCTTTCTTCCTTACCATTTCTGTAAATATGTTTATCTGCTAATTTTAATTTCTGTTTTTCGAGTCTTTTTCGAGTCGTGGGGACACGGCTCATTTTTTAGTTGGGGGTGTGGGGATTCGTTGTCTCTCATCTCCATTTTTCTGTTTTTAGGTAGAAATTAAAATTTTTGATACATGGGAATTAGATGTAGAGTGTGTTTAATAGCTTGAAAGCATAAGCTCAGTAGATTGATGATAGTAAGTAATATTGTTTATGAGCTATGTATTTGTATGCTTTGAGTATTTGCAGGAAAACACACGTTGATAGTAAAGAAAAGATTAGTGAGCAATGCGATAGAAAGTATGTTCGATCTCAGGGAACCTTGAAAGTGTGTAGGCCGTGAGATCCAAGCTAGTTGAAAAACCATTTGATGAAAGTGCTAAAGGTAAGAAAATAACGAAATTACATAGTTTAGAAAGTGATTAAGGCGGTTCTTTCATATTTGAAGCCTTTGAAGCCTTTTTATACCTTCTCACCTTGTTAATTTTGATTTTATATGCTATATCCTTCTCAGCCCCTTCTAGCCTTTCTAAAGCCTTTTATTGAAACACGTTATAAGCCATATCCTTTAGATTATAGGACTTTTCCATATGACCCGCACTCGAATCGCGATGCACAGACAGTTGTTTTAGAGCTTGAGTTTGGGGTGGTGGGTCCACCATTATGGGAATTGTTATTGGGTTGGGATTTGTGAACTTATTAATTGTGCTTTGTGCTTTATATTGATGATGTTTCACAGATTTTTATTGTAACCCTTTGTCGGGGTAATAGTGAATGAAAAAGAAGCTACGAGCTAATTTTGCCAACAAGGGCATTAAAATAAAAAATATATATATATGAGAAATTAGCGTGATATCTCAACATTAAAGAGAGTCATAGCTATAGAAAAGAAATTGATTTGAAAAGAAAAGAAAATATATATATTCGGACCGGCAAAGTGGATTTTTATGTAAACATCTTAAGCTTTAATTGGGTTATTGGGGATGCTAAATTGTGCATCAAAGAAGTCATTGGGTTGAGTGAGAAACGTTTTATGAGAGTAACTCAAGCTCTAGGGCGATTCGTTAATGGCTAGTGAGTAGAGAGCCAAAAGCTCACTCCAAATTATCCAAATATATTATCATACCGTCCCTAAGCCTACATTACAACCTTAAAGACCTTTCGATTCTTTGCTATGTAATTTAGAAGTGATTGAGCCATTAGAGATTAGTTAAGTGGACCTTTGAATACTAGTGAAGTTCGATGAACAATCTATAGCTCTATTGGGAAACTATGTAAAGTCCCAATCCTTCTTACATTGCGAAACTAATCTGATCTTGAATTCAAGCCGTGTTGACCGTAGATATGATAAGTGTGCAGGTATGTAGTTTATGAATATCATTGCATTTTTCTGAGTTATGTGCTTTAGGTTTATTCTATATATTCTGCTACTCTTTTTCCCATTGTGTTGCGAATTTTATAAGTGTGTATTTATAGACTTCCCTTTGTTTTTATTTTTATTGTATCGGTACGATCCAACTTTGAGTTGGGGGTCTTGATGTCTCCTCATTTGTGATAGATTAATGTTAGGATGAGACATCATTTTTAGTGATTTAGAAGTCATTAATGTCGATTTTCTTGAGAAATAGTGCACTTTCCTATTTTGAGTCTTGATTTAGTAAAATAATATTTTTAGAGCATATTGGGTTTTGTTTATTTAGTGTGTAGCTTTAAAGATAATTATGGAGATTAATTAGAGTCCAAGTCAAAGACTACAACTTATGGAAAGAGATTTGCATGGTAATTGGAGATAAGGAAACAAAAGCTAAAAAGATGGAAAAGGAAAAGCTGCCTAATCTAGGATTCTGCAGTACACGCCTAAAGATGTGCTATTCTACCCAAGAAATAGGCCGATTTTGGTAATTTCCTTTCATAGGTTCAAAGATAATTCTGTTGCGATTCTTTTGGTATCTTATGGAGCTCAAACCGACCAATAACGAAGAAGATATGCTCAAAACGGTCCAGCAGTGTTTATCTTTATTTCCATACGAATTTGAGTTGGGCTAGAAGTCCAATACCTTACCTCTTCCTCAAGAAAACGAATTAGGTCTTCTAAACACCTATAAATACACCCTTATATCACTTGTAAATAATCCTTGCCTCATAGTAATTAGTTCTTAAGGTTTTATTCTTCCAGTTTATTCTAGAGAGCAAGATGATGTCTTTTGTAATTTCTTTTAGTTTATTTCCTTCAGGTATGAACTACACTCCCCATAGCTTGGGTTTTGCATAATGTATAATCTATGAATTCTAATTCTTCTATCTAAGTTTCTTTGGGAATTATATGTTTTAATCTGATATTAGCTTCTTACTTAATATTTGTTTATGTGTTTTGATTTAATGTCTTTCCTAGAACTGATCACTTTAGGATTGATTTAATAGTAGTTAGATGGTCTCCTTGACAGGGTGTTTAACTATTGAACCACCACATAATGTCTAGTGTCGATATTAGTTCTAACAAAACATGATTCTAACTAGATAGTCATTAGGGTTTGTTTTAACCACCATATCACCAATTGATTGTTGCGTTGGCTTAGAGCCTTGGTAGCGCTTGATAACTCTAAGAGTGTAACCACGTCTTGGTTGTGCCGTAGCCCCCTTAGTTGCTCTCAAGATCTAAGGTATGAGAATTTAGAATCCTGACTAAGTATACCAAGAGCTAATATTCTCCCTTATTGACTAGATTTATAGATAGAATTAGAAGGATTGGTGCATATTAGCAAAACCTGAGCTATATTTCTCATCTCATATTCTTATCTTTTATTTTATTGTCTTTTATTTTCTTAGTTTAATTCTTAAATTCGAAAATCTGTTCCCTTTAATTTACTGTCTTCTAATTGTTTACTTTTACTCGATATTTCTACTCACGCGAATAACACACTTAAGTCCTTGAGAACGAACTCAACTTACTAACTAAAACTTGCATACGTCCTGTAATACTTGCAGTACTGTGCCTGTCTAGGGTGAGAGTGCGTAGTTTCTTGACTTAATTTTATCTTATTTTTATCACACCCTAGGCGACACCAGTATCATGTCTGTGGCTAACTTCATCTACGCAGGTTTATGCTCTTGACAAGTTTTACATGACTTTACTATCTCCTAAGCACCTTTCATCATAGTCCGGTAAAAATACCCTTGTCTAATTATCCTCTTCATTAAAGCCTATACCCAGTATGATTTCCACATATCCCTTCGCGCATTTCTTTGAGTATATTTTATCCTTCTATGATTCCTACACATCTAAAAAAAGGCACTTCATATGATTTTATATATGTGTCTGTACCTTTTATAGTGAATATTTTGTCTCGTGAAATCATGGCTAGGACCATTTCTATCCGGCGGAGCCACTCCATCTCTAATATATGTTGTTATTTCACGCATTCAATATTACTCCATTTACATTAGAAGTATTTACTTTGTAAATATCATAAATGCTTGGTTGGTTGATGCATTGTAAGGTTACCCCTTCAGTGGCTTGTGTATGACCATTCGAGTTAATGCATCTGCCTAGGTGTTATTTATTCTGGGGACATGAATTATTTAGAAAGATTCAAACATTATGCTCAGGTTATTACTTTTTGCTTGGTAAGCTTTCATCATCGGATTTCAATTATGTATGCTCGACCCATTTTCTCGGACACAGTTTAAATATATGTATATTGCATCTTTTACCCCTTCCAAGAGTGCCACATACTCGACTTCATTGTTCATTTCCTTGAACATTAATTTGATGGGGAAGATGTATTTCTTTTGCCCGGGGTCAATGAGCAAGAATCTTGCACCACTTCCATATTTTCTGGAGGCTCCATCTACCTCAGTTACCTAACTTCTCCCATTATCAACTTCCATCTTTTTAGGTGCTCTTGGAAGTGTGAACTTAACTATGAATATACTAGTGATTGGGCCTTAATTGAAGCTCGAGCCTCAAATGTTTATCATATGCACTTATTTTAATTTCCCATTTTACTAAAATTCTAGACACCTCGGGCTTTGATAGAACTGCTTTAGTGGAGAGTTTGTTAGTACTTTTATCTTATGTGCCTTGAAGTAAGGTTTCAACTTCCTGGTTGATTATAGGAGAGTTAGTGCGATTTTTTCTATAAACTAGTAACACGCTTTATCCCCTTGCAACCTCTTGTTAACATAATATATAGGTTTTTGATCTCCTTCCACTTTCCGATTAACACCGATGTTATGGCATCTTGAGTAGCCGATAGGTACATATGTAAGGTTTACCTTGTCTCGAGCTTGGTAAGCATTGGTGGAGTTCTCAAGTATTATTTTAGTTATTTTAAGGCTTCTTTGCATTTTTCAGCCAACTTAAAATTTCTTAGGGTTTCTCAGTGCCTTGAACCATGGCCCACTATTTACAGTTGATTTTGGCATATATTGACTTAACACTTCCACCTTACCTTTAAATGATTGTACTTCTTTACAGTGTTGGGTGGATTTATGTTAAAAATAACATGTATTTTGTCAAGACTGGCCTTGGTCTCTCGATGACGATGAAAAGTAGAAATTTTACTGATTAATAAATCATAAAAAGTCACTCTATCGGAACTCTACACTAACACACCCGACTAGACGACTCAGTTGATATCACAAATATAGGATCAGATAAACAGAAGTTTCGGGAAAAGAGGAAACGGAATTTAACTAGAAATTTGCACGGTGAATCGGGATAATAACAGTGTATCTTGCTTTCAATCATTGTAAAGGATCTTTATCATCATCTCCCGAGGCTCTAGAGGTTTGCCGAGACATCCTGAAACCAGACATTATGTCAGGTCCAAAAGGAGATGTACTCTCAACGGCACTCTAACGCTCAACATTATAATTTTTGTTATGGGGAATTACTCAACCTGAGGATTTGAGAGATTTATGTCGACTATAATATATATACAGCCATTAAAGAGAGTGAGAGAGAGGGGGAGAGAGAGATAAAGATAGTGAAAGAGAGGGAGAGAGTGAGAGAATTAGAATCTTATAGAGTAGTTTGAAGATACTGAATTATGTTGTGAAATGGTATCTATAGAGCTTGAAGATGTGCCCAAAGAGCTATCATGTGAACTATAAGACACTGCGGATCCCGAGCTATCGAGCAAATCCCTTGTGTAGAATTGACCAATTACCCTCGGGAAATTCCCTAGATGAATCGAGATGTATGTTCTGCGAAGAGTTTGACGCCCTTTCCCCGTCAGTAGATTCTCCTTACGCTTGACCTACCATACATCTATTTGGCTCGGTCATTTCCAACCTATTTGGCTTGTTTTGGTATCTGCGTTAAAAAATTTATTATCACTGATGCTACCCGAAAACCGCACTGATACAGGCTGAGTCGAATAATAAACTTTCATATTATCTAAAAATCCTTGGATAAGTCCTTTACGTGTGTCTCATATGATGCACTCTTTACTAGCATATGGACCTCATATATTTCAATATTTCTTCCTATTTCGTGCTCCAATACTTTTCTTACCATGCGCTGGTAGGTTGACCCCACGTTTTTCAATTTGAATGACATGACTCTAAGTATGAGGTTAGTAATCCATTCAGGATAAGTAGTTTTCCGTATATGATCTGACTCTAACAGCTGACAAACTTCTTTTTGAATGACTAGGGTTATCTCCATAGAATATTTTCTTTTCTTTTGTGATATTGGATTAGCAGTCGGATGAACATTTAGAATATGATTTAGTATACTTCGATCTATTCATATTATATATTAGGTAGAATATGAAAATAAGTCTTTGTATTCTTGTAATTTGTCTCGGAGAGCGACTCTTTTTTTATCCTTCTAACACTTATCCAATCTTTACCGTGTTATCTATGATGCCTATCTATACAGATATAACCTTCTCCACCTGTACGGGTTTTTCCACCATATAATTTCCCTTGGGACATTCATCATGGAATCTCAATGGGACCAAAAATCATTCCAGAGACAGCACCAGTGATAGAACACAATAAGCCACTCTAACCGACTACTTAACCCAAAGACTCGGTACAAGACCGTGAGCACAAATCAAAGAAACATATGTGTTGGTAGAAGAGAAGGAATACATAATATTAAGAATTAAGATGGTGAATCGTGGTAATAATTGTGTGCCTTTCTCTCGGTCATGATCGAGGAGGTTTATGGACACTTTATGTGGCTTTGGCTGCTTTGATGAGAGTTTCCAGAAATCAGACACTATGTTAAAGCCAAAGGGAGGTGCACTCCCTATGGAACCCGACACTCAATATTAACATTATTGTTATCGGAGATTACTTAACCAAGGAGTTAGGTATTTTTATGTCGATTTTATAATAATCACAATTAATTTAAAGATAGGAAAAGAAAAAGTATTCAGGGAGTACCAACTTCTGCTACGAAAGGGGGTATTTATAGGTGTCAAAAATGCGCGGAGAGCTAGCATGGTGTGGAGTATTAGGCGAGGTTGAGTGCGCATTTTAGGTTATTGCAAAGACTGAGCCGCCAAGTAGAACTCCGTGTTGTATCAAAGTATTATTTTCAGGGAAGGCCTTGGGCATCTCATGTGGCTCGGTGCAGCTGTATTAAGAAGACTTGACACTCATTTTCCTTCGACAGATGTAACTTCCCTTCATTTCAATATACTTCGGTTCAGACCTTTCAAGCCTCACCAGTATTAATTTTGTATCAAATTTATATTTTTCCTTATCCGAGGAAATAAGAACAATGTATTGGAGTATTGAAGTGAATTTAAGCGATCTCATCAAGGTTTCGGAACAACCGTCACAAATTCAGGGAACTGATGTTCCATGGACATATAATATCCATCTTATTCTAAGCAGAGTTGTGTTATTCAAAATCTATAGTATTTTCAGAGAGGTGAACGCATAAGCGAATTGGTTAGCGTGCAATGGAAGGACACAAACAATTTCACGCTCGATCTATGAAGACCCAACAAAGAGGGTATGGTGTATTTTATCCAGGGCAAATATAGTTGGAAGACTCCTCGAATGATTTTTAATCCACGTATATCCTATGTAAAATTTAAATTAAAAGGGATATCACTGCCTAGTCCGAAGAGAAATTGATAAGGATGGCCAGTCATCTGCGAAAAGAGGAAAATGATAATAAGGTTTAGGACTCTATCTGGCAATCTAATGTTCCTTCAAAAATCAAGAATTTCATCTGGAAGATTTATAACAATGCTTTACCATCTAAGATTAACCTAAGAAAAAGAAAATGCATTTTATCAAACACATGTGAATGATGTGAAAGCGAATCTGAATCAATTGAACATATCCTTCATAAATGTCTACTTAGGATTGAAGTTTGGTTTAACTCGCAACTCCAATGCAAAATTCATAGAAAAATTAGTGATAAAATTGGAGATTAGGTCGATAAAACAATCGAGAGGGCTATACAAAGAATGGATGGGATAAAAGTGTAGTTAAAGCTACTTTTTTTGTACCCTATCGAATACATGGAAAGTAAGGATTAAGGGATTTTTCGAAAAAATAATTGGAACATATTAGAAATCAACAAAAAAACCAGGAACTCAATCAAGGATCTTTTTGGAAACATGAATGACAAAAATATAACTGAAATCAATAATAGTAATTAAAGTAAAGAGGAAAAGGAAGAAAACAAACCAATCTTGCAGGATAATGCTGAGATTGTTTGGCTCAACGATGTATCATTTACGAAGTATTGGGAACCATCAAGTGTAATCGCCATTGCAATCAATTAAGAAGGAACAACAAAGAAAAGAATTACAAATAGATGTAAAATTAATTGTATTGCAGAAGATGAAATTTGGGTCATTCTTTTGGTCATGAGATTTGCAGTAGATCTTAATTTTCAGAATTGTTAATTTTACACTAATAACCTTGAAGTTATTCAAGACATTCATAAAAAAAATTAATTGGAGGATCCAACTGATAACTGTAAAATTATGAAGATGGATAGATAAATTACCAAAATAAAAAATGGGTTTTGCACAAATTTGGTTGGATGTGATTTGGAATTGCATATCTACAGTGACTTTTCAGCTTATCATTAACGGAGAACGACAACCCCCTTTTAAGCCGGGTCAAGGGCTTAGATAGGGGGACCCTCTTTCACCACTTCTCTTTGCTTTACTTACGGAGGCTCTAATTTCACATATCCAGACTAAGGTTAATCAAGGACGAATTTTAGGTATTCAGATTACACGTAACTGCCCGATTATCTCTCACCTTCTGTTTGCAGATGACTCGTTATTTTTTATCGCACTTTATGGACATGATCTGGAAGAATTCCAGGAATGTATTGACACATACTGTAAATGTTCCGGACAGAAAGTTAACTATCAAAAATCTTCGGTATGTTTTAGTATGTAAACACCAGAGGAGGTTCGGCAATAGGTAGTTTCAACATTACAGATCTCAGAGTCAACGTCTTGGGAAATATTTAGGGATTCCATTATGTCACAAACGCTCTAGGATGGAAACGTTGACATGGATAGCAGACAAGGTTTTTAATAAAGCCCAAGGGTGGATTGCGAAACTGTTACCGGAAGGAGGAAAAGAAATACTTATTAAAGCGGCGTTACAGGCTATTCCTTGTTATGCAATGTCAATTTTTTATTTTCCAATTGGTTTTTGCAGGAATCTCTCTTCGATTATTGCACGGGTCTGGTGGAACTCTTTAGGGAAACGTAAAATTCATTGGCTCGAGGGGGAAAAGATTGCGGCTGCTAAAGTTGTGGGAGGAATGGGTTTAGAGATCTTAAACGTGCGAATAGAGCATTGTTAGCTGGACAAGCATGGAGAATATTGAGATATCCGGAGTCACTGGTGTCTCGAGTATTAAAGGGGATCTACTTTCCACATAGTAATTTTCTTGATATTAAATTGTGTCAGAACCGAACGTGGTCATGGGTGAGCCTGCTTGAAGGCAGAGACTTGCTCGTGGAACATAGTTTGATCCAAATTGGAGACGGGAGCTCTACTCTTATCTGGAAACATAAATAGTTACCTTCGGGGATTATTAAAGATAGACCACGAGATACTAATATTGAAACGGTTAACCAACTCATGACGCCTCAACGGGATGGATGGGATTGGGAAACGATTGACACGGTGCTTCCTTTACCAGTTCAAGGGGAGGTAGCTAGAATACCTTTATTCAAAACGGAGGATCAGGACACCTTTTTTTTGCCTTACTCTATATCCGGAGAATATACAACCAAATCGGGATACAAAATTCTTTCACAAGTAGCAGTGGAAGGGGCAGCTCAGACATCAGTACAAGCGGAGCTTAATAACCCAAAACTGTGGAACAGGGTATGGAAGTCTAATGTGGCCAATGAAGTACGCTCTTTTACATGGAAAGCCTGTCGTAACATACTACCCTCCATACAGAAGTTGTTCTTCCGATATTGTAGTGATACTAAAAACTGTCTCTGGTGCGAAATACTACAGATACTGTGGTGCACTTGCTACTTTCTTGTAACTTTTCTAAACAGGTTTGGGCTGGGACATCACTACAAATTCAGGTTCCTTAAGAGGACCCCGAATCAATAGGTGACTTGATTACGCATTTGTGTGACACTATGGATTACACGATATGGGACCAACACGCTTTTATGGCATATATTCAGCTAACTTTGTGGAATATTTGGAAAGCGAAAATGAAAATGGTACACGAAAATGTTCAAATACACCCTAGCAATGTTGTTTTGTCCATTATTGCAGGTATGAAAGATCTATTTGGACCAGAATGGGCACAGACTTCACGAGAACCGGTGGCTGATCCGTGGAGTAATGATGAGTTCAATGACACGCAATACATTTATACATGTGATGTGTCTTTCAAATCGACATCGGAGATAAGTGGAATAGGCATAGTCAAACGTGAGACTCGATCAGGGCAAAGAGTGACACTATCTAAACCCATCTGGACAGATTCGACAGCAGAAGGGGAAGCAATTGCAGTCTTGGAGGCTGCTCTGCTGAATCTGGCCCATCCGGGCCGCAAGACCGTTATCTGTTCAGACAACCTTGAGTTAATTAAAGGACTTAAGTCGTTGCCAGATGTGTGGTGGAAAGTCTGACCTTATGTCAAGCGGATTGAAAAGATTGCAGAGGAACACAGGAATCTGTCCTTCAGGCATCTTCCGCGAAGACTTAGTGAGTTAGCCGATCGCGTTGCGCGTAATGTTAGGCAAGAGGCAGCCACTGTTGAGGACCATTTGGGATTGCAATACTCTTTTACTAGGGATTGGCTGATATTGTAATAAGTGTTAGTCGTAGGAACGAACTAAAAAAAATAGCTCAATAAAGCAACAGCTATTCTAGCCAAGTGTGTCGACAATACCTGAACCCAGTGGCGGATCCAGGAGACAAAATGAGGGGGGGCTTATAATATATATAGGAAATTTGAGGATTATCGTTTCAACTTAAAGTCTATTCAACTATATTTGATTTTATATTCTATGTGCTGTTAAGAAAAAAATAAGGTAATTGCTATGTTTCAAACACACAACCACCATTCTAACTCTTGTAAACCAAGCATAAATATCCACTAAGCTATAATATCTTATGTACACTTTAGTGCAAGAATGAATAATATAAACGTCTAAAGGGGACTAATTTTTTTTCAGGCGAAAATTACACTTACATATCAAAAAAATTTACGGGTTCAGGGGGACTTGAGCCCCCTCTGGGCCCTAGCTAGATCCGCCATTGCCTGAACCTAAATAAATTGGACGAACCACAATTTAGTAGAATCATTTTCTTTTCTTTTTTTTGTAGGAAAAAAAGTGTTGGATAAGTTTATTTGTACGGTTAATAATTTTCTTGACAAAAAAAAGTTATGAATTGTGATGAGTGGTTTCTGTCTTTCGATTACATTATTGTTCTTAATGCTTAATCACATCGAACTTGAGATTATAGGACGATATGAAGGATCAAATTTCAATTCAAAATCTACTACGGTCTTGCCAAAATCATTTTAAATTGTTAAAACCCTATCATAATAGTTAAATAGTTTTGTTTTGCCTTTTGTGGTTAGAAAATAGACTTTGTTTAAATGAATTATTGAAAAACAAAAATTGACAACTACACATGCTAGGTATTTATAATGCATGAACTACCATAGCAATGATTAAATCTTACAGTAGGCTTCTGCGGAGATGACAAGTTGATCACGATGCCATGGCCTACCCCAATCCCTAAAACCATATACTCCATAATAATGCTCAAACATTTTGTTCTACACGATAGAGTTTTTTTTAGAGGAAGTTATTTCTAAGAGCCCCACAACTTATGAGACAATAAAGTAAGACTCAAATTCCATTAGCCATTAACTAGCCATCTAACCTTAACTAAAAACTCAAAAAAGACTAAATACCTCTTCCTCTTCTTATATACTACACAGATAGAAACTAAAAACAAAAAAAAACTCATATAAGGGTTTCGAAACCCTCGATTCTCTCTCTGTATTCACTGTGCAGAAGAACACAAGCTGCCCTCTGCATACCCTGACCTTCGGTGCTACTGTGCCACCACGCCGTTGTGACGAGATCCGATGCTTCTGTGCCACCACGCCGCTGTGACGAGATCTGCGCCGCTGTACCACCATCATCAAAACCGCTGCTGTGAAGCTCCATAAAAGCCACCATCTCTTGCAGATCTACACCACCATCTCCTCCTGCGCCATATCAACTCCACCATCATCTTCTCCGCCTCCTTGTGAAACCCGCCGTACAACCTCTCCTAAACCCTACCAACACACCACCACTCTGCACCAACAGCGAAAACCGCCACCTCGGCGCCGTTCTCGATCTACCCACCGCTACTCCGTTCTCGATCCAGTTTCGTTTGTTGTTTAATTTTGAGTTTCTTTTTTAAAACGTGTTTGGTCCGAGAGTCCAGCCCGTTTGGGCTTTCTAAAACTAATAGGTCCAGCCCATTATGGGATATAGCTTGTCTTTTCTTTAAAAAACACTTTTTGTCCAGCCCATTATGGCCTATGGCTTGTTGGACAACAAATTTTGTTGGTCTTGGGTGTTAGTTAATGTGAGTGGGGTAAATGGATCCAGCCCATTTTGTTAGTCTTAGTTAGTGTAAGTGGGGTAAGGGGGCCAGCCCATTTTGTTAGTCTTGGGTGTGGTTGGACTTGAGTATGTGAAGGTTAATAAATTGGGCTTGGGTACAACCCTAGAGGTATTGGACAAACCTTTGATTTCATTGGACATGTATTTTGACAAAACGACTTGGGTACAGCCTTATTGGTGCATACTTGGACAAATTTTGACTTCATTGGACATGGACTTGGACAAATTTTGACTTCATTGGACATGGACTTGGGTACAGCCCTATGGGTATTTGAAAAATTAGATGGACAAAATCCCCAGTAATGATGGACACTGTAATTGAAATTATATAAAAAATAATTTTACTAACTTCAAAAACTGAAAACCTAATATATAGGTCTGGATCCACTCATTTAAAGAAAAGAAGAAAAAGAATAAAAAACGAATTTCTGAAGAAAAATAATAATTGGAAAGGCTATAGATGGAAAAATCCAACAAAAAATTGTAACTAGACCTTAGTTTTGGTAACTAGGCTTTAAAAACTCTCTTTGTTACAAATTAGGCTCTAATTTGTAGATTCCTCTTTTTTTTATTTATAGCATTTAAAAAGAATTACATAAAAAACTTATTTAGAAAAATATTTGCAAAAGTAACCTATAGACACTCCTCCGAGGAGCTACTCACTAACTTAGTCAGCTCATTAATAAAGTTAATTGTGAGGCCAAGCGCTTTTTTTTAAACAAAAATTGTTAGGCCAACGATCTTCATTGGCCTTTACTTAATTCTACTTAAACTTTTATTAATCTTTTCGCAAAATTTTTGCTTAAGGTCTAGTACCAGTTCCGTTTTGTGCACCAAATCCACACTCAAAATACATTTATTATAGTAAACTTCCCCATTATTTTCGTTAATCTTGCTTATTATGCAGCTGAAAATACATTTATTGTGTAAATAAATCAGCAGAAAAAGCATTTAGAGGTAAACAGGTTAATTTTACCAGGAAAAAAATAGAAAAGGTAAGAGATCGACCTTCAATTGTATAACAAAGTTTTAATCGAATTAAGTAAAAGCCAAAAAAAATCGTTGGCCAACAATTATTTTTTTTAATGAAGAAGCGCCTCACAAAAGTTTATTAATGGACCAATTAGTTTAATGGGCTGATGATTAAGTTTGTTACGCGATACTTCGAAGAGCGCCTATAGGTTACCTTTGCAATTATTTTTTCAAACAAGTTTATCCTGTAATTATTATTTTTTTAAATGTTAAAAAAAAACTCTATACGATAGCACGTCCTTTTCAAGATCGAGTTAAATAATGTGTAAAACGAATTTTTTTTGTCAGAGAAAAAGTGTGTCAAGCATTACTACACAACATAAGGTTAAAAAAATTAACACTCCAAACAAAGAATAATCTTGCCATTGAGAAAGATCCACATTGCACCTAGTATATTTGCCAAAGCATTCGCTGTAGAGTTGAATGATCGGTTGATATATATGACCTTCCACTTAGGAAATTTGGCAAGTCAGTTCTTCATTTTGGCAATGATTAGAGAAATCTGCCATCGAAGTCTTGTGATTTTAGAAATACCATGAACCAATTCAAGGTTGTCAGTTAGAGTAAAAAGAGGAACTCTGAAGGTTGAGACTACCAGCAAGTCTCATGGATAGAAGTACAACCCAACACTCCCCTTCAATTTCACTTTTAATCATTCATTTTCTTGCAATCTTTTGAACAACAATATCTTCTTTAGTTATACCAAGAGATGCAATACCAGCAGGTTTTCATTATTTTTTAAAAGACACATCGCAAAGCCAAAGAATATCAGCATCATCTGAAACTAATGGATTATAAAGATTTTTCGTTCTAAGAGTCGCGGTACTTTGAACTTTAATGTTACCGTTATGATTTTGATTGTTATCGGAAAGACTTTTAATAACCTGTTTCACGTTATGATTAATCTCATAAATGCTCCATTATCTATTTTCATAGAGTCCTTTCATCTTTAATTTCCAAATTTTCAAAATAGTAAGAAGGATATGAGCTGTAATTTCTTTTTTTCCCATCCATACTTTGTATAATCCTTAATAGTAGCGAGTAACCATTCTCCAATGTTGATTTTGTCTTTTCTATTAATTTTAATTTGCATTGTTGAATTGGCCCACACTGACATACTAAATGGGCAATGAAGAAACAGGTGTCCAATATCTTCATATTCAAATTCACACCATTCGCACCGACCATCTTTGGCACATTTCCTTGAGTGGAGATTCTTCTTTGTTGGGATAGCACCGCTGCAAATTTCCATCCAAAAGCTCTGACCTTTGAAGGTACCTTAGAATTCGAAATAACATTCCAAAGAAGACTATTATTCTGCTCTCCATCTTTAGAAGTTTGAGCTTCTTTTTGGATATAGGTATCGATCAATGTGTGATATCCTGATTTCATAGAATAAATTCCATCTTTGGTCAATGGCTAAATCAGTTTATCATCTTCTTTAATATTCATGATAGGAATTCTGAGGATTTCATTAATATGTTAGGATGAAATATCTCTTTGAGGAATTGTTGATTGCAAAAATTACAAAGAACTTAGGTGCCTTCGATTGTAAAACTGAATATTGATTTTAAAAAAAAGGACAAAGTCTTTTTTTTTTTCAACTGCTTCTATAAAATAGCATAATAACGTGACAAATTACAAAAATTACCCGATACCGCATAATTGCTTATCAAGTAAAATAAGTTGAGCTAATTGAGAAGGAAGAGAATTCCTCCAGTCACCAAACAGTTTGACAACAAGCTTTTGTTTGGCGACCCAATCAGCTACTCTATTACCTTTGCGACTAACAAAGGAAAATATCAAATTACAAGTCTCCACACTACCGTAAATCAACTTAATAATATTACAACACTCAAGAATATTACAAGTGGTCCTAGTAGCTAAAGGTTTAACTATCACTTCACAGTCACTTCCGATAATAGTTTAGTTGGTAGGAAAATCTTTCGCTATCTCGCAGCCCCACAAAACACCTTGAGCTTCTGCTTCAACCAAACTTCTTGCCTCTATATCCTTTGCATCAACCTCAATCAAGTTTCCAAATGAATCCCTGACTATATAAGGAATAACAAATATAGATAAAGTAAAGTTAGCATCGGTATTTATTTTAATAATATTAGTAGGAGGTGGACTCTGTTTACTAACTTTACCAGTATTTTTTATACTATGTTTTTTATTCCCTTCAAATAAAGCTGAGGAATCCTGGTATGAATCCTTCAGCTCTTATATAAATTTACCATCATTTGAATTTTGATTCATATCTTTATATTCCTTCCAAGAGTAAGCAAGATTACACATGAACATAAGTTCAGGTTTAACCCCATTGAAAACAAAATTATTTCTACCTTTCCAAATTTTTCAACAAATATTACTCAATAGTGTAGTGAACTGTATATCTTGACCATGAGTAGAAGTCAAAGAAGCAACCGTTTGTGAAAACCAGTCATCCATTCTTGAGGTTCTATTATTCAAGGTTTTAAGAGTTAAGGAGGAAGAGAACCACACAGCCCTAGCCCAAGGGAAAGCAAACAAAAGGTGCTCAGTGGGTTCATCATTGTAATTACATATTTTACAAACTTTAGATTTAGTACATTTTCTATTATAAAGATTCACTCTGTGGGTATTTTATCTTTAATACAATTTCTCATGAAATTTTTTATCTTAGGAGAGCAATTCATATTCTATATTATTTTCTAAATATCTGGTGATTGAGATGTGAAGAAGAAGGGATAAGGTCAGATACAACTTTATTCTTCTTGTCCCTATTTCTTTATAGTAAAAGATAAGAAAATTTAACAGAATAATTTCCATCTTTAGAAGAGTTCCAAAAACAGAAATCATTATAAATAGGGATAGGCATATACAATAAATAATCTTAGCTATCTCTGGACTGTATTCTGAATTTATATAACTCATATTCCAATTCTTACTATCAGTTTGAAATAATTTTTTTACTAACATTATAGTATGATCTTTTAGTTTAATAACATCATCAATAATATTAATCGATTTATCATATTAAACATTAATATGTAATCCGTTTCTCAATTTCCATTTTATATTTTTTTTTAAAAACCTTTCTACCCTCTATAATACCTTTCCAACCAAAAGAGGAAGAATGGCCAATTTTAGCAACTAAAAAAATCATTGCTAGGATAATATTTCCCTTTTAATAACTTGCTAAGTAATTATTCAGGATTATTAAGCACATACAAGACAATTTACCCAATAAAGCCAAGTTCATCAGGTTAATATCTCTAAAACCTAATTTACCAACAACTTGGAAGAGCATACCAAACTTTCAAAGTCAATTTTATTTTTATTTTTGTTATTATTCCACCAAAACCGAGATATAATACTATTGATAGTATTACAAAGATTTTTTGGAATTAGAAAAGAAGACTTTGTAATACCGATTTAATGAGAACATCTTTCTCACTTTTAGATAGAAAAAATTGTTTTCCAATTCTCTGTTTTATTCAAAATTCTTATGACTAACCATTCAAGATCTTTACATTTATTTCTACCCTAATCCGTTGGTAGTCCTAAATAGGATCCCAAGGATTCAATCAGTTTCATTTGAAGTCCAGAAGTCATTATATATTTAATATGACTAGGTATGCTAGGAATATATATAATGCCACATTTGTCCTGATTAAGGCACAACCTAGTTGCTATACTATAATGTTTCATTATATTATTAAAACCTTCAATATCTTGATAAATGGATTTGAGGAAGAATATGATATCATCCTCAAAGAGAAAATGAGTGATGGTGGGGCAATTCTTACCAATTTTAAAGCCTTCCAGTAAATTATTATTAACTTTATCTTGTACTAGAAGATTCAGTGTTTGAGACATAAGATAATACATGAAAGCGGACAAAGGGCCCCCTTGTTTTATACCTCTTGAAGGTTTATGAATTTCATGATCTTTCCTATTAACAAGTAAAGAACAAGTAACACAATTCATAATTCTATCGACCCATTTATGGTGAATGCCCATTTTAATTAAAAGTTTTTCTAAAAAATCTCATTCTAAATACTTATAAGCCTTTTTCACATCAGATTTAATGGCTAAGAAATATTTTTCGGTATCCTTTATTCTTTTAATAAAGGTGATAAGTTCATGCGAAATTAAAATATTCTCTTGAATATTACTACCACGTATGAAACTCGTTTGATTATCATCTACTAATAATGGCATCAAATGTTTTAACCTGATTATTAAAATTCTAGAGATAATTTTGTATAAGAAATCAGTACAACTTATAGGTTTATAATTGGATATCTCAGAAGGTTTTTCAATTTTTGGAATGAGAGTTATGAAAGTTTGATTAAGGGCTCCAAACTGCCATTATTATACCATAAATCATTTATTTATGCGTATAATATCTAACTTAACAGTTTCCTAGTAAGTTTTGTAAAACATTCCAGTACAGCCAGTAGGCCCTGGAGCCTTTTTTAAACCCAACTCCCAAATTGCTTTTTTAGCTTCATCACAGGTGATAGGAGCTATAAGAGTTTGATTAGTTTCATTAGTTACAACCGGTTGCACAAGAGATAATACATGAGTAAAATCCCTTGGTCCGATTGAGTTGTATACCTCAATAAAATATTTCTTGAAAACGTTAATAATATCATTTTCTTTTTCTATCCAAACATTATTATCATTCTTGGTTCTTTTAATATTTTTTTCCTCTTCTATTTGTACAAGCATGAAAGTATAATGTATTCTTATCACCCTTTTTTAACCACAAAACTCTAGACTTATCCTTCCAATATTGTTCCTCTCTTTCCTCAGGTTTTTCAATAAATTTTGTTAAAGCATTATATTCATCCCAATTTCCTAAATTAGTAACACCGTTTGATAAGACTTTAAGCCTTTCCATATAGGTTTCTATGCATTTTCTAATATTATTGAATTTCTCCTTATTCCATCTTAATAATTTTATTTTTATAATATTAAGTTTGAATCATATAATACTAGTAGGGATACCTCTTAAACTCTTATATTCCTCCCAACCATTTTAAATATATTAAGACATTCAGATTCGGATACCCAAAAAAATTGAAAATAAAATATAAAAAAAAGGATAAATTCATGATGACCTTTTATCTTTATTTTAAATATTTCATGTGATCATCTATTTTCTATGATCAGATCTTTATTCTTTGATTATTAGGTCCTCGTTAGTTTTTTTCATTATTATCTGTTATATGTTTTTTTTTTTTGGATGAAAGAGTACATGAGACCGCTCCAATTAACCTATTCCCATTTTTAATATCCCTGTTGTGATGCCGTTAACATCCGAGTCCTGTCTGTTGGCTCCAAGCCTAGCTGTTTTCGAGAGACTGTCCGCATGGCTGTTCAATTGCCTCGGTAGATGCCGAAAAACAATTGGGCCATGTTCCCCCGATCGCCTCCAAATTTTTCGGATAATCGGTAGAATTGTCCATCTGTTATATGTTAATCAATCGTTAATTAATGCATTTTGGGTGTCGTATGGATAGATGTCATGTGTATAATTTTAAATATATACGAAAATCTATTTTTTATTAAAAATAATAATTATGTTATCATTTGATAACATTTATTTTTATATAAAAATTATATTCTGTCATCATTGTTTTGTGTATAACAACTAAAAGTTAGAAAATAGATAAAAAAAATTCCCTCCTCTCTCTCTCTCTCTCTCTATATATATATATATATATATATATATATATATATATATATATATATATATATCACAACACCACCATAAACCTTCCAAAACCTGTGTGTTTTCAAGCTTTTCTCTACTAAAATCACACCTTTGAAAACAACTAAACCTTTCGGTAGCCTCTTTCTTTCGTTTTTCCTTTCCTTTTCCCTTCTACTAAGCGTTTTCTTTCATTACTTGAAAACATGATTTTTTTACTCAGCAAATCATCCACTCGCAGGAGATGGAAAACTCATAATCACACCAGAAAACAACTCAAGATACAAAGTAGCTGAGGAGTACAAACTCATAGCAAAATTGCTTCACAAAGAACCTATCAATTTTGTATTCTTGAAAAATCATATCAATAAAAACTGGAACCTCACATAGGAAGTGGAAATAGAGAAATTAGCACCAAACTCGTTGATTATTAAATTCAAGAATACAAAGGATCAACAAACAGTGTGGGATTAAAGGCCTTGGACAGTCATCGACAAACACTTTGCTATCAATCAGTTTAAGAAAAATGCTAGAAATGAGGCAATAAACACTACTCTTTGGATTCAATTAACTGGTACACCTGTTAGCATCCTATTTGAAAGCGGCATTGAAAAAATAATGAGGAATTTCGGTAGAGTCCATAGTATCTCACTACTAGAAAGACAAACAATTGGTGAAAACTCTATTACTAGAGTTCAAGTCGATTGGGATTACAAAACCCTTTTATAGATGGGATTAACTATTTTGATGATGATAATACACCGTCATGGATCAATTTTATATATGAATACATAGGGAAAGTTTGCTATGGTTGTGGCCTCTTTGATCACGAGGAGTCTAAGTGTGGCAATAAGGAAATCCTCCCCAAACTCGGGAATTGGATTAAAATTTCAACAAGGGGTCCATCTAAATCAACGATGTTCTACAAACGTAACAACAATATGAAAGCTCCTAAACTCATCAATGGCGGAAGGAAAACCTTCAGGCCGAGTTGGAATCAGAAACTCAGTAAAAGTAACTCACCGTTCATAAAAAAGGAGATAACGGGAATAATCTTAACACCGTTATCCAGGTACCAAATGGTACAGATACGAGTATGAAGGATGCCATGCCACCTCAACTTTTTAAATTTACTGGAAAAAAGGACGAAGGTACAAGTCGTGGTAATGCTATGAGCTCGAGGGGTACGAAAGAAAAAGACAAAGAAGCAGTCGAGAAGAAAGGGAATTTTAATACCTTTTTACAAAAAGAAAAAAAGCTTAATGCGCTAGCCCATTCTATGGTTAAAAAATTGTAGAACATCCCCAAACCCATTAACATTGGGGATATCTCTTTTGGATCCTTTCCAAGCCCAAACAAAGGAGGCCTAACACCCGACTTTGAAAGTTCAGCTTCAAATAATAAAATAGCCGCATTTACGGAGTCAGCCGAAAACAACACCCCAATACACAAAACACCGAACACAATCCTTACCTGTATGATGTCTCCCTATTGGTGATGTTTTAATCTTAGTCGGAAACATCATTTTATGTGTTTTTGGAAGTCATATACTCGATTATTACTTGTATTATTACACTTTCCTATTTCTTTTCTTAATTTGATTATTTATTATTTTTAGAACATATTAGGTTTAGTTTGTTTATTTAGTGTGAAACTTTAAAGATATATAGTGATCAATTAGATGCCAAATCAATTCTAAGAGATAAAGGAAAGAAGATATGCATGGAAATTGGAGATATGGAAAGATAAAGTTGCCAAGTAAATTTGAAATTCCAGCAGCCACGTCCACAAAAGTGATCATAACTCAAGATTGGCTAGAAATTTGGAATAATGGTCTGAAGCAAAAAAGTGTAGAGCTTACCGAGACGATCGGTTTCGATATAAAGAATACGTCAATTGGAGCTGAAACTAAGAAGTTACGGCCAAAACAAAACAACGGCAGATTATTACCTTTTCATATTTAGGGTTACGAATTTGAGTTGGGCTAGAAGTCCAATACTTGTCTTCCAATCCAAGAAAACGTGTTAGGGCTTCCTAGATCCCTATTTAACCTTTGTAAAATGATCCTTGCTCAATTCTAAACCTTATATTAATTCTTAGTTATTCAAGAGAGCAAGATGACATTCATGTATCTTTATTTTAGTTTTATTCCTTCAGGTATGAACTAATCTTCCCATAACTTGGGTATCGCGTTATGTATAATCTATGAATTCTATTTTCTTTCTATCTAAGTTTCATTGGAAATTATATGTTTCAAATTAATTCTAGCTGCTTAGACATATATTTGATTTATGTGTTCTGATTTATTGCCTGTCGTAAACCTGATCAATTTAGGGCTTTGCTAATAGTAGTTAGATGGTCACCCGAAAGGGGTCTTTAATTATTGAAACACCACATAAACTTCTAGTGTACGGAATTAATCCTGACAAGATTTGCCTAACTAGATAGTCATTAGGGTTTATTTTAATCACCAATCATCATTAGGTGGTCAGTCTCATCTAGGAACCTAGTAGCGCAGGGGAATTTAGAATCCTGACTATTTATCTAAGAGTTATTATCTCCCTTATATCAAAACCTAATTATACTCTCTCGTCTTATTTCTCTTATATTTAATTATTTCTCTTTTAATTATTTAGTTGTTAATCTCATCTCTCAATCAATCATATTTATTTTCTGTCTTTTAATTATTAATTGATAATCTAATTTGTTTACCCATTCGTATAACACACTAAGTCCCTGAGAATGAATCTAACTTATCATTAATACTTGCATACGTCCTGTAATACTTGCAGTACCGTGTTAAGTCTAGGGTATTTGTGCATCGTTTTCCGTATTTAACTATCATATTTTTATCACACCCTAGGCGACATCAAGTTTTTGGCGCCGCTGTCGGGGACTTGTGTCTCGTTAGCGTGTGGGTTATTTATTTTTAGTAGTAGTAATTTTTAGTTAAATTTTATTTTCCAATCTTTTTCAGGTTTTAGCAGTGCATCCTTGGCCTCCTCTTGCGGAGCCCGAAAGGAGCTTCAGAGCTTATAACAAACGTATCAGAGAAGAGAGAAACCAAAGAAGAGCTATGGCAGAACATCAAGAAGTATTAGATCCACCACTTGGTCCTTTAGGACCTCCTCCACCACCACCACCAGGAGATAACAGAAACAGCAACAGAATTGAAAAAGATCTTCTAGGCTTGGGAGCACCTTTTTCAGTTCAACCATTATGTTATCGTCCTCCAGAGATCCAGAATATCAAGTTCAGGCACGATCCGGGCATGCTCATTCAATTCCATAATTTCAGACTCTATAGTGGTGCAGTAGTTTAAGATCCGGTATGAGCGATTTAGAAGTTTATGAAGATTTGTGATGCCTATGTTACTCCAGGCATTATACGTGAGAAACTGTATTGTCACATGTTTTTGTTCTTTCTGACAGGCAAAGCTGGTGATTGGCTAGACAGACAACCACCAGGTACAATTACTACTTGGGCAGAACTTCAAGCCGCATTCTTTAACTGATTTTATCCGAAGAGTATGAGACTCAAAGATCAGAGCGAGCTTGCTAAGTTTTTTCAAGAGAATGGAGAAGAAGTAGGAGACGCATGGACAAGGTTTGAACAAAAGTTAGCTAGATGTCCACTCCACGGTTACACCCCGTCTTTACAGTTAGCTATATTTTATCAAGGTATCAATGCCGAAAGTAGACTGAGGGTAGATAATCTTGGAAAGGGAAATTTGTGTCCATGGTCCTGTAGAAGCCGCCGAAGGTATGGAAACCATTATATAAACATAAAGGAGTTGGCCACTTTCGCGAGCTCCTGTTACAAACACCAGAGTTACGCTTCGGTTAGATGCAAAAACTGCAAACTCAGCTCAATTTGGCGCATTAGAAAATCAAATCAAAAAGTGTAAGCTTGAGATGCAGAAGAATTTAGCCGCAATAAATATAGTGAAATAAGCACAAGGTTGTCCACAGTGTGGGGTCACAATCATACATGGGAAGAGTGCGAAGGAAATCCAACATCTTTTTATTTCATATGCAATCGAGGAAATTATCAATTTGGTAACAGGAATCATCAAGGTATGTAGTATTCAAATCCACAGGGGGGCGCTAATCCATGTCATTATCAACCTTGTCCCCAGAATAACTCTTTCCAACAAATAGGTCAAGCTCCATATTAGGGAAATCAGAATTATAATCGACCAGCTCCTCCACAATAACCTGCTAATGATGCATATACCGATGCTTTAGCTCAGAAGGCTCTACCACAATATCCTCAAGAAGAAGTTGTGGGTGATCAACAATTGAAGAATTTTATGGATCTTATGACCGCTAATATGCATTCACAGAATGAGAAGTTAAAAGAACAAGAAGCTTCAATTCAGATCTTAGGTACACAAGTAGAACAAATGAATAAAGTTCTTACTAATATTATGGAAGCGAAAGAATTGAAAGCTATAAAAGGAGGTGACGCCAATGTTGGGTTCGAAGCTTGTAAGGTTATTTGCCTTGAAAACAGAGAGAATAAGGAAGTAAAGCATACTGCAGAATGTGCCGTGGAAGTTCCAGAAACTAAAGAAGAACCAACCAAGTCTAGCCCCATGGACTCTAACTCCATTGACGATGACAATTCAGAAAAATCCGAATTTATACAACTTATGAGAGATATGATGATATCTCCTAATTTGTGATGAATTAATATTAAGACAAGACGTCATTTTTAGTGTTTTAGAAGTCTTTCTAGTCGATTTTCACATGTATTATTACACTTTCCTATTTCTAGTCTTGATTTAATGAATTATTATTTTTAGAGCATATTGGGTTTAATTATTTATTTAGTGTGAAGCTTTAAAGATAAATAAGGAGATTAATTAATTACCAAGTCAAAGGCTAAGAGATAAGGAAAGAAGATAAGCATGGAAACTGAAGATAAGGAAACAAAAGCTAAAGTATGAAAAGGAAAAGCTGCCAAATAAATCTGAATTTCACCACCCACGACCACAAATTAGCTTGTATCTCAAAATCGGTGAGGAATTTGGAAGAACGGCCAAGATAAAAGTTAATGATCTTTCCGAGACGATGAATTTTGACTACTCATACGCGTTAAACGGATAAGAAGTGAAGCTATTATGCCCAAAACAAAAACGGGGTTGATCTCATATTTTAGGTTATGAATTTGAGTTGGGATAGGAGTCCAATACTTTCCTTCTCCTTCAAGAAAATGAATTAGGGCTTCTCTACACCTATAAATACACCCTTATGTCACTTTAAATTATCCTTGCCTCATAGTAATTAGTCCTTAGGTTTATTATCATCAGAATTATTGTAGAGAGCAAGATGAAATCTTTCACTATTTCTTTTAGTTTATTTCCTTCAGGTATGAACTAACTTTCCCATAGCTTGGGTTTTGCATTAAGTATAATATATGAATTCTATTTTCTTTCTATCTAAGTTTTTTGGGAATTATATGTTTTTAATCTGATATTAGCTGCTTACCTATATATTTGTTTATGTGTTTTGATTTATTTTCTGTTTTCCTTGCGGTGCGCAACGTTTAGGATTACCTTGATAGTAGTTAGATGGTCACCTTAGCTGGATGTCTAATTATTGAAACACCACATAACGTCTAGTTCGATATTGGTCTTGACAACACTAATTCTAACTAGATAGTCATTAGGGTATATTTTAACCACTATCACTATGATTGGAATTGATTGCTTAGGGCCTTGGTAGCGCTTGATACCCCTATTTAAACCAGCCTTGTGGTGTGTCCGTAGCCCTCTTAGTCGCTCTCCAGGTCTAAGAGAGGGAATTTAGAATCCTAACTAAGTATTTAAGAGCTAATTATCTCCCTTATTAATGAGAATTTGATAGAAAGAATTAGAAGGATTAGTGCATACTAGCAAAACCTAAGCTATACTTCTCATCTCATATTTCTTATATTTTATTTATTGTCTTTAATTTTCATTAGTTTAATTAATATTCTCTCATTCGTTCCTATTTATTTTCTGTCTTTTAATTAATTACTCTCTACTCGTGATATTTGCTCATTCGTATAACACACTAAGTTACTAAGAACGAATTTAACTTATCATTAAAACTTGCATACGTCCTGTAATACTTGCACTACCGTGCTTGTCTAGGGTGCTTTAGTGCATTGTTTTCAGCGTTTATTTATCTTATTTTTATCACACCCTAGGCGACACCAAGTTTTTGGCGCCGCTTCCGGGGACTTGTGTCTCGTTAGCGTGTGGGCTATCTATTTCGAGCAGTAGTTTTTAGTTAAGTTTTTATTTTGCAGTTTTTATTGTTATTTTTCCAGATTTACGCTTGTGGTTCGCTTTAGTCTTTTTCAGGTTGTAACAGTGAATATTTTGCCTCCTTTACCGGAGCCCGAGAGGTGCTTTAGATCTAATAACAGACGTATTCGTGAAGAAAGAGCCTTAAGAAGAGCTATGGCAGACATACCAAATCCAGTAGATCCGAGAGTCCTTGGTCCGTTAGGACATTTACAACCACCACCGGTAGGACGTAACAGAAACAATAATAATCAGATTAGAGTTGAGCAAGACCTCCTAGGCTTGAGAGTACCGTTTCATGTCCAACCATTAGGTTTCCGTCCTCCAGAGATCCAGAATATTAAATTTAGACCCGATCCGGGTATGCTCAGTCAAATTAAAGTTTTGGACTCTATAGTGGTTGGTGGTCCTTTGTATGTTCTAAAATAAATGCAAAAGTAATCGAACCACAACCGCAAGTGTACGGTTGTCCCAAGTAGTAATAAGTGATTCTAGGATCGTTCGCAGGGACGGTTTGGTTAACTATAATGCTTATCGAATAATGAATGGTTGCACTTATGAAAGCAAATAGAGATATAATGATTGATTTGGTTTTTGTATTAATTCTAATTAATGAAAGACTAAATATAAAATGCAAGTAAATAGTAAAGCGCAAGTAAATAAGTGTGAAACGCAAGTATGAGAAGATAGCACTTGAGAACGCAAGGGGTCTTCCTAATCCTATTTCATAACCTATGCTGTTTAAGGGTTAAATTGGTCAATTACAATGGTCGGGATTCTAAATTCCTTATACCCCCGTCAGGGTGGACTATAAGGCTATCCTAGAGTGTCACTAGTCCCGTCAGGGTAAATATGATCCACTTTTAGATGTTTAAGTTAATTACCACATTGACCCTAAAATTAGCTAAGTTCGTCAGAATCAATAGCTTCTATTTTATATTAAATAAATAATTCCGTACCTAAACCCTCCGTCAGGATGATCCACACGCCACATATGTGGAATAGCCTAGATACTAACACCTGTTCTTAGTTAGCTACTCCAAAAACAGTAAATAATCTCAATTTATCGAAAAGAGTAAAAGACCCAATTTAATTTAATTTAACAGAAACCCAAATTCAGACATAGAAATTTAATAGAATTGAGATTCACCTATAAAGCATTCTCAAGCACAAATTAAGTTTAGCTCATAATTATTGAAAAGATAAAAACTAAAGAAATAATTGGGTTCATAATGTTTTACAGAATAAAATAAAAGAACCTAATTATGGAGTTGAATTGGCTAAGAATCAGAGATATAGACAGTCTCCAGCTCTTGCTTCTTCTTTTCCTTGTTTCTGCTTCTTCTCTGGACGCTCTCTTCTAAGGATGTTTTAATTTGAAGAATAAATATGAGAGGTAAGAAATAATGAGGTCAAAAGCTCCTTTTATAAGCTCAAATTCGGAATGGGCTTTCAATTAGGGTTTAAGTGAATAATAAATAGTCCAAGTCCACTAATCAAGCCCAAATCCCGTAACTGCTGCACCACCTCCACTAAAACGGCTTTTCCCGCTTCGTTATAACTCCGATTGACTTGATTCCAGTTGCTAAATTTCCGTAACTCGATAAGGAATGTTTTCTCTTCAAAGGTCAGCGGCTAAATCATCTCTTAAGCGCCTTGATATCAGCAATCTTTGGCCTGTTTTCCAGATTTGCAGCTCTAAAATCAAATTCTTTCGGGATTTATCTTCAAGTCTTGACTCCATATCACGATCTTTGACTTTCTTCTCGGATTCCTCTCCTAGCTAATATTCAAAACCTACAAACTTTTCACTAAAATACACAAGATTACGCGCAAAAGTTTAATAAATCAAAAATACTAGAAATAAAAGAGGAAAATCGGATTATTGCATATTTAGTCCAAAAGTCTATCAAAATAGTCGAATAAACACCAAAAATGACGATGTCTCCCAAGGGCATAAAATTAGAACATTTAGGGAGACATCAGTGGTACAGTAATTCAAGATCTGGTAAGAGCGATTCAGAAGTTTATGCAGATTTGTGATGCTTATGTTACTCCGGGCATTACACACGAGCAACTGTACTATCACATGTTTTCGTTCTTTCTGACCGGTAGAGCTGGTGAGTGGCTAGATAGGCAACCACCAGGTACAATCAATACATGGACAGAACTTCAATCCGCATTCTTTAACCGCTTTTATCCAAAGAGTATGAGACTCAAAGACCAAAGCGAGCTTGCAAAGTTTTGTCAAGAGAATGGAGAAGTAGTAGGAGAAGCATGGACAAGGTTTCAACATAAGTTAGATAGATGTCCCCTTCATGGTTACACCCCATCTCTACAGTTAGCTATATTCTATGAAGGTATCAATAGAGAAAGTAGATAAAGGTAGATAACCTTGGAAAGAGAAATTTCGTGTCCATGGATCCTGCTGAAACCACCGAAGGTTTAGAAAATATTATTGAAAAAGAGAGGAGCTCAATTATCCGCTTTAGAGAATAAAATCAAAGAACTTAAGCTTGAGATGCAGATAAATTTGGCCGAAGCGAATGTAGTGCAAGAAGCACAAGGTTGTAAACACTGTGAGGTTAATAATCATACATGGGAAGAATGCGAAGGAAATCCACAATCTGTTTATTACATATCCAACCGAGGAGGTTATCAATTTGGTAACAGGAATTTTCCGGGTATGCAGTATTCAAATCCACAGGGGGCCGCTAATCCTAGTCATTATCAACCACGTCCCCAGAATAACTCTTTCCAACCAAGAGGTCAGTATCAAAATAAATATCAAAATAGACCTGTTCCTCCACAACAACCTATTTAAGATGCCTATACCGAGTCATTAGCTCAGAAAGCTCTACCATAGTATCCTCAAGAGGGAGCCGTGGATAATCAACAATTGCATAAATTTATGGATCTTGTGACCACTAATATAAATTCCCAGAGCGAGAAGTTACGAGAACAAGAAGCTTCAATTCAAAGTTTAGGTACTCAAGTAGAACAAATGAACAAAGTTCTTACAAACATTATGCAACAAAAAGAATTGAAGGCTATCGAAGGAGGTGATGGCAATGTTGGGTTCGAAGCTTGTAAGGCTATGTGCCTTGAGATTGAAGAAAAGAAGGAAGTACCACATGCTGCCGAAAGTGTCGTGGAAGTTCCGAGTACCAAAGAAGAACCAACCAAGTCTAGCCCCGTGGACTCTAACTGTTCTGAGAGTGATGAGGAGGAAAATTCAGAAAAATCCGAGTTTATTTAGCTTCTGAAAGATATGCAAGAAGAGATTGGATCGGTTATGGAGTTACAAGCTGAGCAAGCTAAAGAGAAAGAGGAAGAAGCCTCAAAAGAACCAAGAGTTAAAGTTGCACCTGCTGTGAAAGAAAAGAAAGAAGAAGAGAAGGTGGAATCGCCACCAGTTGTTCAAACAGTGTCATCAACCAAACCTGATACAAATCCGAAAGGTGACACTGAACTCAAGACATTTGTAAAGGCGTACACTCTTGAGAATATCAACGCCTAGACGCTTGAGATTGCAAAGAAAGGTCTTACACCTCAACAAGTTTTTACGCAAGTCATTCCTAAGAAAGAAGCGAGTGTAGAAGCCAAGAGAGAGACTGTGAGAGTCTCAAGAAGAACAGAAAAGAGTTACCTTTGAAACTCAAAGATCCGGGAAGTTTCAATATTCCTATTCAAATAAATGGTATGCTCAAGGTGAAAGCTATGTACGATGTAGGTTCAGGTGTGAATCTTATGCCAAAGTTTGTGTTCGAGAGACTTGGACTTAAGAAATTAGAGAAAGCTCCAGTGAAGCTGCAATTTGCTGACAACTCAGTTACCAAGACATAGGGAACAGTGGAGGACGTTCTAGTCCGATCAGGTAATATCACCATCCCTACTGACTTTGTTATACTTGATTTCGATGTAGATAAGCAGGTTCCAATCATACTGGGAAGGCCTTTCATGGCCACAAGTCAGAGTGTAATCAACTTCCAAGAAGGGACCATCACCCTTCATGGTAAGAACGAATCTGAGACATTCTATGTCTTGGGTAAGAAACCAAGGAAGTTAGATCCCACCGTTCCGATCATCCACAGCCTTTCACATCACAATGTCCCTAAATAGAAGATCCATGAAAAGCCTGTGGATACTGATCCACACGTTGAGTTTGGGGTTGGCCATGAAGTTCTATGGAAAGCTAACAAACCCGAAAATAAGCCACGAAGTTACAAAGACTCGTGGAAGGGACCATTCATCGTCACTAAGGTTGTTTCATCTAAGGTGATAGAAATCAGACCCAAAAAGGGGATCAAGCGCAGATTAGTTGACGTTCATAGCCTTACTCGTTGTTGGGGAGGCTATATTCGCAAATCTTGATAGAGGTAACGTGTCTACCTTTAAAAGACGTTAAACAAAAGTGTTGTACGGGAGACAACCCGCAATTTTTTATGTTTTTATGTTTTTAGTTTGTGTTTAGTTTAGTTGTTTTTAGTTGATATTGCATATTTGAGAAAGGTATTAGTGTTTTTGATGTTCAGGTGTTAGAGAAATCGAGTTTTGGGAGAATAACGAATTTTTTGGGAATATTCAGATCAGACCACCGGTATGCCGGTCCTTATGGCCGGTAAGCCGGCGGTCAGAAAACCCGAGGCCACGGGTATTGTCACGTGTTCAATGCCGAGAGTCAGCTTTCGAAAGATACCAGCACCGGTATGCCGGTATAATCTTCCGGTATGCCGGCCAGATCAAAAACCCGTGGCCACGGGTGTCATCACGTGTTCATTCCAGAAAGTTGGTTTTCGAAGGATGCCAGCACCGGTATGTCGGTCAAATCCTCCGGTATGCCGGCCAGACCAAAAACCCGTGCCCACGTGTTCATGCCTCGGGTATTTTTCCGTAACTCGAGTTTCAAGTTGCTCCAGCACCGGTATGCCAGGCCCTATGGCCGGTATGCCGCCCAGCGCCGCTGGAGAGAGAAAAAAGTTGCGTTTTCTAGGTTATAAAGAAGAAGAGGTTGGTATATTCCGAATTTTACAATCCTTAAGCCTCTCTTTCTTCTCCAAACCTCTCCCAACTCCATTGAAGCTTCATAAACCTTCCACAAACATCAAAACACTACCCAATCACGATAAAAACACATCAAATCTTCTCTCAACATCATTACATAGAAGATTCAACCACCCAAATCTTACCAAAACACATTGAATTGAAGAATCAAAAGATTAAATTTTCAAAATTCATCCTACAATTTCTTATATCCATACCAATTCATCAAGAATTTATCTTACCTACATAGATATTCATCATTAAAACACCTTTCCTAACCCAAATAAAGCTTGTTCAACCAATAATCAAGAGTTTCAAATTTCAAGAGTGGTTAAAGCTTTGAGTTGGAGGTTAATTGAGATGACTAAAAGAACACAAACATTATCCAATAAGAGGGAGATGAAGAAAAGCAAGGTATTGGGTCAAACTGAGAAGAAATCAAGTGAGAAAAGTTCTAGTTCCAATCCAAAGGGTAACATAGACTATGTGATGAGAGGTGAGCTAGGTTCGTTTAATTCTATGGGCAAAAGGGTTCCACTTTTTACCAAGAAGAAAACACAACCTCTTCCATTCAAAGGTTCTACACCCGAAGACAAAGAGAAAGCTTCAAAGGCCTTGATAGCTTCTGCAGAGAAACAATTAAAGGAACTACCTTTTGCTTATGAGAAAGTATTCGAAGAAGAAGTTGGTAAAGAAGAGTATAAGAGATTCTTGGAGCTTGGTGAAAAATTGGGTTGGTCTACATTCATGGTAAGACGTTCTGATTTATGTCATAAGTTAGTTTTAGATTTCTATTTAGGCCTCCTTAGCCGAGATAGTGAAGGTTGTGTTCCGATTAGAGGAAATTTAGTTCCTTTCACAGTTAAAGAGATTAGAAACCACTTCCAGTTTAAGAAATTGGTTGGAACCATGCAAGTATAGTGAAGCGGTGGCGAAACAAAGAATCTTTTTAGGAATTCTGGAGTACGCATACCTCAAGTGTGCTGGTAATGGCTTTTCTTCCAATTCCGGAGGAGATTCAATTGAAGGCTTCTTTTTAGGAATAATCTCCCCCGGGTAGGCATGATGCCTATACTTTGGATTTTCAGAATTAAGAGCTTCCACTGTTTCGGCAAGCTCTTCCATCATCTCAGGTAAGTCTAATGTTAAAGCGGCCTGCAAAATATCATCATAATTAAAACAATCAAATACCTCTTGCGATGCCTGCTCAACTACATCCATTCGGAAGCAATCTTCTTGAGAATCTGGAAATTTCATAGCTCGGAACACATTAAATTTGACCTCCTCGTCTTGGATCCTCATCGTTAATTCGCCATTTTCTACATCAATCAATGTACGCCCCGTGGCTAGAAATGGTCTTCCCAAAATATTGGGGACATTTCTATCTGCGTCGTATTCAAGTATAATGAAATCAACGGGAAATATAAGTGTACCTGCCTTAACAAGGACATCTTCAATTCGGCCTTCTGGATGTGCAAGAGACCTGTCCGCCATTTGGAAGACCATAGAAGTAGGTCTTGCTTCTCCAATTTTTAGCTTATCAAAGATCGACTTGGGCATCAAATTGATGCTCGCACTCAAATCGCATAATGCTTTACCTTTCCATTCTTCTCCAGTCGATATCGGAATTGTGAAACTCCCAAGATCAAATAACTTTGGAGGCAATTTACTTTGACAAATAGCACTGCATTCTTCAGGAAGACCAATCATCTCATTATCACAGTATGGCCTTTTATTAGTGAGGGCTCTCTTCAAAAACTTCGTATACTTAGGAAAATCTCGAATAGCCTCTAGTAACGGAATATTAATACTAAGGCCCCTCACTCTATTAAAAAACTTTTGGAACTCGGTCAAATCACCCTTTTTCTGAACTCGAGATGGAAACAGTGGTGGAGGGCGATTACTCTCAATATCATCTTTCTTCTTTGGAATTTCACTTGGCCTCTCTATTTCTTCAACCTCGACATCTTTCTCTTTCTCACCCACATCCTTTTCTTTTCTCGGAACTTCTTTCTCTTTCATAACAGGAAAAGGAGGTGGAGGAAGGTTCTTACCACTTCTTAGTGTAACAGCTTTGCAATCTTCATGTTGTCTCGGATTTTCTGTGTCACTAGGGAGTTTCCCTTGTGGACGCTGATTAAGCTGTTTTGCGAATTGATCCATTTGATTCTGTAATAGCTTCATATTTGCGTCAGACGCTTGTTGACGTTCCATAGCTTGCGTCTGAAGTGCAATTAAGCTTTCTACGGTTTTCTGAAGGGTAACTATACCTTCTTGTGGATGGGCAGGTAAGGCTTTTTGGTTCATGGTTTCATTGTAAGTGTCTTGAGGAGCTTGTCTTTGCACATAATTTCCCTGATTCTGTCCTCCTTGATAATTATTGTGTGGTCTTAGGTTGAAATTGTTACCTTGGGGACGCGGCTGATACGCATTTGTAGGATTGGCTGCCCCACTAGGATTTGAATATTGAAACCCACGATGGTTTCTGTTAGGCTGATATCCATTACCACTCGAATTAAAGTTACCTCTGTTGGAGACAAACATCACGGATTCTTGATTATTCTGACAATTCTCTCAACTATGATCATTTACACCACAATATTCACATCCATACACCTCTTGTGCAACTTTTACCTCGCCTCTTTTTTTCGAAAAACCTTCTTTCACGGCTAGAGTAAGTTGTCTCAATTGTTGTTCTAGTGTGTTTTGAATTTTGGTTTATAAGGAGTTGAACTTTTCTTCAATGTTGACATTATTGACTCCTCCTCTAACTGGTGTTCTTACGGTATTCCACCCAACTTCATTATCAACTGTTCTATCTAAAATAATTTTTGCATACGCAGGTTGAACTCGCAAAAACGCACCACCACACAACAAATCTAAATTTTTCCTAGAGCCACCCTCAAGACCATTATAAAAAATCTTCATCTGTTGTTGTTCAGTAAGGTCATGATTCGGGACTCTTCGTAAACATTTTTGAAATCTTGACCAACTTTTACCCAACGCTTCATCATACTCTTGCTTGAAATGCGTTAACTCTAGTTCAGTATCTAACCTCATATTAGACTGATAATATCTGTTGAAAAACGCAATTTCTAATTGTTCCCAGTTTCTTATCTTTGTAGGATCTTGTGTATCGTGCCATTCACTCGCTCCATCTATAACGAAAAATCGAAACACAGCAAAATACATTTGTTCTTTTGAAACTCCTTGTGTGATGTAAGAATCACATATCTGCTTGAATTTTTGTACTGCTCGAAGGGGATCTTCTCCAGCCTTACCACGAAAATTTCCAAAATTTTGGAATTGAGCTAACATACCCGAATCTGGACGAAACCTCGGAACATTTATGTTTGGAGAACCTACCCCTAGAGCAGGAGCACGGAATGGAACTTCTTCTGGACCATTAACAAACCATGGATCTTGGTTAACTGCCATTTGAACTTGGACTTGAGGATTAGGAATGCCAGGTGGAACTAGAGGATTAAGAACTTGTGGCGCTATGGGTTGGCCATTCGCATCTAGCTGAACTTGTCCGTTATTGTTTTGTTGATTCTGAATATTAATGTTCTCCATTTTGTTCGCTAGTTCTTCTACTTCTAAAGCTTCTTGTTCTTTCCTTCTCTTGTTAGCAAGTCTGATTAATGATTCTGGATTATTAAGGATCGGAGGTGCTGGCTCTAGATCCTTAAAGAGTATCCTTCGCATACACCAAACCTAAAAACCTGAAAAAGATGAACAAACAAAAAGCGTAAAACTGAAATAAAAATAAATGCAACTATCACTAAAGGTTAAACACCGTGGTCACACGCTACCGTCCCCGGCAGCGGCGCCAAAAACTTGGTGGTCCTTTGTATGTTCTAAAATAAATGCAAAAGTAATCGAACCACAACCGCAAGTGTACGGTTGTCCCAAGTAGTAATAAGTGATTCTAGGATCGTTCGCAGGGACGGTTTGGTTAACTATAATGCTTATCGAATAATGAATGGTTGCACTTATGAAAGCAAATAGAGATATAATGATTGATTTGGTTTTTGTATTAATTCTAATTAACGAAAGACTAAATATAAAATGCAAGTAAATAGTAAAACGCAAGTAAATAAGTGTGAAACACAAGTATGAGAAGATAGCACTTGAGAACGCAAGGGGTCTTCCTAATCCTATTTCATAACCTATGTTGTTTAAGGGTTAAATTGGTCAATTACAATGGTCGGGATTCTAAATTCCTTATACCCCCGTCAGGGTGGACTATAAGGCTATCCTAGAGTGTCGCTAGTCCCGTCAGGTTAAATATGATCCACTTTTAGATGTTTAAGTAAATTACCACATTGGCCCTAAAATTAGCTAAGTTCGTCAGAATCAATAACTTCTATTTTAGATTGAATAAATAAATCCGTACCTAAACCCTCCGTCAGGATGATCCACACGCCACATATGTGGAATAGCCTAGATACTAACATGTGTTCTTAGTTAGTTACTCCAAAAACAGTAAATAATCTCAATTTATCGAAAAGAGTAAAAGACCCAATTTAATTTAATTTAACAGAATCCCAAATTCAGACATAGAAATTCAATAGAATTGGGATTCACCCATAAAGCATTCTCAAGTACTATAATGGAATTAGCTCATACTAATTAAAAAGAAAACTAAATTAAAAGAAATGGAATTCATAATGTCTTACGAAATTAAAAATAAAGAAAACATAATTTCCGGAATTAGATTTGGCTGAGAATGGAGATATAGACTCTCTCCAGCTCTACAGCTTCTTCTTTCTTCTTTCTTCCTTCTGCTCTCTGATGTTTTAATTTGTAAAAAGTGAATTGTGTTGAAAATAGAAGTCAAGGGCTCCTTTTATAAGTGGAAACCCGGATTAGGCTTGGACTTAAGAATAAATCACTAATTAAATGTCCAAGCCCAATTTCTAAGCCCAAAATCCCGTAACTGCTGCACCACCTTCACTAAAACGGCTCTAGCCGCTTCGTTATAACTCCGATTGACCTGAAATCACTTGCTAAATTTCCGTAACTCGATAAGGAACATATTCTCTTCAAAGGTCAGCGGCTAAATCATCTCTTAAGTACCTTAAAATCAGCAATCTTTGGCCTGTTTTCCAGATTTGCAGCTCTAAAATCAAATTCTTTCGGGATTTATCTTCAAGTCTTGACTCCATATCACGATCTTTGACTCTCTTCTCGGACTCCATTCCTAGCTAATATTCAAAACCTACAAACTTTTTACTAAAATACACAAGATTACGCGCAAAAGTTTAATAAATCAAAAATACTAGAAATAAAATGGAAATTTCGGATTATTGTATTTTTAACTCAAAAGTCTATCAAAATATTCAATTAAACATCAAAAATGATGTCTCCCAAGGGTCGAAAATAAGAACAATTAGGGAGACATCAGATGTCGATAATGCAAGGCAATAGCCTCGAGAGTATGTTCTCTTTCTTCCTTACCATTTCTGTAAATGCTTTATCTGCTAATTTTAATTTCTTTTTCGAGTCTTTTTCGAGTCGTGGGGACATGGATCATTTTTGAGTTGGGGGTGTGGGGATTCGTTGTCTCTCATCTCCATTTTTTTGTTTTTGGGTAGAAATTAAAATTTTTGATACATGGGAATTAGATGTAGAGTATGTTTAATAGCTTGAAAGCATAAGCTCAGTGAGTTAATGATAGTAAGTAGTGTGTGTATGAGCTATTTTATTTTGTATGCTTTGAAGTATTTGCAGGAAAACACACATTGATAGTAAAGAAAAGATTAGTAAGCAATGCGATAGAAAGTATGTTCGATCTCAGGGAGTCTTGAGTGGTTTGTAGGCCGTGAGATCCAAGATAGTTGACAAATCCATTTGATGAACGTGCTAAAGGTAAGAGAATAACGAAATTGCATGGTGTAGAAAATGATTAAGGCAGTTCTTTCATATTGAAGACACTTGAAGCCTTTTAACTTTCTAACCCTGTTATTTGATTTAATATTTTATATCTTTCTCAGTCCCTTCTAGCCTTTCTAAAGCCTTTTTATTTAACCACATTATAATCCATATCCCTTTAGATTATAGGACTTTTCCATATGACCCGCACTCGAATCGCTATGCATAGACAGTTGTTTTAGAGCTTGAGTTTGGGGTGGTGGGTCCACCATTATGGGATTTGTTATTGGGTTGGGATTTTTGAGCTTATTAATTGTGCTCTGTTATATTTTGATGATGATTCACATGTTTATATTGTAACACTTTGCCGGGGTAATAGTGAATGAAAAAAAAGCTAAAAAGCATGAAAAGAAAAGGAAAAAATCTATGAAAAAATAGCGTGATATCTCGAACATATAAAAGAGAGTCATAGCTACACAAAATAAAAAAAAATTGATTTGTAAAGAATATATATTTGGACCGGCAAAGAGGAATTTTTATGTGAACATATTTATGATATAATTGGGTTATTGGGGATGCTACTTTGTATATCAAAGAAAAATTCTTGGGTTAAGTGAGAAATGTTTTATGAGAGTAACTCAAGCTCTAGGGCGATTCGTTGATGGCTAGTGAGGAGAGAGCCAAAAGCTCACTCTAAATTATCCAAATATACTATCATACCGTCCCTAAGCCTACATTACAACCTTAAAGACCTTTTGATTCTTTGTTATGTAATCTAGAAGTGATTGAGCCAATAGAGAGTAGTTAAGTGGATCTTTGGATAATAGTGAAGTTCGATGAACAGTCTATAACTTTCTTGGTGAACTGAGTAAAGTTCCAATCCTTCTTACATTACGAAACTAATATAATCTTGAATTCAAACCGTGTTGACTGTGGATATGAGAAGTGTACAGGTATGTAGTTTGTAAATATTATTGCATGAAATTTTCTGAGTAGTTTCTTTATGTCTATTCTATATATTCTGCTATCTCCTTTCCCATTATGCTTAAATGACCTAGGTGTGTATTTAGAGACTTCCCTTTGTTTTTATCTTTATTGTATCGGGACGATACAACTTTGAGTTGGGGGTCTTGATGTCTCCCCATTTGTGATGATTTAATATTAAGTGGAGATATCATTTTTAGTGTTTTAGGAAGTCATATAGTCGATTTTCCCATTAATTATTACACTTTCCTATTTCTAGTCTTGATTTAATGAATTATTATATTAAGAGCATATTAGGTTTAATTATTTATTTAGTGTGAAGCTTTAAAAATATATATAGATATTAATTAGATGTCAAGTCAATTCTAAGAGATAAAGGAAAGAAGATATACATGGAAATTGGAGAAAAGAAAGGAAAAGCTAAAATATGGAAAGATAAAGCTGCCAAATAAATCTGAATTTCAGAACCCACGACCACAAATGGGCTTATATCTCAAAATCAGTGAGAAATTTTGAAGAATGATCGGGAGCAAAGTTAAAGATCTTTTTGAGACGATGAATTTTGACTAGTGGAACGCATCAAACGGATAAGTATTGAAACTGTTATGTCCAAAACAAAAACGGGGCTGATTCTATATTTTAGGGTTACGAATTTGAGTTGGGCTTGGAATCCATTACTTGTCTTCTACTCCAAGAAAAAGAATTAGGGATTCTATACACCTATATATACACCCTTATATCACTTGTAAATCATCCTTGCCTCCCATTAATTAGTCCTTAGGTTTATTATCATTAGAATTATTGAAGAGAGCAAGATGAATTCTTTGTATCAATCTTTTAGACTATTTCCTTCAGGTATGAACTAATTTTCCCATATCTTGGGTTTTGCGTTATGTATAATCTATGAATTCTATTTTCTTTCTATCTAAGTTTCTTTGGGAATTATATGTTTTAATCTGATATTAGCTGCTTACTCATATATTTGTTTATGTGTTTTGAATCATTGCATGTCCTAAACCTAATCACTTTAGGCTTTCATAATAGTAGTTAGATGTTCACCCGGAAGGGGTGTCTAATTATTGAAATACCGCATAACGTCTTGTGTCCGATATTGGTCTTGACAACACTGATTCTGACTAGATAGTCATTAGGGTATGTTTTTACCACTATCACCATGCATGGAATTGAATTACTTAGGGCCTTGGTAGCGCTTGATAACCCTAAGAGTATACTGCCTCGTGGTGTGTCTTTAGCCCCCCCTAGTCGCTCTCAAGGTCTAGGAGGGGGAATCAAGAATCCTGACTAACTAGAATATGATAGACAGAATTAGAAGTATTAGTGCATACTAGCAAAACCTAAGCTATATTTCTCATCTCATATTTCTTCGTATTTTATTTTATTGTCTTTTATTTTCATTAGTTTAATTAATATTCTCTCAATCAATCATCTTTATTTTCTGTCTTTTAATTAATTTCTTTCTACTCCTAATTGTTGCTCATTCGTATAACACACTAAAATCCCTGAGTCCGAATTTAACTTATCATTAAAACTTGCATATGTCCTGTAATACATGCAGTACCGTGCTTGTCTAGGGTGAGAGTGCATTGTTTTCTGGCTTATTTTTATCTTTTTTTTATCACACCCTAGGCGACACCAGAGATACAAGGGGGTCTCCCATTCCAAAGTTCATATGTTTTTTTTAATATGATATGTCTCATCAAAACTCAGTTTAAAACATGACAAACCACATTAACGGCTTCACCCCATAAATATGTAGGCTAGCTATGTTCTTTCAAAATTTCTTGCTATTTCTTTTAAGGTTCGGTGTTTCATTCCTACAAACCCATTTTATTGGGGTGTTCTAGGAGATGAAAAGTTTTTTTCAATCTCCAATTCATCACAAAATGTCATAAAAGGATAGTTCACACAGTCGGTAACATTAACACTTTAAATGCAAGTGGTACACTACTCCTTTTCATTTTGGGTGCGTCTACAAAGTTGTAAGAATTCATTAAAGGTGTTGTTTTCATAGTTGATAATTATAGCCATGTGTACCTCGTATAGTCATCAACAATAACAAACACATATTTGGATCCTCCGACGCTAGTCACATCCATTGGACTAATGAGATCTGACCTTTGTCGTCCCTGTTGACAAAATAACATACAAATAATAAGAGTAACGACTCCGCAGAGTACGGATCGTAGGTTAGCAAGAATGATAAGTATGGTTATCATTAGCAGGGATTGATTGCGATTAAGGGTTTTTAGAGTAATGTAAATGTGTAAAGTTTATAATTCAAATGACAATATTCTAAATATAAAACGGGAATATTTTTTTTGGTTTTATAATGAATAATTAAAGAAAATATAAGAGTAATAGAATTAAACTAAGAACAATGATCAAACAATAATAAAATTAACAACTAAAGAAAATAGGGCTAATTCGATGAGATAGATGCTTGAGGATTTTTCTAGGTAATATACTTGCCACTAATTGACTTTGTTACTACTAAGGGCGAATGGTTTTGTTGTTCACATTAATCGGGAATCCAGTTCAACCTAATTCCCCGCACAGATGATCTTAACTCTCTACCTTATTCATCCTCTCATCTTTCGGGTAGGCTTAAGTCCCTCTAACCCTATTGACTACCTAGAATGCAAGAACACACCAGCTCAAGGCATTAGGTGCTTGTATACTAGTTATGTAATCTCGCCCCCCGCCCGATTGTTAGGTCAATTACGACAGCTCCTGCTACTTGGCCAGAGCGCATGAGTAATTATAACACTTATACAAACAATTGATATATAATTAAAAACGCACTTCAATCAAACATCAATATGATACCTCAAATATAATAACATAATCAAATAGCTAAGCAAAATGTATTACAAAAGCATCCTCAAGCACTAATAGTTTAGCTCATAATCGAATTAACACTAAAGAAATAAAAACTAATTAAAACTAAGAATAAATTCATGATTAAAACTAGAAATAAGATAGAGTTACTATTTATCATAATAGGAGATGGTGATTTGTTGAGGTAGAATGGCCGGGTTCATAAACTAGCCCCGTTCTTCCTATTCCTTTATGTTTGGCGCTTCTCCTCCTCTATAGAACTGAACAATTTAGTCTGGATTATGTTGCGTACTGGTGGATCTCAAATGGGGTCTGGAAAATGAGCGTATATAGCTTCCAAAAATGTTGGACCCTCTTTAAGTTTAGGAAATTAGATTTAAAAGGGGCCCACTCATTTTTACTTAACTAGATTTCTGGTTTGGACCAGGGCAGGTGAAAATTTCACAACTTCTTCGTCTTAACTCCGAATTGACTTCCATCACTTTAAATGCGACCCTGACTCCATGCTATTTCCACATAAAAATAAATCAGGTCCACATCTCTCGCCAAAAAGTCGTAGTGATAGAAACATTAAGGTTCAAGATTTTTTTGGTAAAAGCTCCAACTCTCCACATTGGCTCTAAACTTAATTTTCCACTTTGACTTGGGGTTTCTCTTGTCTCTTTGACTTCTTCTCCTCATCTTGGAACTTTGAATGAAACGTGTATCCAAAATATACACACTAAACACACCATTAAAGCAAACAAATCTCTATAAAAATATAAAAGTCCAAAATAAGAGGAAAAAATGCAATATAGCAAATAATTGGGAAAAGTCCCTCACTTAGGCCCAATAAAATCTCAAAATAATGTCTCGTGAATGGATTTATTCATCACAAGAAGAGAGACATCAAGACCCCCAACTCAAGGTTTGTCCTCCAACAAAATAGAATAGAAAAGGAGTTTAGAAGGGTCTAAGTCAAATAAGCTCAAGAAAGGACAAAGAGTAGAAAATATAATGAATGACGCTAAAGCACAAATATTAACAAGTCTCATAAAGTATAATTTACAAACTAAATCAAGTATACACTTATTAAATATGTTATCTACACAAGTTAATTTCAAGATCTAATTAGAGTCGCAATGCACAAAGATAGGTCATCTCTTACTATGGTGGCTAAATGGTGTTCCTCTATCCTCACGAGTTCATAAGGTCTATCTAACTACTCTCCATTAGTTTGAAAGCTCCTAATTTGCATAGTTAAGAATCCTAAGGTCTTTAAGTCTGTAACGTAGGCTTAGGGTAGGTATGATAAGTATATTTAGATAATTTAGAGTGGGCTTTTAGCCCTCTCCTCACTTTCCATCAACAATTACCCCTAGAAATTAATTTACTCTTGAATAGGTCCTCACTTAACCCCGAATATGAATCTATTAGCATTCCCAAAAATCCCAATTGAAACCCTTTTATGATCCCCCTAATTAAATCCCACTTTGCCGATCCAAAATATGTATATATTTTTCTTTTGTTATTGGAAATAATCCTCTTTTTGATGTGAGAGATCATGTCACAATTTTTTTTATTTTTCTTTCTCATATACTATTCTCATCTTTTTCAAATCTTTTTATTTTCTTCCTTAACCCAGCAAAGAAAGTGATCAAAAGTAACATTACAAACTCAAATCCCACCCAATAATGTTTTCCCATAGAACCACCACCCCAAACTCAAGCTCTAGACGAGTGTCAAAGCATCGCGATTTGAGTGCGATTCATATGGAAATGTCCTAAAAATATAAAGGATTAGGCGTGTATCATGGCTAATAAAAGGCTACAAAAGGAAATTAGGGGTCTAAGATGGTTAATATAATAATTATAATGGACAACGGGCTAAAAGTCACAAAGGGCTAAACAAAGATCTGTCTTAATTATGTTCTATCATGTACAAATTATTCGCTTCCTCACTCCTAGCATGTTCATTAAATGATCTATACGCTAGTATAGATTTCACGTTCTAAATTCTACACACCACACATGCTCCCTAAGGTCAAACCTATTTCTACCACATTGCTCACTAATCTTTTCTTTACTTCAACAAGTGTTTCATATAAATCCTTTAAGCACACAGAAGATAAGTTCATATATCTAAAATTTGATATTATTAACTCATTAACAAATAGCTTAAAAGATACATTTACTAGATTCTACCTAACCTTCACACTTATTAAAATCAATAAACACACATAATAGTGGGGATGGAAATAACAGGTTTGCACCCTCAGCTCAAAGTTGAATCGTGACTCGTCTCAAAACAAATTGAATAAACTAAAAGACAAACAACTAATATAAGAAAAGAAAAATGGGTAGAGAATAGAGAAACTTACTCTTGAGACTATTGCCTCGCGTGATTATTATTCAAGATATGATGGTGTGGATCCTTCATGGTGTCGTGTCTTATTTGCTCCAGGAGTGTCATGATGTGCATTTGATTAGACTTGATCATCGCCACATAATTGGCAAGGAGGGCTTGAGCGGTTTCACTTTGTTTAAGTTGATCACTTACCTTATCCTACCAAGGATATTCCTTTAACTATACTCCTCTTATGATGTGCTTAATCTAGTCATCATCTAAGATGGAACTAGGCCTGGTAGTTAATTTCTCTTTCTCCCTAATGCTCACATCCTCTTTCATCACTAGGCTAGTAATCATTGATGGGTATTTCAAGTTAAAGAAACTTTTTGGTTTGACAATGAATCTCATTACCTAAGTGAAGATTACTTGTGCCATTTCCACTTCTTCCTCTCTCATAATACAGTCCAAAATGATGGCGTACTTTTAAAGTACATCCGCAACTCGAGCATTCCAAGGACTGAAGATGCAAGTAATTGTTCCAAATTTCACATTGGGTTGAAGATACTTGTAGGGTAAGATGTCTTAAACTTATTATTATCATTACGAAATACCAAATCTTCATTAAACATCCTTTCATATAGTTGGTTCTAATCGAAACTCTCGATATTCTTCACAGCTAATTGATACTTGTAAGGTCCCACCAATTTCTTCATCTTGAAATTGGCTTCGAATGTCTTCAACTATGAAGGGAATCAACTTACCCCAGGTGGGAACTCTACCACTGCTTTATTAGCTAAAGAGGACAAGATAGATATCTCTTACTAGATCAATATTAAAACTCGAACACTCAATCATGAAAATCTTCCAACCTAATCTTAACCCACTTTCAAGAAATCTCTTATACTTCCCTTTTTCTACGTCTTCGAGAAATTTCTGCTCGTGTATGGGTGTCAAAGCAGGCATAAGATCAATATTGATGGCTTCTAGGGCCCTATAATTGCCTCTCTTGTTGGGTGGAGACACCTTGGCTTGACGAGGTTGTGGAGCCTTCTTCTTTGGATCTCGATCACTCGTTCTTGAACACTTGACTCCATAACAACCGGTTTCTCGCTAGCCACATGATTCGAACCACCCATTTGACTCTTTAATTTACTCACATAACCCTCTTGTTGTTTCTTCTTACCCTAATTTAAATCTGTGCTTGAATTCTTCTTCATCTCTCTCCCACTAGGAAGTGTTTCTGTTCTCAATGTCATCTTCCTTCACCCTTAACTCAAAATTTTACCAATTTGAAACTTTTCCTTGAACGAATGATTGGGTTAAGTTATGTCTTTCTTTTTGTGAGAGAAAAACACCCTTTGTAGATATCATTTTAGGTTGAAATTTGGCTTAGTTAATCAATTTATTGTCATAATTTGATATAATGCATTGTTTTCCTTCGAATATTATTTGTAACTTTAGAGCTTTAGTGCATTTATTTATGTGTTTAGTGTGAAGTTCTTAGGTATATGAATGCTAGGAGGCATAAAAATGAAGAGAAGTAGTGAATTTTGAAGTCCATGATCAATAAAAATCGTTAATGGAGCGAAAGACATCACTTTAGTGAAGGGTGAGGAATCCTGGAAACTGGAAAGTCGTCACTTGTAACCCTTCCCGAGCCCAAACGGTATAGATTCAAATTTGGTTGTTTAGATGAAAAATATAGGCCTTTGAATTAGCAAAATTTGAGAAGTGGTTTCTATGGATTTGGACTTAATATGCGAATGTTACAGCTTTTTTATTAAAGTAGTGTACAACAGTGCGAGTTTACTAATACAGATTTGGGCCCTTAACCACTTAATTAACCCCAAGATAGGTCTAATCCGTTTTTAATCATTATAAAAGGCTTATTAGACCTCATTAATTAGTACACTTTAATATTTTAATAGAGAAAACGCTTGGAAGCAAAGAAACAAAAGCAAGAGAAGTCCTTCTTCAACAACTTAAGTCATTCCAATTAGGTTATTCTTAGTTTATTTCCATTTTTAAAAATTATGTCTTTTATTAATTGTCTTTATTTAATTTATTCAATTATGAGCTAAACACCTAATACTTGAGAATCGCGATATGGGATGAACCCTAGTTTTCTAATTTAATGTATTTATAATTTGGGATTATTTCAATTTATATTAAGTTGCGTATTCGCGTATTAACTTTATTCTTGCACTTATTTACTATCAATAATTTGGCGCCAATTAGAGATAGGATTTAGTAATTAGGTTATTCGTTAGTGGCGACGATTATCCGAAAAGGGGGGGGTCTATTTACAGAACTAGGATAGAGACGTGTGGTTTGAGCCTGGCGGCCTAAACTAACCACTTAGCCAATTGGGTATAATCTTAATTATTCAAAAGTAGCTTATAGTCACCTTGACGGGTATAATAGCTTCATAACTCTATCCCGACGGGTGTTAGGAAGATTAGGGGTGTGCATTGGCTTAGAAAAACAGCATTACCCGACCAACCCGATTACAGTAACCCGAAATAATACGGGTTTGCTTTTTATTGAGCAGATTGCGATTTACATTTTAGAAAAAATATACACTTTTTGTGAATTGTAGATTTTAAACTTGAAACCCGCAAACCCGCATATAACCGATTACCTTGTAGTATAAATTATTAGAAAAATTTGTTTTGCTCATTTTGTTCAAATAAAATAGTATAATCATGTGTTTCTCACTCGACATTTCTTTTTTTTATTCCTCCACTTTTAAATTTTTTAAATATCTCAGTATTTCAAATTTTTTATCTAATGAATCTGTTTTTCATTTCAATTATAATATAATCTCTATTTTTTGTTTAATTCATAAATTTATTTTTCTAAAATCTTATTTTATATTTTTTAAAATCAGAGACGATTTGAAGTGTATATGGGTATCATAAATTATACTTTTTGTTACAACATTCATTTGTAATATAAATTTGACATGCTGAATGATTATGGATATAAATTCAGTTCATTTATTAAACTAAATCACCCGCAACCCGCTCAACCCAAAACTCAATGGATTTTATAATGGATTGCGCAGGCGCGGGTCTCATTTTTTAAAACCCGCATAAGGACGGACGGTTTGTGGGTTGGGCATTTTTCATCCAAAACCGACCCGCCCACACCCCTATGGAAGATATTAGAGTCCCGACTAATATCAAATACCCACTTTACCCTTAAAAAATGCGTTAGATTGTGAACTTAGGTGATTTCCTAGCGAGACTCAAGTATCTATCTCATATTTCCGTAATCCTTATATTTTAATTTATAGTTTAATTGAGTTTACTTAATATCTTGCATTAATAGTCGTTAAATCAAAAACAAAAACAAATATCCATTTTTATTTATATTGCAATTAGTTATATTTTACTGTTTAAGCATTTAAATCCAATCTAAAAATCCCTGTAGAGACGAGATCCCCCATTTCTTACTTATTACTTGGTACGACCCGTACACTTGCGGTTAGTCGCTTCTCTTCTTTAGTGTTGAATTATATCACACTCTAGGAGCGACCAAGTTTTTGGCGCCATTGTTGGGGATTGCATCGTTAGATTTTTGTGTTTATTTATGTTAAGTAGAGTCAATTGCTATTTTCTGTTTAACGATTGTCATTTGTTTTTGTCTTTTTCAGATCTTTTAGGTTTGGTGCATGATCTCGGACCCGAGGCAATAAAGCTTACAGGAAAAGAAAAAGAGAACAACTTAAGCTAGAAAAAGAGATGGCTAATGTTGAAGGCGATCCCACGGTTCGGGTAGAGGACGAGGATTGACCTTTGTTGTTCCCGTCAATAAAATAGAATAGAAGTAATAGGGGAATCTACTCTGCAGAGTAAGGTTTGTAAGTAGCAAGAATGATAAGTAGGGTGTCGTTTTCCACAGGGATTATTGTGATTCAAGGTATTTATTCTAATGTAAATGCGTAAAGTTTGTAATCTAAACAACAAAACACTAAATGATTTAAAGATGAAAATATTTGTTTGGTTTTTTTTTGTAAAAGACTAAAATGATAAACTAAAATACTAATTTAATAAAATGAAAATGCAATTAACTAATATAAATATGAAAGATGAATGCTTGAGATTTGCTAGTAATAAATTATGCCGCTAAATGATTTTGTATTTATAAGGGTGAGTGGTTTTGCTGTTCACATTAATCGAAATTCTAAGTCAATCTAAGCTCTCACAAGGGAAAACCTAGCTATCTACTTTAATCATCCTCTCGGCTTTTGTCTAGGCTTCATTCTCTCTTACCCTGTTGATTACCTAGCATGCTAATATCCTCTGATAAAAGGCAGTAGGCGCTTATGTACTAATTCTGTAATATTACCCCCCGCCTGGGTGTTAGGTCAATTACAACAGCTACTTGCTACTTAGTTGTAGAGCACATGAGTATTTAATACAAATACAAAAACAATGGAACTATAAATTAAAACTCACTTCAATTAAACATCAAAATGATATCCCAAATGCAATAACATAATCAAAAAAGCCTAACAGCAATAGCAACCCTCAATCAATGAGGTTAGTTTATGAATTAAAAGTAAAAATTACAGAAAATTAATACTAAATTCATGTTTAAAATGTAAAATAAAATTAAGTTACTTTATGGATCAAATAGATTCAGTTGATGGATGAAGAAGAATCGTTGGGTTCATAGACAAACCCTTCTCCTCTTCTCCTCCTGTTGAAATAAGTGCCCCTTCTTTTTTCTAATAGATAAAAAATGATTGATAATTCCAAAGATTCTGATATGGGGTTGAAAAATAATCTTATATAGCTTCAAATGTCGTTGGGATCCTTCTAGGGTTAAGAAAATAGGTCAAATTTTACCCCAACCCGTTTTTGCCTTCACTAGCTTTCAGGTTCGAACCCTGACAACGGTTATTGGCACAAATTCTTCGCCTTAATTTCGAATTGAGCGCTGTCACTTGCCACGCGATCCTGACTTCAATCTATATCCAACTAAAAAGGTTTCAGGTCCAAATCTCTTACTCAAAATTTATGGCAACAGAAACACTCAAGTGCAATAAGTGCCCGTTTGGGATTGCTTTTCAAAATAATCACTTAAAGTGATTTTAGATCCATAACAATATTTTAGACTCTTAAAATCACTTTTAGGAAAAGCACTAGATTAGTGATTATTAAAATAATCACTTAAAGTGATTTTAGATGTCACAATATTTTTTAATATTTTTTACAAATAATTTAATTTTAATCAAAAAGCGCTTTTAGCTCCAAAATAATCAATCCCAAACGGGCTCTAAATCTCCCGAACAAGCTCTAACTCTCCACTATGGCTCTAAGTTCACATTCTACCTGGCTTGGGGTTACTTTCCGTCTTTTGACTTCTCCTCTCCATCTTGGAACCTTGTATCAAGCATGTACCTAAACTACACACTAAACACACCATTAAAGCACAAAATCTCTGTAAATGGTAAATAGTCCAAAACTAGAAGAAAAAGTGCATAGTAGCAAATAATAGGGAAAATTCCCTCACCTAGGCCCAACAAACTCCCAAAACAATGTCTCTATTGTGGATTTATTTGTCACAAAAATAGATACATCAAGGATCAACCTCCACGAGGTGGAGATGTTCAACCTCCACTAGGAGGAAATGCTCAAGTCCAATTGGGACACAATCCATGGTTCCTGCAGGCTCCTAAACCAAAACCATTCTGATTACCTACCCTAGGTATCTGTCCTCCATACATTCAAACTGTGAGATTCAAGCCCGAAACCGGTAGGTTGAATCAATACTATGACTTCGGTAATTTTCGAGGAGTGGCTGGTGAAGATGCAATTAGAGTCGTGCAGAAGTTCATTCAGATATGCGATGCATACATCACGCAAGGTGTAACATGAGAACAAATGTATATCTCAATGTTCCATTTTTCCTCACATGTGTAGCAAGTGAGTGGTTTGATCAACAACCACGAGATCAAATCACTACTTGGGATGAATTACAAACCACGTTCTTTGATCGTTATTATCCAAGAAACATGAGGTTGGAAGCACAGTTAGAGTTGACCCCATTCCATTAAGAGCAAGAGGTATTCGTGGGAGCGTGTTGGATAAGATCTTAGATATGTTTAAGGTGAGTTCCAGATCATGGTTACTCTGAAGATCAACAATTGTCCATATCTATAAATGTTTGGATGTAAAGTCAAGAAAAGATTTATATCTGTTATGCGGAAGTGGATTTTTTTTATGGTTATCCAACCCACGCAACAATGATTTTAGGTAGAATGGTGAAAAATGAGATGGGGTGGCAAACCATGAGAACACTAATTCGAGGTACAATGTACCAAGATAGTGGAAACGCAATTGATGCAAAGTTATCTGTGATGGAAGCAAAATTAAATAAAACATTCGAGCAACAAATGAGGAAACTTACTTTAGCTGTCAAGGAAGGTTTTACAGGTAGAAGAGGTGATGTGAATGTTACACAAGAAGCATATTGGGAAAGTTGTCAAAGCAATCTAGAGTCTGTGATGTTTGTCCCCAACCGAGGGAACTACAGTGCAAATGATCAAGGTTATGGGCAACCAAATAGAAACCATAATGGTTTCCAATATTATAATCTGAATGGGGTCGCAAATCCAACTAACAACCAAGACCACTAAATAACTACCAAGGGGGACAACGTTATGGAAATCAAGCTCCAAGACAACCTACCCATGACTCCTATACCAAAAATTTGAATAAAAAGCCTTACTTGCTCATCCTCGAGAAGGTTTTATTAGAGAGATTCAACAGTCTTTGCAAGCACTTATTTCCATGACGCAAAAGAGCCAACAAGAACAGCAAGCTATCAATGCAAAGTTGAACGAACAATCAGCTACTTCAATATCTTAGAGAATCAAGTATCCAAAACGGTGAAGCAGCTATATCAGTGTCCGCAAGGGCAAATCCCACTTGACACTGAGGTTCCGAGATAGAGAGAAGATTGTCTGTTGCGCTAAGAAGTGGGAAGCAATTACAACCACCACCTTTTCCCGTTACAAAAGAAAAAGAAACAATTGTCAAATCCAAAATGGTAAAGGATATGGTGGAGAAAGAAGGAGAACCAGTTATAGTTGAAGATCAGGTTGAGAAAATTCAGAGAAACGGAAGAAGGAAGATATTATAGTGGAAGAGAATCACCCTCCTTCGCTATTTCCCTCAAGAGTCGAAAGCAAAGGAGATCAGAACGAGATTCAGAATTTTATGAATGTGGTTAGTAAGATCAATATCAATTTTCCGTTTCTGGAAGCCATCTGCGTAATGCCAAAGTATGTATAATTTTTAAAGGATGTGTTTTCCAACAAACAGAAATACTTTGAGGGAGAGATGGTAGGTCTTCCAGAGGAGTGTAGTGCAATTTTTTAGAGTAAGTTGCCACCTAAATTGATAGATCCCGGGAGTTTTAATATACCCATTTCCTTTGGTAGGGAGTGGCAAGAGAGAGCTCTGTGTGATCTGGGTGCGAGTAATAATCTCATGCCTAAATCAGTTTTTGAGAAGTTGAAGATTAGGAATGCAAGTCCAACCATCGTGGTCTTGCAAATGGCTGATAGATCCATAGTCCATCCTGAGGGAAAGGTGGAAGATGTTCTCCTTAAGGCAGGTACTTTAATTTTCCATCATATTTCATTATTCACGACCACGACGCGGATAAGAATATCCTTATCATTTTGGGAAGACCATTCCTAGCCACATGACGTACTCTTATTGATGTAGAAAATGGAGAATTGATCATACGTGTTCAAGATAAGGAGGTGAAGTTTAACTTTTTTAGGGCAATGAAATTTCTTGATTCTACGTGTGGAAGCAATCAACTGCGCCACGCCAGAGGTATTTAATGATATGAATTTTAAAGATGTCTTGCAGGCCGCTTTAACACTAGACTTGCCTGAGATATATGAAGAGCTTGCCGAGATTGTGGCAGCTTAGAATTCTGAGAAAGTGAAATCGACACGCCTTTGCTATGAAAAAGTGAGAGAGTCAAAAGAGATTAAACCTCTAAAGAAACCATCTATTGAGCCTTCTCCGAAATTATAATAAAAGCCGCTCCCGTCACACTTGAGGTATGCTTATATGGGTATTAACAATACTTTACCTGTTATTGTTTCAACTAACTTAACGGGTCCTCAAGAAGACAAACTGTTGTGTGTGTTTGGAGCTAACAAAAAGGAATCAGTTGGATTATCGTTGATATTAAAGGTATTAGTCCAACCATTTGCCAACATAAGATCATTCTTGAAGATGGGGGTGCACACTCAATTGAGGGACACAGCCGGTTTATGCCAGTAATGAATGAGGTGGTTAGAAAAAAAGTGATTAAGTTATTAGAAGCGGGAATCATCTTTCCCATATGTAGTAGAGAATGGGTGGGTCCAGTTCAATGCATATGAAGAAGGATGGTATTGCAAAGTTGTGGGGTGGAGAGTGTGTATGGATTATCGTAAGTTGAACAAGGCCACCAGAAAAGACCAATTTCCTCTTCCATTCATAGATCAGATGTTGGATAAACTAGCAAGGAGTGAATACTATTGATTTCTTGATGGGTATTCAGGTTATAATCATATATGCGTAGATCTTGAAAACCAGCATAAGACTACTTTCACATGCCCGTTTGGTACCTTTGCCTTTCAAAGGATGCCATTTGAATTATATCATGCACCTGTCACTTTACAAAGATGTATGATGGAAATATTCTGGGATATGATTGATCAATTCTTTGAGGTATTTATGGATGATTTTTCTAATATTTGAATGACAACTTTGATGATTGTTTGCAGAATCTAGAAAAGGTTTTAATTCGTCGTAGAGAAACTGATCTGATTTTGAATTAGGAGAAATGTCACTTCATGGTTCGTGAGGGGATAGTGTTGAGGCATAAGGTTTCGAGTACAGGTTTGGAGGTTGATCGTACGAAGACAGACGTGATCAAGAATCTTTCACCTCCTATTTCTGTCAAAAGGGTCGGAATTTTATTGGGTCACGCGGGCTTTTACCGTCTTTTTATCAAAGATTTCTCCAAGACTGCCAAACCGTTATGCAATCTTAAACCCTGAACCCTAAACCCTAAATCCTAAACATTGAGAAGGACATCGATTATTTGTTTCAGTTTGGTTTGGCTTGTAGATAAAGATCTTAGGTACCTTTCAGAGTAATTTGATGGTGGAGCAGGCTACATCAACGAAACATGTTATATATATATATATATATATATATATATTCGAAAATAAAAATTCATTATATTCATACCGTGCTATTTACCCCTTATCACCAATAACTTACATAGTTAGTCGTGACAGTTACTACTTGTTCCGTACTTTGCAAAATGTCCGCAGCTTCTTCACCAACTCCTGAAACCCTAAACCCTTCAATGAACCCCCACGATTCTTCTTCCCCAACCCACTTACCCACAGAGAAACGAAAGCGTGAAGATGAACCCGACCCGATTCAAGACTCAAATCCAGACCCAAATCCAGACTCAAATCCAGACTCGAATCAGCTTCATCCCATGTGGAAAACAAGCTTATGCTCCTACTTTCGCCGGACCAATAAATCATGCAGCCATGGTGAGAAATGCCGATACGCACATGGTGAATCAGAGCTCCGTCAACGCCCCGATAACACGTGGGACCCGACTTCCGAACGAGCTAAAAAGATTGCTAAAACGGCCGATGATGTCGAAGGAGAAACCCCAATAGATGAGGTGAAAGGAAATGCTGACATATTGATGACGGAGGAGATTTCCATAGCTGACGATGAAGATGATTCTAAGGACGGGGAGACTTATTTGGCTAAATGCTTAAAAAATCTTCCTATGAAGTGGAGTTCTGATAATTTAAGATGCTTTCTTAAAGAACAGGTCAGTTTAGTGTAAATGTTGTAAATTCATTGGATTTTAATGAGGTAATGTGAGTATTATCAGTTATAAATTGTTACCATTGCTTTAAATCCAGAATATTCCATTCAAATCAGCCAAGAAGAAGAAAGGCATGGTAGTAGGATTTGTGAATTTTGAAACCTCTGAACAAGCAAAAAAAGCAGCTAAGGTACACTTGAGAGTTTCTTTCTATACTTCAATTTAACTTTTCAAAAAACTTGAATTAATAAATAATTAACAATGTGATAGGATTTGGAAGGAAAAGCTGTTGGAAAAAAGATTTTATCAGTAGCAGATGTAATTCCAAGGTCATTTGAGATAAAAAACACAGTAGCTTCAACTACAAAATCTGATAATCCAGATAATGAAAAAAATTTAAATATATCCGAATCTTCAAACAATGGTGAAACTGATCATAGTTTGACACCTGGAGCTTTAATTATAAAGGGTAGAAGTGTCCGAGATGCAGTAACACCACTTGCTCATCTTTCATATCCTGATCAACTTGAACACAAAACCAAAGCTTTAAAACAAATGCTTAAAAAACTAGTTAGTATTTCTTCTCCAATCTCTCATTTATTCATATTTAATAAATCAATTTCACATTTTTTTTTAACAATTTGTAGACTAAAAATGCACGTAAAGCTTGCCCAGATGGTGTAACACTTCCAGAATGGGTTCTCAAAGCTAAGGAAATAGGTACATTCTTAATACTCTCTCTATCTTTTAAAACGGGTCCCACTAATCTTAAAAATACACAGGTGGTCTTCCATGTACATTTGAAGGAATAATTGAATCACCATTGATAAATGGATATCGAAATAAATGCGAGTTTTCAGTTGGATATTCAGTACAAGGCAAACCAACTGTGGGATTTTTGCTTGGAAATTTCAGGTATTTTTATTTTATAAAAAATACCATTTTTACCCCTTTTTTTTGATTCATTCTGTTTATTTAGGGAAGGTGTCACAGCTATTGAAGAACCAACTAATTGCCCGAATATTTCTAAAGTAGCTTGTTTATGTGCTGCAATTTTTCAAGAATTTCTTCAAAATTCAACTTTACCTATTTGGAACAGATTAAATACTACTGGTTTTTGGCGTCAATTAACTGTAATATTTTTTTTTTACTCCTTTTAAATTTAACTCGACAATAAATTTTTATTAAATTTAACCTTTTTTTCTTCGTATATATATATATATATTAATTAGGTTCGAGAAGGTAGAATGCCTAGAAAATCATCTGATATTGAAGACTCTATTTCAGAGGTCATGCTTATAATTCAGGTAATCTGAGATATTATTATTATTTTTTTAAAATAAATTTGTAATTAATTTATAATTACTTAGGTTTGCAAAACTGGGTTTGATGAAGAACAAGTAAAAATCGAGTTTAATAAAATGGCTCAAGCCTTTGCAAATGGAGCTGCTTTAAATTCCAATTTATTACCTTTATCATCACTAGTAATTCAGGTAATTTTACTAAATTAAAATATATATAGTTTGTTAAAAGACTATTATACCCTCGTGTGTATATAATGTAGGATCATAAAGGAATATCAAACGTAGCTTCAGCTGATGCACCTTTAAGTTCTCTTCCTATACCAAAACAAGAAAGTGAAAATAATGAAGAGATTAAAAATGGTGAAGAAGTAAGACTATACGATCATATAAATAACCTTCAGTTTTCTATTTCTCCAACAGCGTTTTTTCAGGTTAGGTCCTTCGTATTTATAAAACTTTTAAAACTAGTCCTTGATATTTATAATATTTGCAGGTGAACACTCTCGCAGCTGAGAAATTATACGCACTTGCTGGTGATTGGGCTGATTTAGGTCCTGATACTTTACTTTTCGATATTTGTTGTGGGACCGGTACTATTGGTCTTACTTTAGCTCATCGTGTTGGTATGGTAATACTCGTTTTTCTCTCTCTTAATTTATTTCTTGTGGGCCCGGATTTATAAACTTGATTTGATTTTAGGTTGTTGGAATTGAAATGAATGCTTCAGCTGTTGTAGATGCTCATAAAAATGCTGAGTCTAATGGTATAAAAAATTGCAGATTCGTATGTGGAAAGGTTAAATTTTTTTTACCTTTTTTTTTTTTTGACTTATATATTAATAATATTTTATTTACATGAGATTACACTAATATTTATCAGGCAGAGGATGTAATTGGATCTTTACTCAAAGAATATCTAAATCCTACCCCAAAAGAAGATGAATCATCATATTTAGATCCAGAAAAAAACTTAATTATTGAACTCGAAACTACCGAAAAAGATTCCGAAACTAACCCTCCAATGAAAAGCTTTAAAAACGTTGTCGCGATTGTGGATCCGCCACGTGTCGGTCTTCATCCCACAGTAACTAAAATCTATTACCTTTTTTACTTTTAAGCTTTAAAATTTAAAAACACGTATTTTATTTTAATTATGTAAAAATACAGGTTACAAAAGTTTTAAGGACTCAATCACGTTTAAAGAGGCTTGTGTAAGTATAAATTTTTTTTAAAGTATTGATATAATTTATTAAGTAATTTTTTTTTACTTTTGTAGGTATACATTTTTTTTAAAGTATTGATATAATTTATTAAGTAATTTTTTTATTTTTGTAGGTATACATTTTTTTTAAAGTATTGATATAATTTATTAATTAATTTTTTTTTTGTAGGTATACATTTTGTTTTTAAAGTATAGATATAATTTATTAAGTAATTTTTTTATTTTTGTAGGTATACATTTTTTTTTAAAGTATTGATATAATTTATTAAGTAATTTTTTTATTTTTGTAGGTATACATTTTTTTTAAAAGTATTGATATAAATTTATTAAGTAATTTATTTTTATTTTTGTAGGTATATATCATGTAATCCAGAAAGTTTAGTAGCAAATGCGATTGAATTATGTACACCATGTGTTGATAAAACGGAGAAAGGGAATAATAAAAGTAATAGAGGATGGAGAAATATGAGTGCTGCTGGTTTAGCTAGGCATAGAGTAAAATCTATGCCTTATTCTGAGCCGTTTAAACCTGTTAAAGCTGTAGCTGTTGATCTTTTTCCTCATACTCCACATTGTGAACTTGTAATGCTTCTTGAGAGGTGAAATAAAGAATCATTGGTTACTAAAACTTGATCAATTTATTCAGAGTTTCATTAGAGAATTAAGTTTTTGGTTTGCTATTTAATTTTGTTTTCGTGTACTTGTTAACTAAGAATGCATTTTTGTTCAACGTTTGAGATTTCATCAAAGATATTTTATTTGGTGTTATTATTGTGGAAGTGTTTGTCATTTTCCAACTCAAGGCAAGATAATTATCAGTGTATTATTTAAATAGAGCATTAAAATATTACTATTGGTAATGTATATACAACATGGTAGGCAAAAAAAATATGTATGTGACATAAGATTGATTAGTTAAGATTTCATTTAATAATAATGATTACGATAAAATCTAAACTTTATGGAAGACATAGTCAACTAGTGTACTTGAGATATCCATTTTGTTATGTTGTAAAAGTTGTCAGACGAACCCTTGAAGGAAAGGCGTAAACAATTTGTTAAGGAGCTTTTAGTTTATTATTAATCATCTTTAAACCTAAATCTTACTTTAGGGCCTAACTTATCCTTCTTTTTGGACTTTAATGAAGTATAGTAGTTGACACTTATATGCCTTGTGTGTTTCTTACTTATTTGTTCATGTTTCTTTTGCTTTCTCTCACTTCTCATGTATCGTTTGATGACGAACACATCGAAAGAAGAGGTCTTATATAACTGTTTTTTTTTTTTCTTAGAAAATAGTACCCTCTGAAATTGTTTATTAGAAATTGTTATGAACCTTCATATTTTTTTATATTTAGACATTAATAAATTAATTGATTAAGTTGCTAAATAAAAATAGTTAAATTTCATTTTTTTTTTTGGACATCGTTAAATTTCATTTAAAAGAAAGTATTTTTAGTCCATATATAGGATTACGTAATTTATTCGGCTATAGTTAGCGATAAAATATAAACAGTGTTGTGAGCTCAAAATATACGATTTGGCTTTTATGATCATGGTTACTAAGCCCATATTGCTTTAATCTCGTACAAACAGATAAATAGGATTCACTATTATAGTTAAATCAGAGTATCAGAAAACTTGAATTACAAAAAATCTCTTTTAAAATATAGTAAACCAAGTCACTTTATCTTATAAGAACAATAATTAGAAGTAAAAAGGAATTAGAAAGGCAGAATCTTTCTAGTGGAATTAAGAAAACATAAAACGAGATAAACACCATCACCACCCACATGTGGCAACGACTCACCCCTCTCTCTCTCTCTCTCTCTCTCTCTCTCTCTCCCTCTCTCTCTCTCCCACTCTCTCTCCCTCTCTCCCTCTCTCTCTCCCTCCCTCCCTCCCTCTCTCTCTCTTTCTCATACGATACCTTGTTTGTGCATAATTTTCATGAACGTATTCCAAGATTTTTTTATTATGTGTTAAATTGTGTATGTATATTATATACTTGCGTGTGTATATATATATCTATACATATATATCCATATATATCCATATATATCCATATATATATATATATATATATATATATATATATATATATATATATATATAGCTAAGGGGGTATAAAGAGGGGTCAGGATCTGTTTTAAGCAAAAAATGTGTTACGTCGGACGGTTAAGATCATTTCATTACTTAAAAATTTTAAAGCTTCCAAATTTAACCTTGGCATAAATATAAGATTGTTTAAAAAGAAACTCTAAAAGTAACGCTCGCCCCACTCATGCTTTCTCTCTCTCACGTTTCTTTTACTTTTTTCTAAACAAATTTCCGAAAGAATTTCTTTTCTTTTTGTTCGACAATTTCACAAACACGTTCGTAACATTACTCACCTTCACCCTAACCCCTCCTCTCTGCCTCACCGGCCACCTCCACACCACCTCCGCCTTGCCGCTCCTACACAAGAAAATCGCTGCAACTCGGGGATCATTCTCCACCAATGTTCGAATTTGAAGAGCTCGGTGAAAGCACCTTTGTTGAAGGCCTACTAAAGAAGAGTGAATCAATTGAATCGTTGTTGAGCAAAATTTGAAGAGCACCTCACCGGCGCACCTCCGAACCACCTCTGTCTTGCCGCTCCTGCACAAGAAAACCGACGCAACTCGGGGACCATTCTCCACCATTCTCTGCTGCATTAATCTTCGAATTTGAAGAGCTTGGTGAAAGAACCTCTATTGAATGCCTACTAAAGAAGAGTGAATCATTTGAATCAATTGAATCGTTGTTGAGCAAAATTTGAAGAGCATCTCACTGGCGCACCTTCTTCTGCCGCATCACGGTTCGAATTTGAAGAGCTCGGTGAAAGCACACCTTCATTAATGGTGGTGAAACAATGAGCAAGTCGATATGGTGGTGAAACGATGAGCAGGCCACAATGTTGGATCAATCTTACTCTATTCACTACTATCAAGCACGAACTCCTCCATCTAAAAACACAAAAGATAAGAGAAAACCAAATAACGCTTAATGTGTTTGATCAAATATCTCTGAGCATTGATTCCATCGATTTCATGAGGAGTGAAGGGTGATATGTTTGCATCAAAGGAAGCACATGAAGAAATTCATAACTATGAGCTGATTAAAAAACTTGGGATGAAAGTACTTTTTTTCTTTAATTGATGAACGTCTGTTGAACAAGATTTATATTGTTAATTGCATCATTAGTCCATATGTCTGATGTCTCAACTTACTTATGGTACACTGATTCAACTCTCCCTATGTTGATATATATATATATATATATATATATATATATATATATATATATATATATATATATATATATATATATATATATATATAGATATAGATATAGATATTTTGATATTGAAGACAATTGGGATAGGGTGTAGACTATCTTTTCATCAACTGAAAAGCCTCTTACACTTGAGCCATGTGCTCCACTTCCATTGGAGGTGCGCTTCTTAATAGTTTATATTTTTTGTTAAATGAAGTATAGTTTTAATACACTATGGACTTTGTATTACTTACTCATGCAAAAGGAAAGATTGGCAAGTTTATCATGGGTGTTTTTTTGTTAAAAAAAAGTAAATTTAGCATAATCTTTTTGCTAGGAAATTAATTATCAGTTTATTTTACTTTTGTACAGGCTTGGATTTCAATTTTCTTGAGATGAATTCTTTTACGTTACTGGACATGAGGGGAGAGTTAGATGACACAACTACTTTTAAAAACTTCTTTATTTGTTTCTCTTACAATATGGAATCAAGGTTTTCTATTTTCACCTAACAATATGTATATTATGTTCAAGTAGATCATATTTTTCTTGGGATTATAGTATTTTTTTCATTTTTTCTTCTGACAGGAAACCTACTCTCAACCGATTCATGGAAGAGAGTTTTGAAAGGAGTAACTTCTGTTGCACTCACACCTGGATTCCTACACGGGACCGTTGTATTGGGAGCATGCCAGGGCAAGATGCAAATGCACAGGCTCATCAGGCTTCAAGTTTTCATCCATTATCTCCTCATCATACTGTTTACAAGCCACAACTGTCTTCAACATTGTCCATTTCCCATAGAATCTCCTGGTATTCAGTGTAGCCATGCTGTCTTATTTAGTTTGTCTGAAAGTTCCCATTTTCTTATCTCATTGGTCTTTCAATCAATTTATATTTTATTCCTCCAAGGTTGCCCCAGTTGTTACAGATGTTACTGGCTTAGCACTGTTGTATTTAGTGGTCCATCAGTTCAGTTCAGTGTACAGATAAATGAAGTGGTTGTGATAGTAGTTCTATACTTCCCTTTCTCGATCTTTCTTCTTCCCTACCATCAAACACAAAAATCCACCATCCAAAATCACCAAAAGATCATTCAAACCAAACCACTCTAAAGTGTTCGATTAAATAGCTAAGAGACAAAAAATTAACAAAGTGCTGCTCCGTCCTCACAAGAAATCAAAGCCTCTTATCGCCAGGTACTACAGTATATTAATATCAGTGATTCATTTGTTTAAAATTAAATAAAAGAAAGTTGAACTGATCACAATTTTTATGAGGAACGTGTTGATTCGCACCAGGAACGGTAATTGACTAAATTGTGTCATAGGATGAAAGAGTAGTATGTTAATTATAGAGTAGGAAATTTTAATTTCTGGAGTGTGTTGAATCTTTTGTTTGTTACCAGTTGAAGCACGTCCTGGTGTTGATCTTGAAGGGCTTGAGGTTGCTAAGGAATGTTTAGCAGATATATTCAATCTTAACTATCTCATGTCTTTTAAAAGTAGCAGAATTCAACTATTTGGAATTGAGTATGAATATGATTAGAGTTGGCGATAGGGACTGATGTTGCGCATTCTGAAATCTATTTGTTTCATATTTTTTTGATATTCGATTCTATTGAATTAATAAAAATAATTATAAAGTTAGAATATTTGTGAGGTGTAACGTTAATTTGTTAAAGTTTTGATTTTTTAATGCTTTTTACAGGCTGTGAAGAAGGGAAATATTATTTTTATGGGTCGATACTTATTTACAGGAAGTGAAACTACTCTTGTATGGCTTGAGGTATGATTGTGCTTAGTACTAGTTAGAGTAAATTTCTTTTTTGGTCCTTGAACTTCTAAATTTACCTAAATGATCCTCAAATTTTGTTTATATTTTATTTAATTGTCCAGGTTGATGAAGTAAAAGATAGTGATGTTATTTGTGTAGTAAAAAATCCAGCTACCTTAGCAGGGGCATTATTTAGTTTACATGCTTCTCAAGTACGTATTGAGTTACCTACACTCTCAGATGAAGATAAAGAGGTAAAAAATGATTAAATTCTCAAAGTGCAGTTTTTGCATAAATTATTTTCCTACAGCCTTGGTCATTTTCCTAGCAATGCAATAACATTAAATTATTTACAACCATGTCACAAGTAAAGTAGCTTTTCAACTAGGTTAGATCTCACGTCCTACACACCGTCTCAGTTTTCGCTTAGTTTCTAGGCCCTTAGATGCATTGTTTGCTAATATTATTTCTACACTAACACGTTTTTATATGCACAATTTAAGAACAAGTATTTAAAATTCAAAAGGCAGGAACTTTTTATCTATTATCGACTCATATATACATATTTCCAAAGGACATTACTAGTTCAACATCTACTTTTCCTATCTAATCTAATTTTTATTTGTTTTCAATTTTTTATTTTTTATGGATTTTTTAAACCAAGTAAACACGTAATAGTGGGATGAGGACAACTAGTGCCCCACCCCCAATCCAAAGATGAGTCATGTCCCTAGTACTCCAGAAGACTAAATAAAGAAGTAAACACTTAAGATTATACACTAACACCTATGCTGTAGATCTCCCCGCCTAGGCGCGCCTAGGCGCCGTCTAGGCGTCAACTCCCCCCTCAGGCGCTTACGCCTAGTGAAAACTCTAGGCGTTTTTGCCTAGCGTCTTAGTCGCCGTGGAATAGGTGCCTAGCCCGTCTAGGCACCGATTAATAACAAAAAATGGCCGCCTAGGCGCCGATTAATGGCATAACACTCCCGTATAGGCCTTCTTGTTATTTTTCTTATTCTCGAGAATTTTTTAATTGACATTATAACTCAATTTTTAGTATTTTTTATACATACTATAGTGTTTTTAGATGAATTTTATGACTTATATAGTTGAAATTTCTATAATTACTACATATATATTACTAAATATACAAAATTACACAGCGGGATTCAAAACCGTATAATTCCGCCTAGGCCCCGTGTAATCCCGCCTAGGCGCTAGGCCCGGGTCGAGCGCCTAGGCCTCAAAACCGAGATCTACAAGTCTAACACATAATATCAATTACAAGAAGGGATAGAAATACGTATCTCACACAATAGTCTAGACAATTTTTGCAAGCTATTGTTAGTTTCATACAGTAACTTTATGTGTTATTTATGGTACCTTTGTGACATTCCTTGACTTCTTTATATTTATTTCCTAGCTTTTTTGAGTTCTTTCTTGGATTTTATATTGGGTGGTTTCTTGTTGTTTGTATAGTGGTTCGACCACCCAATGTATATCCCGAATCCACAAACACCCACCACCCCAAACTCAAGTTCGAAGACAACGAGTCCTAAGCCAGTGTCACTCGAGTTCGGATCATATGGTAAAATCCTGCACACTAAGGATAAAGACTTATAATAGTAGCTAACAAATAAATATGCTTAAAGGATCAGAGGGGCTAGATATGATATAAACGTTGTTTGGACATAAATCTAAACAGAATAAGTGGCTTATGAAATAACCGCCTTGGTCATTTTCCCAGCAATGTAATCGCATTGAATTATTTACATCCACGTCACAAGTAAAGTATCTTTTCAACTATGTTATTTCTATACACCTACTCAGTTCTCGCTTAGTTTCTATACCCTTATATGCATTGTTTGCTAATATTCTTTCTACACTAACACGTTTCTGAATACGCATTTCAAGAACAAGTATTGAAGATTCAAAAGACATGAACTTTTTATCTATCATTGACTCATGTATACATGTTTTCAAAGGACATTACTAGTTCAACACCTAATTTCCTTCTCTAATCTAATTTTTATTTGTTTTTCAATTTTTGATTTTTTATGAGTTTTTTTTTAAAGTAACTAACCACGTAAAATTGGGATGAAGACATTTAGTACCCCCCCACCCACAATTTAAAGATGAGTCGTGTCCCCACAACTCGAAAAGACTAAAGAAAGCAGTAAACACTTAAAATAATACACTAACACATAATAACAATTACAAGAATGGATAGAAATACATATCTCTCAAGACTCAAGACTCTGTGTCATCACGCTTTTGTTTTTAGATGATATGGTCAAACTTTGAATAACTTTTGATTCTTTAAATATACAAGAATTAGCAAGATCGTGATTAATTAAACTAACTTAACGGGCTGAATGGAAAGATTTAATATATTACATAGTAGGGTATTAAGAAAGTGAATATGGAAACATATTTATAGATTTTCAATAACAAAAATCTACCATGAATCATGATACACCTGAGCTGGAACTGTCAAGGATTGGGAAATGAATTGACCGTTCTAGCACTAAGAAATGCTGTTGTTCAGCATAGACCCAAGGTAATTTTTCTAACTGAAACAAAAAACTCTTCTGCAATTATTGATAATCTTGCGCGAACCTTGAACTATAATATTAAACTTATAGTTGACCCAATTGGTATTAAGGGGGGTCTGGCTCTACTTACAAAAAATAATAACATAATAGAAATTTTGGCTTACACTAAGGATATAATACACTGTAAAAATATATCTGAGAATGGTAGCCTTTACTGCACAACTTATGTCCATATACCATGTTATGAAAAAGAAATGGAAAAAGCTTTACAAGAACTAAAAAGTTGCAAAAGATTCCAACCTAATCTCCTTGGAATATTATATGAGATTTCAATATGTATAGACAAACCTCTGAAAAATTGGGAGGTACAGACTTTAATAAAAAAATATGGAAAGATGCAATAGATTATATAATAAAATGAATATGCGGGACATTAGTAGATATGGGTGCACTTATACCTGGAACAATAGAAGAAATGGGGGTAAAATCATAAAGGAATATATAGATAGGTGTTGTAGTAATAACCAATGGAACTTGCTTTTCCCTGAAGCCTGGGTTGATGTCCCACCCCCCTTGGGCTCAGACCACTCCATGTTAATTCTACACATGGAAAAAGAGAAAAAACCCAACGAAAAAAGATTTTTCTTTGATAAAACATGGCATGAAGAGATTACTTGTAATGATATTATAAGTAGTACATGGACTGCCCTAAAAAACATAACAGGAAAGGGTATTACAATATATGTAAAAAAAATAAGTAAGCTCACAGGTGAGCTTACTAAATGGGGAAGAAAGAGAAAAATAGAAAACAAAAAACAAATAATCAAAGACTTCAAAAATCTTGAAGCAATTATAAACAATAAAAATTATTAGGATTGGAACAATTATAATGAAGTGGTGAAAAATATACAAAAATTTTGGAAAACTGAGGAATCCTATTGGGCCCAAAAATCTAGACTTACATGGCTAAAATTAGGAGACAAAAACACGACATACTTTCATACTATAACAAAACAAAGAAGATCACAAAATAAAATAAAGAAAATACAAAGAATGGATGGAGAATGGCTTGAAAATCCTGAACAAATAAAGGAGGAAATTAAAAGCTACTATAACAATATATTTACTACAGTACGATATAGACAGTTTGAATCAGTGATTGAAGTAATTAAACCTTGTGTTACTAATGATATGAACACTGAACTCACAAAACTTGTACACATAAATGAAGTAAAACAAGCACTTTGGAGCCTGGGACCTGATAAAGCCCCGGGGCCTGATGGGTACCCTGGACACTTTTATAGAAGAAATTGGGAGTTGATGAAATATGATATACTTAGAGTAGTATCTCACTTTTTATGGAATAGTGGAGACTTATACTCTATAAACCAAACTAATATTACTTTGATTCCAAAAGGAATCAACCTTATAAATGTGGGACATTACAGGCCCATAAGTTGTTCTAATACTATATACAAAATAATAGCTAAAATTTTTGTTCATAGATTAAAAAAATATATGCACCTAATTGTGGAGGATACCCAATCTGCCTTCATACCAGGTAGATCCATTACTGAGAACATCTTATTAGCACATGAAATGTGTCATTTCTTAAAAACAAAAAGAAATACTAAAAACCATTATATTGCAATAAAAGCAGATATTGCAAAAGCTTATGAAAGTGTAGAGTGGGATTCTCTACAAAAAATGTTAATCAAAATGGGATTTAAGGAGATTTGGGTTAGATGGATAATGGAAACTATTACATCTGTTTCCTACTCGGTACTCATAAATGGAGTACCTGTACCCCTTAATAAACCAACTAAAGGATTGAGGCAGGGGGATCCTTTATCCCCTTACCTATTCTGCATCATAACTCAAGCTTTAACTGCATTGATAAATGATAAAATGGAAAAAAAAATCTACTAACTGGAGTACAAATCACAAAAAATGCCCCAAATATTAGCCATATACTTTTTGCCGACGACAGTTTATTTTTTTTAAGAGCTGAACAACAAGAAGTAGATACATTTTGTGATATTATGAACAATATAGTATAGCCACAGGACAAACTATGAATTTAAATAAAAGTGGAGCTATGTTTGGTATAAATACACCAAAGGATCTAGTACATCAACTAATAAACACTTTGCGTATTAATAAACTTAGTAACTTGGGAAAATACTTAGGTCTACCCACTGATTGGGGTAGAGCAAAAGTTAAAGCACTTAATTGGATGATAGAAAGAATAGAAAAGCAAATGGAAACATGGAGTACAAAATTTTTATCTGAAGGAGGCCGAGAAATCCTTATAAAATCTATAGTTAATGATATACCCTCATATACTATGGCAGACTTTCATATACCTAAAACAACTTGTGATAAGATAAACTCATCAATAGCTAAATTTTGGTGGAATAGACAAGGAAAAAACAAAGTACATTGGTTAAAATGGGATGAAATGATCATTAATAAAAAAGAAGGGGGTATGGAATTTAGGGATATGCAAGCCATGAATACTGCTCTACTTGCTATGAGTGCTTGGAGAATCCTAAAAAATCCCAACTCCCTTCTCGCAAAACTGTACAAAGGTGTATACTATAAAAAATCCACATTCCATGAGGCACAATTAGGCTACCACCCATCATGGGGATGGAGGAGCATCCTACAGGGTAGAGATAGCTTCAAAAATGAAATAAAATGGAATATAGGGGATGGAAAAACTGTAAATACTTGGAAAGATACATGGGACCCAACAAAAAATTGTTTAAAAAATGTACACAATATACAAAATATGCGAGTGTATGATTTAATGTATGAAAATACAAACATTTAAATGAAAATAAAATTAAGGGTAGCTGTACTGAGGAAGATAAAGATACCATTCTAAACATAATGTTACCTCTCAATAGTCATCAAGATGTACCATATTGGCCTCATTCTACTGATGGTAATCTTACTTCAAAAGGAATGTATCACTTCTTTAAAGAACAAGATATTAGAAATAATAAAAAGATAAATGAGAAATTACCATCTGGATCTTATCAAAAACCAAAAAAACTTTGGGATACCATATGGAGCCTGAACATACCAAAAAAGATAAAAAAATTTCCTATGGAAAGCTTGTAGTGAAGGATTACCAACTGAAACTAATAAAGTAAGGAGGCACTGTAGTAAAAATGCAATTTGTGGGGTTTGTAACACTGATCTTGAAACCACAGAACATGTTCTCTTAGAATGTTCATGGGCAAGAGCTACTTGGCTTAGCTCAACTATGCAACTCTTGACTAAAAATGAAGGTACAACTAGGTTTGAAAATTGGTTCTTTAACATGAGCCAAATACCTAATAAGTCAATGAGAGGGCTAGTTGAAAGAATTGCCTTTTTAATTTGGTTCATATGGAAAGCGCGGAATAATTACCTCTTTAATGGGGTAAAACCAGACCCTATCTACACTAATAAACAAGCTAAAGAAGCCTATGATGAATATACAACTGCTAATATATCCGAGGCTAAAAAACAAAAAAGCTCCCAAGAAAATACAAACCATACAACACAGGAAAAAATAAGCGAGGTAAACACAGGTATGAATACTGAACATAAAGAAAAAACTAATAGTCAAAATGATAAACTCTTTGATAACATTACAAAGTCTACTCTAATTGTTAACACTGATGCTTCATTTAGTAATAATCTAAAAGCAACAGTGGCGTGTATTATTATAGATGAACAGGGGGTCTTTGTACATGGAGCAGCATGGACTTTTGGATGTAACAATGATAAAGAAGCGGAAGCTATTGGGATTCGGAACTCTATTCTTACGGCGAGGATGCATCAAGATCATGATATAAGGCTCGCAAATGATTGTAAAATGTAATTGATCAACTTCAAAATAGGAAAGAGTTGTGTAACCAAATGACTTCGATTTTTATTTATGATTGTAAAATAGACTAGCTAGTAATCGGTTTAAATTCTTCCATGTGGGAAGAAAAAACAATTCCATAGCAGATTGGGCTGCTAAGCAAATGCTAAAAGGCAATTTGCTTAGCAATTGGGCCTCAAACCCCTCTCCCCAACTTGTTAACCTTGTTCAAGCCAATGCTCATTCTAAAGGGATTGGTTAGATTAAGCTTTTGTAACTGTGTTTATGTTTCTTTTTAATATATTATGCTTTCGACAAAAAAAAAAGTATACGTATATGTTATCTCGAAGTGAATAAAATTTTCTACTTATCGTTAGAAAACAGGTTCTAAGATATAGTTAGCATTTGTGAGCGATGTTATTTCACCTTCCTTCTTATATTTGTGACCTAAAATGTATGTAATTTTAATATGCGGAGATCAATCATGTCATAAGAAAACATAGCTGTTATCATGTTTACTAAATCAATAATGATACAATCGAAATATGCTTAAAGGTCAGTGTTTATCCGTAGAATTAAGGAAATTATGTTTCATGAAACCTACGTCTTCTATCATCAAAGGTGCTTTAGGTTCGTAGTATTAGATGCTTCCCAAGATTTGAAAGTAAAATAATTAGTTTGCTTTTTAAGCCATTGAATGGACCATAAGATGCTCTTTTATAAAAAAGCAAAAGCGGAGGCTCAGATTAAGCCGTTAATTGTTTCAATGTTCCATACCGATTTAAAGACTTTTTGATTGGAACATTCTCAAAAAATTAAATATTTGGAAAATTCTCGACCGTATAAAACTAATTAGAAATAATCATATTTTAAAACAAGAATATTTTTGTAACCCCTCCTTTTCTAGTATTTTATTTTTACATATTTCAATATATATCATTTGTTTGACAAAAGTAATAACTTATATTACTCAAAATTATATTACCAAACATAATATTTATATAGCAGAATCTGATTAAAAGTAAAATAAAAATAAAATTGAAAAATTTAACGAATAAATTGTTTTTTTTCTTTTATAAAAAGTAGTTATTGTTATTATAATCAAATTTCATGAGTTATAATAGGATTATTGGACAAATATGGGTTAATAATTTTTACATCAATACCAAACAATATAATCATAATCTCAAATGCAATAAAGCAATTAAATAGCCAATATAAGTTCTTACAAAGCAAACCTCAAGTAATGAGGTTAGTTCATGAATGAAAAGTAAAAAAATTTAAACAACTAAAGCTAGAATCATGTTTAAAATACAAAATAAAGTGAAGTTACTCTTTGGTTGAAGGTAATCGGATATTGGGATGGAGAAGAACAGTTGGGTTCATAGACAAACCCTTCTCTTCTTCTCCTCCTTCTGAAATAAGCGCTCATTCTTCTTGATGTCTTGATGGATAATATGATAGATATTGATGGATAATATGATGGAGGCTGATATGAGGTTTATATAAGATAGGAAAAACGGATTTAGCTCTTTCCTAGGCTCAAAAGTAGGTTAAAGTAGCCGAAACCCGTTTTACTTAACAGATTGCAGGTTTGAGCCACTACAGCGGTTATTAGCATAACTTCTTCATCTTAGTTCTGAATTAACTTCCGTTACTTCTCACGCGACACTAACTTCAAACTCTTTCTTAATCTAAAGGAATCAGATCCAAATCTCTCACCAATATGTCGTAGTGACTGAAACACTAAAGCACAAAGACTTCTCTAGAAAATGTTCCAACTTCCCAAAGTGACCCTAAGCTCATTTCACGCTTCGGCTTGGGGTTTAGATTGAATTATTGACTTATTCTCTTAATCTTGGAACCTTGTATCAACCATGTACCTAAAAATTACACACTTAACACACAATTAAGGTAAAAAATCTCTATGAACACTAATATATCCAAAACAAGAAGTAAAAGTGAAATATACCATATATTAGGGAAAAACCCTCACTTAGGCTCAATAAACTCCCAAAAGTATGTCTTGTGAATAGATTAATCTGTCACAGAAAGAAAGAAATCAAAAACCCCATCTCAAAGTTATGTTGCCCCGACAAAATAAAAAGAAATAGTAAGTTTAGAAGGGTCTAAGTCCAATCAATCTAAAGAAGATAAACATAGAAAAATAATGAATGACACTAAAGCAAGTATCTTAACAAGTCTCATATAGTATAATTTACAAACTAAATCAAATATATACTTATAACATATACAATTCACACCAATTAATTTCAAGATTAAAATAGTTTTAAAATGCACGAAGTAAAATTCTCTCTTAGTTGACAATGGTGGCTATAGAGTGTTCCTTGACCCTCGTATATGTTCTAAGGTCCATCAATCCACTCTCTATAATGTGAAAGCTCCTAAATTGTATAGTAAAGAATCCTAAGGCCTTTAAGGTTGTAATGTTGGCTTAAGGTAGGTGTGTTATGTATATTAGGATAATTTAGAGTGAGCTTTTGTCTCTCTCCTCACTAGCCATCAACGAGTCTCTCTAAAGCTTCAGTTACTCTCAAATATGTCCCCACTCAACCTAATTGATGCACTTATTAGCATTCCCAATAACCCGAATGAAACCCTTTCATGATCACCTAAAGAAATCTCACTTTGCCGGTTCAAAATGATATATTTTTTACTTTTTAAGTAGAAGTGACTCTCTTTTTGATGTGAGAAGTCATGCCACTATGTTTCTTTTTCTTTTGAAATATATTTTTCTTTTATTTTTAAATTCTTTTTACTTTTACCCCGACAAAGGGTTACAATGTATATATAACAAGTGATCAAAAAGCACAATTCCATATCGCAAAATCCAACCAATATCAATTCCTATAAAACCACACCCAAGACTCAAGCTCTAGATAAATTCCAAAGCATTGCAATTCGAGTGCGGGTCATATGGTAAGGACCTAAAAATCTGAGGGATAAGGCTTGTAATGTGTCTAAACAACAAGGCTTAGAAAGAAAAGAAGAGGGCTAAGACTGATAATATATCAATAATACATGGACAATAAACTAAAAGGCACAAGGGCTAACAAAGAACTTCCTTAATTATGTCATATCCTATACAAATTATTAACTTTCTCATTTCTAGCACTTTCATTAAATGGTTTATTAACTAGTTTAGATATCACGTTCTACCCACCACTCATGCTCCCTAAGATCAAACTCACTTATACGCATTGCTCACAAATTTCTCCCTTACTCTCAGTTTGCACTTCATGTAAATTTTGTAAGTATATAAATGACAAGTTCATAAACCTACCATTTACTATCATTAACTTATTAAAATATCGCTTAATAGTTACATTCACTATATTATACTCCTAGACACATAAAAAAATTAATACATAAAGTGGGGAGGTGGACAATGGATCCCCGACCCACAAATCAAAGGTGAGCCGTGACATCCACGACTCAAAACAGACTCAATAAGATTAAAACCAAAACACATGATTACAAATAAAGAAAGCGTATATAGTGGGAAAAAATGTGTGATTAAATAATAGATAAATAAAGATAATAATAAAGGACACACACCCTTAACTACCACGAGCAACTCACTGCAATTATTACAGATCATTTGCAAGTTTAGTTTGTAAGTAAAGTTCGTTCGCAGGGATTTGATCTGTTAGATCTACTTTTGTTCAATAATAGCGTAGATGAATTTAGATGTTTATATCAAAACAAAGTTAATATGAATAATTATCTGACGTGAATAAATAAATAAGAATACAGATAAATTAATATGAATGCAAATAAAATGATGATAAGGGTTACTAGTATGAGTCTATCTTACTAAGTTGTTATTCAAACCTTAAGGGTGAATTGAGCATTATATATGTAGCCGGGATTCTCAATTCTTCCTAACCCCCATCAGGGTGAATGATGTCTCCCCATTTGTGATGATTTAATATTAGTTGGAGACATCATTTTAGATGTATTTATTAGAGTATATGTCGATTTTCTCATGATTTAGTACACTTTCCTATTTTGTGTCTTAATTTAATTATTTATTATTTTTAGAGCATATTGGGTTTAATTGTTTATTTAGTGTGAAGTTTTAAAGATATATGGTAATTAATTAGAGGCCAAGTTAATTATAAGAGATAAAGGAAAGAGGATAAACATGGAAATTGGAGATAAAGGCAAGAAATATGAAAAAGGAAAAGACAAAGTTGCCAAATAAATCTGAATTCCAACAGCTACGACCACAAAAGGTCTTATATCTCACGATTGGCTAGGAATTTGGAAGAAAGGTCTAAATCAAAGCTAAAGAGCTTTCCGAGACGATAAGTTTCGACTATTGGAACGCGTCAAACAGATAAGTATTGAATCAGTTACGGCGAAAACAAAACAACATCAAAATCTTACCTTTTTTATATTTTAGGGTTACAAATTTGAGTTGGGCTAGGAGTCCAATACCTATCTTCTACTCTAAGAAACGAATTAGGTCTTCCTATACCCTATAAATACACCATCTTATCACAAGAAAATCACCCTTGGCCAGTCCTTAGGCCAGGAGAAGATACAACGCAAGAAGAGAAGTCTGGAAGGAGCTGTGCATCAATTATGTCTTATTCAACCTTCAATTCTGTAATTTTTTTCTTTTCTTTCTTTAGTATGAATTAAATAATTTTAGCTTGAGTTTTAGCATACATGTATGAACCCTAGTTTTGGTTGACATCTATCTAATTTGGGAATAATATGTTTTAAATTGAATTCATGTTTTATTTCTCTGTCCATGTGTTTGATTTATAGTCTGTTTTCTTTAAGGATTGCAACCGTATAGAATTACCTTCATAGTAGTTAGATATTCGTTGTCTAACGCATATTTTAACTATGGAAACAACACATAACGTCTAGTGTAAGGATGGTCCGACAACCCAGTCGATCTAGATAGTCACTATGGTTTGGTGTTATCATCATTAATCAATTGTAGGAAAAGTTTCCTTAGGTCCTTATTGACACAGGTAAACCCTAATTTAAACTACCTAGCACAATTGAATCCGATTATTGGAATACTACATGATTCACCCTTACATGTTTAGAACGGCAAAACTAGTGGAGATTACTTGCTAATTTCTCAGGCTAAACTATCATACTATCTTCTTTTCTTTTATTTACTGTCTTTAATTTATTAGTTTAATTTTATTATTTAAAAATCAAATAAATATCTATTTTCCTTTTTCTTTATTTGCGTATTATCTGTTCTAGCTGAATAGTTGCACTAGATAATTTGCATAAGTTCTTCCTAACTTTCGTAGTCTCTGAGGAACGAATTCTATTTATCATTAAAACTTGCATACGTCCTGTAATACTTGCAGAACCGTGCTCAACTTAGGGTGTTTATTTGCACTTATTTATATAATTATTTTATCACACCTTAGGCCACACCAAGTTTTTGGCGCCGCTGCCAGGGACTACATCGTTTGTCCTTGTGCATTTATTTAGTGCTTTTATTTTAGTTAGTTCTATTTTACGCTTTTATTTTTAGTTTTGTCTTTACAGGGTTTGACAGATGGAAAGCCCAAGGAGACTTGATCTTCCCATCTGATGTCTCCCTAATTGTTCTTATTTTAGACCCTTAGGAGACATCATTTTTGGTGTTTATTTAATTAATTCGATAGACTTTTGAATGAAATATGCAATAATTCGGATTTCCCTTTTTATTTCTAGCATTTTTGATTATTAAACTTTTGCGCGTAATATTGGTATTTTTAGTGAAAAGTTTACAGGGTTTAGATGTTAGCTAGGAGAGGAATCCGAGGAGAAAGTCAAAGATCGTGAATTAGAGTCAAGACTTGAAGACAAATCCCGAAGATATTATTTTTAGAGCTGAAAATCCACCTTCCAGGCCATAGATTGCTGATTTCGAGGTACTTAAGCGATGATCTAGCCGCTGACCTTTGAAGAGAAATCATTCCTTATCGAAGTACGGAACTTTAGCAACTGGAATGAGGTCAATCGGAGTTGTAACGCATCGGGAAAAGCAGTTTTAGTGGAGGCCTGTCATCAGTTACGGGATTTTGGGCTTAAAGAGTGGGCTTGGACATTTAATTAGGCTTTTAATTTCTGGTCCAAGCCCTAATCCGTTTTTCTTATTATAAAAGGAGGTCTGGACTTCTATTTTACAGACAATTCACTTTCCACAAGATTAAAAACACCAGAGAAGCTACAGCAGGAAGAAAGGAGAAGCTACAAGAGCTGGAGTGGGTCTATAGCTCCGTTCGTAGTCATCCTTATTCCGAAAATTAGGTTTTTCTTATATTTTAATTTTGTAATGAACATGAATTCCATTTCTTTTTATTTAGTTTTTAATTTTAATATGAGCTAAATTTCCATTAGTGCTTGAGAACAAAACAATGGGTGAATCTTGATTTTATTATTATAACGAATGTTGAATTTGGGTTTTTATTGAATTAAATTAAATTAGGGCTTTTACTCTTTTCGACAATTTGTGAATGTTTACTGATTTTAGAGTCGCGAACTAAAATTAGGTATTAGTATCTAAGCTATTCCATATATGTGGCGTATGGATCATCCTGACGGGGGGTTTAGGTACAGAAATAATTGTTCAATCTAGGATAAAAACTATTGATTCTGACGAACTTAGTTAATCCTAGGGCCAATGTGGTAATAAATCTTAATCATCCAACGGTGGATCATATTTACCCTGACGGGACTAGTGACACTTTAGGATCGCCTTATAGTCCACCCTGACGGGGGTATAAGGAATTTAGAATCCCGACCATTGTAATTGACCAATTTAGCCCTTAAACAACATAAGTTAGAAAGTAAAATTAGGAGGATCCTTGCGTTCTCAAGTACTACGTCTCATATTGCGTTTTCATACATTTTACTTGCGTCTTATCTTTTACTTGCATTATTATTTTATCTTTCATTTAGCTTTAATACAAAACCAAACAAACATATTATCTGTATTTACTTTCATAAGTGCATCAATCGCTATTTGCATAAACATTGTGATCAACCATCCGTCCTTGGAACGAATCTGATTATCAGAATTACTACTTGGGACAACCGTACACTTGCGGTTGTGGTTCGATTTACTTTTTGCATTTATTTTTAGAACACACAAAGGACCACCAAGTTTTTGGCGCCGCTGCCGGGGACGGTAGCGTGTGACCACGGTGTTTATCCTTTAGTGATAAGTGCATTTATTTTATTTTATCAGTTTTACGCTTTTTGTTTGTTAGCTTTTTCAGGTTTTTAGGTTTGGTGTATGCGAAGAAGGCTATTCAAGGATCTAGAGCCAACACCTCCGATCCTTAGTAATCCAGAATCGTTGATCAGACTTGCAAACAGAAGAAGAAGAGAACGAGAAGCTTTAGAAGTAGAAGAATTAAGTAACAGAATGGAGAATATCGTTATTCAAGGTCAACAGAATGGGCAAGGCCAGTTAGATGCAAATGGCCAACCTTTAGCTCCAGGCGTTATTCCTCAAGTTCAACCACTAAATCCTAATCCTCCAGTCCAGATAGTGATGAATCATGATCCGTGGTTCACTAATGGCCCTCCAGAAGTTCCATTCCGCGCTCCAGCTATAGGAGTAGGTGCTCCAGATATTAATGTTCCGAGATTCCGTCCAGATTCGGGTATGCTAGCTCAGTTCCAAAACTTTGGAAATTTTCGCGGAAGACCATCGGAAGATCCTCTTAGAGCGGTACAGAAATTCAAGCAGATATGTGATTCTTATATCACACAAGGGGTTTCAAGAGAACAGATGTATTTTGCTGCTTTCAAATTCTTTGTCATTGATGGAGCAAGTGAATGGCACGATACGCAAGATCCTACGAGGATTACTAATTGGGACCAATTAGAAATTGCTTTCTTTGACAGGTATTACCCAAGTAACATGAGGTTAGATGCTGAACTAGAATTGACACAATTCCGTCAAGAGTATGAAGAAACTGTAGGAAGGAGTTGGACAAGATTTCAGATGTGTTTGCGTAAAGTTCCTAATCATGGATTTTCAGAACAACAACAGTTAAAGATCTTTTATAGAGGCCTTGATGGAATTTCGAGAGAGAAGTTGGATACGCTATGTGGAGCAGGTTTTCTTCAAGTTCAATCCGCTCATGCCAAGATCATTTTAGAGAGAACAGTCAAGAATGAAGTTGGGTGGAGCTCAGTAAGAACACCAGTCAAGGGAGTAAATAATGTTGACATAGAAGAAAAATTTGCTACGTTTGAGAATAAGATCCAGAATACCATAGAGCAACAATTGAAGCAGCTTACTCTAGCTGTGAAAGAAGGATTTTCGGGTAAGAAGGTAGCTGTGCATGCTGCACAAGAAATTTATATGTGTTCAATTTGTAAGGTAGATGATCATGATGAGGAAAGTTGTCCGTATAATCAAGAATCAGTGAATTTTATGTCCAACAGAGGTAATTTTAATTCAAGTGGTAATGGATATCAACCTAACAGAAACCATCCTGGGTTTCAATATTCGAATCCTAATGGGGCAGCCAATCCTACATATGCGTATCAGCCGCGTCCCCAAGGTAATAACTATAATCCTAGACCACAAAACAATTATCAAGGAGGACAGAATCAGAATACTTATGTACCAAGACAAGCTCCTCAGAATACTTACGATGAAACGCTAAACCAGAAAGCTTTACCTGCACATCCACAAGAAGGGGTACTCACCCTTCAGAAAACTGTTGAAAATTTGATTGCTCTACAAGCACAAGCGATGGAACGTCAGAACGCAGCAATAGAACGTCAGAACGCTGCAATAGAAAGACAAAATGCAGCTGAAGCAAATATGAAGATGTTCCAGAATCAGCTGAGTCAAATCAGTAAACAGCTCAATCAACGTCCACAAGGACAACTTCCAAGCGATACGGAAAATCCAACACAACGTGAAGATTGCAAGGCTGTTACATTAAGAAGTGGTAAGAACCTCCTTCCACCTCCTTTTCCCGTTATGAAAGAGAAAGAAGTTCCAAGAAAAGAAAAGGAAGTGGGTGAGAAAGAAAATGAGAAAGAAAATGAGAAGGAAGATGAAGTTGAAGAAATAGTAAGGCCAAGAGAGGCTTCGAAGAAGAAAGATGATAGTATGGTAAATCGCCCTCCACCACCGTTTCCATCACGAGTTCAGAAAAAGGGTGACTTGGGTGATTTTCAGAAATTCTTTAATAGGGTAAGGGGTCTAAGTATTAATATTCCGTTACTTGAGGCGATTCGAGATATTCCTAAGTATACGAAGTTTTTAAAGAGGGCCCTCACTAACAAAAGGCCCTACTGTGATAATGAGATGATTGGCCTTCCTGAAGAGTGTAGTGCGATTTGTCAGAGTAAATTACCTCCGAAGTTAGTTGATCCGGGGAGTTTCACGATTCCCATATCAATTGGAGAAGAATGGAAGGGAAAGGCGCTATGCGATTTGGGGGCAAGCATCAACTTGATGCCCAAGTCAGTCTTTGATAAGCTTAAAATTGGAACCGCAAGACCTACCTCTATGGTCTTGCAAATGGCGGACAGGTCCCTTGCTCATCCTGAAGGCCGTATTGAGGATGTCCTTGTTAAGGCAGGTACACTTATATTTCCTGTTGATTTCGTGATTCTTGAATACAATGCAGATAGAAATGTCCCCATTATTTTGGGTAGACCCTTCCTAGCTACAGGAAGGACATTGATCGATGTAGAGAATGGCGAATTGACAATGAGGATCCAAGATGAGGAAGTGAAATTCAATGTATTTCGAGCCATGAAATTCCCAGATTCTCAGGAAGATTGCTTCAGAATGGATGTAGTAGAGCAAGCATCGCAAGAGGTATTTAATTGTTTAAATTTTGATGATATCTTGCAGGCTGCTTTGACATTAGATTCACCTGAGATGATGGAGGAGCTTACAGAAACAGTGGCAGCTCTCAATTCTGAAAATCCGAAATATAGGCGTCTTGCCTATGAACCTGTGAGAGAACCGGGGGAGATTATTCCTAAAAAGAAACCTTCAATTGAATCTCCTCCGGAGCTGGAAGAAAAACCATTGCCAGCACACTTGAGGTATGCTTATTTGGGTACTAATGAAACTCTACCTGTTATTGTTTCAGCCAATTTAACAGGTCCTCAAGAAGATAAACTGTTGCGTGTGTTAAGAGCCAACAAAGAAGCAATAGGTTGGACAATTGCTGACATCAAAGGCATTAGTCCATCCTATTGTCAACACAAAATCATACTAGAAGATGTTAATGCACGCTCAGTTGAAGGTCAGAGAAGATTAATGCCAGCCATGAAGGATGTGGTGAAGAAGGAGGTGATTAAGCTTTTAGATGCGGGGATTATCTATCCCATTTCGAGTAGTGAATGGGTGAGCCCAGTTCAGTGTGTACCGAAGAAGGGAGGAATAACAACAATTCTTAATGATAAAAATGAGGCGATTCCTTCAAGAACGGTAGTTGGATGGAGAGTTTGCATGGATTACAGAAAGCTGAACAAGGCCACCAGAAAAGATCATTTCCCTTTGCCCTTCATCGATCAAATGTTAGATAAATTAGCCGGAAGAGAGTACTATTGCTTCTTGGATGGTTACTCTGGGTACAATCAGATTTACGTGGCTCCAGAAGATCAACATAAGACTACCTTTACATGCCCATTTGGTACTTTTGCATATCGCAGAATGCCATTTGGGTTGTGTAACGCTCCCGCTACTTTTCAAAGATGCATGATGGCCATCTTCTGGGATATGATAGATAATTTCCTTGAAGTGTTCATGGATGATTTCTCCGTGTTTGGTGATGATTTTGATATATGTTTGGATAACTTGGAGAAAGTGTTAGTGAGATGCAAGGAAACAGATTTGGTGCTCAACTGGGAGAAGTGTCACTTCATGGTTCGCGAAGGTATTGTTCTGGGTCACAAAGTTTCGAGTGTTGGTTTAGAGGTTGATAGAGCGAAGATCGAGGTAATTAAAACTCTTCCCCCTCCTGTTTCTGTTAAAGGGGTAAGGAGTTTTCTTGGCCATGCTGGCTTTTATAGGCGTTTTATTAAAGCTTTTTCTAAGATTGCTAAACCACTATGCAACTTACTCGAGAAGGATTGCAAATTCCTTTTTGATGAAGCTTGTTTAGCGGCCTTCAAAGCAATCAAAGAAAAGCTTATTTCTGCTCCTATAGTGTTACCTCCAGATTGGAATTTACCGTTTGAGGTTATGTGTGATGCGAGTGATTTGTGTATGGGAGCTGTATTAGGGCAGAGGAAAGAGAAGGTTTTTCATTCGATTTACTATGCTAGTAAAACTTTTAGTGGTGCTCAGATTAATTACACAGTTACAGAAAAAGAGTTGCTAGCAGTTGTCTATTCGTTTGATAAATTTCGCTCTTATCTTCTTGGAGCGAAAGTTATTGTTTATACAGATCATTCCGCGATCAGATTTCTTATGGAGAAGAAAGATGCGAAACCAAGGTTAATCAGATGGGTGTTATTGCTTCAAGAGTTCGATTTAGAGATCAAAGATAGAAAGGGTTGTGAGAATCAGGTTGCAGATCATCTATCGCGTTTAGAGGGTTCAGAGATGAATAGTGGTACTGAAGCAGTTAGAGAAGAGTTTCCTGATGAGAGTTTATTCGTTGTTCAAGATTATGAGGCTCCGTGGTATGCAGATATTGCAAATTTAGTGGTGAGTGGTGTTTTTCCTGAAGATTCTACTTATCAAGAAAGAAAGAGGTTAGCTCATCGTGCTAGACAGTTCTTTTGGGAGGATCCTTTCCTCTACAAAGTTTGTGCTGATCAAATGATACGAAGATGTGTAGCGAGGGAAGAAACACAAGCCATTATAGCTGGGTGCCATGATTCATTATATGGAGGACATTTCAAGGGAGATAGAACTGCTGCTAAGGTCTTCCAATCCGGTTTTTACTGGCCTTCTGTTATTAAAGATTGTCATGAATATGTCAAGAGATGTTCAAGATGCCAGTTTACCGGAAACATATCCAAGAGGGATGAGATGCCACGCAATAATGTATTAGAGGTTGAGATATTCGATGTTTGGGGCATAGACTTCATGGGTCCCTTCGTTCCTTCAAATGGTAACCTTTATATACTATTAGCTGTTGATTATGTTTCGAAGTGGGTAGAAGCGGTGGCTTTACCTACTAATGATTCACGAGTGGTGATCAAGTTCTTGAAATCACATATTTTCACTAGACATGGTACACCTAGAGTGATTATTAGCGATGGAGGAACTCATTTCGTTAATAAATATCTGAAGACTATTCTATAGAAATATGGCGTCAGACACCGCGTATCTACTGCGTATCATCCACAATCCAATGGTCAAGCTGAAGTTTCGAACCGTGAAGTCAAGTCAATCCTAGAGAAAACCGTTGGTCCTACAAGAAAAGATTGGTCAATGAAGTTAGATGATGCGTTGTGGGCCTATCGTACTGCGTTTAAAACTCCAGTTGGTGCATCTCCATATCGTATGGTGTATGGTAAAGCTTGTCACTTACCTTTAGAGCTTGAAATGGGTGCCTATTGGGCGATTGCGCAGTTGAACTTAGATCCTATCTTAGCCGGAAAGAATCGTATGATGAAGCTCAATGAACTTGACGAATTCCGATTGCATGCTTATGAAAATGCTAAACTTTACAAAGAAAATACAAAGAAATGGCATGACAATCGGATTCGTCCAAAGAACTTTGAAGTGGGGCAAAAAGTATTAAAGTATAATTCAAAGTTCAGCAATTTTCCGGGTAAGTTAAGATCTAAGTGGTCAGGTCCATACATAGTGACTAAAGTTACACCTCATGGGGCGATAGAAATAGAACATCCGCTAGAGAACCGTACCTTTATGGTTAACGGTCACAGATTAAAGATATACCATGGAGGTGAAGATACCAATCGCTCGGAAGATCCACACCCCGGGGAGGTCATGTACCTCCGCGAGAATCCTTAGTAGCGTGAGGTAACCCGTCGAGCTTAACGACGTTAAACAAAAGCCAATTACTTGTATATTAGCTGAGTTTTTCTATTTTTGCAATTTAGATTAGTTTGATTTTCGTAATTTTATTGTTTTTATTAAGAAATGAGGAAGGGTAGTTGTTTTTGATTATTTCAGGGGTAAAAAGGACTTGAGTTTGGGGTCGATTTGGCGAAAACAGAAGAAAAAGAGGTTGGATGTCCAGGAGAAACCGGGAACCCGCATTCCACAGAACCGGGTACCCGGTTTTGGTGCTGTAATTTCTGAAATTCCCTGACCCAGCGTCTTGGTGGCTTGCGTTTTCGTGCGTTTTGATTCGCGCCATCGACACAAATCCGGGTACCCGCATTTGGCAGAACCGGGTACCCGGTTTCGGAGCTGCTGTTGGTGAAATTTTCTGGTCCAGCGTTTCAGGGTGCTGCGTTTTGGCGCGTTTTCATTCGCGCCAGCGAGAAAATCCGGGAACCCGCATTCCACAGAACCGGGTACCCGGTTTCGGCGAGCAAAATCCCTGACCCAGCGTCTTGGGGTCCAGCGTTTTGGTGCGTTTTCAAAAAAAAAAAAAAAAAAAAAAAAAAGTCCACAATTATTTTTCCGCGCCGTCACAGCGACGCGGAACCGGGGACCCGGTTTTCCAAATCCGGGAACCCGGTTTGAAAGCTGTGAGAGGCGGTTTTGGGTATTTTAACCTAGTTTTCTTAGCCTCTTTTGCAAGTTTTTACCTAAAACGCACCAATAGCCTCCCCACCTACGAAATTCATCTACCAAAACACTATATATCATCAAATCCTACCCTCTTTCACCACAAAAACATAAGATCAACTCACAACCTCTCCAAAATAACATCAAATCCTTAGTTTTTCCCAAGATTCTTCTTCATCAAATCCTAAACTAAAACCCAATTCTTTCTTCTCCCATTCAAATTCATCAAGACCCATCTCATATTCACCCTAGTTCTTCAATTCCTAAGCCTCAAAACATCAAAATTCTAAACTTTTTCTCTAAGTTTTTCATTATTTGAAGTTTTGAGTTTGGGGTGAAAAGAGATGACTAACAGAACCGGTGATTTTCGAAGAACTGCTCCTAGAAGAAAGACCACCATTGGTGGTTCACAAGAACAAGCTATTGAGATTCCTGATTCGCGTCCTAAACGAAAAATTAACGAAGTTAAGCTTGATTCTAACAGAAAAGAAATCACAGGTCTAAAGAGGAGATTGATTGATGAGATAGAAAATGAGATGGAACAAGAAGAGGAAATTGCGAAGAACATTGAGAAGGAAACTGAACAAGAGATTCCGGAAGCAACTGTTCAAAAACCCCCGCGTATGAAGATGTGGGCCCACAAACCTAAGAGGGTTTACACTTGTTGGAATACTCAGGTTCGTGAAAGAATTGAATTTTTGAAATTTGGTGAGGAGACGAATTTTCCTAAGGGTATTATGAGTAGTGATTACAAGGAATATGCTGTGACATGTGCTAAGTTTGGTTGGAAGGCGTTACAAGAAAGGAAGCTTGAGTTTATTCCTACTTTTGTGCGAGAATTTTACGAAGGTTTAGCTACCTCCCATGATGCCATTGATATTCGCAAAAAGATAGTTCCTTTCTCTATTGAACGTATTCGGAAATCATTGAAACTACCCAACTTTTCTGGTACATGCCCTTTCCAAGAAACTCTTAATGACCCTTCTTTTGATTTTGAATCCCTTTGGGGGACCGTGCTTGTAAATGGGACTAGCCCAATTCCTGAAGGTGAAAGGTATCCTGGACAGTTTTACAGCAGTAGTTTGACACCTCGTGCTAAGGTTTGGTCTCGTTTCATAATACCCACTTTCTTTGGTATTAAACACACTTCCGAGTTGAAGAAAGAGCACATATTTGTTATTAAGTGTATTTTGGAGGAGAAACCATTTGACGTTGCTAAGATCATTTATGATACGATCATGGAGTTCGCGAAATCACCAATGAAACAACAAAATCTGAAGTTTCCTTGTACTATTACTCAGTTATGTCTAGACGCAAAGATTCCGCGTAAGAACGCAGATATTGACATTGTTTCAGTTGGTGTGAGTATAGCTTTGAGCACAATCAAGAACATCCATGAAGAAGCAACACGAGCTACAAGAAGTCCAAGAACTCCTCAATCAAAGAAAGCGAAAACTGTACCTGAGTTGGAATCAAAGATTCAGGTGTTGGAAGAGAATCAGGAGAGGATGATTGCTACCTTGGGAAACGTTACAAAAGAATTGGACCTGCTTCGAAATTTAATCCTAGGCGTAAATACACTTCAAAACGCGATTTATGATGCTGTTACGCGAGATAAAGGTCCAGAACGCAACACCGATAACCAGCCTCGCGCTGGTTAAGATACGTTTTCTAAACTTTCCTCTTAGTGTAGATTAGTTTAAATGCTTTATTGAGTCTTTTCGAGTCGTGGGGACACGACTCATTTTTGAGTTTGGGGTGGGGTTCGTTGCCTCATCCCAATTTTTTATGTGTTATTTGCTTTATTTGCTTTCAATAAAAGAATTTTCGGAGTTGCGTTTGACTATAGAAATTTTTAAATATCCCTTTAAGCATACTTTTGATAAATCTATGATAGTAAATAGTGGACTTTAGGGATTGATATAAAACGCACTTACAATTGCATGCGAACATAGGTAATTGATAGGAAAAATTAATTAACAATGCAAATGAAGTAAGCTTGTACTCAAGGAATATGTTTGGTGTGTAGAACGTGAAATCCTAATTAGTAGAGAACCCACCTAGATATGAACTAAAGACAAGCTATGTACTTAGGAAAATGATAGGGGCAGTTCTTTGTTAGCCATTTGTGCCTTTTTAGCCTTCTATCCCTTGTATTAATTATTATCCGTCTTAGCCCACTTTGAGCCTTTAGCCTTTTCTTTGTAGCCACGATATAAGCCATTATCCCTTAGATTATTAGGCATGACCATATGACCCGCACTTGAATCACAATCCTGAGACATGTCTCGAGCTTGAGTTTGGGGTGGTGGGACCACATATGGGGAATTAAATGGGTAGGGATCGATATGCTTTGTATTGTAGCACAATTGCAGATGATATATACTTGTAACCCTTTGCCGGGAATGAAGAAAAATGAAAAAGAAAGAAAAAATGAAAAATTTTGAAAAATCATACAGTAGGATCCGGGAACCCGGATTCATCAAAACCGGGAACCCGGTTTGCTCCTGCACGAAAAAAAAAAAAAAAAAAAAAAAAAAGAAAAAGAATATGAATGAATAAAACATCCGGCAAAGTGGAATTTTTCTGAAATCATCTTGTTAATAGTGGGTAGACATGGGACGCTAAATTGTTGCGTATATGGGTGAGTGAGAACATCTTTTTGAGCGTTAACTCAAGCTCGAGGACACTGTTGATGGTAAGTGAGGAGAGAGCCAAAAGCTCACTTCAAATTTACCAAATATACATCCATACCCGTCCTTAAGTCAATATTATAACCGTAAAGACCTCGTGATTCCTAAGTGCATAGTGAATTTATGATTCTGTTGATAGGGAATAGACTAGGTGGAACGTTCAAAGCAATTTAGGATTAATGACCACCCTATAGCCATCATACAGAGATGAGTACAAGTGTAACCTTCAAGCATTGCGACTTTAATTTTATGATTGAGATTATTTATGTTTGATGTTGCATGATTAGTGTATGTAGATGTTAATTTTTAAAGTTTGCTATATGAGATTTATCTTAGGAATTGCTTTAGGGTTTATTTGCTAGCTTCTATGTGTTTATACGTTTGCTTCTACCCCTCGTTTTATTTTGTTTTGCTTTGTCGGGACGACAAAGGTTTGAGTTGGGGGTCTTGATGTCTCCCTAATTGTTCTTATTTTAGACCCTTAGGAGACATCATTTTTGGTGTTTATTTAATTAATTCGATAGACTTTTGAATGAAATATGCAATAATTCGGATTTCCCTTTTTATTTCTAGCATTTTTTATTATTAAACTTTTGCGCGTAATATTGGTATTTTTAGTGAAAAGTTTACAGGGTTTAGATGTTAGCTAGGAGAGGAATCCGAGGAGAAAGTCAAAGATCGTGAATTAGAGTCAAGACTTGAAGACAAATCCCGAAGATATTATTTTTAGAGCTGAAAATCCACCTTCCAGGCCATAGATTGCTGATTTCGAGGTACTTAAGCGATGATCTAGCCGCTGACCTTTGAAGAGAAATCATTCCTTATCGAAGTACGGAACTTTAGCAACTGGAATGAGGTCAATCGGAGTTGTAACACATCGGGAAAAGCAGTTTTAGTGGAGGCCTGTCATCAGTTACGGGATTTTGGGCTTAAAGAGTGGGCTTGGACATTTAATTAGGCTTTTAATTTCTGGTCCAAGCCCTAATCCGTTTTTCTTATTATAAAAGGAGGTCTGGACTTCTATTTTACAGACAATTCACTTTCCACAAGATTAAAAAACACCAGAGAAGCTACAGCAGGAAGAAAGGAGAAGCTACAAGAGTTGGAGTGGGTCTATAGCTCCGTTCGTAGTCATCCTTATTCCGAAAATTAGGTTTTTCTTATATTTTAATTTTGTAATGAACATGAATTCCATTTCTTTTTATTTAGTTTTTAATTTTAATATGAGCTAAATTTCCATTAGTGCTTGAGAACAAAACAATGGGTGAATCTTGATTTTATTATTATAACGAATGTTGAATTTGGGTTTTTATTGAATTAAATTAAATTAGGGCTTTTACTCTTTTCGACAATTTGTGAATGTTTACTGATTTTAGAGTCGCGAACTAAAATTAGGTATTAGTATCTAAGCTATTCCATATATGTGGCGTATGGATCATCCTGACGGGGGGTTTAGGTACAGAAATAATTGTTCAATCTAGGATAAAAACTATTGATTCTGACGAACTTAGTTAATCCTAGGGCCAATGTGGTAATAAATCTTAATCATCCAACGGTGGATCATATTTACCCTGACGGGACTAGTGACACTTTAGGATCGCCTTATAGTCCACCCTGACGGGGGTATAAGGAATTTAGAATCCCGACCATTGTAATTGACCAATTTAGCCCTTAAACAACATAAGTTAGAAAGTAAAATTAGGAGGATCCTTGCGTTCTCAAGTACTACGTCTCATATTGCGTTTTCATACATTTTACTTGCGTCTTATCTTTTACTTGCATTATTATTTTATCTTTCATTTAGCTTTAATACAAAACCAAACAAACATATTATCTGTATTTACTTTCATAAGTGCATCAATCGCTATTTGCATAAACATTGTGATCAACCATCCGTCCTTGGAACGAATCTGATTATCAGAATTACTACTTGGGACAACCGTACACTTGCGGTTGTGGTTCGATTTACTTTTTGCATTTATTTTTAGAACACACAAAGGACCACCACCATCACATTCAGAGTGCAACCACGAGGGATCCGCACTCCAGAAACCCAATCCGCTAAATTTAGACCAGATTCAGGCATGATAGCGCAATTTGCGAGTCATGGACAATTTAGCGCTGCTGCACAACAAGATCCGGTCCGGTATGTTCAGAAATTTATGCAAAACTGTGACGCTTATGTTACCAAAGGCGTTACAAAGGAGCAGATGTATTACATTATGTTCCAGTTCTTTTTGACCGGAGCGATTGGTATGATACCCAACACCTAGATGTTATTCCAGAACGGGACAAGATTCAATCCAAATTCCTAGACCGATTTTATCCGGTTTGTAGAAGATTAAAAGATATGTTTGAGCTTGAACAATTTATGCAGGAAGACGGAGAGAGCGTTGTTGCAGCATGGTTACGTTTTAACGAGATGAAGGCGAGATGTCCATTCCCTGTATCATTGCCAGAATATTCTTTAACCATGTTCTATGGAGGACTCAATAACGAGTCCAGAAGAAAAGCAGATTTGTTAGGAGATAAAGGTTTCGTATTATTAGATCCTGAAGAAGTTGAAAATATTATGGAGAAAGTTCTTGAGACCGAGAGAAGTTGGCCGATTGAATCAGAAAAACAAGAAGAGACCTTAGAATCTCTAAGGCTCAAAGAGTTAAACCAACAACTCAAGGAATTACGAGAACAAGCGCGAACAATAGCTCAGGTGAATCTAGTACACACTTTACCTTTATGTCCAGGTTGTGGAGCAAGAAACCATTCGTGGGAGAATTGCATGAATAATATAGCTTCAATTTCCTTCGTTCTCATCAAAGAAACCATTATTCTAATGGTTATTATCATCCTCAAGGAAGTTACGCTAATTATCAGCCCCCACAGAATCAAAATTGGGTCGTAAATCAAGAGACTTATTACCAACCTCGATCTAAGTATTACTATCCACCACAACCTATCTATCAAGAAGCGCCGATCTATAAAGAGATATACCAAGAAGCGCCAATTTACAGAGAAGCTTATCAAGAACAACCTCAATATTCAATGCAACAAGCTACACAAAAGCAACCTTCGAGTTTGGATTCAAGTATAGCTACAATGATGAAAGTAGTTGAAGAAAATATGAAGATGAGCCAGCAAAGAATCCAAACCCAGTCCAAGGTAATCAAGAATCTCGAGCATACTATATCACAAATGGCGAGTACATTGCAAAACAGGCCAAAAGGGAAACTCCCAAGTGATACTATTGCTCCTCAAGATGATGCTTGTCATGCAGATGAATTAAGAAGTGGAAAACAATTATGACCACCTAGATTAGAACCAGAACCAACCTCTATTCCTGAGAAAATGGTTGAAGAAACAATTAAAGACAAGGTGAAAGAGGTAATTGAACAAAAGAGTGTCCCAGAGAAGACACCAGAAAATAAGAAGAGCTCAGTGGTAAACAACACACGTCCTCCTCCACCATTCCCGTCACGTGTCAAAAATCAGAACAATGAAAAAGAATTCAAGAAGTTCCTTGACATGGTGAACAAGTTACATATCAATCTCCCGTTTGTAGAAGCTCTCATAAGAATGCCAAAATATCTTAAATTCATGAAGGACATTCTTTCTAACAAACGAAGTTTAGAAAGTGAAGAGATGAATGAATTGCCAGAGGAGTGTAATGCTACAAATGAAATAAAGTTACCACAAGACACGCATATACCCCATAACTTTTGGATGAAACTATCCATTGCTACAAAGAATAGATCTGAAAAATTCGTGGGAGTGAAAGGCAAGGGATTCAAGTTTCGCATGCCAAATGTTAATAACCTTGCGCGTTGCTGTGGAGGTGATGTTCAACCATGACCGAGGTAACACGTCTAACTTTAAAAGACGTTAAATAAAAGTGTTGTACGGGAGAGAACCCGCAATTTTTACGTTTTTAGGTGTTTAATTCATGTTTAGTTTAGTTATTTTTAGTTGATATTGCATATTTGAGAAAGGTATTAGTGTGTTTGATGTTCAAGTGCTAAAGAAATCGAGTCTGGGAGAAAAACAAATTTTTTGGGAATGTTCTGACCTGCCACCGGTAAGCCGGCGGGTCAGAAACACGAGCCCTCGTGTGCGTGTCTCGTGTTCTATGCCGAGGGGTGAATTTTGAAATCTGACCGCACCGGTATGCCAGGCCATTCCGCCGGTATGCCGGTCAAACCAAAACCCGAGCCCATGTGTACGTGATTCGTGTTTTTTGCCGAGGATAAGTTTTCAAAAGACCAGCGCACCGGCATGCCGGCCCGTATGGGCGGTATATCGGCCAACGCCGCTGGAGAGAGAAAACATTGCGTTTTTCAGGTTATAAAGAAGAGGAGGTGAGTTCTAGTGCGAATTTTACAATCCTTAAGCCTCTGTTTCTTCTCCAAACATCTCCCAACTCCATTAAAGCTTCATCAAACGTTCCCTAAACATCAAAACACTACCCAATCACCAGAAAAACACATCAAATCTTCTCTCCACATCATTACAAAGAAGATTCAACCACACATATCATACCAAAACACATTGAATCCTAGAATCAAGAGCTTAAATTTCAAAAATTCATCCAACAATTTCTTAGATCCATGCCAATCCATCAAGAATCCATCTTACCCACATAGAGAATCATCATCAAAACACCTTTCCTAACCCAAATAAAGCTTGTACAACCAATAATCAAGAGTTTCAAATTTCAAGAGTAGTTAAAGCTTTGAGTTGGGGGTCAATTGAGACGATTAAGAGAACACAAACAATATCTACTCTAAGGGAGATGAAGAAAAGCAAGGTATTGGGTTCCATTGAGAAGAAATCAAGTGAGAAAAGTTCTAGTTCCAACACAAAGGGTAAAACAGGTCACGAAAAGAGAGGTCAGGTAGTTGTGTTTAATTCAACGGGAAATAAGGTTCCAATTTTCGTGAAGAAGACAACACAACATCTACAAATCAAAGAGCCTTACACCCGAGGAAAAAGAGAAAGCTTCAAGGGCCCTGATCGCTTCTGCGAAGAAACAATTACAGGAACTTCCTTTTGCTTATGAGAAAGTATTTGAAGAAGAAGTTGGTAAAGGAGAATACAAGAAGATTCTTGGAGATTGGTAAAAGATTGGGCTGGTCTATATTCATGGTAAGACGTTCTAAAAAACGCTCTTTTTATTGAATTGTATTTTGTGAGGAGAAGAAGAGGATGTGGCACAGTTGATCTATGAGGAGGTGATACGATTTTCGGTCTCTCCCATGTCGTTATTTAATATGAAATATCCTACAAAGATTACGTGTCTTGTTCGGAAAGCGAATATGATTTGGGTGAAGGAGAAACACTTGAGTTTAAGACGAGTATCAATATTGACAATGCTTGGATCATGATAATTTTTAGAGTAATTACGCAACTTTCAAAAGAAGAAAAGGAGCACATCACAACACTCCTCGAGCAATTAAAGAAAGATCCAGCAAATCCTATCTTGGATGTCGATAATGCAAGGCAATAGCCTCGAAAAGTATGTTTTCTTTCTTCCTTACCATTTATTTATGTGCAATATGTGTGCTAATTTGAAATTTTATTTCTTTCTTGAGTCTTTTTCGAGTCGTGGGGACACGACTCACTTTTGAGTTGGGGGTGGGGATTCATTGTCCTCATCTTCCTTTTTTTTTGTTTTTGTATAAAATTTAAAATTTTTTGGGTTGAAATAGGCATAGAATATGTTGAATGTACCTATTTGAGCATGATCTAATTAGGTCAATGATAGTAAGTAGTATGTTTTTGAAAGATGTCATAAATAGGTTTAGTATGCATGTATAAAAACAGGAAATAAAAGATAGAAAAGTTAATGAGCATTGCTAAGAAGTGGCGTTGAAACTTAGGGAGAGTTATTTGGTGTGTAGAACGTGAGGTTTGAAATTAGTTGAAATCCCGCTTATCTATGAACTAGTAGTGAAAAAGTAACAAAATCCGGTAGTTAGAAAAATGAATAAGGCAGTTCTTTCATATTGAAGCCACTTGAAGCCTTTTAACCTTCTCACCCTTTTTATTTGATTATTGTTATTATTTATCCGTCTTAGCCCCTCTGAGCCTTTCTAAAGCCTTTTATTTAACCACATTATAAACCATACCCCTTAGTTTTTAGGACTTATCTATATGACCCGCACTCGAATCGCAAAACCTGAGAAAAGTCGTTTTTAGAGGTTGAGTTTGGGGTGGTGGGTTTCATCATTAAGGAACATTGGGTTTGGGAATTGTAATTGTGATTTTATTGATGATGAAAAAGTTATTATTGTAACCCTTTGCCGGGGTAATAGTGAATGAAAAAAGCTGAAAAGCATGAATTGAAAAGAAAAAAATATATGAAAAAAATAGCGTGATATCTCGAACATTAAAAAGAGAGTCATAGCTATACAAAAGAAAAAATTGATATGAAAAGAATATATATTCGGACCGGCAAAGTGGAATTTGTATATCATCATAAAAGGTTTTATTCGGGATTATTGGGGATGCACATCAAAAGCATCAAAAAATTGGGTTGAGTGAGAACATCTTCGAGTGAAAACTCAAGCTCTAGGGAGATTCGTTGATGGACTATGAGGAGAGAGCCAAAATCTCACTTTTTATTATCCAAATATATCACACCGTCCCTAAGCCCCGTTATAACCGTTAAGACCTTAGGATTTCTAACTGCTCGGTGGAGAAACAATTGAGCTATTAGGTAGTAGGTGGGTGGACCATTGGATTCTATATTAAGACCTATGAACAACCTATAGCCATTAGCACAAACTGAGTTGAGATCTCTCGTTCTAGCATTGCGAAATTAATCTTGACTTGAATTTATGGATTGTTGATTATGTGTATATTAAGCATACGTGTGCATTATTTCTTGAGCATTACTACATAAGACTTTTTAGATATTTTGCTCTAGGATCATTCATTGTGTTTAGTTCTTATTCTCCTCCTCCTACTTCTTTTTCTTGTTTATTTGACTACCCTACTGTTCTTTATTGTATCGGGACGATACAACTTTGAGTTGGGGGTCTTGATGTCTCCCCATTTGTGATGATTTAATATTATTTGGAGACATCATTTTAGATGTATTTATTAGAGTATATGTCGATTTTCTCATGATTTAGTACACTTTCCTATTTTGTGTCTTAATTTAATTATTTATTATTTTTAGGGCATATTGGGTTTAATTGTTTATTTAGTGTGAAGCTTTAAAGATATATGGTAATTAATTAGAGGCCAAGTTAATTCTAAGAGATAAAGGAAAGAGGATAAACATGGAAATTGGAGATAAAGGCAAGAAATATGAAAAAGGAAGAGATAAAGTTGCCAAATAAATCTGAATTCCAACAGCTACGACCACAAAAGGTCTTATATCTCACGATTGGCTAGGAATTTGGAAGAATGGTCTAAATCAAAGTTAAAGAGATTTTCGAGACGATAAGTTTCGACTATTGGAACGCGTCAAACAGATAAGTATTGAATCAGTTAAGGCCAAAACAAAACAGCATCAAAATCTTACCTTTTTTATATTTTAGGGTTACGAATTTGAGTTGGGCTAGGAGTCCAATACCTATCTTCTACTCTAAGAAACGAATTAGGTCTTCCTATACCCTATAAATACACCCTCTTATCACAAGAAAATCACCCTTGGCCAGTCGTTAGGCCAGGAAGAAGATACAACGCAAGAAGAGAAGTCTGGAAGGAGCTGTGCATCAATTATGTCTTCTTCAACCTTCAATTCTGTAATTTTTTTCTTTTCTTTCTTTAGTATGAATTAAATAATTTTAGCTTGAGTTTTAGCATACATGTATGAACCCTAGTTTTGGTTGACATCTATCTAATTTGGGAATAATATGTTTTAAATTGAATTCATGTTTTATTTCTCTATCCATGTGTTTGATTTATAGTCTGTTTTCTTTGCGGATTGCAACCGTATAGAATTACCTTCATAGTAGTTAGATATTCATTGTCTAAGGCATATTTTAACTATGGAAACAACACATAACGTCTAGTGTAAGGATGGTCTGACAACCCAGCCAATCTAGATAGTCACTATGGTTTGGTGTTATCATCATTAATCAATTGTAGGAAAAGTTTGCTTAGGTCCTTATTGCACAGGTAAGCCCTAATTTAAACTACCTAGCACAATTGAAACCAATTATTGGAATACTACATGATTCACTCTTACATGTTTAGAACGGCAAAACTAGTGGGGATTACTTGCTAATTTTTCAGGCTAAACTATCATACTATCTTCTTTTCTTTTATTTACTTTTCTGTCCTTAATTTATTAGTTTAATTTTCTTATTCAAAAATCAAATAAATATCTATTTTCCTTTTTCTTTATTTGCATATTATCTGTTCTAGCTGAATAGTTGCACTAGATAATTTGCATAAGTTCTTCATAACTTTCGTAGTCTCTGAGGAACGAATTCTATTTATCATTAAAACTTCCATACGTTAGTAATACTTGCAGAACCGTGCTCAGCCTAGGGTGTTTATTTGCACTTATTTATATCATTATTTTATCACACCTTAGGCGACACCAGTGAACTTAGGAGGCAACCTCTCCACTACCAGGGGATTTGGGTAAGGGGAACCTGCACAATGATCGGTGGTTAAATCAAACCTTAATGGCTATATAGCTAGGCAAGCCCGTCAGGATCACTACCGCACACTAGACGATTATGTGGTGTTGTCAATAATTGAATCCCCCATCAGAGTGTCAACTCGCAGTCCTAAGATTGGCCAAATCTAGGGCTGGAATAAGTCAAAGCACATAACATAGATATACGCCAAACTCAAATCAATTAAAATAACAAATAATGTATTTAGGATTTAGACAAAGTAATAACCCCAACAATTAATAATTAAAACTTACAAATTAAAAGCTTAGAAAATTGGTTAAGCCACAAATATATAGCTAATTACCCTAATTATAGAGAAGGAGAGATGTAGAAGAGGAGTTTGTCACTCTCACGCTTCTTGCTTTTTGTCTTCCTCTACATGTCAGTTTGCTTCTCTGGATGATAAAACTTGATTCTAAGGACTAACATTAAAGCAAGGAACATATTTACAAAGGTAAATAGTTGTATTTATAGGTGTTAGGTTGATATCTTGTAGTGGAAGTCAAGTTTATTCCTTTTCAAATTCATTTCCTAAAATATAGGACATGATAAACACTGCTTAATGATTTGGTCATATCTCCTTCGTTACTTATCAGAATATTGCGCACTTTATATAGAAACGATTGAAATTCAAAGATTTATCTTCTCATAAAATATCTCCTCTAGAGTCGTAATAGATTTTCTGCAGTCTTCAAAACACTGGAGGACTTATCAGCATGACATATTTATTTGGCAGCTTTTCCTTTCTAAATTCAACTTTGTTTCTTTTTAACTCTAGATTCCACCTTGGATCTTCTTTATTTAACTCCTTGACATTGATTTGACATCTAATTATATTCTTTATTACCTAAGAGCTTCACACTGACTCACAAATTATTCCAAATATGCTCTAAAAGTAATAAATATTCTGAATCAAGACATGAATTAAGAATTTATGTAATAATGGGGGAAAATCCCTAAACAATTAATGCAATACACCTAAAATTATGTCTCATGAGTGGATTAATTCATCACAAATATGGAGAACCCCAACTCAAAGTTGTATCTTCCTAATACAATAAAGAATAAGACATAGAAAAGTCTCTCAAAATACACCTAAGTCAATTAAGCACAAACGGAAAGAAGATAGAAGAATGTGAATAATAATCTCAAAGAAACTACTTAGCAAGTTTCATGTAATAATATCTGCAAACTAAATTCCCTATATGCTTATTATACAAACAATCAACATGGTTTAAGTTCAATATTAGATTAGCTTAGCAATGTACGAGGAAGAGGTCTTTCACTTAGTTCATCTATGGAGGTGATGGCTCCCTATTTGTGATATAACAATCTAGGTCGGAGACATAATTTTAGGTTTATTTGGTTAATTAATTATAGATTTTTATTCATATTTTGATATTTTCTTATTTCTTGTCTTGATTTGATGATTTATTATTTTTAGAGTATATTGAGTTTAATTTGTTTTTTTAGTGTGAAACTTTAGAGATATATGGAAGTTAATTAGATGCCAAATCAATTGTAAGAAGATATGGATGAAATTAAGAGATAAAAGGAAGTAGAGATAAAATAGGAAAGTAAAAGTTTCCAAGTAAATCTGAAATTCTGCAGCCATGACTTAAAACCAGTTAAAAATTTGGATGAGAAATAAAACGAAAAAGTGTAAATATTTTCGACGCGGTCGTTTTGATATAAAGTAGGTGATAACCGGACCAATAATGAATGAGATACGACCAAAACAAGACAACAATAGTTTATCACTTTTCCTATATTTTAGGAAACGAATTTGAGTTGGACTTTGACTCTGATTACTTGCCTTCTACTACAAGATTTCGACCTAGGGTTTGGAAAACCCTATAAACACACCCTATTGTCATAAGAAACACATCCTTGGTCAGTGTTAACCAAGAGGAAGCTTACATCAAGAGAAGAGAAGATCAGAAAGAGTTGGACAACAAATCATGCCTTCCCAATTCTTCAAATTTGTAATTGTTTTCTTTTCTTTCTCTAGTATGTACTAATTCTATTTTAGCTTGATATTATCATATGGGTATGAATCCTAGACTTGTTTTACATCTATTTCAATTTGGGATATTCACATCCAAATTGATATTAGTGTTTTATTCTCTGATTTATGTGTTTTAATTTATTGTTTGTAGTTCTTCCTAGTGCACGAGTATAGGATTACCTTAATAGTAGTTAGATGGTCATCCGGAAGGGGTTTCTAATTATTGAAACACCACATAAACTTTTAGTGTGCGGTAGTGATCCGGAAGGGCTTGCCTAACTAGATAGTCAATCGGGTTTGAGATTTAATAACCGATCATTATGTAGGGTCCCCTTACCCAAAAGTCCCCTGTTAATTGTTAGTTGCCACCTAAGTCCACCCGGAAGGGGGTTAGGAGGAATATAGAATCCTGGCTATTGCATAACACACAATTCTCCCTTACATGATTAGAATAAACAAGGCTAGTGGGGATTACTTGCTAGGTCTCGAGCTAAACTCTCATACTATTTGTTCTCTTTATTTATTTTCCTGTCTTTATTTTATTTAGTTAATTGATTAGATTCTTAAAAACCAAGAAAAAAATTCCATAGTCTTTTATTTTCAGGGGATTATTCTTCTAGCTTTCTTATGTGTAGTTTATATTGCATAAGTTCTTCCTAAGTTTCGTAGTCTCTGAGGAACGAATTCTATTATCATTAAAACTTGCATTCGACCTGTGATACTTGCAGTGAGTCACGTGTTTAGGTTAGGGTGTTAGTTGCATCTTTATTTATCATTATTTTATCACACCTTAGCCGACACCAAGTTTTTGGCGCCGCTCTTGTGCATTTATTTAGTGCTTATATTTCAGTTAGTTCTATTTCACGGTTTGTCTTTAGTTTTCTTATATCAGATTATTCAGATGGCAAGTAAAAGGAAACTCGAACCTAGAGGAATCCGCACTCCAGAAATCCAAGCCGCAAAATTCAGGCCCGATCTAGGTAACGTGGGACCGGTAAGCCGGACCGGACCGATAAGGTCCAGTTCCGCTAGGAACCGGTCCGAACTGGTCCGGAACCGACCGTTAGCCACCTTGAAACGTGATTTATAAGGCGATCACCATTATTATTGGGGACCGGTTAAAACTGGTTTTAGATCAACTCGTAGATAAAGCTCAAAATGCATTTGTGTCCGGAATATCGATAATTGAAAATGTACACCTTATGCAATAATTGTTGAGGGTTATAATAATAATAGTGGCTCTTCGGGATATACTGTTAAGATCGATTTATGTAAAGCGTATGATTCTATTTCTTGGGATCTTCTTCTTAAGGTGCTTAACGGGTTGAATTTTCTGAATAAGTTTGTTGATTGGATTATTGTTTGTATCACTAATTTTTATTATTTGGTGGCTATCAATAGTGAAGTTAATGAATTCTTCAAGGGGAAATAGGCATAAGGAAAGGTGACCCTATCTCTCCTTATCTCTTTATTTGTTTTCTTGAAAGGCTTTTGAAGAAAATTACTGATCATGATTTCATCTATCATTCGAAGTGTGATAAAGAAAAGACCACTCATCTTAATTTTGCCGATGATTTAATAATCCTTTCCAAAGGGGATCACTTTTCCGTAAAAATTATTATAGATAACTTGAAATTTTGGTGGTTATTGTTCGGGTCTCCATTTAAATGTGACTAAGTGGAATATTTATTATGTTGGGGTTAATAGTGATGAGCTTGTGAATATTTTGGCTACTACACAACTGGATAAAGGAGAGACACATTTTTTTCTATTTAAGTGTATCTCTTGGATCTTTCGTTTTACTTTCAACAGATTACAAACCTCTTTTTGATAGATTGGAGGGGTATGTGAGATCTTGGAATTCTTCTTTCTTTTCTTTCGCGGGAAGATTGAAACTTATTAGATCGGTCCTCCAAGGTGTTATTTGCTTTTTGTTCACTATTTACCCTATTGCTATTCGTGTTCGAGATCAAGTTATTAGCATTTGTAGGATTTTTTATTGAGATATAAAGCTGCCACAAGTTAAATGGAGTAAAATTTGTGTTCTGAAAAAGGAGTGTGGTCTTGGATTGAAAGAGTTAGGCGCGTGGAATAATGCTTCATTAATGGAGATGCTTTAGAAGATTATTGCGAAAAAGTCTCTCTTTGGATTAAATGGATTCATTGATAGTATTTTCAAAATGTAAGCTTTTGAGAGTGAAATCCGAAAAAGAGGGATTCTCCTCTCTTGAAGAATATTTGGAAGTTTAAGGAGGTGATTTGTGGGTCGATCGGTGTTGATGGTCTAAAATGCATCTTGGCTAGGTGGTTCTCCTTGGCTAATGTACACCCTATAATTGATGAGGTACCAAGTAATTTTCTTTTCCTTTATATAAGAAACCTTATGATTTATTTAGACGACGATCTTTGTGAGGCCTTGGGCTAATATTATTTGGGATTCTTGTGTTATTCCTAAACATGTCATTGTTGTTTGGATGTCATTAAGAGAGAGACCTAAAGAAGAGATCACATGACTTATTTGGAGTTGGATCTACTTTGTGTTTTATGTGGTAAAAACTTTGAGTCAAATAAGCACCTTTAATTTCATTGTGCTTATGCGAAATATATTTGGAATGAAGTAAAAAAGTGGTTAGGAATTGATAAGGAGATGAATACTCTCTTGAGCGCTTTGAAGTGGTTAAAGAAACTCAAAACTCGAAAGAATTCGAGGAGAAAGGATTGAAGGATTGAAGGATTGCCTTTGGAGCCAAACCGTTTATTGTATATGGAGGGTAAGAAATAATCTTACCATTAGACGTTATCCAATGTCTCGGAAAACAGTTATCAAGGATATTAAATGGTGTACCTATTCCATATTAGTTTTATTGTTTATTTATCATTTCTTATTGGGTGATAGTGAAAGATTATCATGTAATAGTATGAGATAGTTGTTTTGCTTTATTGTTGCTATTTTTAGTTTTCGAATCTTGATAAATGACTTTTTTTTATATGTACAATTATTTTTAATTTAAAATAACTGTTTACCTAAAAAAAGAAAAACTTTAGGAGTCCTTATATATATGTATGAAACATGGGTATTATAAGTTATGTGATTTCATGTTTATGTGTTTAAAGTATAAGTTGGATATGAATATATGAATTTTTGATTTTTCAATCTTTATCGATGGCTTCGGTGTTAGAATCTTAGGTTGTATATGCATGAATAATTATCAATGCATATACAACTCAATAACGACAACCACTGCTTGGGTAAGAGTAACCAAACGGGTTCTCGCGCCTAATGCGCCATGAGGTATATCTTGTATTTAAATTTTTTATTTAATGAATCTATTAGATGTTTCAGATACGGCTTGGGGTAAGCCAATACAACCCATAAATATACTAATTTGGAGTTGCTGCGGGGCGGCGAAGCCGAGATTTCGACGGACTAATCAAGGAGGAAGCGCGGCCCCTGGAATGCAGCAGTTGGAGGCGGGAATGGCAGCAGCTGGCCGTGATTACTTGCTGGAGCTGAATCAGTGTTGGTTACTGGACCGAGAAAGAGCCTTTGCTGCAGCAGCAACTTCTGAAGTGGGCCTGGGACTGTTGGGCCGAGCTGCTAACAGTTCAATTGATGTGAAGGCTTGGCTTGAGTCTCATCTTCGCATCAAGACATTAATCGCGGGTATAGAGTGGCCATTTATATTTGTGGCTGCACTTTGGGTTATATGGTTAAAGCGAAACCAATTGCTTTTCAATGATGGGCTAAACACGCCCCATGTACTAGAACTAAAAAACAAAATCTTTTCCCTCGCTAGTAATTTTACTTTAGCCTGGGGAAAGAGCATGGATGGTGGCATAATTAAGTTAGCTAAGAACGTAATGGTCAAATGGGTCAAACCGCTTGAAGCTAAATATTGATGGAAGTTTTATTGTGGAGAAAGGGATTGCAGCAGGGGCGGAGCCAGGAATTTTCGTAAGGGGGGGCCAAGGGGGTTCGGGGGCAACGGCCCCGAAAAAAAATTTCCGCCAATATTTGCACTATAAGTCTAAATATCATACAAAAATCGTAAAATAGGTCCCTATATTAGGAGAAATTTCTCTAAAGGTCCCTATATTGTATAAATATTACAATATAAGTCTCGATATTGATTTTTCTAATTAATTTTGTTATAAATTTCTTTTTTTAATATAAAATAACATATATTTTGTTATAAAAAATAAAAAATCTTATAAATAAAATAATTTAAAGCTTAATAAAATAAACTTTTAAAAATTAGGGGAGGCCAAATGAAGATTTTTTAATAATTTAGGGGTTATTTTACTTATAATTTTTTTTTGATATAGATATAATTTTTTTTTCAAAAAATCAGGGGGGGCCATGGACCCCCCTAAGGGACACATGGCTCTGCCCCTGGATTGCAGGTATGTGTGGTATAATTAGAGATAAAAATGGCTCGTGTATCACAGGTTTTACAGGTGCATATGAGTTTGACTCTCCTCTTGTTTCGGAGATAAATGCACTTCATTTTGGTTTAAGGTGGGCCATTGGTAAAGGTTTTACTGAGTTATGTATTGAAACAGATTCGAAGGAGCTCCACGCGCTACTGAAGGGCGGTGGGAGTTCAGGGACTCACTATGAGGTGGACACGAGGAAGTTCCATGCGCTAGTGAAGGGCGGTGGGAACTTAAGTAGTCGCTCTGTTTCAAGCATAAGAGATTGTTGCGTGATGTTAAAGAATTACCCCAAACTAGACATTGTTCATGTATTTCGGGAAGCGAATCGTTGTGCAGACAAATTGGCAAAAGAAGGAGCAATTACACAAACGCAACCGGTCGATTTTGTTTATCCTCTAGATTATCTTTGGAATTTTATTACACAGGATAGAAGTGAACGTGCAACTGCTAGAGTTGTACTAGAACTTGAATCAGAAGTTTTATTCTGTTTGTAATTTTCTTTTCTTAACGGCTTTAAGCCTCTCATGTATGAAATTTTCTTTTTTTTTTATCAAAAACTGCGAAAAAAATCAATGCAATATTCTGATTGATTTAAATTTTAGCAAACATATACATATAACATAGGTAACATATGTTGTGTATAGCACGATATGGCATCGCATGGCATGGAATGATATAATGGCTTGTGAGTGAAGACATCCCCCACATTTGGAGTGGAAATTAATGAAAGTTGTACTCGTAGGCCCTTAAGTCCACATCATCACTTGCCTTTCCACCTTTCACGATTAGTCATCATTGTATAGAGTAGATAGAGACCAACCTACTAAACATTCTTCAATATAATTCACAACTTGTCCAATATCAGTTTTTCTTTTTGTTTTATCACTCTCTCTCACACTCTCTCTCTCTCTCTCTCTCTCTTCTATAATTTAATTATTTTCGATTGTATTAACCATATAGATGGTATGTCGATAATTGAGGAGCATGATGATAAGAAAGGTGCATGTGCAAAGGAATTAGTAACTAAAGAAGATGTTATTGCAAATTCATCTAAGGTAATTAGTATATGTTGTGCTCAACGCCTTATTTGGTTCAAATTTTTTATAATAGCATCATGTTACAACCGTCATATCCCATAATCTAGTCTAGATAGTTCTGAATATTTTCATCAGGAATGAATTTAAGGAACCGATCACTATCTCCCAAGCTTAACTTGAAAGTGATTTACTTACACTGTCTGGTCAAGTTGTGATCGATAATATCATTCTTCTTTTTTCAGATGGAACATATGTCTGGGATAGGCAAAGAGACGAAACATGTTAAACCATGGAGAAAAGCAAATCTATTCTTGGAGATACCTACTAGAACATTAGAAGCCTCAAAACAAGAATTTGTCCATACAAAAATGGCGCCCACCCCAACTCCTACTCCAAGAAAAGTAAACTTCCTCTTGACTCCTAACTCTTTAGAGTCTCCTGGTCCTTCCTCGTGTAGAACCAAATCTTCCATTAAAAATATCCTTCCAAAGTTTGGATTCAAGCCTCGAACTTCTAACTTGGATCTTGAAAAGGCAACAAACTTAGATTCAGCTTCTTCTACCACTTGGTCACTCACAAAAATATTCACTCCTCGATCCAAGAGAAGATCTTTATCTTTACCAGTTACCCCCATTGCTAACTTAAATATGCAGGTAAAAGAAGAGCAGCCACGCATGTCTAGATCACTTTCTGTCCCGGACATAAACAAAAGCAGAAGCAAAATTATCCGTGTGATTCCAACAACTCCTCGAGTCAAAGATGGTGACTCAGTATCATCAGATATAGTTCCATCAGGAGGAGATACTGGTCTGATCCATTTCTTGGAGTTTCAGGACTCTTTTTAGTTTTTAGCTCACTTTAATATAATTCAGGATCTGACGATGGTTGTGTTATTGAACAGAGAATAATGAAGAAGATGGTGAAGATATACCAGAAGAAGAAGCTGTTTGCAGAATATGTATGGTTGAGTTATGTGAAAGTGGAGGTGAGACACTAAAAATGGAGTGTAGTTGCAAAGGTGAACTTGCTTTAGCTCATAAAGAGTGTGCGATAAAATGGTTTAGCATTAAAGGTAACAAAACTTGCGAGGTTTGTAAACAAGAGGTTCAAAATCTACCTGTTACACTTTTGCGTGTTCAAACTAGTCAAATCCTGAACACGAGAGGGAACAGAGTCCTAGATATTGAAATAAATGGTTACAGGATATGGCAAGAAGTGCCTATTCTTGTTATTGTTAGTATGCTTGCTTATTTCTGTTTTCTCGAGCAGCTTTTGGTAAGTTTTTAGCTACTACTTAAGTTGTATTGATTAGTTTATGTTAATATGTATTTATGTATATATACAGGTTACAAAAATGGGTACTGAAGCAATTTCAATATCACTTCCATTTTCTTGTGTACTCGCTCTCCTTGCATCAATTACCTCTTCAACAATGGGTATGAAATTGTTATACTAATAGATGAATTTTGTTGATCTTATGAAATTTATTTTCTTTAATAAATTTCTTTATATGTACAGTGAAAAGCAACTATGTATGGATTTACGCATCGATTCAATTTTTCCTTGTGGTTCTCTTTGCGCATATCTTCTACAACTTGGTAAGAAACAATTTCTTTTTGAGTCAAGATACATGTGTACTTTTAATGGATTGAAATGACCTTGATAGGATTATTGATTTTTAATTTGCAGATTCGTGTGCAAGTAGTTTTATCGATTCTCCTTGCAACTTTTGCTGGGATAGGTGTTGCGATTAGTGGAAGTTCTGTTCTTGTTGAGATCCTGAGATGGAGAAGGAGGCGTCAGGCCTTGACAACTCAGCAACAGAATCCTCAGATTATGTCAGAATCATTGCCATCTTATGTTGCTCCTGATCAACTTCATCGAACCGTAGCAGAAAATCCAGAAACATTCAGCATTGTATGATTACTTTTACCTATATATAGTAGAGAAGGGGTTCTTGTTCTTGTAGTGAATTATAAGAGTTTATATGACTTGGTTTTTTTCATATGGAGAATAATGGATCAAATTAAAGTAGAAAGAGAAAGAAAAATCTTATAAATAGTTTTGCTAGAAAATCAGGAAGAAAGCATTTATGAACAAATTCTGGGTGATGATCACTCCCCTGTTTTGCCACTTTTATAGCCCTATTGGTAGAATAGTTATCCTTGATCCTCAAATTGTGTTTCCTTGATGCAACTATTACAAGTTCATGTTGATCTTGCAATTATTGTTAACAGTTTGTCCGGTTACAGCCCCTGTTTGGGCCTTCCTGCTTGTAATTATGTTGCACTATATTTTCGTTGTTGTTCGGCCTTTCGAACAGAAAAAGGTTGTATGGTTGAACATGGGTGAGGCTTGTCCCTGTAATTTACTTCCTGTCGTGTCTTTCTTTTTATATATTTATGAGGAAGAAGTTTGAGGTAGCTTTGTGTTCTGCACCTTTTCAACCAAAAGAGTGGACAATGCAAAGATAAGTTCTAAGACATCGAGTCATAAGTTTTACACAAATTAACTTAATAGTACACCGATCGAGGTGATCTACTATTATAATTGTAATCTCTCAAAAGTTTTTGTATTAAATGGATATTTCTTATCATCGATCTTCCGGATACAAAAACATTTTGTGCTTTGTCTATAATATCTTCAAGCAACGGTTTATACGATCCGCAAGAATTATCGGTATTGCCTTAAATATAACATTACAACAAGAAATGAGTCTATAATTCTCCACGTATTTCAAATTATCTTTTTTTTTTTTGGAATAAGAATAATAATAATAGTATCTAATTGCTTAAGTTAAAACCTAGATAAAAAAAATTTACGTGCTGGATTGTTTAACTTCATCACCAATAAGATCTCAAGATTTTTTTGAAGAAGAGTGAAGAAATCCCAACCGGTCTTTATTATTTGCAATACGGGAAATCACATCTTTTAACTCTTCATTTGTGACCTTTTTGCACAAATCTAGCCCTTAAGTATCTATCACAATATAACCTTAATCAAACACACTATAATCAACCTATTTTGTTTCAAATGTCGATCCTAGTAACCTCGGATAATAACCTACTTCCTTGACTTGGACACTAGAATTGGTAACTTTCCCATTTGGAAGGTGAACATTTGCAATAAACGGTTTCTTTTAGCACATAAGTCACTTTTCAATTATATCCAACCTTTGTTTTTTGTTGGAGAAAACTAATCTCGCCTCTTTTTATTCTAGTCGCAACTTTTGGAATCTCAACTAACTCTTTAAGATCTGAGTTATTATAAATGCCGAGTTGAAAGTTTACCTCACTTCCTCAAGGGTTTCTCGTTCTCATTTTGTTCTTCAGGAGATATGGGAAAAGTGCTCTTTATTTAACTTCCTAAATTCCGGCTCTAAGTTTCAGAGCTTTTTACACACCAAGTATTGCTTCGTACCTCTCACATAATTTTTATTTTCAACTATTAGTAACAATTTCTCTATAATAATTATGCTCCACCCACATGTTAAAGAAACAAATCGGGTGACTCTCATTACATTTTGAAATAAGGATACAATACATAGATAATGATCTAACATACTATACTTCCGAAGAAATTTTGCATTCACATAATGATCTCAAGCATCAAGTCTTCTATTTTCCATCGCACGATCAATACAACTAAGAGTATGATTGATGTCCCATGTAAATAATTGACCCTAATAATGAAGGTATTTTAGCCCAATGTTATTACAACAATCTGAATAGTCATTAAAGTCACCCATAGTTACAACTTTCCCTTTTTTCTTTACTCATGGCTTAGTATATTGTTAAAGTCGCCAAGTAAAAGCCACGGGCATCAAAGATAATTGCATGATGCATAAGTTTTTGCCACAAAACTCTCCTCTCAATCTTATTATTAAGACTATATATGAAAGAGGTATGAAGGCTATTGGAGGTTACCTTACATACCACTTAACAATGTAAGGCTTGAGGACTAGTTCCAATGACTTCAACTTCCACTTTATCCAGGTTCCAAACTAACTACAATCTCCCATGCTCAATTATGTCAAAATTGTCAATGCATTTCCAACCTTGAAGTATAGTTCTCATGAAATTATAACCTTTATTCAAGTACTTTTTGTTTCCAAAATTCCCAAAAAATCAACGTTCTTTTTATGTATAAGCTTAACTACCCCTCGCCTCTTATAGGTTGAGGAAAAACCCCTTGTATTACAAGTTGTAATAATCTTCATTAAGATTTACTTAAGGTTTTACCCTTATTTGCGCTCTCAGTAATTGCGCTTCTAGTCCTTCAATAGACTTTCTTGAGGCGAGTCCTCTCTTTTCTATCAATCAAATTCTTTTTCTCGAAAGCCTCTAATTTATGTATTTTTTTACTCACGACCAACACAAATGGATTATCGGACTTTTTATCGTTACCCAAAACAATCTATTGATACCGAAACACCCTTGCTAAACGGAAGACCCAAAAACCGTAGATTCTCAACCATGCGTTTTTACTGGCCTCTTCACAAATCTACCATTTACCATACAGATTTTATTAACCTCGTGTGTTATGTGGTCCTCAAACCCAACTATACCATCTCGATTAACACAGATATTTAAATTTTTTTCTCGACTCGGAGTAGCTCCATACTTCGATTTTACCCTATTTTTAGTAGTAGAATTTTGAAACCAGGAGCAGCACTCGACATAACAAATCCTAATTCAGCAAAGTTGCAGCTCTTCAAAACTACAATTAAATAAGAAGTTGCAACAATGACGTTCCTTGAACTCATAGGAGTGAAGTTCCTCAAACCTGCCAGCAGTGAAGCTCCTCAAACATGCAGTAGTGAAGCTTCTCAAAATAGCGGCACTAAGTGACTCGACGACATATTTTTCTAGCAAAACTGTAGTTGTAATAATCGACACTGTAGTTGTTAAACTCCGTGGCAGAATTTCACGAGAATTTATACACCTCCACGCGCTAGCGTCGTCAACTCTACTACATTGTTGGTGAGGAGGTTTTTCCTTACTTCTCCGGCGAGACTAGTTCCTGACCCCATTTTCCAACATCATTCCCAAGCCCGGTGTACATTATTAATCCCATTCCAAACCAAAGTATCCATATTGTTTTCCAAAGATAAGGAAAAAGTTGGAATATTCAGACTTGGACCTACAGCAAATGAGATTTCACCTACAAATTTCTCAAATCTAAGAAAAAACAGTTCTCTCCACTGCTGCAGAATTTTGAGGCACAAGTGAGGTAGATTCGACATTTCCTCTAAGTTTTATGCCCCAAAAGTGATATCGATTTTCAATCTTCACTCTAATACTATTATGGTAAAATAATGATCTCCCTAATTGACCTAAAGCCTTGTATCTAGCGCATGGGTGAGGCTAGTTTTATTCCAAAAGCCTTGCATCTAGCGATAAAAAAATCCTTTCCTTTTTTAGAGTCAGTCTCAAGAAACTCCTTCTCCCCTGATTAAGATCAACTTCAATCAAGACACGAGCATAACAAATATCTTTTCTATCAAATATAACCCCTACCAAACGAATGGGTTTTCCAAATTGTGACGCTATTTTGGCCAATCCACGTGTAGTTCTAGCTTGCTCCAGGAGGTTCCTAATTATGATCCAAGAAGGGATCTTTTTAATTTTTAAATCTTTGAAATCAAAGAATACCGAAATCTCTGATAAAAGCAAGAGACTCCCATAAAAAGTGTATGAACCTCTAGAAAGGATGAGTTTCTCATCCTCATCAACTCCAAATTTAAAGATTAATCAACCACCAGGATGCTTTTGAACCTTACACTCCACTTTATAGTCCTTCATGGGTCTTATAATATCACCCATATCTTGTTTTTTCTTACCGACAAGATAACCAATCAAAGACAATCCAAAAGTTTGCTCAATTGTTAAAGTGTCACCCTCCTCTAAAACCAGTTTCTCCCCTTCAGTAGGTTTGAAATATAACAATTCCACTCCCTCGATGCCTTCCTATTGTTTAGAAGCACATGTTGATAATAATCTTAAGCTTTATCACCTCACCCTGATTTATCCAAAAACATGCTTGTCGCATCAACAACAAAGTTCCCGGTAATGTTCACAGGAACCTTGGTGGTCCTCTCACGCCCCCTAAAGCGACTATATTATTCGATGCATAAGATATATCCTTAGTTATATTAATGCGATCAATAGTGTTTACAATTTGACCATCATTCTCAAGAGCATTTGTGTCAAGAAATTTCACAAACACCCCATGTGCAACTAGTTCTTCCCAAGTTTTCTCCAATAAGGCTTTGTTATTTCCTTCCACGCCTTTTGATAAACTAGCTCTAACCTCCGACGAAGTATCAAAAACCCCATGCTTGGAAATCTAGGACTCCAAGTTGCCGAAATTGTTTCCGGCGGTACCATTATTGGAGTTCGGTCAAGTTGACTCGACGGCCTCCTCCATCTTGGCGGCGACAATCCTAGGGGTCAGCAATGGATCCTTCTTGACTATTTTGTTCATGCTCTTTAAGGGGGAACTATGGATCTTCCTTCTCCATTATAGTAGCAAGCCTAGGATATTGAGGCATACCTATTAAAGAGACACCTTGAGAACCACCCAATAGAGATCCAAGAGGGCCATTATCTGATGATTCATGGGGTAGCATGAGGCTATTCATGCTCTTAATGATCCGAGTACCCAATTTAGTCCGAGTCGTAAGGATCTTGGGGTCCGGTGGCTCTTTGGCGATGGTTAAAAGGACAATTTTTTTGGCATCTCCTAGGTCTAAATCGACCGGATAAATCCCCCTAGAGTAAAGTGAAAGTGGTTTTCTCATCAAGAAAAGGAAAGTACAAGAGTAAATCGGTGAGATAGGCGCTAAATCGGGGTAATTTTGGAGGAAACCCTCTAACCTTTTTCTAGTAATGTGGGTGAGTGATTGAAACTGCTAGATGACCTGATGAAAAAAACATTTATGTTAATATATGTACACTTCTTTCCTATTTATATACTATAAAACTATATAACTAAATCACAAATCCACCTGAAATCAAAATTAGTCGCTTCACTTCTTCTCTTCCACACACACGACCCGATCCTTTCTCTTCCACACGACCCAATCATCACACACCAGTACCATCACATGTTTAAAGAACAACCATTGTATCACTATAGGTTTACCATTGTATCAACAGACAAAGTTTTAATCTGTAATAGTAATAATTTGGTAAATGTTGTAGGTTATTTAATTGTGATCTCATGAAATTTTTGTTGGAATTTGGAACTATGTTCTTACATAATGAAAAAAAATATTACTTGAATATTTTATTTAAAACTATTTAAAATTTAGGAATAATTAAATGTCACATTTTAGAATATTGAATTAGTATTGTTTTTTATGATTTGATTTGTTTTATTCACTTATACTTATACTGGTTTATATAAAAAATAATATTATATTGTGAAATTATCGAAAATAAAAATTCCAACAAGTCGAATACGAAAAATTAGAGATTTTCAAAAATTTGAAAAAATTTCAAAAATTTCAAAAAATTATGTGTGTTCCGAAATCATAATTGAATTTTGAATTCCTATTTTTATTGGACTGGAATGAGATTAGATTTTTCTATTCTAAAAAATTGAAAATATCCGAGCAATCAGTTTTCCGATCCGATCTATTTCCGCCACTATTTTTGATACGTGATGTATGATTAATGAAGGATATATTTCATTAAAAATCATATCATTCGATATATTATTCAAGGGTCAGTTACTTAAAGGGACCATACACCATCAAATCTGGCACAAAAGGTCCAACCCAAATTCTGGACCCAAATACCCCTAAACTCCACTCTCTTTAAATCACTCACTCAATTAATAACTCGTTCATGTGGATCACGCGCCCCACCAAAAAACTCCATTTACTCTTGAAAAAACGCAATCACATTATTGTTTTGGAACACCAAAAGGGAAGGTTTTTGAAGAGGAAAACTATTATTGGCGGTATTAAGTATGAGCTGCATTTGTGTTATATATTAGGCTTGAGTTATCCATGAGAAAATATTAATGTGCTATGTAATATTGTCGGGTAATGAGAAATCATGTTTTATCCTTTAATTTCTTTGTTGGGTTTTCAATGCACACATTATTGGTGTGTATGTGAAAATGATTGGTTTCATACAGTTAATTATCCAAAACATCCCAAAACAAAATAACAAGCAACTTTTTTATTGCACAACTACCCCTCAGCAAATACATTACTAAGACTATTGTATTTTTTATGGAATTTTCGTAATACCCTTAAACCATTATAAAATTTACTATGATTCTCAGACAAAGATTATAAGGTTTGATAATAACTTGGAAGTCTTCAAATTTTATGCAGTAATGATAAACAATGGTGCGTTGTATTAATAATGTTATAACTGATTTTTTTCCGTTAATGCATATGATTGATATATGGGGTCACTCTTCTATCATACGGTATATTATATACCTTTCCTTTTATATTTTATAATTAAAAAACAAATAAATATTATATACACTATTACTAAATTATCCTTTTATATATATTTTATTTCTTTTTAAATAATATTTATCAATTGACTGAAATACCCATGATATTAATTTTTTTTTGAATATATATGAGAGTCACTTTGGATTCGGAATCATTTTGACTCCAAAAGAATTTGATCCCAAGAACTCTTGGTCTTTGCAGAGTAACCTAACCACTAGAACAACTATTAATCTTTTACTTAATTATATTGTAAAAATATAAAATATATATTTATAACTAAATAAAAATAAAAATAAAAATAAATAAAAAAACAAAAAATTTAATTCTCCACCCACTCACGCATAGCTTTCAGAAGAATTCGAACAAAAAATAAAGAAAAAAGCATGTACCGTATATAAAGAACATTCAGGAAAAAAACCTGCATAAAACTTAAGGTTTTGTTATTTTAATTCAAAAAATTGAAAATTCTTCATAGAAGAAATATCCCTTTTGCTCGAAATCTAGATTTTGTTTACAAAATCTAAAAGAAGAAGCGTGCGACTATCATCTTCCTGATTCTATTCCGCAAGGCCGATCCATAATTTAAATCTCATTCAATTGATCCGAGTTCCAAATCTTAAACTCATACAATTCGTCATTCCTTATTTTACAGTTAGTAATTCCTTCTTTATGGTTTGTAATTCTTTCTTTTATGATTCGTAATTCCTTCATTAACGGTTCGTTATTCCTTCTCTAACGGTTCGTTATTCCTTCATTAATGATTCGTAATTCCTTCTCTAACGGTTTGTTATTTCTTCATTAACGGTTCATTATTCCTTCTTTAACGGTTCGTTATTCCTTCATTAACGGTTCGTTATTCCATCCCTAACGGTTCGTTATTCCTTATTTAACGGTTCGTTCTTCGTTCTCTAACGGTACGTTATTCCTTCATTAACGGTACGTTATTCCTTCATTAACGGTTCAATATTATTTCATTAACGGTTCGTTATTCCTTCATTAATGGTTCGTTATTCCTTCATTACGGTTCGTTATTCCTTCTTTAGCGGTTCCTAATTCTTTCTCTAAAGGTTCGTTATTCCTTCTATAACGGTTCGTTATTCCTTCTTTAACGGTTCGTTATTCCTTTTTTAACGGTTCGTTATTCCTTCATTAACGGTTCGTTATTCCTTTATTAACGGTTCGTTATTCTTTAATAAACGGTTCGTTATTCCTTCTCTAACGGTTCGTTATTCCTTCATTAACGCTTCGTAATTCCTTCTGTAACGGCTCGTTATTCCTTCATTAATGGTTCGTAATTCCTTCAATAAAAGTTCGTTATTCCTTCTCTAACGGTTCGTTATTCCTTCATTAACGGTTCGTTATTCCTTCATTTACGGTTTGTTATTCATTCATTAACGGTTCGTTATTCTTTCATTAACGGTTCATTATTCCTTCTCTAACGGTTCGTTATTCCTTCATTAACGGGTTGTTATTCCTTATCTAACGGTTCGTTATTCCTTCTCTAACGGTTCGTTAATCCTTCATTAACAATTTGTTATTCCTTATCTAATGGTCCGTTATTCCTTCTCTGACGGTTCGTTATTCCTTCTCTAATGGTTTGTTATTCCTTCTCTAACCGTTCGTTATTCCTTCATTAACGGTTCGTTATTCCTTCTCTAACGGTTCGTAATTCCTTCTTTAACGGTTCGTTATTCCTTTATTTAAGGTTCGTTATTCCTTCATTTACGGTTCGTTATTCCTTCTCTAACGGTTCGTTATTCCTTCTCTAACGGTTCGTTATTCCTTCATTAACAGATCGATATTCCTTCTCTAACGGTTCTTTATTCCTTCATTAACCGTTTGTTATTCCTTCATTAACGGTTCGTAATTCCTTCATTAATTGTTCGTTATTCCTTCCCTAACGGGTCGTCATTCCTTCATTAACGGTTCATTATTTCTTCTTTAACGTTACGTTATTCCTTCATTAACGGTTCGTTATTCTTTCATTAACGGTTCGTTATTCCTTCATTAACGGTTCGTCAACGGTTCGTTATTCCTTCTCTGACGGTTCGTTATTCCTTTTGTAACGGTTTGTTATTCCTACTCTAACGGTTCGTTATTCCTTCTTTAACGGTTTGTTATTCCTTCATTAACGGTTCGTTATTCTTTCTCTAACGGTTCGTTATTCCTTCTCTAACGGTTCTTTATTCCTTCTTTAACGAACCGATAGAGAAGGAATAACAACCCGTTAATGAAGGAATAACGAACCGTTAGAGAAGGAATAACGAACCGTTAATGAAAGAATAACAAACCGTTAATGAAGGAATAACGAACCTTTAAAGAAGGAATAACGAACCGTTAATGAAGGAATAACGAACCGTTAGAGAAGGAATAAAGAACCATTAATGAAGGAGTAACGAACCGTTAATAAAGGATTAACGAACCGTTAATGAAGGAATAACAAACCGTTAAAGAAGGAATAACGAACCGTTATTGAAGGAATAACGAACCGTTAATAAAGGAATAATGAACCGTTAATGAAGGAATAACGAACCGTTAAAGAAGAATAACGAACCGTTAAAGAAGGAATAACGAACTGTTACAAAAAGGATAACGAACCATTAAAGAAGGAATTACGAACCGCTAAAGAATGAATAACGAACCGTAAATGAAGGAATAACGAACCGTTAAAGAAGGAATAGCAAACCGTTAGAGAAGGAATAACGAACCGTTAGAGAAGGAATAATGAACCGTTAGAGAAGGAATAACGAACCGTTAATGAAGGAATAACGAACCGTTAAAGAAGGAATAACGAACCGTTAAAGAAGAAATAACGAACCTTTAGAGAAAGAATTACGAACCGCTAAAGAATGAATAATGAACCGTAAATGAAGGAATAACGAACCGTTAAAGAAGGAATAACGAACCGTTAGAGAAGGAATAACGAACCGTTAGAGAAGGAATAACGAACCGTTAATGAAGGAATAACGAACCGTTAAAGAAGGAATAACGAACCGTTATAGAAGGAATAACAAACCGTTAATGAAGGAATAACGAACCGTTAGAGAAGGAATAACGAACCGTTAATGAAAGAATGACGAACCGTTAATGAAGGAATAACGAACCGTTAATGAAAGAATAATGAACCGTTAATGAAGGAATAACGAAACGTTAAAGAAGAAATAACGAACCGTTAATGAAGGAATGACGAACCGTTAGAGAAGGAATAACAAACAATTTATTAAGGAAAAACGAACCGTTAATAAAAGAATGTCGAACCGTTAATGAAGGAATAACGAACCGTTTGAAAGAAGGAATAACAAACCGTTAAAGAAGGAATAACGAACCGTTATAGAAGGAATAGCCAACCTTTAGAGAAAGAATTACGAACCGCTAAAGAAGGAATAACCTACCGTTAATGAAGGGATAACGAACCGTTAATAAAGGAATAACAAACCGTCAATGAAGAAATAACGAATTGTTAAAGAAGGAATAACGAACCGTTAGAGAAGGAATAACAAACCGTTAATGAAGGAATAACGAACCGTTAGAGAAGGAATAACGAACCGTTAATGAAAGAATAACAAACCGTTAATGAAGGAATAACGAACCTTTAAAGAAGGAATAACGAACCGTTAATGAAGTAATAACGAACCGTTAGAGAAGGAATAAAGAACCGTTAATGAAGGAGTAACGAACCGTTAACGAAGGAATAACGAACCGTTAATGAAAGAATAACAAACCGTTAAAGAAGGAATAATGAACCGTTATTGAAGGAATAACGAACCGTTAATATAGGAATAATGAACCGTTAATGAAGGAATAACGAACCGTTAAAGAAGAAATAACGAACCGTTAAAGAAGGAATAACGAACCGTTACAAAAGGGATAACAACCTTTAGAGAAAGAATTACGAACCGCTAAAGAATGAATAACGAACCGTAAATGAAGGAATAACGAACCGTTAAAGAAGGAATAACGAACCGTTACAAAAGGGATAACGAACCGTTAGAGAAGGAATAACGAACCGTTAGAGAAGGAATAACGAACCGTTAATGAAGGAATAACGAACCGTTAAAGAAAGAATAACGAACCGTTAATGAAGGAATAAAGAACCGTTAGATAAAGAATAAAGAATCGTTAATGAATGAATAACGAAGCGTTAAAGAAGGAATAAAGAACCATTAGAGAAGGAATAACGAATCGTTAAAGAAGGAATCACGAACCGTTAGAGAAGGAATAACGAACCGTTAATGAAGGAATAACGAACCGTTAAAGAAAGAATAACGAACCGTTAGAGAAGTATTAACAAACCGTTAGTGAAGGAATAACGGACCGTCAAAGAAGGAATAACGAACCCTTAATGAAAGAATAACGTACCGTTAATGAAGGAATAACGAGTCGTTAAAGAAGGAATAACAAACCGTTAATGAAGGAATAACGAACTGTTAGAGAATGAATAACAAACCATTAATGAAGGAATAACGAACCGTTAGAGATGGAATAACGAACCATTAATGAAGGAATAACGAACCGTTAAAGAAGGAATAACGAACCGTTAATGAAGGAATAAAGAACCGTTAGATAAAGAATAAAGAACCGTTAATGAAGGAATAACGAAGCGTTAAAGAAGGAATAAAGAACCATTAGAGAAGGAATAACGAACCGTTAAAGAAGGAATCATGAACCGTTAGAGAAGGAATAACGAACCGTTAATGAAGGAATAACGAACCGTTAAAGAAAGAATAACGAACCGTTAGAGAAGTAATAACAAACCGTTAATGAAGGAATAACGGACCGTCAGAGAAGGAATAACGAACCATTAATGAAAGAATAACGAACCGTTAATGAAGGAATAATGAACCGTTAAAGAAGGAATAACAAACCATTAATGAAGGAATAACGATCTGTTAGAGAAGGAATAACAAACCATTAATGAAGGAATAACGAACCGTTAAAGAAGGAATAACGAACCGTTAATGAAGGAATAACGAACCGTTAGAGAAGGAATAAAGAACCATTTATTAAGGAAAAACGAACCGTTAATAAAGGAATATCGAACCGTTAATGAAGGAATAACAAACCGTTAATGAAGGAATAACGAACCGTTTGAAAGAAGGAATAACGAACCGTTAAAGAAGGAATAACAAACCGTTATAGGAGGAATAGCGAACCTTTAGAGAAAGAATTACGAACCGCTAAAGAAGGAATAACCTACCGTTAATGAAGGAATAACGAACCGTTAATAAAGGAATAACAAACCGTTAATGAAGGAATAACGAATTGTTAAAGAAGGAATAACGAACCGTTAGAGAAGGAATAACAACCCGTTAATGAAGGAATAACGAACCGTTAGAGAAGGAATAACGAACCGTTAATGAAAGAATAAAAAACCGTTAATGAAGGAATAACGAACCTTTAAAGAAGGAATAACGAACCGTTAATGAAGGAATAACGAACCGTTAGAGAAGGAATAAAGAACCGTTAATGAAGGAGTAACGAACCGTTAACGAAGGAATAACGAACCGTTAAAGAAGGAATAACAAACCGTTAAAGAAGGAATAATGAACCGTTATTGAAGGAATAACGAACCGTTAATAAAGTCTTTGTATCAAGGCATGTTAGGTTTGATGAAACAAAATTTCCTTATGCCTCTCATTTGTCCTTTTCTTTTTCATCTGATTTAGAACATTCTCCAACCTCATTTGTCAATTTACACCCCACATCCATCAATTTGAACTCTATCTCAGAACCTTTGTCTCTTGACCCTTCTCTTAGTTTACCTTCCTTGTCCAATACAAATACCTCAACTATTGCTTCTTCTTATACTTCCAATGCTCATCCTTCCACTTCATCTCATCATATGGTCACTCGTAGACAAACAGGTTCTCTCAAACCATCTTACAAGTGTCAGTCCTTAATAATTCAACCATCCTTTTCTGAACCAACTTCTTTTAAAGAGGCTTCTAAATATCAATGTTGGCATGACGCAATGGTTGATGAATATAGGGCACTTATGCATCATAATACTTGGGAGTTAGTGCCTCCTCCTCTTGTGCGCAACTCTATTACATGTAAATGGATATAAAAAATAAAACGTCATGCTAATGGAGAAATTGCTCGCTATAAAGCTCGATTAGTAGCTCGTGGTTTCTTACAAGAATTTGGTATTGAATATACGGAAACGTTTAGTCTAGTTATTAAACACCAAACTATACATGTTATACTTGCTTTGGCTGTTTCCTTTAATTGGGTTATTAGAAAACTTGATGTTTCTAATGCATTTATTCATGGTGAGTTAGATGAAGAGGTGTATATGGTTCAACCAGCTGGCTTTATTGAGTCACGATTTTTTGATTATGTGTGCAAGTTAAAAAGGTCATTATACGGGTTAAAACAAGCACCACGTGCGTGGTACCAATTGCTTGCTAATTTTCTAACAACTCATGGTTTTGTTATTAGTACTGTAGATACTTCGATGTTTACTCGTGGTGCAAATCTTCACTAACAATTGTTTTGGTTTATGTCGACGACGTTTTAATAACAGGTGCTGATTCTAGTTCTATCTCTTCGATTATACAAGAGCTTAAAAACCGTTTTTAGATGAAAGACTTTATTGAGCTGTCATATTTTCTGGGTTTAGAAATTGTCAAGTCAAACGAGCATACGATAATTACTCAAGCAAATTATGCTTTATCTATCTTATGTAAAGCTAGTTTAAGTGAGTGTAAATCCACTACAACACCAACCTTAAACAAATATTCAGTTGTATCTGAACATGGATTACTCCATTTTGAAGATCCATTTCTTTTTCGTAGCATTGCAGGTGCTCTACAATACTTGACTATATCTAGACCTGACATTGCTTATGCTGTAAATCAATTATGTCAATCAATGCATCACCCTACAAATGCAAATTATGAATCTCTCAAAATACTATTGCGCTACATAAAAGGTACAACTCATTATGGATTATATTTTACTCCTTCAACATCCCATCTTCAAGCATTCTTTGGTTCAGATTGGGCTAGCTGCTCGATTGACCGTCGTTCTGTAACTGGTTATTGTATATTTTTGGGTAAAAATTTGGTGTCTTGGGGATCAAAGAAGCAGTTTACAGTGTCACGCTCTTCGACAGAAGGTGAATATAGAGCTTTGGCATATGTTGCAGCAGAATTAAAGTGGTTTACATTTCTGCTACAAAATTTACATATTTCAGTTCAGACTCCTATTATGTGTGATAACCTTTCAGCTTTGTCTCTTGCTTCTGACCCGGTGTTCCATACTCGAACAGGACATATTGATGTTGACTTTCACTTTGTCAGAGAACAAGTCAAATGAAAGAATTTAGTGTTATATCATGTTCCATCACGAAATCAGTTAGCAGACATTCTTACTAAAGGATTGAGCACCACTCTTTTTGCTTCAAATGTTTCCAAGCTTCCGCTCATCTCCGTGCTCAACTTGAGGGGTGATGATAAGATGAAGAAGTGTACAGCTCAGCAACTAACTAACACAGTTGTCAAAGCTGTTATAACAGAGTCAACATAAGAGTCAACACAGTTAGAAGTAGTGAAGTGTATATATGTGTAAGTATAGATAGCTGTAATGTGATGTATAAATAGGCTTTCTATCTCATTGTAAAATACACGAAAACATAAATAATAAAATCTCTTCTTCTTCTACTTCTATCACTTACGTCTTGATGGTTTGCATTGCCTACTCTACAACCATAGTAGCTTAGTGTTAATATAGTTGGGTTATTCTCAGTGGGTTTTTTGTTGACTACAACTTATCTAAAAGGATCTTGGCCTTTGCTTGAAAGCGTCAATTAACCGAGGTGTCACCACCTGACTTGTATAAGCTTTGAACAAGACTTATGGTATGGAAAGACTTTTGAAATAAATATTCAACTTATTCTATGGTACATATTGATTGTATAGAATAAGTGTCTAGCAAGGGGAGAGATTCAACAAGAAGAAGGGAAGTAGGGGAAGCCTGCAAAACACTAGTCGTTGGAGGCGCAACATGTAAATTATCCTAAGAATGAGGGTATCGGATTAGGAGCTTCGACATAAACCTTTTGACCCATCAATCCATCCTTGATATCAAGAACCCTTGGTTTAGCACCAAGATATCTTCTTCGAATAACGATGTTTGGATGAATAGGAGCTCATTTTCATCTTTTTCCTTGGGATGGCAGTTGGAAGAACGACCAGAAGAGCTATAGAGGGGAAACACTACTTGCGTGAGTTATAACAATTAGTGGCTTTCTTGCTAGAGCATTCACAATCTCCTTTAGGGAAAACATACCTTACGGGTAGACAAAAGAAATATGAGTACATATTATACTAAGAGAGATTCAATGATTGAAATGGAAGAATAAATATCAAGAAGAGCGAATCGGGTGACTGGAGAACTCTCTAAACGCATTTCAAAATTTTGACACATGATAAAGTAAGAAATATGAGGCCGAGAAGGCATTTATATAGGCATAAATAAGTTCTTTATCTTCCTCTAGAAAATCCACATACCAATGTTTACGTAGCACATGTACACATTTTATAGCAAAAATAGGGAGATGCCTCGCTAAAAGATGTGACACTAGCAGAAGAGACACGAGAAGACTTTTTGTATTTCCAGTAATGGTAAGTCCGATGTAGCCTCAACAATTATATATTACTTGTAAAGTCCAACGTAGTCTCATCAAATTAAAGAGAGTTCACAATTACGATGCATCATGGGGAAAATAGAGAATTTACAAGACTAATGTAATCTCGACTATCAAAGATTATTCGTAAGGTCAGTATAGACTTGACGATAAGAGATTATTTGAAAGCTCAATGTAGCCTTGGAGATTAGATATTGTTCATAAGTACGACTTAGTTTTGGAAAATCTGAGAGACTCCACAAGTTTGGCGCAACATTGGTGGAAAGAGAGAATTTACAAGACTGATGTAGCCTCTACTATTGAAGAATAACGTAAGTCAAATGTTGCCTTGATGATCAGATTTTGTCCCTATGTCCGATGTAGCCTCGACGATCAGTTACCGTGCATAAGTTCGACATAGTTTCAGAAATAGGAGAGAGTTCACAAGTTCGATGCAACATAAATAAAGGGAGAATTCACAAGACCTATGTAGCCTCGGCATTCGAAGAATGTTAATAAGTCTAAGGTAGCCTCAACGATCAGATATTATATATAAGTCCAACTAGCCTCGACGATCAGGGATTGATCATAAGTATGACGTAATCTCGATAAATCAAGGTGCGTAAGGTGATATGGAAAACGGGAATGCTTAATCGGAATTATAAGAGAACAATAATCAAGGTGCACAAGTTCCACCTGGGGTCGTACCTTGGTTTATGCAACCCCATGAGCAACAATCATTCTGATTGCCGCATCTTGAGAACCGCCCACCCACTATTCAAGCTGTGAGATTCAAGCCTGGCGCGGGTAAGATTAATCAATTTTCTACTTAAGACCTTTATAACAGGGATTCCCATGAAGATCCCATGCGATCAATGCAAAAATCATACAAATTTGCAATGCGTACATCACTCAAGCTGTTACTCAAGGACAAGTGTATCTTATCATGTTCCAACTTCTTATCACTGGAGGAGCAAGCGAGTGGTACTATCAGAAACTTAATGAACTCCTCACTACTTAGGACCAACTGACAACCGCATTCATTGATAGGTAGTATCCTCAGAGTGTACGATTGAGTGGTCAACTAGATTTAGCGAGATTCCGCCAAGAACAAGGAAGAACATTAGGAGAATCTTGGACTCACTTCCAATCGTACTTGAAGAAATGTTCACTCCATGGGTACACTCCAGAATTGCAATTAGGTATGTTTTATCAAAGTTTACATGTAACCTCCGACGAGAAAGTCGTTACATTATTTGGAGGAGATTTTATGATGGTAAGCGCTAATCATGCATTTGGCATAGTGGATAGATATGTGAGAAACGATATGAGTTGGAATCAGCAGACCACCCGTTCAAGTTTTGGAAAAAGGGTTGTCGAAATCGGATACCGATACCACGGTGAATGCAAAGATTGCCTCTTTAGAGAACATGGTGAAGCAACTATCCTTAATGAATAATTGAGAAATTATACATGTGGTGCAAGAACCTGAAGAGTGTCCTAGTTTTAGAGACTTTGATTATGTTTGGGAAGAGGGTACCAATAATCAGGAGTCGATATTTTACGTATATAATCAAGGAAACCACCATTTGGTGGTCAAGGCTACACGTATTAAAATAGAGATCACATAAGACTTAGATGTTCAAATCCTCATGGGTCACTCAATCAAGGAAACACTTATCAACCTCGGCCCCAAGGGACAAGCTTCCGAGCAAGATCTCAAAATCATTATCAAGGAGGTCTAAGCTGTAAAGATCAAGCTCCCCAAGGTCTCGTGTATAACTCCTATATTGAGAATCTTGCTTAGAATGCACTCCCTTCCCATCCACAAGAAGTTATGATAACTATGAATGGCTTGGTTGACACTTTAAATAAATTGTGATGTCATCAAATAAGAAGTCGATTAAGACCGAGGAAGCAACCACATTGAAGAGTTCTTAGACCCAAATGTCTCTAATCGCTAATGCGTTGAATGTTCAAGATCAATGTCAACTCAAAAGAAATATCAAAAATCTGGGTAGTAATGAGGCATGCAAAGCGATTTCATTAAGGAGTGGGAAAGAAATACCCATCCCTTAGTTGTTTGAGAAAGATAAAGAGTTTCTCCTATTCCAAGATAAAGTTGAAGAGGTCACGAAAGAAAAAAATCCTCAAAATCCAAATTTAGATGAGGTAATTGTTGAAGACTCGGGAAATAATGTGGGAAAATAAGTAGTTGAGAAGCCTAGCGAGCCAATAAAGGAGCCAAAGAATAAAGAGTTGGTTGTTAGTGAAAATTGTCCTCCCCCCAATTTCCCTCACGTGTGCAAAGAAAGAGAGATGAAAACGAGTATAAGAAGTTTGTTGACATGGTGAGGAAGATACAAATTAATCTTCCATTTGTAGAGGCCATCCAACATATGAAAAGATATTTTAAATTCATGAAGTATGTGTTATCTAACAGGCACAAATACTTAAAGGGAGAGATGTTTGGTTTATTAGAGGAATGTAGTGCGATATGTCAAAGTAAATTACCTCTTGAGTTGAGGGATCCCGAGAAATTTAATATCACGGTCTCTATTGGTGAAAATTGGACTGGAAAAGCACTATGTGACTTATGTGTGAGTATTAATCTCATGCCAAAATCATTCTTTGGAAAGTTGAATATTGGGAGAGCGGGGCATACTACCGCGACCTTGGAATTGGCAGATAGGTCTATCTCCTACCCCATCTCTTAAACCTAACCCCTCTTCTGCAACTCATACTAACCCTAATGAGTTTCAATCACCTTCAACCATATGTTCTGATAACCCTCCCCCAAACAACACCCTTCAACAACAAAACCCCCACTCACAACCCAATACTACGGGCCATTCAGATAATAAACTAGATAATAAATCAATTACTGCTGAGTATGAAAGTGAAGATGAAGAAATGTTTCAATCAAGAGCGTCTTTATCAAACAAGCAAAAAAGGCATAAGGATAAGAAAGTGTTTTCTGAGAAGAATCGGAATATTAAACTTTGGAATCTTCGATCAAACAGCAAAAATCAAATCAGAAGTGAAGGAAAAATAGAAAAATAAGATGAGGGAGAATGAAACCCTGAAATGACTAAAGTTTTACGAAAGGATAAGCTGGAAAAAGGAGAGGTTTCTGGGATTGACCGATTCAATCCTACACCGATCAATGATACAAATAGCCTGGAACGTTCAAGGGATTGGAACCTTATGGAAAAGGAAGAGGATTTCTGGGCTGCAAGGTCTAGAAAACGATGGCTTAATAAACGTGATAAAAATTCAGCCTATTTTCAAGCTACTACTAAGTAAAGAAGAAGTTTTAATAAAATATCCTTTATCATGAATGATAATGGGGATTGGATCAATACTCAAAATGAGGTAAATCAGGTTATTCTGAATTACTTCAATAATGTCTATAAAACAGTGGGCCCTAGAGACTTTACCTCTATCTTGAATCTAATTCAACCTAGAGTAAATAAATCTATGAATACCAACCTGCTTAAACCCATTCTTATTACAGAAAGAGAGGCAGCCATTTCAGAGCTAGGAACTTTTAAAGAGCCAGGGCCTGATGGCTACCCTGGGTTTTTCTTTAAAAAATATTGACAAATAATCAAGTTAGATGTAATAAGAATTGTTAACGATTTTTGGTCTAACAATGGAAGTGTAAAAGATACACTTTAAAGGTATAACTGGAACACTGAAACTTTAAAGGTAAATTACAATCCTGAAGAGGTTGAGAAAATTACTAAAGTTTTCCTACCTCTAATTCCATCCCAAGATTCAGTGTATTGGGCCTTGAGCCAAGATGGGATTTTTTCAGTAAAAATCCTATATCATTTCCTAATTTCGGAAAAAAATAGTAAAGTTAATAGTAATATAATTAAAAAAACCCTCTTCTTCACATATTACTGGTAAAGAAGTATGGAAAATGGTGTGGAGTATGAATACTCCACCAAAAGTTAGAAACTTTATATGGAAGGCTATAAATAACATATTACCTACCAATGAGAATTTATATAAGAAAAAATGTACAGATAATATGAAGTGCCCTATATGTTTACATAAAAATGAAATTATAGAAGATTTATTATTTGAATGTGATTGGGATAGAGCTGTTTGGCTAGTTTCCCCACTTGGTTTAAAAACTAGCAATCCGTCTTACTGTAAAGGGGACATTTGGATGGCTAATGTTCTAAAACCTGTGGCTAAGGAGACTAGTAAAGAATCTTGTTTAACTGAACGGGCTTGTATTATAGCCTGGAATATTTGGAAGGACAGAAATTCTTATGTCTTTAATAGATAGATATTGGATCCTAAAATGACAATATTATAAGCAACAAAAATGTGGAAGGAATATATATCTGCTAATCCTAAGAATGGTATACTACACTCAGGAATTCAAAGTCAGAATAAAAAGAAGGTAAATATATTAAGTCCAAAAGGAATAAACCCTAATGACGAAAGTAATATTCTGAAGGAATTCCAAAAACAAAATAAAAAGAAAGAGTTGGGATTGAAAAGGAAACATGATAGTAAAATGGATAAAAATAGTAAGTGGTTACCTCCACCACTTAACTCTATTAAGATAAACAGTGATGCATCTTTTACTAATGATAAAAGTATTATATCTTGTGTGGCAAGGAATGATCAAGGAAAGCTGCTCAGGTGCATGGTTTGGAGAATAAGCGCAACAAGTGTTCTAGAAGCTGGAGCGTTTGGAGTACTTAAAGCTTGTCTATGGGCTAAAGAACTCAACAATTTTCATGTTATAGTGGAAAATGACAACTCTCAGCTGATGAAACTGCTAGCTTGTAATCGCATTATTAAATTTCCTACTATTAAGAATATTATTAGAAGTATTTATTATGTTTCTAAGTTTTGTAATCATAATTTCTCTTGCATTAGTCAAGAGAAAAAGAGTAGCGGATTAGGTAAGCAGTAATTTGCCAAATGGTGATTTTTTTGATTTCAGCAACCACCCAATCCCTTTAACATTAGCTAAACTTGTTAGCCTTGATCCGTCCCCCACAGGGATAGGCTAACTTATTTTGTAATTTGTTTAAAGTTTTTAATATAAGCGTTTAGACAAAAAAAAGATTTATTATTTTGTATTTACCTTCTGGCATTGTCTGGAGCTCCAAAATCAGCAAAACCAACAACTAAAGCATTAGTTATATCAGTATTTTATGGGGTGCGAGGTCAAAATATAATCGGTTAAAATATTAGGGTTAATTATGTAAATATGCGTTAGTCACCTTGTAATCATTTTCAGGAGTAACTCCACCATCAACATCTATCAATGGATTCAAAACCTGCAGAAAAAACACAAGAAAAAATTCAATTCATCTATCAATGGATTCAAAACCTGCAGAAAAAACACAAGAAAAAAATTAAATTCCTTTCTAACTCATCAACAAAATAGTAGATATGAAAATGGAATTAACTCATCAATAAAATCCAATATAATTTTCTTATTTACTTGGCTCTCGATAAAGCACTGTCCAATTAATCCAAGAATTACAGACATAATCAACACCAAGTCCACCACTGCCACATATATAAGTGAATAGATTAATTGGAATCTGCTAGGATATATTTTTTATTTTTAAAACATAGGAATCTATAGTATAATTAACCAAAAGATATAGGGACCCATAGTGCAATTAACTCAAAAATAAAAACCAGCTTGTTGCCCCAACATTTTTGGCTCCCCCCACCCCTTATTAACACTAGCTCATTCTTAACCTAGCTTGGAAGAAAGTAAGAATTTAAGCATGGAGAGTATTATAATATATTTTACCAATAGTGTATTTTATAGCACTCAATTGTATTCTAGGGTTCAACACAACTCCAGCTTTAGCTCCCAAAACTTTTTACCTAAATCATGAAAAACAATGATGTGGTCAAATATAGAAAACTTACGATGCATGAATGGTGGAAGATTGTTCACAATAGATACTGATTAAATCAGCTCTAGCTTTTATAAAATCAGGACCTTGCTGATCAGGTTCTACAATCAAATGGTCCACATATATAGGAGTATTGTGGAACTTTGTACACATTCAAGTCAAAGAAACTTTGGTTATCAAAGAAGATATTCAAAAGACATATGAATTTTTAGAATGGGACTTTCTATATAAATTAATGCCAACTATGGGATTTGATAAAAAATGGTGTGATATGTTTATGAATTGTATTACTACAATATCATATTCTATCCTTATTAATGGTCAACCTAATAAATTGGATAATCCTCAAAGAGGATTAAGAAAAGGTGACCCCCTGTCTCCTCTTATTTTTTGCATTATAACCTAGACATTATTTGATTTGGTTAAACAAAAAGTAAACTCTAGTTGTTTGGAAGGTATACAAATTTCAGCGGAAAGCCCAAGTATTACACATTTATTATTCGCTGATGACAGTGTTTTCTTTCTTAAAGCTAATAACCAAGACACAAATAGTTTTATTGATATTATTAATAAATTTGGATACTCTACAGATCTAACACTGAATCTCAATAAGTGTGGTATTAAATTTAGCGCTAACACACCTCAATATATACAGTATATTTATGCCTCGAGAGTTGATATGAAAATTACTAAAGATTTGGGACAATATTTGGGCCTACCAACAGAATGGGGTAGGTCAAAAGTAAAGGACCTTAATACTCTAGTAGAGAGAGCAATAAAAAAACTATAAATTGGAAAAATATTTTTCTCTCAGAAGCAGGTAAAGAAATCCTTATTAAGTCAATATTACAAAGAATCCCCAACTATTTTATGTCTTCTTTATCCTACCAAAAAAATTTGCAAAATTATGACCTCGCAAATAGCAAAATTCTGGTAGGGTAATAGAATTAATAAAGGTATTCATTGGACACAATGGTCTACTCTAACTCATAGTAAGTATGAGGGAGGGTTAGGCTTTAGAGACTTCAATATTATGAATAGGGCCTTACTTGCAAAACAGGTCTAGAACCTTCTTAATAATAAAAACTCACTTCTTTATAGATTATTAAAAGGAAAATATTTTCCTAATTACTCATTTCTACTTGCTAAACTTGGAAATTCTCCTTCTTGGGGTTGGAGAAGTATAATATCAGGTAGAGATGATCTTAAAAGCAACTTAAAATGGAAACTAGGTGATGGGGAAGATATAAACCCACAAACTGATAATTGGATAGATCTAAATAGCAATATTAAAGCACCTATAAATGGGAATAATAATAAAGTATCTGAATTTACTATCAAGGGGACTAGAAACTGGAACATTGAAACTTTAAAAGTAAATTACAATCCTGAAGAGGTTGAGAAAATTACTAAAGTTTTCCTACCTCTAATTCCATCCCAAGATTCAGTGTATTGGACCTTGAGCCCCGATGAGATTTTTTCAGTAAAAAGCCTATATCATTTCTAATTTCGGAAAAAATAGTAAAGTTAATAGTAACATAATTAAAAAACCCTCCTCTTCACATATTACTGGTAAAGAAGTATGGAAAATGGTGTGGAGTATGAATACTCCACCAAAAGTTAGAAACTTTATATGGAAGGCTATAAAAAACATATTACCTATCAATGAGAATTTATATAAGAAAAAATGTACATATAATATGAAGTGCCTATATGTTTACATAAAAATGAAAATATAGAACATTTATTATTTGAATGTGATTGGGCTAGAGCTGTTTGGCTAGTTTCCCCACTTGGTTTTAAAACTAGCAACCTGTCCTGCTGTAAAGGGGACATTTGGATGGCTAATTTTCTAAAAACTGTGGCTAAGGAGACTAGTAAAGAATCTTGTTTAACTGAACTAGCTTGTATTATAGCCTGGAATATTTGGAAGGACAGAAATTCTTATGTCTTTAATAGATAGATATTGGATCCTCAAAGGACAATATAAAAAACAACACAAATGTGGAAGGAATATATATCTGCTATCCTAAGAATGGTATACTACACTTAGGAATTCAAAGTCAGAATAAAAAGAAGGTAAATATATAAAGTCCAAAATGAATAAACCCTAATGATGAAAGTAATATTCTGAAGGAATTCCAAAAACAAAATAAAAAGAAAGAGTTGGGATTGAAAAGGAAACATGATAGTAAAATGGATAAAAATAGTAAGTGGTTACCTCCACCACTTAACTCTATTAAGATAAACAGTGATGCATCTTTTACTAATGATAAAATTATTATATCTTGTGTGGCAAGGAATCATCAAGGAAAGATGCTCAGGTGCATAGTTTGGAGAATAAGCGCAACAAGTGTTCTAGAAGCTGAAGCGTTGGGAGTACTTAAAGCTTGTCTATGGGCTAAAGAACTCAACAATTTTCATGTTATAATGGAAAATGACAACTCTCAGCTGATGGAACTGCTAGCTTGTAATCGCATTATTAAATTTCCTAGTATTAAGAATATTATTAGAAGTATTTATTATGTTTCTAAGTTTTGTAATCCTAATTTCTCTTGCATTAGTCGAAAGAAAAAGAGTAGCGGATTAGGTAAGCAGTAATTTGCCAAGTGGTGATTTTTTTGATTTCAACAAACACCCAATCCCTTTAGAATTAGCTAAACTTGTTAGCCTTGATCCGTCCCCCACAGGGATAGGCTAACTTATTTTGTAATTTGTTTAAAGTTTTTAATATAAGCGTTTAGACCAAAAAAAGATTTATTATTTTGTATTTACCTTCTGGCATAGTCTGGAGCTCCAAAATTAGCAGAACCAACAACTAAAGCATTAGTTATATCAGTATTTTATGGGGTGGGAGGTCAAAATGTAATCGGTTAAAAGATTAGGGTTAATTATGTAAATATCCGTTAGTCACCGTGTAAGCATTTTCAGGAGTAACTCCACCATCAACATCTATCAATGGATTCACAACCTGCAGAAAAAACACAAGAAAAAATTCAATTCCTTTCTAACTCATCAACAAAATAGTAGATATGAAAATGGAATTAACTCATCAATAAAATCCAATATAATTTTCTTAACTTGGCTCTCGATAAAGCACTGTCCATTTAATCCAGGAATTACAGACATAATCAACACCAAGTCCACCACTGCCACATATATAAGTGAATAGATTAATTGGAATCTACTAGGATATATTTGTTACTTTTAAAACATAGGAATCTATAGTATAATTAACCAAAAGATATAGGGACCCATAGTGCAATTAACTCAAAAATAAAAACCAGCTCGTTGCCCCAACATTTTTTGCTCCCCCCACCCCCTATTAACACTAACTCATTCTTAACCTAGCATGGAAGAAAGTAAGAATTTAAGCATGGAGAGTATTATAATATATTTTACCAATAGTGTATTTTATAGCACTCAATTGTGTTCTAGGGTTCAACACAACTCCAGCTTTAGCTCACAAAACTTTTTACCTGAATAATGAAAAACAATGATGTGGTCAAATATAGAAAACTTACGATGCATGAATGGTGGAAGATTGTTCACAATAGAAATTGATTAAATCAGCTCCAGCTTTTATTAAATCAGGACCTTGGTGACCAGGTTCTACAATCAAACGTTCCACAAATATAGGAGTATTGTGGATCTTTGTCCACAGTCAAGTCAAAGAAACTTTGGGTTTTATACTAATAAAACGATCTAGGTTTCTTTGTGAATGGTAGATGGAATATACCATATGAGTTATAATATTGGATGTGATAGTATGGAGAAGTTATAAGAGTGAGAAATCCGTGACAAAATGTATTGTTATTGCTCCTACTGAAGTGAAGGAAATTGTAATTTGGAGTAAGTTAGTATTGTATAAGTATGGTATGCCAAAATATAGTTTTTGTGGGTGATTATTATGTTTAGATAGGCTAAGAATATTGAAAAGACTTCTCAAGTAGGGAATGCAAATTGTTTTAAATTGTTTATTTTGTAGTCTTGCCTTGGAGAAAAGAAAGCATTTATTTGTTCAGTGTACAATCGGAAAGAGGTTATTGAATGAGCATTAATTTATAGGTTAAATTTGTATAGTAATGGAGGAAGTACTTTGAGTAATAGGTTGTCATGGTTGGATTATAAGGAAGTGATGATACTTTGCAATCAACATTAATAAGTTTTGGCTTTCTTAGTTTTGTGTATGAATTATGGAGGGATAGCAATTCTAGGCTCCATAGTTGTAATATCCTGTGAGAAGAGGATATTCAGAAGTCATAGCTTATAGGTTAGTCTTGCTAGGAAGAAACAATTTGCTAGTACATATATGAATATATGTGTCTAAGTAAAAAATGGAAATTTAGGGGGTGTGTTGAAAAGATGAGAGTTGGTTTGGTTAGGGAGTTTTGTGAGTTCTGATTGAATGTAGAAATAAACTTTGTCTACAAGGACCTCAAATGTAAATATGATAGGCTTAATCTTAAAGCGTCTAAATTGTGTGCTGAGTATGGGTTTTAGATGGTTGAGGGTGGGTTGGAAAGGAGGTGGTGTAGTGAGGAAGAGGTAATATGAGATTGTGATGGAATTTCTTTTTTTAATTTTCTTGGGATTAATTTGAAATTTTTAGTTGAGAAGTGTTTGGTGATGAATGATGAGTTGGTGGAAGAGAAGTAAGAGTTAAGGAGTACTAAGTTGCAGAGACTATAATATGAAAATTGAAATTTTAGGGGCTGATTGGTGATTGTAGTGGAGTCTTTATATTAGGCGCATGAGTAGATGTGATATGTTAATTCATGAAGGATAAAACTGTAATTGACTGAGTTTGTTTTTTTAGTAAAAATATTGCAAAAAAGAAAAGGAAAAAAACTGAGACGATTCTCATGTTTTTTTAGTTGAAAGGTAATCTTAGGTTTATGGCCTCTTGCAATGAATATGTAAAATTTATATTTGGGGGTGAAATTGATAAACTGACAAATTAGGAATTGTAATTAACACATATATAGCCACTTTTTGGCGATAAAATAGTATTTACATTTATATTAAACAAAGAGGACGACAAAACTATCCTAAACTAGAACCCTTTATTAACAAAGGTCAAACAATAAATTCTATAAACTCTGAAGTGGACTGGGTACATTTAAAGATTTTGAATAAAATCTTAAATTAATTTTTATATTAATAGAAATAATTTATATGAATAGTAAAATAATTCATTAAATTATACTATTTAAGTAAAGTATTACTAACGAATCTAGGACGTTTGAATTAATACATTATTGATGTTTTTGAAAATTCGAGAACTACATCATTGATATTTACTTTATTATATGGATTCATTCATTTTATAAAATAATTGAAATATTTTAAGATAACTCTTTAATATGACATCTCGTTATTATTTAAAATAAAAAATAGATTTATCCTAAATTTATAATTTACAAAAATTTATATGAAACTAACATAAATTTGTAGAATTTTATGGTAAATTTTACCTAAATATATTATCACTATACAAAACAATCATCCAAAAAATATAAACATAAATATAATTTATATTTACAATTGATAGAAAAGTTATCTACTAGAAAATTCAGAGAAACTATACTTATTTCAATGACTTTTTATCTTTTAGTCATAATATTTAACTCATGCATATGCTCCGATGATGCCTAGCTTAATATATCTACCATGTTACATGCAAACAAAAGGGAGGGAATCCTCCCGATAGTCTAGTTGATATCTAAATGAGATACTCTCTCCGTTTTATAATGTTTGTCCACTTACTACAAAATGTAGTTTTAAAATGTTTGTCTATTTAGAATATCAATACACTTTTTTTTCTTTTTTCCACTATTACCCCTATTAAAAAATTAGAATTTATATTCAATACACATTTAAGATATCAAGACACTTTATGAAAGGTACGTTTGTAATAGGGAGTATAATAATTGCATTTTTTAATATGTGTAAAAAGCAAAGTGAATATTGTAAGAGTTCTCCATGAACAATATACGTAGCCCCTTCCTCTCTTTGGAAATAGGAGTATTTATAGGCGTTTAACCCATTAAATCCCAATGGGCCTTTATTTTTTATGTTAATACCCTCTAACAAATTTTTTCTCGACCTCTTCACGATTTTTAGACGTGTTTATGGAGGGAAATCGATCAAATCAGATTGGAAAAAGGGTCGTCCGAAAAAGTTTCAATTTTTTAGAATAGAAAAATGTAATCCAAAACAATTTGAAATTCAAATTTAATTTCAATTTTGGAACACCCACAAATTTTTTGATTTTCGGAATATTTTAAAAAAAAAAGTATGTTAGCTAATTTCGTAATATTATATTATTTTTTAGAAAGTATAAACCAATATAAGTATAACTATATAAAATAAAATGAATCATAAAAACAATACTTAGTCAGTATTGCATACATAAAATGTAGCATTCAGTTGTTTCTAAAAATCATATATTCAAGTGAAAAGTTTTTCAACATGTAAGAACATAGTTCCGAATTCCAATAAACTTTTATGAGATCACAATTAGATAACCTGCAACAAGTAGTTGATTAATATGGTTACATATTACTACTTCATCTAGTGATCCAATGGTCAACCTCTATTTATACAATGGTTGACATTTAATCATATGATGATAGTATTGTGTAATGATGTTGGTCACGTGTAAGAGAAATGATTAGGTTGTAAGTAGAATAAAAGAAGTGAAGTGACTAGTTTTGATCTCAGGTGAATTTTGTAATTAAAGTTATATAGTTTTTATTATATACAAATAGTAATCAAAGAAGTGTATATATATTATCATAAACATTGGTGTATATAAATACTGAATATATATATATTATTTTTAGTTATCCGAAAAATATTTTAAAAAAATCGGAATAAATCAAAAACATAAATCGGATCGGAATTAAAAATTCTGAATTTTTTAAAAGTAATTCCAATTCCATTCCAAAAAACTCAGGATACCAGAATTGGAAAATTTGGAAATCGAAAGATAAAAAGTATTTTCAAATTTGAATTTTTTGGATCTGAATCAGAAATTTTTGGTCCAATTTCCAACCTTAGACGTGTTATTCAAAACCTTTTCTATGCCTCCTTGATCTCAATCACTTCTTTGACCTATTATCCTTAATTCATCGTCCGTCGTTTGTAGTTCTTTTTTTGATGTCGGGTAACATGAATATTTATTTGTTGTATATTTTTTGGACATATCAACACCTTCTTGAGTTTGAAGAACATTTTGAGAAGTTCACATCATGCTCATTGAGATGGACTTAAGAAATCACATGTTCAGTTTATAACTCCGCATACTGATTGCTTTTTACAATTTATGAAAATCAAACTTTTTTATTTCCTCTGAATCCAAAAAGGTCGCATGCAATGAATAATGATGTTGGAAGTTACTTAAATTCAAGACAATATACTATGATAGAAACATCAATTTATCGTCGAAACAAAAAGAATAGATTTCAATCATATATATGTATAATAAAAGGAGATGTGAGGACAAATCTTCTTCATCCTCACTGCTCATTAACCCATGTGATCAAGGAAGTTATTTTTGTTCGAAATCAAAAGTAGCCTACATAAAAAATGGGAAACTAATGTATGAACACTTATTGATGAATTAATGTGATGTCTAACACCACCTGCCTAGAAGAAAGAAGCTACACATGCAAAGTATAAAAAGAAAAATCATGAATTTAACAATGAAATTTTACCATTTTACAATTTTTCTCATAAATTCAACAAAAAAAAAAGAAGATAGTGTTTTTAATTTTTCACAAACATAAAGGTTGTGTTTGTCTTACTTAAATATCATGATTGGTGGATTACAAAGTATGAATATATTTTGCACTATCGAATCAGAGTGCATAATTATTCCAGAGTTTTGTTGGTCAATAATTTTTTTTAATTATTGTCGGTCAAGATTAAGTTAATTAATAGGCTAAATAAATTAATAGAATAAAGGCGCTTTTCGGAAGAAGCCTCGTCCAAATGGTGGATGTGTTTGTTGGGAAAATTTGGATATATAGTATAGATAAGCCATTTGTTAATATTTATAACATTTGAAATTGCTAACATCTAACTTTGTCGATATTCTCCCAATGAACTTAAGTGTGCAAACTCATTTCTTTACAATCTTATCAATCGCGGGTTTGATTGTGTTAAGAAAATATAACAGAGAAGAATGAAAAATTGGCTTTAGTTGGAAAAAATTGGGCTAGAGTTAAAAAATCTGGAAAATTAAGAGAATCTATTAAAATCTATTGAAATCCGTTAAAATTCTGATATAAAAATCTGTTAAACTCTAGGTAGAATTAAAAAGAATCTTTTAATATCTACGCAAAACTAAAACAATCCACGAATATTACAAAATCTATGAATTTTAAAAATTCTAATAAAATATTTTAAAATCCAAATTGAATTAGAAAAACACTTTTTAGAAGTATTTTTAAGTGTTTTTTAAAGAAACACTTCCCGAACACATAATTTATTAGACAAAAAAAGAGTAGCGGATATAATTCAGAACGAAGATGGACCAGCAACCTAAAGATTCCTTACTTAGGGTTGTACAAGAAAGAAATGCATAACTACAGACAAACCTAATACAAAGTCAAAGGTCGGTCATGGGAAGAGGCCAAGAAGACCATGGCCTTGGACCTCTCCCAATTCTTATAATATTGAACCTCATATTTTTTTATATATAAAAGTATAATTTTGTTTCGTTTAAAAAATTCAGCATTAGCATTAGTCTAATCCAATTCAAAATAAAGGTTTGATTATTTTTTTTATTTCTATTTTTTTATATGTTTGTCTAAAATATCATATGTATATTTTTTTAAAATTATTTTTTAATTTATATTAAAATATATTTATTATTTTACTTTATATTTTTAAATAATTAGATTTAAGATAAAAAAAATAGTAAATATAGATTTTTTTTAATGTAGTTTGTAGTTTCATTAAAGGCTTATTTTTTAAAGTTTACCTTAATTCCCTAAAATGTCAAGTCTGATTCTGAGCAAAAGCCTTAAAAGAAGACTAAAGAATAGACAAGTTTGGCTCTACAACCCAAGTCTGATGAATTACACAATATTTTGTGCTGATTCCAAACAATATCAAACATAACAAAGATTGAAAAACATGTTTACAAGTAGCATCATAAACTAAAAAATCATTAAAAAAATCCATCTATCTGGATCGAAGTTAAACCCGACGGCTTCTTCAGACCCATATCAACCATCTTTCTTCTCAAACTCACCACATCATTGGTGGTCCTTTGTGTGTTCTAAAATAAATGCAAAAGTAATCGAACCACAACCGCAAGTGTACTGTTGTCCCAAGTAGTAATAAGTGATTCTAGGATCGTTCGCAGGGACGGTTTGGTTAACTACAATGCTTATCGAATAATGAATGGTTGGACTTTTGAAAGCAAATAAAGATAATATGATTGAGGGTTTGTTTTTATTATTTCTGAGTAATAAAAGACTAAATGGAAAATGCAATTAAATATTAAAACGCAAGTAAATAAGTGGAAAACGCAAGTATGAGAAGGTAGCACTTGAGAACGCAAGGGATCCTCCTAATTCCATTTCATAACTTGTTCTGTTTAAGCGTTAAATTGGTCAATTACAATGGTCGGGATTCTAATATCCTTATACCCCCGTCAGGGTGGACTATAAGGCTATCCTAGAGTGTCACTAGTCCCGTCAGGGTAAATATGATCCACTTTTAGATGTTTAAGAATTTTACCTCATTGGCCCTAAAATTAGCTAAGTTCGTCGGAATCAATAGCCTCTATTTTAGATTGAATAATTAATTCTACACCTAAACCCTCCGTCAGGATGATCCACACGCCACATATGTGGAATAGCCTAGATACTAATACCTGTTCTTAGTTCGCGACTCTAAAAACAGTAAACAATCACAAATTATCGAAAAGAGTAAAAGACCCAATTTAATTTAATTTAACAGAAACCCAAATTCAGGACATGAAATTCAATAGAATTGGGATTTACCCATAAAGCATTCTCAAGCACTAAAATGTGTTTAGCTCATACTAATTAAAAAGAAAACTAAATTAAATGAAATGGAATTCATATTGTATTACAGAATTAAAATTAAAAGAAACCTAATTTCCGGAATTTGAATGGCTGAGAACGGAGATATAGACCTTCTCCAGCTCTTGACAGCTTCTTCTTTCTTCCTTCTGTTGCTTCTCTCTGATGTTTTAATTTGTAAAAAGTGAATTGTGTGAAAAATAGAAGTTAAGAGCTCCTTTTATAAGCTCAAATTCGGACTTGGACCTAGGCTTTTAATTAAATGAAATATTGAAGTCCCAAGTCCACTAACTTAGCCCAAAATCCCGTAACTGCTGCACCACCTTCACTAAAACGGCTCTAGCCGCTTCGTTACAACTCCGCTTGACCTGAAATCACTTGCTCAAGTTCCGTAACTCGATAAGGAATGTTTTCTCTTCAAGGTTCAGCGGATAAATCATCTCTTAAGTGCCTCGAAATCAGCAATCTTTGGCCTATTTTCCAGATTTGCAGCTCTAAAATCAAATTCCTTCGGGATTTATCTTCAAGTCTTGACTCCATATCACGATCTTTGACTCTCTTCTCGGATTCCATTCATAGCTAGCAATTAAAACCTACAAACTTTCCACTAAAATACACAGGATTACGCGCAAAAGTTTATTAAATCAAAATTACTAGAAACAAAATGGAAATTCCGGATTATTGCATTTTTAACTCAAAAGTCTATTAAAATAATCAAATAAACATAAAAAATGATGTCTCCCAAGGGTCGAAAATAAGAACAATTAGGGAGACATCAAGACACCCAACTCAAACCTTTGTCGTCCCGACAAAGTAAAACAAAACAAAGGGGTAGAATTAAGCGTATAAACAAGTAGAAGCTAACAAATACACCTAAAGCAAGTCATAAGATAAATCTCATATAGCAAACTCTAAAAACTAATATACACATACATCTAAAATGCAAAATCAAACACAAATAATCTCAATCATAAAATTAAAGTCGCAATGCTTGAAGATGACACTTGTACTCATATCTGTATGATGGCTATAGGGTGTTCCTCAATCCTAACTCGCTTTGAACGTTCCACCTAGTATATTCCCTATCAACGGAATCATAAATTCACTATATACTTAGGAATCACGAGGTCTTTATGGTTTTAATATTGGCTTAAGGACGGTGTGGATGTATATTTGGTAAATTTGAAGTGAGCTTTTGGCTCTCTCCTCACTTACCATCAACAAATGTCCTCGAGCTTGAGTTTACGCTCAAAAAATATTCTCACTCACCCATTTACGCAACAATTTAGCGTCCCATGTCTACCCACTATAAATAAGATGATTTTCAGAACAATTCCACTTTGCCGGGTGTTTTATTCATTCATATTTTTATTTTTATTTTTATTTTCTCTTTTTTTTTTGTACAGACGCAAACCGGGTTCCCGATTTTGGCGAAACCGGGTTCCCCGGTCCTACTGTATGGATTTTTGAATTTTTGAATTTTTTCTTTCTTTTTCACTTTTTTCTCATTCCCGGCAAAGGGTTACAATTATAAATCATCTGCAATTGTGCTACAATATAAAGCACATCAATCCCTACCCAATAAATTCCCCATAAGTGGTCCCACCACCCCAAACTCAAGCTCGAGACATGTCTCAGGATTGTGATTCAAGTGCGGGTCATATGGTCATGCCTAATAATCTAAGGGATAATGGCTTATATCGTGGCTACAAAGAAAAGGCTAAAGGCTCAAAGTGGGCTAAGACGGATAATAATTAATACACGGGATAGAAGGCTAAAAAGGCACAAATGGCTAACAAAGAACTGCCCCTATCATTTTCCTAAGTACATAGCTTGTCTTTAGTTCATATCTAGGTGGGTTCTCTACTAATTAGGATTTCACGTTCTACACACCAAACATATTCCTTAAGTACAAGCTTACTTCATTTGCATTGTTCATTAATTTTTCCTATCAATTACCTATGTTTGCATGCAATTCTAAATGCGTTTTATATCAATCCCTAAAGTCCACTATTTACTATCATCGATTCATCAAAAGTATGCTTAAAGGGATATTTAAAATTTTCTACAATCAAACGCAACTCCGAAAATTCTTTTATTGAAAGCAAATAAAACAAATAACACATAAAAACTGGGATGAGGCAACGAACCCCACCCCAAACTCAAAAATGAGCCGTGTCCCCACGACTCGAAAAGACTCAATAAATCATTAAACTAATCTACACTAAAAGGAAGGATTAGAAAACGTATCTTAACCAGCGCATGGCTGGTTATCGGTGTTGCGTTCTGCACCTTTATCTCGCGTAACAGCATCATAAATCGCGTTTTAAAGTGTGTTTACGCCCAAGATCAAATTTCGAAGAAGGTTTAACTCTTTTGTAACGTTTCCCAAGGTAGCCATCATCTTTTCTTGATTCTCCTCTAACACCTTAATCTTCGATTCCAACTCAGGAACAGTCTTCACTTTCTTTGGTAGAGGAGTTCTCGTGGTTCGTGTTGCTTCCTCATGGAGATTCAGAATCGTACTCAATGATATGCTCACACCAACTGAAACATCGTCAATATCTGCGTTCCTACGCGGAATCTTTGCGTCTAAACACAACTTAGCAATAGTACAAGGGAACTTGAGATTTTGTTGTTTCATTGGGGATTTCGCGAACTCCATGATTGTATCATAAATAATCCTAGCAACGTCTATTGGTTTCTCCTCCAAAACACACTTAATAACAATGATATGCTCTTTCTTCAACTCGGATGTGTGTTTAATACCAAAGAAAGTAGGTATTATGAAACAGGACCAAACCTTCGCACGAGGTGTCAAACTACTGCTGTAAAATTGTCCAGGATACCTTTCTCTTTCAGGAATTGGGCTAGCCCCATTAATAAGCACGGTCCCCCAAAGGGAGTCATAATCGAAAGAAGGGTCATGAAGAGTTTCTTGGAATGGGCATGTTCCAGAAAAGCTCGGTAATTTCAAAGATTTCCAAATAAATTCAATAGAGAAAGGAACTACCTTTTTGCGAATTTCAATTGCCTCACGGGAAGTAGCTAAACCTTCATAAAATTCTCGCACAAAAGTAGGAATAAACTCAAGCTTCCTTTCTCTCAATTCTTTCCAACCAAACTTGTCACAAGCCACAACATATTCTTTGTGAACACTACTCATAATACCACTCGGAAAATTTGTCTCCTCACCAAATTTCAAAAATTCAATTCTTTCACGAACCTGAGTATTCCACGAAGTATAAACCCTCTTAGGCTTGTGGGCCCACATCTTCATACGCGGGGGTTTCTGTTGAACTGGTACTTCCGGAACTTCTTGTTCAGTTTCATCCTCAATGTTCTTCTCAATCTCATCTTCATGTTTTTCCTCACTTTCTGGCTCATCAATTAATCTTCTCTTTTGACCTGTGATTTCTTTCCTCTTGGGGTCAAGCTTAGCTTCATCAAATTTTCGTTTAGGACGCGAATCAGGAATCTCAATAGCTTGTTCTTGGGAACCACCAATGGTGGTTTTCTTTCTAGGAGCAGTTCGTCGGAAATCACCGGTTCTGTTAGTCATCTCTTTCCACCCCAAACTCAAAACTTCAAATAGTGAGATACTTAGAGAAAAGTTTAGAAATTTGATGTTTTGAGGCTTAGGAATTGAAGAACTAGGTGGAATATGAGATGGGTTTTGTTCAATTTGAATGGGAGAAGGAAGAATTGGGTTTAAATTAAGGATTGGGTGAAGAAAACTCTTGGGAAGAACTAAGGATTTGATGTTATTTTGGAGAGGAGGTGAGTTAATCTTGTGTTTTTGTGGTGGAAGAGGGTAGGATTTGATGATATATAAAGTTTTTGTTGATGATTTTCGGAGGTGGGGAGGCTATTGGTGCGTTTTAGGTAAAAACTTGCAGAAGAGGCTAAAAAACAAGGTTAAAACACTCAAAACCGACATCACAGCTTCAAAACCGGGTTCCCGGTTTCGAAAATCCGGGTACCCGGTTCCGCGTCGCTGTGACGGCGCGGAAAATTACTTAATTGATTTTTTTTTTTGAAACCCAAAACGCTGGACCCCAAGACGCTGGGTCAGAGAATTCCAAAATTTTACAGCTCCGAAACCGGGTACCCGGTTTTGCCAAATGCGGGTTCCCGGTTTTGTGTCGATGGCGCGAATGAAAACGTAGTGAAACGCAACCTTCAAGACGCTGGGTCAGAAATCCTCAAAAATCACAGCACCAAAACCGGGTTCCCGGTTTTGAAAATCCGGATACCCGGTTCCGGCGCTATGTCGTGAACCAAAACGCCAAGTGTTGCGTGTATAAGGTTGGTACCAGCTCCAAAACCGGGTTCCCGGTTTTTGCAAACCGGGTACCCGGATTCTCCTGGACATCCAACCTATTTTCCTCCTATTTTCACCTTATCGACCCCAAACTCGTGACCTTTTTACCCCTGAAATCATCAAAAACAACTACCTTCTTCATTTCTTAATAATAAACACTAAAATTACGAAAATCAAACTATTTTACAATGCGAAAATTTAAAAACTCAGCTAATATACAAAGAATTGGCTTTTATTTAACGTCGTTAAGCTCGACGGGTTACCTCACGCTTCTAAAGAGTCTCGAGGAGATACAGGACCTCCCGGGGATGTGGATCTTCCAAGCGGTTGGTAGCTTCACCTCCATGGTATATCTTTAATATGTGACCGTTCACCATAAAGGTACGGTTCTCTAGCTGGTGTTCTATTTCTATCGCTCCATGAGGTGTAACTTTGTTCACAATGTACGGACCTGGCCACTTAGACCTTAACTTGCCCGGATAATTGCTGAACTTTGAATTATACTTCAGTACTCTTGCCCCACTTCAAAGTTCTTTGTACGAATCCGATTGTCATGCCATTTCTTCGTGTTTTCTTTGTAAAGTTTGGCATTTTCATAGGCGTTCAATTGGAATTCGTCAAGTTCGTTAAGCTTCATCATACGATTCTTTCCGGCTAAGATAGGATCTAAGTTCAACTTCGCAATCGCCCAATAGGCACCCATTTCAAGCTCAAGGGGTAAGTGACAAGCCTTACCATACACCATACGATAGGGAGATGCACCAACTGGAGTCTTAAACGCAGTACGATAGGCCCACAACGCGTCATCTAACTTCATTGACCAATCTTTTCTTGTAGGACCAACGGTTTTCTCTAGGATTGACTTGACTTCACGATTCGATACTTCAGCTTGACCATTGGATTGTGGATGATAAGCAGTAGATACACGGTTTCTTACTCCATATTTCTCTAGAACAGTCTTCAAATACTTATTAACGAAGTGAGATCCTCCATCGCTAATAATCACTCTAAGTGTGCCATGTCTAGTAAAAATATGTGACTTTAATAACTTAATCACCACTCGTGAATCATTGGTGGGTAAAGCCACCGCTTCTACCCACTTAGACACGTAATCAACGGCTAATAAGATGTAGAGGTTACCATTTGAAGGAACGAAAGGAACCATAAAGTCTATACCCCAAACATCAAATATTTCAACTTCTAACACATTATTACGTGGCATCTCATCCCTCTTGGATATGTTTTCGGTAAACTGGCATCTCGTACATCTCTTAACATATTCATGACAATCTTTAATAAGAGAAGGCCAGTAAAAACCTGATTGGAATACCTTAGCAGCATTTCTATCTCCCTTGAAATGTCCTCCATAAAGTGAATCATGGCATCCAGCTATAATGGCTTCAGTTTCCTCCCTTGCTACACATCTTCGTATCATTTGGTCAGCACAAACTTTATATAGGAACGGATCCTCCCAAAAGAAATGTCTAGCACGATGAGCTAACCTCTTTCTTTCTTGATAAGTAGACCCTTCAGGAAAAACACCACTCACCACTAAATTTGCAATATCTGCATACCAAGGAGCTTCATAATCACGAACAACGAATAAACTCTCATCATGAAATTCTTCTCTAACTGCTTCAGTACCACTATTCATCTCTGAACCTTCTAGACGCGATAGATGATCTGCCACCTGATTTTCACAACCCTTTCTATCTTTGATCTCTAAATCGAACTCTTGAAGTAATAAAACCCATCTGATTAACCTCGGTTTTGCATCTTTCTTTTCCATAAGATATCTAATCGCGGAATGATCTGTATAAACAATAACTTTCGCTCCAAGAAGATAAGAGCGAAATTTATCAAATGAATATACAACTGCTGGCAACTCTTTTTCTGTAACTGAGTAATTAATTTGAGCACCATTAAAAGTTTTACTAGCATAGTAAATCGAATGAAAAACTTTCTCTTTTCTCTGTCCTAATACAGCTCCCATACACAAATCACTCGCATCACACATAACCTCAAACGGTAAATTCCAATCTAGAGGTAATACTATAGGAGCAGAAATAAGCTTTTCCTTGATTGCTTGGAAAACCGCTAAACAAGCTTCATCAAAAAGGAATTCGGAATCCTTTTCAAGTAAGTTGCATATCGGTTTAGAAATCTTAGAAAAATCTTTAATAAAACGCCTGTAAAAGCCAGCATGGCCAAGAAAACTCCTTACCCCTTTAACAGAAACAAGAGGGGGAAGAGTTTTAATTACCTCTATCTTCGCTCTATCTACCTCTAACCCAGCACTCGAAACTTTGTGACCCAGAACAATACCTTCGCGAACCATGAAATGACACTTCTCCCAGTTTAAAACCAAATCTGTTTCCTTACATCTGATTAGCACCTTCTCCAAGTTATCTAAACATCTATCAAAATCATCACCAAACACGGAGAAATCGTCCATAAACACTTCAAGGAAATTATCTATCATATCCCAGAAGTTGGCCATCATACATCTTTGAAAGGTAGCAGGAGCATTACACAACCCAAATGGCATTCTGCGATATGCAAAAGTACCAAATGGGCATGTAAATGTAGTTTTATGTTGATCTTCTGGAGCCACGTAAATCTGATTATACTCGGAGTAACCATCCAAGAAGCAATAGTACTCTCTTCCGGCTAATTTATCTAGCATTTGATCAATGAAGGGCAAAGGGAAATGATCTTTTCTGGTGGCTTTGTTCAGCTTTCTATAATCCATGCAAACTCTCCAACCAACTACCGTTCTTGAAGGAATCGCTTCATTTTTATCGTTAAGAACTGTTGTCATTCCTCCTTTCTTCGGTACACACTGAACTAGACTCACCCATTCACTACTCGAGATGGGATAAATAATCCCCGCACCTAAAAGCTTGATCACCTCTTTCTTAACTACATCCTTCATAACGGGCATTAATCTCCTTTGACCTTCAACTGAGCGTGCGTTGTCATCTTCAAGTATGATTTTGTGTTGACAATAGGATGGACTAATGCCTTTGATGTCAGCAATTGTCCAACCTATTGCCTCTTTGTTTGCTCTTAACACACGCAACAGTTTATCTTCTTGAGGACCTGTTAAATTAGCTGAAACAATAACAGGTAGAGTTTCATTAGTACCTAAATACGCATACCTCAAGTGTGCTGGTAACGGCTTTTCTTCCAATTCCGGAGGAGATTCAATTGAAGGCTTCTTTTTAGGAATAATCTCCCCCGGTTCTCTCACAGGTTCATAGGCAAGACGCCTATATTTTGGATTTTCAGAATTAAGAGCTGCCACTGTTTCGGCAAGCTCTTCCATCATCTCAGGTATGTCTAATGTTAAAGCGGCCTGCAAAATATCATCATAACTAAAACAATCAAATACCTCTTGCGATGCCTGCTCAACTACATCCATGCGGGAGCAATCTTCTTGCGAATCCAGAAATTTCATGGCTCGGAACACATTGAATTTGACCTCCTCGTCTTGTATCCTCATCGTTAATTCGCCATTTTCTACATCAATAAAGGTACGCCCCGTGGCTAGAAATGGTCTACCCAAAATAATGGGGACATTTCTATCCGCGTCGTATTCAAGTATAACGAAATCAACGGGAAATATAAGTGTACCTGCCTTAACGAGGACATCTTCAATTCGGCCTTCTGGATGTGCAAGAGATCTGTCCGCCATTTGCAAGACCATAGAAGTGGGTCTTGCTTCTCCAATTTTTAGCTTATCAAAGATTGACTTGGGCATTAAATTGATGCTTGCACCCAAATCGCATAGTGCTTTTCCTTTCCATTCTTCTCCAATCGATATCGGAATTGTGAAACTCCCCGGATCACCTAACTTTGGAGGTAGTTTACTTTGACAAATCGCACTACACTCTTCAGGAAGACCAATCATCTAATTATCATAATAAGGCCTTTTATTAGTGAGGGCCCTCTTCAAAAACTTCGTATACTTAGGAATATCTCGAATCGCTTCTAACAGCGGAATATTAATACTAAGGCCCTTCACTCTGTTAAAGAATTTCTGAAAATCGGCCAAATCACCCTTTTTCTGAACTCGAGATTGAAACGGTGGTGGAGGGCGGTTACTCACAATATCATCTTTCTTCTTCGGAATCTCACTAGGCCTCTCTATTTCTTCAACCTCACTATCTTTCTCTTTCTCTTTCTCTTTCTCACCCACTTCCGTTTCTTTTCTCGGAACTTCTTTCTCTTTCATAACAGGAGAAGGAGGTGGAGGGAGATTCTTACCACTTCTTAGTGTAACAGCTTTGCAATCTTCATGTTGTCTTGGATTTTCTGTGCCACTAGGGAGTTGCCCTTGTGGACGCTGATTAAGCTGTTTTGCGAATTGATCCATCTGATTCTGTAGTAGCTTCATATTTGCATCAGATGCTTGTTGACGTTCCATAGCTTGTGTCTGAAGGGTAATTAAACTTTCAACGGTTTTCTGAAGGGTAACTACTCCTTCTTGTCGATGGGCAGGTAAGGCTTTTTGGTTCATGGTTTCATTGTATGTGTCTTGAGGAGCTTGTCTTTGCACATAATTTCCCTAATTCTGTCCTCCCTGATAATTGTTGTGTGGTCTTGGATTGAAATTGTTACCTTGGGGACGCGGATGATACGCATATGTAGGATTGGCTGCCCCACTAGGATTTAAATATTAAAACCCAGGATGGTTTCTATTAGGTTGATATCCATTACCACTCGAATTAAAGTTACCTCTATTGGAGACAAACATCACAGATTCTTGATTATTCTGACAATTCTCCCAACTATGATCATTAACACCGCAATACTCACATCCATACACCTCTTGTGCAACCTTTACCTCACCTCTTTTGTTCGAAAAACCTTCTTTTACGGCTAGAGTAAGTTGTCTCAATTTGTTGTTCTAGTGTGGTTTGAATCTTTGTCTCTAAGAAGTTGAACTTTTCTTCAATGTTGACATTATTAACTCCTCCTCTAACTGGTGTTCTTGCGGTGTTCCACCCAACTTCATTATCAACTGTTCTATCCAAAATAATTCTTGCATACGCAGGTTGAACTCGCAAAAACGCACCTCCACACAACAAATCTAAATCTTTCCTAGAGCCACCTTCAAGACCATTATAAAAAATCTTCATCTGTTGTTGTTCAGTAAGGTCATGATTCGGGACTCTTCGCAAACATCTCTGAAATCTTGCCCAAATTTTACCCAAAGTTTCATCGTACTCTTGTTTGAAATGTGTCAATTCTAGCTCAGCATCTAACCTCATATTAGACGGATAATACCTGTTGAAAAACGCAGTTTCTAGTTGTTCCCAGTTTGTTATCTTCGTAGGATCTTGTGTATCGTGCCATTCACTCGCTCCATCTATAACGAAAAATCTAAACACAGCAAAGTACATTTGTTCTTTTGAAACTCCTTGTGTGATGTAAGAATCACATATCTGTTTGAATTTCTGTACCGCTCGAAGAGGATCTTCTCCAGCTTTTCCACGAAAATTTCCAAAATTTTGGAATTGAGCTAACATACCAGAATCTGGACGAAACCTCGGAACATTTATGTTTGGAGCACCTACCCCTATAGCAGGAGCACGGAATGGAACTTCTGGTGGACCATTTGCCATTTGAACTTGGACTTGAGGATTAGGATTTAGTGGCTGAACTTGAGGAATAATGCCTGGTGGTGCTAGAGGTTGACCATTTGCGTCTAGCTGACCTTGTCCGTTATTTTGTTGGTTCTGAATATTAATGTTCTCCATTCTGTTAATTAATTCTTCTACTTCTAAGGCTTCTTATTCTCTCCTTCTCTTGTTAGCAAGTCTGATTAACGATTCTGGATTATTAAGGATCGGAGGTGTTGGCTCTAGATCCTTAAAGAGTCTTCTTCGCATACACCAAACCTAAAAACCTGAAAAAGATGAACAAACAAAAAGCGTAAAACTGATAAAAACAAAAATAAAAATAAATTCAACTATCACTAAAGGATAAACGCCGTGGTCACACGCTACCGTCCCCGGCAGCGGCGCCAAAAACTTGGTGGTCCTTTGTGTGTTCTAAAATAAATGCAAAAGTAATCGAACCACAACCGCAAGTGTACGGTTGTCCCAAGTAGTAATAAGTGATTCTAGAATCGTTCGCAGGGACGGTTTGGTTAAATACAATGCTTATCGAATAATGAATGGTTGCACTTTTGAAAGCAAATAAAGATAATATGATTGAGGGTTTGTTTTTATTATTTCTAAGTAATAAAAGACTAAATGGAAAATGCAATTAAATATTAAAACGCAAGTAAATAAGTGGAAAACGCAAGTATGAGAAGGTAGCACTTGAGAACGCAAGGGATCCTCCTAATTCCATTTCATAACTTGTTCTGTTTAAGGGTTAAATTGGTCAATTACAATGGTCGGGATTCTAATATCCTTATACCCCCGTCAGGGTGGACTATAAGGCTATCCTAGAGTGTCACTAGTCCCGTCAGGGTAAATATGATCCACTTTTAGATGTTTAAGAATTTTACCTCATTGGCCCTAAAATTAGCTAAGTTCGTCAGAATCAATAGCCTCTATTTTAGATTGAATAATTAATTCTATACCTAAACCCTCCGTCAGGATGATCCACACGCCACATATGTGGAATAGCCTAGATACTAATACCTGTTCTTAGTTCGCGACTCTAAAAACAGTAAACAATCACAAATTATCGAAAAGAGTAAAAGACCCAATTTAATTGAATTTAACAGAAACCCAAATTCAGGACATGAAATTCAATAGAATTGGGATTTACCCATAAAGCATTCTCAAGCACTAAAATGTGTTTAGTTCATACTAATTAAAAAGAAAACTAAATTAAATGAAATGGAATTCATATTGTATTACAGAATTAAAATTAAAAGAAACCTAATTTCCGGAATTGGAATGGCTGAGAACGGAGATATAGACCCTCTCCAGCTCTTGACAGCTTCTTCTTTCTTCCTTCTGTTGCTTCTCTCTGATGTTTTGATTTGTAAAAAGTGAATTGTGTGAAAAATAGAAGTCAAGAGCTCCTTTTATAAGCTCAAGTTCGGACTTGAACCTAGGATTTTAATTAAATGAAATATTGAAGGGCCCAAGTCCACTAACTTAGCCGAAAATCCCGTAACTGCTCCACCACCTTCACTAAAACGGCTCTAGCCGCTTCGTTACAACTCTGATTGATCTGAAATCACTTGCTAAAGTTCCGTAACTCGATAAGTAATGTTTTCTCTTCAAGGGTCAGCGGATAAATCATCTCTTAAGTGCCTCGAAATCAGAAATCTTTGGCCTATTTTCCAGATTTGCAGCTCTAAAATCAAATTCCTTCGGGATTTATCTTCAAGTCTTGACTCCATATCACGATCTTTGACTCTCTTCTCTGATTTCATTCCTAGTTAGCAATTAAAACCTACAAACTTTCCACTAAAATACACAATATTACGCGCAAAAGTTTAATAAATCAAAATTACTAGAAATAAAATGGAAATTCTGGATTATTGCATTTTTAACTCAAAAGTCTATTAAAATAATCAAATAAACATAAAAAATGATGTCTCCCAAGGGTAAAAAATAAGAACAATTAGGGAGACATCAATCATTCCACTTCCCACTTGTTGAATATATATTCCACACGAGCATCAAATAGCCACCCACATTTTTCGGGGTCAAGTACAAGCCCAACTTCTTAGCTACACGAAAACCCGACTTTACAGTAGTACAAGCCCAACTTCTTAACTACACGAAAACCCAACTTTACATTCTTATGAAACATACAACCACTACATTTTTAGGCTCGATAGGCATATTCTCCACAAGCCTTTGTGCTTCGTTTAACAACCCGACTCAGCCCAATAGATCAACGATACACCCGTCAATGCTCAATCCCCCATGATTCGTATTTCACCAAACAAAGCCATGGCTTCCTTTTCTTTTAGCTCGTTAAAAGAGAAATCTAAACATAGCTTCCTTTTCTTTTAGCCCGTTAAAAGAAAAATCTAAAATCTAAGGTCCTACCGGGAGTCGAACCCAGGTCGCAGGATTCAAAGTCCTGAGTGCTAACCACTACACCATAGAACCTCTTTAATATTTTATGTGTCTCCCCGAACACCAGAATCATACTCATCCATGAGACAACGTGCCTCTCTGGCATCTCGTTAAAATCTCATCGTGCCTCATCTATATCCCCGCACGTAAAACATCCCGAAATTAAAGATCTCAAGCCTCTAAGATTTTCTCACGCATTTCATTAAAGACAAGGGGTGGGCATTCAATATTCCTTTTCCCCGACCAAGCGTTGTATACAAATTTAAAAAATTAGTCCCAGCAAACATATTTGAATAACACCCATTTTTTTATACTTTAAAATAAATTTTTCACCTTCTCTAACTAACCCCCTTTGACACCACCATTAAGTACATACATATATGTGTACCTGTCGTGGCAGGTCGTGGTTCTATCGATTTTGTTACAAGTTTGAACTGCATTTTGTGGATTATTGGAACAAGTAGAGCATCTGATGATTTGATTCCAAAGAGTGGTATTTGGGTTTTCTACTTGTTCGGGAACTTTGGTCGCGTGAAAGAGATTATTGGAAGTTGTGTATAGAGATAATAGCTTAGCATTGATGGAGTTTTCTTAAGTCAAGCTGTTAGTGATGATTTGGGGATGAATATGAGATTTTTGTTTATTGGTTTGGTGAATTGAAGTAAAGAAAAGAGGTTTTATTGGAGACATCTTGAGACTGTTTGGATGCCTTGGAGAACAAAAAACATCTAGATGTTTAGTGTACCGTTGGAAAGAGGCTACGAAATGAGCATTATAGATTATATTTGTGTAGTAATGGAGGAAGTTGTGGTTGGATTATAAAGGAAATGGTAATACTTTGCAATCAAAATTAATAAGTCTTGCTTTCTAAGTTTTGTGTATCATTTATGGAGGGCTAGAAATTCTAGGCTCCATAGTTCTAATGTCCTGTGTGAAAAGGATATTCAGAAAGCCATAGCTTATGATATATAAGCCAGTGTTGTTGAGAAGAAGAAATTAGCTGGTATAAAACTAATCAATGAATATTTTAATACTGGCATGTAAAATCAAGCTCATAGATATTCCATCTTTGGATTACCCTGACCTTTTTTACTGGGGTAGCAAAGGATAGAGATTATAATGTTAATATGGTGGCTCATAGTACACTAAAAGAAAGAGAAGCATCTACTCTTTTGTCCCTTACCAAAAACCAGGTCTCTGGATCATACTTACTTGACCACACATGTTATGGAAACTGATATGGAGACAAAAACTAGCCCAAAGAGAAGAAATTATATTAAAGCATGTAAAAAGTATTATACCAACTGAGCAAATTTTTTACAATAGACGATGCTCAAAGTCACATATTCAAATTATGCAATAATAAGAAGATTGTGACCCTTAAACATATGTTTTCGATGGTTTATGGACCAAAGCCATTAAGTTTGGGTGCCCTTCACCTAAAACTTGTAATTCTACCCCTAAAAGTTTTGACTAATTACTTACAAATATAAATAAACAAATAAACAAATTATACAAGAAGATAGATACTATACTTAATTACCTTTGCACTATTACTTTGGAATATATGGGAACATAGAAATGAATTTATTCTTAATGAATATGACCTAAAACCTTATACAACTATTGAAAATGAAAATTTTGCATGGCAAGGACAGTTCTATTAAGACTTATGTAATGAGGTATGTCCTCTATTGTGGGGAAATAAAATCTCAATCAGTGATGGTATTGGTTCTTCCTCCTTAAACCACATCAACACTAACAAAAATAGTAATAATATAGAGTTTCCAAGGTGTTGCTGCCCTAACCCCTGCAATAATGATAGAATCTGTAATGTTAATATGAATGTATGTAATTCAAAAAGAAATTGTTCTAGTCCTCCTATCTCTATGGTTAAAATAAAATTTTGATGCTTCTTTTATTGAAAAGTGTTCAGCAATTGCTTATGTTTTCCGCGATTCAAATGGTAAACTTTCAGAGAGGAATGCTTGGATGTGTTCAGTTGAATCTCCACTTGAAAGTTGAGTTTTTAAGGATTTTGAGAGCTATAGAGATATCAACTAACTATCCTAATCATAAAAATAACTGTATAGAATGATTGTGAAAAAATCAAGAAGCCACTAATTGTCAATCATCATATTTAATTTTTGAAAACCTTTAATATTATTAAACTAATTTACTTCTGTAGTTGAACAATGTAATTCATCCTTCAGAGGAGTAACGTCGGGTTAAATTGCCAAACAAATAATCTTCGGTAATTTATTTGACAATTATTACTCTTCTTTGCCTTCCCATTTAACTAACTTAATTGCTTTTGACTACTCACCATGGGTGTGGGTTGAATAGTATGTTTGTAACTCTGAAAATTATTATTTATGATCCTTGGAAAAAAGATTTTTTTTTTTAAATAGGAGAGCCACTTTGAACTCGACCAAGATCCTGCCCAAGTGAGCTAATCCTAACTGATTAAAACAGTTGTTTTCATTTCTAAAAAATTATTATTTCTGATCCTCGGAAAAAAGAGTTGTTTTTATTCATGAATATTTAACAAAAAAAAGGAATGAATTTACGTATGGGATCTTACGGACTAGTTTTGTGTTTAATAGAAAATATGTGGATATATTTTTTTGGAGTATTTGCTAAAATAAGCCTAATAAAAGTAGTTAATTGTTAAATATAGCTTTGAATAATTTATTGGGACAACGCCCAGTTAATTACGCGGAGAGCGTAAGAATTCCTAATTAATTACAACTTCAACTTAATTTCCACTTAAACACAAAAAATCGGATGATTACAGAAATACCCATATGCCTATTAATTAATTATTATAATATTTATTTATTTTCATTTTTGATTTTTTTATCGAATTTTTAATTTTTTTCAAAAAAAGAATTCAAATTTCTTTTTTCCGAAATTTCTTTTTACCAAAATTTTTCTTTTCAAAATTTTTTCCCCCGAAATTTTGTGTCCCATGAACACGCAATACTGAGATTTGTGTGTTGCAGGAACACACAATTCTAAGATTTGTGTGTTCAGGAATACACATAATTGGACCAACCAAAATCAAGTTTTGTGTATTCTAGGAATACATAAGTATGAGTTTTATGTGTTCCATGAATACATAAGTTAGAGTTTTATGTGTTTCATGAATACACAAATTTGAGTTTTATGTGTTCCAAGAATACATAAATTTGAGTTTTCTGTGTTCCATGATCACACAAATTTGAGTTTTATGTATTCCATGAACACACAAATTTGAGTTTTATCTGTTCCAGTTCCGTGGAACACACAATTTTGAGTTTTATGTGTTCCATGAACACACAAATTTGAGATTTATGTGTTCCAATTCTGTGGAACACACAAATTTGAGATTTGTGTGGTCCATGAAAACACAAATTTGAGATTTGTTTGTTCCATGAACACACAAATCTGAGATTTGTGCGTTCGTCAGATTTGTGTGTTCCAAGAATACACAATTCTGAGATTTGTGTGTTCCACGGAATTGGAACAAACAAAATCAAGTTTTGTGTATTACATGAATACATAATTCGAGTTTTATGTGTTCCATGCATACACAAAAATGAGTTTTGTGTATACACAATTCTGAGATTTGTGTGTTCTTGTAACACACAGAATTGGAATAACCAAAATCAAGTTTTGTGTGACCTAGAACACACAAAACCCTAAAACATAAAACACACAAAAATAGCAAAAAAGTGTTGCACAAAAAGACAATATATCAAAATAGTTAAAAACGAGTAAAAAGAGGGTGTATCCAATTAATAAAGAGAATAAAATAAATTTGTTATAAAAAGAAATTCCTTTATATCGATTTTGTGTGATTTTGTGTGTTACAGGAACACATAAACCTATATTTGTGTGTTAGCAACACACAACCCGGAATTTCGGGAAAAAAAGTCAAAAAAAAAGATCGAAAAAAAAAATTCAAAAAAGAAATTTAGAATAAAAAAATTCAAAAAGAATCGAAAAAAAAAATTAAAATAATTAAAATAATTAAAAAATCATATAAGGGTAATAATGGAAGGTAAATATGACAATGTGTTTAATTGAGAATTAAGTTGCTAATTTGTGAGTAAGTAGAAAGTAATTTGCTCCATTCTTTTTTTAGGAATGAAAAGTGTGGAAATGTAATTAATTGAGAATTTTCTCTAATTTATTTTATAAAAAAATGTTTCATAAAATAATTATTTATAGAAAACATTCTCCGTATCTTTGTATACCTTTACTACACTTATTATTAGATATATTATTTTAGTTTAATACAATATTTATTTTTTAATATTAAATAAATAATATGGCACTTCTACCACCACCACTACCACCACCATGTATTTAACCACCGCTACACCCACCACAACCACCACCACCTCCAACACCACCACCACCACCTACTACTATTACTAATTTCATTACACACGCGCGTCGGTGATTTTTTTTTTAAATCGTCATAACTAATTCTAAAAAAATCAAAAAAATAAAAATTTTGCATTTTTAGATAAAGCAAACTAAGATTTAATTTAGGGTTTTTTTTATAATATTTTATTGATTTTTGGTTGAGGTTGTAATGGTAGTGGTGGGAAGTTTTAATAACATGATTAAAAATCCAAGGGGTCATGGCCCCTCTGTCATGGTTATGGTTCCACCATTATTTTCTACAAGACAATCGTAGTATTTTGTGTTTTTAAGTTTATCTATTAAAAATAAATATTCAACTTTCTTGGTTATGATAATTTTTGTCATACATTGGAGGCTTAAAAGTCATTAGCTAACAATTAAACTAACACCCTTAAGGGGACTCTAAAACAATCTTAGGCAATGCATGTCCATACCTATCTCTCATTATATTGCTACACAAATATCCTGGAGGTTCTTCATATTCGCATGAGGCCTCTTACATGTCTGCACCTTCTTTTGTCAGCATGTCCGCACACTTATTCATCTATTGGTAAATGTGATTCACTTCAAATTTTGGGTTTTCAGGTAGGATCTTTATGCAATCACCTCCAATGTGACAAGTCTGAGTCTTGTAACTACCACCACTCTTCACTAGCCCATGAAGTTCCCTCGAATCAGTATCAATATATAGATCCTTAATACCTTGTTTAACCGCCCAACTTAACCATAATGAAGCGCTAAAGTTACGAATAAGGAGTAGACTCTATCACACAACAGAGAAACTCGCTAAGAATGATCCATCTCCATCCCTTAGTAACCCACCTATCTCAGCCTTTTATATTGAATACATCACAACTCCCCACCTTTTCAAGTTTTGTGTATCAAACTTATTTTATCAAATATTAGATCAAAATCCTATGTTTTGAAAAATGACTTTTTTTTAGTAATGATATTTATCACTTTTTTTGTTCACTCTTGTAACACCCCTTATGTGTTACCTTACATGGCATTAAATTAAAGAGAGAGAAAAAAGTAATTAGGAAAGAGAAATACTCTAATTGGTGTTTAAAACCTCCACGTAGGTGGTGATATTAAGGTGAACCAAAAAGGGGTGATAAATATCATTACTCATTTTTTTAGTTTGTTCGAACTATATACACAAATTTACAAATAAAAAATGATTTATTATTAGTAATTATATAAAAAAATAGATGTTGTGCATAAATATAAATAATTTTTATAAGGGAATAATTAAATTATTATAATATGTACTGTGACACCCCAAAAAACGCGACTATTCTATCTAATTTAAAATAAGTAAAAGTACATTAAAAAAATAATAATTTATTAGATTATATTGGTTAAAATTAAATAAATACAAATATCTATTCTTCGTCTGCAACTGAGCTACCGACCATTACCCAAATCCTTAAGTTGTCTAGTACTTGAAAGGTTGGGATAAAGGGGGTGAGCTACTACTTGTTCAGTGAGAAAATAAATAATAGTCATAGGCATATTTTAACCTACGACAGTAATTATATTTAAGACGTTGTCATTGAACCGATATAGGCCTGATATATAAATTAAACATTCATAAAGCGATAAACAAATAAATTAGATAAAGTGTATATATCCAACTAGGCAGCCCATACTACCCAGCGAGCTATATACATTAGCAAGTAATAATCACGTTGCTAAGGATATTGTGGTCTTGCCCATATGACTCCCACCGGAACACTCAATCTCTTATCACTCCCACTGGTAATACCCTAAATACACCAAACCTACGACCCACTGGCCAAGGAATTCTCCGTCTCATGCGCCATGTGAGAATAGATCGTGATAGTCGTGTTAACCCTGGCAAGCCGTTGCCGCCCAGTGCAACACGATTGTATCATGTCGAACGAACGATCGATCGATAAATATATCAAATATGAAACGACTAAGTAGGTCGATTCAACAACTATAGCAATTAAAAATTAATGGATAGACGGTGAAGCAGGCCGTGCTATCCTAAATACACAATTAATCATATGATAACGAAATAATATAATTAATCCAAAAATAACGAGACCATATAATCTAGATAAATAATAACACATATAGTCCAAAATCATCGAATTAAATATACTAATATATAATTTAAAATAATAATCTATTTGTGGCCACATTCTAACCGGAGTTGATATAGTCTTACGTCTTTAAATGATCCGCTATAGTTACTTTAATATATATTTATACTTATTTATTTAGTAAAATTAATAAGAGATTTTAACCCAAGGGGTCTTAAACACACACCCCCTAGACCTAACCCAACCCCCTTCTTTTGTTCTTCTTAATAGGGACCTCAATAAGATTTTAAGCCTATAGGCAAAAATCTCATTTACAAATATACCCTCTTTTGTTTTTCATTTACTATACATATATACATATATTTTATTTTATTTTTCAGAAATCATTTTTATTATAACCCTACACTCCTCTCTTCTCCTCTCCCTCTCTCTTGTTTCACCGACCAACCTCTCTCACATCGTCTTTTAGAATTGTAGTTTCATTCGGCGAGCACTCCGGCGAACAAGAGCCTCGCGTTTTGAAGCTTCTCACCGCCGCCTACTCACTGCCATCGTGAGTCTCCTTCGAGATCCATATCGTGATATCAGTTCGTCGCCGGAGCTTGCATCGGGTAAGGTCGCTCATCCTTCGCCAGAGGTTTGAGATCTGTTGGAGCTTCCATGGTGGTTGTCTTCTCCGGCAAAATCCCTTTCACTGATGTTCCCGTTCGAGATCTAAGATGTTGTTCCCGTTCGCGTGCAGAGGAGAAGACTTTTAAAGCCGGCGCCACTTTGCAGCAAGGTAAGGAATGACCTCTGTGCCATTTTTGAGCTCCAGATCTCCAGCCCACGCGCTCAGTGCTGCTACTCCTTCCGGCGCCGCAGATCTGTTCTTCTTCGCGGAGGTGAAGCCATGGACGTTGATCTTAAATCTCCAAGAAACAACAGCCATGGAAAGCTTTACCTCCCTATATTTTAGGGCTGCGAATTAAAGAGTCCTTTACTTGTCTTCCACTCCAAGTAAAACGAATTAGGGCTTCCTAGCACCTAAAAATACACCCCTTAGACCTCATTATTTAGTATCTCTCATATTCTATTCAATTCATAACATCCTTAGAGAGAGAGTCAAGTACCTATCAATTATTCTTCACATTAAAACATCTTTAGAGAGAGAGAGTCAAACACTTCAGAGCAAGAAGGCAGAGGAGACGCTAGAGCTGGAGGAATTCTATTCTTCCACAACAGCCAACCAAACTCTTAGGTTATCAATTTCTTTTCTTTAATTGAATATGATGTCTTTCTATTTAATTTCAGTGTTTAAATTTATTATGAGCTAAACTTTAATTTCATATACTTGAGAATCGCAATAAAGGGATGAACCCTAATTAATTTATTCTATGTTTTGAATTTGGAATTTTTATGATTTAAATTGAATTGAGTCTTATATATTGGATATTACTTTGTTCGTAATCACTATTTCTTTTCTATACAACTAGAAATAGCTTTTAGTATTTGGGCTATTCATTTTAGTGGCGAAGTGATCATCCGACAGGGGGGTTCGAATACAGACTTAGGTAATACCCGTGTAATGTCTGTTATTGACCGACAGGCTTAACTAATTACATAGCCAAAGAGGTAAATTCTTATCATCCGAAGAGGCATATTCGCTCATACAAGGGTTTATAGTATTTTAGGATAGCTTCTAGGTCCACCCTGACGGGGGCTAGGAGATATTAGAGTCTCGACTAATATTATAATACCAATTCTACCCTTAAATATAACATAGATTATATTTATTAGGTGGATTCCTTGCGAGACTCAAGTATCTCTCATCTCTGAAGTTAGTCAATTTATTGCTTTATTTCTTTTCAGTTATTTGTTTAGTCTTTATTTTATTGCATATTTAGTTTTAAGAAAACCAAACAAAAATCATATTATTTTACTTTTCTATTAAACAATTATTCTTATTATTTGATCAATACTGGAGTTGAACCTAATCCGTCCCTGAGAACGAAACACGATTTATCGGAGTATTGCTTGGACAACCGTGCACTTGCGGTAATTGTGGTTCCTTCATTTTCTTACTTAATTTTATAACACACCAGGACCCACCAAGTTTTTGGCGCCACTGCCGGGGACGGTAGTGTGTGACCCCGGTTTTAATCTTTAGTAGTTTTAATTGTTTATTTATTTTTTCAGTTTTACGCTGGGTTTTTGTTTTTGTTGTACAGGTTTTTATATTCAGGTAACGATCAAGAGGTTTTATTGAAGATGTATAGAGGACATTACCCAGATCCCGATCCATACGACTATTGGGAAGACTCTTCGGGACAACAACAATGGGGTAGTAACTTCCACTAACAACCTTATCAATACCCGCAAGAGAAAGAATGGAACAATCAATGGATCGGGAATAATTAAGAACAGCCATCATATCACTATCAGCAAGAGCAAGGATGGAACAACCAGTGGGTTGAAAACAACAACCTCCACCTTCACCACAAAGTGCTGAAATAGATAGATCACTTAAAGAACTCATGCGCTTATATGAGCAAACGCATGAGGCAGTGGAGGAAAAGGATTCAGAGAAAGTATGGAACAACCAATGGGTTGAAAACATTCAACACTATCTACCTCATCACTATCACAAGAAACCGTAAATGAAACACTTTCTAAACTCAAGCGCCTAGAAGAGGAAATCAATGCCACCCATGCTATCGTACAACGTATGCTGGATCAAATGGTCGCCCTAAACAACTTAGCCGAAAGTGGTAGTAAGTCCTATGAATATTTCCCTCCCCCGAGGGATGGAAGAGATCAGCCGGAAGAAGTAGTTGAGGAGGAGGTGTTGAAGGAAGATATTAGTGATAGTGATATGACCACCATGCCAGTTATAAATGAAGACCACCATGTGGTTGATAATCTTCTTAGCATTGTGGAAGAAGGATTATCAACGAAAATCCTAGAAATTGAAACTGAGATTGCTATTCCTATGGTGCGTGCACATGATCAAGATATAGAACGCAAAAAGGAAGAAGAGGTAATCGAGATTAGAGAGAGTCCACAACAAAAACATGGTGAGGTAATAGTGGAAGATTGGGTTGAAAGTGAAGATGAATGTGAAGTGGTTGAGGAATCAATTGAAGAATTAAAGCTTCATAATAAAAGAAAAGTCGAATCTCCACCACAAATCATCATTAGAGATGAAAAATTGGAATCACCTCTATTACTAAAAATGATCAATAGGTGCTACGTAAGAAAGATGTTATGCCGTGAGAGTAAAGCGGCAAGGAGGAGCACCTATCCACCACATTTTAAAGAGGAACGCGAGATTGGAAAGAATAAAAATGAGCTTATACCGTTGAGGACAATTATCTACTATCATGTGGTGAAAAATGAGTTTTGTCATGAGGGCAAGGAGGCGAAAGGGAGATACTATCCTACCCTTTTCAAAGATCGAGCGAATAAAATTCTAAGGAAAGCTTACATGCCAAGGACGAGGCAAATTTAAGAGGAGGAGAACCGCAAAGGCCTCAATACCATTTTCATGGAAGGTAACGCGTCGAACTTAAAGACGTAATAAACAAAATTGCTTCTTGGGCGACAACCCATGTTTTAATTTGCTTTATTTTTTTTATTCCTAGTGTATAATTCTAAGTAATTGTCGAGTCTTAGTGTCTACTTTTAAAAGAAAATGAGAAAGGTAGTGTGTTATTGGTGCAGGAATTGAGTTTGGGGTACTAAGGAACGAAAAAGAAAATTCTGCAGCATGGGCCGGCTAGCCGGTCATATGACTGGCATGCCAGTGGAAGAAACACGAGCCCTCGGGTCTATGACTCGTGTTGTTTGCCGAGAGGGAGAAAAAATTTAAGTGCCAAACCGGTATGCCGGCCAGAAGGAAACACGAGCCCTCGGGTTTCATGACTCGTGTATTTTGACGAAGCAAGAATTTTCGAAAAGCAGCGCACCAGTATGTCGGTGACACCACCGGTATCCCGGCTCCCAAGAACACGAGGCCTCGGGTACTGGTTCGGGTTTATTTCCGAGAGAAGCAACAAGGAAGACCTTCACCACCGGTATGCCGGTGCGATGGCGGTTATGAAGAGTTTGATTCCATTTTCACTTCTGACCTTATCAAGAAGTAACCCTTGCCTCTCCAAAACGAATTTTACAAACCCTAACCCTTTATATACCTGCACAACACCACAAAAACACCCAAGAACATTAAATCCTTCCTCTTATTCCATTCCAAACACACATCCAACACCAGAATCCTTCAAGAAAATCAAGAAATTTTCTCCTTCAACCTTAAGCCTCTTCATCAAAGCTTCAATCCTATTCATTAAACCTTCCCCAATCCACTACATATTCACTACCCATCTCATATAAAACCATAATCCTTCATTACAAATTCTCAAAACATCAAATTTCAAAACTCTTCTCTAGTTTTTTATTATTTGAAGTTTTGAGTTTGGGGTTCATTGAGATGACGAAGATTGGGAGGTCAAGAATACCATGAAGAGGAAGAAGAAGTTGGAGAACCTATTATTTCTTTTGGTGTTGAAAGATGTAGTTGAAAGAATGGAAATTTTGGAGTATAATCATGAAGAGGTGTTGACAACCATAGGAAAAGTCACAAAAGAGTTGGAGCTTATAAAGACATATTACGTGGTGTGAGAAATGTGTGACATGCCACCTACGCAACACAAGGAGCTCAACCTACACGCAACCATGGAAACCAGCTTCGTGTTGGTTCATATACGTTTTCCTATCCCTTTTCTCATTTGTTTTAATAGTTTTTATTTTATTTATTGAGTCATTTTTGAGTCGTGGGGACACGACTCACTTTTGATTTTGGGGTGGGGTTCGTTGCCTCATCCCAATTTTTTGTGTTTTACATGCTTTCAATAAATTAATCTTAAGGTTGCGTTGACTGTAGAGTATTTTAAATGCCCCCATCAAGCATGATTTTTATGAATTTATGATAGAAAATAGTTGACTTTAGGAGTTAATGTAAAATGCACTTTGATTGCATGCAAACATGAGGTAATTGATAGGAAGAATTAATGAACAATGCAAAAGAAGTAAACTTGTGCTTAAGGATAATGAGTGATTTGTAGAACAGGAGATCTGAATGAGTAGAGAACCCACTTAGGTATGAACTAGAGGCCAGTTGTGTAAATAGGAAGATGATAGAGGCAGTTCTTTGTTAGCCCTTTGAATCCTTTTTGGCCTTCTATCCCTGAATTCAATTATATCCTTCTTAGCCAAATTTTTAGTCTTTAAGCCTTTCTTTTGTCACCACATTATAAGCCAATATCCCTTTAGTTTGTTAGGCATTACCATATGATCCGCACTTGAATCACGATCCTGAGACTTCATGTCTTGAGCTTGAGTTTGGGGTGGTGGGTCCACTATTATGGGAATTTACATTGGGTTGGGATTTTTGAGCTTATCAATTATGCTCTGATTATATTTTGATGATGATTCACATGTTTATTATATTGTAACCCTTTGTTGGGGTAAGAGTAAATGAAAAAAAAGAGATATGAAAAGAAAATTTTTATGAAAAAATAGCATGATATCTCAATATAAAAAAGAGAGTCATAGCTATACAAAAGAAAAGAAAAAGAAAATTCATATGAAAAGAATATATTTGGACCGGCAAAGAGGAAATTTTTATGTGAATCATCTTTAGTGCTTATTGGGTTAATCTGGGGACGCTAAATTAGCACGTCAAAGGGGTTGAGTGAGAACATATTCGAGTGTAAACTCAAGCTCTTGGACAGTTTGTTGATGGTATGTGAGGAGAGAGCCAAAAGCTCACTTCAAATTTACCAAATATACATATCATACCGTCCCTAAGCCGATATTAAAACCATAAAGACCCTATGATTCCTAGATACATAGTGAGTCTGTGATTCAGCTTATAGGGAGTATGCTAAGTGGAGCATTCAAAGCAAGTAAGGATCGAGGAAAACCTATAGCCACCATCTTGAGATAAGTAATAAGCGTAACCTTCTAGCATTGTGAAATTAATTTTGGATTGATATTATTTTGTATTTGATTTTGCATTATATGTGTATGTGTATATTAATTCCTAGATAATACTATATGAGATTTGTTTCACTAAAAAAAACTGCTAATGGGTGACAGTTCTTTTGCAGGTGCGCGACATTTTTTAAACTGTCGCCAAATTTTGGCGACACATTTCCAACCGTCATCTAACGAAAAACAAGTGTCCTAATTATTGATGTCGCCATCTTATGGGGACACCTCGGGGAAACTGTCGCTTAATATTTGGTGACATTTTTTCAGTGTCGCCCATCGCGTTAGGGACACCGTTTTAAGTGTCGCCCCTCTGCTTTAGGGACACCGTTTTAAGTGTCGCCCTCTGTTTTAGAGACACCGTTTTAAGTGTCGCCCTCTGCTTTAGGGACACCGTTTTAAGTGTCGCCCTCTGCTTTAGGGACACCGTTTTAAGTGTCGCCCTCTGCTTTAGGGACACCGTTTTAAGTGTCGCCCTCTGCTTTAGGGACACCGTTTTAAATGTCGCCCTCCGCTTTAGGGACACCTTTTTAAATGTCACCCATCAGTTTTTAAAAAAAAAAAAATTATTTATACAATTCCTATTTGTTATAGCATAATTCAAGTAATTCAAATATTAACCATAATGCAAATGGAATAGTTGCAGTTTGGTCCTTCAAATGTAAAGCTAGTCGGTATTTATGCATTGTTTCAAATGTAAAGCTGGTCCTTCAAATGCAAATGGAATAGTTGCAGTTTGGTCCTTCAAATGAAGGTATACGTTTTGCTTCAAATTTATTTTCTTTTCTCCAGATTCAAGCATTGCCTCTAACACAGCAACATAACCTGTAACACACACATTTATAAGTGTGTTACACTTTAAGTCATTTTATTTGCACTAGAGGTCCTTATATTAAGCAAAAATTGCATTAAAAAAGAGGTCCCTAAATAAAAAAAGAGAGGGAGAATACCGGAATCAGTTTATGAGGCAAAGTGTTGCAACATCTAACCCATTCATGAGGCAAAGTGTTGCAACATCTAACCCATTCACTCGAACAATGTACACCTATAGCATGTTCAACAATTCATCAGATTAAAATGTAAAAATTGCACTATACGTCCCTATACTATGCAAAAATCAAAAGTAGATATAGTAACAAAGATTGAGATTAAAATCTCACCTGAGATGGCTCAGAGCATACATTTGATGCAAGCAAGTGAACACCAATATATACAATCCAATAGTGTAAAAGAACACACAAAAAATCTGCAGAAAATCACTAACTTTAGTAATTCACGTTTTTCTTAAATAAGTGGGAGATCAGAGGTTTACTTTAGGAATTCACTTTTTCATTAAGTAAGGGTGAGATTAGGGTTTTACTTCCCACAAATACACTGTGTAGCAGTTAATGAAAACCAGTTTTCAACATGTTCAGTGTCCGTTACTTATTCCTTGGTTTCCTAAAGGAGATGAAAGATAAAAAAATTAAAAATAGTTCACAATACAGACATTTTCTTAGAAATGTCACAAAAGAGAATATATTAACAAGTTACCTGATGTAATTCCATGAGCTCATCAAGACAGATATTAAGTAGATCAAACAACATTCTCTTCATTGTATCAATTCAAGTTCCTTCATGATCAAAGATGTTCAAATGCTTACGTGAATTCTACCAAGTTTATCTTGCACACATTTAGCTACAGCTCACCATTACGTTCTGATGATACACGTATGATCTCACCTCTGCAAAATATAACCAATTAACGTATCTGTTCAAGCTAAAGATGAAACAAACTTAAAATAAGTAGAATAGCAAATCTTATTCACTGTCAATTTTGAATCTCATATTAATACAAAGAGAGCCAGTAGAAGATAAAAGAGATGGATAGGGTTAATAAATACCTTATCCCCTTCATCTGCATAAGATTTGATCTCATTTGGTCAGGAGGAATACTCAAAGATAACTCATCAACACTAAACTCCCTAATTGTGGATCAACTTCAAATTATATTAAACAATTAACTTAATAATAAATAATAGTACCTCGTATAGTAACATAGCTAAGGAGAAAACACCCACTTTCTTATCATATATCCTATGCTTGAATACTTCAGGAGCCTGTCATTTTACATAGTACCGATCTATTATCATTCATTTAATAAAATGTAACAAAATAGCATTTGAAACTCATACCTACAAAAACAAAGGTTTTCACTATAATTTCCTATTTTAAGAAAAAATGGCACTATAGATCTCTATTATACTTTCATAGTTAAAACCCCAGTTGATAGTTGAAAGCATGAGGACTAGAAGTTAAAATCAAACTTCAGAACTCACATTTGTCCCTTGCATATTCGAAGCATCTTATTGACATAATAGACTTGCTCTGCATAATTCTTCCTGTTAAATCTTTGAGCATGGTGAAAATCAAACATTTAACTTTTGTACACTCTCTTGTAAATTCCTGAAACATAAAGTTTATACCTTTTGGATCAGAAACTGGTTCACATATTTTTGGTCTCGTTTGAAAAATCATCCTGCATTTACAAATGTAAGTTAGGATCTTGTGGTTGAATTGCGATTAGTTATATTAAACTTTTACTTTCGAAATTATCATACAATCTAGTATACTATCATATACTATCATGCTTGAACGAGGAATTAGAAGTTTTTAAGTAAGAAATAAGAGATTACCATAACTTGTTGCTGATTAGATCATTTTACATGATGTGCTTCCACCTATAAATGAGAACATCATTAACAATAATAATATATATATATATATATGTGGTGTGTATCTATATATGTATGTATTAAAGAAAATAAATAAAAAAAACAAAAAAAAAAAACATACCAATTCACCGTCAAAATCATCAGAAATACATACACGCTTAACATATAAGCGAATATTTTTTGTTTTTGGATTAATAACATCTTCATTATTCATAGGTGTCATACCAGGTACATAAAGAATACTTCTAAACTCTACTTCACTCTGTAAATTACTCAAATTTTAATAAAAATAAATTAAAAAGGTAAATAAAATAAAATTACCTCAGTAGTGAAATGAGTATGAGTTAAAGGATGCAGAAATTCACTGAAAGTTTTCTTGTAAAATTCACTGTATTGATCCTTTTCAACTTCCTTTGGACTTCTCATCTATATATTTTCTAAAATATTAAGCAAAGAAATTTTAAAAATTATTATAAATCATCTTTACCCATAAAGGCTTCGTTTCATTAGCTAATTCCCAATCCCAATATTTCTCTATTTTAGTGTTTTTCGTCTTTTTCTTCTCTTCCTAAAACCAAAAAGTAATAATTATAAATATAAATATTAATAAAACATTTAAAAGAATAATAAATAATTAATTACCTCAGGCTTTTCTTCACCTTCTTTTACTTCTTCCTCTTCTTCTACCTAAAAAAAACTCATTAAAAACAGAGTAAAAACTCAAATTTACTTCAGTAAAAAAAAATTACCTCAACAGTCCATCATTTTTCTTGCCATACATAAATTGGGAAAGAAACAAATTGCGAGTAATTTTTTACTAAATTTTGAATCCTTGATGGCTCTGAAAATTCATACTTATCATTATTCTGCAAACAAAATTAATTACTAAAGATCGTAAAAAAACAGTAAATGTAATTAATTACCCTTAAAAAGAGTGTAATTTGTGTTCCTCGAGGTGCATTTATCTCACCTTATCTACAGATGTTTGTGTTTTAACTGATTTCACTTCCGATAAGAACATTTTCACAGTGCTTTTCCAATTTGGTTAAGAACTTTTGAAATATTTTCTTTTGCATCGCATCCTGAACAAACACAAGGACTACACTGTTACCTTTTCAAAATAAGGACTAAACTGTGAAAATATACAAACATAAGGGACCATATGAGTGTACCTGATTCAATTCCCGATTACTAGTAGCCATAAGAACAGTTCCAGTACTTAACAATCTGCTAAAAATACCCGATAACACTATTATAGCAAAAACATCCAGAGTCTGTAACAAAAAAACGAGTAAATCAAAGTGAGAAACTAAAAATTCACCCAAGAAATCTCAAAATTGTATAAAACATCACCTGTATTAACAGATATCTTCACGTTTCCTCTCATTTCTGAGCATGAATCTTTCAACCTGAAAGAGGACAAAATGCATTTCCTGCAATTACAAAGGTTCTTCAATCTGCAATTCACAAGAAAGTTTTGATAAATTATAAACATATAAACTAGAAAAAATCATAAAATAGAAAATCTGAAAGTTCAAGCTACATCTACATAAAATAGAAATTACAACTGTTTACACAAAATTATTCGCGTATTATCACTTAAATAATCAAGCAAATACCGTTCAGAGATCAATACATCTTAATTCAAATCGAATTACATCAAAGTTGAGAATTTAAACAGAATCAATTAAGAACATCCGAGAATAAAATTCGAGGATTAGCTACAACTTACCGTGTTTCCAAGAGCCACAACATCTAGAAAAGTAGAAGACCGCTCCGAAGAAGTAGATGACGATGTCGTTTTCTCTCCATCTTTGTCGGCAAGTACAGTACAGATGATGCATAAGATAGTTGTGGCAATTCCTCGATCACATCCATTACTTTCTACTAAGAAGAAACCCTAGATCGAGTGAAGTTAGGGTTTAAAAGAGAATAAGAAGTTCAAGTTTCTTAAATTTTGGAGAAGAAAGAAAAGAAATGGCGGAAGAGAGATGGTGTGGTGGTGGAGGAGGTGATATGACGAGAGAGAAAGAGAGAGATACGCGGTGGAGGTAAAACTCCGGTGGGAGGTGGAGATAGAGCACGCGTAGAGAGAGAAAGTAATTTATAAAGTTTGATAAAAAAATTAATATCCAAAAAAGAAAAAGAGAATATTTGGATTTATATACTTTTCTATACTTTTTTCGAAAGTTAAAACAATGCTGAGCAGCATAGGTAACATATAGAGGCGACATTTATGGAAAAAGTGTCACTAAATATGGTGACAGATTACTAAGTGTCACGAAAAGTATTATTGGAGACATTTTCTCAGAAATGTCACTAAATGTATGTCACCAACTACCTGTTTTTTTGTAGTGTTTTAAGTTGTGCTTTGGGAATATTTGCTAGATTCTACCTTCTGCGTTCACCTAAAAGACCTTTGTTTTTATTTTACTTTGTTGGGACGACAAAGGTTTGAGTTGGAGTCTTGATGTCTCCCTATTTGTTCTAAAATTAGCCCTTTGAAGACATCCTTTTAGGTGAATATTTGACTTATTTGATAGACTTTTATGCTTATGTCGTCATATTACACGTTCTCCCCTTGGAATTAGACTATTTGCATTTTTATATTTTTTGTGCATTAATTTTGTTATTTTTAGTGCAAAGTTAGTAGGTTCTTGAATTTCATGAAAAACCACTACAAGGAGGAGAAGTGAGAATTAAAGTCTTAGAGTATCTTTAGTGTGTTAGGAATCATTTTATTCGAGTTTCTAATTTTAGAGTACACTTTCTTATTTCTAGTCTTGATTTAATGATTTATTAATTTTTAAAGCATATGCGGTTTAATTATTTATTTATTGTGAAGCTTTAAAAGATATATGGTAATTAATTAGAGACCAAGTCAAGTCTAAGAAGTAAAGGACGAAGATATACATGGAAATAAGAAGATAAAGGAAGGAAATATGCAAAGAAGGAAAATATAAAGTTACCAATTAAATCTGAAATTCCAACCACGTTCAAAGACGGGCACATAACTCAAGATTTTCTAGGTATTTGGGAGAATTGTCTGGACCAATGGATAAATATTTTCGAGACAAGTGATTTTGATATAAATAACGCGTCAAACGGATAAGTATTGAAAGAGATATGACCAAAACAAATCAGCAACAAAATCTTACCTTCCCTATATTTTAGGGTTGCAAATTAAATAGTCTTTTACTTGTCTTCCACTCCAAGTAAAACGAATTAGGGCTTATGATGCCTCCCCAAATGTTCTAATTTTATGCCCTTGGGAGACATCATTTTTGGTGTTTATTCGTTTATTTTGATAGACTTTTGGACTAAATATGCAATAATACGATTTTCCTCTTTTATTTCTAGCATTTTTAATTTATTAAGCTTTTGCGCGTAATATTGGTATTTTTAGTGAAAAATTTATAGGTTTTGGATGTTAGCTAGAAGAGGAATACGAGAAGGAAGTCAAAGATCGTGATATGGAGTCAAACCTTGAAGATAAATCCCGAAAAGAATTAAATTTTGAAGCTGCAAATCTAGAAACAGGCCAAAGAGTGCTGATTTTGAGGCATTTACAAGTTGATTTAGCCGCTGACCTTTGAAGAGATTATGTTCCTTATCGAGTTACGGAAATTTCGCAAGTGATTTCAGGTCAATCGGAGTTATAACGAATCGGCTAGAACAGTTTTAGTGAAGGTGGTGCAGCAGTTACGGGATTTTGGGCTAAGATAATGGACTTGGGCCTTTATTCATTCATCTAATTAGTAACCTAAAGGCCTGGTCCGAATTTATAAGTATAAAAGGAGCTTTTGACTTCTATTTTACACACAATTCACTTTTTACAAAAGAAAACACCAGAGAGAAGTCAAAGCAAGGAAGCAGGAAAGCTAAAGAATTGGAGACGGTCTATATCTCTAGTTTCATTCTGTAAAACAATATGAATTTGTCTTTTAATTTAGCATTTGTTTTTCCTTTAATTATGAGCTAAATCCTTTTAGTACTTGAGAATGCTTAATGGGTGATTCCTAAAACTATTAAATTTCACATGTTTGAATTTGGGTTTTTCATGAATTAAATCAAATTGAGTCATTTACATTATTCGGTAATTTATGATTATTTACTGTTTTTTGAGTAGCTAACTAAGAACAGGTGTTAGTATCTAGGCTATTCCACATTTGTGGCATGTGGATCATCCTGACGGAGGGTTTAGGTATGGAATTAATTACTCAATATAAGGTATAAACTATTTGACTTTGACGAGCGTAGTTAACCTTAGGGCCAATGAGGTAATATAAACTTAATCATTCGAAAGTGGATCATATTTACCCTGACGGGACTAGTGACACTCTATAATAGCTTTGTAGTCCACCCTGACGGGGATACAGAGACTCTTGAATCCCGACCAATGTTATTTGACCGATTTGACCCTTAAACAACATATGAGATAAAATAGAATTAGGAGGATCCTTTGCATTTCTCGAGTACTGCCTTTCCTTTCTTGTGTCTGGCTATTTACTATTTGCGTCTTGTCATTTATTTACATTTTCATATTAATCTTAATCATCTTAGGAACTATAACCAATCAATCAATCAATATATCATTTACTGCTTTCATAAGTGCAATCATTCATTAATAGATAAGCATTGTAGTTAACCAAATGTCCATGCGAACGATCCTAGAATCATTATTACTACTTGGGACAACCGTACACTTGCGGTTGTGGTTCGATTACTTTTGCATTATTTTTAGAACACACAAAGGACCACCAAGTTTTTGGCGCCGCTGCCGGGGACGGTATCGTGTGACCACGGTGTTTATCCTTTAGTGATTGTTGCATTTATTTTTATTTCAGTTTTACGCTTTTTGTTTGTTCATCTTTTTCAGGTTTTTAGGTTTGGTGTATGCGAAGGAGACTCTTTAAGGATCTAGAGCCATCACCTCCGATCCTTAATAATACAGAATCATTAATCAGACTTGCTAACAAGAGAAGGAAAGAACAAGAAGCTCTAGAAGTAGAAGAACTGGCGAACAAAATGGAAAACATTAATCTTCAGAACCAACAAAACAATAACGGACAAGTTCAGCTAGACGCGAATGGCCAGCCTATAGCGCCACAAGTCATTAATCCTCAGGTTCCACCAGTCAATCCTAATCCTCCATCTCAAGGCCAAGTAACCGACCCATGGTTTCTTACCGGTCCAGTAGAAGAACCATTCCTTGCCCCTCCTCTTGGGATTGGCCCAACTGATATCAATGTTCTGAGATTTCGTCTAGATTCGGGTATGTTAGCTCAATTTCAGAATTTCGGAAACTTTCGTGGCAGGCCCGGAGAAGATGCACTACGCGCAGTGCAAAAATTTATGCAGATTTGCGACTCATACATTACGCAAGGGGTGACGAGAGAACAAATGTATTATGCTACATTCAGATTTTTCTTAATAGATGGAGCGAGTGATTGGCATGATTCACAAGAACCTGGGAAAATTACGAATTGGAATCAATTACAGGCTGCATTTTTCGACAGATATTATCCATCTAACATGAGGTTAGATGCTGAACTTGAATTAACACATTTCAAGCAAGAATATGATGAAGCGTTGGGTAAAAGTTGGTCGAGATTTCAGAAATGTTTACGAAGAGTCCCGAATCATGACCTTACTGAACAACAATAAATGAAGATTTTCTATAATGGTCTTGAGGGGAGCTCTAGGAAAGATTTAGATTTGCTGTGTGGTGGTGCGTTTTTACGAATTCAACCTGCGTATGCAAGAATTATTTTGGATAGAACAATTGATAATGAAGTTGGGTGGAATACCGTAAGAACACCAGTTAAGGAAGGAGTTAATAATGTCAATATTGAAGAAAAGTTCAACTCCTTAGAGACCAAGATTCAAGCCACACTAGAACAACAACTGAGACAACTTACTTTAGCCGTGAAAGAGGGTTTTTCGAATAAAAGAGCTGAGGTAAAGGTTGTGCAAGAAACTTATGGATGTGAGTATTGTGGTGTGAATGATCATAGTTGGGAGAATTGTCAGAATAATCAAGAGTCTGTGATGTTTTTCTCCAATAGAGGGAACTTTAATTCGAGTGGTAATGGATATCAACCTAACAGAAACCATCATGGGTTTCAATATTCAAATCCTAATGGGGCAACAAATCCTACATACGCATATCAGCCGCGTACCCAAGGTAACAACTTCAGTCCAAGACCACAAAATTATTATCAAGGAGGACAAAATCAAGGGAATTATGCTCTGAGACAAGTTCCTCAAGACAATTACAATGAAACCGTGAACCAAAAAGTCTTACCTGCCCATCCACAAGAAGGTGTGATTACTCTTCAGAAAACCGTTGAGAGCATGATTGCTCTCCAGACGCAAGCTATGCAAAATCAACAAGCGTCTGACGCAAGTATCAAACTATTACAGAACCAAATGAATCAAATCTCAAAACAACTTAGCCAGCGTCCACAAGGGCAACTCCCTAATGACACAGAAAATCTGAGACAACATGAAGATTGCAAAGCTGTTACTCTCAGAAGTGGTAAGAACCTCCCTCCACCTCCTTTTTCCGTTATGAAAGAGAAAGAAGTTCCAAGAAAAGAAAGGGGTGTGGGTGAGAAAGAGAAAGATGTTGAGGTTGAAGAAATAAAGAGGCCGAATGAAATTCCAAAGAAGAAAAATGATGTTATAAATAATCGCCCTCCTCCACCGTTTCCATCTCGAGTTCAGAAGAAAGGTGATTTATATGACTTTCAAAAGTTCTTTAATAGAGTGAGAGGCCTTAGTATTAATATTTCGTTGTTGGAAGCTATTCGAGATATTCCCAAATATACGAAGTTTTTGAAGAGAGCCCTCACTAACAAAAGGCCATACTGTGATAATGAGATGATTGGTCTTCCTGGAGAATGTAGTGCTATTTGTCAAAGTAAATTACCTCCAAAGTTAGTTGATCCTGGGAGTTTCACAATTCCGATATCGATTGGAGAAGAATGGAAAGGTAAAGCACTATGCGATTTGGGTGCGAGCATCAATCTGATGCCCAAATCGATCTTTGATAAGCTAAAAATTGGAGAAGTGATGTCTCCCTAATTGTTCTTATTTTCGACCCTTAGGAGACATCATTTTTTGTGTTTATTTAATCTTTTCGATAGACTTTTGGACTAAATATGCAATAATATGATTTTCTTCTTTTATTTCTAGCATTTTTTATTTATTAAGCTTTTGCGCGTAATATTGGTATTTTTAGTGAAGATTTTACAGGTTTTAGATGTTAGCTAGAAGAGGAATCCGAGGAGAAAGTCAAAGATCAAAAGATAGAGTCAAGATTTGAAAAGAAATCCCGAAGATATTATTTTTAGAGCTGAAAATCCATTTTCCAGGCCATAGATTTCTGATTTCGAGGTGCTTAGGCGATGATTTAGCCGCTGACTTTTGAAGAGAAAACGCTCCTTATCGAGTTACGGAACTTTAGCAACTGGAATGAGGTCAATCGGAGTCATAACGCATCGAGAAAAGCCGTTTTAGTGAAGGCATATCAGCAGTTACGGGATTTTGGGCTAAGTTAATGGACTTGGGCCTTTTATATTTCATTTAATTAAAAGCCTAGGTCCAAGTCCGAATTTCCACCTATAAAACCAGCCCTTGACTTCTATTTTACACACAATTCACATTCTGCAAGATGATTAAACACCAGAGAGAAGCAACTGAAGGAAGAAGAAGAAGCTACAAGAGCTGGAGAGGGTCTATATCTCCGTTCGTAGTCATTCCGATTCCGGAAATTAGGTTCTTTTATCTTTTTAATTCTGTAAACAATATGAATTCCTTTATTTTTAATTTCGTATTTCATTTTAATATGAGCTAAGTTTTCCATAGTGCTTGAGAACAAACAATGGGTGAATCCCAATCTTATTAATTAACGAATGTTGAATTTGGGTTTTTATCGAATTAAACTAAATTAGGGCTTTTACTCTTTTCGATAAATTATGAATATTTACTGTTTTTAGCGTCATGAACTAGGAACAGGTAATAGTATTTAGGCTATTCCAATTAGTGGCAATTGGATCATCCTGACGGAGGGTTTAAATACGGAACCATTTATTCAATCTAGGATAGAAGTTAATGATTCTGACGAGCTTAGCTAATCCTAGGGCCAATGAGGTAATAACACTTAATCATCCAACGGTGGATCATATTTACCCTGACGGGACTAGTGACACTTTAGGATCGCCTTATAGTCCACCCTGACGGGGGTATAAGGAAATTAGAATCCCGACCATTGTAATTGACTAATTTAGCCCTTAAACAACATAAGTTAGGAAATAGAATTGGGAGGATCCTTGCGTTCTCAAGTGCTACTTCTCATATTGCGTTTTACATCATTTTACTTGCGTCTTAGCTTTTACTTGCATTTTAATATTTGTCTTTCATTTATTTAGTCTTAATACAAAAACCAAACAAACAAATTATTATCTTTTATTTTCATAAGTGCATCAATCACTATTTGTTAGACATTGTGATCAACCATTCCGTCCTTGGAACGAATCTGTATTATCAGAAATACTACTTGGGACAACCGTACACTTGCGGTTGTGGTTCGATTAGCATTTGCATTTATTTTTAGAACACACAAAGGACCACCAAGTTTTTGGCGCCGCTGCCGGGGACGGTAGCGTGTGACCACGGTGTTTATCCTTTAGTGATAGTGCATTTATTTTATTAGTTTTACGCTTTTTGTTTAGTTTCTTTTCAGGTTTTTAGGTTTGGTGTATGCGAAGAAGACTATTCAAGGATCTAGAGCCAACACCTCCGATCCTTAGTAATCCAGAATCGTTGATCAGACTTGCTAACAAGAGAAGAAGAGAACGAGAAGCTTTAGAAGTAGAAGAATTAAGTAACAGAATGGAAGATATCAATCTTAATGGTCAAAACAATCAACTAGGCGCAAATGGCCAACCTTTGGCCCCAGGCGCCATCCCTCCCGTTCCACCAGTGATCCCTAATCCTCAAGTTCAGATAGTGATGAATCAAGATCCGTGGTTTACTAATGGTCCTCCAGAAGTTCCATTCCGTGCTCCAGCTATAGGAGTAGGTGCTCCAGATATAGATGTTCCGAGATTCCGTCCAGATTCGGGTATGTTAGCTCAATTCCAAAATTTTGGGAATTTTCGTGGTAGACCATCAGAAGATCCTCTTAGAGCAGTACAGAAGTTTAAACAGATATGTGATTCTTATATCACACAAGGAGTTTCGAGAGAACAGATGTATTTTGCTGCGTTTAAATTCTTTGTTATTGATGGAGCGAGTGAATGGCACGATACGCGAGATCCTACGAAGATTACTAATTGGGACCAGTTAGAAATTGCTTTCTTTGACAGGTATTACCCAAGTAACATGAGATTAGATGCTGAATTAGAGTTGACGCATTTCCGTCAAGAATATGATGAAACTTTGGGTAGGAGTTGGACAAGATTTCAGATGTGTTTACGTAAAGTTCCAAATCATGGCTTTTCAGAACAACAACAGTTAAAGATATTTTATAGAGGCCTTGATGGGAATTTGAGAGAGAAATTGGATACACTATGTGGTGCAGGTTTTCTTCAAGTTCAACCCGCTCATGCTAAAATCATCTTAGAGAGAACAGTCAAAAATGAAGTTGGGTGGAATTCAGTAAGAACACCGGTGAAAGGAGTGAATAATGTTGATATATAAGAGAAATTTTCTACGTTTGAGAATAAGATTCAGAGTACTATTGAGCAACAATTGAAGCAGCTTACTTTAGCTGTAAAAGAAGGATTTTCGGGTAAGAAGGTAGCTGTGCATGCTGCACAAGAGGTTTATATGTGTTCGATTTGCAAAGTAGATGATCATGATGAGGAAGGTTGTCCGAATAACCAAGAATCCGTGATGTTTATGTCCAATAGAGGTAACTTCAATTCAAGTGGAAATGGATATCAGCCTAACAGAAACCATCCTGGGTTTCAATACTCAAATCCTAATGGGGCAGCCAATCCTACCTATGCGTATCAGCCGCGTCCCCAAGGTAACAACTATAATCCAAGACCACACAACCATTATCAAGGAGGACAGAATCAGGGTAATTATGTACAAAGGCAAGCTTCTCAGAATACTTCTCAAAATACATACGATGAAACTTTAAACCAAAAAGCCTTACCTGCCCATCCACAAGAAGGAGTAGTCACTCTTCATAAATCAGTTGAAAGTTTAATTGCTCTCCAAACACAAGCTATGGAACGTCAAAATGCAATCGAAGCCAATATGAGTTTGTTCCAGAATCAGCTAAGCCAAATTAATAAACAACTGAATCAACGTCCACAAGGACAACTTCCAAGCGATACTGAGAATCCGAAGCAACGCGAAGATTGTAATGCTGTTACATTAAGAAGTGGTAAGAACCTTCCCCCACCTCCTTTCCCCGTTATGAAAGAGAAAGAAGTACCAAGAAAAGAAAAGGAAGTGGTTGAGAAAGAGAAAGAAAATGAGAAAGATAGTGAGGTTGAAGAAATAGTGAGACCAAGAGAAGTTCCGAAAAAGAAGGATGATATTGTGATTAATCGCCCTCCACCACCGTTTCCATCACGAGTTCAGAAAAAGGGTGATTTGGGTGATTTTCAGAAATTCTTTAATAGAGTGAAGGGTCTAAGTATTAATATTCCGTTACTTGAAGCGATTCGGGATATTCCTAAGTATACGAAGTTTTTAAAGAGGGCCCTCACTAACAAAAGGCCTTATTGTGAGAATGAAATGATTGGCCTTCCTGAAGAGTGTAGCGCGATTTGTCAAAGTAAATTACCTCCGAAGTTAGTAGATCCGGGGAGTTTCACGATTCCCATATCAATTGGAGAAGAATGGAAAGGAAAAGCGCTGTGTGACTTGGGGGCAAGCATCAATTTGATGCCCAAGTCGATATTTGATAAGCTAAAAATTGGAAACGCAAGACCCACTTCAATGGTCTTGCAAATGGCGGACAGGTCTCTTGCTCATCCTGAAGGCCGCATTGAGGATGTCCTTGTTAAGGCAGGTACACTTATATATCTTGTTGATTTCGTAATACTTAAATACAATGTAGATAGAAATGTCCCCATTATTTTGGGTAGACCATTCCTAGCTACAGGGAGAACATTGATCGATGTAGAGAATGGCGAATTGACGATGAAGATACAAGATGAGGAAGTGAAATTCAATGTATTTCGAGCTATGAAATTCCCAGATTCTCAGGAAGATTGCTTCAGAGTGGATGTAATAGAGCAAGCATCGCAAGAGGTGTTTAATTGTTTAAATTTTGATGATATCTTGCAGGCTGCTTTAACATTAGATTCACCTGAGATGATGGAGGAGCTTACTGAAACAATAGCAGCTCTAAATTCTGAAAATCAGAGGTATAGGCGTCCTGCCTATGAACCTGTGAGAGAACCGGGGGAGATTGTTCATAAAAAGAAACCTTCAATTGAATCTCCTCCGGAACTGGAAGAAAAACCATTACCAGCACACTTGAGGTATGCGTATTTAGGTACTAATGAAACTCTACCTGTTATTGTTTCAGCTAATTTAACAGGTCCTCAAGAAGATAAAACTGTTGCGTGTGTTAAGGGCAAACAAAGAAGCAATAGGTTGGACAATTGCTGACATCAAAGGCATTAGTCCATCCTATTGTCAACACAAAATCATACTTGAAGATGTTAATGCACGCTCAGTTGAAGGTCAAAGAAGATTAATGCCCGCTATGAAGGATGTGGTAAAGAAAGAGGTGATCAAGCTTTTAGATGCAGGGATTATTTATCCCATTTCGAGTAGTGAATGGGTGAGTCCGGTTCAGTGTGTACCGAAGAAAGGAGGAATAACAACAATTCTTAATGACAAAAATGAAGCGATTCCTTCAAGAACGGTAGTTGGATGGAGAGTTTGCATGGATTACAGAAAGCTGAACAAGGCCACCAGAAAAGATCATTTTCCTTTGCCCTTCATAGATCAGATGTTAGATAAATTAGCCGGAAGAGAGTATTATTGCTTCTTGGATGGTTATTCAGGGTATAATCAAATTTATGTGGCTCCAGAAGATCAACATAAAACAACATTTACATGCCCCTTTGGTACTTTTGCATATCGTAGAATGCCATTTGGGTTGTGTAATGCTCCTGCTACCTTTCAAAGATGCATGATGGCTATCTTCTGGGATATGATTGATAATTTTCTTGAAGTATTTATGGACGATTTCTCTGTATTTGGTGATGATTTTGATAAGTGTTTAGATAATTTGGAGAAAGTGTTAATCAGATGCAAAGAAACAGATTTGGTCTTAAACTGGGAGAAGTGTCATTTCATGGTTCGCGAAGGTATTGTTCTGGGTCACAAAGTTTCGAGTATTGGATTGGAAGTCGATAGAGCGAAGATTGAGGTAATTAAAACTCTTCCCCCTCCTGTTTCTGTTAAAGGGGTAAGAAGTTTTCTAGGCCATGCTGGTTTTTATAGGCGATTTATCAAAGATTTTTCTAAGATTGCGAAACCGTTATGCAACTTACTTGAAAAGGATTCCAAATTCCTTTTTGATGAAGTTTGCTTAGCGGCCTTCAAAGCAATCAAAGAAAAGCTTATTTCTGCTCCTATAGTAGTACCTCCAGATTGGAATTTACCGTTTGAGGTTATGTGTGATGCGAGTGATCTATGTATGGGAGCTGTATTAGGACAAAGAAAAGATAAAGTTTTTCATTCGATTTATTATGCTAGTAAAACTTTTAATGGTGCTCAAGTGAATTATACAGTTACAGAAAAAGAGTTGCTAGTGGTTGTGTATTCTTTCGATAAATTTCGCTCTTATCTTCTTGGAGCGAAAGTTATTGTTTATACAGACCATTCAGCGATTCGATATCTTATGGAGAAAAAGGATGCTAAACCGAGGTTAATTAGATGGGTTTTATTGCTTCAAGAATTCGATTTAGAAATCAAGGATAGAAAAGGGTGTGAGAATCAGGTTGCAGATCATCTATCGAGGTTAGAAGGTTCAGATTCGAATAGTGGTACTGAAGCAGTTAGAGAAGAGTTTCCTGATGAGGGTTTGTTCGTTGTTTGTGATTATGAAGCTCCTTGGTATGCGGATATTGCAAATTTAGTGGTAAGTGGTTCTTTTCCTGAAGGTTCAACTTATCAAGAGAGAAAAAGATTAGCTCACCGTGCAAGACAATTCTTTTGGGAGGATCCTTTCCTCTACAAAGTGTGTGCTGATCAGATGGTAAGAAGATGCGTAGCCAAGGAAGAAATTGAGGCGATTATAGCTGGGTGTCACGATTCACCTTATGGTGGACATTTCAAAGGAGATCGAACTGCTGCTAAGGTATTACAATCTGGTTTCTATTGGCCTTCTATTATAAAAGATTGTCATGAATATACTAAAAGGTGTAATAGATTCCAATTTACAGGAAACATATCCAAGAGGGATGAGATGCCACGTAATAATGTATTAGAAGTTGAAATATTCGATGTGTGGGGTATAGATTTCATGGGTCCTTTTGTTCCTTCAAATGGTAACCTTTACATCCTATTAGCTGTTGATTACGTGTCTAAGTGGGTAGAAGCGGTGGCTTTACCTACCAATGATTCTAGAGTGGTGATTAAGTTCTTAAAATCACATATTTTCACTAGACATGGAACTCCAAGGGTGATTATTAGCGATGGAGGTACTCATTTCGTTAATAAATACTTAAAGACTGTTCTAGAGAAATATGGAGTCAGACATCGTGTATCTACCGCTTATCATCCACAAGCCAATGGTCAAGCCGAAGTATCAAATCGTGAGGTAAAATCTATCTTAGAGAAAACCGTTGGTCCTACTAGAAAAGATTGGTCTATGAAATTAGATGATGCACTTTGGGCATATCGAACTGCTTTCAAAACTCCAGTAGATGCTTCTCCGTATCGAATGGTTTATGGTAAGGCTTGTCACTTACCCCTTGAACTTGAAATGGGTGCCTATTGGGCTATTGCAAAGTTAAATTTAGATCCTACGCTAGCTGGTGAAAATCGAATGATGAAACTTAATGAGCTTGATGAATTTAGATTACATGCTTATGAAAATGCTAAACTTTACAAAGAAAATACTAAGAGATGGCATGATAATCGAATTCGAGAGAAGAACTTTGTAGTGGGACAAAGAGTGTTGAAGTATAATTCGAAGTTCAGTAATTATCCGGGGAAATTAAGATCGAAGTGGTCAGGTCCTTACATTGTAACCAAGGTTACACCTCATGGAGCTATAGAGATAGAACATCCACTTGAGAACCGTACATTCATGGTGAACGGTCATCGTTTAAAGATTTATCATGGAGGTGAAGACACCGATCGTGCAAAAGACCCACATCCCGGAGAGGTCATGTACCTCCTTGAAGCTCCTTAGAAGCGCGAGGTAACCCGTCGAGCTTAACGACGTTAAACAAAAGCCAATTTCTTGTATATTAGTTTATGTTTTTATTTTTCGTAGTATAAATTAGTTAAGTTTTCGTGATTTTAGTTTTTTTTTATTATTTATTTTTTATTTTATTTTTAAGAAATGAGGAAGGGTGTTTGTTTTTTATGATTTCAGGGGTATAATGGTCATGAGTTTGGGGTCAAAACGATGAGAAAACGAAAAAAATTTGGAGTCCACAGCAGGTCTGACCGGCTAGCCGGCGAGCTGGACGACATACCGGCCAAACGAGCTGAAGAACCCCAACTCTCTGACCACTGCGTCAGCGATGACGCAGCTTGTTGCGTCACCATTCGCGCCAGCGAGATCCACCGGCATACCGGTCAAATGACCGGCTAGCCGGCCAAAGAGAATGAAGGTTCTGGTCCTTGCATCAGCGACGACGCAAGGTTATTGCGTCATCATTTGCGCCATCGACAACGACCGGCATACCGGTCAACGACCGGCTAGCCGGTCAGTGATGTCAAAGTCTCTGATCACTGCGTCAGCGACGACGCAATATACTTGCGTTTTGAGGTAAAAAAAAAAATTTAGTAATTTTTTTCGCCGCCCTCGCGACCGGCTAGCCGGTGCGCTGTTGCGAGAGGCGGTCTTGAGTTCCTTAAACCTAGTTTTTTGCCTCTTTTCCAAGCCAAATCTTATCTTACGAATCCTTGCCTCCTCCTACTCCGAAAATCATCAACAAACAACTATAAAATCATCAAATCAAACCTTCTATCATCACAAAAACACAAAATCAACTCATAGCTTCTCCAAAACATCACCAAAATTCATATTTTCTCCAATAAAAGTTCTTTCTCCCAACCTTGAAATTAAACCAAATTCTTCCACAATCCATCTCCAATAACCTTAACCCATCTCATATTTCACCTAATCCTTCAAGTTTTAAGCCTCAAAACATCAAATTTCAAAGCTTTTCTCTAGCTTTTTCTCTATTTGAAGTTTTGAGTTTAGGGTGAAAAGAGATGACTAACAGAACCGATTCCATGTGTAACTATCGAAGAAACATACCAAGAAACAGGAACAATGTTGGAGCTAGCCCAGACCAAGCAATTGAGATTCCGGATTCGCGATCCAAAAAGACTGTCCAAAACCCAATTGCTCCGAAAAGAAAAGAAAATCCGAGTAAGGCTAATCCGAAAAAGAGCAGGTTAATTGATGAGAGTGATGAAGAAAGTGAGGAAGAAGTTGAAGAAGAGATTGAGGAAACTGAACAAGAAGTTCCCGAAGAACCGGTGCAACAACCAAAAGCTCCGCGTAGGAAAGCTTGGGCTCAAAAGCCTAAGAGAGTCTTTGTTCCTTGGGAAACTCAGGTTCGTGATCGAATTCAATTTTTGAAGTTTGGTGAGGAGATGAATCTTCCTAAAGGTATTATGACTAGTGCTTATAAAGATTATGGTGTTACTTGTGATAAATTGGGTTGGACGGAATTGAGAGAAAGGAAGCTTGAGTATATTCCTACCTTGGTGCGAGATTTTTATGAAGGAATCGCCTTCTCGAAAGAAGCTGTCATTATTCGCAAAAAGGTAGTTCCTTTCTCCGTTGAGCTTATTCGTAAATCACTGAAATTACCCGAGTTTTCCGGAATATGTCCGTTTCAAGAATCTCTTAAAGAGCCTTCGTTTGATTATGAATCCCTTTGGGGGAAAGTGCTTATTGATGGGGCCCGCCCAATTCCCGAAGGTGAGAGATATCCTAGACAGATGTATAGTAGTAACTTGCTACCATGTGCTAAGATTTGGTCACGTTTCATAATTCCTACCTTCTTCGGAGTTAAACACATATCGGAAGTGAAAAAGGAGCATCTTTTGTTCATTAAGTGTATTATTGAGGAGAAACCCATGGATGTTGCTCGTGTGATATATGATACCATCATGGAATTTGCTAGAATTCCTACTTCACAACAAAATCTTAAATTTCCTTGTACCGTCACTACTTTGTGTTTAGACGCAAAGGTTCCGCGTAAAGACGCAGAGATTGATCGTGTTGTAGTGTGTGAGAGTATGGGTTTGACGTTGATCAAGAATATTCATGATGAGGTGGTGAAAGCAACAAGGAATCCTAGAGCTCCTCCAAAGAAGAAGATGCATACAACTGATGAGTTGGAAGCGAAAGTGAAGGTGTTAGAAGAGAATCAAGTGAAGATGATTGCATCTTTAGGAAACGTTACAAAAGAGTTAGAACTTCTCCGAAACATGTTAATGGGGGTGAGCACAATTCAAAACGCCACCTATGGTATTCTTACGCAAGAGAAAGTTCATGGACGCAACACCGATAACCAGCCTCGCGCTGGTTAAGATACGTTTTCTATCCCTTTCGCGTTTTAGTTAGTTTAGTTTATTTTTATTGCGTTGAGTCTTTTCGAGTCGTGGGGACACGACTCATTTTTGAGTTTGGGGTGGGGTTCGTTGCCTCATCCCAGTTTTTATGTGTTATATGTTTTATTTGCTTTCAAAAAAATAATTTTCGGAGTTGCGTTTGACTATAGAAGATTTTAAATGTCCCTTTAAGCATACTTTTGATGAATCAATGATAGTAAATAGTGGACTTTAGGGATTGATATAAAACGCACTTACAATTGCATGCGAACATAGGTAATTAATAGGAAAAATTAATGAACAATGCAAATGAAGTAAGCTTGTACTTAAGGAATATGTTTGGTGTGTAGAACGTGAAATCTTAATTAGTAGAGAACCCACCTAGATATGAACTAAAGACAAGCTATGTACTTAGGAAAATGATAGGGGCAGTTCTTTGTTAGCCATTTGAAGCCTTTTAGCTTGCTATCCCTTATATTATAATTTTATCCGTCTTAGCCCAATTTTGAGCCTTAAGCCTGTCTTTTGTAGCCATGATATAAGCCCATTATCCTTTAGATTATTAGGCATTACCAAATGACCCGCACTTGAATCACAACCCTGAGACTTGTCTCGAGCTTGAGTTTGGGGTGGTGGGACCACATTTGGAAAATTACATTGGGAAGGGATCATATGTGTTTTTATTGAGGCACAAAAATGAAAGATGATATGATTATTTGTAACCCTTTGCCGAAATTTGAAAAAAAAAAAGGAAAAAGAAAATTATAAGAGACATGACTTTCACATCAAAATAATGGTCATGGGTATCTTGTACAAAAAAAAAATGAAAAAGAAAATAAAAAGAATAAAAATCGGCAAAGTGGAATATTTTGGAAATCATCTTAGTTTAGTTGGGTTGACATGGGGACGCAACATTAACGCGTCAAATGGGTGAGTGAGAACATTTTTTAGCGTAAACTCAAGCTCGAGGACATGTTGATGGTAAGTGAGGAGAGAGCCAAAAGCTCACTTCAAATTTACCAAATATACATCCATACCGTCCTTAAGTCATTATTAAAACCATAAAGACCTCGTGATTCCTAAGTGCATAGTGAATTTATAATTCTGTTGATAGGGAATATACTAGGTGGAGCGTTCGAAGCGAGCTAGGATTAATGACCACCCTATAGCCATCATACAGAGATGAGTACAAGTGTAACCTTCAAGCATTGCGACTTTAATTTTATGATTGAGATTATTTATATTTGATGTTGCATGATTAGTGTATGTATATGTTAGTTCTTAAAGTTTTGCTATATGAGATTTATCTTAAGAATTGCTTTAGGTTTATTTGCTAGCTTCTATTTGTTCTTACGTTTACTTCTACCCATTGTTTTGTTTTGTTTTGCTTTGTCGGGACGACAAAGGTTTGAGTTGGGGGTCTTGATGTCTCCCTAATTGTTCTTATTTTCGACCCTTAGGAGACATCATTTTTGGTGTTTATTTAATCTTTTCGATAGACTTTTGGACTAAATATGCAATAATATGATTTTCCTCTTTTATTTCTAGCATTTTTTATTTATTAAGCTTTTACGCGTAATATTGGTATTTTTAGTGAAGATTTTACAGGTTTTAGATGTTAGCTAGAAGAGGAATCCGAGGAGAAAGTCAAAGATCAAAAGATAGAGTCAAGATTTGAAAAGAAATCCCGAAGATATTATTTTTAGAGCTGAAAATCCATTTTCCAGGCCATAGATTTCTGATTTCGAGGTGCTTAAGCGATGATTTAGCATCTGACCTTTGAAGAGAAAACGCTCCTTATCGAGTTACGGAACTTTAGCAACTGGAATGAGGTCAATCGGAGTCATAACGCATCGGGAAAAGCCGTTTTAGTGAAGGCATATCAGCAGTTACGGGATTTTGGGCTAAGTTAATGGACTTGGGCCTTTTATATTTCATTTAATTAAAAGCCTAGGTCCAAGTCCGAATTTCCACCTATAAAACCAGCCCTTGACTTCTATTTTACACACAATTCACATTCTGCAAGATGATTAAACACTAGAGAGAAGCAACTGAAGGAAGAAGAAGAAGCTACAAGAGCTGGAGAGGGTCTATATCTCCGTTCGTAGTCATTCCGATTCCGGAAATCAGGTTCTTTTATCTTTTTAATTCTGTAAACAATATGAATTCCTTTATTTTTAATTTCGTATTTCATTTTAATATGAGCTAAGTTTTCCATAGTGCTTGAGAACAAACAATGGGTGAATCCCAATCTTATTAATTAACGAATGTTGAATTTGGGTTTTTATCGAATTAAACTAAATTAGGGTTTTTACTCTTTTCGATAAATTATGAATATTTACTGTTTTTAGCGTCATGAACTAGGAACAGGTAATAGTATTTAGGCTATTCCAATTAGTGGCAATTGGATCATCCTGACGGAGGGTTTAAATACAGAACCATTTATTCAATCTATGATAGAAGTTAATGATTCTGACGAGCTTAGCTAATCCTAGGGCCAATGAGGTAATAACACTTAATCATCCAACGGTGGATCATATTTACCCTGACGGGACTAGTGACACTTTAGGATCGCCTTATAGTCCACCCTGACGGGGGTATAAGGAAATTAGAATCCCGACCATTGTAATTGACTAATTTAGCCCTTAAACAACATAAGTTAGGAAATAGAATTGGGAGGATCCTTGCGTTCTCAAGTGCTACTTATCATATTGCGTTTTACATCATTTTACTTGCGTCTTAGCTTTTACTTGCATTTTAATATTTGTCTTTCATTTATTTAGTCTTAATACAAAAACCAAACAAACAAATTATTATCTTTTATTTTCATAAGTGCATCAATCACTATTTGTTAGACATTGTGATCAACCATTCCGTCCTTGGAACGAATCTGTATTATCAGAAATACTACTTGGGACAACCGTACACTTGCGGTTGTGGTTCGATTAGCATTTGCATTTATTTTTAGAACACACAAAGGACCACCAAGAAGCAAGTCCTACCTCTATGGTGTTGCAAATGGCGGACAGATCTCTTTCACATCCAGAAGGCCAAATTGAAGATGTCCTTGTTAAGGCAGGTACGTTAATATTTCCCATTAATTTCGTTATACTTGAATACGACGCGGATAGGAATGTCCCCATTATTTTGGGAAGACCATTCCTAGCCACAGGGCATACACTTATTGATGTAGAAAATGGCGAATTAACGATGAGGATCCAAGACGAGGAGGTTAACTTGAATGTGTTTCGAGCTATGAAATTTCCAGATTCTCAAGAAGATTGGTTCCGAATGGATGTAGTTGAGCAGGCATCGCAAGAGGTATTTGATTGTTTTAATTATGATGATATCTTGCAGGCCGCTTTAACATTAGACTTACCTGAGATGATGGAAGAGCTTGCCGAAACAGTGGCAGCTCTTAATTCTGAGAATCCAAAGTATAGGCGTCTAGCCTATGAACCTCTGAGAGAACCGAGGGAGATCATTCCTAAAAAGAAGCCTTCAATTGAATCTCCTCCATAATTGGAAGAAAATCCATTACTAACACACTTGAGATATGCGTATTTAGGTACTAATGAAACTCTACCTGTTATTGTTTCAGCAAATTTAACAGGTCCTCGAGAAGATAAACTGTTGCGTGTATTAAGAGCCAACAAAGAGGCGATAGGATGGACAATTGCTGACATCAAAGGCATTAGTCCCTCCTATTGTCAACACAAAATCATACTTGAAGATGACAACGCACGCTCAGTTGAAGGTCAAAGAAGATTAATACCCACTATGAAGGAGGTAGTAAAGAAGGAAGTGATCAAGCTCTTAGACGCGGGAATTATTTATCTAATCTTGAGTAGTGAATGGGTGAGTCCGGTTCAATGTGTGCCAAAGAAAGGAGGAATCACAACAATTCTGAATGATCAAAATGAAGCGATTCCTTCGAGAGGTTGTTGGATGGAGAGTGTGTATGGATTACAGGAAATTGAACAAGGCCACCAGGAAAGATCATTTCCATTTGCCCTTTATTGATCAAATGTTGGATAAATTAGCTGGTAGAGAGTACTACTGTATCTTAGATGGCTATTTTGGGTATAATCTGATTTATGTGGCTCCAGAAGATCAACATAAAACAACATTTACATGTCCCTTTGGTACGTTTTCATATCGCAGAATGCCATTTGGGTTGTGTAATGCACCTGCTACCTTTCAAAGATGCATGATGGCCATCTTCTGGGATATGATTGACAATTTCCTGGAACTTTTCATGGACGATTTCTCCGTGTTTGGTGATGATTTTGATAAATGTTTGGATAACTTGGAGAAAGTGTTAATCAGATGCAAGGAAACAGATTTGGTCCTAAACTGGGAGAAGTGTCATTTCATGGTTCGCGAAGGTATAGTTCTGGGTCATAAAGTTTCAAGTGCTGGGTTAGAAGTTGATAGAGCAAAGATAGAGGTAATTAAAACTCTTCCCCCTCCTGTTTCTGTTAAAGGGGTAAGAAGTTCTCTGGGCCATGCTAGCTTTTATAGGCGTTTCATTAAAGACTTTTTTAAGATTGCTAAACCGTTATGCAACTTACTCGAAAAGGATTCCGAATTCCTTTTTGATGAAGCTTGTTTAGCGGCCTTTCAAGCAATCAAAGAAAAGCTTATTTCTGCTCCTATAGTATTACCTCCAGATTGGAATTTACCTTTTGAAGTTATGTGTGATGCGAGTGATTTGTGTATGGGGGCCGTATTGGGATAAATAAAAGATAAGATATTTCATTCAATTTATTACGCTAGTAAAACTTTCAGTGGTGCTCAGATTAATTATACAGTTACAGAGAAAGAATTGCTAGCAGTAGTGTATTCATTCGATAAGTTTCGTTCTTATCTTCTTGGAGCGAAAGTTATTGTTTATACAGATCATTCAGCGATTAGATATCTTATGGAGAAGAAGGATGCTAAACCGAGATTAATCAGATGGGATTTACTGCTTCAAGAATTTGATTTAGAGATTAAGGATAGGAAGGGTTGTGAGAATCAGGTTGCAGATCACCTCTCGCGTCTGGAAGGTTCAGAAACAAATGGTGGAACTGAAGTAGTTAGAGAAGAGTTTCCTGATGAGAATTTATTTGCTGTTCGTGACTATGAAGCTCCTTGGTATGCAGATATTGAGAATTTAGTGGTAAGTGGTTATTTTCCTGAAGGTTCAACTTATCAAGAAAGAAAAAGATTAGCTCACTGTGCTAGACAATTCTTTTGGGAGGAACCTTTCCTCTAAAAAGTGCGTGTTGATCAAATGGTGAGAAGATGTGTAGCCAAGGAATAAATTGAGGCGATTGTATCTGGGTGTCACGACTCACCTTATGGTGGACACTTTAAAGGAGATCGAACTGCTGCTAAGGTATTACAATCAGGTTTTTACTAGCCTTCTATTATGAAAGATTGTCATGAGTATGTTAAAATATGTGAAAGATGTCAATTTACCGGAAACATATCCAAGAGGGATGAGATGCCACGTAATAATGTGTTAGAAGTGGAAATATTTGATGTTTGGGGTATAGATTTTATGGGTCCGTTCGTTCCTTCAAATGGTAACCTCTACATTTTATTAGCTGTTGATTACGTGTCTAAGTGGGTAGAGGCCGTTGCTCTATCAACCGATGATTCGCGGGTAGTAATTAAATTTCTTAAATCACACATCTTCACTAGACATGGCACTCCGAGAGTAATTATTAGCGATGGAGGAACTCATTTCCTTAATAGGTATTTAAAGACAGTCTTAGAAAAGTATGGGGTGAGACATCGTGTATCTACCGCTTATCATCCACAAGCCAATGGTCAAGCCAAAGTCTTTTTCAATACTTATCCGTTTGAGGAGTTCCAATATATGAAACCACTTGTCTTGGAAAGCTCTTTCCATTGGTCCAGACCATTCGTCCAGAATCCTTGCCAATCTTTAATTATGAATTAATCTCTAAAACGTGGCTGGAATTTCAGATTCACAAGGCAGCTTTATCTTTTCCTTCTTTGAATAAATCTTTCCTAAATCTTCTTATTTTCCATGTAAATCTTCTTTCCTTTAATCTTTATCTTGACTTGGTCTCTAAGTAATTACCATTTATCTTTTTAAAGCTTCACATTAAATAAATAATTAAACCGCATATGCTTAAAAAGAATAAATCAATAAATCAAGAAAACGAAATAGGAAAGTGTACTCCAAAAATAGAAACTTGAGTAAAAATCATTCCTAACACTCTAAAATACACTAAGACTTTATTCTTACTTCTCCACCTTGGAATGGTCTTTCATGAAATTCAAGAACCTATTTAACTTTGCATCAAAAATCGTCAAATTTACGCACAAAAGCTCAGAAAATGCAAATAGTTAAATTCCAAGGGGGAAAAGTGTAATATGACAAATTATGCATAAAAGTCTAGCTAATAAGTCAATAATTCACCTAAAATGATGTCTCCAGAGGGCTAATAATTAGAACAAATAGGGAGACATCAATTAGTAACCTAAAGGCCTGGTCCGAATTTATAAGTATAAAAGGAGCTTTTGACTTCTATTTTACACACAATTCACTTTTTACAAAAGAAAACACCAGAGAGAAGTCAAAGCAAGGAAGCAGGAATGCTAGAGAACTGGAGACGGTCTATATCTCCAACTCACAGCTAACTCAATTCTGGAATTAGGTTTTTCTTTAGTTTCATTCTGTAAAACCATATGAATTCGTCTTTTAATTTAGCATTTGTTTTTCCTTTAATTATGAGCTAAATCCTTTTAGTACTTGAGAATGCTTAATGGGTGATTCCTAAAACTATTAAATTTCACATGTTTGAATTTGGGTTTTTCATGAATTAAATCAAATTGGGTCATTTACATTATTCGATAATTTATGATTATTTACTTTTATTGGAGTAGCTAACTAAGAACAGGTGTTAGTATCTAGGATATTCCACATTTGTGGCATGTGGATCATCCTGACGGAGGGTTTAGGTATGGAATTAATTACTCAATATAAGGTATAAACTATTTGACTTTGACGAGCGTAGTTAACCTTAGGGCCAATGAGGTAATATAAACTTAATCATTCAAAAGTGGATCATATTTACCCTGACGGGACTAGTGACACTCTAGAATAGCTTTGTAGTCCACCCTGACGGGGTACGGAGACTCTTGAATCCCGACCAATGTTATTTGACCGATTTGACCCTTAAACAACATATGAGATAAAATAGAATTAGGAGGATCCTTTGCATTTCTCGAGTACTGCCTTTCCTTTCTTGCGTCTAGCTATTTACTATTTGCGTCTTGTCATTTATTTACATTTTCATATTAATCTTAATCATCTTAGGAACTATAAAACCAATCAATCAATCAATATATTATTTACTGCTTTCATAAGTGCAATCATTCATTAATAGATAAGCATTGTAGTTAACCAAACCGTCCCTGCGAACGATCCTAGAATCATTATTACTACTTGGGACAACCGTACACTTGCGGTTGTGGTTCGATTACTTTTGCATTATTTTTAGAACACACAAAGGACCACCAGCTTCCTAGCACCTATAAATACACCCCTTAGACCTCATTATTCAGTACCTCTCATATTTTATTCAAATTATAACATCCTTAGAGTGAGTCAAGTACCTCTCAATTATTCTTCACATTAAAACATCCTTAGAGAGAGAGAGAGTCAAACACTTCAGAGCAAGAAGGCAGGGGAGATGCTAGAGTTGGAGGAATTCTATTCTTCCACAACAGCCAACCAAACCCTTAGGTTATCAATTTCTTTTCTTTAATTGAATATGATGTCTTTATATTTAATTTCAGACTTTAAATTTATTATGAGCTAAACTTTAATTTCATATACTTGAGAATCGCAATAAAGAGATGAACCCTAATTAATTTATTCTATGTTTTGAATTTGGGATTTTTATGATTTAAATCGAATTGAGTCTTATATATTGGATATTACTTTGTTCTTAATCACTATTTCTTTTCGGTACAACTAGAAATAGCTTTTAGTATTTGGACTATTCACTTTAGTGGCGAAGTGATCATCCAACTGGGGGGTTCGAATACAGACTTAGGTAATAACCGTGTAATGTCTGTTATTGACCGACAAACTTAACTAATTACATAGCCAAAGAGGTAAATTCTTATCATCCGAAGAGGCATATTCGCCCATACAGGGGTTTATAGTACTTTAGGATAGCTTCTAGGTCCACCCTAACGGGGGCTAGGAGATATTAGAGTCCGGACTAATATTATAATACCAAATTTACCCTTAAACATAACATAGATTATATTTATTAGGTGGATTCCTAGCGAGACTCAAGTATCTCTCATCTCTGAAGTTAGTCAATTTACTGCTTTATTTCGTTATAGTTATTTGTTTAGTCTTTATTTTATTTCATATTTAGTTTTAAGAAAATTAAACAAAAATCATATCATTTTACTTTTCTGTTAAACAATTATTCTTACTATTTGATTAATACTGAAGTTGAACCTAATCCGTCCCTGAGAACGAAGCCCGATTTATCGGAATATTACTTGGACAACCGTGCACTTGCGGTAATTGTGGTTCTTTTATTTTCGTACTTAATTTTATAACACACCAGGACCCACCAGGTTGGTGGGCAGCGGAGAGAGAAGATGAACAGTGACATCACTATTTTTGTCTTTTAGTGTTTGTAAGGTATTTTAGTAGTTGGTCACCTTTGAGATCCTTTTAAAAAAATAAGATTCCTACTAATTTCTTTGTAACAAAAAAAATAGTCTCCAAAACTCTATAGGTCAATCACCCAACTAATAATTATAATTAATAATTATATTTTTTTATTTCTTTTGTGGACGAGCCCAATATATATAGATATTTTAATTTCTTAGCAAGTAAAGACTTAGGAAGCTTAGTATAAAATATTACATCTTCATGTTTATAAGAGAGACACGCAGCTATTTTATTTAATTAGTCTAAAGTTATAATATATCGTGGCATGTTTATATATAATCAAATGAATAAGTCACTACACCGCGTCAAGGGTCTTCCGACTACACGAGTAGTCGCTAAAAATAAATAAAATAGTCGCTAGAAGTCAGATGAAGGATTTAACGACTACAAGTAGTCGTTAGAAATTAGTCGCGAAAAAGTTGTCGTTAGAATGTAATCCTTACGACTACGCGGGTATAAATAGTCGTTATAGACCGTGCTATTATTAACGACTACAATGTAGTCGCTAGATATCGCTTCTTCTAGCGACTACTTTGTAGTAGAGAAAAGATAACATATCTAGCGACTACTTTGTAGTCGACAAATGTTAAGCTTAATAACGACTACATTGTAGTCGTTAATGCTACAAGGTATAGCGACTACACATTGTAGTCAATGTCGACTACTATGTAGTCGCTACTAGTAATTTTTTAATTTAAAAAAAAATAAAAAAACATAATTTTCGAATTATTTTTAATTCCAATTCTGTAATTAAAAATAATTCGAAAATCATATTTTTTTACTTTTTTTTAAATTAAAAAATTAACAATTCAAAATAATTAATTAAAATATATAAATAAATAAACCAAAGTCAAACCCGGTCAAACCAGGTCAAAGTTAAGTCATACACCAAAATAAAATAAAAGTCTTAATACAAACCAAACAAAATAAAACCAAAAGTCTTAAAATATGATAAATATCAAACATTCACAATAACTAAAATCCTTGCCGTCTATAAATGTCTTCATCATTCCCGAGCTCGACATCATCTTCATCCATATCAACATCCATTTCAACATCTTCACCACTACTACTACTACTACTATCATCATCTTCTTCATCTTCATCATCGCTAGGAGGATTGGGGCCCGCATTCATAGGCTGGAAGGGGGTCTCGCCTTTATCTGCCTTCAACTGATTAACGTACGCGATGGCATCATTCACAACAGCCATCGAAAAAGGTGGAGGCGCGGTGCTAGTAGATCCTTCAGGGCGGGGGAATGGGGGAAGACCGCTGGACACTCGGAGCTCGTTAATCGCCGCCATCATCTCCTCGTGCTGTTCGTTCCGGGCTGGAGTAGTATTAGCCTTCTTCTTCGATTTCCTCGGACGGCCAATGCCCGGAATAAAGCTCCTCTTTGGTGACCCAACCTCCTTCGCGGTGCTTATAATGTAATCGTATTGCTCCTTTTGACTCATTCCTCCCCAATCGGTTGACTCAGCTTGACTTTGAGTCACCTTTTCCTTCATCGCGTCCTTAAGCAATTTCTGTTACATAATAAACAATATATAAATTACATTTGACTTTAGATGAAAAAAATAATTAATAATAAAGTTATAAAAAAACTCACATCGGCTTTTTCGTAGCCCACCGACCTCCACTCTCTGGTCTTCTTGGTTTTCCCCACAACCTCGTAAAAACCACTCATACGCGGAATAGGGATGTCTTGTTGGGTAGCCTCGTCCCTTATCACCAGATTCCCTCCCGGGATTAATTCTTCACCCTGTTTCAGAAAAATTAAAAATATTCAAAATAAATAATAAATTAATAATTAAAAAAGTCACTTAAATAAAAAACCACCTCGTATAGCATATCCCGAGTTCGGGAATACCTCCTCGACCCCGCTCCACTCTTGTTTTTCTGCTTTTCTCGATTCTTTTGATTTTCTTTCGCTTGATTCGAAAAAATATAAAAATCAATTATTAATACAAACAATTATAATTTTAAATATATACTAAAATTAAAAATCATCAAGATTTCACCTTAGCTTTTCTTGAGCCCCAATACTCACAGCACTTAGCCCACACCTCATCCGATATCCAATCCGGCTTCAAACCCTTTCTCCAATAATGCTTCTTCACATAATATTTGTAATCCTTAAACCTCATCCTCATTGTATCGTCCAAGTTTCCGTAAATCTCATCCCAGTCTTTCCTCTTTCTCCAAGTCTTTATGTCAAAATATTTCTGAAAAAAAAATACATTATTTAAATTTAAATTAGAATAATAAATTAAGTTAAAAAAATATTAAAAATTAAATTTATACCGCTAATCTCTTAATCACGGCGTTTTTGTCCGCGTCCGGCACTTTTTTCCATCTCGGGTGATAGGGCGGAATCCTCTCTCGAACGGCAATCCCAATCACTTGCGCAACGTGGTGTCCGTACTTGCCTGTTGGACTCCACGTGTCGTCTAACACACAAAAGTTGACCGGCAAAGGCCACCCAATAGCTTTTAGTGCCTTCATCGCAGTTTTTAGGGCACCTCCACCTCTTGTTTTCCGTCTAGGGGGATCTGTTTTAAAATTAAATTAATTAGTAGTGATTTTATTTGTTAAAATGAAATTAAATTAAAGTTGAATTTGTTTATTTACCAGGTTGGTTTGCACAGTCGGCTAAGTTTCAGTTCGGATTTTGGTTTGGGTCCCTACCCCCACCATCCCCTCCGTGCTGTCGAGACATGACATCGGCCATCTAGCATTTTATAGGTAAATTAAAATACAGAATAAAAAATAACATAAAAAAACTAAATTATTACATCACCAAAAATAAAAAACATGAAAATAAAATTAAATAAATTATTACAATCATAAATAAAATAATTCAAATAAATTAAAAACGTAAATAAATCATCCTTAAGCATCCAATATATATAGCACACGTAGAATCTGTATTATACAAAAAATAATTATATTAGTCATATAATAAATTAATTTATATTTTTTTTTATATTTAAAATTCTATTATTATATAGTAAACTAAATTCCCTATATTTTTTTAAATTGCATAAAATTCGCTATATTTTTTAAAATTGCATAAAACTCCATATTTAATTTTTCTAAAATTGCATAAAATTCCCTATATTTTTTAAAATTGCATAAAAGTCCATATTTAATTTTTCTAAAATTGCATAAATATTCCTATATTTTTTAAAATTGCATAAAAGTCCATATTTAATTTTTCTAAAATTGCATAAAAATTCCTATATTTTTTAAAATTGCATAAAAGTCCATATTTAATTTTTCAAAAATTGCATAAAAATTCGTAAATATTTTTTTAAATTGCATAAAAGTCCCTATGTAGTTTTAAATTGCATAGAAGTCCCTAACATAATACTTGAAAAATTGCATAAAGGTCCCTAAGTTATTTTTAACACAATTTTAAACACAATTTCATTACATCACATTTTTTAACACAATTTTTGCACTTTTAAAATCTAAAATTTACTAAGAATCATAACAAAAATTAACAAAAATCCCAAAAAATCATCATACTTAATTTTTAATCATAACTCATGAATTACATGCTTAAAATAACAAAAATGAATCACTAAGAACACATACTATATTCGGATTTAAGAATCAAACACAAAAAAAAATGGGAAAAATGAATTAGATTTCCAAAAAAATATTTTTTAGGCCATTTAACATAAATTTTAGGCTTAAAATGATGCATACAACACACTAACAACACATACAATTCTCGGAATTAAAGAAATCCATGAAATCATCAAAGAAAAAAATTAAAAAAAAAAAGCATAGAAATTAAAAGATAAAAAAGGATTGGAAAACTTACCTTATTGGAAGAGATTGGAGCTGATTTGGGGAAGAATCCAAGCCATATTGATTCGGATTGAAACACAAACAAAGAAAAAAATTATTAGAAAATATAAAAATTGATTAAAAAAAGCTTTCTAATAGATAGTAAATGGAATGGAATAAGATTAAGGGTTGGATTTGATTACCTTTGATGCTTGAATCGGAGCTTGGATGGCTGCAATTTTTGCTCTAGTTTTTTGGTGTTTAGTGTATAAGAAATGAAAGAGAAGAGTGAGCTTTCGGTTAGATATAGGGCTTTTTTTCTAGCGACTACATCTTGTAGTCGCTAGAACCAAGCAAAATAGTTGCTAGATTGATGTTTGACCAAGTCAACTTGTCTTTCGCGACTACATTGTAGTCGCTAGACAGCTGAATGAAACGCGTGTCCTTTCGTGGGCGGGAAAATGGACCGCCATCGGTTTTGGGGACTTTATTTCGATGTTTAGCGACTACAAAGTAGTCGCTAGTTCTCTAGACTCATTAGCGACTAGTTCATGTACATGAACTAGTCGCTATAAGTCAAATGTAGTCACTAGAATTTTTTTTTTTTTTTAACAAAAAAAACACTAAACACTATACAATTATCCAATATTTTAATTCAATACCAAATAATCATTTAAATTAAATTCAATATTTAAGTTGAGTGTTTGTGGTCAAAGTTAAGTGTTTAGAGTCAAAGTTGAGTGTTTAGAGTCAAAGTTAAGTGTTTAGAGTCAAAGTTGAGTGTTTGTGGTCATAGTTGAGTGTTTAGAGTCAAAGTTAAGTGTTTGTGGTCAAAGTTAAGTGTTTAGAGTCAAAGTTAAGTGTTTGTGGTCAAAGTTAAGTGTTTGTGGTCAAAGTTGAGTGTTTAGAATCAAAGTTAAGTGTTTAGAGTCAAAGTTAAGTGTTTAGAGTCAAAGTTGAGTGTTTGTGGTCAAAGTTAAGTGTTTAGAGTCAAAGTTGAGTGTTTGTGGTCATAGTTAAGTGTTTAGAGTCAAAGTTGAGTGTTTGTGGTCATAGTTGAGTGTTTAGAGTCAAAGTTAAGTGTTTGTGGTCAAAGTTAATTGTTTAGAGTCAAAGTTGAGTGTTTGTGGTCAAAGTTAAGTGTTTAGAGTCATAGTTAAGTGTTTGTGGTCAAAGTTGAGTGTTTGTGGTCAAAGTTGAGTGTTTAGAGTCAAAGTTGAGTGTTTAGAGTCAAAGTTGAGTGTTTAGAGTCAAAGTTGAGTGTTTAGAGTCAAAGTTAAGTGTTTAGAGTCAAAGTTAAGTGTTTAGAGTCAAAGTTGAGTGTTTGTGGTCATAGTTGAGTGTTTAGAGTCAAAGTTAAGTGTTTGTGGTCAAAGTTAAGTGTTTAGAGTCAAAGTTAAGTGTTTGTGGTCAAAGTTAAGTGTTTGTGGTCAAAGTTAAGTGTTTAGAGTCAAAGTTGAGTGTTTAGAGTCAAAGTTAAGTGTTTAGAGTCAAAGTTGAGTGTTTGTGGTCATAGTTGAGTGTTTAGAGTCAAAGTTAAGTGTTTGTGGTCAAAGTTAAGTGTTTATAGTCAAAGTTAAGTGTTTCTGGTCAAAGTTAAGTGTTTGTGGTCAAAGTTGAGTGTTTAGAGTCAAAGTTAAGTGTTTAGAGTCAAAGTTAAGTGTTTAGAGTCAAAGTTGAGTGTTTGTGGTCAAAGTTAAGTGTTTAGAGTCAAAGTTGAGTGTTTGTGGTCATAGTTAAGTGTTTAGAGTCAAAGTTGAGTGTTTGTGGTCATAGTTGAGTGTTTAGAGTCAAAGTTAAGTGTTTGTGGTCAAAGTTAATTGTTTAGAGTCAAAGTTGAGTGTTTGTGGTCAAAGTTAAGTGTTTAGAGTCAAAGTTAAGTGTTTGTGGTCAAAGTTAAGTGTTTAGAGTCAAAGTTGAGTGTTTGTGGTCAAAGTTAAGTGTTTAGAGTCAAAGTTAAGTGATTGTGGTCAAAGTTGAGTGTTTGTGGTCAAAGTTGAGTGTTTAGAGTCAAAGTTAAGTGTTTAGAGTCAAAGTTGAGTGTTTAGAGTCAAAGTTGAGTGTTTAGAGTCAAAGTTGAGTGTTTAGAGTCAAAGTTGAGTGTTTAGAGTCAAAGTTAAGTGTTTAGAGTCAAAGTTGAGTGTTTGTGGTCATAGTTGAGTGTTTAGAGTCAAAGTTAAGTGTTTATGGTCAAAGTTAAGTATTTAGAGTCAAAGTTAAGTGTTTGTGGTCAAAGTTAAGTGTTTGTGGTCAAAGTTAACTGTTTGTGGTCAAAGTTAAGTGTTTAGAGTCAAAGTTGAGTGTTTAGAGTCAAAGTTAAGTGTTTAGAGTCAAAGTTGAGTGTTTGTGGTCATAGTTGAGTGTTTAGAGTCAAAGTTAAGTGTTTGTGGTCAAAGTTAAGTGTTTGTGGTCAAAGTTAAGTGTTTGTGGTCAAAGTTGAGTGTTTAGAGTCAAAGTTAAGTGTTTAGAGTCAAAGTTAAGTGTTTAGAGTCAAAGTTGAGTGTTTGTGGTCAAAGTTAAGTGTTTAGAGTCAAAGTTGAGTGTTTGTGGTCATAGTTAAGTGTTTAGAGTCAAAGTTGAGTGTTTGTGGTCATAGTTGAGTGTTTAGAGTCAAAGTTAAGTGTTTGTGGTCAAAGTTAAGTGTTTAGAGTCAAAGTTGAGTGTTTGTGGTCAAAGTTAAGTGTTTAGAGTCAAAGTTAAGTGTTTAGAGTCAAAGTTGAGTGTTTGTGGTCAAAGTTAAGTGTTTGTGGTCAAAGTTAAGTGTTTAGAGTCAAAGTTAAGTGTTTAGGGTCAAAGTTAAGTGTTTGTGGTCAAAGTTAAGTGTTTGTGGTCAAAGTTAAGTGTTTAGAGTCAAAGTTAAGTGTTTAGGGTCAAAGTTAATTGTTTAGAGTCAAATATAAAAAGTTTATGTAAATAAAATGTTTTAATACAAATAAACCCAAAGAAAAAAAAACTCCTACTCAGAATCATATCCACTAACAACTATAGGTTCGTCATCACTATCAACCTCAATGGGTTCTTCCTCATCACCGTATTCATCCAAGGTGTCATCTTCAATTTCCTCGTTTTCATCAACAACCATGTCAAAATTCAAAGCAACAAAAAAATGAGCAGGTTCAATCTCGATCTCCTCGGTGGATGCCAAGTTCACCGGATCGGAAATCGTCTCGGTGTTCACTAAAGGGATATTGACACCCGTGTCTCCACCAGTGGGCATCGACTCTGCACCCCATAACTCAGGACTCCATCCATGTCTATCATTGAGTTCCCATACTACTTTCCACCCTTTTTGTGATTTCCTTAAATTAATCTCGTCTATGTAAAAAACTTTTTTTGCTTGAGTAGCTAAGATGTACGGCTCTGATTCCCAAAAAAAATTAGACGTGTTGACAAGAGTTACCCCATGCTCTTCCCTCGGTTTACTCGTGTCATACCAATTACACTCGAACAGCACAACAGAACAGTCATCGTCATATGTGACCTCTACAACCTTGACCAATTCACCGTAAAACGGTATTCCATTGTAGATGGCGGATACCCCGTAATCTTGTGTCACCCTAGTTTCACCCTTTCCTTTAGTGACCCATTTAACACCATTCACAACACATGAATCGTACTTATAAACTACACCATGAGACTTACTAGCCAATGAAATCATCTCACTTGTAGCGAATGCATCACCTTCTTTTTCCATTTCATAAACCTACAAGCATAAACAGTTATAACAATGTTTCCTAAAATGGAATATTAATTTTGTATATCTATACCTTATGCAGAAACCAGTTTCGGAAATTTTGCCGGTGTTTCCTATCTTTTTCGTCTGGGGAACCCGATAACGTGGCTTTGTGTTCTCTGCACATTTGACGATCAATAATGAATAAACAGTTATTAAATAAATTGAATAAACATTTATTAAATAAATTGAATAAACATTTATTAAATAATTAGAAAACTTACGTCATCAAATGTTGGATTTCATCGCAATTAAGTAGGATATACCAGTCGATTTGCTCCTTCTCTTTGTATTGCAAATTGCCATACTCTTTTTTACCTATAGGAATACATTGGCTCTTAAATACGGACAAATCTTTAGGTGGAGCTTCGATATCGGTATATCTACCCGGATCATTAAACTTTGTTTTTTCTTCTTTAAGGTAACGCGATATGAATGTCAAAGTCTCCTCAACAACGTATCCCTCGGCAATTGAACCCTCTGGCCTAGCCGGGTTTCGTATGTACTCCTTTAATTTCTTTAGATACCGCTCAAACGGGTACATCCAACGCATCTGAACCGGTCCCCCTAACAAAGCCTCGTCGTATAAATGAATGACCAAGCGGATCATTATATCGAAAAACGCGGGAGGTAAAATCATCTCCAGTCTACACATAACTTCAACCACTTTCTTCTTCTCCTTTTCTAACTTTTTCCTACTCAGATTTTTATTACACACAACTCTGAACACGTTGGCTAGCCCGATAATCGCGTCACTTATCGCTTTGTCTTCGAAAAGCCCTGGGAGACTAGCCACGAATAGGTACTGCATCATCACGTGACAGTCGTGAGATTTCATTCCTATAATCTTGCCTAAGTCACTTTGAACGTTATTTCTCAAACTCGATGCGAATCCATCGGGAAACTTCTGTGCCTTCAGCCAATCAAGAAATACTTTCCTTTTTTCGGTGGTTAATGTATAATTAGCTCGAGGCATTACATTCTTACCATTTCTCTCTTGCAACCACAAATCTGGCCTGATATTCATTTCCTTGAAATCAATTCTCGCTTTCACGTTGTCTTTGTTAAGTTTTCCATCAAGACCTATTACTGTGCCAAGAAGAGCATCACACACGTTTTTCTCGCAATGCATAACATCAATGTTATGTTTCAACAGGTTTTCGGACCAATAAGGTAAACGATAGAGAATACTCTTTTTCTTCCAATTGAATCGCCGATTAACATCTGGCTTCACGATCTTTCCCCCAAAATCCTTGTGTTTCCCGGGAAGTACAATGGGAAGGCCATCTAACTGTGTCTGAATATCGGCAGGTTTATATTTCTTCGGTGGGCGCCTATCAGTGGATTCCTTGTACAAAACATTTTCGTCTCTAAAACGATGTTTGATAGGTAACCAACATCTATGGTCGAAGTAAGCAACCCCTTTCTTCACGCTCAAAGACGGAGTAGAATCCATGCATTCTGGACAAGCTTTGTAACCTTGACCCGACCATCCCGAGGTGTATGTCCTAGCGAGAAAATCGTTAGTCGTAGACAACAAACAAACCTTCATAGTAAACTCTTCCTTCTTGTGGGCATCATAAGTCATAATCCCCTTACCCCACAACTCATCCAACTCATCTATAACAGGACGAAGAAAGACGTCCATGTCCTTGCCGGGTGAACGGGGTCCCGGAATCAACAAACAATGCTGGAATGTCGTCTCCTTCATACACTCCCACGGTGGTAAGTTGTAGACGGTCAATATAACCGGCCACATACTGGACGAGTTGTTTTGCATAGAGAATGGGCAAAAGCCATCGATACCCAAACCCAAGAAGACGTTGCGAGGTTCACTAGCAAACTCGGGATGTAACTGAACAAATCTCTTCCAACTATCTCCGTCAACTGGATGACGCAACAAATCTGGATCTGTATTCTTCCCTGTTTGGTGCCAGATCATATTTTCGGCAGTGTGCCTCGAAGCATAAAGTCGCTGCAGCCTAGGGGCAATCGGGAAATATCTGAGTTTCTTATGCGCTACTTTCAGACCCTTCTTCGGGTCCCATCTGGATTCATTACATAATGGACACTTTTCAAGGGAGGCATTCTCCTTGTAAAACAAAGCACAATCGTTCACGCAAACATCGATGGTATCGTAACCATACCTAAATTTTTTAACTTTTTGTTACACGCCTCGTACGAATCGGGCAACGTATGAGGTTTGGGCAACACACGACACAAAAGCTCAAGCAACTCGGTGAAAGACGTGTTAGACCACTTGTTCCTCACCTTCACGTGCATTAGCTTCGCAATGAAATTTAATGAACTCATGACATCACAACCAGGGTATAACTCGGTCTCTAAATCAGAAAACATCGTTTCGAATTTGCCACGAGCTCTACTGTTCGACTCTGTCATCTCGGTGTCACCAGAATGACCACCAACCTCGTAATTAGGTCTCAAATCATCGTATACATCCAACATTTCATTTTCTTCATATCGAATCTCTGGAATATCCTCGGGCTCACCATGCTTTGTCCAAATATCATACGTCTCCAAAAACCCATGCAGTAACAGATGTGACCTAACTTTGCCCACCGTATACCGACGATAATTCGAACACTGATTACACGGACAAAAAATTGTTTCTTCACCAGGAGGTTTATTTTTTTCAGCAAAAGCAAGGAATGGTTCTATCCCCTTAATGAATTCACGCGAAACTTTATGAGCGGTACCAATCCAACTCTTATCAATACCCGAAGCCATAGTCAACTATTACAATATGAAAGAATACAACATAAATAAAATGAAAAAAAAAATTATTACATCACCGATTACATAAATGAATAAAAAAAAAATTATTACATCACCGATTACATAAATGAATTAAAAATAAAAAAAATTATTACATCACCGATTAAATATAAAAATATAAAATTAAAAGCACACAAAATATTACATCACCAAATAAATGCATAAATATAAAATTAAAAGCATACAACATATAACATCACAAAATAAATACCTATATAAAAATTTAAAAGCACATAAAATATAGCATCATACACTAATATATCATACAAATATAAGTATTTATATATATGCATGTCTATATATATATACTTAATATAATATTTATAATTCAAATAAAATTATTAAATGATTAGAGATATATACATAGTGATATTATATATTTAGCATTAACTATACAATTGTAATGAAATAAGGAAAGAATGAAAAAGACACATACTTTTGGGCAAATTTGGAAGAAAAAATTGATGATTGAGGCGGTCCCACGTTGATGTTTGACCCGGGAAAACTTGTCCACGTGTTGAAATACCTAATAATTGATACTATTTACCATTTACAACATAATTGCATGAAAGTAAAAGAAATTTGAAAGAGTTTTATGGAATTAAAAATACCTACTTTTGGGCAAATATGGAAGGAAAAATTGAAGATTGAGGCGGTCCCACGTTGATGTTTGACCCGAGAAAGCTTTTCCAAGTGTTGAAATAATTTTTGATGATGAATTGTGAAAAAAAATTGGGAGAATTTTGAGAGAAAGAAAGAGAAATTATATAATAATGGTGTATTGAGTAAAGCAATTCGCAAGTTACTGTTGGAAAACATGCTACAACTATTCACGACTACACGTGTAGTCGCTAAAGACTTAATGGTAGTCGTTAGAAATAACTACTAACGACTACACGAAGTAGTCGTTAGAAACTATAATATCTATCGACTACTTAATGGCGGTGGAAAATAAATTAAAAATTACAAAAATAACTCGCGACTACGTGGTAAGTATTAACGACTACATCATGTAGTCGTTAAACACGAAACTTACTAACGACTACGTTGTAGTCGATAAAAATTACATGTAGTCGTTAAATTGAAGTAGTCGCTAGAGGCTATGCTTTTTAGTGACTACAGCGCGTAGTCGCTAGAACATTAGTCGCGAGAGGCTAATGCGGGAGTAGTCAGTATTGTTGATAGAAAATAGGATGTAACGAATTTGCTATAATAGGATGTTAATGTATTTAATATAAATAAGGTGAACGATAAACATGTGAAGTGTGAGGTTTTGGTAGGCATTAACCTGCAAAGTAGGAATAATTAATCTTTTTACTACAAATTTAAAATACATAATTAATTGAATGGTTACTTTTTTTCTTTTACCAATTTTTTTTTTCTTTATTATCTAATAAATTAAACTTTTTAATTAGTTATAATATATATAATGTATATAAAATAAATAATTTAATTCATAAAATGACAATTTAACTCCGATTAATACACTTATAATAAAACTAGTTTTGCGGGGCATCACAGCCTTATGAAATTTCAAATAAGAGTGAAATTTTAAATATAAAGATAAATCAGGTACATTTGAAGATCTTGGATAAAATTTCAATTTAATCTTCTTATATTGGTAGAAATAATTTATATTATAATTTAATAAGTTTATAAGAATTTATATCGGATATGAAATTATAATGAAGAAATAGATATAATAGCGTATTTAGAAAGTTTAAGTTAACATAGATTAATATTAAGTAAGATTCGAGAACAACACTCTTAATTATTTCTTTACTATTTTAATTTCTTCAATTTATAAGATAATTATAATATTTTTAATGACCCCGTAACATGACACCTCATTGTTATTTGAAATAAAAAATATAGATTTATCCCAAATTCACAATTTACTGAAAATTTGTATGAAACTTAATATAAATTTGTAGGATTTTATGATATAGTCTAACAATATATAATTGTTATATATATATATATATATATATATATATATATATATATATATATATATATATATATTAATATTATATGAAACACTCTGTATACTATAATACCTTTAATAAAGTATTTTGATATTTAAATATTTATTAAAAACATATATTTTAATAAGGGTAAAGTGGGTATTAAAGATTAAGGAGTGTATTGATTTTTTAAAATGGGCAAGTATATAAAGATAACTATTTTTAGTAAAGTAGACTAAAATTTGAAGACATGGGAGTAATATTTTAGTACAAATTCTCTATGAAAATTGTACCCTTTCTTTGGGAAATAGTATATTCATTAGTTTCTTTTAGTGAGAAATATGAAAATTGTTTTTACATATTATATATTTAAGTTGATATATAATAAATATAAATATTTATGTAAATATGAAAGTTATTAATGGTATATAATGGTTATTTCCTTTACGATTATTAGATTTTTGTAGCCTTTTAAGAACCAATTAAATAACTTTATATGTGTATCCTTTTAAATTCATTTTAATGGATTTTTTCCATACTTAAAAGTTTTTTCGATTCGATTTCTTAACTCCTTAGCTTTAAAAAAAACCGTAGTTGTTGAAACTGTAGGTTTCCATCTATCATTCGATATGATCATTCAGTTTCCATTCCAACACTTAGACTTTTAATTCTAAATTATTTTCACTTGATAGTCATATATTATAGATTTTATAAAAATAATATATATAAGATATTTTGTGAGACTTGTCCATCGCAAGTAGAGTTTCTAGTTTGGTAAGGTTATAAGTTTTGAACTAAGTACCAAGTGAACTTGTCGTTCGAGTACAAACTATAAAAGCTCTAGATTGTTGATAATATGATTAACTTATTGATTTCACATTTTTAGCCTGGACTACCCAGAGGATGTGAGATTGATAACACTTAATTATAGGATGAATGTCCTTATTATTAGGGGATAAATAGATTTGAGTCATATATTTTATATGATACTATAGGTAATGTACCACACTTTGATTATGAGTGAGAAATGACTTGACTATCAGGGGGCTCATTCATGTTTTAGAGTTTTCATTTTCACTTTAATTATGCGTGAGAAACGACCTAGCTACCAGGAGATTTTCATGTTTTAAAGTTTCCTATTATATATCTCTTAGATAACAGTTCATAACTTTGTCAATTATATAATAGTGTTCCTATAAAGTTGCCTCTATTCCTTTCTATAACTAGGTTTCTCGATATTTCTACTAAATCACTTCTCGAATCATCCTAAGCTAGTTGGGTAAAATCTCAAAAAGTGTGACTGCAACTTGAGAGTCTTTCTTGTGCACACGAGACTCATCGATATGATCAATAAACTCTTGATGATAACGTCTCTTGATGTTGAACAGAATGCATATGATGCATGTGTAATGTAATAAGAACATAGTATTGGTGCTAAGTGTAAACTCTTGCATCCATAAGTTCTGAGCTCCAAAGACATCATAAGCATGATATTCTTGTAAATCCTTAAGCATCTTCAAAAGATGTATAAGTGACTTATTATGACCATTAGATACTAGTTTCTAATACCAATAAACAAAGTAAGGGCATAAATGGAAATTATTTCTATAATTTTTTTAACGTCTATTTATTACACGAAAGGGGTATTAGATACTCGTAGTAGTGTAGAAATATGCACTATGTTGCATACTCTAAAGATAAGTAGAGGAATAAGAGTATGAGAAATTAAATTATGAATTTCGGTAATTAAGCAATTGTTGCAACCACAACTGTAATAATTAATTCTCCTAAGATGCCTACGGGAAAAACCTATTGTAGGAAAAATGTAATTTTGTCCATAACTTATTTTGAGCAAAATAGTCAATTGATAATAAGAGGTTATTGTGTTTTAATGTAGTATAAAAGTGACCAATAGAGTATTTCATAGTGATGAATTACACCCATTGGATACTTACAATATGGTGATCGTAGTTTTCTAAAGTAACTACGTAAAAGTGTTAAAGTTCTTTCTTGTCATAAATCAAAACAGATATTTGTACTAATCAAACCTTATCTTGTATGTGTTTATGAGAGTGAATAGAGAGACTTAACTAATTGTGTGGGTTTGTGTTCAGGTGTATGGTGCAAGGCCTATTAGGAGATGGATAGAAAAACATGTGGTGACAGAGTTATCAAAAATGCTTGTGAAGGAGAAGATTGATGATAATTGTACTGTTTATATAGATGCTACTCGAAGAGGGAAAGAGTTGAGTCATTGTGTTGAGAAGAATGAAGGGCCTGTTTATGCAACATCTGGACATAAATATGATGTTTTGATTCAACTTGTGAATAGTGAAACTAGCAGTGATGTTGTAAGAATTGTTAAAAGGATGAAGATTGAAGAAATTCATGATGATGACGGTGATGAGATGGTTGAATAATTGTAATGTAGAACTTGCTGGTCAAATACGTTGTTGCAGATATGTGATGGAAAGATTCTTTTATTTTTTATTTTCGATTGGTTGATTGTAATTTTTGGTGTTAAAATGTTGGGTTTTGAAGATCCATGCAAATTTAATTAGAATATGGAGCAGTGAGTGTAATCACTGGAATATTTCCTTAATAGTTAATATAAATGAAAAATTACATCTCTTCCATCCATCTATAAATTTTGATTTTTACTTGGCATTCTTAACCATAGAAACAATTCTCAATATTTTGGTCCGTGCTTTTTAAGAAGGAAAAAAACATCTACCTAGTAAATAAAGTATGAATTTTATTTAATCTAATATTTTGGCAGTGCTCAAAAGTTGGTGTTATTTGGATATATTTTCATTCTTTAAATCCGCAATGCTCCTAACCACTTAGATAATGGATATCTGGGAGAAATTGCAGTGTTTTTACTGTTGCAGGTCATGGTTGATGTTCGTTGATTGTGATTAGGATCCTCCGCTTGTAACTGAAATCTTTAATATTTGTTGGTTACTCAACGATGATGGACTCGAATGCATAGTTATATTATTTGGATAGTTACCAGCGGTAAAAGATAAATCCTATATTTTGTTGGTTTTAATGTAATGTTGTTATTTATACTTTGACTCTTTATCGCCTTATCGTTAGTTGTGATATTTATCCTTCTGTATAATGTTGTCTCTATGAATAAAATCACTTTCCAGAAAATAAAATTGAAGCAAAAAAAGAAAAAATCACGCATCAACTGTACTTCTTGTTGAAGTGCTCCATATTCGCATTCTCCATGAACTGCTCAAACTAAAACATCATGCTTGAACATCAAACATTACGCTCGAAGAACACCATCGATCACTGAACATCCCTCCTGCTCCATCTTTGTGTTCTATATGGACTGCTCAAGCTCGAGCATCAAACATCATGCACGTACATCAAACATAATGCTAGCATGTTCTTCTCCATCGACTGTTGTTCACCGAACACCAAATCTTGTTTCCATTCCAATCCATTCAAGCACACCACCATATTTGCTTCAGATATTCGAACGATAAGCACAACACTAGCTGCTATTTTTCGAACAACAAGCTCTTTTATCTCTATTTTAAAAATTTTGTCCACTTTACTTTTTACATATATTGAATAATTTTATAGTTACACTTTCCATTACAAAACTACATTTCATAAAGTTTCTTAATATTATATATATAAGAAAAATATAAACTTTAATATTTTATAGGAATAATAGTGAAAAAATAGAAAAAAATGTTTGATATCTTGGACTAATATTCTGAAACTATAATTTTTTTAGTAAGTAAATAAATTTTATGAAACAGAGTTGAGTAATAAGTTGGATTTGACAAAACAAAAGTAAAATAGTAAAGATAAAGAGAAATGGATACCACCATCTCAAAATACAATCAAAATTAACTGTGATGCTGCTATAATTAATAAATGTGCTTCAATATCTTATGTTTCCAAAGATTATCTAGGTAGGGTCAAAGATTGCAAAGTTTAGAAAATTGCAGCTGAATCTCCTTTAGAAGTTGAAAGTTTAGGCATCCTTAAAACTTGTATTATTGCTCGAGACTTGGAAAACTCTAGAGTGATCATTGAAATCGATTGTCTACAAGTTATGCAACCATTGAAGAGGTAGCAAATATTTATTCCTAAATTTTATAATATTATTAAGAGTATTTACTACATTTCCGAAACTTGTAACCCTATTTTTTTTATAGATAAGTCGAAATAGGAATAGTTTACTTGATGGGGTAGCCAAACATATGCTCTTTGGCAAGATGATTGACTCATGTTTAGACACGTATCTAAGTAGTTTAGTTGAAATAATAAAAAAACAAATCTATTCTTTCGAGATAGAAAATATAGTAATAAATTTAGAGAATTAAGTATTATTTTTGGAAAAAAAATAAGTTAGATAGCTAGAGGAAAAGAAAAGTGTATTTGGATACCTATATAACTAATCTATATATATATATATATATATATAAAGAATAATCTAGTGGCTTCCAAAAAGTTGGTAGACTTATTCAACAAAAGAAAGCCGAAAAACAAATAGAGCTTATAAAGGTACTAGCGATTGCAATTGATAAAGAAGGTAAAGTTGTCCATAGGATTGCATCGAGATCTATTATTAGAAGTTCTATTGAAGGAGAATGTTGGGCGGTCCTTCTTGCTATGAGAAGGGCGGCTAGTTATGATTTACGGAGTGTCTCGTTTTACTCCAACAACCTTGAACTAATTCAAGGTATTTCAAGAGAAACAGGTCTTCGATGGCAAATTTCACCTTTCATTGCCGAGATGAAGAGCAGGCTGACGAAATTCCTTAACTGGAAGGTCAACTTCGTTAATAGGAAGTTTAATAACGTCACAGATCTCGCAGCTAGAAGTGTAAGACGGAACATCGATATGTCGAAATGGAAGAATGGTTCTTTAAATGATTTTTATATTTTTCTAAAATTTTTGTATAAACGTTCATGATGTATATTTTATCCTGGAAAAAAAAAAACTAAGAAGAGGGAATTGTTGTCCAAAAAAAAACTGAAAAGAATTAAGAAGAGGGAAAAAATTGTTTCTAGCAGCTTCCAGGCCAACAGCTTAACTTCCAGACTCATCTCTCTGCTCTACAAAATAACATCTCTTACCTCCTTCCCATAAACAAGAAAAAAAAAACGCACACAAATACACATAAAAAAGTTCACGTTTTTTCAAATTTCAGTCAAACTCAAAAAGTTTATATCAGAAGGTACATTTACACGCTAATCTCTATATTTTTTCTTTTGTTTCCGCTTTTGTTTTTCATTGATATGCTTACATGATCGTGATAAAATATTTATGGTTTTTTGTTTAAATAGAAATAATCATGATGTAAATTGGTTATCTATTTTGGATTCTTGAAAATTGATCACAGTAATTCAATATTTGTATACCATTTTCCTTTGTTTTGTTATCTTAGTTTCAATTTATTAATATAAAGACTTTTCTGGGTTTAATTCACTTACATCAATTTTAAATTGTTAATTTTTTTTCAGGTATAATTTTTGCTATTGAATATGAATCCTGACAAATTCACCCACAAGACAAATGAGACTCTTGCTAGTGCTCATGAGTTAGCGATAAATGCTGGAAATGCTCAATTCACACCCTTACATATTGCATTGTCATTGATTTCCGAACCCAAAGGTATATTCCGACAAGCAATTGTCAATGCTGGAACAGGTGAAGAGTCTGCAAATTCAGTTGAGAGGGTGTTTAATCAAGCAAAGAAGAAATTGTCATCTCAAACACCTCCTCCCGATGAGATCCCAGCAAACACTTCTCTAATTAAGGTTATCAGACGTACTCAATCCTTGCAAAAGTCCCGTGGAGACACACATTTAGCTGTTGATCAGTTAATTCTTGGACTTCTCGAAGATTCACAAATTGGGGATCTATTTAAAGAAGCTGGTATTAGTACTTCAAGGGTGAAATCTGAGGTTGAGAAGCTTCGAGGAAAGGAAGGTAAGAAAGTGAAGCGCTTAAAACCTATGGTCGTGATCTTGTGGAACAAGCGGGTAAGCTTGATCCAGTTATTGGTAGAGATGAAGAAATTCGAAGAGTGATTAGGATTCTTTCGAGAAGGACTAAGAATAATCCGATTTTAATCGGTGAACCAGCTGTGGTTGAAGGATTAGCTTCCAAGTAATCTCTCTGATGTGCGAGTTAAAGTACTTGATATGGGAGCATTAGTTGCAGGTGCTAAATACAGAGGAGAGTTTGAAGAGAGATTAAAAACTGTTTTGAAAGAAGTTGAAGGGAAAGTGATTTTATTTATTGATGAGATTCATTTGGTTTTAGGTATTGGTCGAACCGAAGGTTCCATGGATGCTGCTAATTTGTTTAAACCAATGCTTGCTCGACGGTGTATTGGCGCAACTACCCTTGAGGAGTATCGAAAATATGTAGAGAAAGATGCTGCTTTTGAGAGGAGGTTTCAACAGGTTTATGTAGCCTAGCCTAGTGTTCCGGATACTATAAGTATTCTTTGTGGGTTAAAGGAGAAATACGAAGGGCATCATTGGTGTTAATATTCAGGATCGAGCGCTTGTTATGGCTGCCCAATTGTCTGCCCGGTATATTACCGGATAAAGCGATTGATTTGGTGGATGAAGCGTGTGCTAATGTGAGAGTTCAACTTGATAGTCAACCTGAAGAAATTGATAATCTTGAAAGGAAGAGGATTCAAGTTGGAAGTTGAACTTCACGCTCTTGAGAAGGAGAAGGATAAAGCTAGTAAAGCGAGACTTGTTAAGGTTAGAAAAGACGTTGGACTGGTATACCGGTCACTCGGCTCGGACGGAATGAGAAAGAGAAGCTTATTGGTCTCGGTGAAAGGTTGCATGAGAGAGTTGTCGGACAAAATCATGCTGTGAGTGCTGTTTCAGAGGCGGTGTTGAGGTCACGAGCGGGCCTTGGACGGGCCCAACAACCGACTGGTTCGTTTCTTTTCTTGGGACCCACTGGTGTTGGGAAGACTGAGCTTGCTAAAGCTTTAATACTCTTCTGTTTTTAATACTCTTCTTCAAGTTTTGGATGATGGAAGGTTGACCGATGGTCAAGGACGTACTGTTGACTTTACTAATACGGTTATTATCATGACTTCTAATCTCGGAGCTGAGTTTCTCTTGCAAGGGTTAATGGGGAAATGTACAATCGAGTCTGCTCGTGACATGGTGATGCAACAGGTGAGTTTAATAAAGTTAAACAGACTAACCAACTTTATTAATTTTTAAATGTTATTTAAAAAAGCATTTCAAACCTGAGTTGTTGAATAGACTAGACGAGATAGTAGTGTTTGATCCTCTTTCACATGAACAATTGAGAAAAGTTTGCCGATTACAAATGAAGGATGTGGCGAATGGTTAGCGGAACGAGGAATTGCGTTGGGTATAACTGAGGCTGCTTTGGATGTGATACTTGCAGAAAGTTATGATCCGGTAAGTATAGATTTAATGTGTGTTTATAAGAGACTTAACTAACTGTGTGTGTTTAGGTGTATGGTGCAAGGCCTATTAGGAGGTGGTTAGAGAAACATGTGGTGATAGAGTTAACGAAGATGCTTGTGAAGGAAGAGATTGATGAGAATTCTACTGTATATATAGATGCGCAGCTTTGTCAGCCCATACGTTTAGGCGGCGCGAAAATGTCTGAAAGACACATGTCCATGCGATTCCGCGAGCTGCTAAATCTGCCCAACGTACGGCCTAATCTTCCACCACGCTGCTGGCACCTGCTGGATACCTTGAATAACTTCAAGGTTATTAGATTAGATAAGGATCTTTTGACCCGTCTCTTGGTAAGCCATTTTGGTCGTCTCATGTACCGCCTTTGATTTAGCCTCATTTGCTGAGTTCACCCATATGGGTGCAGAGAAAACCTGTCGGGTCCCCGAAATACAGTCCCTTCAAACTATCCTAATTCCACTGTGCTCCGTTGCTGATTTAAAGGAGGCATCACAAGTGTAAATTACTTGTACATGCGGTGGTACTACTGGGGGCTGAGTCACCTGAGTTCCTGCTCCTCAGCTACTGTAAATGTAGAGTGATCTTGGGCCCAGTCCAAAAAGGTCAGTCATAGTGACATGAGTTAAAAGTAATACCGTGTTAACGTTCGGTGTGCCTGTTTCATATAAACATTTCATTTTTTCTTTCCATATGTTCCATAATAACAGTAAAATGTATGCTGTCACAATTTGTTGGTCCCAAATGGATTTATCAATATTGTCGAGCAGCTTCATAATCTAGTCGCCCATATTACCCGTCTCATCTTCAGATATTCGTATCTGTACTGTTGATCCCGCCCAAACCTGTATGCAGAAAGTACAAGTTAGTAGTAAATGTGAAACAGTTTCCGTTACCTCCCCACACCATGTACAAAAGCAGTTTTCACTACACTTATTCTGGAATAAATTGAGTTTAGTTGGGAGTATGTCCCAACAAGGCTTCCCAGACGAAGTTTCGAACTTTTGTGGGTACGTTTGACTTCCAAACTGTTGTCCATAAGTTTGATGCTCGGATATGTGCTTGCGCTGACGACTGTGTACTCCTTCCTAAGTGCTCCTTTGTTAGTGTAGCGTACCCTGATTTGGTAGTATATGTTCCATCTTTGGTGTAAGGCCACATAAAGGTGTCATGTGCAGCTCTATCCAGTATTGGTATTATGTAGATCTCTTCTTTAACCGAATCTGGCAAATTCGAGTCAATTAGATCCCGTTTCTAGCTGTTTTCGTCAATGTGCACTTGATGTGTTAGCGTTTTTATTTAATAAAACACTAAAGCTTTAGCTCCAAGTCTATGTCTTCTTCCTTTCTATGTTCATGCACATTTTTAACCTTGGTTGTGGAAGCTTGACTAGTTTTGGAAGCATGAGTTATTCCCTTGTCCTTGCGCCTGTGAGCAGTCATGTGGCCACCTAAGGCTGAACCTGAAGAATAGGTATGTTCACAGTAGAGACACTTAAACTTTTTGTTGTTTGGCTATTTCCTTGAGGTGATTCGTTGCTCATGTTATACTCAAACAAAAATAAATTTTATTATGATTGAAATATATATATTGATATAATGCACACTAAAGTTGATGATTTAGGACTCTAAATAAATGAAATTTATGTGGTGATTGAAAATATATTTTTGTAGTCAACAATTAAACCAAGATTATATGATATTTAATATAATATTTGATTTTCTCAATCTAAAATAGGGTTTTTCAATTAAAGATAAATATTATTTAGTAATTCATTATTGTTATTTTTAAGTTGCTAATAGACAAAGAAACAAATTTGTATATTATTTAATAAAATACTAAATTTTAATTATACTTTCATGTCTCTCTTTTTGTGATGAATTAATCCCAATGTGATATATCTTTTTATATTTCTTTTGTGCTCAACTGAGGGATTTTTCCCTATTATTTGATATATTCTCATTTCTTGCTTGGTTTTGGAGATTAGTTACTTTAGAGCTATTTGTGCGTAATTTGTTTGTTAAATGTAAAGTTTTTAGGTACATAGATGAAAATAATATGCCAAAGCATAGATAAGATGTTGAGGAAAGTAGATCAAATAAGGAAACCAATTATGAAGGGATAAAGTAACCTTTTTTAGAAAGTGAACGAGTTACCAGCCAGAATTAGAAAGTTGATTGTTTTCGATGCCACACAATATTGACTAAGAATTTGGATAATACCTTTGACAATTTATATAGGCTCTGAATCACGGTCACGTAGAAACTGAGATTTTGAAATGCGGAGCTGTAACGAAGAAGTTATGTTTTCTGCAATGGGTGTGACTCGAACATGTCCCCTCTTAGAGGAAAACGTTTCTAGAATGGGATGGGTCATTTAATTGAGCTCAATACCCATCCAAACGTTTTAAACCCTATAAATATCATCTCATATCAGTAGTATATCATCTTTTGGTTGCCAAAGCTCAGTTTCCAAAAAGAAATTTAACCACAAAAGCAGTTATTAAGATCTAGAGGAGGAAGAAACAATGCTAGAACTTCATTGCAACACGTCTACCCTTCTCTATATCTAAACCTTTTGGGTGAATTAGTATTAGTCTTAATTTGACTATGAATTATTTCTAAACTATTTCATTCGAAAGTTCTATTATGCTTAATCATATTTTTGTGTAGGATTATTCTTGTAGGAAATATTGATTATTGTTTTGATGTTAAGTTTATTTAGGATATTTATATTAATTGGATTGGGTTTAAATTATTATTCCATTGTTTATGTATTTGTGTTAAGTACTCATGTGCTCGAGATAAGTAGTAGATAGTTGTTGTAATTGATCTAACACCCAGACGGGGGGGGGGGGGGGGGGGTGGCGAAATTACAGAGCTACTACATAAGCGCCTGGTGCCTTTTACAGGATGGTTTTAGCACGCTAGGTAGTCAATAGGGTTACGGGAATTAATCCTACCCGAGACCTCTGGAGTGACAACCTCAGGTGTATAAGGTAGAGAGTTAAGATCACTTGGGCGGGAACTTAAATACATTTGAATCCCGAATAATGTGAAACATCACCCATTCACCCTTATTCATGGAAACACATTTCAATAAGATTGATTCTTACTAGCATCCTTGACTGTTATCTCTCATGCATAATTAGTTTTATTACTTTAGAAAAAAAAACATCCATTTACTTTACTTCTTAATCTAAACACTTAAAACCACCTAATATAATATTTAACACGAATTAGAGTACCTATTTAAATATCTGAGAACGAACACGTATCATTTACTTATTACTTGTAATGATCCGTACAATTGCGGAAAGTTAATCTTGGTTTCCAAGGTGTGCGCGTTTTCTTTTCACATTTATTATTTTAATTATTTCTATGTTGTAAATTCTTTGGAGATTATTTGTCTATGAAAATATTTAAAATATATAATTATGTGTGTAGGATAGAGAACACGTCTCATGTGCCTAAAAACAGTAATTTCTCCTCACGTAGTTACACTCAAGTGTGTGCGATAAATTTCTTTGACTTCTTCATTTTACTTTTGTTGGTTTACTCTTTGTTTTAGTGCAAATAAATATAGGTTTTCATGATCATGTTGATAGGAATAAAAGTCACCTTACCTCGAGCAGATAGAATACCAGTGAGGAAGAGAAATCCATAGTGAACCAACTACGAGAACTTTGAAGATATTGAAGGACTTTAAGTGTAAAAGGTATAATTATTTTGAAGAGGATAATAACTGAATTTGCTCAACATCGACAATATTATGTTCCATATATTAAGGGCACGTAATTCACTATCCATAAAAATGCTCATAAGATTGGCAGGGGTGTTCAAAAGTATGGTAGCATGACTTCTCAAATAAAAAAGAGAGTCATAATTGTGACTTGTTAATATTTGTGTTTTAGTGTCATTCATTTTGTTTCCTATTCTATCTCTTTTCTTTGGCATATTTGACTTAGACCCTTCTAAACTCTTTTTTTTCTCTTTATTTTGTCAGGACGACAAAACCTTGAGTTGGGGTTCTTGATGTCTCTCTTTTAATGATGGATAAATTCATTCCTGAGACATTATTTTGGGAGTTTATTTGGCTTAAGGGAGGAATTTTTCACTATTATTGGTTATATTGCACTTCTATTCGTTGTTTTGGATATATTACTATTTATAGAGATTTTGTGATGTAATTGTGTGTTAAGTGTGTAGATTTTAGGTATATTCTTGATACAAGGGTCCAAGATGAGGAGAATAAGTCAAATAGTCAGGAGAAACCTCAAATCAAACTAGAAGTTGAGCCTAGAGCAACTTTGGGAAGTTGAAGCGTTTACCGAAGAAATCTTGCACCTTATTATTTCAGTCACTATGGCTTATTGGTATAAGAAATGAACCTTATTAATTTTGATTTAAAAAGAGCTTGAAGTACTGAAGTCAATTCAGAGCTATGATGAAGAATTTATGCCAGTTGCACCCGCAGTGGTTCGAACCAAAAATCTGGTTAAGTAAAATTGGTTAGGCCCCTTCCAAACCTAATTTCCTTAACCTAAAGGGGTCCCAAACATTTTCCGAAGCTATATAAGCTCTTTTTCTATCCTCCTTTCATATACACTTAATTATCCAGACTTATCCATCGGTTCATGAAGGGGAAAGTTCCAGAAGAGAATGAAGAGGAAGAACAAGGGTTTGTCTATGAACCTAGTCATTCTACCTCAAACATTCACCATCTCCCTCTATCATCAATAGTAAATCTTATTTATTTCCAGTTTTAAACAATATTACGTTCTTAGTTTTCATCAGTTTTCCTTTATTTAGTTTTTATTCTAGTATGAGCTACACTTTAATTGCTTGAGAATGCTATTGTAATACTTTGTGTTTAGCTTTTTGATTATGTTATTGTATTTTGGATATCAATTTGATATTTAATTGAGTTGAATTTTATATTATTATTCCATAGTTTATGTAATTGCGTTAAATACTCATGTCCTTTGTCCAAATAGTAGGTAGCTACCGTAATTGAGCTAACATCTCGACGGGGGGATCTAATTAAAGAACTGGTACATAAGCGCCTAGTATCGTGAACCGGTTGGTTCTTGCACGCTAGGTAGTCAATAGGGTTAGGGTAACTAATCCTACTCGAAAACCGCGAGTGTGTAAGGAAGAGAGATAGATCGCCTGGGTGGGTACTTAGATGCATCTGAATCCCGACAATGTGAACACAACCACTAACCCTTATATATGACAAAGTCAATTGGTGGCACAAACTATTACTAAGAAATTCCTTAAGAAATTTTCTCCTCTATTTTATCTCTTGTTTATTTACTAGTTTGTTTATCTTCATTCCTGGTTTAATATCATTCTTAGCTTAATTCTATTTGCATTTACTTTACTTTAGTTGTTAAATATTGAAAACCAAACAAACATATTATATTTGAATCAAATACTATTTTGCTATTTAGATTACAAATTTCTTACATTTACACTAGAATAAATTTCATTAATCGATATTAATCCATGAGGAAATCAATACCTACTTATCACTTTTACTTGTCTCTGATCTGTACACTCGGAACCGTTACCCCATTTATATTAGTATGTTATTTGATCACACAACAGGGGATGACAGTAAAGCTGGTGAGATGGTTGGCAAAACACTCCCCATTTCGATAAAATTTGTTTAAACACAAGAAATAAGATATTTTTTTGAAGGTGTTAATGAGAAGGATGAATAGAGTTAATTGTGTTATACGGAATATAGTGTTAGTCTACAGCCCCATTCCATGGTGCTGCTGTCTAAAGACTGAGCCTTATCAGCCTCCCATAGCGTGTGTTCCTCCTTGTTGTTCTTGTCTCGGATTACATGCTACCTAAATCCTATGATGTAGATCTCCCCACCTAGGCATTAACTCCCCACTCAGCTGCTTACGTCTAGTTAAAATTCTAGGCGTTTTTTCTTAGCGCCTTAGTCGCCGGGGAATAGGCGCCTAGCCCGTCTTGGCGCCGATTAATGACAAAAATGGCTGCCTAGGCACCTAATAATGGCAAAACGAGCCCGCATAGTCCTTCTTGATATTCTTTCTTATTCTTGAGAATTCTTTAATTGATATTATAACTTAATTTTTAATATTTTATATTTACTATATTGTTGTTAGATGAATTTTATGACTTTAATAGTTAAAATCTCTATAATTACTGAATATATTACTAAATATACAAAATTACACAGCAGGATTCAAAACCGTATAATTCCGCCTAGGCCCCGTATAATTCCGCCTAGGTGCTAGGCACCAGTTGACCGCCTAGGCCGCAAAGCCGAGATCTACAACATAGCTAAATCTGAGTTACTCCCGACTCACCCGCCCTAAAACTCCCTCGAAACACCGTATGTCCGATTTCCTAACTGCAATTCCAAGTCAGTATTGAAGTAGCAACCTCTTGGAATTTTCAATTCAACCCATGTCATTCCTAAATTAAATAATATATAAACATTTGTATTATATAAGTCACTAGCCAAGTTGTTCCCATTCCTTGCGTGTTGCAGTTAATCAACCATCATCCACTGTGTTCATCTAAAGGTCCCCTAGAGTCCTTTGAAACCCATTCAATATAAAAATCCCTACAAACACTCTTTCATATTGATCACATTCTAAAGAAGTGCTCCATAGACTTTGAATCTACCCCACACTTCGGATAAATCTCTAGCATGTATACCCCTCGAACGCAGGGTTTTCTCTAGTCGAAAAGCACTCTCTAATGGCTCATAAAATCTACACACACTTTTAGTAGACAATTAATTTTACACACCTTGCTCTACGCTAAGTTTTCCACTTGTCTCGGTTCCTTGTAGCTCTTTAGTGCTGACATAACCGCGGGGTTTTCTCTAGTCAACAAGCACTCTCTAATGGCTCATTAAATATACACATACTTTTGGTAGACAATTAATTTCTACTCTAAGTTTTCCACTTGTCCAGGTTCCTTGTAACTCTTTAGTGCCGACATCACCCAAAACTCTCCACCCGGTTCATATTGCTATACAAGATAATCCGCCTTCTTCTCTCCTCATCCACTCTCACAACCACAACTTCATGATGTTTTGATGCTGGTAAAATATCTTGAAACTCCGACCACTCCCACGATCCTTCTCCACCTCTAATGACCCTATCACCCTCTCCCAATTTGGGACAACGCGTATTCAGTGAGTGGTTCATGCCCCTTCAAAACATCTAACTAAAAGGCCACCCTTCTTATGTTTGTATATGGTTACACTGTCAAGTCTTGTTCATGGTTTCTGTTGTACCCTAGATTATCTTTACTCAATAAAGTTTGGATGATCGTGTCTTTTTTATGGTCACAATGCAAAAGTTTTTATGTTCCACATCTCCAATTGAAATTTCTTTGGCTGATGATTTGGATTGTAGATGACAGAGAGTAACTTTTCAATTGCATACATCCTGATAAAAAATCCCTAATTTGTTTTCGGTTTGTGGGTGGTCCGGGCTAGCTTTCGCGCACTACGACTAATCCCATGTGAATATGCAAGCCTCCTTAGGCATATCCTAGGTATATCAGAACTACGTTACACATGTTCCAGAATGGGTTTAAACCTTGCAATTCTCACTTTACACACGTTAGAGAGGGAATTCGAACTATGTACCTCCATTTATGTGCTAAAGAAATGGCAAGGTCCTGGCCAGTTGAGTTAACCCAACCGTTTAAAAAATCCCTAGTTGAACAACTATTCCTACTTTTTATCGGTACCAATTTTTAGGGATTCCACTTCACAAAACCAACTTACTTTTGGAAAAGCTGAAGTCCTAGTTGAGTAGGAAACGTGCTTATAATGAATACTAGATTTTTTGGAAAAAAAATATACTATAGTAAAGTCCCAATAAAAAATCATTTATTGTGGAAGAAAATACAAATAAGAGCCTCAAATTTATATAAGGCCTTATTGCCCTTATACTTTTTTTTATTTGTCGTTGGGACGTACCCAATTAATATCCATACCCCCTTGGTGCGAAGTAACTCGTTGGACACGTACCCATGGGGTGTTCCTTTGCTGAAATACTGCTTAGGTTCTAATTCCATCTGAGTACGTACCTATTTTTCAGTTGGGTACATACCCGTGTCCGTTTATAATTTTTATAAAATTAGTATTTATTTTATTGCATTATAAGTCCCTACTAACATTTGGGTATAAATCCAATTGGTTATTTCCCATGTCAAAGTATAGGTTGGTACATATCCAATTCAAAAAATAGAAGGTGTGTGTACCCAAGTAGAACAAATTTCAGGCAGGTACATACCATTTCGAACAACTACGGGTTCTTGTACCCATGTGTTTTTGGTTTATGTTAGACCATGTCCAGTTGTGACAAACATATATTTACTTTAAAAACAATTCAAAAAAGTTAGTATAATACAAAAGTACATCTACTAGCATTGGAAAAAAACAAAAATTAAATCTCTTCACTCTTGCATTGAAAAAAAAAACAAAAAGAAAAAGAAAGTAAAAATCTACACACTCAGCGTTCACACTTGCATTGAGAAAAAACCAAATAAAAAGGAAAGTAGATCTCTTCACACACAACACTTCACAAACGCGTGACTTCTCGTAATATAGAGAACAGAAAAATTGAACGTTGAAGGTGGAGATCGGCGGTGTGATCGAGATCTCGTCGCAACGTGTTTCTTGTGAAGGAGAGCGACTTGGTGTAGTAGATCGGCGGCTTTCTTCGTTCCTTATTCTATTCACCCATTCATCCTATCATTTTTATGATTCTAAACTCTACAATATATATAATTTAGAAGAAATAGCAAAATAATCAAGAAGATCTGCGCCTCCAGTTCCATATTAAGATTTAGAATTTTAAGGTAATATTTTTTCTTGAAAATCTTAATTTGATGGGAAAAAGACTGATAAATTCGCTTTTTTATTCTAAATATATTAAAACTTCTTTTCAGAAGAGGGTCCATGATTTTTTATTTAGGGAGGGGGTTGGGGTGGTGCGATGGGAGTTGAGGGATCATGTTTTCCAGTTAATTGCACTGTAATGCCTTATATTATGCAAAAATACACTTTATGTCCCTCTATTATGAAAATGTTATGCTATATATCTTACTATTAATTTATTTTTTAAATTGATTAAATATATGCCCCTATAATATACGTATAAGTGAAATTAATTAAAGCGTAATAATATAAATTTTATGAGTTAGGGGACCAAGTGAAAATCCAAATAAATTTGGAGGCCATTAGCTATGAATAAATTGTTTGTAAAAAAGCTAATTATTTTTTTTGGGATATTTAGGGGAGCCATGGCGCCTTTGGCTCCATCCCTACTCTATTTGCAACATTTTCATTCATATATATGTATATTTTTTCCAGGGCATTTAACTCGTATTTAATATTCTTATTATATGTATACAAAGAATATTTTTAATTGTCTCAAAGTGGATAAATAATATGCTAATAATATTAAATAAAAGTTATAGATGTGGATGACATCTTATATTGTAATTTTATATACACAAAAGATACGAGAACAGTTTTTACATAGCTACGTAATATACTTTGTTACAAAATGAGTTGCATAAAAATGAAAAGAAATGTGTGTTTATCTTATGTAGATGTCATGTTACTCTCGTGGAAAAAATAGCTGAATTTTTAAAATATATTATTGCTTTAAGCAGGTTTATGTCGAGATGTAAATGTGATTTAGAGGACAGAAAAAGATTGATGATCATTGCATTTCAAAATAAAAGGTAATAAATACAGTAAATTATTTTGTTTTTCTATGGTATATTTCTTGAATTTCCGTAATATTCGTTCTTATACATACACATTGTGGATGAGTGTAAGTTTTGTATTTTTATGTGCAACCCCTTCTATTGTTGAACCATAATAGGATTGGGAAAATAATCTCCTTAAATAGTGAATAAATCGACAAAACACATACTATATTTTTCCATGTTAAAGAGAGATATAATGTTTCTTGGTTATAGAAGATGTCTTTATGGCGACATCATTCTATGATCTCGGCACTAACACCACGGTAAAATTCAGGATAAACATGGCTGGAGTAGTAATGCATTCTCGGGTCCCTCCGAGGAGCCTTTTCTCCCGGATGGGCGAAAGGACAGTCCTTCCAGTCATGGCTCAAACTCCTACTACACTTCTTGATCTTAAAGACAAAGATTTCGTGGTGGGATTTTTATAGATCTTAGGGTTCTGTTTTGAAGGTAAAGTGGGCAAGATTGTTGATAAATACTCCCCATTTCAGAAAAACTTGCTAATACACAAGAAAAAAGAGATTTTTTTGAAGGTGTCAATGAGAAGGATGAAAGAGTTAACTGGGCTATGGTGAATATAGTGTTAGTCTAAATTATAAGGTAGTGATTGGTATGCTTTAATTGTTTTAGGCAGGAACGTAATGAGTTTCAGGATTGTAATGATACTAGAATATAATGAACTTTGTATTGTTATGCAGCGTTTGGTATAATATATTTGAGGATGTAATAGACTGATTGATTCTAAATTGTTGCTAGTAGCTAGTTTATTTCATTAGATTGTCAATAGATTATTTAAGATACAAGGTTCTATTTAATTATTATAAAGTACTAATAATTTTAATAAAATATAAAAAATAAATAAACTTAATAATTTTATGTAATTTGTATATATAATTCGATAAATTATATATTTTTAAATTTTGATTTTAACTTTTAGCGAGAATATATGATTGTCGAACGGTTAATATGAGTTAGAATTTGATTAGTCGATACACCCAAGAGACAACCGTCTGACCTCGTTGACCATGGCCCACGCGTCGTGACGATGTGTTGCGCAGCGGTATACCACTCGTCGGGAACGAAATTACTGCTCGATTCCCATGAAGAGTTTCCCCATTTACACCGTGTCGCACTAGTCACCACAGTCCATTTTAGCGAACGGTATATCGCCCGTTGGGCTCGGTATACTGCTCAAGCGCGGAAGAATCTGACTTTTGGACTGTGGGGTTGGGGTCAAGACAACTTGATAGGGTGTGGTATACCGCTCGACTGGTTGGCTCGTCAAACAAACACACACTTTTTGTAGACAATTAATTTTACACACTTTGCACTACTCTAAGTTTTCCCCTTGTCCTAGTTCCTTGTAGATCTTTAGTGATGTCATCACCAAATACTCTTCACCCGGTTCATATTGCTATACAAGATAATCCGCTGTCTCCTCACCTCATCCACTCTCACTACCACAATTTCTTAAAGCTTTGATGCTTGTAAAAGACCTTGAAACTTTGGCCACTAACACGATCTGACTCGCTTTGTGTAATTAACCACTAGTGACCTTATCATCCCCTCATAATATGCCCCACCCAAACCTCTAACTGAAAGTCCACCCTTCTTCTATTTTGCACACACCATTAGGATCCCTATTACATGTCTTCTGTAATAGGGAATCTTGTGGAGTCTATCAACTAGACTTTTATCTTTCTTGTCCCCAAAGTCGACTCCTAAGAGGATGTTGGTCAACTTAACTCATTGTATACAAATTTCATCTATAAGATAGTCTCGAAAGTTCTATCTTATGGGCTCAAATCACTCATGGATTTTATTTTCTCACTCACTCAGGAGAATTTCATCAAAGGTAGGTTAGGGTCATTCAAGATTACATCATACTAGCTTAGGAGGTCACTTGTTTTCTCTGAAGAAAATGTAAATCTTGTCAACATTTTAGGGTACTCGAGTCAGACGTGTCAAAAGAGTATGACTCTTTCCAATTGGATATCGTAAAGCTTATTATTCATAAGCACAACTTTTCTCAATAATGGGTCTCATGGGATATGTATTCAATTACCACAGTTTCCTATCAAATCAATCTTAATTGTGAAACTCTCCAAAGGTGTTGGACAAGGAAAAGTCTCTCTCCCTTACTTTTTTATTCTTGACTGAAGGCTTAATCTCTATCATTAACACTTATATATATTGGGAAGAGTTAATAGAACCGGTTACCCCTGTGGTTTCACTAATTAAGTTTGTTAGTCCTTGTGGTTAAAAAATATGCATGAAAAGCCCTTATGCTTAGTAATAATATGCACACGCAACCCTTCCTTATAACTCTGTTAGTTTCTGTTAACGGAAGAGTCAAATTCCCAAAAACCCCCATACCCATCAAAAGTCCCCTTGCTCACAAAAAAACCTAAAAAGTCATGTGTTTCTTTTATAAAATTTAATAGTCATTCTAATATATATAAAAATTAAATTTTATCCCCTAAATTTATTTAATTTTTTAACTTTAGGCATCTTCTTCACACCCATACTATCCCTTACCTACACCACCCGAACTTCTTGAACCATTTTCTTCACATCCTAACCCTAACAGATTTATGGCAAAATATTCTCTCTCCGACTATTGTTGATGAGGCACCGCCATGGCTCCAATATAGAAATTGGGGATTCCTTATATGAAATGGTGCCTTTATTCCCTAACAGTGAATCGCCCTCCAAAAAGAGCTAGCAACTTGTGGGATGTTCAAGAAAATGAGTTGATATTCCATAGAGTTTGTTTTCAAAAATAAAATACCAAAAAATGAAATGCATTCTTGTTCATTACCTAATCTCACAAATCACTTATTTAGTATTTAAATTCTAAAATTCACAACTGAAGTTTCAAAAAAAAACTTCTTTGGTATTCAAATTTCTTAAATTCATAATTTGAGCGCAGGCTATTGGTGGTCCTTTGTGTGTTCTAAATAAATGAAAATAATAATCGAACCACAACCGCAAGTGTACGGTTGTCCCAAGTAGTATAACTGATAATACAGATTCGTTCCAAGGACGGGATGGTTGACTACAATGCTTATTTATTAATGATTGATGCACTTATGAAAACAAGTAAAGATAATATGTTTGTTTGGTTTTGTATTAATACTAAGTGAATGAAAGACAAAATGAAAATGCAAATAAAAGCTAAGACGCAAATAAAATGATGTAAAACGCAATATGAGAAGTAGCACTTGAGAACGCAAGGATCCTCCCAATCCTATTTCCTAACTTATGTTGTTTAAGGGCTAAATTAGTCAATTACAATGGTCGGGATTCTAAATTCCCTATACCCCCGTCAGGGTGGACTATAAGGCGATCCTAAAGTGTCACTAGTCCCGTCAGGGTAAATATGATCCACCGTTGGATGATTAAGTTTTATTACCTCATTGGCCCTAGAATTAGCTAAGTTCGTCAGAATCAATAGCTTCTATCCTAGATTGAATAAATGGTTCTGTATCTAAACCCTCCGTCAGGATGATCCAATCGGCACTAATTGGAATAGCCTAGATACTAACACATGTTCCTAGTTCAAGACGCTAAAAACAGTAAACATTCTCAATTTATCGAAAAGAATAAAAGCCCTAATTTAGTTTAATTTAACAGAAACCCAAATTCAACATTCGTTATTTAATAAGATTGAGATTCACCCATTGTTTGTTCTCAAGCACTATGAAAAGCTTAGCTCATATTAAAAAGAAATACTAAATTAAATGTAAAGGAATTCATATTGATTACAAAATTGAAAGATAAGAAAAACCTAATTTCCGGAATCGGAATGACTACGAACGGAGATATAGACTCTCTCCAGCTCTTGTAGCTTCTTCTCCTTCCTTCAGTTGCTTCTCTCTGGTGTTTTTTTTTCTTGCAGAATGTGAATTGTATGTAAAATAGAAGTCAAGGGCTGATTTTATAGGTTGAAATTCGGACTTGGCCCTAGGCTTTTAATTAAATGAAATATAAAAGGCCCAAGTCCACTAACTTAGCCCAAAATCCCGTAACTGCTGATATGTCTTCACTAAAACGGCTTTTCCCGATTCGTTATGACTCCGATTGACCTCATTCCAGTTGCTAAAGTTCCGTAACTCGATAGGGAGCGTTTTCTCTTCAAAGGTCAGCGGCTAAATCATCACTTAAGCACCTCGAAATCAGCAATCTATGGCCTGGAAAATGGATTTTCAGCTCTAAAAATAATATCTTCGGGATTTCTTTTCAAGTCTTGACTCTATCTTTTGATCTTTGACTTTCTCCTCGGATTCCTCTTCTAGCTAACATCTAAAACCTGTAAACTTTACACTAAAAATACCAATATTACGCGCAAAAGTTTAATAAATCAAAAATGCTAGAAATAAAAGAGGAAAATCATATTATTGCATATTTAGTCCAAAAGTCTATCAAATTAATCAAATAAACACCAAAAATGATGTCTCCTAAGGGTCGAAAATATGAACAATTAAGGAGACATCAAGACCCCCAACTCAAACCTTTGTCGTCCCGACAAAGCAAAACAAAACAAAACAAGGGGTAGAAGTAAACGCAAGAACAAATAGAAGCTAGCAAATAATCCCTAAAGCAATTCTTAAGATAAATCTCATATAGCAAAACTTTAAGAACTAACATATACATACACTAATCATGCAACATCAAATATAAATAATCTCAATCATAAAATTAAAGTCGCAATGCTTGAAGGTTACACTTGTACTCATCTCTGTATGATGGCTATAGGGTGGTCATTAATCCTAACTCGCTTTGAACGCTCCACCTAGTATATTCCCTATCAACAGAATTATAAATTCACTATACACTTAGGAATCACGAGGTCTTTATGGTTTTAATATTGGCTTAAGGACGGTATGGATGTATATTTGGTAAATTTGAAGTGAGCTTTTGGCTCTCTCCTCACTTACCATCAACAATGTCCTCGAGCTTGAGTTTACGCTAAAAAATGTTCTCACTCACCCATTTGACGCGCTAATGTTGCGTCCCCAATGTCAACCCAAATAACACTAAGATAATTTCCAAAAATATTCCACTTTGCCGATTTATTTATTCTTTCTTTCTTTTTTATTTTCTTTTTTTTTCATTTCTTTTCTCTTTTTTTTTTGTACAAGATACCCTATGACCATCATTTTGATGTGAAAAGTCGTGTCTCTTATAATTTTTTTTTTCTTTTTCTTTTTCAAATCTCGGCAAAGGGTTACAAAATAATCATATCATCTTTTATTTTTGTGCCTCAATACAAACACATATAATCCCTTCCCAATGTAAATTCCCAAATGTGGACCCTCCACCCCAAACTCAAGCTCGAGACAAGTCTCAGGGTTGTGATTCAAGTGCGGGTCATTTGGTCATGCCTAATAATCTAAAGGATAACGAGCTTAGATAGTGGCTACAAAAAGAAAGGCTTAAGGCTCAAAATTGGGCTAAGACGGATAAAATTATAATATAAGGGATAGCAAGCTAAAAGGCTTCAAATGGCTAACAAAGAACTGCCCCTATCATTTTCCTAAGTACATAGCTTGTCTTTAGTTCATATCTAGGTGGGTTCTCTACTAATTAAGATTTCACGTTTTACACACCAAACATACTCCTTAAGTACAAGCTTACAAAATTGGGATGAGGCAAAGAACCCCACCCCAAATTCAAAAATGAGTTGTGTCCCCATGACTCGGAAAAGACTCAATAAAGCAAATAAAAAATAATTGAACAAATGATAAAAGGATAGGAAAACGTATCTGAACTAGCACAAAGCTAGTTTTCATTGTTGCATTTAGGTTGTGCTCCTCTTGTTGCGTAGGTGGCATGTTGAACATTGCTCACTCCACGTAATATGTTTTTCTTGATCTCCAACTCTTTTGTGACTTTTCCTATGGTTGTCAACACCCCGTCATGTTTATCCTCCAAAATTTTCATTCTTTCAACTACATCTTTCAACACCAAAAGTAATAAGAGGTTATTAAACTTCTTCATCCTCTTCATGGTATTCTCGACCTCCCAATCTTCGTCATCTCAATGAACCCCAAGCTCAAAACTTCAAATATTCAAAAACTACAGAAAAGATTTGAAATTTAATGTTTTGAGGATTTGTAATGAAGGATAATGGTGTTATATGAGATGGGTAATGATTAGGTAGTGGATTTGGGAAGGTTTAATGAGTAGGATTAAAGCTTTGAAGAGGCTTAAGGTTGAAGGAGAAGATTTCTTGATGTTCTTAAAGGATTGTGATGTTGGATGTGTTTTGGAATGGAATAGGAGGAATGATTGAATGTTTATAGGTGTTGTAATGGTGTTGTGCAGGTATATAATGGGTTAGGGGTCGTTCATAATAATATCTTGCAGGAGAGGCTAGCTTAAAAGAGGTAAAAAATAGGGTTTCAATGAAGTTTAGGTGAGAATCCCGCTGGTCGGGCCGGCATACCGGTCAGATGACCGGCTAGCCGATCCTAGACCGCGTCGAAAATCTCCTCTCGGCAAAGAACCCGTGTCAGAAACCCGTGGCGTCGCGTTTTTTTTTTCGACACCGCGGGCTGGCATACCGGTTAGATGATCGGCTTGCCAGTCCAGTAAAGCCCACTTCGACAAAAAACCCGTATCAAAAACCCGTGGCCACTATCTCTCTTCGCCGGCATACCGCTCCCCTGACCGGTATACCGGTCAAGCTGTTTAATTTTTTCTTCGTCTCGGCAAAATACCTGATTCCACGACCCGAGGCCACTAGTTTTTCCTCCGCCGGTATACCGTAGATTTCGGCGGTATACCGGCCAGTGCTGCAGATTTTTCCTTTTCGTTCCTTAGCACCCCAAACTCAATTCCTGCACTATTCAACACACTACCTTTCTCATTTCTTGTAAAAATAAACACTAAGACTCGACAATTACTTATAATTATACACTAGGAATTGAAAAACATAAAGCTATAAACTAATATACAATTGAAATGGCTTTTGTTTAACATCGTTAAGCCCGACGGGTTACCGCTCGAGTCATTTTTTCACATAACCTCCCTAGCAGTGAGTGAGGTTGTCAACATTTGCTACACGGAATTTGCATCCCTTAGCTTTTATTACTACGAATTGATTTGAGATAACCTTTGTGACCATGAAAGGTCCTTGCCAAGAACTCTTGGCTTCACGTGCTTTAGGAGGAGGATCAGACTTTTTCATTTCGACTTCTTCGCCCACTCTGCACTCCTTCTTCTTTCTTTCTTTCTTAGGTTCTTTTGGAACCTTCATAGCACGCTCCTTTTCTTTCTTCTTAGCATGGTCAAGGTGTGGATTTTCCTTAGGATATGGAGGATCTTTATTAGGTGGTTTCTTTCTTAGCTCTCTTTCCTCCATTCCTAAGGTTTCCACAACCTTAGTTGGCTCTTTTTCTACTTGTTCAATCACCTCTATCCGAAAGCAATCCTCTTGGGAATCTGGAAACTTCATTGGCCTAAACACGTTGAATTTTACCTCCTCGTCTTGCATACGCATTATCATTTCTCCATTCTCTACATCAATCAAAGTACGCCCCGTGGTTAGGAATGGTCTCCCCAAAATAATGGGGACATTCATATCCACATCGTAATCAAGTATAACAAAATCAACAGGAAAAATTAACGTACATGCCTTGACGAGGACATCTTCTAGTCTTCCCTCTGGATGTACGAGGGATCTGTCAACCATTTGCAAAAGCATAAAGGTTGGTTTTGCGTTTCCTATTTTCAACTTTTCAAAAACTAATTTGGCCATGAGATTAATACTCGCTCCCAAATCGCATAAAGCTTTCCCTTGCCACTTAGCACCAATAGAAATCGGAATCGTAAAACTTCTAGGGTCAAGTAATTTAGGTGGCAACTTCATCTGGAAGATGGCACTACACTCTTCTGGCAAACCTATCATTTTATTCTCCAAATATTGGCGTTTGCTGGTGATGGCTCTTTTCAAGAATTTCATATATTTTGGTACACCTTTTATAGCCTCCAAGAAGGGTATATTAAAGTTGAGCTCACTCACCATATTCATGAATCTCTGGTATTCAGAAATATCTCCTTTCTTCTGAACTCTTGAAGGGAATGGTGGAGGAGCACAGAGTTCTATAGCATCTTTCTTTTTCGAATTTTCCGGAGTCTTTTCTACTTCCACTACTTCTGGTTCATCTTCTTTTTCCACCACATCCTCTACCGTTTTCTCTTTCACAGTTGTTTCTTTTTCTTTCATAACATGGAAAGGTGGTGGTGGAAGCTTCTTACCAATTCTGAGCGAGATAGCCTTACAATCTTCGTATTGGGTAGGAACCTCTGTATTGTTGAGTAATTGTCCTTGTGGACGCTGACTTAATTTATTTGCCATCTTAGCCATCTGGTTTTCTAACAATTTAATTGATGCGACAGAAGTCTGTTGAATGTTGATTAATGTCAGCAAGGTTTGTTGAACATCTAACGCACCTTCTTGAGGTTGAGCAGGTAGAGCTTTCTGATTCATGGTGTCGGTATAAGTGTCTTGTGGAGGTTGTCTCTGAGCTTGATTTCCGTAATTTTGTCCCCCTTGGTAGTTGTTTAGTGCTCTTGGCTGATAGTTATTACCTTGGGAACGCGGGTGATATGCGTATGTCAGATTAGAGGCCCCGCTTGGATTTGAATATTGGAAACCCAGATGGTTTCTATTCGGTTGATAACCTTGACCACCTGAATTATAGTTCCCTCGGTTGGCAACAAACATTACGGCTTCTGGATTGTTTTGACAATGCTCCCAATCATGATCTTGTACACCACACTTAGAACACCCATACACATCTTGAGTAACATTAACCTCTGCTCTTCTACCTGAAGAACCTTTTGTAACGGCTAGAGTAAGCTGTTTCAATTGTTGCTTAAATTTATTCTCCATGGCAGCGAGTTTTTCCTCAATTACAGATCTACTTTCTTTATATCTTCCACCTCGGATAGGTGTTTGCACAGTGTTCTAACCCATCTCATTCTTCACTATTTTATTCAAAATAACCTTAGCATGAACTGGTTGTACCTATAAGAATCCACCACCAAAAAGCAGGTCTAAATCTTTTCTTGATGGTCCATCAAAGCCTTTATAGAATATCTTCAATTGCTGCAGTTCTGTAAGGCCATGATCTGGTACTATCCGTAAGCATATTTGAAATCTTGACCAGCTTATACCCAAAGTCTCGTCTTGTTCTTGCTTGAAAGATGTCAGAGCAATCTGTGCATCTAATCTCATGTTGGTTGGGTAGTACCTACCAAAAAACGCAGTTTGTAATGCATCCCAAGTAGTAATCGATCCAGGCTCTTGAGAATCATGCCATTCACCTGCTCCATCTATCACAATATATCTAAAATTTGCAAAGTACATCTGATCTCTAGTCACTTCTTGTGTAATATAGGAGTCGCAAATTTGCATGAACATCTGTACAACACGAATTGGATCTTCTCCAGGGGCTCCTCGGATATTTCCACAATTCAAAAATTGAGACATCATTCCAGGATCGGGTATGTATCTCGCGACATTAATATCGCCAGGGACAATTCCAAGGGCAGGAGCTCGATATGGAGCTTGTTCAGGGCCATTGATGAACCGCGGATCGTTAATAACTGGAGGTTGGCCTTGTGGACCCAGAGGAACAATATGAACAAGAGGAATAAGAGGGGGATCAATCTCGTGTTCTTCAGCCATTGCTTCTCTTGCTAATTTCTCCTCTTTTTCCTTTTCTTTAGCTTCTTTCTTTCTTTTGTTTGCTTCTCGAACTAGGATTTCGGGATTCTCAAGGATCACGGGATCTTCGAGCATATACCAAAAACTGTAAATATGAGAAAGAAAGAACAAACCAAAGCGTAAATCTGAAAAATAAAAATAAAACTAAAATAACAATTAAACTACTAAAGGATTAACACCGTCCCCGGCAGCGGGGCCAAAAAATTGATGGGTCCTAGGGTGTTATAAAATTAAGTACGAAAATAAAGGGACCACAATACCGCAAGTGCACGGTTGTCCAAGTAATATCCGATAAATCGGGTTTCGTTCTCAGGGACGGATTAGGTTCAACTCTAGTATTAATCATATAGTAGAAATAATTGCTTGACAGAAAAGTAAATTGATATGATTTTTGTTTGGTTTTTCTAATAACTAAAGATGCAAATAAATAAAGACTAAAAATAAATAACTGAAAAGAAAAAATAAAGTAAAAGGACTAAATTCAGAGATGAGAGATACTTGAGTCTCGCAAGGAATCCACCTAATTAATGTAATCTATGCCATGTTTAAGGGTAGAATTTGTATTATTATATTAGTCGGGACTCTAATAACTCCTAGCCCTCGTCAGGGTGGACCTAGGAGTTATCCTAAAGTACTATAAACCCCTATTTGGGTGAATATGCCTCTTCGGATGATATGTATTTACCTCTTTGGCAATGTAATTAGTTAAGCCTGTCGGTCAATAACGGACATTACACGGGTATTACCTAAATCTGTATTCAAACCCCCTGTCGGATTATCACTTTTGCCACTAAAGTGAATAGCCCGAATACTAAAAGCTATTTCTAGTTGTACCGAAAAGAAATAGTGATTAATAACAAAGTAATATCCAATATATAAGATTCAATTCAATTTAAATCATAACAATCCCAAATTCAAATCATAGAATAAATTAATTAGGGTTCATCCCTTTACTTCGATTATCATGTATATAAAAGATTAGCTCATAATATAATTAAAGACTGAAATTAAATAAATAGAAGTCATAATTCAATTACAGAAAAGAAAGAGATAACCTAAAGGTTTGGTTGGCTGTTGTTAAAAGAACAGAATTCTTCCAACTCTAGCTTTCCTCTACATTCTTGCTCTGACTTGAAAATATGAAGCCTCTGATGTAATTATCTGAAGTGTGTGTAAAAAGGAGGCTAAAGGGTCTATTTATACTTGTAAAAACGGCTTAGGGCTTAGGTTAAGAGGAATAGGTCAAATTATAAAAAGCCCAAACCCATCTTCTCTTTTAATTCCCGTAACTGGTGTGCATCCTTTAGTAAAACGGTTGTAACTTTTGTATCTTAACTCCAAATGGGCTGATTTAACTTGGAGAATCTTCCTAACTCAATAGGCTATCAAACCATGTTTCACGGATCAAGGCTAAATCCGCTCCTAAGTAGCCTAATAAAAGCAATCTTTAACAGTCTTTCAGATCTGCAACTTCTTTAATTAAGTTCTTGGAAATTCTTTTCTTGCCTTTAACTCCTCCACTCAATCTAAGACTTTAATTCTCACTTCTCCTCCTTGTATTGGTTCTTCATAAATTCATAAACCTACTAACTTTGCACTAAAACAAACAAATTAACGCACAAAAGATCTAAAAATGCAAATAGTCTAATTCCAAGGGGAGAAAGTGCAATATGACGAAATAAGCATAAAAGTCTATTTAATAAGTCAAATATTCACTAAAAGTTATGTCTCCCAAGGGCTAATATTTAGAACAAATAGGGAGACATTAGAAATTAATTGAATACATTTTCCTAAAAACAGATAGAGGAATTGATTTGAGCTGTTGTTGGAGAAAAGAGTTTCTGCAGCTTCTGCTCCTCTCTCTGTCTCTTGCTTTCTTCTGAAAGTTGGAAATTATGAAGTGAACTAAACTATGGGATCCGAATAGCATTTTATACTAATTAAAAACTGATTGGGCCCTTGTCTTATATATTTAAATGATTAAGGGCCCAAGTCCAATTAGTAATTCACGCATATGTTGTACACATTCCAGTAAAACAGGCGTAACGTTTATGTCGTAAGTCCAAAACACTTGATTCCACTTCTCAATTCGAGCTAACTCAGATGCACACCTTTTTCATTTGAACCATCCGGCTTGAATCAACACCGTTTGGGCTAGAAATAAGTTGGAAGTGGCGACTGTCCAATTTCTTATGCTTCTTTTTGCTTTTTCGACACCTTCTTTTGATCTAAGACTTCAAACTCCACTTATCTTCCTCATCTTGGTGCTTCCTAACATCCATATACCTAAGAACTTCAAACTAAAACACACAAATTAATGCACAAAAGTTCTAAAAATACTTATCATAATTCCGAGGGGAGAAAGTGCAATATGAAAAAAATAAGCTCACAAGTCTATCTAATAAGTCCAATTTATACCTAAAATGATGTCTCCTAATGATATATATTTATCACAAAAAGGGAGACATTAGGTATACCGTGTATTATCCTTTGTGATTTTCCCTTTTCCTTTCACACGGAAGAATTTCTCCTGTATACTGTATTGTTAAACATTGAGTGGGATCTCTTGGTGTGTTGCGAGTGAAATACCGAACACATACGTGTTATACTATTCCTGGGTTCTTCAATTCGCGAAAAAAATCACGGACGTGCGCGCGTATGATGAAATTAGTAGTAAGTGGTGGTGGTGGTGGTGGTGGTTGTGGTTGTGGTTGTTGTTGTTGTAGTGGTGGTGCTTGTGGTGGTGGTTGAGGTTTTAGTGGTGGTGGTGGTGGTGGTGGTTATTAATAGGGTGGTGGTGGTGGTTGTAAGGGTGGTGGGTGGTGGTGGTAGGATAGTGGTGGTGAGAAATTTTAATAGGGTGATTAAATTTAAATGATAATAATAGAGTAATTAAAATGATTATATAGGAAATTTTTATCAAGAGATGTTTGTAGTACAAAAATATATTTCTAGCAAATAACTTTTTTATTAGGTATTTATGAATAAATAACTTTTTTTTTTCAATTTCTATGAAAAAGTTAAATCCTAATAATATTATATATATATATATATATATAATTAATGCATATTGTATTAGTCTTTTTTTATCAAACTATAACGCTAAAACTCATTATTTATCTATAGTATTTAGTTTCTTTAATGGTATATATTTAGAGACAATTACTAATACCATCTTAGAAGATGTTGATATTGACCGTAAAAGTCATGTCTAATATAAATGACATGATAGACAATAATACCCTAACTAAATTTTCCCACCAAAAAATTTTTGGCCAACTTTTTTTCCCATCAAATTTTTTCGGCCAAATTTTTTTCCCACCAAAATTTATGTGTTGTTATTTGGTAGAAAGTATCTCACCAAATTATATTTGGAGGTCTATGTTGTTTAGAAGATAAAAATCTCACCGAAATATATTTTTGTATATTATGTTATTTTTCACCAAATTACTTTTAGGTTTATACATTAGGGTTTGTGTTGTTGTTCGGTTAATCGAATCCCATCAAACAATATTTGGGGGTTTATGTTGTTGTTTGATGGAAAAAATCCCACCAAATTATATTTGAGAGTTTATTTTGTTCGGTCATATTTTATAATAAGAATACATAGCTATAAGTATAACAAGAAGTATAAAATGATTATCACTTTATAAGACACTGCCTAATAATGCATTTCAAATGAAGCAACAAAAAATATTTCCAAGCAATTTCAAATAAACGATAATATATCATCGAAATCTAATCTAAGAAACATATATTCAAGAAGATGCACTTTTGTGATCACACCTATTGTTCGATAACCTGCAAGGCAACACATTAAATATGAGTAAACAAGATAAAATAACAAGTAATTGTTTAGCAGACTTGAAACTGTACCATCAAGATCTTCCATCCTAGCAATTTGAAGAGCATCTGAATTTGCTAGATCAGCATTTGTTGGTGTAACAGCTAATATAAAGCAGGAAGGGAGTTTAATGTATGACATTATCATTGTTCTAATTCGTGCCTAAATATCTGAAGGTTGATCACCCACTGGTACTTTTGTTATTCCGGGAAAATCTACTAATGTTATGTCAAGAACATTAGGTGAAAAGATCTTCAAACAGATCAACTTGTCGCTCTTAAATCTGCTAATCTTAACGATTTCTTAGCTGCTTCTCTAAGCTTTTTCTCAGACTCAATCACTCCTTGCTTTTCATCTTCAAGTTCTCGATTTACACTAGCCAATTATAAAAGTACCATTTATTTAATAACATTTCAAGAAACAATAAAATTAAAATGTTCTTAATTATCTGTGCAGTATACTCTTGTTCGATAGCTTTCCTTGAAAACAGCTTCTTCTTGTGCAGCCACTTTCCATCGTGTAATTTCTTCTTCAGCAGCTGCTATATCCAACATAAGTCCTTCAACCTATAGATTATGCAAACCCTTAATATTCTCATACAAAATTAGTTTTTAATCTTAATTTAATTACGTGATAAACTTACATTTTCATTTGCAATTCTTTTTTTCTTCAAGCTCCTTCACACGCTGTTTCCACTGGTTAAGCTCCTTAGCTTGAGCTTCCACATGTTCTTTAAGTAAAATTGACTCTGCCCTTAAATTAGTGAAGTGTACAATAAATTTAGCACATGCCTATGATTATACAAAGATCCATATAATGTCCTAAGATACCTTATTTCCTCCACGATATGCTTTAGCTCAATGATTTCAAGCTGAGACTGCTTAATAATATTCTTAAGAGAACCCGCCTAAAACAATAAACACAATTAATAAATAAACAAGCCACTAAAATAAAAATAAAACTAACATAATTACCAATGCATAAGCGAAGTTTTCTTCCCACTCTCCTCTTTTAAACTATTGATTGTGGCCTCGAGTTGTGACAACTCAATGGCGACTTCGTAATTCCTCTGCTCTACTTGCTCACGTTCCTTTAGAGCCAATTCAGCCTGCTTTACAAGCTCCTCAGCTATCTCATTCGTTCGTTTAATAACTCCATGGCTACCTCTGCAGCGGCTAAATCATCTCAATTTGTTCAATACTAAATAATACGACAAATCATTTCTTGAATTTTTCAATTATTCAATTAGAGCAGGCCTTGAGAAAGCCAAAATCGTGTCTGGAATTTCTTCCATCGGACCCTTCGATTCGTTGAGGAAGGAGGATGTCGCTGTTGTGATGTTTTGTATTGGGTCGGAGGTCGCGCTCGAACGAAGATGCGCGGAGAAGCGGTGGTGATGATGTCGCCATTGAATCGGAGATAGCGGACGATGGGAAGCATTAGTTTTTACTTTTTGGTTGGTTTGAGAAAGAAAAAAACTATTAATTAAATTAAAAGGGTAAAATTGGTATATTGTTTTTTTAGGATTTTTATAGACAATATAAAACTAAAGATGAGAGAGAGATATTAATGTTAGTTTGAGGATGTATACGGTAATTAATCCATATATTTATGTTATTTAGTTTTTTTTTATCAAACATATTTATAAATATTTAAATTCCTTAATGGTATATGGAAAAAAGTAGGAGGAAATTGTAAAAAACACCCCCAAACTCCCCAACTTTTTGTTTTAAGTCCCAACCAGAATTTTCTTTTTTTAAAGGCCTATACCTAACTTTGCTGGTTTGTATTTTGACAATTTTACCCTTCCTCTTTATAGGTACGGACCCATCCCGACCTACTACCACGAACTACACTATAACGTGATGGGTACAGACCCAACACATTTTTTGCAACGATTTTTTTAATTCTTTTTTTTCCAAGTCCCTCTTATATATGGGGCCAGACCCATATTCTTCAAATCACTGTACCCATTAAGAATAACCTTATATATATCAAATGGATTGTTTTTATTATGTTTGTATTGCACAATTAACAGAACAAAAAGATGTAAACTATACAGGGCTGTACCATTATTGCCAAACATTACATGGGGCTGGCCCATTAATGAAATAGAGAAACTGGTCAAACATTTTATACCTATACCGGGCTGGCCCCATTACAAACATATTACACACATGGGCTGTACCCATGTTGAACAAGAAAAAAATTTACAATCTAAAACAACACTTTAAACCAAAATGGGCCAGCCCCATTATATATGGGGCTGGACCCAATACAACAAAACCCACAGGGGGCTGTACCTTTACTGAACAAAAAAACCTTAAGCCCAAATGGGGCTGGACCCACTAACACGTTTGAGCCCAATGTGGCTGGACATACGAACGCTGCAGGCACCACGATGGAGGAGCGACAAACTGGATCTGGTTCTTCACGGAGGAGGTTCGAGGTCCTGGTGACGGAGGAGTCAGGCGAAGGGTTGAGCAGTTCAATGGCGAGGTCAAGGAGGTGGTGGTGAATCTGGTGGCGCGAATCTGGCGTGGTGGTGGAGAAGGTGGGGCTCCGATGCAGCAGCGGCAGTTTTCTGGATGAGCAGTTCACTGGCGAGGGTTTGGTGGTGGTGCTTGTTGAACGGTGATGGTGGCGTAGATCTGGAAGGCTCGAGGGTTGCGAGCTTGTGAGATCCGGCCTCCCTTATGGTGGCTGTCGAAGCATAGCAGCAGTGGGGGTGGGGGTGGGCGGTAGTGGTTCGGTGATAAAAATGGCAGTGGTGGTGGTCTTCTCCGAGATGTTGTTGGTGATGAAGGCGGTGGTGGGTTGGGGCTGGTGATGTTTCGGTGTTGGTGAGGGTGGGTTTCTGCAGCTCCTCGTGGTGGAGGTCGGCAGGTGTGAAAGGGAAGTGGAAGGTCATCGGGAGAGGAGGTGAGATCTGGTGGTGATGGTGGGGTGACGAGGTAGTAGGGTTGTTGGTGGTAGGGTGGTTCGACGGGAGGGGAGGGGAGAGGTATCACAGTAGAGAGAGAGAGAGTAGAGATAGAGGAGGTAGATCGTGAGTTGAGAGGAGAAGCTATATGGGTTGGGGGTTTTGGTTTTGGGTATTTCACTGTGTTAATACGATAGGGGAGGGGTTTTTAGGTATTTGGTGCTCTTTAGTTGGGCTGTAACTACTTAGTTAGTAGTGTGACTTATTTTACAAAGTTAATTGGCCATTGGGCCTTATAAAGCTAATACCCCAAAAAGTAGAGTATCCGTAAGTGTTTATCAATAAAAAAATTCATTTATTGTTAAATATTTTCAAAATATAAATAATATATGTTTTTTTCATAAAATTATTTGTATTGTATTATACTTTTTAGTTTTTAATTTATTTTTCAAAAATTATAATATAATTAAAACAATAATTGATTATTTTAAAATAATTTACATACTAACACTAACATCATTTCTATAATTCTTTTTTGATGTTCCTTTTTTCATAATTTTTTTATTTATAGTAATATATTTATTATATTAAAAAAACTTCTTCTGTGACCTCATTAATTATATTACATACATCATTATCTAATAGAGACTTAACACTATTTTCTTAAGAAAATAGGTATGTCTGACAAAAAAAATTAAGAAAATACATATGAAACATTAAAATATAAAAAAAAGTCTTAAAAAAGATTTCACTTTAGGTATTATTTATCTTTTGACCTATAATAAATATGAAAAATAAAGAAAAAAATTTATATTTGATATATCTTTTGATTTGTTTGCTTAGTTTTAATTCTTTTCTTTTCTTTACTTTTTTAATGAATGCTGGAACTATTTTTTTTTCCTAAAATATCAAAATATGATATACCTAAAAAACCTATACCTCTTTGAGATTTATTTTGCTTTCTAACTCCTTAACTCGTCTTAATGGTATAGAATGAGATTTATCTTGTGTCTTATATTCGATAAAAAAAATATACCTCTTAAAATATTTTGATATATTACTAAACTTTTTTGGATTATTAATTTTTTATCTAACCTTTAATAGTTAAGAACCATTTTTATCTTTATTTTAGATGTATAAGATTTATCTTTACTAGAACGGGATCAATTTTTACTTAAATTATTGAGAAGATAACAATATTATTGTTAGAAATGGAGGAAAATTGAAGATAGTACAAGAATGCGAGATAATACGGATATGGGGTTGTTTGTAACGCGTCGTCTACAAAAAACTGGAAACTTTGAAATTGTTAATTAATTGGGGGATTCAACCAATAGTCGTTGAAGTCTGAAAATGGATGGATAAATTCCCAAAATGAAAAATTTTGCAGTTAAAAGGGAATTAAATAAAGCGACTGATATACTTGTAAAAAGCGTTGGACATGACTTAACTAATTAGAAAAGTGATAATCTCTTATAATCATTTTAATTCTTATAGTAGAGAAAAGGGTGTAGGCTAAACTTGGTTTACATTTTGTAATTTTTTTGACAAAAAAAAAATTTTAACTTGATAGTTTTTTTTTTCCAGATATTTAAAGTTGATATTTCATTAAATCAAAATTAGAGTTTTTTTTGATGAAAAGTTGTCTGTTTCAAAATATTTGTCAATTTTACTTTTCATACATATTAAGAAATACAAGTATTATATTTCTTATTATAAAAATATCCTTAATAAAGTGTCTTGATTGTTTAAATGTGTATTGAAAATATAAATTTTATTTTTTATAATAAGAATAATAGTGAAAAAAAGAAGGAAAAAATGTCTAAATATTTTAAGTAAATAAATATTTTAAAACTATATTTTTTTTAAGTGGATAAATATTATAAAATGGAGGGAGTAAAAAAATATCCCCGATTATAACTAATTTTAGTATCTTTTTTTAGTATTTGCATGGTTAGTAAAAAATTAAAAGGAAAGAGGATGCCAAATTTGTCTTCTATCTATCTGGTAGCTTTCAAGTGCAATCAATCCTTGTAATAGTATCAATATCATCTATCTATCTACCTTACCTAGTGTATATAATTCAATCCTTACCCAATTTTCTTACTTAATTTTCTGAAACAAAAAATCGTGTAAATATCCTTAATCTCCATCCACCACTAATTTGTTGCTTAGAGATCCTTTTCACCCAAAGGTAGGTACACTCATAAATACCTGTTCTACTTCCAAAACATTGTGAATTTCAAAATCTCTTGCAACTCTTTAGTTCAATTTCTACAAAGTTTTACTCTTCCTTTGATCACTGCAATTCACTGGTAAAATTTATTGAGTTATTTCCTGTTTTAATGGGTTCTTAATTTTGATTAAACTTGCTTGTTTGATTTATTAATTTAAGCGAATCCCAAGTGAAGAAAATTGATAAACGTCAAAAGGGTGTCACTTAATTGTTTAATAGCCTATTAAAACCTTAGAACACTTATAAATTTTTGTTAAAAATTAATTTATATTCGTTTAGTAAAGTTCTTAATTGGTATATGCTAATAGGAGTGTAAAATTCGCTAGATTTGGTGGTAGTTGAAATGGCAACTGGAGCAGTTCCAGCTTCAATTTCAGTCCTAAAAAGCAGAGAAAATGGTTTGGGTTTCACAAAAAGAATCGATTTTGTTAAGGTTTCTGATTTACAGAGGATTAAGTTTCGTAGAAACAAAGTTTCTTTGATCCGAAATCAAAACCCTGGTCAGGAAACAGTTGAACTTGAACCTGCATCAGAAGGAAGTCCATTATTAGGTATTATTCTATTCCTTCAAATTAAAATTCTTCGATTTTTTATTTAATTGCTATGATATAATTGTTACATCTCAGTTCCTAGGCAAAAATATTGTGAGTCAATACACAAAACCGTGAGAAGAAAAACTTGCACAGTAATGGTGGGAAATGTAGCTATAGGTAGTGAACATCCTATAAGACTTCAAACTATGACTACGTCTGATACAAAGGACGTTTCCGCCACTGTTGAAGAGGTTTATTAATTTTTTTTTATTTTTTTTCATAAAACTCTGCTTAATTAATTTGTTACATCTATCAGGTAATGAGAATTGCTGATACAGGAGCTGATATTGTTCGAATAACTGTACAAGGGAAAAGAGAAGCTGATGCATGTTACGAAATTAAAAACTCACTAGTACAAAAAAAGTAAGCCCTTCATATGAAGATTATTATCACCATTAAATATATTTAATATATTAATTTTTACAGTTATAACATCCCTCTTGTTGCCGATATTCACTTTGCTCCTTCCATCGCTTTACGAGTTGCTGAATGTTTCGAAAAAATCCGTGTCAATCCCGGAAATTTCGGTAAAAAAATTGACTCGTTTTTTTTAGTTTCAATTTTTATTTTTTACTTAAATCTTTTTTTAACAGCGGATAGGCGAGCTCAATTTGAAATATTGGAATATACAGACGATGATTATCAGAAAGAGCTTGAACATATCGAGGAGGTTAATATTAGATATTAGAGATAGAAAAAAAAATTATCGGTTAAACAAAACAAAACAAAAAAGTTAATATGTATGTATAATTTGTGTAGGTATTTACTCCGTTAGTTGAGAAATGTAAGAAATACGGAAGGGCAATGAGGATTGGAACTAATCATGGAAGTTTATCGGATAGAATAATGAGTTATTACGGAGATTCACCAAGAGGAATGGTGGAATCAGCTTTTGAATTCGCAAGAATATGTCGAAAACTTGATTTTCATAATTTTGTATTTTCAATGAAAGCAAGTAATCCAGTTATAATGGTACAAGCGTATCGATTACTTGTAGCTGAAATGTATGTACAAAAATGGGATTATCCGTTACATTTAGGTGTAACTGAAGCAGGTGAAGGTGAAGATGGAAGAATGAAATCAGCTATTGGTATTGGTACTCTTTTACAAGATGGTTTAGGTGATACTATTAGGGTTTCACTTACTGAACCACCTGAATTAGAAATTGATCCTTGTAAAAGATTAGCTAATCTTGGTACTAAAGCTGCTTTGCTTAATCAAGGAGTGGTATAGATTGTGAATCATATTCATTTTAAACCATAACCATGTCTGTAACTCTATTAATAATTCATTTTTTAGGCACCCTTTGAAGAAAAACATAGACGCTATTTTGATTTTCAGCGTAGAACAGGCGAATTACCTGTTCAAAAAGAGGTTACATAAGTGAAAATTACTCTTGTTATGCTTTGTTAAATCTTGTTATGATGAGTTTTTTTGAAATAATGTTAGGGTGAAGAGGTGGATTTTAGGGGTGTGCTTCATCGTGATGGTTCTGTTTTAATGTCTGTTTCTTTGGATCAATTAAAGGTTTGTTACTTTTTACTGTATTTTTTTCATATATATAACAGATGTTGAAATCATGTATAAGATTTATTATGATATTTTCTTTTGTGCTAGACACCTGAACTTCTATACAGATCACTAGCAGCAAAACTTGCTGTAGGAATGCCATTTAAGGTCTGTTTTTATTTTTTTTTACTTTAAATTATTACATAAAATGGTTTTGTGAGTTTATAAATTTGAATTTTTAATAGGATTTGGCAACTGTGGACTCGATTTTGTTAAGAGAGCTTCCTTCGTTAGATGACAAAGATTCTGTAAGGGTTTTTTTTAATTTTTTATTGAATGAAACATTATTATTAGTAAGTGAATAATAATGAAACTGTTATATTATATTCTTATGTAACTAGAGGCTAGCTTTGAAAAGACTGATAGATATCAGTATGGGAGTTATAACTCCTTTATCGGAGCAATTAACAAAACCATTACCAAACGCTATTGTACTTGTAACTCTTAAAGAATTATCAAGTGGTGCTTATAAACTTCTTCCTCAAGGTATAATAACATTTTATTTTTATTTACTGATAATGAGAATATACTAATGGATCATTGCTTCAGGGACACGATTGGCTATATCTTTACGTGGTGATGAACCTTATGAGGAGTTAAATATTATTAAGAATATCGATGCTATTATGATTCTTCATGATTTACCTTACACAGAAGAGAAAATTGGAAGAGTTCATGCAGCTAGAAGGTACATATTTATATATCTATTTGCTAACATTGATTCACTAATTATGTTAATGGATTCAGGCTTTTCGAGTATCTTTCGGAAAATTCCCTCAATTTTCCCGTTATTCATCACATTCAATCTCCTAAAGGAATTCACAGGTAAGAGAATGGTCAATGTAAAGGTCAAACATGGAAGAATTTATAGTTACTTACACTTGTTAATCATATATTGCAGGGATGATTTAGTAATAAATGCTGGGAGTAATGCAGGTGCACTTTTAGTTGATGGGTTAGGAGATGGTCTTTTATTAGAAGCTTCAGATCAAGACTTTGAATTTTTAAGAAATACTTCTTTTAATTTACTACAAGGTTGTCGAATGAGGAATACTAAAACGGTGAGTCTCTTTTTTATTTTTTTTATTTTATGATTATTTATTGATGAAATATATAATTTCAGGAATATGTCTCGTGCCCATCGTGTGGTAGGACTTTGTTTGACCTTCAAGAAATAAGTGCACAAATAAGAGAGAAGACATCACATTTGCCTGGTGTTTCTGTAATTACTTAATCCTAAAAAATCTATTAAATTTGATGGAAAAGATTTTTCGAGTAATTTATTTTGTTTTTTTCAGATTGCGATTATGGGTTGTATTGTGAATGGACCTGGAGAAATGGCTGATGCAGATTTTGGATATGTTGGTGGTGCTCCGGGAAAGATTGATCTTTATGTTGGAAAGGTAATGAATAATTCTTTTTATTATTTAGGTAAATTTCATTTTTTTGATAATATTTTGACGTTTAATTGGATTTTTTATTAGACGGTGGTGAAACGAGGTATTGATATGGAGCAGGCGACTGATGCTTTGATCCAGTTGATAAAGGATAATGGACGATGGGTGGATCCACCAGTAGAAGAATGATATTGAAATGGATTAAGCTCTTGAAAATGATAATTATGTATGATGCAACAATATTAATCTTGTGTTGTTTAATGAAATGATAAATTTATGTAAAATGAACCACAAATATCATGACGGTAAGATTTGAAGGTTATTATTCGTTCTACTAGAAAAATCCAGTTTATAATTTGTGTAAAGTTTCTCTCTCTTTCATTCCAAGCAAGAGCATCAAAGGTGTTTTTTCTCTATCTTCTCTCTCATCCTTTGGCAATTGAGTCATTGACTAAAGATTGCCCGATCGACTATGCTGAAAACGTGGTAGTACGATTAAAGCTTTCACCTTTTTCTAGAGCATACAGGTTGTAAGAATGAGTATATAAGAGCATCCGGGGCTTTAAAACTTCGGGCTCTATATTCAAATATAGAACCCAAAGCCCTTCTATAAAGCCTCCATGCTCTAAAAGTAAGCTTATGTCCTACTAGAAATGTTTTGAGTTGGGCGGGTTGGTTTTATGTTGAGTTGGGTGGGCGAGAAATATAGCTAAACTAAACAAATAATATAAGTTTGGTAAGAGACAGGTAACGGAATATATCCTTGGAACTATAACTATTTAGGTTTTTCTAAGACCTGCTCGTGTATGTCAAATGGGTATACCTCCTGCGCTCCACAAGTTACGCTCCACAAGTTACCTTTCGTAGATAGATATTTTAATCTTAAATGGGATAGGAGTTTATTATAACCCATCTTACGATTAAAAATATACATCACGTAGATGGACTATTCTCGGCCACACCCGTATTAAGGATGTGCAAGAATCAAGTAACTTCGGGTAGATTTATATCATATTGTTGATAACATCCTCATTAATCTTTCTAATTATTGTTTTAAGTCTTCAATAATTTATTTTATAAAAAAAAAACCTATTAAAGTAATTATTTATAGAAAACATCTCCTTTATATTTTTCATAACTTTACTATCTTTATTATTAAATATATTATTTTATTTTAATATAATATTAATTTTTAAATATTAAACAAATAATAGGGTATTCACCCTAGTAGGTTAATCGTTGGTCGTAAATAATAAACAAGCTTTCATGATTAATTCAGTTTTGTGTGCATCCTACATAGGGACCACCACCACCATGATGAATTTAATATCCATTACAACCACCACAACCACCACTACTACCACCACCATGTATTTAATCACCATTACAACCACCACAGCCACCACCACAATAAGCACCACCACCACAACAACCACAACCACCACCACCACCACCTACTACTACAAATTCTATCACACACGCGCGCGTCCGTGAATTTTTTTTTAAAATCGTCATATCTAATTCAAAAAAAAAAAGAAAAAAAAAAATTTGCATTTTTGGATAAAAGCAAATTAATATTTACGTCTATGATTTTTTTGGAATTTTTTTAATTTTTTTTTCGCAGGCTCGAAATTCCATGTTTTAAACATGAAATTCACTGTTTTGAAATAGTGTTTTTCCGTCCGCAGACACGGAATTCCGTGTCTGCGAAAAAAAAAATTAAAAAAATTTCCAAAAATTCAAAAATTTCAAAAAATTCCAAAAAAAAAATTCATAAAGGTAAATATTAATTTGATTTATTCAAATATTTTTTTTTATTTTTTTAGAATTTGTTATGACGATTTTAAAAAAATTTCACGGACGCGCGTGTGTTTATTTGTTTTTGTTTTTGTTTTCTAATTTTTTTTTTCTTTTTTTTAATTATTAATTATAAGGGTAGTTTGGAATGAGGTTGTTTTCTATAAAGTATCTTATTGTAGGTACCTTTTTCTAAATAAGTTTTTTAATAGGCATTAATCAACAATTGGCTCTTATCACAATTTGCAGGATATGTATTTGCAGTTCAAATAAAATTAGAGCTAATTTGTTAAGGACCTAAAATTTAAGGTAAGAGAGACTAAATTTAAAACGAGGGGGTTGATATTTTGGTTGGGGGTACAACATATTAACTTTTACTTTAAAAACAAAATTTTTGGACAATTTCTTACTACACTTCCAAGACTGGGAACCTGCAACCCACCCTCATCCTTCCCTGCAAGTAATGTCAATACTTTGACATGAACCTTTATTTTATATGTATGTAAAAGAATATTGAATAATAAATCTCATATGAATAACATTATTGAGAATCTCAAAACAATTTCAGACTTACGTTACTTCAAAGATAATTAGGATAGATTCGCCTTCTACACCAAGAATTTGAGGAGGTTTGGCTCAAGGAGAAACCTATTGTGCCCAGAGAGTAAGAAATGTCTGGTTGTCTTTAGGTGATCGCAAAACTTAATATTTTCAGGTTATCACCAAAGCCAGATGTATTCGTAATAACATTCTTAGGCTCAAGTTAACTGGTGGAGAATGGTCAGAAAATCGAGAACTGGTTTGAAAAGATATTGCTGATAACTTCGCGAATATTTTTAAATAGTTGAGGTTTGAGACATTCATCAAGTAATCAACTAAGTCCATCCAATGGTTAACAATGAGATGAACTTACATCTTCTGAAACCAATCACGATGGATGAACTTAAGAGAGCGGTTTGGAAAATAAATCCTGATAAAACCTCAGGCTCAGATGGTTTGCGAGACTCTTTTTTCGTAAAAATTGGGATATGATCAAACTTGATGTCTTGAGGTCGCCGGAGACCTAATGATGAACAACATTGACTTAAGCTCTATCAATCTCTTAATTATTAATCCTAAGGTATAGACACAGAAGAATGTAGGCCAACTGAGGTTGATCGATTGTTTTTAACTTAATTTATAAGGTTTAGTGGTGATTCTTTCCTCCTAAATTAAAAGTGATAAATCATTCCATTAGCGAGGCCCAATTGATCTTACATTCAGAATATATCCATTTATAAAAATATCCTTTTAGCTCATGAGGTATGTCACTACCTTAAGTCCAAAATATTATCAAATCGCGATTAAAGCGGATATCTCCAAAACTTATGAAAGAGTAGAATAAGACTTTTTGGAGGCCCTTCTACTTAAGTTAGGTTTTTAAGATAGATAGGTATCATTTGCATCATAATCTGCGTTCGTAGTGTGTTATATGAGGTGGCAATTAATGAAAATATCGTTTATCCTATTAAGAAGCCCATTATGGATCTTCGCCAAGACGATCCATTATTTCCCTATCTTTTCCGCTTAGTCACCACACCCTTTCTTCCATAATCACTGAGAAGGGAAGAAGTGGTCTACTTAAGGGGTAATGGGTTGCTATGAATTCTCCAGTGGTAAATCATACCCTTCACGGATGACAACCTTTTCTTTCTTGAAAATAATAAAAATAATCTTTCAGACTCTAGTAACACCCTACATCATACTGAGTGGTTTCAGACCAAATTGTATGTTTTAATAAGAGCGATATTATTTTTAGTAAAAACACTCCATATCACATTGGAAACGCCCTCCAACCTTTTAAATATGAGAAATCTTATCGACCTAGGACAACATTTAGGTCTCTCCTCCAACCAGGGTAGATCTAAAGTTGTAGCCTTAGACTGATTGATCGAGAGGGCAAGAAAAAAATGGCATCCTAGCATAACTCCTTCATATCCAAGAGTGGGCATGAGGTCTTGCTGAAGGTTGTCATCAATGCCATCCCGAATCACATTCTTTTGGTTTTTCTTATCCCGAAACAAGTGTTCTTTCATTTGGATTCTTTCGTGGCAAATTTTTTCTAGGACAGTTAAGGACAATGCGAAAGTCCACTGGTCAAGATGTGATTTACTCACTAAACATAAGATGAATGAAAGTCTTGATTTTAAGGATTTTAATCTCATGAATATCTCCATCTTTGATTCTAGTGTTTGGAGGATTTTCCTTCGATAAGATTCTATCCTTTTCGGAGTGTTAAGGGGAAAGTATTTCCATCACTCTTCTTTCTTTAAAACTCGTGTTGGTAACAATGCTTCTTGGGTCGGAAGAGTCTTCTTGGGGACGGAAGAGTCTTTGTATTGGTAAAGATATTTTTAAAAATAATATTAAATAGGTAGGACTAATGGCTCCAGATGGTACTATGCTTGTTAATAAGTTAATCAATACATTGATTTAATCTCAAACCCTAAACATCTTAAATGAGGGAGTAAAATTTAGGTTACGGCCTAATTTAGATGTGGGGTGAAATAGTACGCCTCGAAATTCATTTCTTCAAATCAAATAACCAAAACGGCAAAACATGGTGAGAGTTGCAGAAAACCCAAAATTCAATTCTAATACTTTTGCAGTCATACCATATAAATCTCATACTTCTCCATAGCTATCGACCAATCTTTGTGCATTTCCGTGTTGCCTTAAAACAATTATTATTCAAATATAATATATATGTGAGGAAATTATATATTAAGGCCTACTTTTTGGAAACTTTGTAAAATAAGTCCTAGTTGGCAAAAGTTATTTTTTAAGTCCCAATTTCATTTTGCCTGGTTGGATTTTTTACCTCTTTACCCCTGTTCTTATTGGGTACGAACCCAACCCGAGTTTATCGGGTTCTAAATTATAACGTAATGGGTACGGATCCAATTCATTTTTTTTCAATAGATTTTTTAAGTTTTTTTTACTAAGTCTTTTACATTTTATAGTCATATGGGGCCAGATCCATACTATTCAAATTGTTCTTTGGGCTGTACCCATTAAGAATAACGTTGTACCTATTAAGAATAACTAAAATAAACAAAGTGAATTTTTTTTATTATGTTTTGCACTGCAGAAAAACCCTATATGGGACTAGCCCATGCTATACAATTCCTTATATGGGTCTAGCCCATGCTATACAATACCCTATATGGGTCTAGCCCATGATAAGTCTAAATGGGCCTCGGGCTGTACCCACTACAACAAAAAAATGCCTATACCTATATGGGGCTGGCCTAACATGAAAAAAAAAATTAATCAACTGCCAAACATCAAACTTGAGCCCAATGGGGCTGGACCCATTATTAAACTTGAGCCCAATGGGACTGGACCCATTATCCAACTCGAGCCCAATAGGGCTGGACCAACAAACAGAAACGCGTGGTGGCGAATAACTAGATCCACGATATGGGCAGCGAACAACTAGATCGAGGTGGTGGCGGTGGAGGTCAGGGTGCTACTGAAGAGGGGGCTGGCCCCAGCATGACTAAACCTTCGTGGGTCTGGCCCCATCAACACCAGCTCAAACAGAAAGGGGTTTAGATCGGAGCAGCAGAGTCTTCACGGCGAGATTGGATCGGTGATACAGTTGCTTGCAGCAGTTCGAGAATGGATCTGTTTTCTGCAGATCTTGGATCGAGGAGTGGTGCTGCTGTTTGGTGGTGGTGGCTCGGTGCTGCTGCTCCAGCGAGTCTTCACGGCGAGATTGAGATGCTGCGGCGGTGTTATGCATCTCGGAGGCGACATCAGGGTTGGTGGATGGTGGATCTCGAACGGAGTGGTGGTGGTGGCGAACTGCAGCAGGGGGTGGTGGTGGCGAATTGCAGCAGGCGGGGTTGGTTTTCTGCAGAAGGTGGATCAGGGGGTGGTTCGGGGATGAAGATGAAGGTGGGTTAGAGGCGACAGCAGCAAGGAAGGTCGGGAGTGGTGATGGTTGGTAGTGGCTCGGCAGTGGGGGTGGGGTTAGGGGTGGTGGTTCGCCGGGGTATAGAGAGAGAGACAGAGACAGAGAGAGTAGAGTGAATGGGGTTGGGGGGTTTCGGTTATCTTAATGGAGTTTTGGGGTTCATTTTAGCTTTTGCACTGTCGGATAAGGGGTGGGGGTAATTTGAGTTTTTTCCTGCTTCTAGTTAGGTTCTAATTAGAGAATGAGACTTATATTACAAACGTATAAGCCTTATAAAATAAATTACCCTATATATGTTATCTTTTGACAAAAGAAAAAACGACAGTAATACATCAAAGAGTTAATATTCCGGAAAATTCATTAATAATTCCAAAACAAATTAATACAACATGTATACATCTCAAAAATAGTTTTTTTTTTTAATAAATTCTATTGGACAACAAAATGACTTATTGACTTAGTACGACAATTTTTACTAAAGAATCAACATGAATTCACGTGTATACAGTATATAGAAGTAAAATATAGAATCTATACGTATATATATCTAGTGCATCTCAATCATGAAGTTATACCCGAGCTGTGCTCGCCGGATATTCTGCTGCCTCTTTTTATACACTAAAAATCCAAGGCCTGCTACGCATAATACACCAATGACTCCGAACGCAATGCCGACCTTTTGGCTGGCTTTGAGTTCGTCATCGTCGGAAGTTTCATGCAACTCTGAATCTTCATCATCTGCTTTTATATCATGGCTTACATCTGCCTCAGCTGGAACTGGAGATAGAGAGGGAGAGAAAGAGGGAGAGAAAGAGGGAGAGGGAGGCATAGACTTCCTTGATCTTCTCGGAGAAGGAGATGGAGATAGAGATTTCCTTGATCTTGATCTTGTCGGAGAAGAAGCTAATGAAGAAGAAGCCAATGGAGAAGAAGAAGGAGTTTGAGAAGGAGAGGCTGAAGGAGAATCACCATCGGCTGGAGGCGAAGGGTTGTAGTCATCGTCAAACTCCGGCGAGGGAGAAGGGGAAATCTTAGGCGAATCTGCGCATAAGGAGTGTTGAGCATTGAATAATGCGAAAAGGAATACTACTGAAACAAGGTTTAGGGTTAATTTCGTCATTCCCACAAAAGTGTGAAAGAGAATGCAGTGACTGATAATTGATAACACGGGGGAAGCTAGATTTAAGGAGGGTGGTAGTTATCGTGAAGGATGAATAAAGGGAATTTTGTTTAGAGAAGAGGGAAAGTGGGGGTTTGACTTTATACAAGGGATTTTGGTTTATAGAACTCTTCAATCTTCATATTATCATTATAAAACAACTTGTAGAACATGTCATGCGCGAATTTTTTAAAATTTGATGGTTTAGACATGGGAGATTGGTGGCAAGCACGTCAAGGTATCTCACTATCTTGGCCTAGCTATGACACGGTCCGGTAGTTTACGTGTAACTTGCTCTTTAAGTTAGTAGGTTATTTGCTTGTCATTTTGTCAACTTTTTGCAATATAAAAATGCTTAGTGGTATTTATAAATATTTATTTTTTACAAAGAAAAAGTGACTTGAAATATTTTAATTTGGTTTTTCATTTCAATTTGTTAAAAATAATATATATATATATATATATATATATATATATATATATATATATATATATATATATATATATATATATATATATATATGTCATATTATTTTTAAGAGGTGAAATGTTATTACTAAGTTGTGATACATTCCTGGATCCGTAACAAAATGGTTGCGTTGAAGTGAGGTGGTCAGTTACGTGGTTCATTTTTTATGCTTGATCTTGCGCGAGATTAATGGCCTCATCATTAACCCTCAATGTTGTTTCATATAAATAGCTTTTTTTTTGTTCAAAATTATTCATTCTAATCTTTCATTATCTCGAAAATGTAGCAGCTTGAAACCTTTGGATCCTGCGATATTCACTCTAGATAGAACAGATTCATTGGTATAGCGAGTAAATCTTTTGTAATAGTAAGAATCTCCTTGATTCATTATTTATAGTTTTTATCATAGTTGGTAGCCTAGTGATTTGTGGTTATCTTTGTGAAACCTGTAACTTGAGTGAGGTGCATGGTTAAAACATGGTATTGTAATATGAAGTTTTCAGTAAATGAGTTACTCTCACTAGATAGTAGATTTAGGACATTTTTTTGCTGAACCATGATAAATGTTTGTGTTCTTTATTTTTTTTGTATTTGTTCTGATAATCTCTAATCTACTCTATTTCGATCAAATTCGTGTAAAGTTTTTTACAACAACTTTTAAAGTGGAAAAAATCAAAAGGATATACAGTCTACCTTACTTCTTGAAGATTGTCGGAGCCAGGGGCAGATCTTATATAGGACAAGGGGGCTCAAGCCCTCCCTGAACCCGTAAATTCGATCATACATAAATATAATTTTGTTTCGAAAAATAATTGACTTTATCTGAACATTTATGTAAAACTTGCATGCTCTAAAGACAATTAAGTCATTCTGGGTTAGTGGTTTAATATTTTTGAGTAATGATATATGTCACTCCTTTTCATGTCACCCTTTTATCACCCTTCTATATATATGTTTTAATTTCCTTGAATAGCAGATAGAGAAAAATTAAGTAGGATAGAGAAACCAATTCATTGGTACAGGTAGACATACACTTAGGAGGTGATAAAAAGGTGATAAAAAAGGGTGACAAATATCATTACTCAATATTTTTATACATTTTAGGATAGAATAGAGGTCAGGAGTTCGACTCTTAGCATTTGGTTTATCTTTTTTCCAAATATAGTAGTATTTTTTTATAAAATAAATTAAAACATGATTTAACGTCATAAAAAAATTCCTTGTTCTTTAATATAGTAAATTTAAGTTATAAAGTCGTCAATTATTATAAGACTAAGAGCCCGTTTGGGATTGATTATTTTGGAGCTAAAAGCGCTTTTTGATTAAAATTTTAATATTTGTAAAAAATATTAAAAAATATTTTGACATCTAAAATCACTTTAAGTGATTATTTAAATAATCACTAATCTAGTGCTTTTCCTAAAAGTGATTTTTAGAGTTTAAAATATTACTACGGATCTAAAATCACTTTAAGTGATTATTTTAAAAAGTAATCCCAAACGGGCACTAACTTATTAATTATTGAAATTCTTTTTTATACAAGTTTCGATTTTGAGTTTGAAAATTGTAACACTTAATAATTTTACTATAAATTGATATAATTCTAATGATACTATAAAAATTAAGTATAATGATTTTAGTTTGCATATATTTTTGGAGGGCTAATCTCATCTATTAAAGAGACAAGAAATGTAATGGTGTTGGATTCTCATATTTGCATTTTGACATTACTAGTTATATATTTATGTATTCTATTTTTACCTTATATTTATGTATCCTATTTTTACCTTAAAAATTCAGAAAACGTTGACCTCCAAACTTCTATATATTTGAAACCCCCTTCAATTTATCTTCTGGATCCGTCCTTGGTCGAAGCTCCTTGATATTATTAGGATTTTGTTAATGGTAACGTGGTGATAGTACGATTGATGTCATTAATACTGTTGAAATTTCTAACACAGTATATTTTTTACTATGACATTTTGGATGAATATATAGGTGTTTTCTTTATATAATTCTTTATCACAAAAACATGTCGGTGCATTAAAAGAAATGGTATTCCCGTTGACCCGTCAGCGATCAAGTAGTTTTCGTCAGACCATAAAAAAAAAGGTGTTCCCGTTGACCCGTCTGCGATCACGTAAAAAACTTCAGAGATGAAAAACTTCCTCGGACTATTATAACTTATAAGCGATAAAATATTCGGTTTCTTTTTCTCTAAATAAAACAATTGGTTTTTTTTGCTCTAAATAAAACAATCGGTTTTTTCTGCTAATCTTCGTTGGTTAAACATAGGAGAGTACTATATCATCTAGACTTCTTATTAGAGTGGGGTAGGGAGTGTTAAGTAAGGACTATGTCTTCTAGCTGTAGATGAAGTATGAGGAATCTAATGAAAATACTACTAATTGGACACCGAAATTAAAATTAAAATTTTACAATTAAACGAGGAAAACATAACCATATTATTAGTTATCTCTATTATCATTCATATATTTATGTAAGGCTACATATTATAGTTCATCTTTGCTCTCCTTTTCAATAGTCGTACTCTTAACATCTTCTTTTAAACCCTCCGTGATCGAAACTGAAGGTGAATTTGGGTTCTGAAGCTTAAACGGTATAAAAGCATGTTTCTTAATAAATTTATATAATCCCACAACAGTACGTTCAGAGTCCACAATAATCTGCAAAACATATTATTAACTCATCACCTCTTCTATAATCCAAACAATATATCAAAAAATTAAACACTTACTGGATCATCACTCTTATTCCCTGCCGGAAAGAATAAAAGCGTAGGATACCCTTCAGCCTGACAAAAAAATAAAAAATAAAAAAATGATTAAACACTTTTTAGCCTTTGTAACTAGTTAATGAAAATTAGAATAACCTTTCAAAAATTACCTTTGCCTTAGGGTGTTCATTTGTGGTACCATCCATTTTTGCTATTACAATTGACTCAATTACACGTAAGTGTTTTGCAAGCTTATTATATGCTGGTTCTAAAGCTTGGCAATGGCCACACCATGGTGCATATACCTGTAATATAATTATATAAAATATAATAATGACGACTTTTAATTATTATACGCTTATAAATAAATCATTTGAAAAGATTACATACCTCGAGAAGAACATCTTTTGACTCATCCAAAACAATTTCATCAAAATTCTTTCCCACTACTATTTTGACATCCTCATCATTCTATAGTTAATACATTGAATATGAAAGTTATAGATTTGTAGTATTTAAAAAAAATTAATTAGCTATAGTGAGATTTTCATTTACTGATAAAATTATAACTTACGGTTTCAGGAATTGGATCAGATTTGTAGATAGGTTTTAGCTTGTCTGACAAGAAATCCTCGCTAAATGCCTAACTCAAATAATAGGGAAAAGATCAGTCACGCTTTTAATCAAACAGAAGGTGAACAAATGGGGAAATATTATTACCTTAATGTTTTCTAATGTAATTTCTCCATTTATAAAGTATTTCTTAGCATCATCAATTCCTGTGTACCCAAGTATCTGTAAGAACATAAACAATCAACTTTAGATCTATGACACGTGTCAAAACATTGTACAGGAAAAACTTACATTAGGAGCATTTCCAGTTACACCAAAGTAATCTGCTACAGGCTTTCCATCTTCTTCATTGTCCATTTCCACAACCACAAAAATTAGCTACATTTAGTTACAAATATTAGCTACATTAAGTATTTTATAATACAAAAGGGGAAAAAAAGGATTAATTGATACCTTTCCAGTAAATAGTTTTGCAGCCTCTTGAAATGTTGTGAGAACTTTCTCAGACTCATTTGATGTGACAAAGAGCATCACCTAAGTATTAATTGTATGAAGAATTAGATATCAGAGATCATAAGTAAAGAATGAATATAAATTACCTGTTTTTTAATTGGACTATCGAAAATCGCAGGGCCATTTTCTCGAGTAAATTTGATCACTAAAGGAAGCTTCTTAGCAGAAACAAATTTAGCAATTGCAGATTTCGTGAATTCACCATCTATAAGGCAAAAAGAGGCAAAAAGGATATGTGAAGATGGATTTTTACTTTGATTTATGAAGTTTGTGATAAGAAATGAACTGACCATGAAAGCTCACTTTCTCAGGCTCTTTCTTTAACAAAACTAGAGCAGGACGTTTAGTGGTGGATTCAATGTTGAATAGCTTTGCTATATCTGGATTTACAGTTTGGTAATAATTTACATCATCATCGAGTTTTGAAGCTGCAACAAGTACTTCACTTTCAGGACCCTGTATAAGTAACAAAAGTGTTGAATTAGCTCTACTTAATTAAAATGGTGAGGGAAAGTGTGAATAGGTTAATACCACTAAAGAGTTAAGGAAACCTAACACAACTATGTTCTCAGAGGTTAATATGTGCTCTGCATTTTCCGTGTTTGTTATGTTGTTTATACTATGTCCTGTCTTCTTCTTTATCCAAGTAATGATCCCTTCTCTGTATATATAACAGCAAAAGATTAGATTTCTTCCTCTACAATTCTGTATAAGAAAGCTATGGTTGACTTACTTGGTGCGTGGACCATTGTAAAGTTTGTGCTCACCGTCAATAAAGAAATACACAGTAGGAAACCCTTGAACATCATACTCCTCAGCAAGCTCATTGTTCAGAGTTGCATCGACTTTGGCCAGAGTTACATTCTCCGACTTAAGCTCAGTCGCAGCAGCGGCGTAATCCGGCGCTAATGACTTGCAGTGACCGCACCAAGGGGCGTAAAATTCAACCATCACGTATTTGTAGTTCTCTATTACGTCAGTGAAATTCCTCTCCGTCAAAACCACGACGTCATTATCGTCAAGTTTGGAGAAAAAATCTTCCGCTTCTTCTTCTTGTTCATGGTGATCGGTGTCTTCGAAGTCATCAAAGTCTTCAAAATCACTTCCATCTAATTCTTCGTCGTTAATTGAGTGGTTACCCTTTGCGACGTCGTTTTCATCGTCTTCGGCTTCGAGGAAACTGAGGTCTTCTTCGTCATTGACGGTGGCGGAAGCGGAGGCGTATAGGTGAGAGAAGAGGAGGAGAGAAGAAATAGAGAGGAGTATAACGAGTCGACTCTGCATTGTTTTGTGGGGGTGAAGTAGCGAATTGACTCAGTTTAAGCCTAAGCTTGGAGTGAAGTGAGAGATTGTGAGATCTATGCCGAGTCGAGCAGACTAGAGTAGACTAGTGTAGTTGAGCAATGAGAAACTGATGACAATAAGGAAATGTTATTGACGACGTCGTTATATTTGTTACTATTACTTTTTTTTTTATCTTAAATGTCCTACCCTATTTTTGTCCAAAAAAAAAAAAAAAATCCTACCCTATTCACTTAACATACAAATCATAGATCCTACCTACCCGTTATCATATCTACTACAAATACTATTAAGAAAAATAAAGATATCTAAAATCGACGACTCCATTCATTAAGGTTTAAACCCGATCTAGCACATTTTGCAGCAACATTAGCCAAAGTATTTCGCTCCCGACTGACGTGAATAACTTCCCAGTTCGAGAATTTTGTCATCCATTTTCAAATCTTTTCAACGATTGGACGGATTCTCCAATTGATTCCATGTTTGTTGTTAATTCCTTGAACCACTTCACGGTTATCTAAGTAGAAAGAGATACTCCAATGATGACAATCGTTAGGCGATCTCATGGCAAAGAGAATAGCCCAGGCTTTTCCTTGCAAGCACGATTTAACTTTACCTCTTTTAGTGCCGAGTTGAATCACATTTCCTTCTTTGTTCACACCTACCGAAGCAAATCCTGCAGGTTCCCATTCTTTAGTAGAGGTATCATTGAGTCAGACAACATCGCTCTCATATTTGTATATGTCAATTTCTTCTATACATTTCTTTTCACCGTTCGGTTGATGGCTCCCATTATTTATAGTCTCCATACTTTCAAACATCTCTGTTAAGAGTTTATCTGTCCTTACATTGATCCCTCTAATTTCCCAATTTTTAAGTTCGAACCTCCCTTCCATCTTAGCTTTCACGATAAAGCAGATTGTTCGAAAAATGAAAGTCATAGCAAACCTTTTCTCCACTCTATTGCTTGCTAGACTTTTGATAGTGTCAACCGTCCATTCTTCTATACATCCATTGAAATCATGATCAATCTTAATTTGCATTTTAGATGATACCCACACCGCAAAACTGAATGGGCATTTGAGTAAAAGGTGTTACATTGTTTCATTACGAAGTTCGAACCATTCGCACATGGCTTCATTTATGGATTTCCTTTTATGTAGGTTCTTATTGGTTGGTATCACTCCTTTTATGACTTTCCAAATGAAGTGTTTCACTCTATTCAAAATATTTGATCTCCATACCGAATTCCAAGACTTCTCATTTTCCACTCCCCCTTCTTCTGAACTCTGACCACATTTATCGTCTTTGTCCGCAACCAATATATGGTACACTGACTTAGTAGAATACATTTCGTCTTTTGTGTGAGGCTAGATAATGTGGTCTTCCTTATCAAGATTCAGTACTGAAATGTGACTAATATCACTAATAAGATTCATTGGACAAATTTGGTTGATTGGCTGCATGTTTCATCCCATTATGTTCTCATTAAATAATTCAACCACTACCTCCAATTTACAGTTATTCGGTCTTGGCATTGTTATATTCTCTCTGACCCATTTATCATCCCATATTTTTGTTGTTAAGCCATTGGCAATTCGCCAAACACGTTCCTTTTTTAGCACTTCCAAACCTTTAAATATACTAGCCCAGCTCCATGTTTTTTTGCTTGAGTTTTGCATCCCAAATTGACGAGTTCGGATAGTATATACCCTTAAGAACTTTTGCGGCCAATAAGTACGGATTATTAACCAATCTCCAATCTTGATTTGCTAATAACACAACATTCATCTTATAAAATTCCTAAAACTGATACCCCCCACCGTTTTCGACTTGGCGATTTTCTTCCAAACTACCCAGTGAATACGTTATCTGCCGCATCCCACCAAAAATTTGCTATCAAACCAACCAACTTTTTACACAAAGTATTTGTAAAATCAAAGATTGACATCGCATGGTTCGAAATTGATTGTAAGACTGCTTTGATCAACACCTCTTTTCCTCCATCTGAAAGAAGTTTAGAGACACAGCTTGCCGATTTATTCAAGATTCTATCCTTATAGTTTAGATTTTCTGTCTTGGCTCTCTTGAGTGTTAGTAGTATGCCTATGTACTTTCCCATTGAATTGTCCGCTTTGATTTCTAACAATTTAGAATACTCTTCTTTAACTTCATCATTCATACCTTTGCTGAACATAATCGCCAATTTATTAAGGTTTACTTTCTGACCTGACGTTTCACAATATTCAATAATTGTTGATTTAAATTCTTCGATTTCCGCCTTGGCTGCGTTAACAAAGAATAACATTATTAATGATCTTGAAAATACTTGTAAAAGAGAAGAAAGATTTTGGAAAGAAATATCTAGTCTTTGACTTAATAAAGGAGACAAAAATACTAAATACTAAAGCCGGAAGATTGATTTAGCATCCCAACATCCGGCTGGAATATATCTACTTGAATTTTAGGTGCCCAAAAAGCCGGAATAAAAAACTACCAATTGATTGGTCCATGAACCATGTTATTGCCATCCTTAGTCTTGTGCTCCAACTTGATTTCTGGTTTCACCATCAACTCATTGTTGCAAGTTTGAATTCAAATATGGATAAATATCGGGGGTACTTGGTTGATAGGCAAATTAAGATTTCTATCATGGTGTTTATATTGATTGTTTTTCCACTGGCTTCGAAACTGGAATCAAAGTTTGCTACCATTTCTTATTTTCATCTTTCTTGCTCGTTTTTAGTTTGGTGAGGGAGCAACCTCTCAGGTTCGAGGTCATGAACCAACCTAAGGATAAACCAAAAGAATCAATGTAAAAAATAACAACTACTACTCTGAATAAAAAAAATATAAACACAAAATAACTAAATGGTCCTTGGAAATTTCGCCAAAAACCTGGTGGCCCGTGAGATGTGATGATAAAATTACACTCGAGGAGGATTCCTCGCAAGTATATGAGATGTCCCAAGTAGTAAAAGTAAGTATTTGTTTATTATTCTCCACAAGGACTATGGAATTAACTATCATGTTTTTATTAAGCATTTTGGGGGCTAGTTTTGAATAAAAATATAAATTCAAGATTATATCATCTTGGAGGTTTTCGTAAATATTGTAACTACTTGGACTAAATTACAATATGGTAAAGTCAATCAATAATAATGTGAATATAGTAAAAAGGTCTGAATTTCAAATATTGAGAATGTATATGAGAAGCTACCGAAAAAAATGCTTTTAATTACAACTAAAGATGAACTTACAATTTCTTGTTTTAAGGTCAAATTTGATTTTTTTTCACGTTTTTTGGGATTCAACTATCCACATAAATGTTTTCCGTGTAGATAGGGGATGCCCTTAGACTCTAGGGGACCTCTAACCAACGAGCCTAAAAAAACCCTCGGACGATAGACGTTAACCCTATTGATTATCCAACTAGTCTAGACCTCTCGGTTCATTCATTAACATAAAATGAACATGATAAAAGTTGCACAAACCGACCCCCTGTGGATGATAGTAAAAGTTCTATTCTAACTTGGTTGGAGTAATAGGTTCACATATTAACACAAATTCATATATAATGGGAAAACATCAAATTCATTTAAACATTTAAATCTAAATTATATAATATGGTAAATTATCATATAGGTTTCATAAATTTCTCAAGCTAATTAAGAATTAGTTAATACTAATGGAAGAAAAATCAATAATCATAAGAGTTATATTAATAATACAAAAAGGGAAGTATAAAAAATACAATAGTGATGATTGTTTATTGGAAATCGATGAAGAAAAGAGGTGGAATAGTGTTGTGTTGATTTCTCATTCTTCTTTCTCTAGCCCAAGCCACCTTTAGCTATTTCATAATATTGTATATCTGATTTCCCCTCTAAACTTTTACCTAAATAAGTGTAAAAATGTTTTTAAGTTTTGGGACCCACTTGGATCGGTCAAAAGTGACCCAAAAATGCTATCTTGCAAATTTAGACAAATTCGAGTCACGGTGCCAATATTTTCATAAAATTGTAGTCTAAACTCTTATTATCTCGCCATCAGCTCGACTAAGAGTTCCGACCTGCTTCCTCTCGAGCGCTCTCTCATTTAAGTACAATCTTGATCTCAATGCGCTTGATCATAATTCTCATCAAATGAGTGTAGTGAGTTTCGCAAGTTGACTTCAATGTTTTATCGAAAATTGCACTTTATTGTTTAAGGTGAATTTTTTTCTCTTTTATTCCTTAACATGGGGTTGAATTTGACTAACTTTTTTGTTTCCTCTCGGGGTCTCATATCATCTAAGTATCTTGGGGGCTACACACTTAACAAAAAATTAATGCGAAAATCTCCAAAAGTACCAAATTATCCGGGAATAACAAATAACTCTAAATAAATCACATAATAGGGATAATACCACAAGTAAGTCAAATAACCCCATAAAAGGATGACTCATAAACCTATAAATATATCACAAAACACGAGTCATCACGAATCTATGACTATTGTTTATTATATCACTAGAGACAACAATATGCGACACATGTGTTAAGGATTCCCTCGATGATCTATAGGCCCACATAATTTTGAAGATAGAATGTTAAATATCAACTTATTATTTTACGTATCCAAATAATGAAGAATGACAACACTAAAAAATTAAAATTCCACAAGATCACAAAATTTCACCATCCAATGTATATTTTTCTCCAATTCACCAATTAAATTGATACATAAGAAAAAAAATGAATAAACATCAAACACCCTTTCCTAAAATCTAAAATATCAAAAAATACATTGAAAGACAACATAGAAGACACTTATGTCATTACCAAATGTTTGACCATAAGAAGTCTTCAAATAACACAACAATATGGTATGAGTTACTTTAGAATATCAATTTAGTTTCCCGAGTTAAACAATTAGAATAAATAGCTGGAAAATAAAGAGATGTCGAATATTAAATTCTCTAATGAAAGAAATACAATTGAATAATAATTTTATAAGATATTTAAGATACCTTTTAAGTTATCATTTCCATTAGGAGTGGTAAATTATGGACGTACTACTTTAATTCCATTTGGTAATGGCATTTCACCGAATTTGACATGTTGAAGAGTATACATATATGGCAAAAATCATATTTACTAGTAAATTGTAATATGAAAAAGTATTGAAATATGTTTCGTGATCTAAGCCATACGTTACAAAATTTTTAAAGGTGTTAAAGGAAAAAAATATACATCAATATACAAAATGGGGAAGACATACTTCACTACCAAATATATGACCCAACTTTACTAATCTTTTAATCATGGGAATACGATGGTTCTTAATGGCTATTGGATATCAGTTACTATAGATATCAATTTGTTCACCAACCTAAACAAATATGTTAAATAACTAGAGATTCAAATATCAATTTTTATAATAAAAATGATACAATAATCAGATAAATATATAAGATATTCATGAAAATTTTGAGAATTAACATAGCCATTGAGAATGATAATAATTGAGTAACCACATAATTCAGTTTCATACAAATTGATCGTTGGTCATGACATTTCACCAAATATACATGATGAAAAATATACACATTTTTCGAAATGTCATATCCATGAGCAAATTATAAAATCTGCTATCAATTTCTTGGTTCATAAAAATCTCATGAAAATAATTAGAAAATTTACAATGTTTAAGAAATTTGATAGATAATATGCAGGGCAGGTCCTGTAGTGAAGCAAAAGATGCGTTCGTGCTTAAGGCCTCCGATTTTTTGACGTTTTTAGGGCCCCGATCATCTAAATATATTATGTGTGTATATATATATATCTTCGATTTAAATAATTATATAAAAGTAGTGTTGTTAGTTTGGTGGCAATGTGGCATGTTTTTGTTTATGAGGTCTAGAGTTTGAACCACGTTAATAGTAATAATATCTTTATTTATGTATAGGGCCTTTTGCGAGTTTGCTTAGAACCCCGAAATGTCAAAGCTACGCTGAATGATTATGAGAATACCATAAAATTATTGCTGCATATTATTCTATCAGCAAGTTGTATATATAGGGGTTTAAACATTTAAAATATATAGAAAACACATCTCATTATTCATATGTAAAATAATAAATATATTATAATTATAAGAATTATACATATGTTAGAGATTAAATTATTATTAATTTATTATAATTGTTTTATTTAAAAAAATTAAAATAGGAAAATCAATCAATTTATTACGATAAAATAAGAAGAAAAATAAATTTATTAAATAATAGAATATTGAATGAATGGTCACATTTATATTTTTTCCTAAAATTAAGAATTCATTACCTTGTTTACCATTTTTTAATATTAAATTAAAAATAGTTATCTCCAATTTATATTTTATTTTGATAGTAATAATATATACTAGTTAACTCTTCATATCTATTATTTAAGAAATACTAGATATTGTCGGTGTAGTACGGTTCCATCTTTAGATATTATATTGTAACGATAAACATTTCTCCAGAGACCCCGCTATAATGTCCGTAACTGGAAAATTGATTTAGCATCCCAACATCCTGCTGGAATATATATACTTGAATTTTAGGTGCCCAAGGAGCCAGAATAAAAAACTACCAATTGATGGGTCCATGAACCATGTTCTTGTCATCCTTAGTCTTGTGCTCCAACTTGATTTCCGGTTTCACCCTCAACTCATTGTTGCAAGTTTGCATTCAAATATGGATAAATATTGGGCGTATTTGGTTGATAGGCAAATTAAGATTTCTATCATGATGTTTATATTGATTGTTTTTCCATTGGCTTCGAACCTGGAAACAAATTTTGCTACCATTTCTTGTTTTCATCTTTCTTGCTCGTTTTTAGTTTGTTGAAGGAGCAACCTCTCAGGGTTCGAGGGCATGAAACAACCTAAGGATAAACCAAAATAATCAATGTAAAAACTAACAACTACTACTCTGACTAAAAAAATATAAACACAAAATAACTAAATGGTCCTTGGAAATTTCGCAACAACCTTGGTGGCCCCTGAGATGTGATGATAAAATTACACCCGAGGAGGATTCCTCGCAAGTATATGAGATGTTCCAAGTAGTAAAAGTAAGTATTTGTTTATCTTTCTCCATAAGGACTATGGAATTAATTATCATGTTTTTATTAAGCATTTTGGGCGCTAGTTTTGAATAAAATATAATTCAAGATTATATCATCTTGAAGGTTTTTGTAAATATTATAACTACTTTGACTAAATTACAATATGGTAAAGTCAATCAATAATAATGTGTATATAGTAAAAAGGACTGAATTTCAAATATTGAGAATACATATGAGAAGCTAGCGAAAAAATGCTTTAATTACCACTAAAGATGAATTTACAATTTCTTATTTTAATTTAAAATTTGATTTTTTTCACGTTTTCTGGGATTCAACTATCCACATAAATTTTTGCCGTGTAGATAGGGGATGCCCTTAGACTCTAGGGGACCTTTAACCAACGAGCCTAAAAAATCCCTCGGATGATAGACGTTAACCCTATTGATTATCCAACTTGTCTAGACCTCTCAGTTCATTCATGAACATAAAATGAACATGATAAAAGTTGCACAAACTGACCCCCGTGCGGACTATATTAAAAGTTCTATTCTAACTTGGTTGGAGTAATAGGTTCACATATTAACAAAAATTCATATTCAATGGAAAAACATCAAATTCATTTAAACATTTAAATCTAAATTATATAATATGGTAAATTATCATGTAGGGTTCATAAATTTCTCAGGCTAATAAAGAATTAGTTAATACTAATGGAAGAAAAATAAATAATCAGAAGAGTTATAGTAATAACACAAAAATGGAAGTATAAAAAATTACAATAGTCAATATAGTCTATTGTAAATCGATGAAGAAAAGAGGTGGAATAGTGTGGTGTTGAATTCTCATTCTTCTTTCTCCATCCCAAGCCACCTCTAGCTATTTCACAATATTGTATAACTGATTTCCCCTCTAAACTTTCACCTAAATAAGTGTAAAAATGTTTTTAAGTTTCGGGACTCACTTGGATGGGTCAAAAGTGACCCAAAAACGTTATCTTGCAAATTTAGACAAATTCGAGTCACGGTGCCAATATTTTCATAAATTTGTAGTCTAAAATCTTATTTAAAAAACACGCTTCCTCTCGCTCGCTCCCTCGTTAAGTACAATCTTGATCTCAATGCGCTTGATCATAAATCTCACCAAATGTGTGTAGTGACTTTCGCAAGTTGACTTTAAAGTTTTACCGAGAATTGCACTTTATTGTTTAAGGTGATTTTTTTCTCTTTTATTCCTTAACATGGGGTTGAATTTGACTAACTTTTATGTTTCCTCTCGGGGTCTCATATTCTCTAAGTATCTTGGGGCTACACACTTAACAAAAATTAATGCGAAAATCTCTAAACCAAAATATTCGAGAATTACAAATAACTCTAAATAAATCACATAATATGGATAATACCACAAGTAACTCAATAACCCCATAAAAGGATGACTCATAAATCTATAAATATATCACAAAATATGAGACATCATGAATCTATGACTATTGTTTATTTTATGACTAGAGACAACAATATGCGACACATGTGTTAAGGATTCCCTCGATGATGTATAGGCCCACATAATTTTGAAGATAAAATGTTAAATAGCAACTTAATATTTTACGTATCCAAATAATGAAGAATGAAAAAACTAAAAAAATTAAAATTCCACAAGATCACAAAATTTCACCATCCAATGTATATTCGTCTCTAATTCACCTATTAAATTGATCGATAAGAAAAAATCATGATTAAACATCAAACACCCTCTCCTCAAATCTAAAATATCAAAAAAAAAAAACATTGAAAGACAACATAGAAGACACTTATGTCGTTATCAAATGTTTGACCATAACAAATTTTCAAATAACACAACTATATGGTATGAGTTACTTTAGAATATCAATTTACTTTACCGAGTTAAACAATTAGACTAAATAGCTGGTATTAAAGAGATGTCGAATATTAAATTCTCTAATGAAAGAAATACAATTAAATAATAAATTTATAAGATATTTGAGATGCCTTTTAAATTATCATTTCCATTAGAAATGGTAAATTATGGACATACTACTTTAATTCCATTTGGTAATGGCATTTTACCGAATTTAACATGTTGAAGAATATACATATATGGTGAAAATCATATTACTAATAAATTGTAATAGAAAAAAGTATTAAAATATATGTTTTGTGATCTAAGTCATACATTACGAAATTCTTAAAGGTGTAAAAGGAATAAATATACATATGTATACAAAATGGGGATGACATACTTCATTACCAAATGTATGACCCAACTTTACTAATCTTTTAATCATGAAAATATGATGGTTCTTAAAGCCTATTGGATATTAGTGACTATAGAATATCAATTTGTTTACCAACCTAAACAATTATGTTAAATAAATAGAGATTCAAATATCAATTTTTATAATAAAAATTATACAATAATCAAATAAATATATAAGATATTCAAGAAGATTTTGAGAATTACCATAGCCATTGAGAATGAAAATAATTGAGTAATCACATATTTCAGTTTCATACAAATTGATCGTTGGTCATATGACATTTCACCAAATATACATGATGAATAATATACATATTTTGTGAAATGTCATATCCACAAGCAAATTATGAAAAATTCTAACAATTTTCTTGGTTCATAAAGATCTCATGAAAATAATTAGAAAATTTATAGTGTTTAAGAAATTTGATAGATAATACACTGAATGATTATGAGAATACCATAAAATTATTAATGCCTATTATTTTATCAGCAAGTTGTATATATAGGGGTTTAAAAATTTTACAATATATAAAAAACATATCTCAATATTCGTATGTTAAATAAGGAATATATTATAATTATAAGAATTATACGTATGTTAGAAATTTAACTATTATTAATTTATTATTATTGTTTTATTTAAAAAAAATTAAAATAGAAAAATCATTTAATTTATTGCGAAAAAATAAGAAGAAAATAAATTTAATAAATAATATAATATTGAATGAATGGTCACATTCATATTTTTTCCTAAAAAATAAAACAATTAAATTAAATATTTTCATTAAGAATTCATTACCATGTTTACCATTTTTTAATATTAAATTAAAAATAGTTATCTCCAATTATACATTTTTTTTATAGTAATAATAGATACTAGTTGATTCTTCATATCTATTATTTAAGAAATACTAGATATTATCGGTGTAGTACGTTTCCATCTTTAGATATTATATTGTAACGATAAACATTTCTCCAGAGGCCCCACTATATAACTGGAAAATTGATTTAGCATCCCGGCTGGAATTTCTCTACTTGAATTTTAGGTGCCCAAGAAGCCGGAATTAAAAACTACTAATTGATGGGTCCATGAACCATGTTCTTGTCATCCTTAGTCTTGTGCTCCAACTTGATTTCCGGTTTCACCCTTAACTCATTGTTGCAAGTTTGCATTCAAATATGGATAAATATCGGGGGGTACTTGATTGATAGGAAAATTAAGATTTCTATCATGGTGTGTATATTGTTTTTCCATTGGCATCGAACCTGGAATCAACGTTTGCTACCATATCTTGTTTTCATCTTTCTTGCTCGTTTTTAGTTTGTTTAAGGAGCAACCTCTCAGGGTTCGAGGGCATGAACCAACCTAAGGATAAACCAAAAGAATCAATGTAAAAACTAACAACTACTACTCTGAATAAAAAAAAAATATAAACACAAAATAACTAAATGGTCCTTGGAAATTTCGCCAAAAACCTGGTGGCCAATGAGATGAGATGTCCTAGGTAGTAAAAGTAAGTATTTTTTTATCTTTCTCCACAAGGACTATGGAATTAATTATCTTTTTTTTTTTACTAAGCATTTTGCCCGCTAGTTTGGAATAAAATATAAATTCAAGATTATATAATCTTGGAGGTTTTTGTAAATATTATAACTACTTGGATTAAATTACAATATGGTAAAGTCAATCAATAATAATGTGAATATAGTAAAAAGGTATGAATTTAAAATATTGAGAGTATATATGAGAAGCTAGCGAAATAAATGCTTTTAACTACCACGAAAGATGAATTTACAATTACTTGTTTTAAGGTAAGATTTGATTTTTTTCACGTTTTCTTGGATTCAACTATCCATATAAACGTTTGCCGGGTAGATAGGGGATGCCCTTAGACTCTAGGGGACCTCTAACCAACGATCCTAAAAATCCCTAGGGCGATAGTCGTTAACCGTATTGATTATCCAAGTAGTCTAGACCTCTCGGTTCATTCATGAACATAAAGTGAACATGATAAAAGTTTCACAAACCGACCCCCTGCGTACGATAGTAATAGTTCTATTCTGTCTTGGTTAGAGTAATAGGTTCACATATTAAGAAAAATTCATATTCAATGGTAAAACATCAAATTCATTTAAACATTTAGATCTAAATTATATAATATGGTAAATTATCATATAGGGTTCATAAATTTCTTAGGCTAATGAACAATTAGTTAATACTAATGGAAGACAAATCAATAATCATAAGAATTATAGTAATAATACAAAAGGTAAGTATACTAAATTACAATAGTGATGATAGTCTATTGGAAATCGACGAAGAAAAGAGGTGAAATAGTGTGGTGTTAATTTCTCATTCTTCTTTCTCTAGCCAAGACACCTCTAGCTATTTCATAATATTGTATAACTGATTTCCCCTCCAAACTTTCACCTAAATAAGTGTAAAAATGTTTTTAAGTGTTGGGACCCACTTGAATGGGTCAAAAGTGACCCAAAACGTTATCTTGCAAATTTAGACAAATTCGAGTCACGGTGCCAATATTTTCATAAATTTGTAGTCTAAAATCTTATTTAAAAAACACGCTTCCTCTCGCTCGCTCCCTCGTTTAAGTACAATCTTGATCTCAATGCGCTTGATCATAAATCTCACCAAATGTGTGTAGTGACTTTCGCAAATTGACTTCAAAGTTTTACCGAAAGTTGCACTTTATCGTTTGTTCCTTGACATGGGGTTGAATTTGACTAAATTTTATGTTTCCTCTCGGGGTCTCATATTATCTAAGTATCTTGGGGGCTACACACTTAACAAAAAATTAATGCGAAAATCTCCATAAGTACCAAAATATCCAAGAATTACAAATAACTCTAACTAAATCAGATAATAGAGATAATACCACAAGTAAGTCAAATAACCCCATAAAAGGATGACTCATAAACCTATAAATATATCACAAAACACGAGACATCATGAATCTATGACTATTGTTTATTCTATCACTAGAGACAATAATATGCGACACATGTGTTAAGGATTCCCTTGATGATGTGTAGGCACACATAATTTTGAAGATAAAATGTGAAATATCAACTTAATATTTTACGTATCCAAATAATGAAGAATGACAACACTAAAAAATTAAAATTCCACAAGATCACAAAATTTCACCATCCAATGTATATTAGTCTCCAATTTACCTATTAAATTGATACATAAGAAAAAATCATGAATAAACATCAAACACCCTTTCCTCAAATCTAAAATATCAAAAAATACATTGAAAGACAACATAGAAGACACTTTTGTCATTACCAAATGTTTGACCATAACAAATCTTCAAATAACACAACTATATGGTCTGAGTTAATTTAGAATATCAATTTACTTTACTGAGTTAAACAATTAGGCTAAATAGCTGGAAAATAAAGAGATGTCGAATATTAAATTCTCTAATGAAAGAAATACAACTGAATAATAAATTTATAAGATATTTAAGATACCTTTTAAATTATCATTTCCATTAGAAATGGTAAATTATGGACATACTAAGTTAATTCCATTTGGTAATGGCATTTTACCGAATTTAACATGTTGAAGAATATATATATATGGGGAAAATAATATTTACTCGTAAATTGTAATAGGAAAAAACATTGAAATATGTTTTGTGATCTAAGTCATACATTACAAAATTCTTAAAGGTGTAAAAGGAATAAATATACAAAATGGGGAAGACATACTTCACTACCAAATGTATGACCCAAGTTTACTAATCTTTTAATCATGGGAATATGATGGTTCTAAAGCCTATTGGATATTAGTTACTATAGAATATTAATTTGTTTACAACCCTTAGATTAGGATTTCGTTTGTTACGAAAGTTTAAGGCACAATCGGGATCGTAAATATATAATTGAGCGTATGTTGGATCACGATTTTCTCGTGGCTCTAATGAAGCAGTTCGATGTCTCAATTCTCCATGAATTGTGAATACCGACGGTCCTCTTCCACCAACAACCCTTTCATCCATTTTGACACCCAAACTTGTAAAAGCGTTAGCTGCATTATACCCTCGAGTGTAACGACGAAAATATATAGACTGTGGTGTTGAGCCATCGTATACAGTTTGAATTTTTGGTGGAGGAGTGATAAGATCGGGCAGATTAATTTGGCATTCCAAACAACATGTCCCAAATTTTGAAATAGACACAGGAGGTTTTTTTAGTCTTTCAGCCTTCCAATGTAAAGCTTTACAATGCGGGCATATTACATTCATATCTCCCAACGAAAAACGTACTTCGTTTATATTTTCAGTGATGGTATATTCTCGATGATCTCCACTATTATATTCTCCATCAGTATCATATTCTTCTTCATGATATGAATTCGTTGGTGTTTCAATAATTTGTTCAGAAAGAGAGGATTCACCAATATGTCGTGGTGCAACCAAAGAATGTGTATTTGACAGATTAATATGATTTGGTGTGAATGGATTTATACCAAACACATTATTACCTAACGGATGAGTCGTTTTATGGAGAGTATCACTGGGTGAGTCCCCGTGACTTAACATCCTTCGTGACCTATATTTTTCCCAACGTAAACTCTGACCTAATCTACGTTTAGATAACAACTGAACCGCTGGTTCACGAGTTAATGTATTTCGATCCATGGAATTACTTGAGCACCGAACTTGCGGTTGAATATGAGATTGTATTGTTGTGTTTTGGGTTGAATTTGGTGATCTTCCAATATTCAACCGTTCACATGAAAACTCATGTGCTCTTTGTAACTGCCGAGTTAATCGTCGTCGAGAATTCGATGAAGGTAATTCTGGATCACTACTTGTCACTTGAGAAGTGTGACCTAACCATTCCCTTTCTCGGCGTATACGTTGGGCTAATACAGCTCTAGTTAACTCTATATTTCCTGGATCCTAATGTTCGTGATGAATTTAAAGTTAATTTTAAACTTGAAGGTTGTTGGAATTTTAAATAAATAGACATACTATAGTATATAGTGTACCATTTGGGAACTATTTCGCTTGGACTTTAATTTAACCGGGGGGTCGACCTTTTCTTTACCCTTTTTGTTTGTTCTATCACAATCCTGATGAACAATATGATTTTTTTTAGATATATTTACCAAAATTTAATTAACTTGTATAAATATAATTTTTAACGTACTTGGTCATTTTTTGTTTGGAGATTTAGATTTTGTTGAGCAAGTATCAGACCTCTATCATTCGCATCATGTATAACAATACCCTTATTTTTTTGAAAAAAGAATTCTACCTATGAATTTAATATAACATCACTACTATAAAACACGCAAAATAATTAAAAAATTTGGAAAAAAAATAAATTAAATTTTGGTAACTAACTTGTTGATTATTTGGTTGAATAGACATTTGTTATGAATATTACTTGTCTCTCCTTCATAATTTTTTTGCTTGGTCTTCATTATAATGTCCTGTGTATGTAAAGAATAATATAACTCAACAAATTAATACATTAAAATAAAATAAGTATGTTTCAAGAAGTATTAAAAAAAATGTTAGAACCAGCTAATTATGAAATTCAAAAAAGTAATTAAATGGCACCTCAGTAATTAATTTATTTATTAAGTCATTGTTTTTTGCCTTACACTCTTTCATGCAAAATTAGCTTTTCATATAACCCCTTTTTCTCTCCGCCTTTGTAACTCAATTGTTACTGATCACCAGGTACAAATCTATAATCCAGGGATGCAAGAGAAGATATTCCTCTCAACAAATTATAAACTAAGGTCTACCCTTACTTGTGTGCGATGATTAATTTTAAATAAATTATCTAAATTTCAATCTTAATTATACAAAGGGCTTCGGTTAAATTAAGCAAAATTTTGAAATTCAGTTCAAGATTAGTCATTTTTTACCTGTTTGTCTCTGTATTTTTATGCTAAATTCTATAATTTTGTTTGGAGGTTTAGTGGTCCGCTAATTGAGTAACATTAAGCGATACTTGTGGGTCACTTGAAGGTATTGTCGTCTTACTTCTATTCTCTTTATTCATATTCTCCATTACTACGTAATTCTAATAGTAATCTTAATATAAAGTGATGGGATGAGGATGTTATTAGTTTCTCAATAGGTATATAAATAACCATTTTCAGAACTGAAGAAAAACAAAAAATCTGTTTTAAACTTAGACTCAGTAGGTATTGTAATGTTATGAATAAAAGAAATATTTACCTGATACACCTTCGTCAATATAATTATTTGCTATCCAACACGTGATAAAGCCACCAATGTATGAAGAATTCAGATGAGGAACAGAAGTCACAATTTGTGTTTAATTTTAAATGTTAAAAAACTAGAATCTTTCTGATAGAGTTATTTAGAACGTGTATTACATAGTAGAAAAAAAGAGATGGAAATGGTGGTTGTGTTTAATTTTAAATGTAAATAAACCAGAATGTTTCTATAGAGTTATTAAGAACGTGTTATACATAGTAGAAAAGGAGAGGGAGATAGTGGTTACAGTTACAAATTCAAATAGATATTGAAGTAATGGAGAGAGTGGTGGGTTAAAAAAAGGTAGAACATTTGGTAAATTTTGAATATATATAGAGAAAAGTGTAATTTGAATATATATAAATTTGTTTGAAAATATATATAGTATGTAACTAATAGCATTATGACCCACGTAAAATTAATATTTTTACTGAATTTATACACAGAAAAGGAAAACAATACTTTCATAGCAGATTCAATAATTTATATGGTTATTTTCATTTGAAGAAACTCTATATCTATCTCAAACATCTTCATTTGTCGAAAAAAGAAGAAGAAAATGGGAAATAGGTTTTGTTTCGTTTGAGTTAAAGAATCCAAGGTTGCGATCAAGGAGAGGTTCGGGAAGTTGAAGGATGTCCTCTAGCCAGGCTGTCACTTCCTTTCCATGGTGCTGCGGGGACCAAATTGCAGGTCAACTTACACTCCGGCTACAACAAATAGAGGTTAGATGCGAGATAAAAACGAAAGACAATGTTTTTGTCACAGTGGTTGCAGCTACACATTATCGTGTCTTGTGCGATAAAGCAGGCAATGCTTTTTATAAGCTAAGCAATACTCAATCTTAAATTCAAGCTCTTTTATTGAATGGTATGGCTTTTTTCTTTCTAATAAAAAATTTATATATATTAATACATTATCGTCCTTTAAGTTTTTACATTTTTCTAATTGGCCGTCTTAGATTTTCAAAGTTAACTTTAGTAGCTGTGAAATAGAAGAAGTGGATAATTATGAATGTAGTGTAATATCTCGTGAAAGCCGTGATAGTGTGCTTCTGTAATTTGTAAACCTTGAAATAAAGGTATTGTAGTGTGATTTATTTTTATGATATTTACTTTAGGATCAAAATTATTAGTCAAATGGAAAGAGTTTAATTCATCATTTGCTAATGTCCATATTTGTTTTGTATATAGTGTAATTATATAATGTATATATTAGAAATCATAAGACAGAAATATGTAAATCATTCTCACCCATCCTGGAGGTAGCTTTCCGTGTGTGTTTGCCTCAGAGTACTGAAATGTCACATCTTGAGTATATTAAAAAAAAGGATAAAGGACATAAGGAAAAGCAATTAAGAAAACAAAGGCATGAGATAAAAGTTAAACAGAGTGAATAAACAGAAACAACAAAATAGCAGACATAATATATGCTGAAGTATGTTTGCTAACCCTATTAGTTAATATATGAAATTAGAATGATGAAATAATTACATGATTGTCCATAGTTGGGTCAGTTTTAAGAATTCTTCTTTGTTTCAATTTTAGCTTTAGGTATTCAGGCAATTCCTAAAGTATAACTTGAGAACAATATATCTGCAAATCACATAAAAAAGTAAGCAATTTAAATGAATAGTACAATTCTTACAGCTAATTAAGATATTCAACTACAAAGGCGCACTGGAATATATTGAACTAACTCACAAATAACTTAGAATCACAGACACATTTGTGAGAAATGGAAGGACTGAGAAATTATGCATACAAATTATATTGCACTTAATAAGTTCACCCACAACTATAAGTGAAGTATTCTGTAATTGAAAGTTTATCATCTCCAGATTCACACCATGGGTAAGTTATCATAAGTGTTAACTAAGATCAACCAAGCTAATAAAAAGTGCACAAATTTTTGGCGTTTGTGCCGCTACAAGCATAACTTATAGTATTTTAAATCGGTTCGTTATTATTATTATACATATTATTATATACTCGTAGCTTGAATTGGTAGCTTCTCATGACAAAAGGGCTACTTGAAAAAAGACTCTTCAATTACTAAATATATCTTATTCTTAGCAGATGCAATTGGAAGAGCAGAATTCATATATACAGGAGGAACATTATGACAAACCTGAAGAGTAATATCTCGTGAAAGCCGTGATAGTGTGCTTCTGTAATTTGTAAACCTTGAAATAAAGGTATTGTAGGGTGATTTATTTTTATGATGTTTACTTTAGGATTAAAATTATTAGTCAAATGGAAAGAGTTTAATTCATCATTTGCTACTGGTGGTCCTTTGTGTGTTCTAAAATAAATGCAAAAAGTAAATCGAACCACAACCGCAAGTGTACGGTTGTCCCAAGTAGTATAACTGATAAATCAGATTCGTTCCAAGGACGGAATGGTTGATCACAATGTCTAACAAATAGTGATTGATGCACTTATGAAAATAAAAGACAATAATATGTTTGTTTGGTTTTTGTTATTAAAGCTAATGAATGAAAGACAAATATTAAAATGCAATTAAAAGCTAAGACGGAAGTAAAATGATGTAAAACGCAATATGAGATGTAGCACTTGAGAACGCAAGGATCCTCCCAATCCTATTTCCTAACTTATGTTGTTTAAGGGCTAAATTGGTCAATTACAATGGTCGGGATTCTAAATTCCTTATACCCCCGTCAGGGTGGACTATAAGGCAATCCTAGGGTGTCACTAGTCCCGTCAGGGTAAATATGATCCACCTTTAGATGTTTAAGTTTTATTACCTCATTGGCCCTAGAATTAGCTAAGTTCGTCAGAATCAATAGCTTCTATCCTAGATTCGAATAAATATTTCCGTACCTAAACCCTCCGTCAGGATGATCCAATCGCCACTAATTGGAATAGCCTTGATACTAACACCTGTTCTTAGTTAGCTACTCCAAAAACAGTAAAATAAACTCAATTTATTGAAAAGAGTAAAAGCCCTAATTTAGTTTAATTCAATAAAAACCCAAATTCAACATTCGTTAATTAATAAAATTGGGATTCACCCATTGTTTGTTCTCAAGCACTATGAATTGTTTAGCTCATATTAAGATTAAAAACTAAATTAACAATAAAGGAATTCATATTTGATTACAAAATTAAAGATAAGAAAAACCTAATTTCCGGAATAGGAATGACTACGAACGGAGATATAGACCCTCTCCAGCTCTTGTAGCTTCTTCTTCTTCCTTCCGTTGACTTCTCTCTGGTGTTTAATCTTGTAGAATGTGAATTGTCTTGACACTCTCTTCTAAGGATTTGTAAATTAAAGAAAATATGAGAGGTGAGAAATACTGAGGTCAAAATCTCCTTTTATAAGGTTAAAAACGGATTAGGGCTTGGACCTAATAATAAAACACTAATTAAATGTCCAAACCCAATTTCTAAGCCCAAAATCCCGTAACTGCTGATACACCTTCACTAAAACGGCTTTTCCCGATGCGTTACAACTCCGATTGACCTCATTCCAGTTGCTAAAGTTCCGTAACTCGATAAGGAATGATTTCTCTTCAAAGGTCAACAGCTAAATCATCGCTTAAGCACCTCGAAATCAGCAATCTATGGCCTGGAAAATGGATTTTCAGCTCTAAAAATAATATCTTCGGGATTTATCTTCGAGTTTTGACTCTATCTCTTGATCTTTGACTTTCTCCTCGGATTCCTCTTCTAGCTAACATCTAAAACCTGTAAAATCTTCACTAAAAATACCAATATTACGCGCAAAAGCTTAATAAATCAAAAATGCTAGAAATAAAAGAGGAAAATCATATTATTGCATATTTAGTCCAAAAGTCTATCAAATTGATTAAATAAACACCAAAAATGATGTCTCCTAAGGGTCTAAAATAAGAACAATTAGGGAGACATCAAGACCCCCAACTCAAACCTTTGTCGTCCCGACAAAGCAAAACTAAATAAAACAAGGGGAATGAAGTAGATGCAAGAGAAAATAGAAGCTAGCAAATAAACCCTAAAGCAATGCTAAAGATAAATCTCATATAGCAAACATTAAGAACTAACATATACATACACTAATCATGCAACATCAAACACAAATAACTTCAATCATAAAATTAACTTTGCAATGCTAGAAGGTTACACTTGTACTCATATCTGTATGATGGCTATAGGGTGGTCATTAATCCTAACTAGCTTTGAACGTTCCACCTAGCATATTCCCTATCAACAGAATCATAAATTCACTATATACTTAGGAATCACGAGGTCTTTATGGTTTTAATAATGGCTTAAGGACGGTATGGATGTATATTTGGTAAATTTGAAGTGAGCTTTTGGCTCTCTCCTCACTTACCATCAACAATGTCCTCGAGCTTGAGTTTACGCTCAAAAATGTTCTCACTCACCCATTTGACGCGCTAATGTTGCGTCCCCATGTCAACCCAATTAAAACTAAGATGATTTCCAAAAATATTCCACTTTGCCGGTTTATTTTATTCTTTCTTTTTATTTTCTTTCTCATTTCTTTTCTTCTTTTTTTTGTACAAGATACCCATGACCATCATTTTGATGTGAAAAGTCATGTCTCTTATAATTTTGTTTTTTTTTCTTTTTTCTCTCTTTTTTTTTCTATTTTCTTTTCAAATCCTGGCAAAGGGTTACAAATAATAATATCATCTACATTTTTGTGCCTCAATACAAACACATATAATCCCTTCCCAATGTATCTTCCCAAATGTGGTCCCACCACCCCAAACTCAAGCTCGAGACAAGTCTCAGGGTTGTGATTCAAGTGCGGGTCATTTGGTCATGCCTAATAATCTAAAGGATAATGGGCTTATATCGTGGCTACAAAAGAAAAGGCTTAAGGCTCAAAATTGGGCTAAGACGGATAAAATTATAATATAAGGGATAGCAAGCTAAAAGGCTTCAAATGGCTAACAAAGAACTGCCCCTATCATTTTCCTAAGTACATAGCTTGTCTTTAGTTCATATCTAGGTGGGTTCTCTACTAATTAAGATTTCACGTTCTACACACCAAACATATTCCTTAAGTACAAGCTTACTTCATTTGCATTGTTCATTAATTTTTCCTATCAATTACCTATGTTCGCATGCAATTGTAAGTGCGTTCTATATCAATCCCTAAAGTCCACTATTTACTATCATAGATTTATCAAAAGTATGCTTAAAGGAACATTTAAAATATTCTATAGTCAAACGCAACTCCGAAAATTATTTTATTGAAAGCAATTTAAAGCAAATAAACACATAAAAACTGGGATGAGGCAACGAACCCCATCCCAAACTCAAAAATGAGTCGTGTCCCCACGACTCGAAAAGACTCAAAGCAATAAAATAGTTTACACTAAATGAGAAGGGAAAGAAAACGTATCTTAACCAGCGCGAGGCTGGTGTCGGTGTTGCGTTCAAGTTGAGGTTTTGAATTCTTCATCAATGGTTGCGTTTAAAGTGTTCTTCATTACCTCGAACTTCTTCAAATTTCTCACGTTTTCATCTATTACTTGCCCTCTAAGCATCATCTCCTATAGTAAAATCTTTCCTCAATACCCAATTCTCTTTCTTCACCATGTTCTTCGTACCTTTCCTAACCTTCATGGTCATCTCCGATGACCCCAAACTCAAAGCTTCAAGACCCTTGGATAAAATTGTGATTTTAGTGTTCTTGAAGGTTTGGGTTTGAATTATGGATTTTTTAGAGCTGGATCATGGATAATTCAAGGTTTGGAAAGGTTTAATGGATAAATTTTAGCTTTGGTGAAAGAAAACTTCGGATTAAAGTGTGAAGCTTTGGTATTTTGGAAGTTTAATGGTTTAATTGTGATCTTGGATGATGTTTAGAGGGAAGGATTGGTGGTATGATGTTGTTTTGATGATGATTTTAGGAGTAGTTGGAGGCTAGGATTCGTCATAAAAGGTAGGCTTGGTGAAAGAAGCTAAAAATCTTTTTTTTTTTTTTTTTTTTTTTTACCTCTGACGCAGCCTTCTTGCGTCGTCGCTGACGCAGTGATCAGAAAGTCCAGCTTCTTCGGCCGGCTAGCCGGCGGATACGCCGGCATGCCGGCGAAATGTCGATGGCGCATTTCAAGACGCAGCAACCTTGCGTCGTCGCTGACGCAAGGACCAGAAACTCTTCCTCCAGTTGGCCGGCTAGCCGGCGGATTCGCCGGCATGCCGGTGGATTTCTCGCTGGCGCGAATGGTGACGCAGCAATGCTGCGTCATCGCTGACGCAGTGGTCAGAGAGTTTGGGGGTCTTCAGCGTTTTTGGCCGGTATGCCGGCGTATCCGCCGGCTAGCCGGTCAAACCTGCTGTTGACTCCATAATTTTTCGTTTTCTCCTCGTTTTGACCCCAAACTCATGACCCTTTTACCCCCTGCAATCATAAAAAAACAACTACCCTTCCTCATTTCTTAAAAATAAACACTAAATAAAGAACCATTACTCTAATTTACACTAAGAATTTAAAAGACATGAAAGCAATTTAAAACATGGGTTGTCTCCCAAGAAGCACTTTTGTTTATTACGTCTTTAAGTTCGACGCGTTACCTTCCATGAAGATGGTATTGAGGCCCTTGCGGTGTTCCTCCGCTTAAACTCGCCTCTTCCTTGATGTAAAAGCTTAAGAACCTCCCCCCTTTGAATATTATTCAATCGATCTCTAAAAGGAGGTGGGTAAGTACTTCGTTTCGCCTTCTTATTTTCATGACGAAACTCATTTTCCACCACATTAGAGTAGATAACCGTTCTCAACGGTATAAGCTTATTTTTATTCCTTGTTTCAATCTCAGATTCATCTTTAAAATGTGGTGGGTAGGTGCTTCTCTTTGCCTTTTTGCTCTCGCGGTGTGGCACCTTGCTTGTATAACACATATTGATCATTTGTGGTAGTCGAGGCGATTCTGATTTTTCATCTCTAATAATGATTTGTGGTAGAGATGGTGATTGGTGAACTTCTTGTGGCGGATATTCAATTTCTATTTTATCTTTAACTTTCAATTCTTCAATTGATTCTCCAACCATTTCACATTCGTCTTCACTTTCAACCCAATCTTCCACTATTACCTCATAATATTCTTTCTGTGAAATCTCTCTAATCTCGATCACCTCTTCCTCCCTTTTTCGTTCTATACCTTGATCATGTGCACACACCAGAGGAATAGCAATCTCTGTGTTAACTTCTAGGATTTGCGTTGCTACTCCTTCTTCCACTATGCTAACAAGATTCTCACCTTCTTTCAACACCTCCTCCTCAACAACTTCTTCCAATTGATCTGTTCCATCCCTCGAGGGAGTGGGACCTTCATAAGACTTACTACCACTTTCAGCTAAGTTAAGAGAGTTGTTTCGGGCATCCCATTCATCTAGGCTCTGTTGTATGAGTGCATGGGTGGCTTTGAATTCCTCTTCTCTTTTCTTACGTTCTGGCTCTCCTGCCTTGACTTCCTCGAGTAGGCGATTGACTTTCTCTAGTAGTATATCATGCTGATTTTGATGAGGTGGATACTGTTGAATGTTTTCAACCCAATGGTGGTTCCATACTTGTTCTTGTTGATAGTGATATGGCGTTTGATTATTCCCGATCCATTGATTGTTCCATCCTTGCTCTTGCGGGTATTGATAAGGTTGTTGGTAGAAGTTACTACCCCATTGTTGTTGTCCCGAAGAGTCTTCCCAATAGTCATATGGATCGGGATCTGGGTAATGTCCTCTATACATCTTTAATTAAATTTCTTGATCATTACCTGAATAAAGCACCTGTAAAAACAAAACAAAACAAACACAAGCGTAAAACTGAAAAATAAAAATAAATGCAACTATCACTAAAGGATAAACACCGTGGTCACACGCTACCGTCCCCGGCAGCGGCGCCAAAAACTTGGTGGTCCTTTGTGTGTTCTAAAATAAATGCAAAAAGTTAATCGAACCACAACCGCAAGTGTACGGTTGTCCCAAGTAGTATAACTGATAAATCAGATTCGTTCCAAGGACGGAATGGTTGATCACAATGTCTAACAAATAGTGATTGATGCACTTATGAAAATAAAAGACAATAATATGTTTGTTTGGTTTTTGTTATTAAAGCTAATGAATGAAAGACAAATATTAAAATGCAATTAAAAGCTAAGACGCAAGTAAAATGATGTAAAACGCAATATGAGATGTAGCACTTGAGAACGCAAGGATCCTCCCAATCCTATTTCCTAACTTATGTTGTTTAAGGGCTAAATTGGTCAATTACAATGGTCGGGATTCTAAATTCCTTATACCCCCGTCAGGGTGGACTATAAGGCAATCCTAGGATGTCACTAGTCCCGTCAGGGTAAATATGATCCACCTTTAGATGTTTAAGTTTTATTACCTCATTGGCCCTAGAATTAGCTAAGTTCGTCAGAATCAATAGCTTCTATCCTAGATTCGAATAAATATTTCCGTACCTAAACCCTCCGTCAGGATGATCCAATCGCCACTAATTGGAATAGCCTAGATACTAACACCTGTTCTTAGTTAGCTACTCCAAAAACAGTAAAATAAACTCAATTTATTGAAAAGAGTAAAAGCCCTAATTTAGTTTAATTCAATAAAAACCCAAATTCAACATTCGTTAATTAATAAAATTGGGATTCACCCATTGTTTGTTCTCAAGCACTATGAATTGTTTAGCTCATATTAAGATTAAAAACTAAATTAACAATAAAGGAATTCATATTTGATTACAAAATTAAAGATAAGAAAAACCTAATTTCCGGAATAGGAATGACTACGAACGGAGATATAGACCCTCTCCAGCTCTTGTAGCTTCTTCTTCTTCCTTCCGTTGACTTCTCTCTGGTGTTTAATCTTGTAGAATGTGAATTGTCTTGACACTCTCTTCTAAGGATTTGTAAATTAAAGAAAATATGAGAGGTGAGAAATACTGAGGTCAAAATCTCCTTTTATAAGGTTAAAAACGGATTAGGGCTTGGACCTAATAATAAAACACTAATTAAATGTCCAAACCCAATTTCTAAGCCCAAAATCCCGTAACTGCTGATACACCTTCACTAAAACGGCTTTTCCCGATGCGTTACAACTCCGATTGACCTCATTCCAGTTGCTAAAGTTCCGTAACTCGATAAGGAATGATTTCTCTTCAAAGGTCAACAGCTAAATCATCGCTTAAGCACCTCGAAATCAGCAATCTATGGCCTGGAAAATGGATTTTCAGCTCTAAAAATAATATCTTCGGGATTTATCTTCGAGTTTTGACTCTATCTCTTGATCTTTGACTTTCTCCTCGGATTCCTCTTCTAGCTAACATCTAAAACCTGTAAAATCTTCACTAAAAATACCAATATTACGCGCAAAAGCTTAATAAATCAAAAATGCTAGAAATAAAAGAGGAAAATCATATTATTGCATATTTAGTCCAAAAGTCTATCAAATTGATTAAATAAACACCAAAAATGATGTCTCCTAAGGGTCTAAAATAAGAACAATTAGGGAGACATCAGCTACTGTCCATATTTGTTTTGTATATAGTGTAACTATATAATGCATATAGCCTTTGATTTGAGAACCCATATATGTTTACAATCTATATAACACTCGAAGGGGTATATGGCGCAATTAAGTTCACAAAAAAAAAACACTAATAAGCTCTAAATGATATATATAATAATTGTCCAGGAATCATCGCATTCAGTTAATACAACATTGTAGAAAGAATACAACATTTACAACAGAAAAAAAGAAAATAAAAGAACATCCATAAGCTAGTACAATTCATAAGCTAACTTATTATCACACTCCAAAATTGTACAAAAGTTAACAAATATCCATAAGCTAGTACAATTCATTCAACACAGTTGTTTTTTTCCGTCATTTTTTATAGCCACCTCTGAATATTCGCGAACATCTCTTGGACTAATATGGTGAACGGTGATGTATATGATTGAACTAACTTTTATATTAGTTATCCTTGTATCATAGTTGCAATTTACAAAGATTATAAACTTTGATTTTATAACCTAAAATGAGAAAATCACATAAAAAGGTTAGTCAGATATTTGGAAAAAATCACGTAAAAGAACCTGTTATTCACATAATAATTACCCAAAAATTGCACCATTGATCCCTATATAAATTCTTTGTGCCTACAATAGAAAGAAATACATTGGCTTTTAATTTGCCATTGTTTGTACTGGGCTTAATCAGAGGTTGGTGTTGTTGTAACATTTGACGTGCAGAGAACATATAACTCACAAAGCTTACCAAGTAGCAAAGTAATAGAGAGTAACATGTTCCAGCGATAGATAAGAAACCAACCAAAAACACGATTTTTAATGCTCTTCATCTTCTGATTCAGGTTGACCAACTCTAGAAACAATTCTTTTTTTCATTTCGCATATTGTGATAGAGTCTTTAGGTCACCCTCAGATAGATATATCTCTGAAATTACAAAAGAAAATCACACTATGAAATCTAATTAATAAAATTGCGTAGATGCCATATAAATTAATAAAAATTAAAAAGCAAAATCTAATTAAAAGTTTTTTCCAGTGAAATCTAACAGAACAATGTAAAATTTGTTCATAAAAAATTGGTGGTTGAACTGAATAATGAACAGGATAACGTCTCTGTTTCTGTATTCAACTGTTTATAAAAAATTCATTGTGTAAACATGGTCAATTTTAAAGGTTTTTTTCATTGAGGCATTTGATAGAACACCTAGAAATCAACCACCATTGGTATTATTACCATTTCATCAATGAAGTTGTGTTCATCAATTCTGCATAATAACGTCTAATTCTTTCCAAATACGCTTCAACTTCTTAATTCGACTCTTCTAAGCATTTCAAACGGAATTAAATCCGTCATTGCAAGCGTAACTTCCTTGAAGAGCCTTCTTGCGCTTTTAATTGGGAGTTTCTCTATTACACCATACGACAATGAATTGGGAGTTTCTCTATTACACCATACGGCAATGAATTGGGAGTTTCTCTATTACACCATACGGCAACTGCTATTGAAAAACGTGGAGGAGATATAAACTAAGGCGTGTGGGAATTTTAGAAAGAGTGGTAATGGGAAGTTAAAAAACAGATTCTAAGGAAATTAATAAAAATACGTGGATGGTCAAGATCTATTTAAGATGCCATATATTTTTGCTCTAGTTAAATCTAGACCGTTATTTGACTTTCGACTTGTCCCATATAATATAGACCATATAATATATATATATATATATATATATATATATATATATATATATATATATATATATTCCCTAAAATTCAAAACTCTCTTTCTCTTCCTTCTGATTTGTTCAATTCTGTTTCTTCTTACTCTTTCTTAATCATCTTTCCTCACTCTCATACTTCTCATTATTCTTTCAATTTTAATATATTTTAATAAGGACTTGTACTGCAATTAACTCGATATTCAAGTATAATTTAACTTTTGATTTTCAAGCTAAGGGAGTTGTATTTAGTTATTAATTCTAAGTTTCATTTTAATGTGCATTCACGTTTTTTCATGAATTTCACTTTTAGTCTGTTGGGATTTATACAACTGATAGGATTTAGTCTGCTCGGATGTAGACAACTAATGGGATTTACAGTATGTATTAGATTTAGTATATTGATGGGATTTAGACCGTTTGATGGGATTTAGAATTTGATGTGATTAAGTCTGTTGATAGGATCTAGTCTAATGGGATTAAGACAACTATGAAATTTAGATTGTAGATGGGATTTGGCCTGATGGGATTTAGATAGCTGAGGAATTTACACTGTTGCTTGGACTTAGTCTGTTGATGGATTCACATAGTTGATGGAATTTAGTGTGATGGGATTTAGAATTTGATTTGATTAAGTCTGTTGATGGGATTAAAACAGATGATGAGATTTAGAATGTAGATGGGATTTAGCCTGATAGAATTTAGTTTGTTGGGATTTAGCCAATCAATGGAATTTACATTGTTTATTGGATTTGGACGGCTGATAGGATTCATATTGTTGATGGTATTTTAGTCTGATGGGATTTAGACAGTTTGATAGGATTAAGTCTGTTGGGATTTATACAACTTCAGATTATTGCTTGGATTTGGTCTGGTGACGAGATTTAAACTGTTGATGGAATTTAGTCTGATGGGATTTAGACAATTTGATGAGATTTAGAATTTATAATCAAGTCTGTTGATGGTATCTAGTCTGACATGATTAAGACAGTTGTGGAATTTAGATTGTTAACTGAATTTCATTTTCTCTGCTTTGCGATCAGCTTCGATGTTGTGCTTCACTTTCTCTCTTCGCTGGTGATTCTCCGATCACTTGTGTGATCATTTATCAGTGGTCTAGCGGATTATTTTATTTTATTATATTACTAAATAAGGAATCTGTATCAGTTTTGATATACTCCCTCCGTCCATCAATATTTGTCATAATTTCTAAAAGTAGATATCCACAAAAGGTTGTCCATTTAAGATATCAATGACCATTTTTACCTTTTTTATCCATATTTAATATTCACAAACTTATCACCATTAAATTTATTTACTTAATTAATTGAAGATAGTTTAATAAAAATAGAGGGTATTAATTGCTTTTCTTAATTTGTGTGAAAAAAGTATGACAAACATTGATGGACAGAGTGAGTATTATCAAAGGATATGTAATGATCTATCGCGAAATTAATGAACTAACATTATAGATGAAAAACAAATCTTCATTTAGTTATATTAGTTACATTAAAATGCTAATATTTATTTTCTCAATAATAAAATTAATATCAATGAGAATAGATTTTAAAAACTTCATATTAATGTGTATAAATTTTTTTATACAATTGAGGTCAAAATGATCATGAAATATTTAAATATATCTTATGTTCTTAAACATCTAAAATGAGAGTCAAATATCATTTTTTAGTATCTTCCATCCGCATTTGTCACGCGTTAAGAATATCATATCCCTTTAGGTGGATCCATAAATATCACGCTCAGGGTAAAAATGACTATATTGTACGTGCTAACCAAAACACACATATATATATTTACTCTCGAAATATTTTCCAATCTTAATCAACCAGGTTTTGTTAAGAATTGACTGAATATTGGCCATTCATATGGCCCATAGACCCTTTCCCCAAGGTTGGGTTTCCAATAGGTTAATGGCTTCTTATGACTCCATTTTGACACTCAATTCCTTAGTTCCAAGTCTCTCTGCTAAGAGGTGCTTACTTGCATTGCAACAAGCTATATCAACGCTGGTTCCATGTATACAACCTTCCTTGAGCATCCTCTTTTCCATGGCCGCCTGGATCACAAATTAGTACCTACTTTTCCCCCAATTTTACCAAGACAAACCCATACTTCAATCAATATTAAGTTTCCACTCCATTAACAGTTTATTCCACCCAATCATCACATTTTGTTCTCAATTACTCGTAACCCCGCATATCTCGCTCCCCCATATGCACACATAATCTATCACAAGGTACCTCAAATTTGTTCGATATTACCGTTATACTCCCGTCAATTTCCAACTAATATTGTGCCTCACTAATTCATGGGTCGAAGATAAATGCATCTCCCATATCATAGATACTTTCTAACAAACCCATAGATGCAACAACCCCAGATTATCTTCAGAATGGCCTCTATTCATTTCTATCTCAGTAAGTATTGAACTCTACCCGTACAAGGCTCGTCACCGGGGAAACTCTGAAATGGATGATAGTCGTTCTCTTCAACCCCACCACAACACGGACAAGAAGTTTATACCATAACTCTCCTTTTACTCAAATTCAACCGTGTAGGAAGTTTCTTTCTTATTGCTCTCCAAAGTAACACCCTTACGTTCTCCGTGAATACGATCTTCCATAACTTTCCAAACTCCAACCCATCGCTAACATCTGCCAAATAATCTCTTGTTATTGTCGTTCTAACCTAATATATCCCATGAATCACCTTTTCCATAGGGAATATAGGTCATCCCTATTACATCCAAACCGAGTATTTGCAATCTCTAACACTTTCGACATTGGAAAAAGGTGTTGGAGACGGGACCGATTCCAAATCCCATATTATCTAATATAGAAGTCCACTCCTTTAGCACATACCTTGCTTCCAATTGGATAGAGTGATACGTAAATTAGTTGTGTAGTTCCCAACCAAATATCTAGCCAAAATTCCACACTCTTTTAATTATGTATAACCCATTGGGGTCCCTGTCTAACCATGACAAAACCTTCCATGATGGCTCTATATATTTGTGAGTCTGATACTTTAACGACAGTTTTCAAAGGATTTCTCTTGAAATATTTTTCTGTAGGGATTAAGTCAAAATCACTGAGCTCTCATGTACAATCTTCCACAGTAGCTTGCCAAGAAGAGCTTTTTTCACGTCCTCAGCTTCACCAAGACCTAACCCTCTTTTTGTTTTTGGTTTGCATAACTTTTTCCACAAAATCCAATGTATTTTGTGTTGTTCATCCAATGATCCCCAAATGAATTTTTGTCGAATCCGATCTATCTTTTGATAGATGTGGCCAGGTAGTTTCTCCGTCTGCATGATGTAAATCGCTATAGCACTCAGAACTAATTGTGTAAGTGTAATCCTTCCTACTAAAGAGAGATTATGGCTCTTCCATACTACTTAGTTGTGTAATACATGTAGCATCTCGATATAGATGCCTTTTGACCTCATCATAGATAGGATATGAACATTTATATACTTTTCGAATCTGGTCTGGCGGGTGAAACCACTTCTCCATGTTATCTCCTCTACTACTACCTCATCCATGTTTCTTGAGAAGTAGATACGTGACTTTTTCTTACTTATTGTTTGTCCCACCCTAGAGCAGAAGACATCCAATGCTTCCTGCAACACATTAAACTGCTAGTTAGAGGTCTCACTAAATAACACAAGATCATCCACAAAGAAAACATGAGATTGAGATCCCCTTTGAACAAAGACAAAGTGGCTTCCAAGAACATCCCCTGAGTAGCTAACGAATAAGAAGTGATACTCGTTCCATACACACAAATAGACACAGAGTTATCAAATATCCTTGTCGTATTCCTCTCTTGGGTTTGAAAGACGGGAGAGTTCCCATTCCAAAACATGCTTAGCTCATTCCCCGCCATTCGTGTAAAGATCAAAGATATCCAAGCTGTCAAATACCCCAACTTTGAAAAGAGACACTAACAAAATCCAAAGGTATTTTATTGTACGCCTAAAACCACCTAAAACTTTATAATCTAATATATTAATATAATTTAATATATTGTATATTTTATTGAAAATAAATTAGTGTTGATCAAATATCAACCTAGTATAAAGATAAAATTTTGGTGATATATATCATTACTAAATAAAAAACCAAATGGATTACTTTTAAGAAAGGGAAAACATATTTCCTTGTTTAGGCATCAATCTTTTCCTGTTCAAATAAAACCTAAATATCACGTTTTTAGAAATTTACTAAATAAGGTGTCGTTTGTTTTTAAAATTATAATCAAATGTTTAAAAGATTATTACCCAAGGGGTCTTGAAGACAACACCCCGAGACCCAACAAGACGGACTCTATACACTCTTCTTACTAAAGCCACAAACTAATTTTAACACTATAAAGCTAATTACCCAATTACTTTTATACCCTTTTTTGTTTTTTATTTCCTATATATATTAAATTTTTTACAATGAAATTTTTTATTTCCTATATAAATTTGGTTATATATTTAAATTTGTGATCTTTGTTGAAATAACTGCAGACAATCAGTGGCGAATTCAGAAATAAAATTAAAGATAGGCTTGTTATAAGAGGAGTTTGAGATAATTTTTTTATATGTTATTCATTCAAAAACTACATCATACAAATAAATATAGCGAAAATAACAATAAATAGATTTTTTTTAATATAATAAATTATTTACCAATAAATAAAAGAATAGTTTTTTTCTTAATATCGATTTCTATAAAAGGCTAAGAATTTTAATGAATATATATTAGACTACACAAAGTAAGAAATAAAATTAATAAAGTAAGTAAAAAATTAATTTCTATAAATCAAAATGTTAAAAATAATAATGATAAACCATTAGCCCATTAGTTGTGAACGTACATCCAGCACTGCGGACAATTGTAGAGGATGGCGATGATTTTTTCTTTTTTAATTTTGTGATTCTTTTTTATTATGTATGTTAATTATATTAATTAAACATCCGAGAATGCAAACTAGATGGCTGATGTGTTGGCCAGGAACCACTTGGGGGGGGGGACGATGAAGGATGGTTCGGGATACTGAGATGATGAAAAGAGGTTAAGAAGTCAAAGATAACCCCAAGTTATGGCGTAAAAGACGCAAAACTCTACTTTGGAACTTTAAAGTTGACTCAAGAGAGTCACCACACACATTCGTCTAGGATTATGTGCAAGCCCTTGGGTTTCATGATATAACTTGAAGTCAAGATAATGTTAGAGGTGACTGTTTGAAATTCAAAGTTAAGATGACAAAGTTAATGTTATTGTTTCCACAGTGGCTCGAACCAGCTCGATTTTAGTGAAAATTAAATGGGTCCAACACTTTCCAATTTTTTTTAGGACGTTAGCATATGAGAATTTGTAGAATCAAATGAACACTTAGCAAAATCGGGGAGAGTCTACACGATTGGATAGAAGAGGAGAAGAGGGTTTCATCATTTTTACACCATTCTACATCAATCTTTTACCGTATTTCTACCATTCTTAGGGTAAATTGTATTAGTTTTTTTGTCTTTAACATGTTTCTTATACTTTTAACCTTCATTTTAATTGTTTTAATTATGAACTAAACTCCTCATAGCTTGTGGATTACTATTGTGTATGAAACGTAGTTGATGTTTGAATGATTATATGTTATTTGATATTATTTATGTTTAGTTGAATTGGGTTATATTCTGTTGTGAATGAACTTTTATTTGAATTTTTCATCCCGTAAATTGATAAGGCAGTGGGTCGGTTTAGTGTTTTTTACTATCTTTCGGAAGGGGGATCGGGATACAAAACTAGTTCATATATGTTCGGTGTTCATTAATGAACTAACATGTCTTGACTAACCAAATAGTCTATCAGGTTTAGGTTATTGCGTTTAGATGTGTTTTAGGGTCATTTAGAATAATTTCCCAACATTGTATGACAAATCTATAATTATAATCTTGACTAGCGCAAATAGACCAATTCACCTTTATATCTATAATCTTTTTAAGAATCACTACCGAAGATTACTAGCAAGACACAACCTAACTTCTCATTGATATACTCTTCTTTAATTTACATTTTATCCTTTAGCTTAATAATAATTAGTACTCTATTTTATGACAAAATAAATATCCTTTACTTTGAAACTTCTTTGTTAACTGCAACTCAACTTCTTTATACTTTTGAAAGAACAACCATAATTAACCTCATAGTCCCTTTGGAGAAAGATATTTTAATACTTACTTATTGCTTGCAAACGATCGTAAACTTACAGGGAGTGCTCTATCGAGTGTCTCTTTTCGCATCACACCTCGAGGAACGACAATCTTTTGAAATAAAAGTGATACACGAGAATACACATGACACTCCAATTGTACCGTATTTCTTATCTTTTCCAAGAACAGAATGATTTAAATTTTTTTGAGCTGGACGTATGTCGGGAGTGAAAAAACTTGAGTGCCGAGGTTGAGGACGAACTTGAAACATTTTTGAAGTCATAAAATGTGCAAAAACGTTTTTCAACTCAATATCAACAGATTATTTAGCCTTATTCCAACAACCGAGAATAAAATTATCATGACCCACATTTGAGAGGCCAAAGGCTTTAGAGATAATTTTGGGACTAACAGAGCATTTATGTTAGAAAACATGGTGGTAAAATAGGAATTTTCAAAATCTAGTGGTTGAGCATTCTTAGAGAGTGCGCTAACTCGGGATCGGTGAGTTGAATGTTCAATTGAAAGGAAATCAACAATCTTTTGGAATGTAAAAGTTTCAAATAGATTTGATGAGGAGATATTTACCATTTTAATTGTGACACTTAAATGAAGATGAACAATGGACCTTTCAGGAAGGATTTTGGTGCTCTTTCTCACTATTCTTTTCTTGATATGTCCTTTATCAAGGAAGACTTCTTCTTCATCTTCAATGATAGGTTCATACTCAATTTATACTTTTTCATAGTCTTCATCCTCAAGCCTTCTTTCGGAAGCCCTAAAACCCTTGTAGCCATAGAGGTTGAAGATGACATTGGACCTCTTACCTTTCCTCTTGATGTCATTGATGTAGGAGAAGGTTTTTGCAAAATAGAATTAGGGTTTTTAGAGATGGGGATTTTTTATTAGGATTTTGTGAAAGAGGAGAAGTATAATTTTTTTTTATGAAATAAGATATGGGGAAAGAGAATGAACAAGTATCCAATTAGACATGTTGTCTGATGCAAAAACAGCGCCCCCTTTTGATGATTTTGGGCACCCAGTTTGGGTAAGTACGAGCTTCAAAATTTGCAGTTTGACCCTTAACGTTTTGAAACCATGTTTCTTACCCCCAAATCTTTTAAAAACGTTTAAAAAGAAGCGAAATATATAATACTAACAACTAAGAAAAGGATTAATAAAATATAGAATTTAAACTAAACACCAAACACATATACAAGAAAATAAGAGCAAGATAAACACAAGATACCTTAATAAAGTTTTACTCCTACTAGCGTATACGAGCTACTTTTGAGATGTGCTTGGAATGAATATTTTAAACTTCTTTGAAAGCTTAGGTACACTTATTTACTTTGAATATTTACTTCCCATCAGTCACATGATTTGGATTTGAGCATCGTTTAATTACTCCTAAGCCAAGGTAGATAAGGTTAAATAAATATATAAGGCAAGCTCTAAGGAGGGATACTGAAAGATGTTCATAATAGTTTTTTAACAAGGAAGAAAAGTGATAGAAGAGATAGAATGTTAGTTATAGATGTTAATGTTGGTAAAAACTAACAATCACCGATACAGTAAAAATTGTTTTCATATAAAAATATTTAGAAAAAATGTAATACTACAACTATTACAATACAATGGAAAAATGGAATATAAAGGTATCCCAAAAACCGTAATACAACAACTATTACAAGAAATGGGAAAAGAACATACATGAAAATATCAAAATAAAATTACTAGATACGATTACACAAAACGTGCATCGTTGAAAAAGATATTCCGGGAGTACCGGTATCTCCAACAATCGTATCCCTCTTCTACTCTTATCTCTATATCAAAATAATTTGACTAATCATTGAGAATAGAGTGTTCTATTTTCTGAATTTCTAGAATAATATATCATTCTCTTTAGAATAATATTCTTTCTCACTAAAAGTATTTTCCTATTTTCTCTATAATAACATTTTTCCATTCTCTCTAGAATTACATTTTTTCGCTTCTCTTAAAAAGCAAGTGACAAAGTCACTATTTATAGAGAAAATGATGAGACAAAGGAAAAAAAACGGTCACATAAATGCCTCTTCAATGCTCTTTAATGCTAACCGTTTTTTCCTTTATCAAATTTTTGTAACTCCCATAACCACAAATATATAAAAGAAAACTATTAATCCTCCATCAAGAATAAGGAATTATTTGAAATTCAATAATTCCAATGGTTTTTCTTTTTCATTTTCTAGGTGGGATTTTTTAACACATATAAAGTTTACCCACTTTTCTTAAGAGAAAGAAAGAATTAATAGAATAAAACTCTTTAATTTTACTAATTCCAACAATTTCTTTCTCAAATTTTTATGTGGGACTATTAGTACACTAATAGTCTTTTCCACTTCTCCCAAGAGCATGAAAGAATAATAAAATAAATTGTCTTTTATCAAATACTTCCAACAGTTAAGATGCTAAGGCTCAAGGTAAGATAAGAAATGGATGATTAAGTTGAAGTTATATGATGAAGAGTACTATGGGAGAATCTACCTAAAAGAGATAAGGAGATATCAAAACTGCTAACTAGGCTAGTCTACTATATTACATATCTATAAACCTAATATCAAGTAAGCAACCACTTAAGTATGATAAGAAGAAAACAAAGGTTCTAAACTATAGGTAAGAACCTTTTATGGTTTCTATCCTAAGGGATCACATAATGGAAATTACAATGATTAGATGATAAACTTAATCAAGAGATAAAAGAAGAGAAAGGTAACTTAGTAATAAGAGTGATAGGAAGTGAATTTAAAATCCAACTTTAGGAAGTTAGGCTTAGGCTTTCTAAAACATATATAGAGGATCATGCAATTAGTTATTGATTGTTTGATATGTAAGCATGCGAGAAAAATTAATGTAACCAATAAGTAAATAGAACAAGGAAAGAGATTACACAAGCATTTATAGTGGTTTCCCCTCGTGAGAGCCTCTACTCCAGCCCCTATGTTTTCCACCTTAAGATTTCAAGCTTTTCCACTAGTATCTTGATATCTCTTAAGGGTGAGAAATAAAACAATTACAATCTATATGTTTACCATCTAAATAAAAAATAGATAGTGAGATTTTTTAATGGGCTTAGTCACAACCTCAATGATGATTTTTGAAGGTCTCAATCACCAAACCGTAGCGTGATTTTTGACGGGCTAAATCAAAAATCCTAGTTTGAGACTTTTACCGGTTACGTCACAACCCAAACTCGAGCACTTCAAGTTAACTCCCTTTTGTAACCACCTATACGAGTAAACAATTCCAATTTGGACGCCTTCTCCTTGAACTCTTCTTCAAACTTAAACCGTTCTTCTCTTAATTTAAATGTTTAATCTTTTTATAGAGCAAGAGTTACTATCTTGTGTTCTGTAAGTGTTCAATTACAAGAATAGTAAATAACTTCTAAAGAGTGGATAATACAATGAATATTAACAAGCTTATACTAGTGATATGAAAATGCGGATTATGGCATATAGACTCTTTTTTAAGTGTATGATAATATGGTGATGAATCGTGGCTTCAAGAGTTGAGTTATACGATTCACAAGAGCTCAATATATGTAGACAAAGATATTTCAACGACTCTATTGAAATGCGTGTATATTATTTGGAAAACAGGACCCCGGTTGTAGGAAAATAAATTTCCTATTTAATCACCAACGACTATATCTCATGTGGAAAACGTTGAGAAACAGTAAGAAAATGAGGTGGAATTTTATATAGCCTCCCTTTTATAACCACCTACACGAGTAAACACTTCCAATATGGAAGTCTTTTCCTTGAACTCTTCTTCAAACTCAAACCATTCTTCTCTTGATTTGGATCATCAATCCTATTATAGAGCAAGAGCTACTATCTTGTTTTTCATAAGTTTTCAATTACAATTGTAGTATATAACTGCTAACTAGTGGATAATACAATGAATATTAACAAGCTTGTACTAATTATATTAAAATGAAGATTATGGTATATGGTCTCTTCTTGAAGTGTATGATGATATGGTGATGATTCGTGGCTTCAAGAGGTGAGTCATATGATGCACACGAGCTCAATATACATACAAATATCTTCCAACAACTCTTTTCAAAGGTGTATATATTATTTGAAAAACAGTCCCCGGTTGTAGGAAAATAGGTTCCCAATTTAATCACCAACGACTATATCCCATGTTGCAAACGTTAAGTAACAATAAGAAAATGAGGTGGCATTTGAAACAGCGTCGTATTTTCTAACATCGGGGTCTCAGTTATTAAGCAAAACTGGTTTCCGTTTCTAACCGGGTGTACGGTTATGGCACGAATAGTCACCCGTTATGCTTTTGAATTGCTGGACTACGATGCTCAGATGACCATCGATTCTTCACGAAAGCTGATCAGCATGGAAAATCTAAGTATTTTGTTAGTTCAATTTGAAATCTAATTCCAACCACACACAAAGATATGAGAAGAATAAATTAAGGAATATAGTCAGAAAGATGCTCATTTAAATTCATGCTTAGGTGTTTGAATGAGGATAATCTTGACAAGTAAAGTGTTCAAAACGTATGTATATACATGTAGTTGAACTCAAGACCTAATTAGCAACATACAAAATGATATTACTTCTAAAAGTGGATGGCAAAATTAAAGTTTAGAAGGTTAATGTTTGAAGGATTAAGAGGATGTTTTTGAAAGTGTTATACTAAAAACGATACATGATATTATGAACAAGGAGATACCACATAATAACTTAATTAAAAACTAAAACCTATGTATTTGTCATATTAAAACAACCTAGAAAGGGGGTTATATGTCAACACTAATTGATTCGTTTAAACCTTAATTTCTTTAGTTCCTTTGATTACAAATATCTCTACTGTTGTTTTTCTTTATCAAAGCAAGAAATAAACACCTTTAGCTTGATATTACACATGTATGAACCCAACTATGAATTGGGATTTACGTTTTAATCCAATTAGAGTATATTTAGGTATATTTATAATATAGATTACTAAGTTGGGCTTAAAGTTTAGATTTAGTAGGCTGTTTAGTGGGTTTTGGGAAAGGTTTTCTATTGGCGGTTTGGGAAATGTTTTTTAATTAATATGTTTTATTTTTCTATTTTAAATAATTTAATATAGTTATTTAGTGTAGGTATGGACTATGTTGGTTGGATGAATCGCGGTTACGAGCAACATGATATTGTCGGCACTAGAATCGATGGATCACAAAAAGAATCTCAAGTACAAGAATCGACAAATCAACAAGAATTTGTCGGTACATTAATCGAAGAAGTAGTATTGGTATCGGAAAGTTCATATCATCCATCCAATCCGATTAACAACTAGTCGATTAAAAATATTTCCCATCGTTCTAACAACTGCTCAGCAACCAAAGATATTCTATTTTGCAAAGTGTGGATCAAACGATCGAACGATGCAATCAATGTAACTAATCAGACATGGGCATAATATTGGTCACATATTCTTAATGAATTTAAGGTAGCTCTAGTTTCAAAGATGGTGAGCTTTGTCAATTTGCTTACTATGCAAATGGAAGTTATTAAGCAATTGGAGGAAAATGGAATTAGAGTCACATAAGTGTTGTGAGACTTGATTAGAGTGGGAAAATTGATCAAGATTAGGTAAATCTATCTTAAATAACAAAACTATAATTATGTATGTGTTCTTTTTACTAACTTTGAGTACATTTTCAAAATGTAGATAAATGGCGCTCATAAATTATACTAAATGTTGAACAAAGACGAGTTTAAGTTGTTTCATTGTTGATAAATCTTGAAAGACAGGCCAAATTTTTTGAATTGTGTTGCATAAAATTGATTAAAGGTAAAGCAAGAAAAACCCACAAAATACTTAACCTATCTATAAATCTAGGAGATAATGGGGACTATAATGCTATCAAAACTCCACCTGACATAGTGAGACCACGTGGAAGACAGACGAAGAAACTTTTACTAAGGATGTTCAAGGTAGATGACGATAACGATCATGCCTGGACACAAGAATTTATTGACCTCGAGAATATGCACCATCTGGAAAGGTTCGCCAAGTAAGACCGCGATCGGGAGGACCGAGAAAGGTACCAATAATAAGATTTCACACGAGTTAAAATTTCAAAAGAAGAAGTGAATATGAGTATGGATTTATCAACAATGTCGTCTCCTATAACGAATTTCCGACACATTAAACAACAAGACATTCTAAAGAAATGTAACTTGAATTGATAATGTCAATGTATTCTAGTTTTAAATTAGTGTAATTTCATAAAAAATAATTAAATGCTCTTATTCTTATTTTATATTAATTTTTATTTTTAAATCAATTATATTGACTTTACTCTGGTGAATTAACGTAATATACGTATATTCTAGAGTACTACTTATGGACATGAATTATTGTAATTTTCGTAGCACAGTTATATGTATTTGATTTTATTATCTGACCAACTTTTATATATATATATATATGTATATATATATATATGTATATATATATATATGTATGCACCCAAACTTTGACGAGAAAACAAGTTAAGCTCGGTTGTAGCTTATCTAGTGGTTGAAAGCCCTCTTTAAAGATCATGAAATTTTAAGATCGAACTTACCGAGTCTGGTAACTCTCTGGTGTAGTGAAAAAGAAGTAAAACCAACATACTAGAATTCAAAAAAATTATTTTATTGATAAATAAGTACTTTTTTAGAGGATGACAAGAAACAATAAATCAGAATGGAAAAGACTTAATTGATAATAGTAGGATGCCTAAAAGAGATATATCATGAGGGATTTTCTTCTCTTTAGTTCAACATTAATACCTAAATATAATTTAAGCAGCGTTAGCAACTCCTTAGGGGTTTGGCGAGTCATTGGATTGCTCAGATGTTGCGATCTCTTGATTCATAAGCTGGATTTTGGTTTCCAAGTGAGAGACTAGTTCTTTGAGATCATCCATCTTATCCAAATCATCCATATTGCCATCAGTAAGACATTTAGAGATGAGAATATCAATCTCCAACAAGTGATTCTTCTTCTTTTCTTGTTTTAGACATTTACTTAGCAAAATATTGTGCTTGACAACACCCACAAGGCCAAACATATGGCCGTCTTGTGTACTAGAGGGCAACCTCTTGACCTTTTGGATTATTCGAGATGTTTCACCAAGAGAGGGCCAATAACTTGACATAACATCATTTTTCTCAGAAATTATAGCACAACTATCAACATCACACAATTTTTTTAGTTCATTTAGTTTCTTTATGATGTACGATTTCTCTCTATGAAATACCTTTTTTCTTTCATTCTCATCTTCTATGTACTTATAAACCATATTTTTTGGAGGCATGGAGAAGATTATTATGATGAAGAAGAAAAGGAATGAGTTTCTTGAACGGATGAGCGGGTGTATTTATACATTTCATATTAGAAGACTTGGTCAAGAATAGCCTTACGAAACGGTTACGTCATTAACAAGACCAGTATAAATGATAAAGTAAAATATATGATATTACATTAACTATAAATATTTAATTAATAAATATGCAATGATTTAAAACCCTTTAATAATGTTTATATTCCTAATTTTAAATGACTTTCCAGAATACCGAGAAAGATATTCTTTTCGTAATTTCACCAGACAAATAATTTTGGCCTCCTTAAACTTTATTGATGACACATTACTAATTAAATGCTCTTATTCTTATTTTATATTAAATTAGTGTAATTTCATAAAAAATAATTAAATGCTCTTATTCTTATTTTATATCAATTTTTATTTTTAAATCAATCATATTGACTTTACTTTGGTGATTTAACGTAATATACGTATATTCTAGAGTACTACTTATGGACATGAATTATTGTAATTTTCGTAGCACAGTTAATATGTATCTGATTTTATTATCTGACCAAATTATATATATATATATATATATATATATATATATATATATATATATATATATATATATGCACCCAAACTTTGACGAGAAAACAAGTTAAGCTCGGTTGTAGCTTATCTAGTGGTTGAAAGCCCTCTATAAAGATCATGAAATTTTAAGGTCGAACTTACCGAGTCTGGTAACTCACTGGTGTAGTGAAAAAGAAGTAAAACCAACATACTAGAAGTCAAAAAAAATTATTTTATTGATAAATAAGTACTTTTTTTGAGGATGACAAGAAACAATAAATCAGAATGGAAAAGACTTAATTGATAATAGTAGGATGCCTAAAAGAGATATATCATGAGGGATTTTCTTCTCTTTAGTTCAACATTAATACCTAAATATAATTTAAGCAGCGTTAGCAGCTCCTTAGGGGTTTGTCGAGTCATTGGATTGCTCAGATGTTGCGATCTCTTGATTCAAAAATTAATAATTCAATTTCATAACTTAAAAAAACCCTCACACCTTATCTCCCTTTGTTGTAGTTGTCGAGCATATATGTTTTTTCACCCCTATCTTATTTATATTTTCTTCATAGAAACTATTCGGTTGACACAACCAGAGTCTTGTCTCCATAGAGTAATATATGTGACCAGAGTCACCTATAATGGCACTAAATTACTCGCCCACTTTATCTAGTCTGAATCTTCCATGCATTACCTATAACAGACACCTATGGGACTGACTCAGAGTTTTTTTAGTCTGTATCAGGTTGACAGGGCTCTTTCCTATTAATAACATCCGTTATGCTCCTTTTGAACCTCGTGATCCTCTATTACTTGACTCGAGCGACATTCTGCTAAAAAAGGCACGACTGGCGAGGATATTGATTAGCAATCCTGCCTCAATCTGCCTAAATATATTTTGAAAGGCTATCACTCCAAAATTTCTATTCTTTTTACTCAAAATCTCTATTCACTTGACTTGTGGCCTTCTTGGATCACTTAGAAACCTACTGGTATGCCCAATATGTCCCACATTTTAATTATAAATCATAATACTTAAGCATAACACCTCAGTGTTACACCGACCGGGACATATAAGCCTCGGACAACAAGAGCTCTATATTAGTTCATTTGGTTCACTTTCCACATTCTAACTAACTCATCTATAATCTTCTACATACCTTTCATCTTATTATTTTGCACGAGCACGATCAAATACACCATACATAATATGGGTTAGTCAGCTACGTGGCTGGGGTGCACCCTAATAACCATAGTCTCCAATAAGAACCTTTTTAGAGTTATGAACGCTAAATGTCTATATGATGGTCCCTAGACTATTAAGACTTGTTCTAAAATACTTGAGGTAACTAATTCATTCATAATCAATCATTTACGCTACAACATAACTTTCTTTCATCTTATCCTTGCCATATTCTATCCATTGGTGTTCATCTTATACACTTAATGACTTGATCATTAGATTGATATTGAGAGCATTACCCCAAGTGTTGATAACACATTTACTTGCTTTATATAAGTAACAATATATAATACACGATAGACTTAACAAGGCTTTCTATCAACGTAAATTGTTCCATCCTCGCCTCACACGTAAATGAGATGTTTTTTTACCTTATCCATTTGGCATCATCAATGGGAACATTACTATTATCTGAATTATATTTTTTGACACACTATCATTATTCCATAAACACATGGACAAGGAGGTTGTGGCGCGAGTTGGTGATCCCATGATTTTGTATATGGTCCCTAGCCCAGTATTGGCCCTTTTCAAATTTGGTATTTTCAAACACGACCCAAAAAGTGGTCTAAACAATTAGATGTACTCAAATGAATATAATTGATATAGGAAATAACCCTCGAAGGGGTAGAATATGGTATTATAATTAATGGTATTCCAATGCGGAAATACCCATCATTTAAATATTTTAGCAATATGATGCCTATGCTCGGGATAAGCATTTAGCGAGATACTAACTATCATAAGGTATAACATGAATATAGTTACATTATTTACCTAGAAATATAGCATTAATGGTCTATTTTATACTATTTTTGTAAGCATCTCTTATAACTAGCAAGCATATATCAATAGGCTAGTTAATTCCTAAGTTTGGGATATAAGTTAAACAACATATGATCAATACTAATACTAGCAATCATAACAATTAGTAAAACATAAAATCTTAGCTAAGATATTTATTTATTCACATTCACAAATACGTATCCGTACAATATATAAAAAGTGTGAAAATAGAGATGACAAACATGGATTTATAGTGCTTCGCACTTCTAAGGGATCCTTTCAAGAGCCTAGTACACCACATAAGGTTACCTAACCTTAGGATTTCAAGATTACATTATAATATATATTATCAATCCATATAAGTATGATAACACCTTTACACCTCTTTGAAACCTATTAAAGTATCTGATTGTATCACCACGAAGGAAACTGTTATCTCTTAAGTAGGTGAGATAGGTATCTTTCTAACACTTCCAATTGGGTAAGTCACCTCTTCAAATCTACCAATATGTAAGATAACTATCTATCTAACACTTCCAATACGCGTGTTACTCACATATCTAACTATTTTAATGGAAGAGATAGACATATCCCTAACACTTCGAATAGGTGTGCTAGTTACCTTTACAAACCAGGGTAAACCTATAACCAAATACTCTAAAGATTCTTTGTTGATAAAATGTTACAATTAAATCATGGATCTACATGGCTTGAGAATGATGATAACATTGAGCTCGAATCCAATGAAAATACCCTTTAATGATGAACATTGGATATGTAAGAATAAAAGGTTTTAAAGAATAAATTTTCGTGTTAGAGAGAGAGAGAGGATTATCGCAACAGCCATAAAACAACTAGTCTTTGAATGTTGGAATTCCAGCTTAACGAGGGCCCGCTTGCCACATGGTTCAGAGAGGACATGCTTGAGCTATTGTGGCTTTATTTTATTCGATCATATTCTAATGTGTAAGTGACATAATCTGAGTTGGGCTGGCAATTTTGTCCTAATTCTTGAATTTATCGTATGTTTGAAACACCTTTACGCACGCAGGTACTATTCTCAAACAAACCACCACTTCTTTTAAGCGGGTGCCTGCTATTTGCACACACTTGATTTTTAAATTGTCTTGAGTCTTGATCTTCAACTTCTTCCATTTTGTTTATGCTTATTGATCTTATTTATCATTCCAAGCATCTCGACAAGTAGCTCCACATTTAATAAACTCCCTTAAATTTTGATCATCTTTAACTCATTTTGTGATCTCCTTTGAGAGTTGATATTCAATATATTTAAGTTTGTATCACTATTTCGAATGAGTCTTAATCTTGACATTTTCAAGATCATTCTCTAGAGGACCTTATGCTTTTGTGATTATATATTGGATTTATTCAATTGAATATGATCTTGATCCATTAAGCTCCATATATCCAAGCATGCTTTATCCATCATACTTATGCACTAAAGACATTTCATATAACTTAACTATGATTAGACAATACTAAGCTTATGAATTAGTTAAACATCATGAATACACTAAAAAAGCAAGGCTAACAGTAATTATGTGTATATATAATTTACTATATTAGATGTCAACTCGAATATAAATTGTAGGCCGTTGATACTCAAGAGTTAGACAATGATACAAACTCTTAATTCTTAGTCTAACTCTATAAAAGGGTTGTGATATCACTAATGTTTGTAGTAAAATAGAAATATTTAAGATCCCTATAATTTAAAATTTAAGTGTTTTTTCCGTACTACAAAACCTTAGCGCATATAAAACCTCCACTACTAGAAAACGGGAGCAAGAAAATCGAATCCACCTCCTCCTTGAGAGGGCCAAAAATCTCAGGTGTAGAGAATGGAGTTGGATTGTTATGTTAAGTAGTCCAGAAATTGCAACCAATTCAGAATGCAAGAAAACTATTGTGGACTACGATCATGTAATCATGATCAAAGTTATATAATTCTGAAACACACAAATTCCATAAAATACTATCTTTAGTATGCATACATGGAATATATGAAAATTGCGACGTTCCCATTATTCATGCTTATGATTTATCATTGATAATTTATATTTTCAGTACACATGATTTAAAAAAGTATAACATATTCTTGTTTTAGAAACACTGGTGTCGCCTAGGGTGTGATAAAAATAAGATAAAATTAAACCAAGAAACTACGCACTCTCACCCTAGGCAGGCACAGTACTGCAAGTATTACAGGACGTATGCAAGTTTTAATGATAAATAGAGTTTGTTCTCAGGGACTTAAGTGTGTTAATCGCGTGAGTATAAATAACGAGTAAAAGTAAATAATTAGAGAACAGAAAAGTAAAAGGAACAGAATTCGAAATTATGAATTAAAACTAGGAAAATAAAGACAATAAAATAAAAGATTAAGAATATGAGATGAGAAGTATAGCTTAGGTTTTGCTAGTATGCACTAATCCTTCTAATTCTATCTATAAATCTAGTTCATAAGGGAGAATATTAGCTCTTGGTAATACTTAGTCAGGATTCTAAATTCCCCAAGCTTAGACCTTGAGAGCGACTAAGGGGGCTACGTCACAACCAAGAAGTGATTTCAAATAGGGTTATCAAACGCCATGAAGGCCCTAAGCAAATACTGCAATCTTGGTGATACGGTGGTTAAAACAAACCCTAATGACTATCTAGTTAGAAGTATGTTTTGTCAGAACTGCTATCGACACTAGACATTATGTGGTGGTTAAATAGTTAAACACCTTGTCAAGGAGACCATCTAACTACTCTTAAAACAATCCTAAAGTGATCAGTTTTAGGAAAGACATTAAATCAAAACACATAAGCAAATATAAAGTAAGAAGCTAATATTAGATTAAAACATGTAATTCCCAAAGAAACTTAGATAGAAGAATTAGAATTCATAGATTATACATATGCAAAACCCAAGCTATGGGAAGTTTAGTTCATACCTGAAGGAAATAAACTAAAAGAAATAATAAAAGACATCATCTTGCTCTCTACAATAAACTGGAAGAATAAAACCTTAAGAACTAATTACTATGAGGCAAGGATGATTTACAAGTGATATAAGGGTGTATTTATAGGTGTTTAGAAGACCTAATTCGTTTTCTTGAGGAAGAGTTAAGGTAATGGACTTCTAGCCCAACTCAAATTCGTATGGAAATAAAGATAAACACTGCTGCGTTGTTTTGAGTGTATCTTCTTCGTTATTGGTCGGATTTTGCTCCACAAGATACCAAAAGAATCGCAACAGAATTATCTAGACCCTTAAAGGAAATCATCAGATTCGGCCTATTTCTTAGGTAAAAACGCCTATTTTTGGACGTGTATGCAGAATCCCAGATTTAGGCAGCTTTTCCTTTTCCATCTTTTTAGCTTTTCTTTCCTTATCTCCAATTACCATGCAAATCTCTTTCCATAAGTTGTTGTATTTGACTTGGACTCTAATTAAGCTCCATAATTATCTTTAAAGCTACACACTAAATAAACAATTAAACCCAATATGCTCTAAAAACAATTTTCTACAAATCAAGACACAAAATAGGAAAGTGCACTAAAACTCAAGAAAATCGACATTATTGACTTCTAAATCACTTAAAATGATGTCTCATCCTAACATTAATCTATCACAAATGAGGAGACATCAAGACCCCAACTCAAAGTTGTATCGTCCCGATACAATAAAGATAAAAACATAGGGAAGTCTATGAATACACCCTTATAAAATTCTCAACACAAGGGACAAAAGCATAGCAGAATATATAGAATAAACTTAAAGCAAAGAACTCAGAAAATTTCATGCAATAATACTTATAAACCACATACCTGTACACTTCTCATATCCACAGTCAACACGGCTTGAATTCAAGATCAGATTAGTTTTGCAATGTAAGAAGGATTTGGACTTTACTCAGTTCCCCAAGAGAGCTATAGATTGTTCATCAAACCTCACTAGTATCCAAGGATCCACTTAACTAATCTCTAATGGCTCAATCACTTCTCAATTACATAGCAAAGAATCAAAAGGTCTTTAAGGTTGTAATGTAGGCTTAGGGACGGTATGATCATATATTTGAATAATTTGGAGTGAGCTTTTGGCTCTCTCCTCACTAGCCATCAACGAATCGCCCTAGAGCTTGAGTTACTCTCATAAAACGTTTCTCACTCAACCCAATAAATTCCTTGATGCATAATTTAGCATCCCCAATAACCCAATTAAAGCTTAAGATGTTCACATAAAAAAATCCACTTTGCCGGTCCGAATATATATATATTTTCTTTTCTTTTCAAATCAATTTTCTTTATAGCTATGACTCTCTTTTGTGATGAGATATCACGCTAATTTCTCATATATATATTTTTTATTTTAATGCCCTTGTTGGCAAAATTAGCTCGAAGCTTCTTTTTCATTCACTATTACCCCGGCAAAGGGTTACAATACAATTCCGTGAATCATCATCAATATAACGCACAAAGCACAATTAATAAGCTCAAAAATCCCAACAAAATAACAATTCCCATCATGGTGGACCCACCACCCCAAAATCATGCTCTAAAACAACTGTCTATGCATCGCGATTCGAGTGCGGGTCATATGGAAAAGTCCTAAAATCTAAAGAATATGGCTTATAACGTGTTTCAATAAAAGGCTTTAGAAAGGCTAGAAGGGGCTGAGAAGGATATAGCATATAAAATCAAAATCACAAGGTGAGAAGGTATAAAAAGGCTTCAAGGGCTTCAAAATATGAAAGAACCGCCTTAATCACTTTCTACACTATGTAAATTCGAAAATTTCTTACCTTTAGCACTTTTATCAAATGGTTTTTCAACTAGCTTGGATTTCACGGCCTACACACTTTCAAGGTTTCCTGAGATCGAACATAACTTTCTATCGCATTGCTCACTAATCTTTTCTTTACTATCAACGTGTGTTTTCCTGCAAATACTCAAAGCATACAAATACATAGCTCATAAACATATTACTTACTATCATCAATCTACTGAGCTTATGCTTTCAAGCTATTAAACACATTCTACATCTAATTCCCATGTATCAAAAATTTTAATTTCACCAAAAAACAGAAAAATGGAGATGAGAGACAACGAATCCCCACACCCCCAACTCAAAAATGAGCCGTGTCCCCACGAATCGAAAAAGACTCGAAAAACAGAAATTAAAATTAGCAGATAAAAGCATTTACAGAAATGGTAAGGAAGAAAGAGAACATACTCTCGAGGCTATTGCCTCGCATCATTGACATCCAAGGTTGGAATTGCTGGACCTTTCGTTAGTTGCTCAAGGAGTTTCATGATGTGCACTTGATTAGCGTTGATTTGTGCCACATCATTGACTAAGGAAGTTCGAGCTGCTTCAAATTTCGTTAAACGCTCCTCCATCTTCTCTTGCCAATTCTCCTCCTTTTCTTCCTTCGAGACTTGCGTATACCCCGCTCTTCGAAGACTTTCTTTGATCCAAGCATTATCAATATAACTCATTTTTAACTCGAGTTTCTCTTCTTCACCCAATACTACATTCTCTTTTCGCACAAGACACGTGATCATAGTTGGAAATTTAACATTATAAACTGGTTTAGGAGAGACCGAAAATCGTATCACCTCCTCATAGATCAACTGTGCCACATCAACTTCTTCTCCTCTCAAAATACAGTCCAATAGTAGAGCGTTCTTCATAGTCACATCCAAAGTTCGTGTGTTTCCAAAGACATTAGGAATAAGGAAATTGTGCCAAATTCGCGCATCCGCTTGAAGAGATTTGTAAGTCCAAGGTGCCTTCAATTCTCCCTTATGTGATTGCACTTTCTCTTTGTCTAATACATGCTCAAAAAGTAATTCCTCATCAAAGATTTTTCGCTTAGCAACTGCTTCTTCAAATTTGCAAAAACCTTTCAGTTTCTTAAACTTGAAGTGGTTCCTAATCTCCTCAACTGTGAAAGGAACTAACTTTCCTCTAATCGGAACACTGCAGAAATCTTCAAGGCCTTTGAAGTATCCACTTTCTCTATAGGTATAAGATCTTGTTGAGGTTGTGTTCTATCCTTTGCATAATAATAAAGCTTTTTACCATTACTATCATATGAAGGTTTCCCACTTTTCACTTTATCTTTACCCTTTGATTTAGAACTGGCACCTTTGTCAATTGATTTCTTCTTGTTTAAATCCAATCCCTTGTTGCTCTTCACCTCCCTCTTGTTAGCTAAGATTGTTGTTCTATTAGTCATCCTTAATTAACCCCCAACTCAAAGCTTTAGCAACCCTTGAATTTTAAACTCTTGAATTAATGGTTGAACAAGCTTGATTTGGCTTAGGAAATATGAATTGATGATTAATCTCTATGTGGGTGAGGTGGATTTGTAATGGGTTGGCTTGGATTTAAGAAATTGTAGGATGAATTTTGAAAATTTGGCTCTTTGATTCTTCAACTTGATGGATTTGGTGATGATTGGGTGTTTGATCATCTCTTATAATGATGTGGAGAGAAGGTTTGATGTGTTTTTCTTGATGATTGGGTAGTGTTTTGGTGATTGGTGAAGGTTTTGATGAGCTTTAATGGAGTTAGGAGGGTTGTGGAGAGAAGAAGGAGGGTTAAGGTTTAATAAATTCGGAACTAAAAGCTTAATACCTCCTTTATACACAAATCCCATAACTTTCTCTCTCTCTGGCGGCGCTGCGGACTACCCTGATGTCTCCCTAATTGTTCTTATTTTCGACCCTTAGGAGACATCATTTTTGGTGTTTATTTAATTAATTAGATAGACTTTTGGAGTAAATATGCAATAATCCAGAAATTTCTTTTTATTTCTAGCATTTTTAATTTATTAACCTTTTGCGCGTAATATTGGTATTTTTAGTGAAAAGTTTACAGGTTTTAGATGTTAGCTAGGAGAGGAATCCGAGGAGAAAGTCAAAGATCGTGAATTAGAGTCAAGACTTGAAGATAAATCCCGAAGATATTATTTTTAGAGCTGAAAATCCATTTTCCAGGCCATAGATTGCTGATTTCGAGGTGCTTGAGCGATGATTTAGCCGCTGACCTTTGAAGAGAAAACATTCCTTATCGAGTTACGGAACTTTAGCAACTGGAATGAGGTCAATCGGAGTCATAACGCATCGGGAAAAGCCGTTTTAGTGAAGGTGTATCAGCAGTTACGGGATTTTGGGCTTAGAAATTGGGCTTGGACATTTAATTAATGTTTTATTTTCTGGTCCAAGCCCTAGTCCGAATTTATGCTTATAAAAGGAGGTCTGGACTTCTATTTTTCATACAATTCATTCTTTACAATTAAAAACACCAGAGAGAAGCAACAGAAGGACGGAAGAAGAAGCTGCTAGAGCTGGAGTGGGTCTATAGCTCCGTTCTCAGTCATTCCAATTCCGGAAATTAGGTTTCTTTTATCTTTTATTTGTAATCAATTATGAATTCTATTTCTTTTAATTTAGTTTTCTTTTTAATTAATATGAGCTAAATACATTCTAGTGCTTGAGAACAAACAATGGGTGAATCCTAATTTTATGAAATAACGAATGTTGAATTTGGGTTTTTATTAAATTAAACTAAATTAAGGCTTTTACTCTTTTCAATAAATTGAGATTATTTTACTGTTTTTAGCGTCATGAACTAGGAACAGGTGTTAGTATTTAGGCTATTCCAATTAGTGGCAATTGGATCATCCTGACCGAGGGTTTAAATACAGAACCATTTATTCAATCTAGGATAAAAGCTATTGATTCTGACGAACTTAGCTAATTCTAGGGCCAATGATGTAAAACACTTAATCATCCAACGGTGGATCATATTTACCCTGACGGGACTAGTGACACTTTAGGATTGCCTTATAGTCCACCCTGACGGGGGTATAAGGAATTTAGAATCCCGACCATTGTAATTGACCAATTTAGCCCTTAAACAACATAAGTTAGGAAATAAGATTAGGAGGATCCTTGCGTTCTCAAGTACTACTTCTCATATTGCGTTTTCATTCATTTTACTTGCGTCTTAGTTTCTACTTGCATTTTAATATTTGTCTTTCATTTATTTAGTCTTAATACGAAAACCAAACAAACATTTTATAATCTTTTATTTTCATAAGTGCATCAATCACTATTTGCTAGACATTGTGATCAACCATTCCGTCCTTGGAACGAATCGGATTTATCAGTTATACTACTTGGGACAACCGTACACTTGCGGTTGTGGTTCGATTATCTTTTGCATTTATTTTAGAACACACAAAGGACCACCATACCCCTGCGGACCATGGGGTATACCGCAGGGTAGTCCGCGACATCTGATGCTAGAAAATTTTTGCTCACTAGATTGGACCCGTGGTAGGACCCCGTGGCACGGGTTTTTGGGCTGCGGACTAGGGTCCGGTGTACCGGAGGGTACCCCGCGGCATCTGTAGTTAACTCCGTCAAAATACCCGTGGCACCTACCCCGTGGCACGCGTTTTTGGGGCGCGGACCATGGTGCGGTGCAGGGGGGTAGTCCGCGGCGAATTTTTACTCGTTTCTGGATCAAACCCGCGGTGCAACCCGTGGCACGTGTTTTTGACCTCGCGGACCAGGGCACGGACCATGGGGTAGTCCGTGGGGGTAGTCCGCGGGGTGCATTCCTTTGCTCCAAAAATTTTCCTCGCGTTCCCTAACTCGATTTCTCCATTTCCTACACACCAAAAACACTAATACCTTCCTCAAATATGCATTATCAACTAAAAACAACTAAAATAACTTAAACTAAAAACGTAAAAGACATGAAAACATAAAAAAACTACGGGTTGTCTCCCGTACAGCACTTTTGTTTTACATCTTTCAAAGTTAGACGTGTTACCTCTGTTAAGTTTTGCGAATATAGCCTCCCCAACAACGAGTAAGGCTATGAACGTCAACTAATCTGCGCTTGACCCCAGTTTTGGGGCGAATTTCTATCACCTTGGCTGAAACAACCTTCGTGACGATGAATGGTCCCATCCACGAGTCTTTGAAACTTCGTGGCCTGTTCTCGCGTATGTGGGCTTTCCATAGGACTTCATGGCCAACCCCAAACTCAATGTTTGGCTCAGTATCCACAGGCTTTAAGTGGATCTCCTCAGGAGGGCTTTATGATGTGAAAGGCTGTGGATGATAGGCATGATAGGACGGACCATAGTGATGAATCAAGATCCGTGGTTTACTAATGGTCCTCCAGAAGTTCCATTTCGTGCTCCTGCTATAGGAGTAGGTGCTCCAGATATAGATGTTCCGAGATTCCGTCCAGATTCGGGTATGTTAGCTCAATTCCAAAACTTTGGAAATTTTCGTGGAAGACCATCAGAAGATCCTCTTAGAGCAGTACAGAAGTTTAAACAGATATGTGATTCTTATATCACACAAGGAGTTTCAAGAGAACAGATGTATTTTGCTGCGTTTAAATTTTTTGTTATTGATGGAGCGAGTGAATGGCACGATACGCAAGATCCTACGAAGATAACCAACTGGGACCAATTAGATATTGCTTTCTTTGACAGGTATTACCCAAGTAACATGAGATTAGATGCTGAGTTAGAATTGACGCACTTCCGTCAAGAATATGATGAAACTGTGGGTAAGAGTTGGACAAGATTTCAGATGTGTTTGCGTAAAGTTCCCAATCATGGCTTTTCAGAACAACAACAGTTAAAGATCTTTTATAGAGGCCTTGATGGAACTTCGATAGAGAAGTTGGATACGCTATGTGGTGCAGGTTTTCTTCAAGTTCAACCCGCTCATGCTAAAATCATTTTAGAGAGAACAATCAAGAATGAGGTTGGGTGGAATTCAGTAAGAACACCGATTAAAGGAGTGAATAATGTTGATATGGAAGAAAAGTTTGCTACGCTTGAGAATAAGATTCAGAATACTATAGAGCAACAGTTGAAGCAGCTTACTTTAGCTGTAAAAGAAGGTTTTTCGAGTAAGAAGGTAGCTGTGCATGCTGCACAAGAGGTTTATATGTGTTCGATTTGTAGGGTAGATGATCATGATGAGGAAGGTTGTCCGAATAACCAAGAGTCCGTGATGTTTATGTCCAATAGAGGTAACTTCAATTCGAGTGGTAACGGATATCAGCCTAACAGAAACCATCCTGGGTTTCAATACTCAAATCCTAATGGGGCAGCCAATCCTACCTATGCGTATCAGCCGCGTCCCCAAGGTAACAACTACAATCCAAGACCACAAAATAATTATCAAGGAGGACAGAATCAGGGAAATTATGTTCAGAGACAAGCTCCTCAAGACAATTATGATGACACAATGAACCAGAAAGCCTTACCTGCCCATCCACAAGAAGGAGTATTTACCCTTCAGAAAACCGTTGAAAGTTTGGTTGCTCTTCAGACACAAGCTATGGAACGTCAAAACGCAGTTGAAGCAAATATGAAGTTGTTCCAGAATCAGCTAAGTCAAATTAACAAACAACTGAATCAACATCCACAAGGGCAACTCCCTAGCGATACTGAGAATCCAATCCAAATCGAAGATTGTAAAGCTATTACTCTCAGAAGTGGTAAGAACCTTCCTCCACCTCCTTTCCCGGTTATGAAAGAAAAAGAAGTTAGAAAAGAGAAAGAGGTGGTGAATGAAGATAAAGAAGTTGAAGTGGAAGAAGTGGAGAGGTCTAATGAGATTGCGAAAAAGAAAAATGATATTATAATCAATCGTCCACCTCCACCATTTCCATCAAGAGTTCAAAAGAAGGGTGATAGGGCTGAGTATAAAAAATTCTTTAACAAGGTAAGAGGTCTTAGCATAAATATTCCGTTGCTAGAAGCTATTCGAGATGTGCCCAAGTATGCTAAGTTTCTGAAAAGAGCCCTCACCAACAAACGGCCATATTGTGATAATGAGATGATTGGTCTTCCTGAAGAATGTAGTGCTATTTGTCAAGGTAAATTACCTCCAAAGTTAGTTGATCCTGGGAATTTCACAATTCCGATATCTATTGGTAATGAGTGGAGAGGAAAAACACTATGTGACTTGGGTGCAATCATAAATCTTATGCCCAAATCAATCTTTGACAAGCTTAATATCGAAACAAGACCCACTTCTATGGTCTTGCAAATGGCGGATCGATCTCTTACACATCCGGAAGGCCGAATCGAAGATGTCCTCGTTAAGGCAGGTACGTTAATTTTTCCCGCTGATTTCATTATACTTGATTACGACGCGGATAGGAATGTCCCCATTATTTTGGGAAGACCATTCCTAGCCACGGGGCGTACCTCGATTGATGTAGAGAACGGAGAAATGATTATGAGAATCCAAGACGAGGAGATGAAGTTTAATGTGTTTAGACCTATGAATTTTCCGGATTCCAAGGAAGAATGTTTTCGTATAGATGTAAGGGAACCGGTAAGAAAAGAGCCAATTAATGTTGTGGACACTTTAGGGGTGGAGGAGAAAGAGCTACGAAAGAAACCACCAATTAAAGCTCCTCCATACCCTAAAAATCCACAACTCAATCATGCGAAGAAGAAAGAGAAAGCACGTGCCACGAAGGTTCCGAAGGAACCTAAGAAAGAAAGAAAGAAAAAGGGGTTCAAAGTAGGTGAAGAAGTAGCTATGAAAAATCCTAAACCCCCTCCAAAGGTACGTGAATCAAAAAGTTGTTGGCTAGGACCATTCATGGTCGCGAAAGTTATCTCTAGATAAACTAGTGGGAATAAAAGCTAAGGGATGCAAATTTCGAGTTGCAAGTATTGACAACCTTACTCACTGCTGGGGAGGTTATGTCAATGACTAATGAATGAGGTAACCTGTCGAGCTTAACGACGTTAAACAAAAGCCAATTCTTTGTATATTAGCTGAGTTTTTAAATTTTTGCAATTTAGATTAGTTTGATTTTCGTAATTTTAATGTTTATTGTTAAGAAATGAGGAAGGGTAGTTGTTTTTGATGATTTCAGGGGTAAAAAGGTCACGAGTTTGGGGTCGATTTGGCGAAAAAAGGAGAAAAAGAGGTTGGATGTCCAGGAGAAACCGGGAACCCGGTTTCGCAAAACCGGGAACCCGGTTTTGGAGCTGGTACCAACCTTATACACGCAACACTTGGCGTCTTGGTTCACGACACAACGTCGGAACCGGGTACCCGGTTTGGCGAAACCGGGAACCCGGTTTTGGTGCTGCAACTTCTGGAAATTTCTGACCCAGCGTCTTGGTGGCTTGCGTTTTGCTGCGTTTTAACTCGCGCCATCGACACAAATCCGGGTACCCGCATTTGGCAAAACCGGGTACCCGGTTTCGGAGCTGTAACTGGTGGAATTCTCTGACCCGGCGTTTTGAATAGCTGCGTTTTGGCGCGTTTTGACTCGCGCCATCGACAAAATCCGGGTACCCGCATTCCACAGAACCGGGAACCCGGTTTCGGCGAGTGAAATTTCTGACCCAGCGTCTTGGGGTACAGCGTTTTGGTGCGTCTCGAGGGTTGAAAAAAAAATTATAAAAAAAAAAAAAATTATTTTTTCGCGTCGACACAGCGACTCGAAACTGGGGCCCCGCATTTGCAAATGCGGGTACCCGGTTTCATCTGTGACAGGGCCGTTTGAAGCTTTTTAGCCCTAGATTTTTACCTCTTTCTTCAAACCAGCCTCCAAAAACACTCCCAAAACCCAGAATCTTCCGAAAATTATCATCTACAACCACATAATCATCAAATCCTACCCTCTTCCACCACAATAACATACACTCAATTCATCTCCTATCCAAATCACCATGAAATTCCCACTTTTCTCCAATTGTTCTTCATCCAAGCTTCAAATTAAATCCAATTCCCTCTTCCCACACATCAATTAGCCTTTACCCATCTCATATTCCACCATAATCTTCAAGTCTTAAGCCTCAAAACGTCAAAGTTCTAAGCCTTAGCTTCTCACTATTTGAAGTTTTGAGTTTGGGTTGGAAAGAGATGCTTATCAGAACCGTGTTCATGTGCACTTATCAAAGGAAGTCTCCTAGAAACAGAAACACTTTTGGTGTTATTCAAGAACCAGCTGTTCAGATTCCTAATTCGCGTTGCAAACACAAGACTGAAGAGGCTAAAATTTAAAGCTAATCCTAAGAAGAGAGGAGTAATTGAGGAACCTGAAAGTGAGGAAGAAAATGATCCGATGATGAGTTGGAATCGAAAATCAAGGTGTTGTAAGAGAATCAGGATACGAGGTGCGCTATATTGGGAAACGTTACAAACAAGTTGAACTTTATTTGTTCAAAGCACAACTTACGATGTCTAGACGCGAGATAAAGTTCAGGGACGCAACACCGACAACCAGCCTCGCGCTGGTTAAGATACGTTTTCTATCCCTTCTCATTTAGTGTAGATTATTTTATTGCTTTGAGTCTTTTCGAGTCGTGGGGACACGACTCATTTTTGAGTTTGGGGTGGGGGGTTCGTTGCCTCATCCCGGTTTTTATGTGTTATTTGCTTTATTTGCTTTCAATAAAAGAATTTTCGGAGTTGCGTTTGACTGTAGAAATTTTTAAATATCCCTCTAAGCATACTTTTGATGAATCTATGATAGTAAATAGTGAACTTTAGGGATTGATATAAAACGCACTTAGAATTGCATGCGAACATAGGTAATTGATAGGAAAAATTAATGAACAATGCACATGAAGTAAGCTTGTACTTAAGGAATATGTTTGGTGTGCAGAACGTGTAATCTTAATTAGTAGAGAACCCACCTAGACATGAACTAAAGACAAGCTATGTACTTAGGAAAATGATAGGGGCAGTTCTTTGTTAGCCATTTGTGCCTTTTTAGCCTTCGATCCCTTGTATTAATGATTATCCGTCTTAGACCACTTTGAGCCTTAGCCTTTTCTTTGTAGCCACGATATAAGCCATTATCCCTTATATTATTAGGCATGATCATATGACCCGCACTTGAATCACAATCCTGAGACATGTCTCGAGCTTGAGTTTGGGGTGGTGGGACCACTTATGGGAGATTTAATGGGTTGGGATTGATGTGCTTTGTATTGTAGCACAATTACAGATGATTTATAATTGTAACCCTTTGCCGGGAATGAGAAAAAAAAAGTGAAAAAGAAAGAAAAAATGAAAAAATGAAAAAAATCCATACAGTAGGAACCGGGAACCCAGTTTCGTCAAAACCGGGAACCCGGTTTGCTTCTGTACAAAAAAAAAGAGAAAAAGAGAAAAGAAAATAAAAAGAAAAATATGAATGAATAAAACATCCGGCAAAGTGGAATTTTTCTGAAAATCATCTTGTTTATAGTGGGTAGACATGGGACGCTAAATTGTTGCGTATATGGGTGAGTAAGAACATCTTTTTGAGCGTTAACTCAAGCTCGAGGACACTGTTGATGGTAAGTGAGGAGAGAGCCAAAAGCTCACTTCAAATTTACCAAATATACATCCACACCCGTCCTTAAGCCAATATTATAACCGTAAAGACCTCGTGATTCCTAAGTGCATAGTGAATTTATGATTCTGTTGATAGGGAATACACTAGGTGGAGCGTTCAAAGCGAGGTAGGATTAATGACCACCCTATAGCCATCATACAGATATGAGTACAAGTGTAACCTTCAAGCATTGCGACTTTAATTTTATGATTGAGATTATTTATGTTTGATGTTGCATTCTAGATGTATATGTATATTAGTTTCTAGAGTTTCCTATATGAGATTTATTCTAAGAATTGCTTTAGGGTTTATTTGTTAGCTTCTACGTGTTTATACGTTTACTTCTACCCCTTTGTTTTGTTTTACTTTGTCGCGACGACAAAGGTTTGAGTTGGGGGTCTTGATGTCTCCCTAATTGTTCTTATTTTCGACCCTTAGGAGACATCATTTTTGGTGTTTATTTAATTAATTAGATAGACTTTTGGACTAAATATGCAATAATCCGGAATTTCCTTTTTATTTCTAGCATTTTTAATTTATTAAGCTTTTGCGCGTAATATTGGTATTTTTAGTGAAAAGTTTACAGGTTTTAGATGTTAGCTAGGAGAGGAATCCGAGGAGAAAGTCAAAGATCGTGAATTAGAGTCAAGACTTGAAGATAAATCCCGAAGATATTATTTTTAGAGCTGAAAATCCATTTTCCAGGCCATAGATTGCTGATTTCGAGGTGCTTGAGCGATGATTTAGCCGCTGACCTTTGAAGAGAAAACATTCCTTATCGAGTTACGGAACTTTAGCAACTGAAATGAGGTCAATCGGAGTCATAACGCATCGGGAAAAGCCGTTTTAGTGAAGGTGTATCAGCAGTTACGGGATTTTGGGCTTAGAAATTGGGCTTGGACATTTAATTAATGTTTTATTTTCTGGTCCAAGCCCTAGTCCGAATTTATGCTTATAAAAGGAGGTCTGGACTTCTATTTTTCATACAATTCATTCTTTACAATTAAAAACACCAGAGAGAAGCAACAGAAGGAAGGAAGAAGAAGCTGCTAAAGCTGGAGTGGGTCTATAGCTCCGTTCTCAGTCATTCCAATTCCGGAAATTAGGTTTCTTTTATCTTTTATTTGTAATCAATTATGAACTCTATTTCTTTTAATTTAGTTTTATTTTTAATTAATATGAGCTAAATACATTCTAGTGCTTGAGAACAAACAATGGGTGAATCCTAATTTTATGAAATAACGAATGTTGAATTTGGGTTTTTATTGAATTAAACTAAATTAGGGCTTTTACTCTTTTCAATAAATTGAGATTATTTTACTGTTTTTAGCGTCATGAACTAGGAACAGGTGTTAGTATTTAGGCTATTCCAATTAGTGGCAATTGGATCATCCTGACGGAGGGTTTAAATACAGAACCATTTATTCAATCTAGGATAAAAGCTATTGATTCTGACGAACTTAGCTAATTCTAGGGCCAATGAGGTAAAACACTTAATCATCCAACGGTGGATCATATTTACCCTGACGGGACTAGTGACACTTTAGGATTGCCTTATAGTCCACCCTGACGGGGGTATAAGGAATTTAGAATCCCGACCATTGTAATTGACCAATTTAGCCCTTAAACAACATAAGTTAGGAAATAAGATTAGGAGGATCCTTGCGTTCTCAAGTACTACTTCTCATATTGCGTTTTCATTCATTTTACTTGCGTCTTAGTTTCTACTTGCATTTTAATATTTGTCTTTCATTTATTTAGTCTTAATACGAAAACCAAACAAACATTTTATAATCTTTTATTTTCATAAGTGCATCAATAACTATTTGCTAGACATTGTGATCAACCATTCCGTCCTTGGAACGAATCTGATTTATCAGTTATACTACTTGGGACAACCGTACACTTGCGGTTGTGGTTCGATTATCTTTTGCATTTATTTTAGAACACACAAAGGACCACCATACCCCTGCGGACCATGGGGTATACCGCAGGGTAGTCCGCGACATCTGATGCTCGAAAATTTTTGCTCACTGGATTTGACCCGTGGTAGGACCCCGTGGCACGGGTTTCTGGGCTGCGGACTAGGGTCCGGTATACCGGAGGGTACCCCGCGGCATCTGTAGCTAACTCCGTCAAAATACCCGTGGCACCTACCCCGTGGCACGCGTTTTTGGGGCGCGGACCATGGTGCGGTGCAGGGGGGTAGTCCGCGGCGAATTTTTTCTCGTTTCTGGATCAAACCCGCGGTGCAACCCGTGGCACGTGTTTTTGACCTCGCGGACCAGGGCACGGACCATGGGGTAGTCCGTGGGGGTAGTCCGCGGGGTGCATTCCTTTGCTCCAAAATTTTTCCTCGCGTTCCCTAACTCGATTTCTCCAATTCCTACACACCAAAAACACTAATACTTTCCTCAAATATGCATTATCAACTAAAAACAACTAAAATAACTTAAACTAAAAACGTAAAAGACATGAAAACATAAAAAAAACTACGGGTTGTCTCTCGTACAGCAATTTTGTTTTACGTCTTTCAAATTTAGACGTGTTACCTCTGTTAAGTTTTGCGAATATAGCCTCCCCAACAACGAGTAAGGCTATGAACGTCAACTAATCTGCGCTTGACCCCAGTTTTGGGGCGAATTTCTATCACCTTGGCTGAAACAACCTTCGTGACGATGAATGGTCCCATCCACGAGTCTTTGAAACTTCGTGGCCTGTTCTCGCGTTTGTGGGCTTTCCATAGGACTTCATGGCCAACCCTAAACTCAATGTTTGGCTCAGTATCCACAGGCTTTAAGTGGATCTCCTCAGGAGGGACTTTATGATGTGAAAGGCTGTGGATGATAGGCATGGTGGGATCCAACTTCCTCGGTTTCTTACCCAAGACATAGAAAGTCTCGGATACATTCTTAGCATGAAGGGTGATGGTCCCATCTTGGAAGTTGATCACACTTTGACTTGTGGCCATGAAGGGTCGTCCAAGTATGATCGGAACCTGCTTATCTGCATCAAACTCAAGAATAACAAAGTCAGTAGGGATGGCGATATTACCTGCACGGACTAAGACGTCCTCCACTGTTCCCCATGTCCTTTTCACTGAGTTGTCAGCAAACTGCAACTTCACTGGAGTTTTCTCTGATTTCTGAAGTCCAAGTCTCTCGAACACGGACATAAGCATAAGATTCACACCAGAACCCACATCGTACATAGCTTTCACCTTGAGCATACCATGTAGTTGAATAGGAAGGTTGAAACTTCCCGGATCTTTAAGCTTTAATGGTAGCTCTTTCTCACTTCTTCTCGAAACCCTCAGGTTTTCTCTTGGGATCTCTACACTCGCCTCTTTCTCAGGAATAATTTGCGTATAAACTTGTTGCGGTGTAAGTCCTCTCTTTGCAATCTCAAGCATTTGGACGTTGATATTTTCAGGTTGGTACGCCTCTACAAATGTCTTGAGAACAGTGTCATCTTTAGGATTTGTATCGGGAATAGTTGATGACACTGGTTGAACAATAGGTGGCAATTCCACCTTCTCTTCTACTTTCTCTTCTAGCACAGCAGGTGCCACTTCATCTTTCGATTCCTCCTTTGAGGCTTCTTCCTCTTTCTCTTTAGCCAACTCAGCTGCATATTCCACTACCGATCGAATCTCCTCTTGCACCTTCAGAACAGTCAGATTCCATGGGGCTAGACTTGGTTGGTTCTTCTTCAGTACTCGGAATTTCCACGGCACTAATGGCAGCATGTGGTATTTCTTCTTTTTCTTCTTCAATTTCAAGGCATATAGCCTTGCAAGCTTCGAACCCAACATTGTTTTCACCTCCTTCGATTGCCTTTACTTCTTTTTGTTCTACTACACTTGTTAACACTTTATTTAACTGTTCTACTTGAGTACTTAGCATCTGAAGTATGGCATCGTGTCCTCTAACCTTCTCGTCCTGAGCGTTTATAGTTGTGGTCAAACGGTCTAGAGCTTGTGCTATCTGTGTATTGTCTATAGATCCTTCTTGCGGATATTGAGGTAAAGCTTTCTGCTCTAATGAATCGGTATAGGCGTCTTGAGCAGGTTGTTGTGGAGGAGCAGGTCTATTTTGATATTGGTTTTGGTACTGACCTCTCTGTTGGTAAGAGTTGTTCTGGGGACGCTGTTGATATTGACCAGGATTAGCGGCCCCTTGTGGATTTGAGTACTGCATACCTGGATGGTTGCGATTGCCCCATCGGTTGGATATAAAGTAAACAGATTGCGGATTTGATTCGCACTCTTCCCATACATGATCGTTAACTCCACATTGTTGACAACATTGTGCTTCTTATACTACCTTTGTGGCGGCTAAATTCTTCTCAATCGCGATTCTCAACTCCTTGATTTGATTTTCTAATGAGGATATTTGAGCTGAGTTTGCAGTTCTGCATCTAAACGAAGCGTTCCTCGGGTCTTTGCTGCAGAAGCTCGCGTTGAAGGCCAACTTCTCTCTTGTTCCATAATATTCTCTAACACCTCAGAAGCTTCATTATGATTCATGGACACAAAATTACCCTTTCCAATGTTATCCACCTTTTCTCTACCCTTATCATTAAGACCTTAATAGAACATAGCAAGTTGTAGAGCAGGTGTATAACCATGGAGCGGACATCTAGTTAGCTTTTGTTGAAACCTTGTCCATGCTTCTCCCACTGTTTCTCCATCTTCTTGAGAAAATCTTGCAAGCTCAGTTTGATCTTTAAGTCTCATGCTCTTTGGATAAAATCGGTTAAAGAATGCGGCTTGAAGTTCTCTCCAAGAGTGAATGGTTCCATGTGGTTGTCTTTCTAGCCAATCGCTAGCTCTTCCGGTCAAGAAAAACGAAAACATATGACAATACAGTTGCTCGCGTGTAATGCCAGGAGTAATGTAGGCATCACAAATCTGCATGAACTTCTGAATCGATTTTACCGGATCTTGAATAGCTGTACCAGTATAGAGTCCGAAATTTTGAAATTGACTGAGCATACCCGGATCGGGTCTAAATTTGATATTCGGAATCTCAGGAGGGCGGTAACCAATTGGTTGAACATGGAATGGTACATTAAGGCCAGGTAGATCTTGTTCAACTCGGTTTTGTTGATTAAGGTTTTTTTGCACATTACCTCCTCCTGCTGGTAGTTGTTGTCCTTCTTGTCCACCGAGTGGTGGCTCTTGTTGACCAAGAGGTGCTCCAAGTGGTGGATCTCCTCCTACTAGTAATTTCTGTCCTCCTGCTGGTGGATCTTGATGAACTCCACCAAGTGGTGGCTCTTGTTGGGATGCCATAGCTCTTCTCAAGGCTCTTTCCTCACGAACTCGTTTGTTGTAAGGTCTGAAGCTCCTCTCAGGCTCCGATAAGGGAGGCCAAGAATTAAACACTGTGAAACCTGAAAAGACTAAAGCAAACCACAAGCGTAAATCTGGAAAAATAAAAACTAAACTAAAAACTGAAAAGTAAAAACTAATTAAAAACTAAAACTCGAAATAGATAACCCACACGCTAACGAGACACAAGTCCCCGGCAGCGGCGCCAAAAACTTGGTGTCGCCTAGGGTGTGAAAAAAATAAGATAAAATTAAGCCAAGAAACTACGCACTCTCACCCTAGGCAGGCACAGTACTGCAAGTATTACAGGACGTATGCAAGTTTTAATGATAAATAGAGTTCGTTCTCAGGGACTTAAGTGTGTTAATCGCGTGAGTAGAAATAACGAGTAAAAGTAAATAATTAGAGAACAGAAAAGTAAAAGGAACAGAATTCGAAATTATGAATTAAAACTAGGAAAATAAAGACAATAAAATAAAAGATTAAGAATATGAGATGAGAAGTATAGCTTAGGTTTTGCTAGTATGGACTAATCCTTCTAATTCTATCTATAAATCTAGTTCATAAGGGAGAATATTAGCTCTTGGTAATACTTAGTCAGGATTCTAAATTCCCCAAGCTTAGACCGTGAGAGCGACTAAGGGGGCTACGTCACAACCAAGAAGTGATTTCAAATAGGGTTATCAAACGCCACTAAGGCCCTAAGCAAATACTGCAATCTTGGTGATACGGTGGTTAAAACAAACCCTAATGACTATCTAGTTAGAAGTATGTTTTGTCAGGACTGCTATCGACACTAGACATTATGTGGTGGTTCAATAGTTAAACACCCTGTCAAGGAGACCATCTAACTACTCTTAAAACAATCCTAAAGTGATCAGTTCTAGGAAAGACATTAAATCAAAACACATAAGCAAATATAAAGTAAGAAGCTAATATTAGATTAAAACATGTAATTCCCAAAGAAACTTAGATAGAAGAATTAGAATTCATAGATTATACATATGCAAAACCCAAGCTATGGGAAGTTCAGTTCATAGATCAAGGAAATAAACTAAAAGAAATAATAAAAGACATCATCTTGCTCTCTGCAATAAACTGGAAGAATAAAACCTTAAGAACTAATTACTATGAGGCAAGGATGATTTACAAGTGATATAAGGGTGTATTTATAGGTGTTTAAAAGACCTAATTCGTTTTCTTGAGGAAGAGTTAAGGTAATGGACTTCTAGCCCAACTCAAATTCGTATTGGAAATAAAGATAAACACTGCTGCGTTGTTTTGAGTGTATCTTCTTCGTTATTGGTCGGATTTTGCTCCACAAGATACCAAAAGAATCGTAACAGAATTATCTAGACCCTTTAGAAGGAAATCATCAGATTCGGCCTATTTCTTAGGTAAAAACGCCTATCTTTGGACGCGTATGCAGAATCCCAGATTTAGGCAGCTTTTCCTTTTCCATCTTTTTAGCTTTTCTTTCCTTATCTCCAATTACCATGCAAATCTCTTTCCATAAGTTGTTGTCTTTGACTTGGACTCTAATTAAGCTCCATAATTATCTTTAAAGCTACACACTAAATAAACAATTAAACCCAATATGCTCTAAAAACAATAATTCTACAAATCAAGACACAAAATAGGAAAGTGCACTAAAACTCAAGAAAATCGACATTATTGACTTCTAAATCACTTAAAATGATGTCTCATCCTAATATTAATCTATCACTAATGAGGAGACATCAAACACACAGCCATGTGAATTCTAAAAAATTGGTATCAAAGTTTAGGCTCATAATTTCTAAAGATCTTATATTATGGGGACTATAAAATTAGGCTGTGTGTGCATGATTAGGTGCCTACTCTCTTTAATCTACAATGAAACCTCTATTAATAAATACCATTGGAACTAGAAAAAACCTTCATTTAGCGAAATTACTATTTATCGGAAAATATATTTTTGTTCATTTTAAGGGTACTTGTATATATATATATATATATATATATATATATATATATATATATATATCATTTATTATTTTTTGACAAGCTGCAATGTGTGCAGAGGAGATTCCAAAACTAGAAGAACCCATGAAGCTTAACCCATACAACATAACAATTAAAGAGAGGGTTAAGGTGGTTGGAAAAGAAAATAATAAGGCGGAGGTGCCACCTCCACATCTAATTTTATCACCACCATACCTACTAAGAATTACATATCCTAATAGTGATACTAAGTCTAAAACATTGATAGAGATGTCAAGCCTAGAAGAAATCAATGTTCCTGTACTCGAGGTAATTGAGAAAGAGCCTACAACACAAAAAAATTTCAAAGAGATTCCTTCTAAGAAGAGCGAGAGTGTAGAGGTCGAGGTCGAGACGGTGGATCATACTAAAGAAAGCTTGAAAACAAGTCCAAAGAAGTTACACCAAAGATGGAAGATCCAGGAGCTTTATACCACCAAATCAATATAGGTAGTAACTTCAAAGCTAGAGCGATATGTGACTTGGGTTCAGGTAGAAATATCATGCCCAAGAATATGTTTGAGAAGTCAGGAATGGAAGATGCCCAAAGAAAAGACATCAATTTGCTGCTTCTAGGTAACTCCACGACAAAGCCATGGGGAGTCATTGAGGACGTGCTTGTCCATGTAGGCACTTTAGCTATACCTATATGTTTTGTTATTCTTGACAGCATTGCAGGCCAACGCGTTCCATTAATACTTGGACGTCCATTTTTGGCGACAAGTCGCAGCCTAATTGATGTTCATGAGGGCTACGTAGCTCTCCGAACTGAAGAAGAATCTGAAACATTCCATTTTATGGAAGAAGAACATGAGGAGTCACGTGGGGTCCCAACACTCCAAGTTGTGACCAGAGAGGTTAAAAAGACAATCCACAATAACCCCCTAAATAATAGAGTTGAAAGTGAGTTTGGGGTTAATGACAAGGTCGCTTTGAAAGCCCCTAAGCAAGAGAATAGACCACAAGGATTTAAGAATTTGTGGATGAGTCTGTTTGTCATTACAAGAGTTGTTTCGACAAAACAGATTGAAATACAAGATACGAAGGGTCACACGCTTTGGATAGTAGATGTGCATAGCCTCACCCGCTACTGGAAAGGCTACATAATCAAGAAATAATTTAGATAACACGTCTAACTTTGAAAGACGCTAAACAAAAGTGTTGTCCGGGAGACAAGACACAATTTTTTTAATGTTTTAGTTTATGTTTAGAATAGTTGTCTTTGTTAAGTATCACAATAATGAGGAAGGTGTTAGTGTTTTTGATGTGCAAGTAACTTAGAAATCGAGTTTGGGGTGAAAAACATATTTTTTTTAACAGCAGCATCGTGCGGTAACTTAGAAATCGAGTACTCGGTGTTTTTGTCTAGTACTCAGTTATTTTATGTCACTACTCAGTGATTGTTATGTACACACCCAGTGATTCAAATAATACTTATTGATTATCAAATGATACTCAGAGTGTTTGATGAGTATACTCAGTGATTTTTATAATACTCAAAGAATTTTATGCTACTCAGAGATTTTTTCCTATAATAATTAGACAATAATAACCTTGACTAAATATTTCCACCAAACTATATTTTCCCGCCAAAAAGTTTCTGACCAACTTTGTCGGCCAAATTTCTTTCCTGTCAAATTTTTCCGGCCAATTTTTTTTCCACCAATTTTTTATGTTGTTATTTGGTGAAAAAAATCCCACCAGATTATATGTGGGGGTTTATGTTGTTTAATAGATAAATTTCAGAATTAGATAACGAGTTAAACCTCTTATTCTAACATATATATGAATAGTAAAAAAAATTTCCAACAAATTACATTGATTTATGTTGTTGTGGTAAATGAATTCCACCAAACTAGTTTTGATTTATATTGTTATTTGGTGGAAAAAATCCCACCAAACTAGGGGAGGTTCAGGACTTGCTTTTAAAATTATCAGAATCAATTTAATTAGAGCTAGAGCGCATTTATAACTTTATTGCAAATATTGAATAATCTCACAATATATAATCAAGCATACTGCTACATATATAACACTCAATACCAATTATTAACTTTAACAAAAGGAAAAATAGTAGCTAAATGGTACAAGGTTACATCACTATCAATAGAGTAATTTTTATGTTAGTGGAATTGATACCATTGGTAAAAAATTAAGAAAATGAAAATAAAGGAGAATTATTATGTCTGTATTCAATACAAAATATGATTTACTAATATAAGGCCTGTTGCATAAAAAACTGCTAACAAATATAACAACTCTAATATTTAAACCATATATGATAATTGATAATGGCTACTACTATTAAATATAGATACTAACACCATTTCTTTAAAAACTACATTGTGATATGAGTTATTTCCAATACAATAAAATGAATATATATATATATATATATATATATGCCTAACTATTTGGTAAACAAGAAAATTAACTAAACTAATTAGGAAATAAATACGACATGAAAATAAATTAGTCGAATAAAAGTAATAATAAATTATGATAATAATATATGCAACATCCCTTTTCAACCTCAAATTCAAGTAGGTCGGAAAAAGAACAATTTGAGTTTGAAGTTTAGATCCAGATGACGTGTCTCGAGTGTTGTTGGCGTGGTGTTGAGGTTAAACAGTGAGTCGAGCATTGCAAAATGTGAACCAAAAACCTAATATTAATTGAATTGTCGAGATTAGACCATTGGATGCCTTAACAAGATTTCAAATCCTACAAGAGGATTAATTTGGAATCTTATAGAGGATTAATCTTAAATTGTACGAGAGGATTGATTTTAAATTCTATAAGAGGATTAAGATTTCAAATCCTATGAGAGGATAACTATTTTGAATCCTATAAGAGGATTAATATTTCAAATCATGCATGAGGATTAATTTCGAATCTTGCAAGAGGATTAAGAGATTTTTTTTTGCGCAGAAGCGATTGAAATGATAACGAAGGAGTACCAGGGAGATGAAGATTAACAAATTGCTGAAGTAAATAAAATGATAATGAGAAGCAACTTGGATCAGTATCTCTGAGACTATATGAGATATTTAAATATACAGAAAAGAGAGAAAAAACGAGAAATAATATATTAAATCAGGTGGGAGCTATATTAATAATCCTTTGTTGGATTCAAAAAATTTAAAATAATAGGAAATAAGAAATACAGTTAATTACTAGAGAATTCTCCCGATGATAAATGAAGCCTGGAGTTGGATAGGTTGGTTCCCAAATTTGAAAGTCATACACATTCGGAGGGAGTTTAATGGTGTGGCGGATATATACGCAAAACTTACCCATGGTAATGTGGATACTTCTACGTGCTCGTGTAGGACGGCTGTTGATTTTTATATTAGTTTATATAGGTTGTTTTTGGTTAAAAAGTCGAGTTTAATGTCATCTTGTTTTGTTGACAAAAAAAATTACTTATCGGATTAAATTAAAACTAAAAGAAATAGTAAAATAAAAATAAAATAAGCGATGCAGAAATAAAATATACGACACAACTAAAACACACAGACACACTACTAGCTACTCCATCGGTAAAAACGAAAAGAAGATTGAAATCAAGCAAAAAATCATAAGGTTCAAAGTGAAATTAAGCAGAAAATCAAACAAATATCAACACTCAACAAAGAATCAACAGTAGGAAAATACCTTTTTTGAACTTTTTTATTGTTTTAAAAAAAAATTTGATACTGAGTTGAGATTTTCTAGGGTATCCGACATTATAGATCATGATTCATGATTAAAAACTATAAAATCTTGTATTACATGTTTTTTTATTTACGAATTAAAATTATGATTACTGTAAATAATAGGGCTAAAATTAGTAGATCAGGCTGTAATTAATAGATTTTATGATTAGAATAACAAGCATTTAAGAATATAATGTCTAATTTAGTAATTTTTGGGCTTGTCATATGGTACTTTCATGATATAAGCAACTTTAGGCTAGATTAATGTTATTAATATGATGAACATGAAGTAAGATACCTATATTAAATATAAATCAAGGTTGTTTAATATAAATAATTCTGTAAAAGCTCACTTCAAACTATCTAAATATATCACACATAACTCTAAGCCTAAGTTAAAACCGAAAGACCTCAACAATCCTAGTTGTGTGGTTAAGTAACAATTGAGCGGATACGGATTAGTTAAGTGGACTATTGGAGACTCTGGGAGGATTGAGGAACAACCTATAACTATCATCTCTAACTAAGTGAAAAAATGATCCTTCTTACATTGTGCAACTAATTTAATTTCAATTTTTTTTTGTATAAATTACATGCACGATAAGCGTATTTGTGGTTTATTTTTTAGTCCTTACTTCATGTACTTGTTATTTCTTGATTTGGGACCATTCTTTGTTTTCTTCCTTCATGATTAATTAGACTTAGGCCCCTAGTTTTGTTCTTATTTTGTCTGGATGTCAAAACTTTGAGTTGGGGGTCTTGATGTTGGGGGTCTTGATGTCTTGTATTTTATGATAGAATTATAGTGTCACAAAATATCATTTTGTTGGGTTATTGAACCCATTTTTGGTATTTATACCTCTTATTTTAAATATTGTGATTTCTTGTCTATTATTAGACATTTCGTTACTATTGGAGCTTTGGTGCGTTAATTGTGTGTTAAGTGTGCAACTATTAGGTATATGGATAATACGAGAGCCTAAGATGATGTGGAGAATTCAAAAGTTCTAGGTCAAACCCAAGTCAAAGCGTAAAATGATAGAAATCCACTTTAGAAGGTTGATTGGATATCGATAAAACTTTTAAATCAACTTGAAAGAGTCACGACACACATTCGGTGAAAATTATGAGCATACCCTTGGAGATCAATAGTGTTCTTAGAGTTAAGAGCGTATGACAGGCGATGGTCTGGAAATTTGATTTAAGATAAAAACAAGTTATGATATTACTACCACGGTGGCTTGAACTTGTCCAAAATTAGTAAAAACGTATTTAGACCACACTTAACAAAAAATTAATGCGAAAATCTCCGAAAGTAGCAAAATATCCGGGAATTACAAATAACTCTAAATAAATCACATAATAGGGATAATACCACAAGTAAGTCAAATAAGCCCATAAAATGATGACTCATACACCTATAAATATATCACAAAACACGGGACATCATGAATCTATGAATATTGTTTATTATATCATCGGAGACAACAATATGCGACAAATGTGGTAAGGATACCATCGATGATGTATAGGCCCACATAATTTTGAAGATAAAATGTTAAATATCAACTTATTATTTTACGTATCCAAATAATGAAGAATGACAACACTACAAAATTAAAATTCCACAAGATCAAAAAATTTCACCATCCACTGTATATTGGTCTCTAATTCACCTATTAAATTGATACATAAGAAAAAAAAATCATGAATAAACATCAAACATCCTTTCCTCAAATCTAAAATATCAAAAAACACATTGAAAGACAACACAGAAGACACTTATGTTATTACCAAATGTTTGACCATAACAAATCTTCAAATAACACAACTATATGGTATGAGTTACTTTAGAATATTAATTTACTTTACCGAGTTAAACAATTAGACTAAATAGCTTGAAAATAAAGAGATGTCGAATATTAAATTCTCTAATGAAAAATATACAATTGAATAATAAAATTATAAGATATTTAAGATACCTTTTAAATTATCATTTCCATTAAGAGTGGAAAATTATGGACATACTAAGTTAATTCCATTTGGTAATGGCATTTCACCAAATTTAACATGTTGAATATACATATATGGTGAAAATCTTATTTACTAGTAAATTGTAATAGGAAAATCTATTGAAATATGTTTTGTGATCTAAGTCAAACATTACAAAATTCTTAAACGTGTAAAAGGAAAAACTATACATGGAAATACAAAATTGGGAAGACATGCTTCACTACCAAATGTATGATCCAACTTTACTAATCTTTTAATCATGGGAATATGATGGTTCTTAATGTCTATTGGATATCAGTTACTATAGAATATCAATTTGTTCACCAACAAAAACAATTATGCTAAATAACTAAATATTCAAATATCAATTTTTACAATAAAAATGATACAATAATCAAATAAATATATAAGATAGTCAAGAAGATTTTGAGAATTACCATAGCCATTGAGAATGAGAATAATCGAGTAATCACATACTTCAGTTTCATACAAATTGATAGTTGGTCATGACATTTCACCAAATATACATGATGAATAATATACATATTTTGCGAAATGTCATATCCACGAGCAAATTATAAAAACTGTTAACAATTTTCTTGGTTCATAAAATTCTTATGAAAATAATTAGAAAATTTACAGTTTTTATGAAATTTGATAGATAATACACTGAATGATTATGAGAATGCCATAAAATTATTAATGCCTATTATTCTATCAACAAGTATTATATGTAGGGGTTTAAACATTTACAATATAAACAGATCTCAATATTGGTAGGTAAAATAAGGAATATATTATAATTATAAGAATTATACATATGTTAGAAATTAAACTATTATTAATTTAATATTATTGTTTTATTTAAAAAAAATTAAAATAGGAAAATCAATTAGTTTATTGCGATAAAATAAGAAGAAAAATAAATTTAATAAATAATAGAATATTGAATGAATTGTCATATTTATATTTTTTCCTAAAAAATAAAACAATTTCATTAAATATTTGCGTTAAGAATTCATTACCATGTTTACCATTTTGTAAAATTAAATTAAAAATAGTTATTTCCAATTATACATTTTATTTTGATAGTAATTATAGATACTAGTTAATTCTTCATATCTATTCATTTAAGAAATACTAGATATTGTCGGTGTAGTACGTTCCCATCTTTAGATATTATATTGCAACTATAAACATAGGTCCCGCTAAAATGTCATGGAAAATTGATTTAGCTTCCCAACCCCAGGCTCGAATTTCTCTACATGAATTTTAGGTGCCCAAGTGGTTTTAGCCGGAATTAAAATACCAATTGATGGGTCCATGAACCATGTTCTTGTCATCCTTAGTCTTGTGCTCCAACTTGATTTCTGGTTTCACCCTCAATTTATTTTTGCAAGTTTGCATTCAAATATGGATAAATATAGGGGGTAATTGGTTGATAGGCAAATTAAGATTTCTATCATTGTGTTTATATTGATTGTTTTCCATTGGCATCGAACCTGGAATCAACGTTTTCTACCATTTTTTGTTTTCATCTTTCTTGCTCGTTTTTAGTTTGTTGAAGGAGCAACCTCTCGGGGTTCGAGGGAATGAACCAACTAAGGATAAACCAAAAGAATCAATGCAAAAACTAACAACTACTACTCTGAATAAAAAAAATATAAACACAATATAACTAAATGGTCCTTGAAAATGACGCCAAAAACCCGGTGGCCCCTGAGATGTGATGATAAAATTACACTCGAGGAGGATTCCTCGTAAGTATATGAGACGTCCCAAGTAGTAAAAGTAAGTATTTCTTTATCTTTATACAAAAGGACTATGGAATTAATTGTCATGTTTTTATTAAGCATCTTGCGCGCTAGTTTTGAATAAAATATATATTCAAGATTATATCAATTTGGAGGTTTTCGTAAATATTATAACTACTTGGACTAAATTACAATATAGTAAAGTCAATCAATAATAATGCGAATATAGTAAAAAGGTCTGAATTTCAAATATTAAGAATATATATGAGAAGCTAGCAAAAAAAATGCTTTTAATTCCCACTAAACATGAATTTTCAATTTCTTGTTTTAAGGTAATATTTGATTTTTTTCCATGTTTTCTGGGATTAAACTATCTACATAAATGTATTCCGGGTAGATTGGGGATGACCTTAGAATCTAGGGGACCTCTAACCAACGAGCCTAAAAAATCCCTCGGACGATAGACGTTAACACTATTGACTATCCAACTAGTCTAGACCTCTCGGTTCATTCATGAACATAAAATGAACATGATAAAAGTTGCACAAGCCGAATTAGTTAAAAAATCAATAATCATAAGAATTATAGTAATAATACAAAAAGAGAAGTATAAAAAATTACAATAGTGATGATAGTGTGATGGACATCGATGAAGAAAAGAGGTGAAATAGTGTGGTGTTGATTTTTCATTCGTCTTTCTCTAACCCAAGCCAACTCTAGCTATTTCTCATATTGTATAATTGATTTCTCATCTTAGCTTTAACCTAAGTAAACTGTAAAAATGTTTTTAAGTTTTGGGACCCACTTAGATGGGTCAAAAGTGTCCCAAAAAGATATCTTGCAAATTTAGACAAGTCCAAGTCATGGTTTCAATATTTGCATAAATATGTAGTCTAAACTCTTATTCACAAAACGCTTGCTCTCGCGCGCTCCCTTGTTTAGGTACTATCTTGATCTCAATGCGCTTGATCAGAAATCTCACAGAATGTGTGTAGTGACTTTCAGAAGTTGACTTCAAAATTTTTGCCGAATATTGCATTTTATTCTTTGAGGTGACTACTTTTTTAATTTATTCTTTAACATGGGGTTTATTTGACTTTTTAACTTTTCTGTTTCCTCTGGGGGTCTCATATAATCTAAGTACCTTGGGGCTACACACTTAACAAAAAATTAATGCGAAAATCTCCAAAAGTACCAAAATATTCAAGAATAACAAATAACTCTAAATAAATCACATAATAGGGATAATACCACATGTAAGTCAAATAACCCCATAAAGGATGACTCATAAACCTATAAATATATATAAATACGAGAAATCATGAATCTATCAATACTGTTTATTCTATCACTAAAGACATCAATATGCGAGACAAATGTCAAGGATTTCCTACATGATGTATAGACCCACATAATTTTGATGATAGAATGTCCAATATAAATTATAATTTTAGGTATCCAAATAATGGATAATGACAACACTAAAAAATTAAAATTCCACAAGATCACAAAATTTCACCATCCAATGTATATTTGTCGCCAACTCACCAATTAAATTGATACATAAGAAAAAACATGAATGAACATCAAACAACCTTTCCTCAAATGCAAAATATAAAAAAAAACACATCGAAAGACAACACAGAAGACACTTAATTCATTACCAAATGTTTGTCCATAACAAATCTTCAAATAACACAGCTATATAGTATGAGTTACTTTAGAATATCAATTTTGTTTACAGAGTTAAACAATTAGACTAAATAGCTTGAAAATAAAGAGATGTCGAATATTAAATTCTCTAATGAATTAAATACAATTGAATAATAAATTTCTAAGATATTTAAGATAGCTTTTACATTATCATTTCCTTTAAGAGTGGTAAGTTATGGACATACTACGATTAATTCCATTTGGAAATGGCATTTCACCGAATTTAACATGTTGAAGAAAATACATATATGGTGAAATATCATATTTACAAGCAAATTGTAATAGAAAAATGTATTGAAATATGTTTTGTGATCTAAGTCATGTTGTTCTAGATTCTTAAAATATGTGAAAATAATTCTATAAAATGATTCCAGAAAAATTACAAATATGATATGCGATTCAAATTACCGAGGCCTGATGGTGATCAATTTCCTTAAAACTTTATTGCTCTGCAATGGTGCTCATGGTTCACGGCAACGGCCTCCCAGGATACAACGGTAGGATCTTCTCTATAGAAGCACTTCAAACGGAGAAGAAAAGATGACCCGTTTTTAGAATGCAAAAAATATTTTGTATGTGAAAATTTTCTTTCTAAAAAAGTGGTGCGGGCCTACACTATGTATAATTTTGAAAAGGTGGATAAACAACCATTTATGAAGGAAGGTGACTTTTCGTAAAAGGAGAACCTTAAGAATTAAATCTACTGAAACTTCAACAAACTGACGCAATGTTCTAGCGGTTAAGGCTCATATCAAACATGCAGAGGTCACTGGTTCATCTCTAATGTGAAGCGTTGTGATTTTTCCTTTTTTTTTGTTACACGCCATTCAATATTTGAATTATGACTTCCTAAACTCCAAATGTTGTCTGGTCTAGCTGTGAGCAATGCGTCATGTCCTTTAGAGGACTCAAGTTCGAATCACTTTTAAGCAAGTGAATATATCACGTTAATCATCACAAATAGACTAACACACTAAAACTTAAATCTTCCCCTCTCGAGGTGTAGATCTCACATAAAATTGAGTCATAGTCATACTTAAAACACAGTCTTCACTTGGGACTAAAACCCAATTGACCAACAATCTCCCACACGAATGAAAATTGACGAACCAACAAAAACATGCAAAAAGAATGCTAACACGAGAGAGTTCCAATAGAAAGATATTACATAAGGATATGTAGCTTTTGGGCTTTTGAACCTTCCATAGTGAAAACTATCAGATTTACTTTCCAACCAGTGAACGCGATGTCTTGAACTATTCGGCATTTTGTGTAAACCAAGACAATAGAGTTCACATAATATCTCTCTGAATCCATTTGGTTCTCAGTTGGTTCATTTCGGCCTAAACAACTTCTGGTATTCATGAGTACTCTTGATGTAATCAGCCTTGGGAATTCTTGATGGAGCGGCCACACTCCTAACTCATATAGGTGATTGCTTATTAAGAGTATCCTGTAATATCCCACGTGTAATCTCCAAGCTATAAGAATCATTAAAAGCTTTTCTTATCCTAAAACTCCGTAAGGCGCACTGTCTACTTGTCATAGGAATATGTAAGGGAATAACCTCCCACAGTGCCATTCTAGTTGCACTTTACATAATTTAGTTTTCCCTTTGAAACTAGTTCTTAGGATCTCCAGTCATATAGGTAGGGTTTCCACTATGTGGTGACAACTCATTTATTATAGGCTTTTAGACCCATTCCCCTCGATGAAATTGCAACTTTCTCTACAGCTAAACCTTTTGTCAGCGGATCCGCGATGTTATCTTGCGACCTTACATAGTCGATTGCGATAACTCCATTGGAGAGAAGTTGTTTTTTAACGGTATTATGTCTGCGATGTATATGTCTAGATTTACCGTTATACATACTACTTTGTTCCATTCCAATTGCCGATTGGCTATCACAATGAATACATATAGCCGACACAAGTTTCGACCAACATGGAATATCCTCGAGGAATTGACGGAGCCATTCCGCTTCCTCTCCAGCCTTGCCCAATGCTATGAATTTAGATTCCATAGTGGATCTAGCTATACACGTTTTTTTCAAGACACGGCTGGACCTCCAAGAGTAAATGCATATCCACTAGTGTACTTTATGTCTTTAGATTCTGATATCCAATTCGCATCGCTGTAACCTTCTAATACAGCTGGATATCCAAACTAATGCAATCCATAGTTCAAAGTGTATCTCAGATACCTTAGAACTCGTATAATAGCTTTCCAATGGTTGTGCCCCGGATTGCTAGTATATTTACTCAGGTTGCTTACTAAATATGCAATATCGGGTATTATACAATTCATGATGTACATTAAACTACTGATAATCAGAGAATATTCTAATTGAGGTATTCCCTCACCAGTATTCTTTGATAAAGGGATAGTAATGTCCATTGGTGTTTTCAATTGATCTTTATCATGCTTGAGGAATCGATCAAGTACTTTCTTAATATAATGCGATTGAGATAACACTATACCTTCAGATGTCTTGGTAATCTTTATACCCAAAATGACATCTGCTGGACCTAAATCTTTCATATTAAACTTACTAGTCAATATTTTTTTCGTGGATTTTATGACATCATTATTGCTCCCAATAATTAGCATGTCATCCACATATAAACACACAATGACATATTCTTTTTCAGTGCCTTTTACATAGACACATTTATCAAATTCGTTTATTCTAAAGCCACCTTCCAACATGACTTTGTCAAATTTCATATTCCATTGTTTTGGTGCTTGTTTAAGTCCATATATTGACTTTACAAGTTTACAAACCTTCTTTTTGGTTTGTTCCTTGTAGATTTCTTCTTCTTAATCTCCATTTAAGAAGGTCGTCTTAACGTCCATTTGATGTATCTCGAGATTATTTATAGCTTCTATGGCTATTAAAATTCTAATGGATGTTATTCTCGTTACTGGTGAATATGTTTCAAAATAGTCAAGGCCTTCCTTTTGACTGTAGCCCTAAACTACCAGTCTTTCCTTGTACTTATCGATTGATCCATCAACTTTAATCTTTTTCTTGAAAATCCATTTACACCCTAAGGATTTATTTTCAGTAGGAAGATTAACCAGTTCCATGTATATTTTGCATAATGGATTCAATCTCGCTATTCACAGCCTCTTTCCAGAATTGGGCTTCAGGATTTGACACAATATCCTTGTACGTACGAGGCTCATTTTTTTATAAATAAGTTTGAAAATCTGTTCCCAAAGACTTAGCCGTTTTATCTCTTTTCTACGTCTCGGCTCGTCTTTTTTTATAGACCCATGGTCTATGAAAGTCCTAGAGGGGGGGTGAATAGGATTACTAATAAGATTAAAGCCTAATTAAAAATCTTTTGGACAATTATAAGTTTAAGTGATAACTTCTAAGTCAACTAAATATATCAAACACTAATAGGATCATGCAAAGGATAAGTTAGAGGTTTGATATATAGGTATAACAAGTAAATCGATAATCTAATAACTTACTACTCAAGAAGACTATATGATAGATACACTAGATAAACAATATCACAATAATCATGCTAGCATATTATCAAACATATAAAGTACGGAAAGTAAATAGAGTAGGGATAGAAAGATACACGCGATTTATAGTGGTTCGGTTTCCCTACATCCACTACCTAAGGAAGCCTCCTTAGGATTTCAAGCTTTTCACTAAGCTCCCGTGTCTCTCTTAACCGGGTCGAGAACACAATAACCCTTACAACCTCTTCGATAACACGAAGGACAAACTCTTGTGTAATCACAACACAAGGATACCAAGTATTCCCCCCTATACTTGAATTCTCTCTTAATCTATCTATTACAAGACTAGACTTAAGAGGATAGAAACAAAGTGTTTAAAGGGTTGCTTATAAAATCTTGTAACTAAACTCCTAAAAGAGTGGATATGAACTATGTAGCTTGTAAACTCATCTTGAGTAGATAGAACCTTGTGGCTTATTTGATTAACTCCTTGGAAGGACTTATAAGCTCACTAAGATTGATTTTGACTATGTATAGCTCTTGACACCTTCTTGAATGATAACAATTAAGCTCCTTAATGTTTGTAATTAGTTGGTGTAGTTGTAGCCTTCAAGGAGCTTCAATTTATAGCAGAAAATAGCTTCCAACGGTCATAAGGCTTGGGTCCAACGGATCTATTAATCTCCCAACGGATATATTCCTTATGACTTAAACTTTGTGCAGAAAAACCTTCCTTGCGGTGTACCGCAAGTTTCGTGCGGTGTACCGCACCTCAACGGTTAGATTTTCTAACTCTCTGACGGGCTAGCCTATGCACCGCGCCCTGGTCCGCAATCTTGGTCCGGTGTACCGCGCCTATGGTCCGGTGTACCGCGCCAAGTATCTTTGAAGGAATTTGACTTATGCTAAGATGCTCAGATCAATAACTCTTCTTTACGAAAGATGTAGATAACATCATTCTTATAAACATTGTAGTTGATCATTAAAGCTATATCTCAAAGTACATAAAGATATGAATAAAAGTGAATGCAATGAGATATAATAAGAATGGTATGAAAAGTGTGTTTGATGAATAATAGTGCAAGATAGGAAGAATATAATAAGAGTAATTAGCACACTAATCATAAGAGGATTTATCACATTAAAACAACCTATTAAGGGAGGCTATATGCCAACAATCTCCCCCTTTTTGATGATGACAAATCCTACACTAAAACACCTTAGGAATGATATGAAAGAATAAGCATTCATGAAATTAAGCTCCCCCTCAGAAAAAGCATAAAAGATTTGAGATGCATTTGTGAGTTTTAAAACATGCAATTTTTGAAAGTTTTAGTGCATAGATTTTAAAACTCAAGTGAATAGATTTTAAACAACGATTTTAAAAAGCGATGCACAAAGATAGATAATTGAAGAGCTAAGAGATAGAGACTTTTTACCAACTCTTTGATCGATAGATTTTCATTTCATATGCTTTCTAATGACACAAACGATTAGTTGTAATGAATGAGATAAAAGATTGGATAAAGCATTAGAGTTTTAACAAAAGCTCCCCCTTACAAAATGCATAAAGTTTGTTTCAATTTTGTAATTGTTTGATCTACAATTTGTCCCCAAAAAGATATTTGAAATTATTTTTAAGAAGGTTAGGGGTAAAATGTAATTTTTGAAAAATATAGGGCCAAAAAGTCATTTGTCAAAAAGTTTGGGGAATAAAAGACAATTTTTTAAAACTTTTAGGGACCAAAGTGCAATTTTTCAAAAAATATTTTAAGGGACTAAAACGCAATATATGAACGGATCAATGATTAGATGCAATAGTACCTATATCATCAAAGAAAATGTTAGCAATATCAATATCTAAAGCATAAATTTAAGCATTTTAACATTCAAAACAAATCAAACTAAAACAATTATCCAAGTTTAAACACAAAGCATCCTAAACCATTATCCAAATAAAACACGTAGCAATAATATCCTAGATGTCCAAAACACGGACCCATAAACAATTAAAGCATAAACATCACAAACTTAGTCCAAAACACTAAAAACACATAAAAAACACTTAGAAGAATAAAATGAAGATTTAAGAACCAAACACCCAACACGACCATTTAGCGAAATTCCCGGGGAGAGCGGCTTCTAGAACGGCTTCGAGGATGTGATACATCATCTTTGATACACGAGACATCGTTCTTAACACAAGATAACCCACTAGCAAGATGTCCTATTTTCTCTTCCAACACCCCAAATTTCCTTTCTAACTTTTCTTCCAAAACCTCGAATTTTCTACCCATATAATCCATAAACCGAGACATAGCGCTTTCGAAACTAGAAGGATTAGGACGATTCTCATGAGTGGGGTTTTGAGGAGGCTCATTTGGGATAGGATTTTGTTGACCCGGAATATCCAATAGTTCAAGTGTGTTAAGCTCCGGACCAAAGGTTCCTTCTCTAGCATGTAGGATACGATTACGAATAGTAACATCCGAAATACGATTAATAACCGAAAGCGAAACATAGGTGTTATTATAAATAGAAAATTTCATTCTCTTGATTGTGCTATAATCAAAGCACCAAGCTTTATCAATTGATTTCACATTAGTTCCTCCTAACGAAATTCCACTTCCCTCAAAGATCTTAGTAAGAAAAATACCATATGGGACTTTATCTCTCGCGGTTTTAGCATGGTTCATCCATTTGAACATAATAGCAATAATATTAATCGGACGTTTAGCAAAGATCAAAAATAGGAGATAAGCTTCATAAGGAATTAACTTTGCATCATGTTTGTCCTTCGGAATTATGGCCGAAATAAGAAACTTATGAGCCACAATGAATTCCGGATCAAAACTACGCAAATTCCAATTTCCATCGGGAACAAGCATCCTACTATTAACAAAATCCATAACCTCATTTTGACCAACTATATCAAGAGTAGAGCCATCCCAACCACTTGACCAAAAACCACTAAATCCATCGAAAGGAATATGATAACGAGCACACAAAACATGTAATTTTAACCGTAAAGGAGTACCCGAAACTAATGATTTTACTAAGTTATTGGCACAATCATATTCAAAATTAGTGTAGAATTCTTCAATCAACCCACTAGCTAATTGAGTACCCGAAAATTCAAAGATATTATCACAACCTTGAAATTTAAATAGTTCAAGAAGAGAATTTTCACCCGTTGGAAAAGCCGATTCACTAAAGGTTCTACCCGGGAGAGGCTCGAATGGCCGGAGTGGAGGAGGTGTTGGTGACCTCGCCGGAGAAGGCGCACGGCGGCGGCTGGAGGAGGCTCCGGTGGTGGTCTTCTTCTTTGGAGCAGCTTTCTTTTCTCTCATGGTGAAGAAGGGAAGTGGGTAATGAAGAAGAGAGAGAGAGAGGTGATTTGGTGAAGTAGAAGGTGTTTCCAGGCGGCGGAGTGAGTGAAGGAGTCGCCGGAAATCGTTTTAGAGGAGGAGAGGTTTTGTTTAAATGGTAGAATGAGGAAGATAAGAGGAAAAACGGGTTAATAACGCTGACCAAAACCTAACCTGCGGTGTACCGTGGAAACCGTGCGGTGTACCGCACTGCTAAAATAAACTGGGCGAAAAAATAAAGAAAAAATATAACTGCTGAAACCCTGAGACGCGGTGTACCGCGGAGTGGTCCGGTGCACCGCAAAAGTGTTCGGTTTGGACAATAAAAAGGAATTTTTTGATTCTTTTAAAAACACCCGAAACACATTCGAAACTTCCCCAAAAGATTCGGAATGGTATAAAACAAATAAGAGCATCTTTGTTTTGAAAAGAAACACCAAGAAAAAACCCGAAAACACATAAAACAGTTTATTTCACAAATACCCCTATGTTTTCTAAAAGTACAAAAAGACCCAATGTAAAAGCAAAGCAATATTTAAGCATAAAAAGGTCAAGATACACAAGATAAAAGCACATAGAGGAAAATTCACATAAAACACATAATAATGCATAAAAATAAAAAGAAGAAAGGAAAGAATTCACCGTATTTTCCTTTTACGAGGTTTGAACGTCCTTTTGCATATAATTCCATTTTCTTGACGCTCAACACCTCCAATGAATATTACTATGGTAGCCGAGGTGGAATGGATCCGGAAATGTGGTTAGCATTTGTCACGATCCATATTGGTTTTTCCCACGAGGGTATCAAAGATCCACTTTCAAGTTGTTCGTGGTAATGGCATGTAGAAGCATGATGACCGGTTTTACCACAATAATTGCATGAACTTCTTTTTCGAATAGAACTACCATGTGAGGGTTTTGAACACGAAGTTTCCTCATTCTTTTCACTATTCAAATTATCACTTAAATACAATTTTTCTTTAAAAAGGCTATTTGGATCAAAAGGAGTGACATTTGAAAAGGGATGATTTTTTAGAGTTTTAAGAGCGAGGGAAAAAGTTTCATCCAAATTTTTTAAACCTTCTATATTTTTCTTCATAGGATGTTGACTTTTATTTGAAGAAAAGATGTTTTCAAAACAAGGGTTTTTAGTATTTCCAAGAATATCATCTAAAGTGATACAACATTTAAAACAATTCTTTTGCTCAACTTTAGCCCTTTTTAACATGAGGTTATTCAAATGGATTTGAGAATCAAGAATTTTGAGAAGGGATGAAATTTGCCTAATATCATCATAATTATAAGGAAGAGATAAAGAGTTAGGATAGATGGCTACCTCATGGTTTGGTTTAGGATTGTCATGAGATTCATCATGGATTAAGATTTCTTTTTCTTCATCATTTTCGACAATTCCATATAGAAACTCCAAACGATTCCAAAGCTCTTTTGCGGATTTACAATCTAACATTTGTGAGAAAATTTCTTCGGAAATTCCACGAATTAGAGTGTACATTGGTTTTGCATTTTGAGTGAGTTTAGCCTTTTCCTCAATGGCGAGTTCATCAAAATCTTTTTCTTCTTGATTTTGCTTAAGAACTCCTGCTTCATTTAATTCCTCTTTATATGGAACGAATGGTCCTTCCATAACAATTCTCCATTGATCGGGATCTTCGGCTTTGATAAATTCCTCCATTTTTGTTCTCCAAGCAAAATAGTAAGTACCTACAAAAAGTAAAGGTCGAGTAGAAGACGACTTTTCCAAAAGATTAAATTCCATATCGTTTACTCTACTAACGATTAAGCTATTCACGTAGAGTTAGGCTCTGATACCAATTGAAAGTCCTAGAGGGGGGGGGGGGTGAATAGGATTACTAATAAGATTAAAGCCTAATTAAAAATCTTTTGGACAATTATAAGTTTAAGTGATAACTTCTAAGTCAACTAAATATATCAAACACTAATAGGATCATGCAAAGGATAAGTTAGAGGTTTGATATATAGGTATAACAAGTAAATCGACAATCTAATAACTTACTACTCAAGAAGACTATATGATAGATAAACTAGATAAACAATATCACAATAATCATGCTAGCATATTATCAAACATATAAAGTACGGAAAGTAAATAGAGTAGGGATAGAAAGATACACGCGATTTATAGTGGTTCGGTTTCCCTACATCCACTACCTAAGGAAGCCTCCTTAGGATTTCAAGCTTTTCACTAAGCTCCCGTGTCTCTCTTAACCGGGTCGAGAACACAATAACCCTTACAACCTCTTCGATAACACGAAGGACAAACTCTTGTGTAATCACAACACAAGGATACCAAGTATACTCCCTATACTTGAATTCTCTCTTAATCTATCTATTACAAGACCTAGACTTAAGAGGATAGAAACAAAGTGTTTAAAGGGTTGCTTATAAAAGCTTGTAACTAAACTCCTAAAAGAGTGGATATGAACTATGTAGCTTGTAAACTCCTCTTGAGTAGATAGAACCTTGTGGCTTATTTGATTAACTCCTTGGAAGGACTTATAAGCTCACTAAGATTGATTTTGACTATGTATAGCTCTTGACACCTTCTTGAATGATAACAATTAAGCTCCTTAATGTTTGTAATTAGTTGGTGTAGTTGTAGCCTTCAAGGAGCTTCAATTTATAGCAGAAAATAGCTTCCAACGGTCATAAGGCTTGGGTCCAACGGATCTATTAATCTCCCAACGGATATATTCCTTATGACTTAAACTTTGTGCAGAAAAACCTTCCTTGCGGTGTACCGCAAGTTTCGTGCGGTGTACCGCACCTCAACGGTTAGATTTTCTAACTCTCTGACGGGCTAGCCTATGCACCGCGCCCTGGTCCGCAATCTTGGTCCGGTGTACCGCGCCTATGGTCCGGTGTACCGCGCCAAGTATCTTTGAAGGAATTTGACTTATGCTAAGATGCTCGGATCAATAACTCTTCTTCACGAAAGATGTAGATTAAATCATTCTTATAAACATTGTAGTTGATCATTAAAGCTATATCTCAAAGTACATAAAGATATGAATAAAAGTGAATGCAATGAGATATAATAAGAATGGTATGAAAAGTGTTTTTGATGAATAATAGTGCAAGATAGGAAGAATATAATAAGAGTAATTAGCACACTAATCATAAGAGGATTTGTCACATTAAAACAACCTATTAAGGGAGGTTATATGCCAACAGTCTATTCTTCTTTCGTCTTCACGACTTCTACTAGTCTCATGAGACATCTTCAAATTATTTTTCTCTTGTCTATCTTTACAAGGAATGTTCTCTCTTTAAGAATACGGTTCTTGCGCTCGGTAATACAGATTTGTTGAGGAGAATATGTAGCAGTGGTTTGATGAACGATACCATGTTCCTTACAGAATTCCTCAAAAGGAAATACATACTCTCCTCTTCTATCACTTCTTAATGCCTTTATTTTCTTATTAAGTTGATTCTCAACTTCAGTCTTATATTGCTTAAATACATCCAAAGTTTCATCTCGGCTTCAGAGTAAATAAACATAGCAATATCTCGTGCAATCATCAATAAAAGTAATAAAATACTTTTTACCACCTCTGGTTTCACGAACTTCAAATCACATATGCAAGTATGAATTAAATCCAGAGGTTCAGAACTTCTTTGAACCGAAGTAAAAGAAGTTGTAGCCATTTGGCTTCCACGCACACTTCATATTTACTTAATGAACTTGAATTCAACTTAGGTAATAACCCAAAATGTGAAACTTTATGTAATGAATTAATATTCACATGCCCTAATCTATTCTGCCATAAATTAGGTGAGTCAAGTATGTAAGCAGATGAAAATGTATTATCAATAATAGAATTTTTGGTTACATACTCTGGTGCAATTTTAGATACCACAGTTATTAAACTCATTTTAAATAGACTGTTATAAAGGTATCCTTCGCCAACAAGCATCCCACCCTTGGTGAAAACAAGTTTATCTATTTCAAATACCAACTTGAAACCATTCTTACTCAACAATGATCTAGTTATGAGATTTATACGAATGTCTGGGACATACAACACATTGTTGAGAGTGAGTTCATTTCCAGAAGATAACTTCAGGATCACTCTACCATCTCTTTCCACCTTCGACGTGGACAAGTTTCCCATACATAAAGTTTGATTGGTTTCCAGGTATGTATAAACATAATTCTATCCGAACACACATGTCAGGTAGCCCCAGTGTCAACCGACCAATGTTTGGAGTTTTCTCCAACCATGTTCACTTTTGACTTTACAACACATATGTTAGATAAATTATTATTAAGGTCCCCCATCTTAATCACTTGACTATTATCGTCACCAATCTAAGATCTATCACCAAGCCTCACAGGACTAAAACTGTGTCCCACAAATGCATTTTTAGATAATGCATTATTATCGAATTCATCATTTCTGAACAAATAATTTTCATTTTCTCTTTCTCCATTGAATATTTCTAACACAATAGAAATTCAATATTTATTGTGGAACACAAATCCACTAAATCTTTGTCTTAAAAGACAAGCACACATAATAGTTTCACAATCGTTTTCTCCCATTATCCAATATTTTATATCTTTTTAGGTAACAAAGCTCAATGATATTATTCTTGCTTATAAAGCTTAAGAAAAGATTCTGAATTTCCCAAGATTTCAGATCTTGTTAGGAAAAACTCAATCCCAAGTTTTTAGATCTTGTCATAGAAATTTAAGAAACAAAAGTATATTTCTCAAAATTGTAAGAATTTTTCCAATACATTCTTTAACAACAGATGTGAAATCAACAAAAGGGAATTGAAATTTTTTGGTACGAAAGAATCAAACTTTGTTTAAAGAAAGTTAACACAACTCAAATATATAATGACAACAAGTTACTCTAATAAATTAAACACCAAAACATAAAATACACTTAAATTTATGTCACACAAAAGTTATTGTATATTTTAAACACTTTATCTCTTTAATTATTATCTTAAAAGAATCTCCCAAACATATACAGTTCCTTACAAACTTGAACAAACAAATACAAATATCTATATAAGCAACCACCTTATATAAAGATATTATATATAAATATACTCAGAGTAAAGAACTCATACATAAATATTTACTCTATAACAAGACCATCAAATATTAAAAATAATCCAAACTTCTACTCATAACAAAAAGTAAGAGAACAAATAAATTCTAATGGTTACTGTATAAAGGAGTAATAAAAAAATAAACTAATACTTATTTGATTATGGTCTTATGCATCTGAAGACAAAAACTAACACATAATTCAGCAAGTTAGTATATTCAAAGTTTGTGTCGTTATGGAGAAATAAAAGAAAATACAGGTAGCAAATAAAAAGTATAAAGTCGAAAGTTTACAAAATTTCCAGCATATACAAAACAAACGATGAACGGATTAAATAGAAAATAAATCCGAACCACAAATTAAGAATCTAAAACTTAAACAAATATTAGAGCAAAATAAAATCTTAATATTGTTGTTCTAGATTCTTAAAATATGTGAATACAATGCAATAAAATGATTCAAAAAAGCTTACAAATATGAGATGCGATTCAAATTACCGAGGCCTGATTGTGATCAGTTTCCTTATGACTTTATTGCTGGTGCTCATGGTTCACAACAACAGCCTTCTAGGTAACAACGGTAGGATTTTCTCTATAGAAGCACTTCAAACGCAGAAGAAAAGATGACCCAAATAAACATAAACTCTCTCTCGTTTTTAGAATGTAGAAAACATTTTGTATGTGAAATTTTTTGTTCTAAAAAAATGGTACAACCCTACACTATTTATAATTTTGAAAAGGTGTATAGACAACCATTTATGAAGGGAGGTGACTTTTCGTAAAAGGAGAACCTTAAGAATTTAATCTGCTGAAACTTCAAATGCACTGCTTCAGCAGTTAAGGCTCATAACAAACATGTAGTCCTTTAGAGGACTCAAGTTCGAATCATACATGATTAATCTTTTTATTATTATTTTTTTATTTTTTTTCCATACTTTAACACTCAATTTATCATTCACTTATCAATGGTTTTAACCAAGTAAATATATCACGTTAATCATCACAAATAGACTAATACACTAAAACTTAGATCTTTCCTTCTTGAGGTGTAGATCTCACATAAAATTGAGTCAAAGTTATACTGAAAACACGGGCTTCACTTGGAACTAAAACTCAATTGACCAACAAGTCCTACATTACAAAATTCTTAAAGGTGTAATAGAAAAAATATACATCCACATACAAAATGGGGAAGACATTTTTCACTACCAAATGTATGCCCCAACCTTACTAATATTTTAGTAACTAGAATATGACAACATTAATGGCTTTTGGATATCAGTTACTATAGAATGTCAACTTGTTCACCATCCTAAACAATTATTTTAAATAACCAGAGATTTCAACAATTTTTATAAAAAATGATACAATAATCAAATAATTATATAAGATATTTAACAAGATTTTGAGATTTAACATAACCATTGAGAATGAGAACAACTGAGTAGTCACATACTTCAGTTTCATACAAATTGATTGTTGGTCATGACATTTTCTCGAATATACATGATGGATAACATACATATTTCTTGAAATGTCATATCCACAATCAAATAATAAAAACTGTTAACAGTTTTACACTCGAGGAGGATTTCTCGCAAGTATATGAGATGTCCCAACTAGTAAAAGTAAGTATTTGTTTATCTTTATCCATAAGAACTATGGAAATAATAATCTTGTTTTTATTAAGCATTTCGGGCGTTAGTTTTTAATAAAATATAAATTCAAGATTATACGATTTTAGTGGTTTTCGTAAATATTATAATTACTTGGACTGAATTACAATATACTAAAGTCAATCAATAATAATTTGAATATAGTAAAAAGGTCTGAATTTCAAATATTGATAATATATACCAGAAGCTAGCGAAAAATTTCTTTTAATTCCCACTAAATATGAATTTACAATTTCTTGTTTTAAGGTAAAATTTTATCATTTTCACGTTTTCTGGGATTCAACTATCCACATAAATATATGCCGGGTAGATTGGGGATACCCTTAGACTCTAGGGGAACTCTAACCAACGAGCCTAAAAAATCCCTCGAACGGTACACTTTAACCCTATTGACTATCCAACTAGTCTAGACCTCTCGGTTTATTCATGAACATAAAATAAACATGAAAAAGTTGCACAAATCGACCACCCTTGCGGAAGATAGTAAAAGTTCGATTCTAACTTGACTTGAGTAATAGGTTCACATATTAACAAAAATTCATATTCAATGGAAAAACATTAAATTCATTTAAACATTTAAACCTAAATTCTATAATATGGTAAAATATTATCTAGGGTGCATAAATTTCTCAGGCTAATGAAGAATTAGTTAATACTAATGGAATAAATATCAATAATCATAAGAATTATAGTAATAATACAAAAATCAAAGTATACAAAATTACAGTAGTGATGATAGTCTATTGGAAATCATGAAGAAAAGAGGTGGAATAGTGTGGTGTTGATTTTTCATTCTTCTTTCTCTAGCCGAAGCCACCTCTAGCTATTTCATAATATTGTATAATTGATTTCCTCTCTTAACTTTCATCTAAGTTAAGTGTAAAAATGTTTTTAAGTTTTGGGACCCACATGGATGGGTTAAAAGTGACCCAAAAATGTTATCTTGCAAATTTAGACAAGTTCGAGCCATAGTGTTAATATTTGCATAAATTTGTAATCTAAAATCTTATTCACAAAACGCTTCCTCTCGCGCGCTCCCTCATTTAAGTACTATCTTGAGCTCTATGCGCTTGATCAGAAATCTCATCAAATGTGTGTAGCGACTTTCGCAAGTTGACTTCATAGTTTTACTAAAAATTGCACTTTATTCTTTAAGGTGGCTTTTTTTCTCCTTTATTCGTTAATATGGCATTGAATTTGACTTTTTAACTTTTCAGTTTCGTCTCGGGGTCTCGTATTATCTAAGTACCTTGGGGCTACTTACTTAACAAAAATTTAATGCGAAAATCTTCAAAAGTACCTGAATATCCGAGAATAACAAATAATTCTAAATAAATCACATAATAGGGATAATACCACAAGTAAGTCAAATAACCCGATATAAGGATTACTCATAAACCTATAAATATATAAAAACACGAGACATCATGAATCTATGACTACTGTTTATTCTATCACTAGAGACAATAATATGCGACACATGTGTTAAGGATCCCTTCCATGATGGATAGGCCCACATAATTTTGAAGATAGAATGTCCAATATCAATTTATAATTTTACATATCCAAATAATAGAGAATGACAACACTAAAAAATTAAAATTCCACAAGATCAAAAAATTTCACCATCCAATGTATATTTGTCGCCAACTCCCCAATTAAATTGATACATAAGAAAAAAACATGAATGAACATCAAACAACCTATCCTCAAATGTAAAATATCAGAAAAATATATCAAAAGACAACATACACGACACTTATTTCATTACCAAATGTTTGACCATAACAAAATCTTCAAATAACACAAGCTATATGGTATGAGTTACTTTAGAATATCAATCTAGTTTACCAAGTTAAACAATTAGACTGAATAGCTGAAAAATAAAGAGATGTCGAATATGAAATTCTCTAATGAAAGAAATAAAATTTAATAATAAATTTATAAGATGTTTAAGATACATTTTAATTTATCATTTCCATTAAGAGTGATAAATTGAGGACATATTACGTTAATTCCATTTAAAAATGGAATTTCACCGAATTTAACATGTTGAAGAATATACATATATGGTAAAATAACATATTTAAGAACAAATTATAATAGGAAAAAGCATTGAAATATGTTTTTTGATCTAAGACATACATTACAAAATTCTTAATGGTGTAATAGAAAAAAATAAAAATATACATCCACGTACAAAATGAGGAAGACATACTTCACTATAGAATCAATTTGTTCACCAACCTAAACAATTATGTTAAATAACTAGAGATTTCAAATATCAATTTTATAATAAAAATGATACAATAATCAAATAAATATATAAGATATTTAATAAAATTTTAAGAATTACCATAGCCATTGAGAATGAGAATAATTGAGTAATCACATACTTCAGTTTCATTCAAAATTGATCGTTCACATTTCATCAAATATACATGATCAATAATATACATATTTTGTGAAATGTCATATCCACGAGAAAATTATAAAAACTTGGTTCATAAAAATCTTATGAAAATAATTCAAAAATCTACAATGTTTAAGAAATTTGATATGTAATACACTAGATGATTATGCGAATACCATAAAATTTTAATGCCTATTATTCTATAAGCAAGATTTATATATATGGATTAAACATTTGCAATATATAGAAAACACATCTCAATATTGGTATGTAAAATAAGGCATATATTATATTTATAAGAATTATACATATTTTAGAAATTTAAATATTATATTTATTGGAAAATTCTTCCATCCAATATTCGAACCTACACCAATCATATTAATACACATACCCATGTTTTAAACTTACAAAAGTAACTAATTAATTAATATAATAACACATGTTCTGTTATAATAATCAAATGATGTAATGTTTTGTTATAATAATCAACAGATGTGATATAAATATTGGACCATCCAATATTAGATGGAAGTCTTACCCTAATTTATTATTATAGATTTATTTTTGAAAAAAATTGAAATAGAAAAATCAATCAATGTATTATGATTAAATAAGAAGAAAAATAAATTTAATAAATAATATAATATTGATTGAATGGCCACATTTATATTTTTTCCTAAAAAAAAAAAAATTTACATTAAATATTTGCGTTAAAGATTCATTACCATGTTTACCGTTTTCTAATATTAAATTAAAAAAGTTATCTCCAATTATACATTTTATTTTGATTGTAATTCTAGGTACTAGTTAATTCTCCATATCTATTGTTTAAGAAATACTACATATTGTCGGTGTAGTATGTTTCCATCTTTAGATATTATATTATAACGATAAACATTCCTCTAGAGGCCCCGCTATAATGTCCGTAACTGGAAAATTGATTCAACATCCCACATCCGGCTGTAATTTTTCTACTTGAATTTTAGGTGCCCAAGTGGTTTTAACCGGAATTAAAAACTACCAATTGATGGGTACATGAACCCTGTGTCTTGTCATTCTTAGTCTTGTGCTCCAATTTGGTTTCTGGTTACACCCTCAACTCATTGTTGCAAGTTTGCATGATTTCTAACATGATATTTATATTGATTGGTTTTCCATTGACGTCCAACCTGGAATCAACGTTTGCTCCCATTTCTTGTTCTCATCTTTCTAGCTCATTTTTACTTTGTTGAAAAAGAAACCTCTCGGGGTTATTGGGCATGCACCAACCTAAGGAAAAACCAAAAGAATCGATGTAAAAACTAACAACTACTACTCTGAATACAAAATATAAACACAAAATAAGTAAATGATCCTTGGAAATTACGCTAAAAACCTGGTGGCCCCTGAGATGTGATGATAAAATTACATCCAAGGACGATTCCTCGCAAGTATATGAGACGTTTCAAGTAGTAGAAGTAAGTATTTGTTTATTTTTCTCCATAAGGACTGTGGAATTAATATCATGTTTTTATTAAATATTTTGGGCGCTAGTTTGGAATAAAATATAACTTCAAGATTTATCATTTTGGAGGATTTTGTAAATATTATAAATAATTAGACTAATTACCATATATTAAAGTCAATCAATAATAATGAGTACTAATGCTTTTAATTCCCACTAGATATGAATTTAAAATTTCTTGTTGTAAGGTAAAATTTGATTTTTTTCACGTTTTCTGGTCTTCAACTCTCCAAACAAATGTATGTCGGGTAGATAGGGGATACTCTTATACTCTAGGGACCTCTAACCAACGAGCCCAAAAAATCCCTCGGACGATAGTCTTTAACCATATTGACTATCCAACTAGTCTAGACCTCTCGGTTCATTCATGAACATAAATGAACATGAAAAAGTTGCACAAACCGACCCCCCTTGCGGACGATAGTAAAAGTTCTATTCTAACTTGGCCGGAGTGATAGGTTTACATATTAACTAAAATTCATATTCAATGGAAAAGCATCAAATTCATTTAAACATTTAAACCTAAATTATATAATATTGTATATTATTATATAGGGTTCATAAATTTCTCTGGCTACTAATGGATAAAAAATCAATAATCATAAGAATTATAGTATTAATACAAAAAGGGAAGTATAAAAAATTACAATAGGAATGATAGTCTATTGGAAATCGATGAAGAAAAGAGGTGGAATAGTGTGCTGTTGATTTTTTCATTCTTCTTTCTCTAGCCTAAGCCGCCTCTAGCTATTTCATAATACTGTACAACTGATTTCCCCTTATCAACTTTCACATAAGTAAAGTGTAAAAATGATTTTAAGTTTTGGGACCCATTTGGATGGGTCAAAAGTGACCCAAAAATGTTATCTTGCAAATTTAGACAATTTCGAGTCATAGTGTTCATATTCGCATACATTTGTAGTCTAAACTCTTATTCACAAAATGCTTCCTCTTGCGCGCTCCCTCATTTAAGTACTATCATGAGCTCTATGCGCTTGATCATAAATCTCACCAAATGTGTGTAGTGACTTTCGCAAGCTGACTTCAAAGTTTTACTGAAAATTGCACTTTATTCTTTAAGGTGACTTTTTTTCTCTTAACATGGGGTTGAATTTGACTTTTTAACTTTTTGTTTCCTCTCGGAGTGTCGTATTATCTAAGTACCTTGGGGCTACTCACATAACAAAAAATTAATTCAAAAATCTCCAAAAGTACCACAATATCTGAGAATAACACGAGTCATCATGAATCTATGACTATTCTTTATTCTATCACTAGAGACAACAATATGAGACACATGTGTTAAGGATTCCCTCGATGATGTATATGACCACATAATTTTGAAGATAGAATGTCTAATATCAATTTATAATTTTACATATCCAAATAATGGAGAATGACAACACTAAAAAATTAAATTCCACAAGATCAAAAAAATTTCACCATCCAATTTATATTCGTCGCCAACTAACCAATTAAATTGATACATAAGAAAAAAACATGAATGGACATCAAACAACCTTTCCTCAAATGTACAATATCAAAAAAAAAATACATCGAAAGACAACATAGACGACATTTATTTCATTACCAAATGTTTGACCATAACAAAATCTTTAAATAACATAGCTATATGGTATGAGTTACTTTAGAATATCAATTTAGTTTACCAAGTTAAATAGTTAGACTGAATAGCTGGAAAATAAAGAGATGTCGAATATTAAATTCTCTAATGAAAGAAATACAATTTAATAATAAATTTATAAGATTTTTAATATACCTTTTAAATTATCATTTCCACTAGGATTTAAAAATTGAGGACATACTACGTTAATTCCATTTGGAAATAGAATTTCACCGAATTTAACATGTTGAAGAATATACATATATGGTGAAATATCATAATTACGAGCAAATTGTATTAGAAAAAAGCATTAAAAAATGTATTTTGATCTAAGTCATACATTACAAAATTCTTAAAGGTGTGACATGAAAAAATATACATCCAAATACAAAATGGGGAAGACATACTTCAGTACCAAATGTATGACCCAACTTTACTAATCATTTAAGCACCAAATATGATTGTGCTTAATGGTTATTGGATATCAGTTACTATAAAATATAAATTTGTTCACCAACCTAAAGAATCATGTTCAATAACTAGATATTTCAAATATCAGTTGTTTATAGTAAAAATAATACAATAATCAAATAAATATATAAGATAATAAAAAAGATTTTTGAGAATTACCATAGCCATTGATAATGAAAATAATTGAGTAATCACATACTTTAGTTTCATACAAATTGATAGTTGTTATGACATTTCACCAAATATACAAGATCAATAATATACATATTTTGTGAAATATCATATCCACTAGCAAATTATAAAAACTGCTAACAGTTTTCTTCGTTCATAAAAATCTCATGTAAATTATTCAAAAATTTACGGTGTTTAAGAAATTTGATATATAATACACTGAATGATTATGAAAATACCATAAAATTATTAATGCCTATTATTTTATAAGCAAGTTGTATATATATGGATTAAACATTTGCAATATATAGAAAAAACATCTCAATATTCATATGTCAAATAAGGAATATATTATATTTATAAGAATTATACATATGTTAGAAATTTTAATATTCTTAATTTATTATTATTGTTTTATTTTAAAAAAATTAAAATAGGAAAATCAATTAATGTACTGAATTAAAATAAGAAGAAAAATAAATTTAATAAATAATAGAATATTGAATGAATGGTCACATTTATATTATTTCCTAAAAAATAAAACAATTACATTAAATATTTGCATTGAGGATTCATTACCATGTTTACCATTTATAATATTAAATTAAAAATAGTTATCTCCAATTATACATATTATTTTGATAGTCATTCTAGATACTAGTGAATTCTTCATATCTATTATTTAAGAAATACTACATAATGTCTATGTAGTATATTTCAATCTTTAGATATTATATTATATGATAAAAAAATTTCCAGAGACCCCGTTATAATGTCCGTAACCAGAAAATTGATTCAACATCCCAACATCCCGTTGGATTTTCTCTACTTGAATTTTAAACACAAAATAACTAAATCGTCTTTGGAAATGAGTTGTGATGATAAAATTACACTCGAGGAGGATTTCTCGCAAGTATATGAGATGTCCCAAGTAGTAAAAGTAAGTATTTGTTTATATTTTTCCACAAGGACTAGGGAATTAATTATCATGTTTTTATTAAGCATTGTGGGTGCTAGTTTTTAATATAATATAAATTCTAGATTATATCATTTTAGAAATTTTTGTAAATATTGTAACTACTTGGACTAAATTATAATATAGTAAAGTCAATCAAATATAATGTGTACATAGTAAAATGGTATGAATTTCAAATATTAAGAATATATATGAGAAGCTAGCGAAAAAAATGCTTTTAATTCCCACTAAAGATGAATTCACAATTTCTTGTTTTAAGGTAAAATTTGATTTTTTTCACGTATTTCGGGATTCAACTCTCCACATAAATGTGTGAAGGGTAGATAAGGGATGCCCTTAGACTCAAGGGGACCTCTAACAAAAGATCCTGTAAAATCCCTCGAACGATAGACGTTAACCCTATTGACCCTCCAGCTAGTTTAGACCTCTCGGTTCATTCATGATCATAAAATGAACATGAAAAAGATGTACAAACCGACTCCCTTGCAGACGATAGTAATAGTTCTATTCTAACTTGGCTGGAGTAATAGGTTCACATGTTAACTAAAATTCATATTCAATGGAAAAGCATCAAATTTGTTTAAACATTTAAACCTAATTTATATAGTATGTAAAATTATCATATAAGGTTCATAAATTTCTCAAGCTAATGAAGAATTCGTTAATACTAATGGAAGAAGAATCAATAATCATAAGAATTATATTAATAATACAAAAAGGGAAGTTTAAAAATTTACAATAGTGATGATAGTCTATTGGAAATCAATGAAGAAAAGTGATGGAATAGTGTGGTGTTGATTTCTCATTCTTCTTTCTCTAGCCCAAGCCACCTCTAGCTATTTCATAATATTGTGTAACTGAGTTCCCCTATCAATTCACCTAAGTAAAGTGTAATTTTTTTTAAAAGTTTTGGGACCCACTTGGATGGGTCAAAGTGACACAAAAAACGTTATCTTGCAAATTTAGACAAGTTCGAGTCATGGTGTTAATATTTGCATTTATTTGTAGTCTAAAATCTTATTCACAAAAAACTTCTTCTCACGCGCTCCCTCATTTAAGTACTATCTTGAGATCTATGCGCTTGATCAGAAATCTCACCAAATGTGTGTAATGACTTTCGCAAGTTGACTTCAAAGTTTTACCAAAAATTGCACTATATTCTTTAAGGTGACTTTTTTCTCTTTTATTCCTTAACATGGGGTTGAATTTGACTTTTTAACTTTTCTGTTTCCTCTTGGGGTCTCGTATTATCGAAGTAACTTGGGGCTACTCACTTAACAAAAAAGTAATGCGAAAATCTCCAAAAGTACCAAAATATCCGAGAATAACAAATAACTCTAAATGAATCACCTAATAGGGATAATACCAAAATTAAGTCAAATAACCACATAAAACGATGACTCATTAACCTATAAATATATCAAAACACGAGACATTATGAATCTATCACTATTGTTTATACAACAATATGCGACACATGTGTTATGGATTCCCTTCATGATGTATTGGCCCAAACAATTTTGAAGATACATGTCCAATATCAATTTATAATTTTAAGTATCCAAATAATGGAGAAAAACAACACTAAAAAATTAAAATTCCACAAGATCACAAAATTTCACCATCCAATGTATATTCGTCGCCAACTCACCAATTAAATTGATACATAAGAAAAACCATTAATGAACATCAAACACTCTTTCCTCAAATATAAAATATCAAAAAAATTATCGAAAGACAACATAGAAGACACTTATTTCAGTACCAACTGTTTGACCATAACAAATCTTCAAATAACATAGCTATACGGTATGTGTTACTTTAGAATATCAATTTAGTTTACCAAGTTAAACAATTAGGCTAAATAGCTGGAAAATAAAGAGATGTCAAATATTAAATTCTCTAATGAAAAAAATAAATTAATAAGATATTTAAGATACCTTTTAAATTATCATTTCCATTAAGAGTGATAAATTAAGGACATACTACGTTAATTCCATTTGGAAATGACATTTCACTGAATTTAACATGTTGAAGAATATACATATATGGTGAAATATAATATTTACGAGCAAATTTTAATAGGAAAAAGTATTGAAATATGTTTTGTGATCTATATCATACATTACAAAATTCTTAAAGGTGTGATAGGAAAAAATATACATCCACATACAAAATGGGGAAGACATACTTCACTACCAAATGTATGACCCAACTTTACTAATATTTTAATCACATAAATATGACAATACTTAATGGCTATTTGATATCAGTTACTATAGAATATCAACTTGTTCACCAAACTAAACAATTATGTTAAATAACATGACCAACTATCAATTTGTAATATATAGAAATCACATCTCAATATTCTAATAAAAATAAGGAATATATTATATTTATAAGCATTATACTATGTTAGAAATTTATATATTATTAATTTTTTATTTTTGAAAAAAATTAAAATAGGAAAATCAATTAATTTATTGCAATAAAATAAGAAGAAAAATAAATCTAATAAATAATAGAATATTAAATGAACGGTCACATTTATATTTGTTTCTAAATAATAAAACAAGTACATTAAATATTTGTGTTAAGGATTCATTACCATTATTACCATTTTTAAAAATTAAATTAAAAATAGTTATCTCCATTTATACATTTTACTTTTATAGTAATTCTAGACACTAGTTGATTCTTCATATCTACTATTTAAGAAATACTACATATTGCCGCTGTAGTATGTTTCCATCTTTAGATATTATATTGTAATGATAAAAATTTCTCTAGAGGCCCCTCTATAATATGCTATAATATGCGTAACTGGAAAATTGATTCAACAAACAAACATCCGGCTGGAATTTCTCTACTTGAATTTAGATGCCCAAGTGGTTTTAGCAGGAATGAAAAACTAACAATTGATGGGTCCATGAACCATGTGTCTTGTCATCCTTAGTCTTCTGCTCCAACTTGATTTCCAATTTCACCCTCAAATCATTGTTGTATGTTTGCATTCAACTATGGATAAATATCGGGGGTACTTTGTTGATAGGCAGATTAAGATTTCTATTAAGGTGTTTATATTGATCGGTTTTCCATTGGCATCCGACCTGGAATCAACGTTTGCTACCATTTCTTGTTCTCATCTTTCTCGCTCGTTTTTACTTTGTTGAAGGAACAACCTCTCGGGGTTTGAGGGCATGCACCAACCATAGGAAAAACCAAAAGAATCAATGTAAAAACTAACAAGTACTACTCTTAATAAAAAAATATAAACACAAAATAACTAAATGGTCCTTTGAAATTACGCCAAAAACCTGGTGGCCCTGAGATGTGATGATAAACTTACACTCGAGGAGGATTCCTCGCAAGTATATGAGATGTCCCAAGTAGTAAAAGTAAGTATTTGTTTATCTTTCTCCACAAGGACTACAGAATTAATCATCATGTTTTAATTAAGCATCTTGGGCGCTAGTTTTGCACAATATATAAATTCAAGATTACATCATTTTGGAGGTTTTCATAAATATTTTAACTACTTGGACTAAATTACAATATAGGAAAGTCAATCAATAATAATTTGAATATAGTAAAAGGTCTGAATCTTTTAATTCCCACTAAAGATGAATTTATAATTTCTTGTTTTTAGGTAAAATTTGATTTTTTTCATGTTTTTTGGGATTCAACTATTCACATAAATGTATGTCGGGTAAATTGGGGATACCCTTAGACTCTATGGGACCTCTAACCAACGAGCCTAGAAAATCCCTCTGACGATAGACGTTAACCCTATATACTATCCAACTAGTCTAGACCTCTCGGTTCATTCATAAACATAATAAAGTTACACAAATCGACCGCCCTTGCGGACGATAGTAAAAGTTCTATTCTAACTTGGCTAAAGTAATAAGTTCACATATTAGCAAAAATTCATATTGGATGGAAAAACATCATATTCATTGAAACATTTAAACCTAAATTATATAATATGGTAAATTATTATCTAGGGTTCATAAATTTCTCAGGATAATGAAGAATTAGTTAATACTAATGGAAGAAAATTCAATAATCATAAGAATAATACTAATAATACAAAAAGAGAAGTATAAAAAATTACAATACTGATGATAGTCTAGTCTGTTGAAAATCAATGAAGAAAAGAGATAGATTAGGGTGGTGTTGATTTCTCATTCTTCTTTCTCTAGCCCAAGCCACCTCTCGGTGTCCCGTATTATCTAAGTACCTTGTGGCTACACACTATCAAAAAATTAATGTGAAAATCTCCAAATGTACCAAAATATCCGAGAATAACAAATAACTCTAAATAAATAAGATAATATGGATAATACCACAAGTAAGTCAAATAATCCCATAAATGACTTATAAACCTATAAATATATCACAAAATACGAGACATCATGAATATAAGACTAATGTTTATTCTTTTATTAGAGACAACAATATGGACACACGTGTTAAGGATTCCCTCCATGATGTATAGGCCCATAATTTTGAAGGCAGAATGTCCAATATCAATTTATAAATTTAGGTATCCAAATAACGGATAATGAAAACACTAAAAAATTAAAATTCCACAAGATCACCAAATTCTACCATCCAATTTATATTCCTCGCCAACTCACCAATTGAATTGATACATAAGTAAAAAACATAAATGAACATCAAGCACCTTTTACTGAAATGTAAAATATCAAAGAAATACATCGAAAGACAACATAGAAGACACTTATTTCATTACCAAATGTTTGACCATAACAAATCTTCAAATACCACAGCTATATGGTATGAGTTACTTTAGAATATCAATTTAGTTTACCGAGTTAAGCAGTTAGACTAAATAGCTAGAAAATAAAGAGATGTCGTATATTAAATTCTCTAATGAAAGAAAAACAATTTAATAATAAATTTATGAGATATTTAAGATACCTTTTTAATTATCATTTCCATTAAGAGTGATAAATTGAGAACATACTACGTTAATTCCATTTGAAAATGGCATTTCACCGAATTTAACATGTTAAAGAATATATATGTTAAAGCAAATTGTAATAGAAAAATGTATTGAAATATGTTTTGTGATCTAAGTCATACATTACAAAATTTTTAAAGGTGTAATAGGAAAAAATATATAACCACGTACAAAATGGGGAAGACATACTTCACTACCAAATGTATGACCCAACTTTACTAATCTTTTAATCACGGGAAAATGACAGTTCTTAATTGCCGTTGGATATCTGTTACTATATAATATCAATTTGTTCACCAACCTAAACAATTATGTTAAATAATATCAATTTTTATGATAAAAATTATACAATAATTAAATGAATATATAAGATATTTAAGAAAATTTTGATAATTTCCATAGCCATTGAGAATGAGAATAATTGAGTAATCACATACTTTTTTTTGTCAATCGGAAAATATTACAATCGTTAGTTCTTACAAAGACTATTTAATAAGGCATCGAATTTAACAGGGAAAAATTCTTCTAGGCAGATAAATCTTTATTCATCCTAGTGCACCTAGCAAGGGCATTCGCCGTAGTATTAAAACATCTATTGATATGTTCTACCTTCCATTGCGAACAAAGAACTAGTCATCTTCCTATCTCAGAAAGAATGGGTGTAAAACTCTAGTGCAACCCCGACCAATTTTTGAATACCTTGAACTAATTCATGATTTAAAACAAAATTCTCTGAGAGATCATGAGACGATCTCATGGCCAACAATATGTCCCAAGCTTCCCATTCAATAACCGTACTCACATTGCATCTAATATGTAATTTTCTATCAATATTGCCTGTGCTAACCCCAATAGTTGCCACAACCGCTGGGCTATTACTATCTTTTAATGAAGTATCACTCACCCACACCATATCAGCATTGTCACCAAACAGTAGGGTTACTCACCTCTTTTATCATTTCAATTTTGCTATCCATAGAATCCTGATCCCTTATCAAGTATTGCCAAAACAGTCTATTCATACAATCCTTCGTATGCTAAAATATATCCTCAATGTTCCACGATTTCCTTTCATGAAAACACTTCATCCTTTCTTTCCATATATTCCACATTATTGTAAGTATATAAGCAGTTGAATTTTTTTATCTACCCATTTTTGGAAAAGTTGTGTATCGTATTCATTAACCAATCTTCGTATTCATTAACCAATCTGCTATATTATCTTTAAGTGTATCATCAACTCTAATTTGAAAAGGGGACCTAGCCCAAACTTCCATGCTAAATGGACATTTAAGAATAAGATGAGCAACGTTCTCCCCTTCTAATTCGCACCATTCACACATTTCTGCATTTAAGAATCTTCTTCTGACTAAGTTATTCTTAGTAGGAATAACATTATTACTCACTTTCCAAAAATAAATTTAATCTTTGCCTACACTTTAGACTTCCATATAATATTCTAAAGCTCACCTTTCATTTCTTCTCCAATTCTTGAGGATTGAGACTCATTATCAATTTCCTCATCAACAACAGCATGATAACCGTATTTTGTTGAATATTCACCTTTTTTAGTTAAAGGACAAATAATTCTATCCACTGAATTACTCTTCAAAATTGGATTTTTTCGAATAGATGCAATCACCCCTTCCGTAAAATTCTTCTTAACACACTAAAGTCCCAATAATTTCCTTGTTTACTAATTAACTCACTAAACATATTAACTGAACAATTTCCTGGCTTTTCGCTTTTCTACATAACGACCTTTGGTAATCCAACAGTGATTCCAAATATTAACATACCATTACCAATCTACCATATACAGTTCTTTTTAAGGATCTGAACTCCTTTAAAAATACTCGCCCAACTCCACGATCTTCTTCTCGAGAGTTTCGTGTCCCAAATTCTACATTATAGAAAACAAATAGCTTTAAGAACTCTAGTAGCAAAGGAATATGGTTTATTAATAATTCTCCAAGCTTGAGCTACCAAAAGGGAAATGTTGATCTTATGAAAATCCCTAAATCCAAGCCCGCCCACTCTCTTAGATCTTGCAATCTTTTTCCAAGCCACTAGTGAATTATTTTTTTATTATTAGAATCCCACCAAAAATTAACCACAATACTAGACAGCTTTTTACATAAGGTCTTTGGAAATTCAAAGATAGACCTAGCATTATTCAATATAGCTTAAAGAACAGCTTTAATAAGTACCTCTTTACCATCTTCTGACAACAGATTTGCAATCTAGGTCCCTGATTTGGACAAAAGGAGGTCTTTAATATAATTCAAATTTTGACTTTTCTCTCTCTTAATAGATAACGGGATACCTAAATATTTCTCCAAATAATTCGTGCATTCAATATTAAGACGTTAGGAAACCTCATTTCGTATATCTAATGGAGTATTCTTACTGAAGAAGATTGTTGACTTACTGAAATTAATTCTTTGACCAGACGCATTACAATAATCTCTCAAAACGTCTTGGAACGTCTCAATCTCTTTTTTATTAATATTAATAAAGAACAACGCATCATCCGCAAAAAGAAGATGGGTAAGAATCAGACAATGTCCGGTGATAGATATACCTTTGATAGATTCCAACGATGATAATTAATAAGACTAATAAGACTATCAGTGAGTAGAGAAAAAATAAGTGGTGACATGGGATCACCTTGTCTCAGTCCTCATGTCAGATTAAACTTCTTACGCCTTTGACCATTAATTTTAATTTGGAAATAAACTGATGAAATACAATTCATAATCCAATTATCTCACTTATCACAAAAACCAAAGGCAGAAAGAGATTTAGCAAGAAAAACCCAATTCACGTGGTCATACGCCTTTTCCATGTCTAACTAAACCGCGGCATAATTCTTCTTAGTACGTCTTTTAGTATTGAGAATGAAGGAGATTTCTTGCGCAATAAGGATATTACCTTGTATATTTCTTCCTTTGATAAAAGCTGCTTGAGTAGGCAATATAATTTCATTCATATATTTTTAAAGTTTGGAAGCCAGAATCTTTGCAATAATTTTATAACAGAAATTTGCACACGAAATTGGTTTATAATCTTTAATGGATTCCTGACTTGAACACTTATGAACAAGCGTAAAGACTGAGTCGTTAATTTTACTTAAATCCATATTAAAGTCGAAGAAATGTTTAACAAAACCAAAGATGTCGCAGATAATTATATCCCCAAATTCATGGTAAAATTTTCATGGAAGCCCATCAGGACATGGAGCTTGGATATATCAAAAACTGCTTTGGTAACTTCTTCCACTGTTGGTGGTAAAATAAGCTCGTCATTCATAGAATATGTGACTTTAAAAGGAATATATTGTATTATATTATTGTCATCCTTTGTTGGGTTCTCTCTCAATAAATATTGATAATAAGAATTAATAACCTGGTTAATTTCTTTCAGTTTATCCAGTCCATTCATCTTTATCATTTTTAACATTACAAATTTTCTTGACCTTCCTTTTATTCATAGTTATACCAAAGAAATACGAGTACTTTTGTCCCCTTTCTTGATAATTAGATCTCTTGTTCTATCTTCACAAAAACATCTTCTCAATCCTCCATAACTCCTCAATATCTTGTTTTGTGATAAATTCTCTATCTTGACTTTCCTTCGAATAAGGGTTATTTCGCAATTAATTCTTGTTGTAATTCGTCGATTCTTTTTATATAAATTGATGTTGGTCATGACATTTCACCAAATATACATGATGAATAATATACATATTTTGTGAAATGTCATATCCATGAGCAAATTATAAAAAATTATAAAAAATTTCTAGATTCATAAATATCTTATGAAAATAATTAGAAAATTCTCTGATTTTTTCCCCTTTCTTCTCCATTTTTTAAATTGTTGATCTTCTCCATTAAATGTTTTTTCTTTGTATACATTAACTTATTATGTTTCTATAAGGGGTCTCTTAAGCATCCTTTTATCCAGGTCCTTTTAATAAAGTTTTTTTCCAAATTTTAGAAGCTTTGATCTGCATCTCCTTCGTCTCCATAAATTATAAAGACATGTAATGGATGATTGGAGTAAGTTTAATTCTACTTGAGAGTAAAGGACCCTTCAATGCAGTCTCTTTCTTCTCTGCAAGGTTTATTCTTCATATTAGGGTGGTTTTTAGATGGAGCTCTTTGAGTCGGATATGTACAATGATTTTTTCCTCTTTGATTTTGCTTGTGGTATTACTGATCTTTGCATTCAATTCAATTGGGGAATAGAATTTTTATTTGTTGGGTTTCTCTAAATAAATCTTGCTATGTCAACTCGATATTGGTGAACAAGTTTGGTAGTTTAATTATCTACTTTTTTCTTTCTGGTTTTCCTACGCAAGGTATTATACTTGGCTATAAAATTGTTAAACTTGGGTTTTTTATTTAGATTTTGAAATAGAGAAGTGTATCAAGGTAAATTTTGATTGAATTATTTACATTATAACTGTCTTATCTAATATTATCGACTCCTGCTATATAATCATATATAATGGACTTATACATTATCCGAGTATAAGTTCCATTCATTGCTCAATTAATATGGTCACAAAAATGATTAATCAATTGACTAAGTTTATGTAACATTCTCACTCCTGGACATCATGGAAATTTTATTTCACCTTTTTCAGAATTTATTGCCTTCTCTCCATGCTTAATTGCTACCAATTTACCAATTGGTTCGATATATATCTTTGTTCTATAGATTGGTCACAACTGTTAGTTTGCTAATTTATTCTACTTGCATTGTTCTTTTGGCTTTATGTTTATATATTAGATTGATCCTTTTTATCATTTTACATAATTTTATGTGTACCAATTCTTGTCTTCTTTATAAATCTATGGCAACAAAATCTATACACTTCTTACTTTGCTTCTATTTGGGCCAAAATGATTCATAATTATTTGGTATTCAGATCAACCATCTAAAATTTTCTTGAAATGTCATTTTCACTTCAAGGTCGTTGATTAAAATTATTTAGCATAATGATCGTTGGCCTAAAGTTCGTTGATATTATTGGCATTGTGATCATTAGTGGTAAGGTGATTGTTGGCGCAAAAATAATTGGCATGATGTTTCTTTTGCTACTCTAAGTAGCGATGACAGCTGCGATTTCGAATCTATTGAGGCATTTGAAAGTTATATTGGCAAAGTTTGTGAAGTGAATTAACCTATTACAGACAATTATGAGTTTAAACTCATAAGATTCAGAGTTAATTTTGACACCAATGAACCTATCAAGACAGGGGTGTACATTGATCAATTCGATGGTTTAACTTGGGTGGTTTTTACCTATAAGAGCATTGACTATTTTATTTTAATTGCGGGAGGCTTCGCAATAATAAAATTGCTTGTAACACTTTGATGGTTAAACCCGTAACTATAAGATATGACGACTCTGTATTTATTAAGGGTTACGAAGGTGAAAGGATTTTCTTTCGCAAAGGGCAGATTTTTAACAGTCATCTTATGGAGAATTCACGATAGGGATGGCAATGGTTATGGTTAAAACCCAAAACGGGTTATAACCGAACCGATAAAAAACTGGATTATATAACCGTGGTTAAAACCCATAGGTTATTGTTTTGAAAGGTGTACATGATGGTTAAAACCGTTAGGTTATGGTTTTAGATAAAAATAAATCTGAATAACCGAAAAACCGATTATTGTCATATTTATTTTCCTATTTTATAATAATCTAGTTAAAATTAGATATATTAAAATTTAAAACCAAAATCCAAATACTAGATTTAACTAACTATATAATAAATATGTAATTTAACAATACACCGACACAATATTTTATATGTAGGAGATTTTTTCTTATATGTGTTTTATGTAAATTAATATATTTATTGAATTATCATTTGATTATGGTTAAAAACCACAAGACCTTTTAAAGAAACCGAAACCGAATAATGCGTTGAAATGTGTAACCGATGGTTAAAACCGTTAGGATATGGTTTTTAATAAAATAAACGGTCATGGTTATGTATTTTGATAATTTTGCAAAAACCGATTCGTTGCCATCCCTAAATTAGGATGTAGCAAAGAAACTCATGAAGGGGGTGGTCAGGTGATGGCGAATGATTGCTTAACCAATCAAGTGGATGGCGGCCAGTCCCGTAAAGTGGCCGGGTTCGATGGATAATTTTATTGCATGGTATTGTCAAGGGGCTAGGGAACATTTGACAAATAAATTTTTTAAGTCCCTGTGTTCTAAGTATGATGTGTCATTAGTTTGTTTGTTAGAATCTAAGCTTAGACAGAATGACCTTAACTCATGTATGCAGTTCAAGAATTTTAATATTTCACACTTGGTCAAACCCTAAGGAAGATCGTTTTTGTCTGGGGAATACTAATGTTGTGGAAAGATTCGGTATTGGTTAGAGTCTTGTTTAGTTAGTATTTTGTTATTTCTGAAATTTCTGAATGAAATGGTTTATCTTGGTATTTGTTTTGTGTTCATGTGCTAAATGACGATTCGATTAGAAATGAGACTTGGAATTCTTTATCGAAATGGTTAGACAAATTAAATGCTCCATCTATTCTTGTCGGTGATTTTAATGATATCACAAAATTCTCTGAGAAACAAGGCAAACTATCTCCTAAGTTGGATCAAATCATTCTCTTCAACAAGTTTATTAATATAAATCATTTGGTCGATTTTCCAAGTAAAGGTTGATACTATACATGGACAAACAGAAGGAAAGAAAATGAAAACGTTAAAGAAAAATTAGATAGAGATCTTCATAATCTTTCATGGTGTGATATTTTTTTCGAATGCATCCGTTTTAACGCCACCAGCTATTGGGACGGATCATTCACCAATCAATTTCCAAAAGGACTCATCTCGTAAAAAACCTACTAAACATTTTATGTTTGAGTCTCGATGGCTAGAACACTTACAATGTAGAAATATTGTCATTAATAATTGGAGAACTTTTAGGAATATGTCGAACATTATGCATTTTTGTTCAATAGAGATGCGACTTTGCTTTCCTTGGATGGATGGAGTAAGAAGGTGTTCTTTAATTATAGAAAGTATATTAACCTTCTTCATGAAAAGCTTTCGCGTTTACAAGATAGTCTCCCGACGAAAGATAATATTGATAAAGAGATTGAGATTGAAGTGCAGTTGGCGATACTATGGGAGAAATAAGAATCTTATTGGGCTGATAGATAGACAGATATTCACGTAAAAAAGAAGAAGATAAAAATACAATATACTTTTACGCAAAGACTATCAAGAGGAGGAAAGTAAATAGGATTAATATACTAAAAAGGATGATGGTAATTGGAGTGACAATCCGAAGACTATAAATAAAATTATTCAAAAAAATTTATATCAATCTTTTTAAAGAAAACCTGGTCATGAACGTGGAGGAGATCTCTAAACATACTCCATTAAAAGTTATAGTTGATATGAACGATGTGTTAACAAGGACACCTGATATGGAGGAAATCAAGAATGCGGGTTTCAGTTTGTCGGGATCTGAATCACCTGGCCCGGACGGGTTACCAAGGAATTTCTACCAAGAATTTTGGGATACTTTAAAAGATGATATTCTAAAGAGGGTTATATATTTCTTTCATGAGAATACTCGTTGAATCCTATAAATGATACACTTATAACACTCATCCCTATAGGCGATAAACAGGAGACCATTAAAGATTTTAGACCAATCTAGTGCGTTAATTTTTGCTAAAAAATTATTTCAGAAATTCTCGCGACAAGACTTCAACTGATGATGAATGAAATTATTTCTCCTACACAATCAACTTTTATCAAAGGTAGGAGTATTCAGGATAACATCCTAATTGCGCAAGAAGTATCGTACAATTTTAATACAAAAAGGAAATCAAAAATTAATTACGCAGCAGTTAAGGTTGACATGGAAAAGACATATGATAGAGTAAACTGGAAGTTTCTTATAAAACGTTGAAAAGTCTCGGGTTTTGCGATACATGGAATGATTGTATCTATAACTGTATTTCAACGGTTTCGATGCAAATTAAAGTCAATGGGCAGAGACTTAAAAATATTTCTCCATGTCAAGGACTTAGACAAGGTGACCCTTTTTCTCTTCTCCTTTTTTCATTGGTCACCGGGAGTTTAATTTGACTTATTAATTATCCATGTCGAGAAGGAATGATTCAGGGTATCTCCATCATTAGCAAATTCCCAAAACTGACGCACCTCCTATTTTGGACGATGCTCTATTTTTTATAAGAATATGTGATGATGAGATTGAAGCTTTTAGGAAATCACTTGAAGATTATTGTCTTGCCCCGGGTTAGAAAATTAACCTTCACAGATCTTCAATTCTTTTTAGTAAAAACACTCCGAAGGATATCCGCGAAAACATGTATAGTTCTTTAAGTATTAAGGAAAGATTCCCTTGGAAAATATATGAGCATCCCATTAACTCTCAAAAGGGCTTAAATTGAGAATCTTAATTATATTAAAGATCGACTATTTTCTAAATCAGCATGTTACATTTCAAGCATTCTTTCGGAACAGGTAAAGAAGTTCTTATTAAGGTTGCTTTTCAAGCGATCCCCAATTATGCGATGTCAATATTCGAATTTCTGAAAAGATTATGTAAAAAAATTTCTTGTCTCATTGCCAAATTTTTGTGGGACTCAAGCGACAAGAAAAGAATCCATTGGATATCATGGAAGAATATTGCTTGAGCAAAAAACCTAGGAGGGATTGGATTTCTTTCAAAAAATGAATTTGGCAATGTTAGGCAAACAAGCATGGAAAATCATTAGCAACCCGGACTCGCTTGTTTACAAAGCCCTCAAAGCTATTTATTCTCCTAAATATAGTTTATGGGAGTCCAAACTGGCAAACAGAAGATCGTGGAGTTGGGCCATTATTTGTAAGGGTATTCAATATTTGAAAGATAATATAGTTATGCAAATTAGGAATGGTATAAGTATTAATGTGTGGGGGCACAGTTGGATTAGCAAAGGATACAATGTCGATAAACCACCAAAATGCAAAATTAATCTTGTCGGGCAACTTTTCAACCAGGATATGAATGGATGGAAATCTGGATTACTTTACTGTCTTTTTCCTCCTAATGTGGTTCAGGAAATTCTGAGAATCCTGGTTATGCAACTGGATAGTGAAGATAAAATTATTTGCCTGCACGTGAAAGATGGAGTTTACACAACCAAATATTGGTATAATCTATTAGTTAATAAGGATATTTCTCTAAAGTCTCAATCATCTAGACAAGGGGAGGAGAATAATAGAGTTTTGTAGAAATCAATCTGGCATTCAAATGTCCCATCAAAAATCAAAAATAAAATTGCTGGAGAATTTGTAATGGTGTTCTCCCAACAAAGAAAAACTTAAAATAGAAGCAATGTTAGGATGATGACACGTGTGAATAGTGTGAACTTGGAGTCAGAAAAAAGTGAGAATATTATACTTAACTGTGCGTATCTAGGCTTGGGCTGAGTTATATATGCAAGTGAAAATTGATAGAATTTCTAACGAAGCTTTATTGGATTGGCTTCTCAGAACTATTGATGGTTATACTAATAATGGTTGGGATAACAGAGAAGTCACGACTAACATACTTATTACTTGCTGGAATATTTGGAAAGAAAGGATGAAAGGTTTTTTGGACAAGAAGAAATTGTGTGTGTACCAGGTTACGCAGAATACAAATCTCCTAATGTCCTGATGATGCTAAGATGTTTTGGTGTAGTGATACTTCATTCAAGAAAGAATTGGAGCCAGAGGGGGTATTGTCAATTAGTATAGATGTCTTTGGGAATATCTTACACGCGAAGATGTTATGTAAGAAGCGCGCTTGAAGGGGAAGCTTGGGCTCTCCTCTCAATTACCAGAGTAGTTCTTTCTACTCAGATAACCTTGAACTTGTTCGAGGAATTACTAATCATGTAGGACTCCATTGGAGTCTTAAACAAATTCTTACGGAAATTTGGTTATGGTTGAGAAGATTTCCGCTTTGGAAAATTTTCCATTTTAATAGGAAAGATAACGGGATCGCAGATGCATTTGCTAAATGTACTAGGAGAAATATTGATATCTCTATATGGAAGGATTTGTCGGTTATTAGCTATTTTAATTTCCTATACTGTATGTGTAATGAATACTATCACTAAAGTTTGTTTATTTAACATAAAAATAAAACAAAATTAATAAATAATACACTCGATGATTATGAGAGCACCATAAAATGATTAATGTGTATTATTCTATAGACAAGTTGTATATATAGGGGTTTAAACATGTACAATATATAGAAAACACATCTCAATATTTGTATGTAAAATAAGGAATACATTATAATTATAAGAATTATACATGTGTTATAAATTTATATATTATTAATTCATTATTATAGTTTTATTTTTGAAAAAAAATTTAATAAAAGAAAATAAATTACTATAAAATAAGATGAAAAATAAATTTAATAAATAATATAATATTGAATGAATGGTCACATTTATATTTTTTCCTAAAAAATAAAACATTTACATTAAATATTTGCGTGAAAGATTCATTACCATGTTTACAATTTTTTAAAATTAAATTAAAAATAGTTATCTCCAATTATACATTTATTTTGATAGTAATTCTAGATACCAGTTACATCTTCATATATATTATATAAGTAATACTACAGTGTAGTATGTTTCCATCTTTATATATTAAATTGTAATGAAAAATAGTTCTACAGAGGCCCCACTATAATGTCCGTAACTAAAAAATTGATTCAACATCCCAACATCCGGTTGGAATTTTTCTACTTGAATATTAGGCGCCCAAGTGGTTTTAGCCGGAATTAAAAACTACCAATTAATTGGTCCATGAACCATGTGTTTTTGCATCCTTAGTCTTGTGCTCGAACTTGATTTCCGGTTTCACCCTCAACTCATTGTTGCAAATTTGCATTCAGATACATATGGGGGGTACTTGGTTGATAGAGAGTAAGATTTCTATCATGGTGTTTATATCGATTTCTTTACCATTGGCATCCAACCTGGAATCAACATTTGCTACCATTTCGTGTTCTCATCTTTCTCGCTCGTTTTTACTTTGTTAAAGGAGCAACCTCTCGGGGTTCGAGGGCATGCACCAACCAAAGGAAAAACCAAAAGAATAATTGTAATAAATAACAGCAGCTACTCTGAATAAAAATATATAAACACAAAGTAACTATATGGTCCTTGGAAACTACTCCAAAAACCTAGTGGCCCATTAGATGTGATGATAAAATTACACTTGAGGAGGATTCCTCGCAAGTATATGAGACGTCTCAAGTAGTAAAAGTAAATATTTGTTTATCTTTCTCCACAAGAACTATGGAATTAATTATCATGTTTTTCTTAAGCATTTTGGACTCTAGTTTTGAATAAAATATAAATTCATAATTATATCATTTTGGAGGTTTCCGTAGATATTATAACTAGTTGAACTACATTACAATATAGTAAAGTCAATCAATAATAATGTGAATATGGTAAAAAGGTCTGAATTTCAAATATGGAGAATATATTTGAGAAGCTAGCAAAAAAATGTTTTTAATTCCCACTAAAGATTAATTTACAATTTCTTTTTTAAGGTAAAATATTTTCTTTTCATGTTATCTGGGATTCAACTTTCCACATAAATGTATGCCGGGTAGATAGAAGATGACCTTAGACTCTAGGGGACCCTCTAACTGACGAATATAAAAAATCCCTCGGTCGATAGACTTTAACCCTATTGACTATCCAACTAGTCTAGACTTCTCGGTTCATTCATGAACATAAAATGAACATGAAAATGTTGCACAAACCGAGCTCCTTTGTGGACGATAGTAAAAGTTCTATTCTAACTTGGCTGGAGTAATAGGTTCACATATTAACGAAAATCCATATTCAATGGAATAGCATAAAATTCATTTAAATATTCAAACCTAAATTATATAATATGGTAAATTATCATAAAAAGTTCATAAATTTTTTTAGGCTAATAAAGAAAAATCAATAATCATAAGAATTATACTAATAATACAAAAAGGGAAGTATAAAAAATTACAATAACGATGATAGTCTATTGGAAATCGATGATGAAAAGAGGTAGAACAGTGTGGTGTAGCCCAAGACACCTCTAGCTATTTTATAATATTGTATAACCAATTTCCCTTCTTAACATTTACCTAAGTAAAGTGTAAAAATGTTTTAACTTTTGGAATCCAGATGGATGGGTCAAAAGTGACCCGAAAATATTATCTTCTAAATTTAGAGAAGTTCGAGACATGGTGTCAATATTTGCATAAATTTGTAGTCTAAACTCTTTAAGTACTATCTTGAGCTCAATACTCTTAATAAGTTATCTTACCAAATGTCTGTAGTTACTTTCGCAAGTTGACTCCAAAGTTTTACCGAAAATCGAACTTTATTCTTTAAGGTGATTTTTTTCTCTTTTATTCCTTAACATGTGGTTGAATTTGACTTTTTAACTTTTCTGTTTCTGCTCGAGGTCTCGTATTATCTAATTATCTTGGAGCTACACACTTAACAAAAAATTAATGCGAAAATCTCCAAAAGTATAAAAATATCTGAGAAAAAAATTCTAAATAAATCACATAATAGGGATAATACCAAAATTAAGTCAAATAACCCCAAAAAAAGGATGACTCATAAACCTATAAATAGATAACAAAACACGAGACATCATGAATCTATGAATACTATTTATTCTATCACTAGAGAAAACAATATGCGACACATGTGTTAAGGATTCGCTCCATGATGTATAGGCCCACATAATTTTGAAGATAGAATGTTCAATATCAATTTATTATTTTACGTATCCAAATAATGGAGAACGACAACACTAAAAAATTAAAATTCCACAAGATCACCATCCAATGTATATTCGTCGCCAACTCACCAATTAAATTAATACATAAGACAAAAACATGAACAAACATCAAGCACCCTTTCCTCAAATTTAAAATATAAAAAAAAACACATCGAAAGACAACATAGGAGAAACTTATTTCATTACCAAATATTTGACCATAACAAATCTTAAAATAACATAGTTATATGGTATGAGTTACTTTAGAATATCAATTTAGTTTACTGAGTTAAACAAATAGACTGAATAGCTGGAAATAAAGAGATGTCGAATATTAAATTCCCTAATGAAAGAAATACAATATAATAATAAATTTATAAGATATTTAAGATATCTTTTAAATTACCATTTCCATTATGAGTGGTAAATTGTGGACATACTATGTTAATTCCATTTTGTAATGGCATTTCACCGAATTTAACATGTCGAAAAATATTTATATATGGTGAAAATCATATTTACGAGCAAATTGTAATAGGAAAAAGTATTGAAATATGATTTGTGATCTAAGTCATACATTACAAAATGGGAAAGACATACTTCACTACCAAATGTATGACCCAACTTTACTAATCTTTTAATCACGGGAATATGATGGTGCTTAATGGCTATTGGACATCGGTTACTATACAATATCAATTTGTTCACCAACCTAAACAATTATGTTAAATAACTAGATATTTCAAACTTAAATTTTTATAATAAAAATAATATATAACATATTTAAGAAGATTTTAAGAATTACCATAGCCATTGAGAATGAGAATAATTGAGTAATCACATACTTCAGTTTCATACAAATTGATAGTTGGTCTTGACATTTCACCAAATATATACACGATGAATAATATACATATTTTGTGAAATGTCATATCCACGAGCAAATTATAAAAACTGCTAACGATATTCTTGATTCATAAAAATCTTATGGAAATAATTAGAAAATTTACAGTGTTTAAGAAATTTTATAGATAATACACTGAATGATTATGAAAATACCATAAATTATTAATGCCTATTATTCTATCAGCAAGGTGTATATATAGGGGTTTAAACATTTACAATATATAGAAAACACATCTAAATATTCATATAAAAAATAAGGAATATATTATATTTATAAGGATTATACATATGTTATAAATTTAACTATTATTAACTTATTATTATTATTTTATTTCTAAAAAAAATTAAATTTGGAAAATCAATTAATTTATTACGATAAATTAAAAAGAAAAATAAATTTAATAGATAATAAAATATTGATGAATGGTAACATTTATTTATTTTCCTAAAAAATAAAACAATAACATTAAATATCTGCGTATTTACTATGAAATTTTTTAATCATTATTTAACACAACACACCTTCTACTAGATGCGATTTTCCCGATTAGGGGTTTCTAGGATTTTGTCAACTTCTAATTTTCAATCCAACGTTTTGGGCACACAAATTTCTTTCCTTCTTTCCACAAATCACTGGTAGGGTTTTCTTAACTATAGTAGATACTGATTCAATTGAAGGTCGGTCTATCTACGAATTGTTTTACAACCTCCGTTGAACATCCCACGGTGGGAGGCGGTTTAGGGGTCCGAGTTCGAGAAGAGGGTTTTACCAGAGCAACAACAGAGATGTTACTGGTATCGGCTGTCAGCTGTGCAACCTTTTGCACTCTAACAACTTTTGCACTCTAACAACGGCGACGACGGCAACTCTATGGTTCAAAGGTGAGATGAGTTTTTTGTTGAATGCGACTCTATGGTTCAAAGGTGAGATGAGTTTTTTGTTGAATCAACTACAACGTCGACGCTGCTTCATTTTCCACCTGGTTTCGATTTCAAAGGTAACATCATATAGTAGCTATGGATCTAGGTTTTATAATTACTTTCAATTTCGGAATAAGAGGGTAAAGGATGGGGCTAGGAGAGGGGTTTCGGTTTGGCAAGACCTTACTTGCTCTACTTTGGACTCTCTTCTGTATGCCTTGTATTTGATGCTGATAGAGAAAGATTATGATGATATGAGATTGAGAACACATGGTAGGGTTTCTAAGAATCATAAAATAGCAATTCAAATTTGGGTTAAGAGGATTTGTACTAGGGGTATTCTTTTGGGGAAGAGTTTTAAGGATATTACAGTAGATGGTGATTATGTGGAACTTCAATGGCACCATATACGATTTTCTGTGGATGCAACAATGGAATGCACGAGTAGTAAGAAATATTTCGGAGCTCAAAAGGTATTTACTAATGGAGGCACTATCTGTCTACATACGAAGACAAGAGATAACAACCACCAGGCAGCCTATAGGGACACGTGGTATAACAAGGTAATGCTTATCCCTATTTTGCTAGATTATTTTATTATTTGGCACGTATGCGGGATACTTGAATATTACAACGATGAAATTACATTTTTTGGAAGTCCCTTGAACTATCCGAGAAAGGAATATCACGGCAGTAGAGTACACGTGGCTAATACTTGTTATCACATTACTAAGGTGGATTACTTTTGTGGTAGACACCTAGGGAAGTGGATTAATCTCAGGTCTAATATCCTATCTCCTCTTTCCAAGAAAATCTATTTAGTCGTCGACATTTCACCTTCTTATTACGGTAATTTCTCCTCTTTAAACCTCTTCTATTACTCTCTCTTTTTCTTGAATATGTTTCATCTACTCACGTTTTTTCTCTACCTTAATTTTACTGCACCTCTAAAATGGCAATTCGGTCATGTCATGCTTTACACATTTTCCAACATAGTGAAATAGAGGATGCAGACTTTGGGGTTATTAGTTTGGACATAAAAGTTAGAAGCGTTGAACATATGATATCTGAAGGGGCACTCAAAGTCAGAGTAATGGGAGACGAGAAGATCTAACTTAGTGGATTCAAACGATGGGTGTTCGATCGATGGTTGGTAAAGGGTAACGTTATCATAATCGAGGTAAGCAAGAACACTTTCCAACTTCTATAGATAATAATCAGGACTTTGAAAGAATGTGCGGTCTTAGACCTGGTAATTTTATTGGATATCATGCTACTCTCACGAAAGGTAATGTAGATTTTGATGGTACCTTTACTGAATCCAATTATTCGGCAGCTTGGGTTCAAGTAGATGAGCTAGATTTTGTTCAGAACACTATCAAGACTATTAGGACCGTTACTAAATGCTTTACAGACTTGGAGGAAATTGATTATCCAGAGTCAGACATAGTGGAGGTTCAAACTCTAAGATTTCGGGTTAAATTTCGCGTATTAGATCCACTCCCCCCGGGGGTGTATTTGAGACAAGAAGACGGAGTAGCTTGGGTTAATTTCAAGTACGAGAACGTGGGTATTTTCTACTTTGTATGTGGAAAACTTGGACACATGCATAAGGCATGTGAAGATCACCCTAATCGAGATGGAGTTTCAGTTATTGACTTACGTTTCATTACATAAAGTATGGACTTCATCAAGGATACGTTGGAAAGACCACCATTTGGAATACGCAAACAACGAGGTGATAATTTTTGTCCTTATTTGCCTTTTTACTCATGGAACAAATTCGAGGAGGATTACCCATTGCCTTCTGCTGAACGTAGGGCACGTGAGAATCGCACGAAACATAGAAATCATAGAAATAGAGAGGATAAAGATAGAGGGTCACGATGAATCAGATAGTGATCATAATGACAATGATATGGGAGGTACACAGTGACAGAGAGTGGGTGGGAGGGGTACACTAGCCGATATAATAAATAAAGCCCTCAGGAAAGGTACTTTCAGTCATACGGTCGGCCATACAATAATTGTTAGTGATAATGAATCAGATAAGGATGAGCCTGAGAGAAATAATAATAATGAGAAACAACCTAACTTAGAAATTAATTACAAAGCCTTGAGCCAACTGAGGAACAAGATGACTCGAATTTGGATAGTACTGCTGGTTTTACAGGACAACAGAATGCGTTGGAAGAATTTCTTGAGCGGAGGATGAACGAGATGGATATTGACGATGATTTAAACCTAAGGAAAAAATGTAGAACGACTAAGTATAGTGCGCAGGGGAACATGGAGAGGGTGAAAGCTTTACAAGCTAAGCAGGACGCTATCAATGAAGATAAGACCAACAAGGAACATAGTAACACTGACTTTGCTGAATATTACGAGGTTGAGGAAAAAGGCATTGATGATAATGAAAGGGAGACCGAGTCGGATGAGGAAGGAAAATTTGCTCGTGATTATGCTAGGATCACAGGGAAGGTTAGGATTCATGGAGGGTCTGGGTTTCGTGGTGGGCGAGGTGGGTGAGGTGGTCGAGGACTAGGTCCCCCGGTTAGGGTCGCAGAACAGAAATGATCACACTATATTGGAACTGCCAGGGGATCAGGGTCCCCTTGATAGTTAAGGTTTTGAAGGAACTGGTGGCTACGCATAGACCCACCATTGCTTGGTTTTGTGAAACTATGCTCACTAAGAAGGATGCGCCCCTAGTGGTTCGTGGTTTGAATTTTGATAATTTTTTTGTTGTGAATCCCTCTGGGATCAAGGACCACTCAGGGGGTTTCCTTCTTGTATGGAATAACCATTTAGACTTATCTATTTTGTACTCTGAACCTGATTATATTAGTATGCATATTAATGCTTGGACTTTGCTAATTACTTCGTTTTTGTTCACTCCCCTAACTTATTTACCGTTCGATTGCAAATTTATACTTATATTACAAACTGGAAAACTAACACTGATGAACCTTTGCTTATTATGGGGGACTTTAAAGATATTACTAATTCTAGAGAACGTTTGAGTAACTCGCCACCTATTTTCCAACACATATTGAACTTCAATAATTTTTTGGCTAACAATTTACTTACAAAACTTTATACTTGTGGTAGTTACTACACGTAGTCCAATAGGAGGAAGGATAACATGATTATAAAGTAAAAAAAAGATAAAGTATTTGCAACTACAGAATGGATGGATACATATCCAAATGCTACAGTCCTTATACCTCCGGCTACTGGTTCTGATTATTCACCAATCATATTGTATCCACGAGGCAAAGGAAAGAGGCACACTAGACACTTGAAATTTGAGACCAATTGGAGTGAACATGAGGACCGTACAGGTATTATCGCTACTGCTTAGGTATCTTCAGAAACACTGGAAAATTTTCATACTGTTATACGCAAATGAGACAACACAACTAAAGATCTTACGAGGTTGAGTAAGACTGCTTTTCCAAATAATAAGACAAAGATCAAAGAACTGGAACAACAACTCATTACAATTACAAATCAACCTTTTACGGAGGAAACTAGATTACAGGTGTCGGACATTAGAGACAACATTAAATTCTTCAGGATAAGGGAGGAGATCTACTGGGCCGATAAGTCGCTTCAAAGGTGGCTTCATTTTGGGGACAAGAACAAAAAAAATTTACTTGCTATTACCGCTCAGCGTATAAACTTTAACAGAATATCAGCGATATAGATGGCTAATGGGGATTGGACACAAGATGAAAGTAAGATCAAAGCACAATTCGAAACGTTTTACGATACACTTCTACAATCCCAGGAAGGACCTCTACTAACAGATGCTTTGTGATGTTTAACGGATAAAGTTCAGATGAGCCAAAGTTATAGCCATTCCAGACAAACAAGAGGTCGATGATGCGGTGTTTGACATGAGTCCAGGGAAAGCACCAAGACCTAATGGACTGAACGAGAAATTCTTTCAAGACTACTGGCCCATCATTGGGGAAGACGTTTTCCAGATGGTGGTCGATTTGTTTACATATAATACACCATTTACAGTTCTTAACGAGACACTAATAACTCTTATTCCAAAATGAGACTCTCAAACAGGAGTTGACGACTATAGACCAATTTCATGTGTTAACTTTATTCATAAAATTATATCTAAAATTCTGGCGAACAGGTTACAAGCCATTATGAATGAGACAACATCACCTACACAACAAGCTTTCATCAAAGATCGAGCAATACATGATAATATTATAATTGCACAGGAGGTTTCTTTCTTTATGAAACGGAAACTAAAGAAAGAGGAACACTTTGCAGCAGTTAAGCTTGATATGGCTAAAGCATACGACCAGGTCAGGTGGGATTTCTTGCTACAATTGGGTTTCAACCCGACTTGGGTAAATTGAATATGGAATTGTTTAACCATGGTAACTTTTCAAATTAATATAAATGGGGAACGTCAACCAGCTTTCAAGCCAAGGAAGGGGTTGCGGCAAGGGGACCCCTATCACCGCTACTGTTTTCCTTACTCACTGAATCTTTAATTACGCTTATCAAAACAAGGTTGAAATAGGAAAAATCAAAGGTATACGTATTACTCGTAATTGTTCGGTTATTTCTCACCTTCTTTTTGCAGATGACTCCTTGTTCTTCCTCTTGTTGGAAGGACAGGAGGTCGAGGAATTTCAGGAATGCATTGACACTTATTGCAGATGATCGGGTCAAAAAGTTAACTTTAAAAAAGCGGATGTCTGTTTTAGTAAAAAGACCCCGTTAAATGATACGTCGACAAGTTTCAGACTCACTAAATATTATAAAAGTGATTGACCTGGGAAAGTATTAGGGTATACCACTTTGTCATAATAGGTCAAAGATCGAGACACTCCAGTGGACAACAGATAAAATCTTTCATAAAGTAGAAGGATGGATCGCTAAGTTTCTATCTGAAGGCGGCAAGGAAATCTTCGTTAAAGTTGTACTTCAGGCTATTCCGACTTATGCAATGTCTATTTTTCCCTTTCCAATTGATTTTTGTATGAAACTAACATCAATTATCGCAATGTTTTGGTGGAATTTTCTGGAGAAAAGGAATATCCACTGTTAGATTGCGAAAAATGTCAGAAGCCAAGAATACAGGGGGACTGGGATTCAGAGATATGAAACGGGAAAATGTTGCACTACTGGCTAAACAGGCATGGCGTATTTTACAACATCCAGAGACGCTAGCAACGTGATTACTGAAGGGGTTTTAATTTCCGCATAAAGAATTCTTATAGGTTAAACTACGACAGAGCAGATCTTGGTATTAGGCTAGCATTTTGGAAGGACGGGACCTACTGTTGGAACAGGGTATAATTCAAATCGGAAACGAGGAATCCACAAAGATTTGGGAGCACAAATGGTTTCCGTCAGTTAGGATTAAGGATAGACCGGACGGGGTAGAAATAGAAACGGTGGATCAACTTATGAAACTTCAGACGGACGAATGGGATTGGGAGGTAATTAACACAATACTTCCAACTCCGGTACACGGAAAAAATAGCTAGAGTTCCAATCTTAAACAGAGAGGATCAGAATACATTTCACTTGCCATTTACGTGAACTGGTGAATATACAACAAAATCAGGATATAAAGTACTTACACAGGAGTACTTAGCAAATAGTCAACAATCGTATACATATGCTCAACTTCATCAATACACCTTATGGCACATCATTTGGAATTCCATCGTGCCTAATAAGGTAAGGCATTTTAGTTGGAAAGCTTGTCGAAACATTTTACCTACTAAAGAGAACCTTTCTTACAAGAACTTTTCTATACCAACTGCTGCTAATGGTGTCCAGATCAAACAGAAACGATTACTCATTTTTTATTAACATGTGATTTTAGTAGACAGGTTTGGGCAGGCTCGGCCCTCCAAATCAGAATCCCAGAGGACGAACCAACGACCTTGGGAGATTGGTTAAATAAGATCTTTGACACACTCAGAAATAACATCTGGGACAAAAGAATAGATGGTGCATATCTTTAACTTCTCTGTTGGAAATTTGAAAATGTAAAATGAAAAGTGTACATGAGAATGCTACACTCAACGTTAACTAGGTAATCATTGCTACTAATATCACTATGACATATTTATTTGGACAGGAATGGACCGGAGATACGACAACTAGAGAAGCACTTGAGGTTAGACCCACATCCAGACATCAAGACCCGCAAATCCCACAGGGGACGCAACTCATTTTTTCGTGTGACGCCTCTTTCACACCCGAGCGAAACAAAGTGGGATTGGGATCGTTCGACGGGATTGTGCGAGACTCAAACACTTCAAGTTTTTGCTAAGACAGTGGGGGCAGATTCGGTAACCGAAGGTGAGGCGATAGCCGCAATGGAGGCTACAGACTTAGCTAGGCGATATGCAGACGGACACTTATTTGTATAGACAACCTTGATTTAGTTCAAGGTATTCACTCGTTGCCAACAGCGTGGTGGATGGTCAAATCATACATTCAGCGTATTCTGAAGAATGTTGAAGAACACGAGTAAGTTCCCTTTATACATATCCCTAAACGTCTAAATGGTTGGGCTGATAAAGCTGCGCAAATCGCAAGGCAATAGGCTGCTTGGAGGAATTAACATCTGCAGATCACCCTCCAGTTTGGTAGATTGGGAATCGGATAAAAGTTACCTGCTACTTTTCCAGTCGACCAAAAAAATTTGCATTAAGTATTCATTACCATGTTTACCATTTTTCAATATTAAATTAAAAATAGTTATCTCCAATTATACATTTTATTTTGATAGTAATTCTAGATACTAGTTAATTCTTCATATCTATTATTTAAGAAACACTACATATCTAGGTGTAGTATGTTTTCATATTTAGATATTATATTGTAACGATAAACATTTCTCCAGAGGTCCCACTATAATGTCTGTAACTAGAAAATTGATTCAACATCCAAACATCCGGCTGGAATTTCTCTACTTGAATTTTAGGTGCCCAAGTAGTTTTAGCCGGAATTAAAAACTACCAATTGATGGGTCCATGAACCATGTTATTGTCATCCTTAGTCATGTGTTCCAACTTAATTTTCGGTTTCACCCTCAACTCATCGTTGCAAGTTTGTATTCAAATATGGATAATATCTGGGATACTTGGTTGATAGGCAGATTAAGATTTCTATCATGGTGTTTATATTGATTGGTTTTCCATTGGCATCGAACCTGGAATCAATGTTTGCTATCATTTCTTGTTTTCATCTTTCTCGCTCGTTTTTACGTTGTGGAAGGAGAAATAAAAACTAACAACTACTACTCTGAATAAAAAAGTATAAACACAAAATAACTAAATGGTCATTGGAAATTATGCCAGAAACCTGGTGGCCCTGAGATGTGATGATAAAATTACACTCAAGGAGGATTCCTCGCAAGTATATGAGATTTACAAGTAGTAAAAGTAAGTATTTGTTTATCTTTCTTCACAAAGACTATGAAATTGATTATCCTGTTTTAATTAAGCATTTTGGACGCTAGTTTTGAATAAAATGTAATTCAAGATTATATCATTTTGGAGGGTTTCGTAAATATTATAACTACTTGGACTAAATTATAATATAGTAAAGTCAATCAATAATAATGTGAACATAGTAAAAAGGTCTAAATTTCAAATATTGAGAATATATATGAGAAGATAGCAAAAAAATGCTTTTAATTTCTTCTGAAGATGAATTTACAATTTCTTGATTTTAGGTAAAATTTGTTTTTTTTCACGTTTTCTGGGATTCAACTATCCACAAAAATGTATGCCAGGTAGATAGGGGATGCCCTTAAACTCTAGGGAACTCTAACCAACGAGCCTAAAAAATCCCTCGAACGATAGACTTTAACCCTATTCATTATCCAACTAATCTAGACCTCTCGGTTCATTCATGAACATAAAATGAACATGATAAAGTTGCACAAACAGACCCCCTTGCGGACGATAGTAATAGTTCTATTCTAACTTGGTTGGAGTAATTGGTTCGCATATTAACAAAAATTCATATTCAAAACCTAAATTATATAATATGGTAAATTATCATATAGGGTTCATAAATTTCTCAGGCTCATGAAGAATTAGTTAATACTAATGGAAGAAAAATCAATAATCATAAGAATTATAGTAATAATACAAAAAGGGAAGTATAAAAAATTACATTATTGATAATAGTCTATTGGAAATCAATGAATAAAAGAGGTAAGATAGTGTGGTGTTGATTTCTTATTCTTCTTTCTCTAATTATTTCATAATATTGTATAACTGATTTACCCTCTTAACTTTCACCTAAGTAAAGTGTAAAAATGTTTATAAGTTTTGGGACCCACGGGTCAAAAGTGACCCAAAAACGATGCCTTACAAATTTAGACAAGTTCGAGTCATGGTGTCAATATTTTCATAAATTTGTTTTCTAAACTCTTGTTCACAAAATGCTTCCTCTCGAGTGCTCCCTTATTTAAGTACAATCTTGAGCTCAATGGGCTTGATCATAAATCTCACCAAATTTGTGTAATCACTTTCCCAAGTTGACTTCAAAGTTTTACCGAATATTGCACTTTGTTGTTTAAGGTGACTTTTTTTATCTTTTATTCCATAACATGGGGTTGAATTTGACTTTTTAACTTTTCTGTTTCCTCTCGGGGTCTCGTATTATCTAACTATCTTGGGGGCTACACACTTAACAAAAAATTAATGCAAAAATCTCCAAAAGTTCCAAAAGTTACACACTTAACATATTAGGGAAAATACCTCAAGTAAGTCAAATAACCCCATAAAAGGATGACTCATAAACCTATAAATATATCACAAAATACGAGTCATCATAAATCTATGACTAACTCTTTATTCTATCACTAGAGACAACAATATACGACACATGTGTTAAGGATTCCCTGCATGATGTATATGCCCACATAATTTTGAAGATAGAATGTTCAATATCAACTTATTATTATACATATCCAAATAATGGAGAATGACAACACAAAAAATTAAAATTCCACAAGATCACAAAATTTCACCATCGAACGTATATTCGTCGCCAATTCACCAGTTAAACTGACACATAAGAAAAAAACATGAATAAACATCAAACACCCTTCCCTCAAATCTAAAATATCAAAAAAATACATCGAAAGACAACATAGAAAACACTTATGTTATTACCCAATGTATGCGCATAACAAATCTTCAAATAACACACCTATATGGTATGAGTTACTTTAGAATATCAATCTAGTTTACCGAGTAAATCAATTAGACTAAATAGCTGGAGAATAAAGAGATGTCGAATATTAATTTCTCGAATGAAAGGTATACAATCGAATAATAAATTTATAAGATATTTAAGATACCTTTTAAATTATCATTTCCATTAAGAGTGGTAAATTATGGGCATACTACGTTAATTCCATTTGGTAATGGGTAATGACATTTCACTGACTTTAACATGTTGAAGAATATACATATATGGTGAAAATCATATTTACGAGTAAATTGTAATAGGAAAAAATACTGAAATATGTTTTGTGATCTAAGTCATACATTACAAAATTCTTAAATGTGTAAAAAGAAAAAGTATACATTGAATATACAAAATGGGGAAGACATACTTCACTACCAAATGTATGACCCAACTTTACTAATCTTTTAATCATGGGAATATGATGGTTCTTAATGGATATTGGATATTAGTTACTATAGGATATCAATTTGTTCACCAACCTAAACAATTATGTTAAATAACTAGATATTTCAAATATAAATTTTTATAATAAAAATGATACAATAATCAAATAAATATACAAGATATTCAAGAAGATTATTAGAATTACCATAACCATTTAGAATGAGAATAATTGATTAATCACATATTTCAGTTTCATATAAATTGATCGTTGGTCATGACATTTCACCAAATATACATGATGAATAATATACATATTTTGTGAAATGTCATATCCACTAGCAAATTATAAAAACTGCTAACAATTTTCTTTGTTCATAAAAATCTCATGAAAATAATTAGAAAATTTACAATGTTTAAAAAATTTGTAGATAATACACTATATGATTAGGAGAATACTATAAAATGACTAAAGCCTATTATCATATCAGCAAGTTGTATATATACTGGTTTAAACATTTACAATAGGAAAATTATTTCATCTCAATATTAGTATGTAAAATAAGGAATATATTATAATTATAATAATTATATATATGTTAGAAATTTAACTATTATTAATTTACTATTATTGTTTTATTTACAAAAATTAAAATAGGAAAATCAATTAATTTATTGTGATAAAAAAAAGAGGAAAAATAAATTTAATAAATAATAGGATATTGAATGAATGGTCACATTTATATATTTTCCTAAAAAATAAAACATTTACATTAAATTTTTGTGTTAAGAATTCATTACCATGTTTAATATTTTTTAATATTAAATTAAAAATAGTTATCTCCAATTATATATTTTATTTTGATAGTAATTCTAGATACTAGTTAATTCTTCATTATTATTTAAGAAATACTACATATTGTCGGTGTAGTATGTTTCCATCTTTAGATATTATATTGTAACAATAAAAAATTTCTAGAGAACTGGAAAATTGATTTAGCATCCCAACATCTGGCTGGAATTTTTCTACTTGAATTTAAGGTGCCTAAGTGGTTTTAGCCGGAATTAAAACCAACTAATTGATGGGTCCATGAACCATGTTCTTGTCATCCTTAACTTGTGCTCCAACTTGATTTCGGTTTCACCCTCAAGTCATTGTTGCAAGTTTGCATTTAAATATGGATAAATATAAGGGGTACTTGGTTGATAGGCAAATTAAGATTTCTATCATGGTGTTCATATTGATTGTTTTTCCGTTGTCATCGAACCTGAAATCAACGTTTGCTACCATTTCTTGTTTTCGTCTTTCTTGCTCGTTTCTAGTTTGTTGAAGGAGCAACCTCTCAGGGCACGAGGGCATGAACCAACCTAAGGATAAACGAAAAGAATCAATGTAAAAACTAACAAATACTTCTCTGAATAAAAAAATATAAACACAAAATAACTAAATGGTCCTTGGAAATTAAGCAAAAAAACCTGGTGGCCCTGAGATGTGATGATAAAATTACACTCGAGGAGGATTACTCGCAAGTATATGAGATGTCTTAAGTAGTAAAAGTTAGTATTTGTTTATCTTTCTCCACAAGTAATAGGAATTAATTATCATGTTTTTATTAAGCATTTTGGGCGCTAGTTTTGAATATAATATAAATTCAATATTATATCATCTTGGAGTTTTGCGTAAATATAATAACTACTTGGACTAAATTACAATATAAAAATGCTCTCCTTTCTCTCTTGCTTTCTCTCTCTAGGGTTTTGCCTTCAAGGCAAAAACTCTTGAGGATTTTGCTATAGCCGCCGCCGCCCTCCCACTGCCTTACCACAACCATTCCCAAAAGCCAAACCTTAAACTTTTACTCTCCACAAAAAACCCACTTCTATTTTAGATTTTTCTTTTAATCTATTTGGTTTTTCCAGAAAAAACCTATGCCTCTGAAGGGTAGAAAGAGTGTTGCTCGTAACAAGAAGGTGGAAGAAAAAGAGTCGGATGTGGTTAATTACATACCAACATCGCCAGTTCTTGTAGTGAGTAATAATTTTTCATAAAACAAGGAGCAACTCAGTGATACTAAGGTTAGTGAAAAAGAGGTTAGGGTTCTCAAAACTCCAATTCTTGAACAGAAAGTAAACAATGCTCCTAACCCTATTATTGAAGAAATTGAATCAGAAGACGAGATCGTTCTTGAAACTGCTGTTGAATCTGAAACCCTACAGGTTATGAAAGAGAAAGAAATCAACATTTCAACGCCTATTAAAGAAAAAACTAAATGGGCTGATTTTTTTTGCTCAATCAATTAAGGAAAATCTGAAACTTCCTTATTTCAAACCGGAGATGATTAATGAAAAATTTATAGTAAAGCCACCAAAGGAAGTTGCTAAAGCAGGAGAAAGTACTTGAAACACTGTTGGTTGGACAATTTTTTGGAGAAGCTCTCGCCTTCTACATGATTCAAAATATGGTAAACTTTCAATGGAAACATATGGGCAAAGTCAAAATTGTATCTGTTGATTCGTTCATTTTTAAATTTCAATCTAAAATGGATCAAGATAAAGCTCTCCAACAAATATGGCATGTGGGTGGTCGGATAATGGTCTTAAAAACTTGGAAACCCAACATGAAATTGGATGAACTGGAGGTGAGTAAAATGCCTCTCTGGGTGAGATTAAGGAAAGTTCCTCTTCAATTATGGACTACAGATGGATTGGGTTATATTAGTAGTGCAATTGGACTTCCCATCCAGATGGACTCTATAACACACATGAGAAATATAGTCAATTATGCAAGAGTGTGTGTAGAAGTAGACACAGCACATGAAATGCTCAAAGAAGTTCAACTGGATCTTGAGGAAGATGGAGTTCACACAATTGAAGTGTCATATGAATGGTATCCTCCCAAATGTGACAAATGTAAGGCATTCAATCACTCAAGAATACAATTCCCAAAGAATAAACCTCAAAAACAAGTGCAGACACATGTACGTATAGAGTCCAAAAGTAACAGATAATAGAAAAAATATTCAAATTCAAACTCAGAGTCAGGGAGAAAAAGATGATTGGACCGTAGTCAAAACAAAAAAAACCATAAGAGATCTTAGCCCAACTCCAAAAGAGAATGGGAATAGCTCTCATCAAATTGATAGTCACTCAAATGGGTTCATTGCTTTAACCAATATAGAGGATAGCCTAGAAGGAAATATGTAGCAATTTCTGGAAAGAAAAGAAGGGTTACATTTGAAAATCCCCCTTGCTTATGTTAATCACAACTTGGAATGTTAAAGGTATTAACCAGACTAAAAAACAAATGGAAGTGGTTAATTTCATAAGGGTAAATAGAATTGATTTCATTGGCTTAATTGATACAAAACTTCATGAAGAGAAACTCAATAAATATAAATTTAAGACTGACAACTTCGCAGACTAGAACTCTATCTCAAATATCCAAATGGACAAAGATTCAAGAGAAAGCATTTGTATCTTATGGAACCCTCTCAGTATTTCTGTTGTCGTAAAAGAAATTACTGAACATGATATATTTTGTAAGAGTACTATACTTTCTACTAATACTCATACTTTTATGTCAATTATATATGCAGATAATGACAAAGATACAAGAAAATTACTTTGGAATGATCTCACCAAATGGGGTAGTCAAATTAATAAACAATCATGGATATGGAGTGGTGATTTCAATGAGTTATTACATTGTAATGAAAGAAGAAACTGCTCTATTCTCCCTGCAAGTTCTAATGACTTTGAAGAATGTATTGGATAAAATGAAGTTTATGAACACCAAAGCACAGGTTGTTTCCACACTTGAACTAATAAAAGAATTGATGGATTCATATCAAATAAAATAGTCAGAGTTTCAGCTAATGATGAATGGTTCAACACTTTTAACTCTTCGGTCATCACTCAAGCTCTGGTATTTCTGATCACTCCCCCATAATGATCACTATTCAGGATGGGAAACCTATAAAGAAAACAACTTTTAAGTTCTATAAAATATGGGCAACACAAGAGGAATTCCTCCCATAATTAGTCTCAGAAGCGTGGAAAATTGAAGTAGATGGAACTCCTATGTACAAACTCATGTGCAAGCTCAAGGAAGTAAAAAAAGACTAAAATTTTTTAAGAAAAAATACTTCTCCTTCAACACAGAAGAAATAGAGCATCTTCAACACAAAGTCAACTATCTTCAGCAAAATATACTAAATGGTGATGCTACCTTACTCATAGAAGAGAAAGAAAATAGAATGAAGTTGGAAGAACTCAAGATCATTCAAAATGCTTATACTAAACAACAATCAAGAGTCATTTGGGCTCACAAATTTGATTTGGGCACAAATATATCAAGGCGAAGAAGTTTCAAAATAAAGTCACAACCTTAACATTAGAAAATGGAAACCAAATCACATAGAAGGAAGACATTCCGACTGCATTTGTTGAAATCTATGAGACCTTGCTTGGAAGAATGGATCCTCAAGAAGAATCTATACCAACTCATCGTATTCATAGCCTTATACAAAAAAAAGATCAAGGAAGAGGAGGCAAACCTCATGATTAGAGAATTCACAAATAAAGAAATTAAAGAGGCGATTTTCACAATCAATGAAAACAAGTCACCTGGACCAGATGGATTCACAAGTACTTTTCAAAAAAAAAACTTGGAACACAATTGAACATGATGTGTGTAAGGACATTAAGGACTCCTTCAATAACTCTCAACTTTTGAAGCAAGTCAATACCACCACACTTGTCCTGATTCCTAAAGTGGATAATCCAAGTAAACAAAAGGATTTCAGACCAATTGCCTGTTGTGACATCTTATACAAAGGTATGTCTATCATGATATCTAAAAGATTAAAGTTACTTTTGCCAGGACTTATTTCACAAAATCAAGCTGCATTTGTACAAGGCAGAAATATAGCAGATAATGTATTGGTAGCTCAAAGTATAGTTCAAGGTTATGACAAGAAAAATAACTCTCCAAGATGTACCCTTAATCTGGACATCCACAAGGCTTTTAACTCTCTTAACCATAAATTCATCATCAATATGCTCAAGGCCGTGGGAATTTACAATCACTTTATAAGATGGATAGAGATGTTCTTCAATTCTACTTCTTATTCACCTCCTATCAATGGAGAATTAACTGGATTCTTTAAAGGAAAAAAGAGGACTGAGGCAGGGTGATCCTCTATCACCCTACCTATTTGTCATCTGTATGCAAGCTCTAAGTGCAATCCTCAACAGAGTAGGCAATTCAGAAAACTTCACTTATCATCCAAGATGTTATAAAATTAAGCTCAATCATCTCATCTTTGCTGATGATTGTCTTCTCTTCTTAAATGGGGATATTAACTCATCTATTAAACTTAAAAAAGGACTCAACATATTCTCAAGACTATCAGCATACAAGATAAGTGCAAACAAGAGTGAACTATACTTTAGTGGAAATGAACAACAACTTTGCTCAACAATCTGCAATATACTTTAAGTGAAGCAAGGCCAACTACCAGTCAGATATCTTTGTACTCCACTAACAACAAAAGCTCCTAATGCTATAGCTTGTCACAATCTTGTTAAGAATATTTGCTCTAGTATTGACAATTGGATGCATAAATTCCTCACATTTGCAGGAAGACTTCATCTAATTAAGACTGTGTTACAAAGCAAAGTGAGATTTTGGTGCTCAGTTATGATCCTACCAAAAAAAGCAATAAAGAACCTTGAAAGTATCTTCTCAAGATTCTTATGGAAAGGTAACACAACAGACTATAGAGGTACTAAGGTTTCATGGAAGCTGCTTTGTAAAAATCAAAAAGAAGGAGGACTAGGAGTGGCTAGCCTCAAACATCTTAATGAGATAGCAACTTTAAAAGCTATTTGGAGATTTAATGAGACATATGATAATATATGGGCTCAATGGGTGAAAAAGAATTGGCTGCGTGGAAAATGTGTTTGGAGTATTGAATCAACTCAAGTCATACCATGGACATGGAGAAAAATGCTGCAGATCAGAGAGTTGGCACAAAGGTAAAAACACTTTCATCACAGGAGACAGATGTATACAAGGCTCACACACTCGAGATCTCTATCAATTTGAAACTCATACTTTAAATCAATACAAGCACAAAAATATTGGTTAGTATTTTGGAATCAGAGGTGGAGACTTCCCACAAACTTGATTGGGCTCAAACCTCACCTAGAACAAATTGTACTCAGTGAGGTAAATGATCAACTTATTTGGAAATGTGGTGGTTCATCAAATTTATCATCGAAACTACTCCTCAATGATCTTCATAATCCTAGAGAAATATTACAATGGACCTCTGCAGTTTGGCATAAACAAACTACTAAACCTAAACATCGATTTCTTACTTGGTTGGCTTTTCTAAATAGACTACCTACTCGAGATCGAATTGAACAATGGGGAATCAACAATGATAAGGTATGTGTTCTTTGCAAATTTAATAATGAAACGTGTGATCATCTTTTCATGGACTGCCTCTACTCAAAGAAAATATGGAAGAAGTGGTGCAAGTATCATGGCTGTCAAGACATTACCTCCAATTGGATTGACAAAGTCAACTGGAATACATTGAAAATTTAAAGGAAATAACCTCAAAGACTTGGTCTTTATCATAAGCTTCCAAAGTTTTCTCTACAACATCTGGTATACTAGAAACAAAAAACATCACCAAAATCAACTCAAGAAGTTTGATGTTGTACTTCATCAAATTTGAAGGGATGTCCAGGCCAAGCTATGGTTCAATTGCTTAATTGCTCTTTTAAACCGTCAATCCGCAACCAAATCATCGCTCGAAACTGGGAACTCCAAGGAGTAACACAACAACACCAACAAAATTAATATTTCTGCAGTTAAGCAGGTTGGAAGACGAATCCGATATATCACTTTCCGAAGTTATACAAATTTGCACATTAGTCCCTAGAAATTCTAATGTAATAGTTTTTTTACACCTAACTTTCACGTTTTTTTAATTTTCTTTCTTGATAGTTTGGAAAAACTTGAAGATGACTTTGTCATTTCTTTAACATTGTAACGAGGTAGTATTTGAGCAATAAAATTTACTTGCCTGTTCAAAAAAAAAATACAATATAATGAAGTCAATCAATAATAATATGAAAATAGTAAAAAGGTCTAAATTTCAAATATTGGGAATATATATGAAAATCTAGCGAAACAATGCATTTAATTACCACTAAAGATGAATTTACAATTTCTTGTTTTAAGGTAAAATTTTATTTTTATCATGTTTTCTGGGATTCAACTATCCACATAAATTTATGTCGGGTAGATAGGGGATGCCCTTAGACTCTAGGGGACCTCTAACCAACGAGCCTAAAAAATCCCTCGGACGATAGACTTTAACCCTATTGATTATTCAACTAGTCTAGACCTCTCGGTTCATTCATGAACATAAAATGAACATGATAAAAGTTGCACAAACCGACCCCACTACGGACTAGGGACGATAGTAAAAGTTCTATTCTAATTTGGCTGGTGTAATAGGTTCACATATTAACTAAAATTCATATTCAAAGGAAAAGCATCAAATTCATTTAAAGATTTAAACCTAAATTATATAATATAGTAAATTATCATATAGGGTTCATAAATTTCGCAGGCTAATGAAGAATTAGCTAATACTAATGGAAGAAAAATCAATAATCATAAGAATTATAGTAATCATACAAATAGGGAAGTTTAAAAAATTACAATAGTGATGATAGTCTATTGGAAATCGATGAAGAAAAGAGGTGGAATAATGTGGTGTTGATTTCTCATTCTTCAATCTCTAGCCCAAGCCTCCTCAAGCTATTTTATATAACTGGTTTCACCTCTAAACTTTCACATAAATAAATGTAAAAATGTTTTTACGTTTTGGGACCCACTTGGATGGGTCAAAAGTGACCCAAAAACTTTATCTTGCATATTTAGACAATTTCAAGTCACGATACCAATATTTTCATAAATTTGTAGTCTAAACTCTTATTCACAATACCCGCTTCCTCTCGCACGCTCCGTCCTTTAAGTACAATCTTGATCTCAATGTGCTTGATCATAAATCTCACCAAATGTGTGTAGTGACTTTCGAAAGTTGACTTCAAAGTTTTACCGAAAATTGCACTTTATTGTTTAAGGTGACTTTTTTTCTCTTTTATTCCTTAACATTTGGTTGAATTTGACTAACTTTTTTGATTCCTCTCGGGGTCTCATATTACCTAAGTATCTTGGAGGCTACACATTTAACAAAAATTTATGCGGAAATCTCCAAAAGTACCAAAATATACGGGAATAACGAATAACTCTATATAAATCACATAATAGGGAAAATACCACAAGTCAAATAACCCCATAAAAGGATGACTCATAAACCTATAAATATATCACAAAACACGAGTCATCATATAACACAAAAGTATCTTTCTTGTTTGTTTTTAGTTTGTTGAAGGAGCAACCTCTCAAGGTTCGATGGCATGAACAAACCTAAGGATAAACCAAAAGAATCAATGTAAAAACTAACAACCACTACTCTGAACACAAAAAATATAAACACAAAATAACTAAATGGTCCTTGGAAGTTTCGCCAAAAACATGGCGGACCCTGAGATGTGATGCTAAAATTACACTCGAGGAGGATTCCTCGCAAGTATATGAGATGTCCCAAGCAGTAAAAGTAAGTATTTGTTTATATTTCTCCACATGGACTATGGAATTAATTATCATGTTTTTATTAAGCATTTTGGGCGCTAGTTTTGAATAAAATATAAATTCAAGATTATATCATCTTGGAGGTTTTCGTAAATTTTATAACTACTTGGACTTATTTACAATATGGTAAAGTCAATCAATAATAATGTAAATATAGTAAAAAGGTCTGAATTTCAAATATTGAGAATATATATGAGAAGATAGCGAAAAAATGCTTTTAATTACCACTAAAGATGAATTTAAAATTTCTTGTTTTAAGGTAAAATTTAATATTTTTCATGTTTTCTAGGATTCAACTATCCACATAAATGTTTGCCGTGTAGATAGGGGATGCCCTTAGACTCTAGGGTACCTCTAACCAATGAGCCTAAAATATTTCTCGGACGATAGACGTTAACCTTATTGATTATCCAACTAGTTTAGACCTTTCGGTTCATTTATGAACATAAAATGAACATCATAATAGTTGCACAAACCGACCCCATGCAGACAATAGTAAAAGTTCTATTCTAACTTGGTTGGAGTAATATGGTCACATATTAACAAAAATTCATATTCAATGGAAAACATCAAATTCATTTATACATTTAATTCTAAATTATATAATATGGTAAAGTATCATATACGGTTCATAAATTTCATAGGCTAATGAAGAATTAGTTAATACTAGTGGAAGAAAAATCAATAATCATAAGATTTATAGTAATAATACAAAATAAGTATAAAAAATTACAATAGTCATAATAGTATATTGGAAATTGATGAAGAAAAGAGGTGGAATAATGTGGTATTTATTTCTCGTTCATCTTTCTCTAGCCCAAGCCAGCTCTAGCTATTTTATAATATTTTATAACTGATTTTCCCTCTAAACTTTCACCCGAATAAGTGTAATAATAATTTAAAGTTTTGAGACCCACTTGGATGGGTCAAAAGTGACCCAAAAACGTTATCTTGCAAATTTAGACAAATTTGAGTCATGGTGCCAATATTTTAATAAATTTGTAGTCTAAACTCTTATTCATAATAACCTCTTCCTCTCGCATGCTCCCTCATTTAAGTACAATATTAATCTCAATGCGCTTGATCATAAATCTCACCAAATGTGTGTAGTGACTTTTGCAAGTTAATTTTAAAGTTTTACCGAAAATTGTACTTTTTGTTTAAGGTGACTTCTTTTCTCTTTTATTCATGAACATGGGTTGAATTTGACTAACTTTTCTGTTTCCTCTTGGGGCTACAGACTTGACAAAAAAACAATGCGAAAATCTCCAAAAGTACCAAAATATCCAGGAATATCAAATAACTCTAAATAAATCACATAATAGGGATAATACCACAAGTAAGTCAAATAACCCCATAAAAGGATGACTCGTATACCTATAAATATATCACAAAACACGAGTCATCATGAATTTATGACTATTATTTATTCTATCAGTAAAGACAACAATATGCGACACATGTGTTAAGGATTCCCTCGATGATGTATAAGCCAACATAATTTTGAAGATAGAATGTTAAATATCAACTTATTATTTTATGTATCCAAATAATGAAGAATGACAACACTAAAAAATTAAAATTTCACAAGATCACCAAAATTCACCATCCAATGTATATTCGTCTCCAATTCATCAATTAAATTGATACATAAGAAAAACTATGGATAAACATCAAACACCCTTTCCTCGAATCTAAAATTTCAAAAAATACATTGAAAGCGAACATAGAAGACACTTATGTTATTACCAAATGTTTGACCATAAGAAATCTTCAAATAACACAGCTATATTGTATAAGTTACTTTAGAATATCAATTTAGTTTACCGAGTTAAACAATTAGAATAAATAGCTGGAAAATAAAGAGATGTCGAATATAAAATTCTCTAATGAAAGAAATACAATTGAATAATAAATTTATAAGATATTTAAGATACCTTTTAAATTATCATTTCCATTAGGAGTGGTAAATTATGGACAAACTATGTTAATTCCATTTGCTAATGGAATTTCACCAAATTTAACATGTTGAAGAATATACATATATGGTTAAAATCATATATTCTAGTAAATTGTAATAGGAAAAAGTATTGAAATATGTTTTGTGATCTAACTCATATATTACAAAATTCTTAAAGGTGTAAAAGGAAAAAATATACATCAATATACAAAATGGGGAAGCATACTTCACTACCAAATGTATGACCCAACTTTACTAATCTTTTAATCATGGGAATATGATGGTTCTTAATGGCTATTGGATATTAGTTACTATAGAATATCAATTTGTACACCAACCTAAACAATTATTTTAAATAACTAGAGATTCAAGTATCAATTTTTATAATAAGAATGACACAATAATCAAATAATTGTATAAGATATTCAAGAATATTTTGAGAATTACCATAGCCATTGAGAATGAGAATAATTGAGTAATCACATACTTCAGTTTCATACAAATTGATCATTGGTCATTACATTTCACCAAATATACATGATGAATAATATACATATTTTGTGAAATGTCATATCCACGAGTAAATTATAAAAACTGCTAACAATTTCTTGGTTCATATAAATCTCATGAAGATAATTAGAAAATTTACAGTGTTTAAGAAATTTGATAGATAATACACTGAATGATTACGAGAATACCATAAAATTATTAATGTCTATTATTTTATCAGCAAGTTGTATATATAGAGGTTTAAACATTTACAATATATAGAAAACAAATCTCAATATTCGTATGTAAAATAAGGAATATATTATAATTATAAGAATTATACTTATGTTAGAAATTTAACTATTATTAATTTATTATTATTATTTTATTTTAAAAAAAAAATAGAAAAATCAATAAATTTATTTTGATAAAATAAGAAGAAAAATAAATTCAATAAATAATAGAATATTGAATGAATGGTCACATTTATATTTTTTTTCTAAAAAATAAAACAATTACATTAAATATTTGCGTTAAGAATTCATTACCTTGTTTACTATTTTTTAATATTAAATTAGTAATAGTTATCTTCAATTTTACATTTCATTTTGATAGTAATAATAGATACTAGTTAATTCTTCATATCTATTATTTAAGAAATACTAGATATTGTCAGTGTAGTACGTTTCCATCTTTAGATATTATATTGTAACAATAAACATTTCTCCAGATGCCCCACTATAATGTCCATAACTGGAAAATTAATTTAGCATCCCAACATCCGGCTGGAATATCTCTACTTGAATTTTAGGTGCCCAAGAAGCCGAAATTAAAATTTACCAATTGATGGGTCCATGAACCATGTTCTTGTCATCCTTAGTCTTGTGCTCCAACTTGATTTCCGGTTTCACCCTCAACTCATTGTTGCAAGTTTGCATTTAAATATGGATAAATATCGGGGGTAATTGGTTGATAGGCAAATTAAGATTTCTATCATGGTGTTCATCTTGATTGTTTTTCCATTGGCTTCGAACTTGGAATCAACATTTGCTACCATTTCTTGTTTTCATCTTTCTTTCTAGTTTTAAGTTTGTTAAAGGAGCGACCTCTCAGGGTTCGAGGGAATGAACCAACCTAAGGGTAAACCAAAAGAATCAATGTAAAAACTAAGAACTATTACTCTGAATAAAAAAATATAAACACAAAATAACTAAATGGTCCTTGGAAATTTCGCCAAAAACTTAGTGGTCCATGAGATGTGATGATAAAATTACACCCGAGGAGGTTCCTCCCAAGTATATGAGAAGTCCCAAGTAATAAAAGTAAGTATTTGTTTATCTTTCTCCACAAGGACTATGAAATTAATTATTATGTTTTTATTAAGCATTTTGGGCGCTAGTTTTTAATAATATAGAAATTCAAGATTACATCATCCTGGAGGTTTTCGTAAATATTATAACTACTTGGACTAAATTACAATATGGTAAAGTCAATCAATAATAATGTGAATATAGTAAAAAGGTCTGAATTTCAAATATTGAAAATATATTGAGAAGCTAGCAAAAAAATGCTTTTAATTACCACTAAAAATGAATTTACAATTTCTTATTTCAAGGTAAAATTGTATTTTTTTTCACATTTTCTGGGATTCAACTATCCACATAAATGTTTGTCGTGTAGATAGGGGATGCCATTAGACTCTAGGGGACCTTTAACGAACGAGCCTAAAAAATCCCTTGGACGATAGACGTTAACCCTATTGATTATCCAACTAGTCTAGACCTCTCGGTTCATTCATGAACATAAAATGAACATTATAAAAGTTGCTCAAACCGACCCCCCTGTGGACGATAGTAAAAGTTCTATTCTAACTTGGTTGGAGTAATAGGTTCACATATTAACAAAATTTCATATTCAATGGAAAACCATCAAATTCATTTAAACATTTAAACCTAAATTATATAATATGGTAAATTATCATATAGGGTTCTTAAAATTTCTCAGGCTAATGAAGAATTAGTTAATACTAATGGAAGAAAAATAAATAATCATAAGAGTTATAGTAATGATACAAAAAGGGAAGTATAAAAAGTCACAATAGTGATGATAGTCTATATGAAATCGATGAAGAAAAGAGGTGGAATAGTGTGGTGTTGATTTCTCATTCTTCTTTCTCTAGCCCAAGCCACCTCTAGCTATTTCATAATATTTTATAACTGATTTCCCCTCTAAACTTTCACCTAAATAAGTGTAAAATGTTTTTAAGTTTTGGGACCCACTGGGATGGTTCAAAAAGTGACCCAAAAACTTTATCTTGCAAATTTAGACAAATTCGAGTCACGGTGCCAATATTTTCATAAATTTCTAGTATAAACTCTTATTCACAAAACCCACTTCTGATGTCTCCCTAAATGTTCTAATTTTATGCCCTTGGGAGACATCATTTTTGGTGTTTATTCGACCAAAAACTTATTGGCCCTGAGATGTGATGATAAAATTACACTCGAGGAGGATTCCTCGCAAGTATATGAGATGTCCCAAGTAATAAAAGTAAGTATTTGTTTATCCCTCTCCACAAAGACTATGGAATTAATTATCATGATTTTATTAAGCATTTTGGGCGCTAGTTTTGTATAAATTATAAATTCAAGATTATATCATCTTGGAGGTTTTCGTAAATATTATAACTACTTGGACTTATTTGCAATATGGTAAAGTCAATGATAATAATGTAAATATAGTAAAAAGGTCTGAATTTCAAATATTTAGAATATATATGAGAAGCTAGCGAAAAAATGCTTTTAATTACCACTAAAAATGAATTTACAATTTCTTGTTTTAAGGTAACATTTTATTTTTTTCATGTTTTCTGGGATTCAACTATCCACATAAATGGTTTCCGTGTAGATAGGGGATGCCCTTAGACTCTAGGGTACCTCTAACCAATGAGCCTAATAAATCTCTCGGACGATAGACGTTGACCTAATTGATTATCCAACTAGTTTAGACCTCTCAGTTCATTTATGAACATAAAATGAACATTATAATAGTTGAACAAACCGACCCCATGCAAACAATAGTAAAAGTTCTATTCTAACTTGGTTGGAGTAATATGTTCACATATTAACAAAAATTCATATTCAATGGAAAACGTCAAATTTTTTTTTCGTACGAGGGTTCTGGGCTTACACTCGACTAGTCCCACGGGAGATATGACTGCCTCCCCAACCATACCTCCAGGCAAATCAGAACTAGGTTGCCCATGTTCTGGGGAGGATTTCAAACCTTGGAAACTTTCCAAACTTTAATAACTTTTCTTCCGCCTGTGAGATTCGAACCATGTACCTCTCACTTGAGAGAACTTTCCAAACTTTAATAACTTTCTGCCGCCTGCGGGATTCGAATCATGTACCTCTCACTTGAGAGAACTTTCCAAACTCTAATAACTTTCTGCCGCCTGCGGGATTCGAACCATGTACCTCTCACTTGAGAGAACTTCCAAAACTCTAATAACTTTCTGCCGCCTGCGGGATTCGAACCATGTACCTCTCACTTGAGAGAACTTCCAAAACTCTAATAACTTCCTAACCCTGTACCTCTCACTTGAGAGACAGATGAGCTAGCTCACATGGTTAAAACATAAAATTCATTTATACATTTAATTCTAAATTATATAGTATGGTAAATTATCATATACGGTTCATAAATTTCATAGGCTAATGAAGAATTAGTTAATACTAGTGGAAGAAAAATCAATAATCATAAGATTTATAGTAATAATACAAAAGAAGTATAAAAAATTACAATAGTGATAATAGTATATTGGAAATCGATGAAGAAAAGAGGTGGAATAATGTGGTATTTATTTCTCATTCATCTTTCTCTAGCCCAGGCTAGCTCTAGCTATTTCATAATATTTTATAACTGATTTTCCCTCTAAACTTTCACCCGAATAAGTGTAATAATAATTTAAAGTTTTGAGACCCACTGGGATGGTTCAAAAGTGACCCAAAAATGTTATCTTGCAAATTTAGACAAATTTGAGTCATTGGTGTGGCCTAAGGTGTGATAAAAAGATGTATAAAATAAGTGCAAATAAACACCCTAAGCTAACACGGTTCTGCAAGTATACAGATCGTATGCAAGTTTTAATGAATAAGTAAGATTCGTTCCTCAGGGACTGACGAAAGTTAGAGAGAACTTATGCAAATTATCAAATGCAGATATTAAAGATAGATAAGATAATACGCAAGTAGAAAGAAGAGATAGACAAATATTTATTTGGTTTTCTAATAAATAAACTAAACTAATAAACTAAAGACAGAAAACAAATAAAAGAAAAGAAAAGAAGATAGTACGAAAGTCTAGCTTGAGTTATTAGCATGCAATCCCCACTAGTTTTGCCGTTCTAAACATGTAAGGGTAAATTATGTAGTATTTCCCTAATCGGTCCCAATATGCTATCGGTAGTTTAAAATAGGATTTACCTGTGTCAATAAGGCTTCCTAAGCAAACTTTTCCTGTAATTGGTAAAGAGTCACAAGACTCAACCATAGTGATTATCTAGATAGGTTGGGTTGTCAGATCAGACCTAATACTAGACGTTATGTGCTAAACATGCAATTAAACACCGTTGTCAATGGTGACCTAATTACTAGATGGTAATTCTATATGGGCGCGCATCCACAAGAATACAGAATATAAATTCAAACACATAAACAGAGAATAAAAACTATAATTCAATTTAAAACATTAAGTTCCCAAATTAGATAGATGTCAATCAAAACTAGGGTTCATACATATATGCTAAACACTCAAACTATAAAGAATTAATTCATACTAAGAAGAGAAGAGAAAAGAATTACAAAATAAGAGGTTGAAGGAGACATAGTTGTTGCACAGCTCCCTCCAGACTTCTTCTCTTGTGTTGCAGCTTCCTCTTGGCCTTAGGGTCTGGCCAAGGATGATTTAAGAGTGTTAAGAAGCTGTATTTATAGGTTAGAGGTTGACCTAATTCGTTTCTTGGAGATAACTTCAAGTAATGGGCTCCTGGCCCAACCCAAATTCGTAAGATAAACACTGCTGCGTTGTTTTGAGTGTATCTTCTTCGTTATTGGTCGGATTTTGCTCCACAAGATACCAAAAGAATCGCAACAGAATTATCTAGGCCCTTTAGAAGGAAATTACCAAATTCGGCCTATTTCTTAGGTAAAAACACCAATCTTTGGACGTGTACTGCAGAATCCCAGATTTAGGCAGCTTTTCCTTTTCCTATTTGAACTCAGTTTCCTTCTATCTCCAATTTCCATGCATATCTCTTTCCATAAGTTGTAATCTTTGACTTGGACTCTAATTAATCTCCATAATTATCTTTAAAGCTTCACACTAAATAAACAATTAAACCCAATATGCTCTAAAAATAATAATTCTACAAATCAAGACTCAAAATAGGAAAGTGCACTAAATTAAGCTAAAATCAACCTATAAACTAATAAATAAGCCTAAAATGATGTCTCAAGAGTGTATTTTACTATCACAAATGAGGAGACATCAGTCATGGTGCCAATATTTTAATAAATTTGTAGTCTAAACTCTTATTCATAATAACCTCTTCCTCTCGCATGCTCTCTCATTTAAGTACAATATTGATCTCAATGCGCTTGATCATAAATCTCACCAAATGTGTGTAGTGACTTTTGCAAGTTGATTTCAAAGTTTTACCGAAAATTTCACTTTATTGTTTAAGGTGACTTCTTTTCTCTTTTATTCATTAACATGGGTTGAATTTGACTTACTTTTCTGTTTCCTCTTGGGGCTACACACTTGACAAAAAAACAATGAGAAAATCTCCAAAAGTACCAAAATATCCAGGAATATCAAATAACTCTAAATAAATCACATAATAGGGATAATACCACAAGTAAGTCAAATAACCCCATAAAAGGATGACTCGTATACCTATAAATATATCACAAAACACGAGTCATCATGAATTTATGACTATTATTTATTCTATCAGTAAAGACAACAATATGCGACACATGTGTTAAGGATTCCCTCGATGATGTATAAGCCAACATAATTTTGAAGATAGAAAGTTAAATATCAACTTATTATTTTATGTATCCAAATAATGAAGAATGACAACACTAAAAAATTAAAATTTCACAAGATCACCAAAATTCACCATCCAATGTATATTCGTCTCCAATTCATCAATTAAATTGATACATAAGAAAAAATATGGATAAACATCAAACACCCTTTCCTCGAATCTAAAATGTCAAAAAATACATTGAAAGCGAACATAGAAGACACTTATGTCATTACCAAATGTTTGACCATAAGAAATCTTCAAATAACACAGCTATATTGTATGAGTTACTTTAGAATATCAATTAAGTTTACCGAGTTAAACAATTAGAATAAATAGCTGGAAAATAAAGAGATGTCGAATATAAAATTCTCTAATGAAAGAAATACAATTGAATAATAAATTTATAAGATATTTAAGATACCTTTTAAATTATCATTTCCATTAGGAGTGGTAAATTATGGACAAACTATGTTAATTCCATTTGCTAATGGCATTTCACCGAATTTAACATGTTGAAGAATATACATATATGGTTAAAATCATATATTCTAGTAAATTGTAATAGGAAAAAGTATTGAAATATGTTTTGTGATCTAACTCATATATTACAAAATTCTTAAAGGTGTAAAAGGAAAAAATATACATCAATATACAAAATGGGGAAGCATACTTCACTACCAAATGTATGACCCAACTTTACTAATCTTTTAATCATGGGAATATGATGGTTCTTAATGGCTATTGGATATTAGTTACTATAGAATATCAATTTGTACACCAACCTAAACAATTATTTTAAATAACTAGAGATTCAAGTATCAATTTTTATAATAAGAATGACACAATAATCAAATAATTGTATAAGATATTTAAGAATATTTTGAGAATTACCATAGCCATTGAGAATGAGAATAATTGAGTAATCACATACTTCAGTTTCATACAAATTGATCATTGGTCATTACATTTCACCAAATATACATGATGAATAATATACATATTTTGTGAAATGTCATATCCACGAGCAAATTATAAAAACTGCTAACAATTTCTTGGTTCATAAAAATCTCATGAAAATAATTAGAAAATTTACAGTGTTTAAGAAATTTGATAGATAATACACTGAATGATTACGAGAATACCATAAAATTATTAATGTCTATTATTTTATCAGCAAGTCGTATATATAGGGGTTTAAACATTTACAATATATAGAAAACACATCTCAATATTCGTATGTAAAATAAGGAATATATTATAATTATAAGAATTATACTTATGTTAGAAATTTAACTATTATTAATTTATTATTATTATTTTATTTAAAAAAATAATAAAATAGAAAAATCAATAAATTTATTTTGATAAAATAAGAAGAAAAATAAATTTAATAAATAATAGAATATTGAATGAATGGTCACATTTATATTTTTTCCTAAAAAATAAAACAATTACATTAAATATTTGCGTTAAGAATTCATTACCTTGTTTACCATTTTTTAATATTAAATTAGTAATAGTTATCTTCAATTTTACATTTCATTTTGATAGTAATAATAGATACTAGTTAATTCTTCATATCTATTATTTAAGAAATACTAGATATTGTCAGTTTAGTATGTTTCCATCTTTAGATATTATATTGTAACGATAAACATTTCTCCAGATGCCCCACTATAATGTCCATAACTGGAAAATTGATTTAGCATCCCAACATCCGGCTGGAATATCTCTACTTGAATTTTAGGTGCCCAAGAAGCCGAAATTAAAATTTACCAATTGATGGGTCCATGAACCATGTTATTGTCATCCTTAGTCTTGTGCTCCAACTTGATTTCCGGTTTCACCCTCAACTCATTGTTGCAAGTTTGCATTCAAATATGGATAAATATCGGGGGTACTTGGTTGATAGGCAAATTAAGATTTCTATCATGGTGTTTATCTTGATTGTTTTTCCATTGGCTTCGAACTTGGAATCAGCATTTGCTACCATTTCTTGTTTTCATCTTTCTTTCTCGTTTTAAGTTTGTTAAAGGAGCGACCTCTCAGGGTTCGAGGGAATGAACCAACCTAAGGGTAAACCAAAAGAATCAATGTAAAAACTAATAACTATTACTCTGAATAAAAAAATATAAACACAAAATAACTAAATGGTCCTTGGAAATTTCGCCAAAAACTTAGTGGCCCATGAGTTGTGATGATAAAATTACACCCGAGGAGGATTCCTCCCAAGTATATGAGAAGTCCCAAGTAATAAAAGTAAGTATTTGTTTATCTTTCTCCACAAGGACTATGAAATTAATTATTATGTTTTTATTAAGCATTTTGGGCGCTAGTTTTTAATAATATAGAAATTCAAGATTACATCATCTTGGAGGTATTCGTAAATATTATAACTACTTGGACTAAATTACAATATGGTAAAGTCAATCAATAATAATGTGAATATAGTAAAACGGTCTGAATTTCAAATATTGAAAATATATTGAGAAGCTAGCAAAAAAATGCTTTTAATTACCACTAAAAATGAATTTACAATTTCTTATTTCAAGGTAAAATTTGATTTTTTTCACATTTTCTGGGATTCAACTATCCACATAAATGTTTGTCGTGTAGATAGGGGATGCCATTAGACTCTAGGGGACCTCTAACCAACGAGCCTAAAAAATCCCTTGGACGATAGACGTTAACCCTATTGATTATCCAACTAGTCTAGACCTCTCGGTTCATTCATGAACATAAAATGAACATTATAAAACTTGTTCAAACCGACCCCCCTGTGGACGATGGTAAAAGTTCTATTCTAACTTGGTTGGAGTAATAGGTTCACATATTAACAAAATTTCATATTCAATGGAAAACCATCAAATTCATTTAAACATTTAAACCTAAATTATATAATATGGTAAATTATCATATTGGGTTCTTAAAATTTCTCAGGCTAATGAAGAATTAGTTAATACTACTGGAAGAAAAATAAATAATCATAAGAGTTATAGTAATGATATAAAAAGTCACAATAGCGATGATAGTCTATTTGAAATCGATGAAGAAAAGAGGTGGAATAGTGTGGTGTTGATTTCTCATTCTTCTTTCTCTAGCCCAAGCCACCTCTAGCTATTTCATAATATTTTATAACTGATTTCCCCTCTAAACTTTCACCTAAATAAGTGTAAAATGTTTTTAAGTTTTGGGACCCACTGGGATGGTTCAAAAAGTGACCCAAAAACTTTATCTTGAATTCGAGTCACGGTGCCAATATTTTCATAAATTTCTAGTATAAACTCTTATTCACAAAACCCACTTCTGATGTCTCCCTAAATGTTCTAATTTTATGCCCTTGGGAGACATCATTTTTGGTGTTTATTCGACCAAAAACTTGTTGGCCTTGAGATGTGATGATAAAATTACACTCGAGGAGGATTCCTCGCAAGTATATGAGATGTCCCAAGTAATAAAAGTAAGTATTTGTTTATCTCTCTCCACAAAGAATATGGAATTAATTATCATGATTTTATTAAGCATTTTGGGCGCTAGTTTTGTATAAAATATAAATTCAAGATTATATCATCTTGGAGGTTTTCGTAAATATTATAACTACTTGGACTTATTTGCAATATGGTAAAGTCAATCATAATAATGTAAATATAGTAAAAATGTCTGAATTTCAAATATTTAGAATATATATAAGAAGCTAGCGAAAAAATGCTTTTAATTACCACTAAAAATGAATTTAAAATTTCTTGTTTTAAGGTAACATTTTATTTTTTTCATGTTTTCTGGGATTCAACTATCCACATAAATGGTTTCCGTGTAGATAGGGGATGCCCTTAGACTCTAGGGGTACCTCTAACCAATGAGCATAATAAATCTCTCGGACGATAGACGTTAACCTAATTGATTATCCAACTAGTTTAGACCTCTCAGTTCATTTATGAACATAAAATGAACATCATAATAGTTGAACAAACCGACCCCATGCAAACAATAGTAAAATTTCTATTCTAACTTGGTTGGAGTAATATGTTCACATATTAACAAAAATTCATATTCAATGGAAAACATCAAAAAAAAATTTCGTACGAGGGTTCTGGGCTTACACCCGACTAGTCCCACGGGAGATATGACTGCCTCCCCAACCATACCTCCAGGCAATTCAGAACTAGGTTGCCCATGTTCTGGGGAGGATTTCAAACATTGGAAACTTTCCAAACTTTAATAACTTTTCTTCCGCATGTGAGATTCGAACCATGTAACTCTCACTTGAGAGAACTTTCCAAACTTTAATAACTTTCTGCCGCCTGCGGGATTCGAATCATGTACCTCTCACTTGAGAGAACTTACCAAACTCTAATAACTTTCTGCCGCCTGCGGGATTCGAACCATGTACCTCTCACTTGAGAGAACTTCCAAAACTCTAATAACTTTCTGCCGCCTGCGGGATTCGAACCATGTACCTCTCACTTGAGAGAACTTCCAAAACTCTAATAACTTCCTAACCCTGTACCTCTCACTTGAGAGACCGATGAGCTAGCTCACATGGTTAAAACATAAAATTCATTTATACATTTAATTCTAAATTATATAGTATGGTAATTTATCATATACGGTTCATAAATTTCATAGGTTAATGAAGAATTAGTTAATACTAATGGAAGAAAAATTAGCAATCATAAGAATTATAACAATAATACAAAACAAGTATAAAAAATTACAATAGTTATAATAGTATATTGGAAATCGACGCAGAAAAGAGTTGGAATAATGTGGTGTTTATTTCTCATTCATCTTTTTCTAGAACAAGCCAGCTCTAGCTTCATAATATTTTATAACTGATTTTCCCTCTAAACTTTCACATGAATAAGTGTAAAAATAATTTAATATTTTGAGACCCACTTGGATGGGTCAAAAGTGACCCAAAAACGTTATCTTGCAAATTTAGACAAATTCGAGTCACGGTGCCAATATTTTCATAAATTTGTATTCTAAACTCTTATTCATAATACCCTCTTCCTCTCACGCGCTCCCTCATTTAAGTACAATATTGAACTCAATGCGCTTGATCATAAATCTCACCAAATGTGTGTAGTGACTTTTGCAAGTTGATTTCAAAGTTTTACCGAATATTGCACTTTATTGTTTAAGGTGACTTCTTTTCTCTTTTATTCATTAACATGGGTTGAATTTGACTAACTTTTCTGTTTCCTCTTGGGGCTACACACTTGACAAAAAAACAATGCGAAAATCTCCAAAAGTATCAAAATATCCAGGAATATCAAATAACTCTAAATAAATCACATAATAGGGATAATACCACAAGTAAGTCAAATAACCCCATAAAAGGATGACTCGTATACCTATAAATATATCACAAAACACGAGTCATCATGAATTTATGACTATTATTTATTCTATCAGTAAAGAAAACAATATGCGAAACATGTGTTAAGGATTCCCTCGATGATGTATAAGCCAACATAATTTTGAAGATAGAATGTTAAATATCAACTTATTATTTTATGTATCCAAATAATGAAGAATGACAACACTAAAAAATTAAAATTTCACAAGATCACAAAAATTCACCATCCAATGTATATTCGTCTCCAATTCATCAATTAAATTGATACATAAGAAAAAACATGGATAAACATCAAACACCCTTTCCTCGAATCTAAAATGTCAAAAAATACATTGAAAGCAAACATAGAAGACACTTATGTCATTACCAAATTTTTGACCATAAGAAATCTTCAAATAACACAGCTATATTGTATGAGTTACTTTAGAATATCAATTTAGTTTACCGAGTTAAACAATTAGAATAAATAGCTGGAAAATAAAGAGATATCGAATATAAAATTCTCTAATGAAAGAAATACAATTGAATAATAAATTTATAAGATATTTAAGATACCTTTTAAATTATCATTTCCATTAGGAGTGGTAAATTATGGACAAACTATGTTAATTCCATTTGCTAATGGCATTTCACCGAATTTAACATGTTGAAGAATATACATATATGGTTAAAATCATATATTCTAGTAAATTGTAATAGGAAAAAGTATTGAAATATGTTTTGTGATCTAACTCATATATTACAAAATTCTTAAAGGTGTAAAAGGAAAAAATATACATCAATATACAAAATGGGGAAGCATACTTCACTACCAAATGTATGACCCAACTTTACTAATCTTTTAATCATGGGAATATGATGGTTCTTAATGGCTATTGGATATTAGTTACTATAGAATATCAATTTGTACACCAACCTAAACAATTATTTTAAATAACTAGAGATTCAAGTATCAATTTTTATAATAAGAATGACACAATAATCAAATAATTGTATAAGATATTCAAGAATATTTTGAGAATTACCATAGCCATTGAGAATGAGAATAATTGAGTAATCACATACTTCAGTTTCATACAAATTGATCATTGGTCATTACATTTCACCAAATATACATGATGAATAATATACATATTTTGTGAAATGTCATATCCACGAGCAAATTATAAAAACTGCTAACAATTTCTTGGTTCATAAAAATCTCATGAAAATAATTAGAAAATTTACAGTGTTTAAGAAATTTGATAGATAATACACTGAATGATTATGAGAATACCATAAAATTATTAATGTCTATTATTTTATCAGCAAGTCGTATATATAGGGGTTTAAACATTTACAATATATAGAAAACACATCTCAATATTCGTATGTAAAATAAGGAATATATTATAATTATAAGAATTATACTTATGTTAGAAATTTAACTATTATTAATTTATTATTATTATTTTATTTAAAAAAATAATAAAATAGAAAAATCAATAAATTTATTTTGATAAAATAAGAAGAAAAATAAATTTAATAAATAATAGAATATTGAATGAATGGTCACATTTATATTTTTTCCTAAAAAATAAAACAATTACATTAAATATTTGCGTTAAGAATTCATTACCTTGTTTACCATTTTTTAATATTAAATTAGTAATAGTTATCTTCAATTTTACATTTCATTTTGATAGTAATAATAGATACTAGTTAATTCTTCATATCTATTATTTAAGAAATACTAGATATTGTCAGTTTAGTATGTTTCCATCTTTAGATATTATATTGTAACGATAAACATTTCTCCAGATGCCCCACTATAATGTCCATAACTGGAAAATTGATTTAGCATCCCAACATCCGGCTGGAATATCTCTACTTGAATTTTAGGTGCCCAAGAAGCCGAAATTAAAATTTACCAATTGATGGGTCCATGAACCATGTTATTGTCATCCTTAGTCTTGTGCTCCAACTTGATTTCCGGTTTCACCCTCAACTCATTGTTGCAAGTTTGCATTCAAATATGGATAAATATCGGGGGTACTTGGTTGATAGGCAAATTAAGATTTCTATCATGGTGTTTATCTTGATTGTTTTTCCATTGGCTTCGAACTTGGAATCAGCATTTGCTACCATTTATTGTTTTCATCTTTCTTTCTCGTTTTAAGTTTGTTAAAGGAGCGACCTCTCAGTGTTCGAGGGAATGAACTAACCTAAGGGTAAACCAAAAGAATCAATGTAAAAACTAAGAACTACTACTCTGAATAAAAAAATATAAACTCAAAATAACTAAATGGTCCTTGGGAATTTCGCCAAAAACATGGTGGCCCATGAGATGTGATGATAAAATTACACCCGAGGAGGATTCCTCCCAAGTATATGAGAAGTCCCAAGTAATAAAAGTAAGTATTTGTTTATCTTTCTCCACAAGGACTATGAAATTAATTATTATGTTTTTATTAAGCATTTTGGGCGCTAGTTTTTAATAATATATAAATTCAAGATTACATCATCTTGGAGGTTTTCGTAAATATTATAACTACTTGGACTAAATTACAATATGGTAAAGTCAATCAATAATAATGTGAATATAGTAAAAAGGTCTGAATTTCAAATATTGAAAATATATTGAGAAGCTAGCAAAAAAATGCTTTTAATTACCACTAAAAATGAATTTACAATTTCTTATTTCAAGGTAAAATTTTATTTTTTTCACATTTTCTGGGATTCAACTATCCACATAAATGTTTGTCGTGTAGATAGGGGATGCCATTAGACTCTAGGGGTCCTCTAACCAACGAGCCTAAAAAATCCCTTGGACGATAGACGTTAACCCTATTGATTATCCAACTAGTCTAGACCTCTCGGTTCATTCATGAAAATAAAATGAACATTATAAAAGTTGCTCAAACCGACCCCCCTGTGGACGATAGTAAAAGTTCTATTCTAACTTGGTTGGAGTAATAGGTTCACATATTAACAAAATTTCATATTCAATGGAAAACCATCAAATTCATTTAAATATTTAAACATAAATTATATAATATGGTAAATTATCATATAGGGTTCTTAAAATTTCTCAGGCTAATGAAGAATTAGTTAATACTAATGGAAGAAAAATAAATAATCATAAGAGTTATAGTAATGATACAAAAAGGGAAGTATAAAAAGTCACAATAGTGATGATAGTCTATTTGAAATCGATGAAGAAAAGAGGTGGAATAGTGTGGTGTTGATTTCTCATTCTTCTTTCTCTAGCCCAAGCCACATCTAGCTATTTCATAATATTTTATAACTGATTTACCCTCTAAACTTTCACCTAAATAAGTGTAAAATGTTTTTAAGTTTTGGGACCCACTGGGATGGTTCCAAAAGTGACCCAAAAACTTTATCTTGCAAATTTAGACAAATTCGAGTCACGGTGCCAATATTTTCATAAATTTCTAGTATAAACTCTTATTCACAAAACCCACTTCTGATGTCTCCCTAAATGTTCTAATTTTATGCCCTTGGGAGACATTATTTTTGGTGTTTATTCGACCAAAAACTTGTTGGCCCTGAGATGTGATGATAAAATTACACTCGAGGAGGATTCCTCGCAAGTATATGAGATGTCCCAAGTAATAAAAGTAAGTATTTGTTTATCTCTCTCCACAAAGACTGTGGAATTAATTATCATGATTTTATTAAGCATTTTGGGCGCTAGTTTTGTATAAAATATAAATTCAAGATTATATCATCTTGGAGGTTTTCGTAAATATTATAACTACTTGGACTTATTTGCAATATGGTAAAGTCAATCATAATAATGTAAATATAGTAAAAAGGTTTGAATTTCAAATATTTAGAATATATATGAGAAGCTAGCGAAAAAATGCTTTTAATTACCACTAAAAATAATTTACAATTTCTTGTTTTAAAGTAACATTTTATTTTTTCATGTTTTCTGGGATTCAACTATCCACATAAATGGTTTCCGTGTAGATAGGGGATGACCTTAGGCTCTAGGGTACCTCTAACCAATGAGCCTAATAAATCTCTCGGACGATAGACGTTAACCTAATTGATTATCCAACTTGTTTAGACCTCTCAGTTCATTTATGAACATAAAATGAACATCATAATAGTTGAACAAACCGACCCCATGCAAACAATAGTAAAAGTTCTATTCTAACTTGGTTGGAGTAATATGTTCACATATTAACAAAAAATCATATTCAATGGAAAACATCAAAATTTTTTTTCGTACGAGGGTTCTGGGCTTACACCCGACTAGTCCCACGGGAGATATGACTGCCTCCCCAACCATACCTCCAGGCAATTCAGAACTAGGTTGCCCATGTCCTGGGGAGGATTTCAAACCTTGGAAACTTTCCAAACTTTAATAACTTTTCTTCCGCCTGTGAGATTCGAACCATGTACCTCTCACTTGAGAGAACTTTCCAAACTTTAATAACTTTCTGCCGCCTGCGGAATACGAATCATGTACCTCTCACTTGAGGGAACTTTCCAAACTCTAATAACTTTCTGCCGCCTACGGGATTCGAACCATGTACCTCTCACTTGAGAGAACTTCCGAAACTCTAATAACTTTCTGCCGCCTGCGGGATTCGAACCATGTACCTCTCACTTGAGAAACTTCCAAAACTCTAACAACTTCCTAACCCTGTACCTCTCACTTGAGAGACAGATGAGCTAGCTCACATGGTTAAAACATAAAATTCATTTATACATTTAATTCAAAATTATATAGTATGGTAAATTATCATATACGGTTCATAAATTTCATAGGTTAATGAAGAATTAGTTAATACTAATGGAAGAAAAATCAGTAATCACAAGAATTATAACAATAATACAAAAGAAGTATAAAAAATTACAATAGTTATAATAGTATATTGGAAATCGACGCAGAAAAGAGGTGGAATAATGTGGTGTTTATTTCTCATTCATCTTTTTCTAGAACAAGCCAGCTCTAGCTTCATAATATTTAATAACTTATTTTCCCTCTAAACTTTCACCTGAATAAGTGTAAAAATAATTTAATGTTTTGAGACCCACTTGGATGGGTCAAAAGTGACCCAAAAACGTTATCTTGCAAATTTAGACAAATTCGAGTCACGGTGCCAATATTTTCATAAATTTGTATTCTAAACTCTTATTCATAATACCCGCTTCCTCTCACGCGCTCCCTCATTTAAGTACAATATTGATCTCAATGCGCTTGATCATAAATCTCACCAAATGTGTGTAGTGACTTTCGCAAGTTGATTTTAAAGTTTTACCGAAAATTGCACTTTATTGTTTAAGGTGACTTTTTTTCTCTTTTATTCCTTTACATGGGTTGAATTTGACTAACTTTTCTGTTTCCTCTTGGGGCTACACACTTAACAAAAAAATAATGCGAAAATCTCCAAAAGTACCAAAATATTCAGGAATAACAAATACCTCTAAATATATCACATAATAGGGATAATACCACAAGTAAGTCAAATAACCCCATAAAAGGATGACTCATATACCTATTAATATATCACAAAATACGAGTCATCATGAATCTATGACTATTATTTATTCTATCACTAAAGACAACAATTTGCGACACATGTGTTAAGGATTCCCTCAATGATGTATAGGCCCACATAATTTTGAAGATAGAATATTAAATATCAACTTATTATTTTATGTATCCATATAATGAAGAATGACAACACAAAAAAATTAAAATTACACAAGATCACAAAAATTCACTATCCAATGTATATTCGTCTCCAATTCACCAATTAAATTGATACATAAGAAAATACATGAATAAACGTCAAACACCCTTTCCTCAAATCTAAAATGCCAAAAAATACATTGAAAGATAACATAGAAGACACTTATGTCATTACCAAATGTTTGACCATAAAAAATCTTCAAATAAAACAGCTATATTGTATGAGTTACTTTAGAATATATCAATTTTCTTTACCGAGTTAAACAATTAGAATAAATAGATGTAAAATAAAGAGATGTCGAATATAAAATTCACTAATGAAATAATAAATTTATAAGATATTTAAGATACGTTTTAAATTATCATTTCCATTAGGAGTGGTAAATTATGGACATACTATGTTAATTCCATTTGCTAATGGCATTTCACCGAATTTAACATGTTGAAGAATATACATATATGGTGAATATCATATATAATAGTAAACTCTAATAGGAAAAAGTATTGAAATATGTTTTGTGATCTAAGTCATACATTACAAAATTCTTAAAGGTGTAAAAGGAAAAAATATACATCAATATACAAAATGGGGAAGATATACTTCACTACCAAATGTATGACCCAATTTTACTAATCTTTTAATCATAGGAATATGATGCTTCTTAATGGCTATTTGATATCAGTTACTATAGAATATAATTTGTTCACCAACCTAAACAATTATGTTAAATAACTAGAGATTCAGATATCAATTTTTATAATAAGAATGATACAATAATCAAATAAATATATAAGATATTCAAGAATATTTTGAGAATTACCATAGCCATTGAGAATGAGAATAATTTAGCATTACATACTTCGGTTTCATACAAATTGATCATTGGTCATGACATTACACCAAATATACGTGATGAATAATATACATATTTTGTGAAATGTCATATCCACGAGCAAATTATAAAAACTGCTAACAATTTCTTGGTTCATAAAAATCTTATGAAAATAATTAGAAAATTTACAGTGTTTAAGAAATTTGATAGATAATACACTGAATGATTATGAGAATACAATAAAATTATTAATGCCTATAATTCTGCCAGCAAGTTGTATATATAGGGGTTTAAAGATTTACAATATATAGAAAACACATCTCAATATTCGTATGTAAAATAAGGAATATATTAGAATTATAAGAATTATACTTATGTTAGAAATTTAACTATTATTTTTTTATTTTTAAAAAATAAAATAGAAAAATCAATTAATTTATTGTGATAAAATAAGAAGAAAAATAAATTTAATAAATAATAGAATATTGAATGAATGGTCACATTTATATTTTTTCCTAAAAAATAAAACAATTACATTAAATATTTGCGTTAAGAATTCATTACCTTGTTTATCAATTTTTAATATTAAATTAGTAATAGTTATCTCCAATTATACATTTTATTTTGATAGTAATAATAAATACTAGTTAATTCTTCATATCTATTATCTAAGAAATACTAGATTGTAGGTGTAGTACGTTTCTATCTTTAGATATTATATTGTAACGATAAACATTTCTCCAGAGGCCCCGCTATAATGTCCATAACTGGAATATTGATTTAGCATCCCAACATCTAGAATATCTCTACTTGAATTTTAGGTAACCAAGAAGCCATAATTAAAAATTACCAATTGATGGTTCCATGAACCGTGTTCTTGTCATCCTTAGTCTTGTGCTCCAACTTGATTTCCGGTTTCACCCTCAAGTCATTGTTGCAAGTTTGCATTCAAATATGGATAAATATCGGGGTACTTGGTTGATAGGCAAATTAAGATTTATATCATGGTATTTATATTCACATACCCGCTTCCTCTCGCGCGCTCCCTCAATTAAGTACAATCTTGATCTCAATGCGCTTGATCATAAATCTCACCAAATGTGTGTAGTGACTTTCGCAAGTTGACTTTAAAGTTTTACCAAAAATTGTACTTTATTATTTAAGGTGACTTTTTTTCTCTTTTATTCCTTAACATGGGGTGGAATTTGACTAACTTTTTTGTTTCCTCTCGGGGTCTCATATTATCTAAGTATCTTGGGGGCTAAACGTTTAACAAAAAATTAATGCGACAATCTCCAAAAGTACCAAAATATACGAGAATAACAATTAACTCTAAAAAAATCACATAATAGAGAAAATACCACAAGTAAGTCAAATAACCCCATAAAAGGATGACTCATAAACCTATGAATATATCACAAAACACGAGTCATCATATAACACAAAAGTATCTTTCTTGTTTGTTTTTAGTTTGTTGAAGGAGCAACCTCTCATGGTTCGATGGCATGAAACAACCTAAGGATAAACCAAAAGAATCAATGTAAAAACTAACAACCACTACTCTGAATACAAAATATATAAACACAAAATAACTAAATGGTCCTTGGAAGTTTCGCCAAAAACTTGGTGGCCCTGAGATGTGATGATAAAATTACACTCGAGGAGGATTCCTCGCAATTATATGAGATGTCCCAAGTAATAAGAGTAACTATTTGTTTATCTTTCTCCACAAGGACTATGGAATTAATTATCATGGTTTTATTAAGCATTTTGGGCACTAGTTTTGAATTAAATATAAATTCAAGATTATATCATCTTGGAGGTTTTCGTAAATATTATAACTACTTGGACTCATTTACAATATGGTAAAGTCAATCAATAATAATGTAAATATAGTAAAAAGGTCTGAATTACAAATATTTAGAATATATATGAGAAGCTAGCGAAAAATGCTTTTAATTACCACTAAAAATGAATTTACAATTTCTTGTTTTAAGGTAAAATTTTATTTTTTCATGTTTTCTGCGATTCAACTATCCACATAAATGTTTTCGGTGTAGATAGGGGATGCCCATTGACTCTAGGGTACCTCTAACCAATGAGCCTAAAAAATCTCTCGGACGATAGACGTTAACCTAATTGATTATCCAACTAGTTTAGACCTCTCGGTTCAATTATGAACATAAAATGAACATCATAATAGTTGAACAAACCGACCCCATGCAAACAATAGTAAAAGTTCTATTCTAACTTGGTTGGAGTAATATGTTCACATATTAACAAAAGTTCATATTCAATGGAAAACATCAATTTTTTTTTCGTACGAGGGTTCTGGGCTTACACCCGACTAGTCCCACGGGAGATATGACTGTCTCCCCAACCATACCTCCAGGCAATTCAGAACTAGGTTGCCCATGTTCTGGGGAGGATTTCGAACCTTGGAAACTTTCCAAACTTTAATAACTTTTCTTCCGTCTGTGAGATTCGAACCATGTACCTCTCACTTGAGAGAAATTCCAAACTTTAATAACTTTCTGCCGCCTGCGGGATTCGAATCATGTACCTCTCACTTGAGAGAACTTTCCAAACTCTAATAACTTTCTGCCGCCTGCGGGATTCGAACCATGCACCTCTCACTTGAGAGAACTTTCAAAACTCTAATAACTTTCTGCCGTCTGCGGGATTCGAACCATGTACCTCTCACTTAAGAGAACTTTCAAAACTCTAATAACTTTGTGAACCGTGTACCTCTCACTTGAGAGACAGATGAGCTAGCTCACATGGTTAAAACATCAAATTCATTTATACATTTAATTCTAAATTATATAATATGGTAAATTATCATATACGGTTCATAAATTTCATAGGTTAATGAAGAATTAGTTAATACTAATGGAAGAAAAATCAGTAATCATAAGAATTATAGCAATAATACAAAAGAAGTATAATAAATTACAATAGTGATAATTGTATATTGGAAATCGACGAAGAAAAGAGGTGGAATAATGTGGTGTTTATTTCTCATTCATCTTTCTCTAGCCCAAGCCAGCTCTAGCTTCATAATATTTTATAATTGATTTTCCCTCTAAACTTTCACCTGAATAAGTGTAAAAATAATTTAATATTTTGAGACCCACTTAAATGGGTCAAAAGTGACCCAAAAACGTTATCTTGCAAATTTAGACAAATTCGAGTCATCATGAATCTATGAATATTATTTATTCTATCACTAAAGACAACAATATGCGACACATGTGTTAAGGATTCCCTCGATGATGTATAGGCCCACATAATTTTGAAGATAGAATGTTAAATATCAACTTTTTATTTTATGTATCCATATAATGAAGAATGACAACACTAAAAAATTAAAATTCCACAAGATCACAAAAATTCACCATCCAATGTATATTCGTCTCCAATTCACCAATTAAATTGATACATAAGAAAATACATGAATAAACATCAAACACCCTTTCCTCAAATCTAAAATGTCAAAAAATACATTGAAAGACAACATAGAAGACACTTATGTCATTACCAAATGTTTGACCATAAGAAATCTTCAAATAAAACAGCTATATTCTATGAGTTACTTTAGAATATCAATTTTGTTTACCGAATTAAACAATTAGAATTAATAGCTGTAAAATAAAGAGATGTCGAATATAAAATTCTCTAATGAAAGAAATACAAGTGAATAATAAATTTATAAGATATTTAAGATACGTTTTAAATTATCATTTCCATTAGGAGTGGTAAATTATGGACATACTATGTTAATTCCATTTGCTAATGGCATTTCACCGAATTTAACATGTTGAAGAATATACATATATGGTGAAAATCATATATACTAGTAAATTGTAATAGGAAAAAGTATTGAAATATGTTTTGTGATCTAAGTCATACATTACAAAATTCTTAAAGGTGTAAAAGGAAAAAATATACATCAATATACAAAATGGGGAAGCATACTTCACTACTGATGTCTCCTCATTTGTAATAGATTTATATTAGGATGAGACATCATTTTTAGTGATTTAGAAGTCATAATAGTCGATTTTCTTGAAAAATAGTGCACTTTCCTATTATGAGTCTTGGTTTAGTAACATAATATTTTTAGAGCATATTGGGTTTAATTGTTTATTTAGTGTGAAGTTTTAAAGATAATTATAGAGATTAATTAGAGTACAAGTCAAAGACTACAAGATATGGAAAGAGATTTACATGGTAATTGGAGATAAAGGAAATAAAGGCTAAAAACATGGAAAAGGAAAAGCTGTCTGAATCTGAATTTCCGCAGCAACGCCTAAAGAAGTGGTGATTACTCCTACAAGGAAGCCGATTTTGGAAGATTCCTTTCATAGGGACGTAGATAATTCGCTGAGAATTCTTTTGGTATATTATGGAGCAAAAATCGACCAATAACGAAGAAGATATACTCAAAACAGTTCAGCAGAATTTATCTTTATTTCCATACGAATTTGAGTTGGGCTTGGAGTCTATTACTTGGCCTTTCCTCAAAAAAACGAATTAGGTCAACCTATACACTATAAATACAGCATCTTAACACTCTTAAATCATCCTTGGTGAAACCTTAAACCAAGAGGAAGCTTACAACACAAGAGAGAAGTCTAGAAGGAGCTGTTCATCACTATGTCTTCTTCTACCTTTAAATTAGTAATTTCTTTCTTTTCTTTCATGAACTAAATTTCTTTAGCCTGAGTTTTAGCATATATGTATGAACCCTAGTTTTTTATTGACATCTATCTAATTTGAGAATTTTATATTTTAAATTGAATTATAGTTTTTATTCTCTGTTTATGTGTTTGGATTTATATTCTGTGTTCTTGTGGACGGCCGCCATATAGAATTACCATCTAGTAGTTAGGTCACCATTGACAATGGTGTTTAATTACATGTTTAGCACATAACGTCTAGTATTCGGTTTAGATCTGACAAATCAACCTAACTAGATAATCACTATGGTTTAGTTCTTGTGACTATTTACCAATTACAGGAAAAGTTTGCTTAGGAAGCCTTATTGACACATGTAAATCCTATTTAAAACTACCGACAGCGAATTGGAACTGATTATTGAAATACTACATAATTCACCCTTACATGTTTAGAACGGAAAAACTAGTGGGGATCACATGCTAATAAGTTGAGCTATATTATCATACTACTTCTCTTTCACATTTATTTTTTGTCTTTAAATTCCTAGTTTAATTTAGTTTAATTAGAAAACCAAATAAATATCTATTTGTCTTTACTTTTATTTTGCGTTTAGTTGTTCTAGCTTTAATTTATTGCACTTTATTATTGCATAAGATTCCCCAAACCTTCGTAGTCTCTACGGAACGAATCTTACTTATTTAACTAAAACTTGCATACGATTTGTAATACTTGCAGAACCGTGTAGCTTTAGGGTGTTATTTGCACTTTACTCATATCTTATTTTATCACACCCTAGGCTCCACCAAGTTTTTGCCGCCGCTGCCGGGGACTACATCGTTAATCCTTGTGCATATATCTTGTGCTTTTATTTTTGTTAGTTCTATTTTACGCTTTTGTCTTTTAGTTTTTGTTTTATAGATAGTTACAGATGGAGAACCCAAGGAGACTTGAGCTACCCATCGAGTTGAGAGTGGAGCCACGAGGAATTCGCGCTCCAGAAATCCAAGCCGCTAAATTTAAACCTGATCCAGGGATGCTAACTCAGTTTGCAACTCATGGATTATTCAGCGGAGCTGCACATCAAGATCCGATCCGATATATTCAGACATTCATGCAAAGCTGTGATGCTTATATCGTAAGAGGAGTTACTAGGGAACAAGTTTACTACGTAATGTTCCAGTTCTTCTTGACCGGAGGTGCAAGCAATTGGTATGATACCCAATGTCCTCATGTTATTCCAGATTGGGACAAGCTTCAAGCAAGATTCCTAGACCGCTTTTATCCGGTTTGTAGACGTTTAAAAGATATATTGGAGCTTGAACAATTTATACAGGAAGACGGAGAGAGTTTGGGTGAAGCATGGTTACGATTTACAGATGAAGGCGAGATGTCCCTATCATAAATCCTCGCCGGAATATTATTTAACCTTGTTTTATGGAGGCCTTAATGACAAATCAAGAGAGAAAGCAGATTCGTTAGGAAACGCAGGTTTTGTGTTACTAGCCCCTGAAGAAGCTGAGTTGGGGATGGAAAGAATTCTTGAGAACGAGAGAAGTTGGCCAAAGAAACCAGAAAAAGAAAACACTTCAAAATCTCTGAAGCTTAAAGAATTGGCTATACAACTCGAAGAACTACTAAAACAAGCCCGAACAATTGCTCAAGTGAATGTAGTACGTGCAATTCCTTCGTGTCCTGGTTGTGGATCAAGAAATCATGTGTGGGAAGGATGTATGAATAATCCAGTAGTAGCTTCCGTTCCGCAAAATAACTATTATTCTAATGGTTATACTTATCCTCAAGAAAGCTACACTAATTATCAACAACCCCCACAACAAAGAAGTTGGGTCAAAAAACAAGAAACTTATCCTAAACCCCAACCTCAATCTTATAATCCACCACAACCTATTCAGCAAAAGGCACCCATCGTTAAGAAAGCTTGTCAAGAAACAAAGAAAGATCCACCGAAACAATCAATGCAACTGGCAAAACAAGAACAAATCCAAGGCTTGAATTCGAGTTTGGCTCATATAATGCAAGCAGTTGAAACTAATATGAGTCGTAGCCAACAGAAGATTCAAGCCCAGCAGAAGATTATCAAACAACTAGAGCATACTTTATCACAAATGGCAAGTCCATTACAAAATCAGCCTAAAGGGAAACTTCCAAGTGATACTATTGCTCCTAGAGATGATTCTTGCCATCCAATTTAAATGCGAAGTGGAAAACAACAACCTCCACCAAGACCAGAAGCAGAACCAAACCCTATTCCAGACAAGGGGGGAGAAGAAATTACCAAAGATACGATAGAGGAGGTAGTTAAACCGAAGAGTGTCCAAGCCGAGACACTTGAAAAAACAAGAAAATCAGTGGATCTTAATACACGCCCTCCACCTCCATAACCTTCACGTGTCAGAAAGAAGGACAATGACCTGGAATTCAAGAAGTTCGTTGACAGGTTGAGTAAGTTAGAGGTTAATATACCACTTGTTGAAGCTCTCAAGAGAATGCCGACATATCTGAAATTCATGAAAGACATTCTCTCCAACAAGCGAAGTATAGAAACTGGGGAAACAATTGGATTACCTGTGGAGTGTAGCGCTATATGTCAAAGTAAGTTACCACCAAAGCTAGAAGATCCCGGAAGTTTTACAATTCCCATCAGCATTGGAGATAGTTGGACCGGGAAAGCATTATGTGATTTAGGCGCGAGCATCAATCTCATGCCTAGATCCCTGTTCGAGAAGCTTAATATAGGAGAGGTAGTACCCACATCTGTGGTATTACAAATGGCGGATCGCTCCCTCTCACGACCAATACGTAAAATTGAAGATGTTTTAGTTAAAGCTGGTTCTTTTATTTTTCTTTGTGATTTTATTATTCTTGACTACGAAGCGAATAAGAATGTCCCCATCATCTTGGGTAGACCATTCTTAGCCACGGGGCGTACACTAATTGATGTTGAGAATGGTGAGTTGATCATGAGGGTACAAGACGAACAAATACGATTCAATGTGTTTAAGGCTATGAAGTTACCAATGTCAAAAGATGAATTTTCAAAATAGATGTCATCAGAAAAATTGCGCAAGAAGTCTTCAATGAAGCTAGCTTAGATGATGATCTTAACAAAGCCTTAGCACTTGAATCACAAGAGGAAATCGAGATTCCCTCTGAAGATGTTGCTGCATTAGGATCAAATGTACGAGAACTACTTCGAGAATCAGGTGACATTGAACCAATGAAACAACCATCTATAATATGTCCACCTGTTCTCGAAGAAAAAACACTTCCAGATCACCTACGCTATGCATATCTAGGTACGAACAAAACTTTACCTGTTATTATTTCTGCTAACCTTTCAAGTCCTCAAGAGGAGAAGCTACTTCAAGTACTTCGAGCAAACACAGAAGCAATCGGATGGACTATTGCCGACATCAAGGGAATTAGTCCTTCTGTTTGCAAACACAAAATCATTCTTGAGAACGAAGGTGGGCGATCTATAGAGGGAAAAAGAACACTCATGCCAGCTATGAAAGAAGTGTGAGGAAGGAAGTTATCAAGTTGTTAGACGCAGGATTATCTATCCAATTGCTAGCAGTGATTGGGTCAGTCTAGTGCAATGTGTTTCGAAGAAAGGAGGTATCACTACCATCCTTAATTATCAAGGTGAAGCCATACCATCAAGACTAGTTGTGGGGTGGCGAGTATGCATGGATTACCGAAGACTGAACAAAGCAACAAAGAAAGATCACTTCCCGCTACTATTCATTGATCAGATGCTAGACAAACTTGCAGGGAGAGAATATTATTTTTTCCTTGACGGATATTCGGGTTATAATCAGATTTGTGTGGACCCCCTCGATCAACACAAAACAACTTTTACTTGTCCGTTTGGTACTTTTGCCTATAGAAGAATGTCGTTTGGTTTATGCAATGAACCTGCCACGTTCCAGAGGTGCATGATGGCTATATTTTGGGACATGATTGATAAATATTTGGAGGTTTTTATGGATGATTTTTCGGTGTTTGGAGATAGTTTTGATGATTGTTTGAATAATCTTGAGAAAGTCCTTGTGAGATGTAGAGAAAAAGATCTTGTGCTTAATTGGGAAAAATGCCACTTCATGGTTCAAGAGGGAATTGTGTTGGGACATAAAGTTTCGAAGGCAGGGATGGAGGTTGATCGTGCTAAAATTGAGGTTATCAAAACACTACCACCTCCAGTTTCTGTTAAAGGAGTGAGAAGTTTCTTGGGTCACGCAGGATTTTATCGGAGATTTATTAAAGATTTCTCTAAGATCGCCAAACCGCTCTGTTCTTTACTTGAAAAGGATACTCCTTTTAACTTTACTGAAGAATGTCTTCAAGCGTTTTTGACGATTAAGGAAAAACTGATCTCTACACCTATTGTTATACCTCCTGATTGGAAAGCTCCGTTTGAACTTATGTGCGATGCTAGTGATCACGCTATGGGCGTTGTGTTGGGACAGAGGAAAGACAAGATTTTCCATACAATTTATTATGCAAGTAAGACTTTCAACGCTGCCCAGATGAACTATACAGTGACGGAGAAAGAGATGTTGGCTGTGGTATATGCTTTTGATAAATTCTGTTCTTATTTGATTGGGAAAAAAAACTGTTGTATACACGGACCATTCAGCTATCAGGTACCTTATGGAGAAAAAGGATGCTAAGCCGCGTCTTATTAGATGGGTACTGTTACTTCAAGAATTCGACATAGATATTCGAGACCGAAAGGGATGCGAAAATCAAGTTGATGATCATTTATCAAGGCTCGAAGGATCTGATGCGAACAAGGAACCATTGCTGGTTAAAGATGTATTCCCTGATGAACAACTTTTTGCTATTAAACATGCGTTTGTGCCATGGTATGCAGATCTAGTCAACCTCATTGTGAGTGGCGTCTATCCCAAAGATATCCACCCACAACAAAGACAAAGATTATCTCACCAGGCCAAACAGTATTATTGGGATGAACCATACCTCTAGAAGATTTGTAGTGACCAAGTGGTTAGAAGATGTGTACATGAAGGTGAAATGGAAAAGATCATTGAAAGTTGTCATAGTTCACCTTATGGAGGTCACTTTAAAGGCGATAGAACCGCAGCTAAAATTCTTCAATCTGGATTCTATTGGCCTACCATACACAAAGATTGTCATCGTTTTGTCCAGTCATGTCAAAGATGCCAGTTCACTGGTAATATATCAAAAAGAGACGCTATGCCGCTTAATAATATTCTTGAAGTCGAAATCTTTGATGTATGGGGAATAGATTTCATGGGACCTTTCATCACCTCCCATGGAAATCTTTATATTTTGCTTGCGGTAGATTATGTATCAAAATGGGTAGAAGCAGTGGCAACACCAAAGAACGATGCTCAAACTGTGATTAAATTCTTAAAAACAAACATCTTTTCAAGACATGGTACGCCACGTGTTCTAATCAGTGATAAAGGTACCCATTTTGTTAATGCTCCTCTGAGAAACTATCTTCGTAAGTTTGGAGTGAGACACCGTACTTCAACTGGTTATCATCCACAAACTAACGGTCAAGCTGAAGTTTCCAACCGGGAAATCAAATCTATTCTTGAGAAGACCGTGAATAAATCGAGGAAAGATTGGTCTTTAAAGCTAGATGATGCTCTATGGGCTTACAGAACAGCATTTAAAACACAAGTTGGGGCATCTCCATATCGCATGGTCTACGGCAATGCGTGTCATCTACCAATTGAACTTGAAGCTCGAGCCTACTGGGCTATCAAAACTCTGAATCTAGACCCAGAATTGGACGGGAAACAAAGGATGATGCAATTGAACGAGTTGGAGGAGTTCCGTTATCTTGCTTATGAAAATTCACGCCTCTACAAGGAGAAAACAAAGCGATGGCATGATAAACGGCTCCGTCCAAAGCATTTCGAGAGAGGACAAAAAGTTTTATTATACAACTCTCGATTTTCGAACTACCCAGGAAAGCTAATATCCCGTTGGGGAGGATCTTACATTGTTACGAAAGTCACACCTCATGGAGAGATTGAAATTGAACATCCAACCGAGCAAAGGACATTCATGGTGAATGGCCAGCGTTTGAAGAGATACCATGACAGTGAGGACTTTGGGCGAGAGGAGACGATCCATTTCGTGGAAAGCGCTTAGTCTGAGGTACACGTCTAACTCAAAGACATTAAACAAAAGTGCTCTTGGGAGACACCTGATGTCTCCCTAAATGTTCTAATTTTATGCCCTTGGGAGACATCATTTTTTATGTTTATTTGAATATTTTGATAGACTTTTGAGTTAAAAATGCAATAATTCGGAATTCCCATTTTATTTCTAGTATTTTTAATTTATTAAACTTTTGCGCGTAATCTTGTGTATTTTATAGAAAAGTTTGTAGGTTTTGAATATTAGCTAGGAATGGAATCCGAGAGAAGAGTCAAAGATCACGAGATAGAGTCAATACTTAAAGATAAATCCCGAAAGAATTCGATTTTAGAGCTGCAAATCTGTTTTCCAGGCCAAAGATTGCTGATATCGAGGTGCTTAAGAGCTGATTTAGCCGCTAACCTTTGAAGAGAAAACATTCCTTATCGAGTTACGGAAATTTAGCAACTGATTTCAGGTCAATCGGAGTTGTAACGAAGCGGGAAAAGCCGTTTTAATAAAGGTGTATCAGCAGTTACGAGATTTTGGGCTTAGAATTTGGGCTTGGACATTTAATTAGTGTTTTATTATTAGGTCCAAGCCCTAATCCGTTTTTCTACTTATAAAAGGAGGCCTTGACTTCTATTTTTGACACAATTGATTCTTTACAATTAAAAAACATCAGAGAGAAGCAACAGAAGGAAGAAAGAAGAATCTGCAAGAGCTGGAGAGGGTCTATATCTCCGTTCTCAGTCATTCCTATTCCGGAAATTAGGTTTCTTTTATCTTTTATTTGTAAGACAATATGAATTCCTTTACTTTTAATTTAGTTTTTGTTTTAATTAGTATGAGCTAAACATTTATTAGTGCTTGAGAATGCATTATGGGTGAATCCCAATTCCATTGAATTTCATGTCCTGAATTTGGGTTTCTGTTAATTAAATCGAATTGGGTCTTTTACATTTTTCTTTAATTTGTGTTTATTTACTATTATTGACCTGATCAATTAATAATAGGGTTTAGTATCTAGGCTATTCCAATTAGTGGCGATTGGATCACCTTGACGGGGGGTTTAGGTACAGAAATAATTACAGAATATAAAATATAAACTATTTGACTTTGACGAGCTTAGTTAATTTTATGGCCAATGAGGTAATTTAGCTTAATCATTCGAAAGTGGATCATATTTACCCTGACGGGACTAGTGACACTCTAGAATAGCCTTGTAGTCCACCCTGACGGGGGTGCAAGGATTATTGAATCTCGACCAATGTCAATTTGCGTTCTCAAGTGCTACCTTCTCATACTGCGTTTTACATCTTTTTACTTGCGTTTTAGCTTATACTTGCATTTTCCATTTAGTCTTTTATTACTTAGCATTAATACAAAGAAAACCAATCAAACATATTATCTTTATTTGCTTTCATAAGTGCAATCATTCATTAGTGGATACGCATTGTAGTCAACCAAACCGTCCTTGGAACGAATCTGTTTTATCAACTATATTACTTGGGACAACCGTACACTTGCGGTTGTGGTTCAATCACATTTGCATTTATTTTGGAACACACAAAGGACCACCAAGTTTTTGGCGCCGGGGACAGTAGCGTGTGACCACGGTGTTTATCCTTTAGTGACTAGTTGCATTTATTTTTATTTTTATCAGTTTTACGCTTTGTGTTTGTTTTGTTTTACAGGCTCCTATATTCAGGTAATGATCAAGAGATGAGCTATTTTCAAGGTGACGAACTGAATTTGATGCAAGAGGTATATACGGAGTTGATGGAGTTTAGTGTGGCGTTAGAAAATTTTGGAAAAATCCAAGAAACTAGACTCAAGCAAATACGAGATGATCATGTCTCGACCCTCCTAGATATGATGCTAGATTGGGGGTGTCCCCTAGTTTTACCCACACATAATATAATCATGCATACTTTGTACGCTCACCTTGCAGCCCCACAAGTCCAACAAAGCATAGATTGGAAGGAGTTCGTGAATTCTAGAGATAATAAATATGTGATTGGAGAGGTTGGATTACCCGAGATAGAAGCATGTATAGAAGAATGTCTTCTTGCTAAGAAATGGATTCGAGCTAAGCTTATTGAAGATTAACATGTAATTGATCCACCAATAGCAATCCCAATATACCATGTGGAAGAGAATGAGTTTCGCCATGAGAGCAAGGAGGCGAAACGAAGGTACTACCCACCCCCTTTCAGAGATCGATTGAATAATATTCTAAGGGGGGAGGTTCTAAAGATTTTACATCAAGGAGGAGGCGAGTTTAAGCGGAGGAACACCGCAAACGCCTCAATACCATCTTCATGGAAGGTAACGCGTTGAACTTGAAGACGTAATAAACAAAAGTGCTTCTTGGGAGACAACCCATGCTTTAAATTGCTTTCATGTCTTTTAAATTCTTAGTGTAAATTAGTGTAATGGTTATTGATTTAGTGTTTATTTGTAAGAAATGAGGAAGGTTGGTGTTTTTGATGATTACAGGAGTGAAGGTCACGAGTTTGGGGTAGTTAGAACGAAAAAGAATGAAAATTTTGGGTTCCAACACAGTAGAAACCGGGTACCCGGTTTGTAGAATGCGGGGACCCGTTTTTGGTGTTGTACCCCAGGTATCAAAATTTCGGAAGATCATAACTTGACGCTCGGAGGTCGGAATTAACTTTTATTTGAGCCTAAACCGCATAATTTTTCGAGCTCTATCCAATGGTGAAGTCAAAAATTTCGTATGAATAGCTAAAAATTTCTGACCCAGCATTTTGAGACCCGCCATTAGTTGCGTCTCGTGGTTGCGTGTCCACTTAACACCATTGATGACGAACCAAAGATCCAAAAACAATCAAATTTCATCATCAAAACACCAAAATATCACCAATCTGTCACTCTAAACATCATCCAAACCCATAATCAATCACAAATCTTTCCAAAAACACCAAGAAATTCAAGTTTTGATCCAAAAATTTCTTCACCAAAGCTTAAATTATATCCTTTAAACCTTTCCAACACCATAGATATTAAATACACATCTCAAATAAATCACCAATTCCACTACTGTGCCACTTTCAACAATATCAAGCAACACAATATTCATCAATAGCTTTGGTACTTTGAAGGTTGGAGATTGCAAGTGCAAGGTATCAAATCATCATAAATTCCATGGCCAATCCGGTAAAATAGCTAGAACTCTTGTTTTCTTTCTATTACCAGTTGGGAATTAAGATTTATTTTAGTTATTTAGCGGAGGAATTGTGAATTGTTTGAGCCTATTAATATTATATATTTTACAAGTAATCTTTAAGTAGGTAAAAATTTGAGTTTGGGGTCATCACAGATGACCATGAAGGTTGGAAAAGGTACGAAGAACATGATGAAGATGGAAAGTTGGGTGTTGAGGAAAGATTTTCGTAGAAGAGATGATGATTTAGAGAGATAGTAAATGATGCAGATTTGGGAAATATGGCAAAAGAGTTCGAGGTAATGAAGAACACTTTAGTCAAGATGGATGCAACAATTAAATTATCTTTAAAGCTTGATGAAGTAGTATTCAAAACCTTAACATGAGACTACACGTAATCGGCCTAGTGTCGATCCAGATATGTTTTCCAATCCTTTTCTCATTAGTGTAGATTATTTTATTGCTTTGAGTCTTTTCGAGTCGTGGGGACACGACTCATTTTTGAGTTTGAGGTGGGGTTCGTTGCCTCATCCCAGTTTTTATGTGTTTATTTGTATTTAATTGCTTTCAATAAATTAATTAGGAATTGCGTTTGACTGTAGAAGATTTTAAATGTCCCTTTTAAGCATACTTTTGATGAATCCATGATAGTAAATAGTGGACCTTAGGGAATAACATAAAACGCACTTTAATTGCATGCAAACATAGATAATGAATAGGAAAAATTAATGAACAATGCAAAAGAAGTAAGCTTGTACTTAAGGAAAAGGTTTGGTTTGTAGAACGTGAGATCTAAATTAGTAGAGAACCCACTTAGATATGAACTAGCGACGAACCATGTAGTTAGGAAAATGATAGGGGCAGTTCTTTGTTAGCCATTTGTAGCCTTTTAGCTTGTTATCCCTTATAATAATTTTATCCGTCTTAGCCCAATTTTGAGCCTTAAGCCTTTCTTTTGTAGCCACGATGTAAGCCCATTATCCCTTAGATTATTAGGCATTACCAAATGACCCGCACTTGAATCACGATCCTGAGACCTGTCTCGAGCTTGAGTTTGGGGTGGAGGGTCCACATTTGGAAAAATTCATTGGGTGGGGATTTATGTGTTTGTATTGAGGCACAAAATAAAGATGATATTATTATTTGTAACCCTTTGCCGGGATTTGAAAAAGAAAAAGAAAAGAAAAAAAAATTAATAAGAGACATGACCTTTCACATCAAAATGATGGTCATGGGTATCCTGTACAAAAAAAAAAAAGAAAATAAAAAGAGAGAAAGAATAAAATAAACCGGCAAAGTGGAATATTTCGAAAAATCATCTTAGATTAATTAGGTTGACATTGGGGACGCAACATTAGCGCGTCAAATGGGTTGAGTGAGAACATTATATGAGTGTAAACTCAAGCTCGTGGACAGTTGTTGATGGTAAGTGAGGAGAGAGCCAAAAGCTCACTTCAAATTTACCAAATATACATACCACACCGTCCCTAAGCCTACGCTAAAACCGTAAAGTCCTCGTGATTCCTAGGTACATGGTAAGTTAATAGTTTGTATACTAAGTGGAGCGTTCAAAGCGAGTAAGGATCGAGGAACAAACTATAGCCATCATAATGAGATAAGTACAAGTGTAACCTTCTAGTATTGCAAAGTTAATTTTATGATTGAAGTTATTTGTGTTTGATGTTGCATGATTAGTGTATGTGTATGTTAGTTCTTAATTTTTGCTATATGAGATTTATTTTAAGAATTGCTTTAGGGTCTATTTGCTAGCTTCTATTTTCTCTTGCATCTACTTCATTCCCCTTGTTTTTAGTTTTGCTTTGTCGGGACGACAATGGTTTGAGTTGGGGGTCTTGATGTCTCCCTAAATGTTCTAATTTTATGCCCTTGGGAGACATCATTTTTTATGTTTATTTAAATATTTTGATAGACTTTTGAGTTAAAAATGCAATAATTCGAAATTCCCATTTTATTTCTAGTATTTTTAATTTATTAAACTTTTGCGCGTAATCTTGTGTATTTTAGTGAAAAGTTTGTAGGTTTTGAATATTAGCTAGGAATGGAATCCGAGAGAAGAGTCAAAGATCACGAGATAGAGTCAAGACTTAAAGATAAATCCCGAAAGAATTCGATTTTAGAGTTGCAAATCTGTTTTCCAGGCCAAAGATTGCTGATTTCGAGGTGCTTAAGAACTGATTTAGCCGCTGACCTTTGAAGAGAAAACATTCCTTATCGAGTTATGGAAATTTAGCAACTGATTTCAGGTCAATCGGAGTTGTAACGAAGCAGGAAAAGCCGTTTTAATGAAGGTGTATCAGCAGTTACGGGATTTTGGGCTTAGAATTTGGGCTTGGACATTTAATTAGTGTTTTATTATTAGGTCCAAGCCCTAATCCGTTTTTCTACTTATAAAAGGAGGCCTTGACTTCTATTTTTGACACAATTGATTCATTACAATTAAGAAACATCAGAGAGAAGCAACAGAAGGAAGAAAGAAGAAGCTGCAAGAGCTGGAGAGGGTCTATATCTCCGTTCTCAGTCATTCCTATTCCGGAAATTAGGTTTCTTTTATCTTTTATTTGTAAGACAATATGAATTCCTTTACTTTTAATTTAGTTTTTGTTTTAATTAGTATGAGCTAAACATTTATTAGTGCTTGAGAATGCTTTATGTGGGAATCCCAATTCCATTGAATTTCATGTCCTGAATTTGGGTTTCTGTTAATTAAATCGAATTGGGTCTTTTACATTTTTCTTTAATTTATGCTTATTTACTATTATTGACCTGATCAATTAATAATAGGGTTTAGTATCTAGGCTATTCCAATTAGTGGCGATTGGATCACCTTGACGGGGGCTTTAGGTACATAAATAATTACAGAATATAAAATATAAACTATTTGACTTTGACGAGCTTAGTTAATTTTATGGCCAATGAGGTAATTTAGCTTAATCATTCGAAAGTGGATCATATTTACCCTGACGGGACTAGTGACACTCTAGAATAGCCTTGTAGTCCACCCTGACGGGGGTACAAGGATTATTGAATCCCGACCAATGTCAATTGACCAATTTGACCCTTAAACAGAATAGGTTATGAAATAGAATTCGGAGGATCCCTTGCGTTCTCAAGTGCTACCTTCTCATACTGCGTTTTACATCTTTTTACTTGCGTTTTAGCTTATAATTGCATTTTCTATTTAGTCTTTTATTACTTAGTATTAATACAAAGAAAACCAATCAAACATATTATCTTTATTTGCTTTCATAAGTGCAATCATTCATTAGTAGATAAGCAATGTAGTCAACCAAACCGTCCTTGGAATGAATCTGTTTTATCAACTATATTACTTGGGACAACCGTACACTTGCGGTTGTGGTTCGATCACATTTGCATTTATTTTAGAACACACAAAGGACCACCAACACCCCTTGTTTTAAATTGCTTTTTAGATTAGTGTTTATTGCTTTGTAGTGTATATTTTTAATTGTGTTTACAAGCTAATAGGAGAGAAAGGTAGTGCGTTATTGTGTAGGAAACGAGTTTGGGGTCAAAAGGAAAATGTGGAAAAATTTGCAAGGTTGGTGCGGACTACCCATGCGGTACACCCATATACCGCAGGGATGTACCGTGCCTGGAAAACCCGTACCACGGGTCGAGCACCACGAGTTTTCTACCGAGACGAGAAAAAGGATAGCTGATAGGTGCGGTGCACCGCACCCCTATACCGCACCCCCAAAACGCGTGCCACGGGGTGATGTACCGCGGGTTTTTTCACGAAGCAAGTGCGGGGTACCCATATACCGCACCCCTATACCGCACGCCCAAAACGCGTGCCACGGGGTGCTATCACGGGTATATTATCGAGACTAAAATGGTTTGAGCTACAGCGCTGCGGTGTACCCTCGCGGTACACCCATACACCGCAGGGATGCACCGCGTCATGCGGTTTGTGAAGAATTCGAAGCCCATTCAACTTCTTACCTTAACAGGATTAACCCTAGCCTCTCCCATACGAATTTTTCAGACCCAAACACTATATATACACCTTAAAGCTTGTGCAAACCTTCACAATTAACACAACAACAACACAAATTCTCTCCTCCATCCTCCATAAACACAATTCCTTCATCAAATTCATCACACTACACCATTAAACACCATCAAATTCAACAAGCTTTAAAGAATTCTTCCAAGATCCATCAAGAAACCTCTCTCTTTCACAAATTCCAAGCAACAACTTCAAGTTAAACCAATTTCTCTTAAAGTTTTAATCCATCCTTGGTATAACTTGAGTTGTGGGTAAATCAAGAATGACTAACAGATCTGAAGCTATGGAATACAAGAGAAAGTGTTCTATCCTTGGGAAGAATAAGAAATTGCCTGGGGCCACCGTTGAAAAGCCTATCACCATTGATGAGGCTACTGAAGAATCAAAAGAAAAGGCACCAGCACAACCACTACCAAAGAAGTTAACTGCTAGAATGTCCATACCATCAAGAAGGCCTTTAAAGAAGATAAAAATTCAAGATCAAGGTTCTTCTACTTCTTCCTCTGAAATTGTTCATGATCTTCCTCCTTGGGCTCTCAAATTACAAAACAAAATCGAAAGATTACAAGAAGATAACAGAGAACTTTGGACGGAAGTCATACAGATGCAATCACAACTGGACGATGTTATCTTGGACAGGGATATTGATAGTTATACCGACCCCTCTGCTTTTGATGAGGATGAGGATATAATGGATCTCTATGGCCAGCCAGGTAGGTCATTCTAATTTTTCTTATTAGCTTGTATGTATTAGGTAGTTTAGTTAGTTTTAATTTCAAATTTTATTTCATTTCTGAGTCTTTTTCGAGTCATGGGGACACGGCTCACATTTGAGTTGGGGGTGGGGATTCGTTGTCCTCGTCTTCTTTTCGTTTTTGCATAAAATTTAAAAATTTTAGGTTGAATTAAGGCATAGAATATTTTGAATGGACCTATTTGAGCATGAATTTATTAGGTCAATGATAGTAAGTAGTATGTTTTTGAAAGATGCAACAAATTTGTTTAGATGGATGTATGAAAACAGGAAATAAAAGATAGAAAAGTTAATAAGAAATGCTAAGAAGTCACGTTGAAACTTAGGGAGAGTTATTTGGTGTGTAGAACGTGAGGTTTGAAATTAGTTGAAAACCCGCTTATCTATGAACTAATAATAAAAACGTAACGAAATCCGGTAGTTATAAAAACGATTAAGGCAGTTCTTTCATGACTAAAACACTTGAAGCCTTTTTATACTTCTCACCCTTTTATTTGATTATTATTGGTATTATCCGTCTTAGCCCCTCTGAGCCTTTCTAAAGCCTTTTATTGAAACACATTAAACTCCATACCCCTTGTTTTTAGGACTTATCTATATGACCCGCACTCGAATCGCAATACCTGAGACACTCGTTTTAGAGCTTGAGTTTGGGGTGGAGGGTTTCATCATGAGGGAACATTGGGTTTTGGGAATTATATTTGTGATTTTATTGATGATGAAATTGTTATTATTGTAACCCTTTGTCGGGGTAATAGTGAATGAAAAAGAAGCTACGAGCTAAATTTGCCAACGAGGGCATAAAAAGAATATATATATGAAAAAGATAGTGTGATATCTCCGCATAAAAAAGAGAATCATAGCTATACAAAAGAAAAAAATTGATTTGAAAAGAAAATATATTCGGACCAGCAAAGTGGAATTTGTAAATATCATCAAGGGTTTTATTTGAGATTATTGGGGATGCGTATTAAGGCATCACTAAATTGGGTTGAGTGAGAATATCTTTGAGTGAGAACTCAAGCTCTAGGGCGATTCATTAATGGCTAGTGAGGAGAGAGCCAAAAGCTCACTTTTCAGTATCCAAATATACCACACCCGTCCTTAAGCCACGTTATAACTAAAGACCTTAGGATTTCTAACTACTAGATTGAGAAACAATTGAGCTATTATGTAATAGGTAAGTGGATCATTGGATGCTATATTAGGACCTATGAACAACCTATAGCCATGAACATGAACTAAGTTATCATCCTCTCCTTCTGGCATTGCGAAGTTAATCTTGACTTGAATTTATGGATTGTTGATTACATGTAATTGAAAAATATTTGTGCATTATTTCTTGAGCCTTACTACATGAGACTTTTTAGATTTTATGCTCTAGGATCAGTCATTATATTCTTTTCTTATTCTCCTCCGACTTCTTCTTCTTGTTTATATGACTACCCTTCTATTCTTTACTTTTATTGTATCGGGACGATACAACTTTGAGTTGGGGGTCTTGATGTGTCCTCATTTGTGATAATAAAATATACTTCTGAGACATCATTTTAGGCTTATTTATTAGTTTATAGGTTGATTTGAGCTTAGTTTAGTGCACTTTCCTATTTTGAGTCTTGATTTAGTAACATAATATTTTTAGAGCATATTGAGTTTAATTGTTTATTTAGTGTGAAACTTTAAAGATAATTATGGAGATTAATTAGAGTCCAAGTCAAAGACTACAAGATATGGAAAGATATTTACATGGTAATTGGAGATAAAGGAAATAAAGGCTAAAAACATGGAAAAGGAAAAGCTGTCTGAATCTGAAATCTGCAGCAACGCCTAAAGAAGTGGTGATTACTCCTACAAGGAAGCCAATTTTGGAAGATTCCTTATATAGGGACGTAGATAATTCGCTGAGGATTCTTTTGGTATATTATGGAGCAAAAATCGACCAATAACGAAGAAGATATACTCAAAACAGTTTAACAAAATTTATCTTTATTTCCATACGAATTTGAGTTGGGCTTGGACTCTATTACTTGGCCTTTCCTCCAAGAAACGAATTAGGTCAACCTATACACTATAAATACAGCCTCTTAACACTCTTAAATAATCCTTGGTGAAACCTTAAACCAAGAGGAAGCTTACAACACAAGAGAGAAGTCTGGAAGGAGCTATTCATCACAATGTCTTCTTCTACCTTTAAATTTGTAATTTCTTTGTTTTCTTTCATGAACTATATTTCTTTAGCTTGAGTTTTAGCATATATGTATGAACCCTAGTTTTTGATTGACTTCTATCTAATTTGGTAATTTTATATTTTAAATTGAATTATAGTTTTTATTCTCTGTTTATGTGTTTGGATTTATATTCAGTGTTCTTGTGGACGGCCGCCATATAGAATTACCATATAGTAGTTAGGTCACCATTGACAACGGTGTTTAATTACATGTTTAGCACATAACGTCTAGTATTCGGTTTAGATCTGGCAAATCAACCTAACTAGATAATCACTATGGTTTAGTTCTTGTGACTATTTACCAATTACAGGAAAAGTTTGCTTAGGAAGCCTTATTGACACTGGTAAATCCTATTTAAAACTACCGATAGCGAATTGGAACCGATTATTGAAATACTACATAATTCACCCTTACATGTTTAGAATGGCAAAACTAGTGGGGATCACATGCTAATAACTCGAGCTATATTCTCATACTACTTCTCTTTCGCATTTATTTTCTGTCTTTAAATTCCTAGTTTAATTTAGTTTAATTAGAAAACCAAATAAATATCTATTTGTCTTTACTTTTATTTTGCGTTTAGTTGTTCTAGCTTTAATTTATTGCACTTTATTATTTCATAAGATTCCCCTAACGTTCGTAGTCTCTGCGGAACGAATCTTACTTATTTAACTAAAACTTGCATACGATCTGTAATACTTGCAGAACCGTGTAGTTTTAGGGTGTTATTTGCACTTTACTCATGTCTTATTTTATCACACTCTCGGCTCCACCAGTTACTCTCAAAACATTTAATGATCCAAGCATTGTCTATATTGTTACTCATCTTGAATTCATGTGTTTCTTCTTCACCCAACTTCTTATTTGTTTTCCGATCAAGACACGTGATCATAATAGGATATTGCATTAAATAACGACATGGAAGGGATCGAATAATCGTATCACCTCCTCATAGATCACTGTGCCACATCGTCTTTTTCTCCTCACAAATTACAATTCACAAAAAGAACGTTTTTAGAACGTCTTACCACTAACGTAGACCAACCCAAGCATTCCAAATCTCCACAAATCTTCATGTATTCTCCTTATCAACTTCTTCTTCAAATACTTTCTTATAAGAAAAAGGTAGTTTCATTAACTGTTTCTTCGGAGAAGCTATCATGGCCATTGAAGCTTTCTCTTTTTCTTCGGGTGTAGAGTCTTTGATCTGTAGAGGTTGTGTTGTCTTCTTCACTAAAGTTAGAACCTTTTTGCCCACTGAATCACACACAACTAGCTGACCTCTCTTTTCTCGACTTCTTTTACCCTTTGAATTGGAACTAGGACTTTTCTCACTTGATTTCTTCTCAATTAATCCAATACCTTGCTTTTCTTCATCTCCCTTATAGTAGATAATGTTCATGTTCTCTTAATCATCTCAATTGACCCCCAACTCAAAGCTTTAACCACTCTCAAAATTTGAACTTTTGATTATTGGTTGTACAAGCTTAATTTGGGTTAGGAAGGGTGATTTGATGATGATTCTCTATGTGGGTAAGATGGATTCTTCATGGATTGGCTTGAATTTAAGAAATTGTAGGATGAATTTCTAGAATTTAAGCTTTTGATTCTTGGATTCATGTGTTTTGGTATGATATAGGTGGTTGAATCTTCTTTGTAATGATGTGGAGAATGAATTGGATGTGTTTTCATGGTGATTGGGTAGTGTTTTGATGTTTACGGAAGGTTTTTATGAGCTTTAATGGAGTTGGGAGAGTTTTGGAGAAGAGAAAGAGGCTTGAGGTTTATGAAATTCGGATTTAAAAGCTTTATACTTCTTTTATAACCTTAAACCCGTTTTTCTCTTTCTCTGGCGGCGCGCTGCTGTATACCGCGCATATCGTCCGGTATACCGCACCCATCATAGTTCAAAATTTTTGCCTCGTCATAAAACACGTGGTAGCAACCCGTGGCACGGGTTTTTTTCGTGCGATGCATGGCGCGGTATAGGATCCGGTATACCGGACCCATCAGCTTGATTTTTTTTTCTTCTCGGCATAAAACACGTGGCCGCTACCCGTGGTACGGGTTTTCTCACATGCGGTATACCGGGGCTGAGGTCCGGTATACCGCACCCCTGCTTCAGTTTTTCCGAAAAATTTTGTTCGCCTTCCCTAACTCGATTTCTTCAATACCTAATCATCAAAAACACTATACCTTTCTCGAATATGCAATATCAACTAAAAACAACTAATCTAAACATAAATTAAAAACTGGAAACGTAAAAACATAAAAGAAATTACGGGTTGTCTCCCGTATAGCACTTTTGTTTAACGTCTTTTAAAGTTAGACGTGTTACCTCGATTAAGGATGACGAAATTTCCACCCTTTGCCTCTAATTCCCACGAACTTTTTAGCTCGATTCTTCATAATCATGGATGGTGCCATCCAAGATTTCGTGGGAAGGGGTGTTTCTGGTGGTAACTCGATAGTATTACACTCCTCTTGTGATCCACTCATATCCTCAGTTCGTTTGTTAGAAAGAATGTCCTTCATGAATTTTAGATATTGCGGCATTCTCTTGAGAGCTTCTACAGACACTATTTTAATCTCTAACTTGCTCACCATGTCAACGAACTTCTTGAATTCCAGGTCATTCTCCTTTTTTCTGACACGTGAAGGGTATGGTGGTGGAGGACATGTGTTGGTTACCACTGGACTCTCTTTCTTTTCTGGTGTCTTCTCTGGGACACTTTTTTGTTCAACTACCTCTTCGACCTTATCCTTTGTTGTTTCTTCTCCCCCCTTTTCTGGAATAGGGACTGGTTCTGGTTCTGGTCTTGGTGGAGGTAGATCTTTTCCACTTCTTAATTCAACTTCATGACAAACTTTGTTTTCTGGAGCACTAGTATCACTTCGGAGTTTCCCTTATGCAAAGATTTGCAGTTTATTCACCATTTGTGACACTGTATGCTCAATCTTCTTAAGCGCATTGGCTGAGTTTTGGATTCTTTGCTGGTTATTCTCCATATCTTCAATTAGGTTCATTATCTTTGTCAAGCTTGAATTTAAACTCGAAGGTTGTTCTTGTACGGTTTGCTGCATTGGATAAGGAGGTGGTTCTTGATAAGCTTCATTATAAATCGGCGCTTCTTGATAGATAGGTTGTGGAGGATAGTAGGATTGTGGTCGTGGTTGATAATAATCATCATAATAATGGTTATTATGATAATAAGTCTGTTGATCTCCGACCCAATTGTAATTTTGTGGGGGTTGATAATCAGCGTAATTTCCTTGGGATTGATAATAACCATCATGATAATGGTTTCTTTGATGAGGTATGAAGGAAATTGAAGCTGGATTATTCATGCAATATTCCCACGAGTGATTTCTTGCTCCACAACTAGGACATGAAGGTGATGTGTGTACTAGATTTCCCTGAGCAAATTGTTTGTTTAATTCAGCCATTAGCTGGTTTATCTTATCCATTTCTGCAGGATCTAGTAATACGAAACTTTCTTCTCCTAATATATGTGCTCTCGCCTAGAAAAATTCTGTAAAACAAAACTAAAAGAAAAGCGTAAAATAGAACTAACTAAAATAAAAGCACAAGATAATTGCACAAGGACTAACGATGTAGTCCCCGGCAGCGGCGGCAAAAACTTGGTGTTGCCTAGGGTGTGATAAAATATGATATAAATAAAGTGCAAATAAACACCCTAGACTAGCACGGTTCTGCAAGTATTACAGGACGTATGCAAGTTTTAATGATAAGAAGATTCGTTCCTCAGAGACTGACGAAAGTTAGAGAGAACTTATGCAAATTATCAAGTGCAGATATAAAAGATAGAAAAGATAATACGCAATAGAAAGAAAGAAAGATAGACTTTTATTTTGTTTTTATAAAGAGAAAACTAAACAAATAAATTAAAAGACAGAAAATTAAATAAAAGAAAAGAAAAGAAGATAGTATGAAAGTTAGCTTGAGTGAATAGCATGTAATCCCCACTAGTTTTGCCGTTCTAAACATGTAAGGGTGAATTATGTAGTATTTCAATTATCAGTTCCAATTACGCTAGGTAGTTTTAAATAGGATTTACCTGTGTCAATAAGGCTTCCTAAGCAAACTGTTCCTGTAATTGGTAAATAGTCACATGTACTAAACCATAGTGATTATCTAGTTAGGTTGATTTGTCAGATCTAAACCGAATACTAGACGTTATGTGCTAAACATGTAATTAAACACCGTTGTCAATGGTGACCTAACTACAAGATGGTAATTCTATATGGCCATGGTTCCACAAGAACACAGAATATAAATCCAAACACATAAACAGAGAATAAAAACAATAATTCAATTTAAAACATAGAATTCCCAAATTAGATAGATGTCAATCAAAACTAGGGTCCATACATATATGCTAAAACGCAAACTAATGGAATTAATTCATACTAAGAAAAGAAGAGAAAAGAATTACAGAATCAAAGGTAGAAGAAGACATAGTGATGAACAGCTCCTTCCAGACTTCTCTTCTTGTGTTGTAGCTTCCTCTTGGCCTTAAGGTCTGGCCAAGGATGATTTAAGAGTGTTGAGAGGTTGTATTTATAGTGTATAGGTTGACCTAATTCGTTTATTGGAGGATAGGTTAGGTAATAGACCTCTAAGCCCAACTCAAATTCGTATGGAAATAAAGATAATTACTGCTGAAATGTTTTGAGCATATCTTCTTCGTTATTGGTCGGTTTTTGCTCCACAATATACCAAAAGAATCCTCAGAGAATTATCTACGTCCCTACGAGAGGAATTTACCAACATAGGCTTGATTTTGGAGTTATCACCACTTCTTTAGGCGTAGCTGCAGAAATTCAGATTTAGGCAGCTTTTCCTTCTCCATGTTTATAGCTCTTTGTTTCCTTTATCTCCAATTACCATGTTTATCTTCTTTCCTTTAGCTCTCTTTACCAAATTGGACTCTAATTAATTACCATATATTTCTAAAGCTTCAAACTAAATAAACAATTAAACCCAATATGCTCTAAAAATAATAAATAATCAATTCAAGACCCAAAATAGGAAAGTGCACTAAATTAAGCTAAAATCAACCTATAAACTAATAAATATGCCTAAAATGATGTCTCTGAAATATATTAAATTATCACAAATGAGGAGACATCAGGCTGGCCATGAAGTTCTATGGAAAGCTCACAAACGCGAAAATAGGCCACGTAGTTTCAAAGACTCGTGGATGGGACCATTCATTGTCACTAAGGTTGTTTCAGCCAAAGTGATAGAAATCCGACCCAAGAAGGGGATCAAGCGCATATTAGTTGACGTTCATAGCCTAACTCGTTGTTGGGGAGGCTATATTCGCAAATCTTGATAGAGGTAACACGTCTAACTTTGAAAGACGTTAAACAAAAGTGCTGTACGGGAGACAACCCGCAATTGTTTTTAAGTTTTTATGTCTTTTACGTTTTTAGTTTATGTTTAGTTTAGTTTTTTTAGTTGATATTTCATATTTGAGAAAGGTATCAGTGTTTTTGATGCTTACGTATTGGAGAAATCGAGTTCGGGAGGAGAAAACAAAATTTTTCGGAAAATTCTGACAATCGGGCCGATATACCGAACCTCATCCCCGGCATACCGAGGAGAGGAAAAACCCGTACCACGTGTAGGTACCTCGGGTTTTGTGCCGAGAAGAACTGGACGACCGCGGGATCAAAAACCCGTGTTACGGGTACGAGGCGTGTGTTTTTTGACGAGAAGAAAATTTTTGGAACAACAGAAGGTCCGGTATACCGGACCATATGCCCGGTATACCGGAGGTCGCCGCTGGAGAGAGAAAACTGCGGGTTGAAGCTTATAAAAGGAGGATCTTAGGTATAATTCCGAATTTATTAAACCTCAAGCCTCTCTTTCTTCTCCAAACCTCTTCCAACTCCATTAAAGCTCATAAAAACCTTCACCAATCATCAAAACACTACCAATCATCAAGAAAAACACATCAAATCTTCTCTCCACCTCATTACAAAGAAGATTCAAGCAACCAATTCTCACCAAACACATTAAATTGAAGAATATAGAGCTCAAATTTTCAAAATTCATCCTACAATTTCTTAAATCCAAGCCAATCCATCAAAAATTCACCTTACCCACATAGAGATTCATCATCAATTCACCGTTCCTAAACCAAATCAAGCTTGTTCAACAAAAAATTCACAAGTTCAAATTTCAAGAGTTGTTAAAGCTTTGAGTTGGGGGTCAATTGACGATGACTAATAGAACAGAAATATCAGTTAACAAGATGGAGGTGAAGAAAAGCAAGGTATTTGGTTCAATTGAGAAGAAATCAAATAACAAAGGTTCTAGTTTTAAAGCTAAGGGGAAAAACGATGTTGAAGATGGAGGTAAGCTAGCTACGTTTGATCGTAATGGTAAAAGGTTGTACTTTTATTCAAAGGAGAAAACACAACTTCCACCTTTCAAAGGTCCTACACCCATGGATAAAGTGGAAGCTTCAAAGGCCTTGAAAGCTTCTGCAGAGAAACAATTAAAAGAGCTACCTTTTGCTTATGAGAAAGTAATCAAGGAAGAAGTTGGTACAGGAGAGAACACAAGAGATTCTTAGAGCTTGGTGAAAAATTGGGTTGGTCTACGTTCATGGTAAGACATTCTGAATTATGTCATGAGTTAGTTTTGGAATTCTATTTAGGCCTCTTTAGCCGAGATAGTAAAGGTTGTGTTCCGATTAGAGGAAAATTAGTTCCTTTCACAGTGAATGAGATTAGAAACCACTTCAAGTTTAAGAAATTAATTGGATATTGCAAGTATGATGAAGCGGTTGCTAAACGAAAAATATTTGATGAGGAATTACTTTTTGAGCATGTTTTAGACAAGGAGAAAGTGCAATCACATAAGGGAGAATTGAAGGCACCTTGGCCTTACAAATATCTTCAACCGGATGCGAGAGATTGGCATAATTTCCTTATTCCTAATGTCTTTGGAAACACACGAACTTTGGATGTGACTAAAAAGAACGCTCTACTTTTGGATTGTATTTTGAGAGGAGAAGAAGTGGATGTGGTACAGTTGATCTATGAGGAGGTGATGCGATTTTCGGTCTCTCCCAAATCAGTTTATAATGTTAAATTTCCTACTATGATCACGTGTATTGTGCAAAAAGAGAATGTTACATTGGGTTAAGAAGAGAAACTTGAATTTAAGGAGACTTATATTGATAATGCTTGGATCAAGGATATCTTTCGAAGAGCGAGTGCTACGCAAATCTCGAAAGAAGAAAAGGAGCAAAGTAGGCAAGAGAAGATGGGGGAGCATTTAACCGAATTCGAAGCAGCTCAAACTTCTTTAGTCAATGATGTGGCACAAATCATAGCTAATCAAGTGCACATAATGAAACTCCTTGAGAATTTAACGAAAGATCGAGGAAATCCTACCTTGGATGTCAATAATGCGAGGCAATAGCCTCGAGAGTATGTTCTCTTTCTTCCTTACCATTTCTGTAAATGCTTTTGTCTACTAATTTTAATTTCTTTTTCGAGTCTTTTTCGAGTCGTGGGGACACGGCTCATTTTTGAGTTGGGGGTGTGGGGATTCGTTGTCTCTCATCTCGATTTTTCTATTTTTAGGTAGAAATTAAAATTTTTGATAAATGGGAATTAGATGTAGAGTGTGTTTAATAGCTTGAAAGCATAAGCTCAGTGAATTGATGATAGAAAGTAGTATGTTTATGAGCTATGTTATTTGTATGCTTTGAGTATTTGCAGGAAAACACATGTTGATAGTAAAGAAAAGATTAGTGAGCAATGCGATAGAAAGTATGTTCGATCTCAGGGAACCTTGAGAAGTGTGTAGGCCGTGAGATCCAAGCTAGTTGACAAAAACCATTTGATAAAAGTGCTAAAGGTAAGAAAGTAACGAAATTGCATAGTGTAGAAAGTGATTAAGGTAGTTCTTTCATATTGAAGCCACTTGAAGCCTTTTCATACCTTCTCACCTAGTTATTTTGATTTTATATGCTATATCCATCTCAGTCCCTTCTAGCCTTTCTAAAGCTTTTTATTGCAACACATTATAAGCCATATCCCTTTAGATTATAGGACTTTTCCATATGACCCTCACTCGAATCGCGATGCATAGACAGTTGTTTTAGAGCTTGAGTTTGGGGTGGTGGGTCCACCATTATGAGAATTGTTATCGGGATGGGATTTTTGAGCTTATTAATTGTGCTCTATTCTTTATATTGATGATGATTCACAGATTTTTATTGTAACCCTTTGTCGGTGTAATAGTGAATGAAAAAGAAGCTACGAGCTAAAATTTGCCAATAAGGGCATCAAAAGAAAAATATATATATGTGAGGAAAATAGCGTGATATCTCAATGTTAAAAAGAGAGTCATAGCTATAGAAAAAATTGATTTAAAAAGAAAATATATATATTCGGACCGGCAAAGTGGATTTTTTTTATGTGAACATCTCATGCTTTAATTGGGTTATTGGGGATGCTAAATTGTGCATCAAGGAATTCATTGGGTTGAGTGAGAAACGTTTTATGAGAGTAACTCAAGCTCTAGGGCGATTCGTTGATGGCTAGTGAGGAGAGAGCCAAAAGCTCACTCCAAATTATCCAAATATACTATCATACCGTCCCTAAGCCTAAATTACAACCTTAAAGACCTTGTGATTCTTTGTTATGTAATTGAGAAGTGATTGAACCATTAGAGAGTAGTTAAGTGGATCTTTGAATACTAGTGAAGTTGGATGAACAATCTAGAGCTTCCTTGGAGAACTGAGTAAAGTCTCAATCCTTCTTACATTGCGAAACTAATCTGATCTTGAATTCAAGCCGTGATGACTATGGATATGAGAAGTGTACATGTATGTAGTTTATGAATATTATTGCATGAAATTTTCTGAGTAATTGCTTTATGTCTATTCTATATATTCTGCTATGTTCTTCCCATTGTGTTGCGAATTTCATAAGTGTGTATTTATAGACTTCCCTTTGTTTTTATCTTTATTGTATCAGGACGATACAACTTTGAGATGGGGGTCTTGATGTCTCCTAATTTGTGATAGATTTATATTAGGATGAGACATCATTTTTAGTGATTTAGAAGTCATAATAGTCGATTTTCTTGAGAAATAGTGCACTTTTCTAATTTGAGTCTTGATTTAGTAAAATAATAGTTTTAGAGCATATTGGGTTTAATTATTTATTTAGTGTGAAGCTTTAAAGATAATTATGGAGATTAATTAGAGTCCAAGTGAAAGACTACAAGACATGGAAAGAGATAAGCATGGTAATTGAAGATAAAGGAAAGAAAAGCTAAAAACATGGAAAAGGAAAACCTGTCTTAATCCTGAATTTATGCACCTACGACCACAAATCAGCTTATATCTCAAATACGGTGTGGAATTTAGAGAAACGGTCAAGAGAAAAGTTGAAGATCTTTCCGAGACAATGAATTTGGTATATTCATACACATCAAACGGACAAGTATTGAAGCTGCTATGACCAAAAGAAAAACGGGCCTTATTGCATGTTTTTAGGGTTACGAATTTGAGTTGGGCTTGGAGTCCATTACTTAACCTCTCCTTCAAGAAAACGAATTAGGTCTTCTAAACAACTATAAATACACCCTTATATCACTTGTAAATCATACTTGCCTCATAATAATTAGTTCTTAAGGTTTTATTCTTCCAGTTTATTGTAGAGAGCAAAATGATGTCTTTTATTATTTCTTTTAGTTTATTTCCTTCAGGTATGAACTAAACTCCCCATAGCTTGGGTTTTGCATCATGTATAATCTATGAATTCTAATTTCTTTCTATCTAAGTTTCTTTGGGAATTACATGTTTTAATCTGATATTAGCTTCTTACCTTTATATTTGTTTATGTGTTTTGATTTATTGTCTGTCCTAGAACTGATCACTTTAGGCTTTCTTCATAGTAATTAGATGGTCACCTTAGATGGGTGTCTAATTATTGAAACACCACATAATGTCTAGTGTCGATATTAGTCCTGACAAAACTGATTCTAACTAGATAGTCATTAGGGTATGAATTAACCACTATCACCATGTATGGAAATTGATTGCTTAGGGTCTTGGTAGCGCTTGATAACCCTATTTGAAATAGCCTCGTGGTGTGTCCGTAGCCCCCTTAGTCGCTCTCAAGGCCTAAGGAATGGGAATTTAAAATCCTGACTAAGTATACAAGAGCTAATATTCTCCCTTATTAACTAGATCTAATATAAGGAATTAGAAGGATTAATGCATTCTAGCAAAACCTAAGCTATATTTCTCATCTCATATTATTCGTATTTTATTTTATTGTCTTTATTTTCCTAGTTTTAATTAGTTGTTTTCGAAATCTATTCCTTTAATTTTCTGTCTTTTAATTATTTACTCCTTACTCGTTATTGCCACCCATTCGACTAGCACACTAAGTCCCTGAGAACGAACTCAACTTATCAACTAAAACTTGCATACGTCCTGTAGTACTTGCAGTACTGTGCCTGTCTAGGGTGAGAGTTCGTAGTTTTCTAGAATTAATTTTATCTTATGTTTATCACACCCTATGCGACACAAACTACCAAATGTATGACCCAACTTTATTAATCTTTTAGTCATGGGAATATGATGGTTCTTTATGGCTATTGGATATTAGTTACTATAGAATTTCAATTTGTTCACCAACCTAAACAATTATGTTAAATAACTAGAGATTCAAATATCAATTTTTATAATAAGAATGATACAATAATCAAATAAATATATAAGATAATCAAGAATATTTTGAGAATTACCATAGCCATTGAGAATGAGAATAATTTAGTAATCACATACTTCATTTTCATACAAATTGATCATTGGTCATGACATTTCACAAAATATACGTGATGAATAATATACATATTTTGTGAAATGTCATATCTACGAGCAAATTATAAAAACTGCTAACAATTTCTTGGTTCATAAAAATCTTATGAAAATAATTAGAAAATTTACAGTGTTTAAGAAATTTGATAGATAATACACTGAATGATTATGAGAATACCATAAAATTATTAATGCCTATTATTCTACTAGCTAGTTGTATATATAGGGGTTTAAAGATTTACAATATATAGAAAACACATCTCAATATTCGTATGTAAAATAAGGAATATATTATAATTATAAGAATTATACTTATGTTAGAAATTTAACTATTATTAATTTATTATTAGTTTTTTATTTTTTAAAAATAAAATAGAAAAATTAATTAATTTATTGTGATAAAATAAGAAGAAAAATAAATTTAATAAATAATAGAATATTGAATGAATGGTCACATTTATATTTTTTCCTAAAAAATAAAACAATTACATTAAATATTTGCGTTAAGAATTCATTACCTTGTTTACCATTTTTTAATATTAAATTAGTAATAGTTATCTCCAATTATACATTTATTTTGATAGTAATAATAGATGTTTGCATAATTTCCTTATTCCCAATGTCTTTGGAAACACACGAACTTTGGATGTGACTAAAAAGAACGCTCTACTTTTGGATTGTATTTTGAGAGGAGAAGAAGTGGATGTGGCACAGTTGATCTATGAGGAGGTGATGCGATTTTCGGTCTCTCCCAAATCAGTTTATAATGTTAAATTTTCTACTATGATCACGTGTATTGTGCGAAAAGAGAATGTTACATTGGGTGAAGAAGAGAAACTTGAATTTAAGGAGACTTATATTGATAATGCTTGGATCAAGGATATCTTTCGAAGAGCAAGTGCTACGCAAATCTCGAAAGAAAAAAAGGAGCAAAGTAGGCAAGTGAAGATGGGGGAGCGTTTAACCAAATTCGAAGCAGCTCAAACTTTTTTACTCAATGATGTGGCACAAATCAACGCTAATCAAGTGCACATCATGAAACTCCTTGAGCATTTAACGAAAGATCGAGCAAATCCTACCTTGGATGTCAATAATGCGAGGCAATAGGCTCGAGAGTATGTTCTCTTTCTTCCTTACCATTTCTGTAAATGCTTTTATCTGCTAATTTTAATTTCTTTTTCGAGTCTTTTTCGAGTCGTGGGGACACGACTCATTTTTGAGTTGGGGGTGTGGGGATTCGTTGTCTCTCATCTCCATTTTTCTATTTTTCGGTAGAAATTAAAATTTTTGATACATGGAAATTAGATGTAGAGTTTGTTTAATAACTTGAAAGCATAAGCTCAGTGAATTGATGATAGAAAGTAGTATGTTTATGAGCTATGTTATTTGTATGCATTGAGTATTTGCAGGAAAACACACGTTGATAGTGAAGAAAAGATTAGTGAGCAATGCGATAGAAAGTATGTTCGATCTCAGGGAACCTTGAGAAGTGTGTAGGTCGTGAGATCCAAGCTAGTTGACAAAAACAATTTGATAAAAGTGCTAAAGGTAAGAAAATAACGAAATTGCATAGTGTAGAAAGTGATTAAGGTAGTTCTTTCATATTGAAGCCACTTGAAGCCTTTTTATACCTTCTCACCTAGTTATTTTGAATTTATATGCTATATCTTTCTCAGCCCCTTCTAGCCTTTCTAAACCTTTTTATTGAAACACATTATAAGCCATATCCCTTTAGATTATAGGATTTTTCCATATGACCCGCACTCGAATCGTGATGCATAGACAGTTGTTTTAGAGCTTGAGTTTGGGGTGGTGGGTCCACCATTATGGGAATTGTTATCGGGATGGGATTTTTGAGCTTATTAATTGGGCTCTATTCTTTATATTGATGATGATTCACAGATTTTTATTGTAACCCTTTGCCGGGGTAATAGTGAATGAAAAAGAAGCTACGAGCTAAAATTTGCCAACAAGGGCATTAAAAGAAAAATATATATATGTGAGGAAAATAGCGTGATATCTCAATGTTAAAAAGAGAGTCATAGCTATAGAAAAAATTGATTTGAAAAGAAAATATATATATTCGGACTGGCAAAGTGGATTTTTTTATGTGAACATCTCATGCTTTAATTGGGTTATTAGGGATGCTAATTTGTGCATCAAGGAATTCATTGGGTTGAGTGAAAAATGTTTTATGAGAGTAACTCAAGCTCTAGGGCGATTCGTTCATGGCTAGTGAGGAGAGAGCCAAAAGCTCACTCTAAATTATCCAAATATACTATCATACCATCCCTAAGCCTAAATTACAACCTTAAAGACCTTGTGATTCTTTGTTATGTAATTGAGAAGTGATTGAGACATTAGAGAGTAGTTAAGTGGATCTTTGAATACTAGTGAAGTTCGATGAACAATCTATAGCTTCCTTGGAGAACAGAGTAAAGTCTCAATCCTTCTTACATTGCGAAACTAATCTGATCTTGAATTCAAGCCGTGATGACTATGGATATGAGAAGTGTACAGGTATGTAGTTTATGAATATTATTGCATGAAATTTTCTGAGTAATTGCTTTATGTCTATTCTATATATTATGCTATGTTCTTCCCATTGTGTTGAGAATTTCGTAAGTGTGTATTTATAGACTTCCCTTTGTTTTTATCTTTATTGTATTGGGACGATACAACTTTGAGTTGAGGGTCTTGATGTTTCCTCATTTGTGATAGATTTATATTAGGACGAGACATCATTTTTAGTGATTTAGAAGTCATAATAGTCGATTTTCTTGAGAAATAGTGCACTTTCCTATTTTGAGTCTTGATTTAGTAAAATAATATTTTTAGAGCATATTGGGTTTAATTATTTATTTAGTGTGAAGCTTTAAAGATAATTATGGAGATTAATTAGAGTCCAAGTCAAATACTACAAGATATGGAAAGAGATAAGCATGGTAATTGGAGATAAAGGAAAGAAAAGCTAAAAACATGGAAAAGGAAAACCTGCCTTAATCCTGAATTTATGCACCTACGACCACAAATCAGCTTATATCTTAAAAACGGTGTGGAATTTAGAGAAACGGTCAAGAGAAAAGTTGCATATCTTTCCGAGACGATGAATTTGGTATATTCATACGCATCAAACAGACAAGTATTGAAGCTTCTAGGACCAATAGAAAAACGGGCCTGAATGCATGTTTTTAGGGTTACGAATTTGAGTTGGGCTTGGAGTCCATTACTTAACCTCTCCTTCAAGAAAACGAATTAGGTCTTCTAAACACCTATAAATACACCCTTATATCACTTGTAAATCATCCTTGCCTCATAATAATCAGTTTTTAAGGTTTTATTCTTCCAGTTTATTGTAGAGAGCAAGATGATGTCTTTTATTATTTCTTTTAGTTTATTTCCTTCAGGTATGAACTAAACTCCCCATAACTTGGGTTTTGCATCATGTATAATCTATGAATTTCTAATTTCATTCTATCTAAGTTTCGTTGGGAATTACATGTTTTAATCTGATATTAGCTTCTTACCTTTATATTTGTTTATGTGTTTTGATTTATTGTCTGTCCTAGAACTGATCACTTTAGGCTTTCTTAATAGTAATTAGATGGTTACCTTAGATGGGTGTCTAATTATTGAAACACCACATAATGTCTAGTTTCGATATTAGTCCTGACAAAACTGATTCTAACTAGATAGTCATTAGGGTATGAATAAACCACTATCACCATGTATGGAAATTGATTGCTTAGGGCCTTGGTAGCGCTTGATAGCCCTATTTGAACCAGCCTCGTGGTGTGTGCGTAGCCCCCTTAATCGCTCTCAAGGTCTAAGGAATGAGAATTTAGAATCCTGACTAAGTATACAAGAGCTAATATTCTCCCTTATTAACTAGATCTAATAGAAGGAATTAGAAGGATTAGTGCATACTAGCAAAACCTAAGCTATATTTCTCATCCCATATTCTTCGTATTTTATTTTATTGTCTTTATTTTCCTAATTTTAATTAGTTATTTTCGAAATCTATTCCTTTAATTTTCTGTCTTTTATTTACTCCTTACTCGTTATTGCCACCCATTCGACTAGCACACTAAGTCCCTAAGAACGAACGCAACTTATCAACTAAAACTTGCATACATCCTGTAATACTTGCAGTATTGTGCCTGTCTAGGGTGAGAGTGCGTAGTTTTCTAGAATTAATTTTATCTTATTTTTATCACACCCTATGCGACACAAACTACCAAATGTATGACCCAACTTTATTAATCTTTTAATCATGGGAATATGATGGTTCTTTATGGCTATTGGATATTAGTTACTATAGAATATCAATTTGTTCACCAACCTAAACAATTATTTTAAATAACTAGAGATTCAAATATCAATTTTTATAATAAGAATGATATAATAATCAAATAAATATATAAGATATTCAAGAATATTTTGAGAATTACCATAGCCATTGAGAATGAGAATAATTTAGTAATCACATACTTCATTTTCATACAAATTGATCATTGGTCATGACATTTCACCAAATATACGTGATGAATAATATACATATTTTGTGAAATGTCATATCTACGAGCAAATTATAAAAACTGCTAACAATTTCTTGGTTCATAAAAATCTTATGAAAATAATTAGAAAATTTACAGTGTTTAAGATATGTGATAGATAATACACTGAATGATTATGAGAATACCATAAAATTATTAATGCCTATTATTCTACTAGCTAGTTGTATATATAGGGGTTTAAAGTTTTACAATATATAGAAAACACATCTCAATATTCGTATGTAAAATAAGGAATATATTATAATTATAAGAATTATACTTATGTTAGAAATTTAACTATTATTAATTTATTATTATTTTTTTATTTTTTAAAAATAAAATAGAAAAATTAATTAATTTATTATGATAAAATAAGAAGAAAAATAAAATTAATAAATAATAGAATATTGAATGAATGGTCACATTTATATATTTTCCTAAAAAATAAAACAATTACATTAAATATTTGCGTTAAGAATTCATTACCTTGTTTACCATTTTTTAATATTAAATTAGTAATAGTTATCTCCAATTATACATTTATTTTGATAGTAATAATAGATACTAGTTAATTCTTCATATCTATTATTTAAGAAATACTAGATATTGTCGGTGTAGTACGTTTCCATCTTTGGATATTATATTGTAACGATAAACATTTCTCCAGAGGCCCCGCTATAATGTCCATAATTGGAAAATTGATTTAGCATCCCAACATCCGGCTGGAATATCTCTACTTGAATTTTAGGTGCCCAAGAAGCCGAATTAAAAATTACCAATTGATGAGTCCATGAACCAGGTTCTTGTCATCCTTAGTCTTGTGCTCCAACTTGATTTCCGGTTTCACCCTCAACTCATTGTTGCAAGTTTGCATTCAAATATGGATAAATATCGGGGGTACTTGGTTGATAGGCAAATTAATATTTCAATCATGGTGTTTATATTGATCGTTTTTCCATTGGCTTTGAACTTGGAATCAACGTTTGCTACCATTTTCTGTTTTCATCTTTCTTGCTCGTTTTAAGTTTGTTAAAGGAGCGACCTCTCAGGGTTCAAGGGAATGAACCAACATAAGGATAAACCAAAAGAATCAATGTAAAAATTAAGAACTACTACTCTGAATAAAAAAATATAAACACAAAATAACTAAATGGTCCTTGGAAATTTCGCCAAAAACTTGGTGGCCCATGAGATGTGATGATTAAATTACACCAGAGGATGGTTCCTCGCATGTATATGAGAAGTCCAAAGTAAGAAAAGTAAGTATTTGTTTATATTTCTCCACAAGGACTATGAAATTAATTATTATGTTTTATTAAGGATTTTGGGCGCTATTTTTGAATAAAATTTAAATTCAAGATTATATTATCTTGGAGGTTTTCGTAAATATTATAACTACTCGGACTAAATTACAAAATGGTAAAGTCAATTAATAATAATGTGAATATAGTAAAAAGGTCTGAATTTCAAATATTGAGAATATATTTGAGAAGATAGCAAAAAATGCTTTTAATTACCACTAAAAATGAATTTACAATTTCTTATTTCAAGGTAAAATTTGATTTTTTTCACGTTTTCTGGGATTCAACTAGCCACATAAATGTTTGTCGTGTAGATAGGGGATGCAATTAGACTCTAGGGGACCTCTAACAAACGAGCCTAAAAAATCCCTCGGACGATAGACGTTAACCCTACATATTATCCAACTAGTCTGGACCTCTCGGTTCATTCATGAACATAAAATGAACATGATAAAAGTTGCACAAACCGACCCCCTGTGGACGATAGTAAAAGTTCTATTCTAACTTGGTTGGAGTAACAGGTTCACATATTAACAAAAACTCATATTCAATGGAAAAACATCAAATTCATTTAAACATTTAAACCTAAATTATATAATATGGTAAATTATCATTTAGGGTTCATAAGTTTCTCAGGCTAATGAACAATTAGTTAATACTAATGGAAGAAAAATCAATAATCATAAGAGTTATAGTAATGATACAAAAAGGGAAGTATAAAAAATTACAATAGTGATGATAGTCTATTGGAAATCGATGAAGAAAAGAGGTGGAATAGTGTGGTGTTGATTTCTCATTCTTCTTTCTCTAGCCAAAGCCACCTATAGCTATTTCATGATATTTTATAACTGATTTCCCCTCTACACTTTCACCAAAATAAGTGTAAAATGTTTTTTAGTTTTGGGACCCACTGGGATGGGTCAAAAGTGACCCAAAAACTTTATCTTGCAAATTTAGACAAATTCGAGTCACAGTGCCAATATTTTCATAAATTTGTAGTCTAAACTCTTATTCACATGACCCGCTTCCTCTCGCACGCTCCCTCATTTAAGTACAATCTTGATCTTAATGCGCTTGATCATAAATCTCACCAAATGTGTGTAGTGACTTTCGCAAGTTGACTTCAAAGTTTTACCGAAAATTGCACTTTATTGTTTAAGGTGACTTTTTTTTCTTGTATTCCTTAACATGGGGTTGAATTTGACTAAATTTTATGTTTCCTCTCGGGGTCTCATATTATCTAAGTATCTTGGGGGTTAAACATTTAACAAAAAATTAATGCGAAAATCTCCAAACGTACCAAAATATACAGGAATAAAAAATAACTCTAAATAAATCAGATAATAGGGAAAATACCACAAGTAAGTCAACTAACCCCATAAAAGGATGACTAATAAACCTATAAATATATCACAAAACACGATTAATCTTGAATCTATCACTAGAGACAACAATATGCGACACATGTGTTAAGGATTCCCTTGGGGATGTATAGGCCCACATAATTTTGAAGATAAAATGTTAAATATCAACAATAATGAAGAATGACAACACAAAAAAATTAAAATTCCACAAGATCACAAATTTTCACCATCCGATGTAAACTCGTCTCCAATTTACCAATTACAGTGATATATAACAAAAAAACATGAATAAACAATAAACACCGTTTCCTCAAATCTAAAATATTAAAAAATACATTAAAAGACAACATAGAAGACACTTATGTCATTACCAAATGTTTGACCATAAGAAATCTTCAAATAACACAGCTATATGGTATGAGTTACTTTAGAATATAAATTTAGTTTACCGAGTTAAACAATTAGAATAAATAGCTGGAAAATAAAGAGATGTCGATTATATAATTCTCTAATGAAAGAAATATAATTGAATAATAAATTTATAAGATATTTAAGATACCTTTTAAATTATCATATCCATTAGGAGTGGTAAATTATGGACATACAATGTTAATTCCATTTGGTAATGGTATTTCATCGAATTTAACATGTTGAAAATATACATATATGGTGAAAATCATATTTACTAGTAAATTGTAATAGGAAAAATATTGAAATATGTTATGTGATCTAAGTCATACATTACAGAATTCTTAAAGGTGAAAAATATACATCAATATACAAAATGGGGAAGATATACTTCACTACCAAATGTATGACCCAATTTTACTAATCTTTAAATCATGGGAATATGATGCTTCTTAATGGTTATTGGATATAAGTTACTATAGAATATCAATTTGTTTACCAACCTAAACAATTATGTTAAATAACTAGAGATTCAAATATCAAATTTTATTATAAAAATTATACAATAATCAAATAAATATATAAGATATTCATGAAGATTTTGAGAATTAACATAGCCATTAAGAATGAGAATAATTGAGTAATCACATACTTCAGTTTCATACAAATTGATCGTTGGTCATGACATTTCACCAAATATACATGATGAATAATATATATATTTTGTGAAATGTCATAACCACGGGCAAATTATAAAAACTGCTAACAATTTCTTGGTTTATAAAAATCTCATGAAAATAATTTGAAAATTTACAGTGTTTAAGAAATTTGACAGATAAAACACTGAATGATTATAAGAATTCCATAAAATTATTAATGCCTATTATTCAATCGGCAAGTTGTATATATAGGGGTTTAAACATTTACAATATATAAAAAATACATCTCATTATTCGTATGTAATATAAGGAATATATTATAATTATAAGAATTATACATATGTTAGAAATTTAACTATTATTAATTTATTACTATTTTATTTAAAAAAATTAAAATAGGAAAATCAATTAATTTATTGCAATAAAATAAGAAGAAAAATAAATTTAATAAATAATAGAATATTGAATGAATGGTTATATTTTTATTTTTTCCTAAAAAATAAAACAATTACATTATATATGTGCGTTAAGAATTCCTTACCTTGCTTACTATTTTTTAATATTAAATTAAAAATAGTTATCTCCAATTATACATTTTATTTTGATATTAATAATAGATACTAGTTAATTCTTCATATCTATTATTTAAGAAATACTAGATATTGTCGTTGTAGCACGTTTCCATCTTTAGATATTATATTGTAAAGATAAACATTTCTCTAGAGGCCCGGCATGTCCGTAATTGGAAAATTGATTTAGCATCCCAACATCTGGCTGGAATATTTCTACTATAATTTTATGTTTCCAAGAAGCCAGAATTAAAAACTACCAATTGATGGGTCCATGAACCATGTTCTTTTCATCCTTAGTCTTGTGCTCCAACTTGATTTCCGGTTTCACCCTCAACTCATTGTTGCATGTTTGTATTCAAGTACGGATAAATATCGGGGGTACTTGGTTTTTAGGCAAATTAAGATTTCTATCATGGTGTTTATATTGATTGTTTTACCATTGGCTTCGAACCTGGAATCAACATTTGCTACCATTTCTTGTTTTCATCTTTTTTGCTCGTTTTTAGCTTGTTAAAGGAGCAACCTCTCAGGGTTCGAGGGCATGAACCAACCTAAGGATAAACCAAAAGAATCAATGTAAAAACTAACAACCACTACTCTGAAATAAAAAAATATAAACACAAAATAACTAAATGGTCCTTGGAAATTTCGCCAAAAACCTGGTGGCCCATGAGATGTGATGATAAAATTACACCCGAGTAGGATTCCTCGCAAGTATATGAGAAGTCCCAAGTAATAAAAGTAAGTATTTGTTTATCTTTTTCCACAAGGACTATGGAATTAATTATCATATTTATATTAAGCATTTTGGGCGCTAGTTTTGAATAAAATTTAAATTCAAGATTATATCATCTTTGAGGTTTTCGTAAATATTATAACTACTCAGACTAAATTACAATATGGTAAAGTTAATCAATAATAATGTAAATATATTAAAAAGGTCTGAATTTCAAATATTGAGAATACATTTGAGAAGCTAGCAAAAAAACGCTTTTAATTACCACTAAAGACAATTTCTTATTTTAAGGTAAAATTTGATTTTTTTCACGTTTTCTGGGATTCAACTATCCACATAAATGTTTGCCGAGTAGATAGGGATGCCATTAGACTCTAGGGGACCTCTAACAAATGAGCCTAAAAATCCCTCGGACGATAGATGTTAACCCTATTAATTATCCAACTAGTATAGACCTCTCGGTTCATTCATGAACATAAAATGAACATTATAAAAGTTGCACAAACCGACCCCCCTACGGACGATAGTAAAAGTTCTTTTCTAACTTGGTTGGAGTGATGGGTTCACATATTAAAAAAAATTCATATTCAATGGACAAACATCAAATGCATTTAAACATTTAAATCTAAATTATATAAAATGGTAAATTATCATATAGGGTTCATAAATTTCTCAGGCTAATGAAGAATTAGTTAATACTAATGGAAGAAAAATCAATAATCATAAGAATTATAGTAATAATACAAAAAGTGCATTATAAAAAATTACAATAGTAATGATAGGATATTGGAAACTGATGAAGAAAAGAGACCCAAAAACGTTATCTTGCAAATTTAGACAAATTCGAGTCACAGTGCCAATATTTTCATAAATATGTAGTCTAAAAGCTTATTCATAATACACGCTTCCTCTCACGCGCTCCCTCATTTAAGTACAATCTTGATCTAAATGCGCTTGATCATAACTCTCACCAAATGTGTGTAGTGACTTTCACAGGTTGACTTCAAAGTTTTACCGAAAATTGCACTTTATTGTTTAAGGTGATTTTTTTTCTCTTTTATTACTTAACCTGGGGTTGAATTTGACTAACTTTTATGTTTCCTCTCGGAGTCTCATATTATTTATGTATCTTGGGGGCTACACACCTAACAAAAAATTGATATAAAAATCTCTAAAAGTACCATAATATACGGGAATAAAGAATAACTCTAAATAAATAAGATAATAGGGGAAATACCACAAGTAAGTCAACTAACCCCATAAAAGGATGACTCATAAACCTATAAATATATCACAAAACACGATAAATCTTGAATCTATCGCTAGAGACACCAATATGCGACACATGTGTTAAGGATTCCCTCGGGGATGTATAGGCCCACATAATTTTGAAGATAAAATGTTAAATATCAACAATAATGAAGAATGACAACACTAAAAAATTAAAATTCCACAAGATCACAAAATTTCACCATCCGATGTAAACTCGTCTCCAATTTACCAATTACAGTGATATATAACAAAAAACATGAATAAACAATAAACAACGTTTCCTCAAACCTAAAATATTAAAAAATACATTGAAAGACAACATAGAAGACACTTATGTCATTACCAAATGTTTGACCATAAGAAATCTTCAAATAACACAGCTATATGGTATGAGTTACTTTAGAATATAAATTTAGTTTACCGAGTTAAACAATTAGAATAAATAGCTGGAAAATAAAGAGATGTCGAATATATAATTCTCTAACGAAAGAAATATAATTGAATAATAAATTTATAAGATATTTAAGATACCTTTTAAATTATCATATCCATTAGGAGTGGTAAATTATGGACATACAATGTTAATTCCATTTGGTAATGGTATTTCATCGAATTTAACATGTTGAAAATATACATATATGGTGAAAATCATATTTACTAGTAAGAAAAATATTGAAATATGTTTTGTGATCTAAGTCATACATTACAGAATTCTTAAAGGTGAAAAAAAATATACATCAATATACAAAATGGGGAAGATATACTTCATTACCAAATGTATGACCCAATTTTACTAATCTTTTAATCATGGGAATATGATGCTTCTTAATGGTTATTGGATATCAGTTACTATAGAATATCAATTTGTTTACCAACCTAAACAATTATGTTAAATAACTAGAGATTCAAATATCAAATTTTATTATAAAAATTATACAATAATCAAATAAATATATAAGATATTCATGAAGATTTTGAGAATTAACATAGCCATTAAGAATGAGAATAATTGAGTAATCACATACTTCAGTTTCATACAAATTGATCGTTGGTCATGACATTTCACCAAATATACATGATGAATAATATATATATTTTGTGAAATGTCATAACCACGAACAAATTATAAAAACTGCTAAAAATTTCTTGGTTTATAAAAATCTCATGAAAATAATTTGAAAATTTACAGTGTTTAAGAAATTTGACAGATAAAACACTGAATGATTATAAGAATACCATAAAATTATTAATGCCTATTATTCAATCTGCAAGTTGTATATATAGGGGTTTAAACATTTACAATATATAAAAAATACATCACATTATTCGTATGTAATATAAGGAATATATTATAATTATAAGAATTATACATATGTTAGAAATTTAACTATTATTAATTTATTACTATTTTATTTAAAAAAATTCAAATAGGAAAATCAATTAATTTATTGCAATAAAATAAGAAGAAAAATAAATTTAATAAATAATAGAATATTGAATGAATGGTCACATTTATATTTTTCCTAAAAAATAAAACAATTACATTATATATGTGCGTTAAGAATTCCTTACCTTGTTTACTATTTTTTAATATTAAATTAAAAATAGTTATCTCGAATTATACATTTTATTTTGATAGTAATAATAGATACTAGTTAATTCTTCATATCTATTATTTAAGAAATACTAGATATTGTCGTTGTAGCATGTTTCCATCTTTAGATATTATATTGTAAAGATAAACATTTCTCTAGAGGCCCGGCATGTCCGTAATTGGAAAATTGATTTAGCATCCCAACATCTGGCTGGAATATTTCTACTATAATTTTATGTTTCCAAGATGCCAGAATTAAATACTACCAATTGATGGGTCCATGAACCATGTTCTTTTCATCTTTAGTCTTGTGCTCCAACTTGATTTCCGGTTTCACCCTCAACTCATTGTTGCATGTTTGTATTCAAGTACGGATAAATATCGGGGGTACTTGGTTTTTAGGCAAATTAAGATTTCTATCATGGTGTTTATATTGATTGTTTTACCATTGGCTTCGAACCTGGAATCAACATTTGCTACCATTTCTTGTTTTCATCTTTTTTGCTCGTTTTTAGCTTGTTAAAGGAGCAACCTCTCAGGGTTCGAGGGCATGAACCAACCTAAGGATAAACCAAAAGAATCAATGTAAAAACTAACAACCACTACTCTGAAATAAAAAATATAAACACAAAATAACTAAATGGTCCTTGGAAATTTCGCCAAAAACCTGGTGGCCCATGAGATGTGATGATAAAATTACACCCGAGTAGGATTCCTCGCAAGTATATGAGAAGTCCCAAGTAATAAAAGTAGGTATTTGTTTATCTTTCTCCACAAGGACTATGGAATTAATTATCATATTTATATTAAGCATTTTGGGCGCTAGTTTTGAATAAAATTTAAATTCAAGATTATATCATCTTTGAGGTTTTCGTAAATATTATAACTAATCAGACTAAATTACAATATGGTAAAGTTAATCAATAATAATGTAAATATATTAAAAAGGTCTGAATTTCAAATATTGAGAATACATTTGAGAAGCTAGCAAAAAAATGCTTTTAATTACCACTAAAGATAAATTTACAATTTCTTATTTTAAGGTAAAATTTGATTTTTTTTCACGTTTTCTGGGATTCAACTATCCACATAAATGTTTGCCGAGTAGATAGGGATGCCATTAGACTCTAGGGGACCTCTAACAAATGAGCCTAAAAAATCCCTCGGACGATAGATGTTAACCCTATTAATTATCCAACTAGTATAGACCTCTCGGTTCATTCATGAACATAAAATGAACATTATAAAAGTTGCACAAACCGACCCCCCTACGGACGATAGTAAAAGTTCTTTTCTAACTTAATTGGAGTGATGGGTTCACATATTAAAAAAAATTCATATTCAATGGACAAACATCAAATGCATTTAAACATTTGAATCTAAATTATATAAAATGGTAAATTATCATATAGGGTTCATAAATTTCTCAGGCTAATGAAGAATTAGTTAATACTAATGGAAGAAAAATCAATAATCATAAGAATTATAGTAATAATAAAAAAAGTGAATTATAAAAAATTACAATAGTAATGATAGGATATTGGAAACTGATGAAGAAAAGAGACCCAAAAACGTTATCTTGCAAATTTAGACAAATTCGAGTCACAGTGCCAATATTTTCATAAATATGTAGTCTAAAAGCTTATTCAAAATACACGCTTCCTCTCACACACTCCCTCATTTAAGTACAATCTTGATCTAAATGCGCTTGATCATAACTCTCACCAAATGTGTGTAGTGACTTTCACAGGTTGACTTCAAAGTTTTACCGAAAATTGCACTTTATTGTTTAAGGTGACTTTTTTTCTCTTTTATTACTTAACCTGGGGTTGAATTTGACTAACTTTTCTGTTTCCTCTCGGGGTCTCATATTATTTAAGTACCTTGGGGGCTACACACCTAACAAAAAATTGATATAAAAATCTCTAAAAGTACCAAAATATACGGGAATAAAAAATAACTCTAAATAAATCAGATAATAGGGAAAATACCACAAGTAAGTCAACTAACCCCATAAAAGAATGATTCATAAACCTATAAATATATAACAAAACACGAGTCATCGTGAATCTATGACTATTATTTATTCTATCACTAGAGACACCAATATGCGACACATGTGTTAAGGATTCCCTCGATGATGTATAGGCCCACATAATTTTAAAGATAGAATGTTAAATATCAAAAATAAAGAATAATGACAACACTTAAAAATTAAAATTCCACAAGATCACAAAATTTCACCATCCGATGTATATTCGACTCCAATTTACCAATTAAATTGATACATAAGATATAAACATGAATAAACATCAAACACCCTTCCCTCAAATCTAAAATATCAAAAAATACATTGAAAGACAACATAGAAGACACTTATGTCATTACCAAATGTTTGACCATAATAAATCTTCAAATAACACAGCTATATGGTATGAGTTACTTTAGAATATAAATTTGGTTTACCGAGTTAAACAATTAGAATAAATAGCTGGAAAATAAAGAGATGTCGAATATATAATTCTCTAATGAAAGAAATATAATTGAATAATAAATTTATAAGATATTTAAGATACTTTATAAATTATCATATCCATTAGGAGTGGTAAATTATGGACATACAATGTTAATTCCATTTGGTAATCGTATTTCATCGAATTTAACATGTTGAAAATATACATATATGGTGAAAATTATATTTACTAGTAAATTGTAATAGTAAAAAAATATTGAAATATGTTTTGAGATCTAAGTCATACATTACAGAATTCTTAAAGGTGAAAAAAAATATACATCAATATACAAAATGGGGAAGATATACTTCACTACCAAATGTATGACCCAATTTTACTAATCTTTTAATCATGGGAATATGATGCTTCTTAATGGTTATTGGATATCAGTTACTATAGAATATCAATTTGTTTACCAACCTAAACAATTATGTTAAATAACTAGAGATTCAAATATCAAATTTTATTATAAAAATTATACAATAATCAAATAAATATATAAGATATTCATGAAGATTTTGAGAATTAACATAGCCATTAAGAATGAGAATAATTGAGTAATCACATACTTCAGTTTCATACAAATTGATCATTGGTCATGACATTTCACCAAATATACATGATGAATAATATATATATTTTGTGAAATGTCATAACCACGGGCAAATTATAAAAACTGCTAACAATTTCTTGGTTTATAAAAATCTCATGAAAATAATTTGAAAATTTACAGTGTTTAAGAAATTTGACAGATAAAACACTGAATGATTATAAGAATTCCATAAAATTATTAATGCCTATTATTCAATCGGCAAGTTGTATATATAGGGGTTTAAACATTTACAATATATAAAAAATACATCTCATTATTCGTATGTAATATAAGGAATATATTATAATTATAAGAATTATACATATGTTAGAAATTTAACTATTATTAATTTATTACTATTTTATTTAAAAAAATTAAAATAGGAAAATCAATTAATTTATTGCAATAAAATAAGAAGAAAAATAAATTTAATAAATAATAGAATATTGAATAAATGGTCATATTTTTATTTTTTCCTAAAAAATAAAACAATTACATTATATATGTGCGTTAAGAATTCCTTACCTTGTTTACTATTTTTTAATATTAAATTAAAAATAGTTATCTCCAATTATACATTTTATTTTGATATTAATAATAGATACTAGTTAATTCTTCATATCTATTATTTAAGAAATACTAGATATTGTCGTTGTAGCACGTTTCCATCTTTAGATATTATATTGTAAAGATAAACATTTCTCTAGAGGCCCGGCATGTCCGTAATTGGAAAATTGATTTAGCATCCCAACATCTGGCTGGAATATTTCTACTATAATTTTATGTTTCTAAGAAGCCAGAATTAAAAACTACCAATTGATGGGTCCATGAACCATGTTCTTTTCATCCTTAGTCTTGTGCTCCAACTTGATTTCCGGTTTCACCCTCAACTCATTGTTGCATGTTTGTATTCAAGTACGGATAAATATCGGGGGTACTTGGTTTTTAGGCAAATTAAGATTTCTATCATGGTGTTTATATTGATTGTTTTACCATTGGCTTCGAACCTGGAATCAACATTTGCTACCATTTCTTGTTTTCATCTTTTTTGCTCGTTTTTAGCTTGTTAAAGGAGCAACCTCTCAGGGTTCGAGGGCATGAACCAACCTAAGGATAAACCAAAAGAATCAATGTAAAAACTAACAACCACTACTCTGAAATTAAAAAATATAAACACAAAATAACTAAATGGTCCTTGGAAATTTCGCCAAAAACCTGGTGGCCCATGAGATGTGATGATAAAATTACACCCGAGTAGGATTCCTCGCAAGTATATGAGAAGTCCCAAGTAATAAAAGTAAGTATTTGTTTATCTTTCTCCACAAGGACTATGGAATTAATTATCATATTTATATTAAGCATTTTGGGCGCTAGTTTTGAATAAAATTTAAATTCAAGATTATATCATCTTTGAGGTTTTCGTAAATATTATAACTACTCAGACTAAATTACAATATGGTAAAGTTAATCAATAATAATGTAAATATATTAAAAAGGTCTGAATTTCAAATATTGAGAATACATTTGAGAAGCTAGCAAAAAAACGCTTTTAATTACCACTAAAGATAAATTTACAATTTCTTATTTTAAGGTAAAATTTGATTTTTTTTCACGTTTTCTGGGATTCAACTATCCACATAAATGTTTGCCGAGTAGATAGGGATGCCATTAGACTCTAGGGGACCTCTAACAAATGAGCCTAAAAATCCCTCAGACGATAGATGTTAACCCTATTAATTATCCAACTAGTATAGACCTCTCGGTTCATTCATGAACATAAAATGAACATTATAAAAGTTGCACAAACCGACCCCCCTACGGACGATAGTAAAAGTTCTTTTCTAACTTGGTTGGAGTGATGGGTTCACATATTAAAAAAAATTCATATTCAATGGACAAACATCAAATGCATTTAAACATTTGAATCTAAATTATATAAAATGGTAAATTATCATATAGGGTTCATAAATTTCTCAGGCTAATGAAGAATTAGTTAATACTAATGGAAGAAAAATCAATAATCATAAGAATTATAGTAATAATACAAAAAGTGCATTATAAAAAATTACAATAGTAATGATAGGATATTGGAAACTGATGAAGAAAAGAGACCCAAAAACGTTATCTTGCAAATTTAGACAAATTCGAGTCACAGTGCCAATATTTTCATAAATATGTAGTCTAAAAGCTTATTCATAATACACGCTTCCTCTCACGCGCTCCCTCATTTAAGTACAATCTTGATCTAAATGCGCTTGATCATAACTCTCACCAAATGTGTGTAGTGACTTTCACAGGTTGACTTCAAAGTTTTACCGAAAATTGCACTTTATTGTTTAAGGTGATTTTTTTTTCTCTTTTATTACTTAACCTGGGGTTGAATTTGACTAACTTTTATGTTTCCTCTCGGAGTCTCATATTATTTATGTATCTTGGGGGCTACACACCTAACAAAAAATTGATATAAAAATCTCTAAAAGTACCAAAATATACGGGAATAAAAAATAACTCTAAATAAATAAGATAATAGGGGAAATACCACAAGTAAGTCAACTAACCCCATAATAGGATGACTCATAAACCTATAAATATATCACAAAACACGATTAATCATGAATCTATGACTATTGTTTATTCTATCACTAGAGACACCAATATGCGACACATGTGTTAAGTATTCCCTCGATGATGTATAGGCCCACATAATTTTAAAGATAGAATGTTAAATATCAAAAATAAAGAAGAATGACAACACTAAAAAATTAAAATTCCACAAGATCACAAAATTTCACCATCCGATGTATATTCGACTCCAATTTACCAATTAAATTGATACATAAGAAATAAACATGAATAAACATCAAACACCCTTCCCTCAAATCTAAAATATCAAGAACTACATTAAAAGACAACATATAAGACACTTATGTCATTACCAAATGTTTGACCATAAGAAATCTTCAAATAACACAGCTATATGGTATGAGTTACTTTAGAATATAAATTTGGTTTACCGAGTTAAACAATTAGAATAAATAGCTGGAAAATAAAGAGATGTCGAATATATAATTCTCTAATGAAAGAAATATAATTGAATAATAAATTTATAAGATATTTAAGATACCTTTTAAATTATCATATCCATTAGGAGTGGTAAATTATGGACATACAATGTTAATTCCATTTGGTAATGGTATTTCATCGAATTTAACATGTTAAAAATATACAAATATGGTGAAAATCATATTTACTAGTAAATTGTAATAGGAAAAATATTGAAATATGTTTTGTGATCTAAGTCATACATTACAGAATTCTTAAAGGTGAAAAAAAATATACATCAATATACAAAAGGGTGATTAATCCAAAAGGTCCACAGTCAAAATAACAGTCAAAATAACTTTCTTCAACAGGTCCAGCCCATTTCTATAATATTCATAGTCAATGCCCTTAACCTTTAAGTGGTAGCCCATTTTCTACCAGCGTTGATAATTTAAAAAAAAACAAATCAGTCCATAATCCTTGGGATTAAAAATTCTACAAAATGAAGAAGAGACCGAGATAGAACAGCCCCAAGCCACTGTCATGATATTCTGCAAAATTTTGTCAACAACGAAGGTCTTTCTAGTAAGCCCAGTTGGCATTAGTTTAGTCGGAGATATAACAACCCATTAACCAAGCCACTGTCATGAGATTGGTGGGCTCTGTAAACACATTTGGTGGGCTCCGTACACAGATTTGGTGGGCTCTGTAAACACTCTTGGTGGGCTCCGTACACAGGTTTGGTGGGCTATGTACACACATATGGTGAGCCCAGTTGGCCATTTCGATGAGCACGTTTCTATAATTCCTGCAAAGAATTCGGAAAGATTGGAAACCACCATTGATGATGAGTCTGGAGTTTCGAGGCCTTATCTTAAATTTCAAAATCAAGAAAAAATTTGAAGATCATTTGAGAAATTGAGTGTATCAGATATGGACATTGCTATTGGTGGGCTCTCTTGACAATTGATGGGCTCTCTACAATTCGTGGGCTTAATTGTTGACAGCATAGCCGAGCCAGGTTGAAGATATCAGTGCCTGCGTTTTCAAATTGTTTGTTCCAAGTTGGGTCTGTGTTCAATAATTATTCAAACCTGAGATATCTGCTCCGCATTGCTGAAAATATTTTTGAAGATGCGACAAATGTATGTAAAGGGAACTACAAAAAAAATGGATTAAGATATTTCAGCAATACAATTTGAGTAAAAAAATTCATAATAATGAATCAAACTTACTATCAACAGTCTCAACAGTCTCCATAGTTTACAACTGTTGCCAATTTATTCTACGAGATACAATTTCCAAGTGCAACATAACGGCCACATATAATGTATCATAAATTAACATAAATTAACCTTAGTATTGGAGAGTTGTTGGGTTTGGAAGGGCTTGTAGTGGCCATTGCAACTAATTGGATCGTTGGCCTTTAATGGGTTTGGGCTCGGAGGGATGTTGTGATGGTGGTGCCAATGTGTTCGCTGTGATGATGATGGAGATTGGCTCTTAGTTGATGTCTGTTGTTGTGTTCCCGACTTGTGTTTGGTGGGCCAAACCTGTTTTGAAGATGGTGGAGGCGGGCGGCTCCTTGTGCAGGTGAGCGACTTGTGTTTGGTGGGCCAAACCCTATGTTGAAGATGGTTGAGAGTGGCGAGGGTTTCTTGTGCAGATGTTTGTTAAAGAGATGATTAATAAGTTTTTATGTTTCATTGTTTTTCATCGATTGTTTAGGTTGTATTTTTTTCTTTTATTTAATTTTTTATTATAATTGTATAAGGTTATAATAGGTATATCATAAGTATAAAAAATTATTTTGGACCTTATTCATCTAAACTTTTAGACTTTTAGACTGGACTTCTTAAGACACGATTTGTTGAGTTTTGGATTTAATTAGAAATTATCTCTATACAAAATGGGGAAGATATACTTCACTACCAAATGTATGACCCAATTTTACTAATCTTTTAATCATGGGAATATGATGCTTCTTAATGGTTATTGGATATCAGTTACTATAGAATATCAATTTGTTTACCAACCTAAACAATTATGTTAAATAACTAGAGATTCAAATATCAAATTTTATTATAAAAATTATACAATAATCAAATAAATATATAAGATATTCATGAAGATTTTGAGAATTAACATAGCCATTAAGAATGAGAATAATTGAGTAATCACATACTTCAGTTTCATACAAATTGATCGTTGGTCATGACATTTCACCAAATATACATGATGAATAATATATATATTTTGTGAAATGTCATAACCACGAGCAAATTATAAAAACTGCTAACAATTTCTTGGTTTATAAAAATCTCATGAAAATAATTTGAAAATTTACAGTGTTTAAGAAATTTGACAGATAAAACACTGAATGATTATAAGAATACCATAAAATTATTAATGCCTATTATTCAATCGGCAAGTTGTATATATAGGGGTTTAAACATTTACAATATATAAAAAATACATCTCATTATTCGTATGTAATATAAGGAATATATTATAATTATAAGAATTATACATATGTTAGAAATTTAACTATTATTAATTTATTACTATTTTATTTAAAAAAATTAAAATAGGAAAATCAATTAATTTATTGCAATAAAATAAGAAGAAAAATAAATTTAATAAATAACAGAATATTGAATGAATGGTCACATTTTTATTTTTTCCTAAAAAATAAAACAATTACATTATATATGTGCGTTAAGAATTCCTTACCTTGTTTACTATTTTTGAATATTAAATTAAAAATAGTTATATCCAATTATAAATTTTATTTTGATAGTAATAATAGATACTAGTTAATTCTTCATATCTATTATTTAAGAAATACTAGATATTGTCGTTGTAGCACGTTTCCATCTTTAGATATTTTATCGTAAAGATAAACATTTCTCTAGAGGCCCGACATGTCCGTAATTGGAAAATTGATTTAGCATCCCAACATCTAGCTGGAATATTTCTACTATAATTTTATGTTTCCAAGAAGTCAGAATTAAAAACTACCAATTGATGGGTCCATGAACCATGGTCTTTTCATCCTTAGTCTTGTGCTCCAACTTGATTTCCGGTTTCAACCTCAACTCATTGTTGCATGTTTGTATTCAAGTACGGATAAATATCGGGGGTACTTGGTTTTTAGGCAAATTAAGATTTCTATCATGGTGTTTATATTGATTGTTTTACCATTGGCTTCGAACCTGGAATCAACATTTGCTACCATTTCTTGTTTTCATCTTTTTTGCTCGTTTTTAGCTTGTTAAAGGAGCAACCTTTCAGGGTTCGAGGGCATGAACCAACCTAAGGATAAACCAAAAGAATCAATGTAAAAACTAACAACCACTACTCTGAAATAAAAAAATATAAACACAAAATAACTAAATGAGCCTTGGAAATTTCGCCAAAAACCTGGTGGCCCATGAGATGTGATGATAAAATTACACCCGAGTAGGATTCCTCGCAAGTATATGAGAAGTCCCAAGTAATAAAAGTAGGTATTTGTTTATCTTTCTCCACAAGGACTATGGAATTAATTATCATATTTATATTAAGCATTTTGGGCGCTAGTTTTGAATAAAATTTAAATTCAAGATTATATCATCTTTGAGGTTTTCGTAAATATTATAACTACTTAGACTAAATTACAATATGGTAAAGTTAATCAATAATAATGTAAATATATTAAAAAGGTCTGAATTTCAAATATTGATAATACATTTGAGAAGCTAGAAAAAAAATGCTTTTAATTACCACTAAAGATAAATTTACAATTTCTTATTTTAAGGTAAAATTTGATTTTATTCACCTTTTCTGGGATTCAACTATCCACATAAATGTTTGCCGTGTAGATAGGGATGCCATTAGACTCTAGGGGACCTCTAACAAATGAGCCTAAAAAATCCCTCGAACGATAGATGTTAACCCTATTAATTATCCAACTAGTATAGACCTCTCGGTTCATTCATGAACATAAAATGAACATTATAAAAGTTGCACAAACTGACCCCCCTACGGACGATAGTAAAAGTTCTTTTCTAACTTGGTTGGAGTGATGGGTTCACATATTAAAAAAAATTCATATTCAATGGACAAACATCAAATGCATTTAAATATTTGAATCTAAATTATATAAAATGGTAAATTATCATATAGGGTTCATAAATTTCTCAGGCTAATGAAGAATTAGTTAATACTAATGGAAGAAAAATCAATAATCATAAGAATTATAGTAATAATACAAAAAGTGAATTATAAAAAATAACAATAGTAATGATAGGATATTGGAAACTGATGAAGAAAAGAGACCCAAAAACGTTATCTTGCAAATTTTGATAAATTCGAGTCATAGTGCCAATATTTTCATAAATATGTAGTCTAAAAGCTTATTCATAATACACGCTTCCTCTCACACACTCCCTCATTTAAGTACAATCTTGATCTAAATGCGCTTGATCATAACTCTCACCAAATGTGTTTAGTGACTTTCACAGGTTGACTTCAAAGTTTTACCGAAAATTGCACTTTATTGTTTAAGGTGACTTTTTTTCTCTTTTATTACATAACCTGAGGTTGAATTTGACTAACTTTTCTGTTTCCTCTCGGGGTCTCATATTATTTAAGTCTCTTGGGGGCTACAAACCTAACAAAAAATTGATATAAAAATCTCTAAAAGTACCAAAATATACGGGAATAAAAAATAACTCAAAATAAATCAGATAATAGGGAAAATACCACAAGTAAGTCAACTAACCCCATAAAAGAATGATTCATAAACCTATAAATATATCACAAAACACGATTAATCATGAATCTATGACTATTGTTTATTCTATCACTAGAGACACCAATATGCGACACATGTGTTAAGGATTCCCTCGATGATGTATAGGCCCACATAATTTTAAAGATAGAATGTTAAATATCAAAAATAAAGAAGAATGACAACACTAAAAAATTAAAATTCCACAAGATCACAAAATTTCACCATCCGATGTATATTCGACTCCAATTTACCAATTAAATTGATACATAAGAAATAAATATGAATAAACATCAAACACCCTTCCCTCAAATCTAAAATATCAAGAAATACATTAAAAGACAACATAGAAGACACTTAAGTCATTACCAAATGTTTGACCATAAGAAATCTTCAAATAACACAGCTATATGGTATGAGTTACTTTAGAATATAAATTTGGTTTACCGAGTTAATCAATTAGAATAAATAGCTGGAAAATAAAGAGATGTCGAATATATAATTCTCTAATGAAAGAAATATAATTGAATAATAAATTTATAAGATATTTAAGATACCTTTTAAATTATCATATCCATTAGGAGTGGTAAATTATGGACATACAATGTTAATTGCATTTGGTAATGGTATTTCATCGAATTTAACATGTTAAAAATATACAAATATGGTGAAAATCATATTTACTAGTAAATTGTAATAGGAAAAATATTGAAATATGTTTTGTGATCTAAGTCATACATTACAGAATTCTTAAAGGTGAAAAAAAATATACATCAATATACAAAATGGGGAAGATATACTTCACTACCAAATGTATGACCCAATTTTACTAATCTTTTAATCATGGGACTATGATGCTTCTTAATGGTTATTGGATATCAGTTACTATAGAATATCAATTTGTTTACCAACCTAAACAATTATGTTAAATAACTAGAGATTCAAATATCAAATTTTATTATAAAAATTATACAATAATCAAATAAATATATAAGATATTCATGAAGATTTTGAGAATTAACATAGCCATTAAGAATGAGAATAATTGAGTAATCACATACTTAAGTTTCATACAAATTGATCGTTGGTCATGACATTTCACCAAATATACATGATGAATAATATATATATTTTGTGAAATGTCATAACCACGAGCAAATTATAAAAACTGCTAACAATTTCTTGGTTTATAAAAATCTCATGAAAATAATTTGAAAATTTACCGTGTTTAAGAAATTTGACAGATAAAACACTAAATGATTATAAGAATACCATAAAATTATTAATGCCTATTATTCAATCGGCAAGTTGTATATATAGGTGTTCAAACATTTACAATATATAAAAAATACATCTCATTATTAGTATGTAATATAAGGAATATATTATAATTATAAGAATTATACATATGTTAGAAATTTAACTATTATTAATTTATTACTATTTTATTTAAAAAAATTAAAATAGGAAAATCAATTAATTTATTGCAATAAAATAAGAAGAAAAATAAATTTAATAAATAATAGAATATTGAATGAATGGTCACATTTATATTTTTTCCTAAAAAATAAAACAATTACATTATATATGTGCGTTAAGAATTCCTTACCTTGTTTACTATTTTTTAATATTAAATTAAAAATAGTTATCTCCAATTATACATTTTATTTTGATAGTAATAATAGATACTAGTTAATTCTTCATATCTATTATTTAAGAAATACTAGATATTGTCGTTGTAGCACGTTTCCATCTTTAGATATTATATTGTAAAGATAAACATTTCTCTAGAGGCCCGGCATGTCCGTAATTGAAAAATTGATTTAGCATCCCAACATCTGGCTGGAATATTTCTACTATAATTTTATGTTTCCAAGAAGCCAGAATTAAAAACTACCAATTGATGGGTCCATGAACCATGTTCTTTTCATCCTTAGTCTTGTGCTCCAACTTGATTTCCGGTTTCACCCTCAACTCATTGTTGCATGTTTGTATTCAAGTACGGATAAATATAGGGGGTACTTGGTTTTTAGGCAAATTAAGATTTCTATCATGGTGTTTATATTGATTGTTTTACCATTGGCTTCGAACCTGGAATCAACATTTGCTACCATTTCTTGTATTCATCTTTTTTCTCGTTTTTAGCTTGTTAAATGAGTAACCTCTCAGGGTTCGAGGGCATGAACCAACCTAAGGATAAACCAAAAGAATCAATGTAAAAACTAACAACCACTACTCTGAAATAAAAAAAAATATATAAACACAAAATAACTAAATGGTCCTTGGAAATTTCGCCAAAAACCTGGTGGCACATGAGATGTGATGATAAAATTACACCCGAGTAGGATTCCTCGCAAGTATATGAGAAGTCCCAAGTAATAACAGTAGGTATATGTTTATCTTTCTCCACAAGGACTATGGAATTAATTATCATATTTATATTAAGCATTTTGGGCGCTAGTTTTGAATAAAATTAATTTCAAGATATATCATCTTTGAGGTTTTCGTAAATATTATAACTACTCAGACTAAATTACAATATGGTAAAGTTAATCAATAATAATGTAAATATATTAAAAAGGTCTGAATTTCAAATATTGAGAATACATTTGAGAAGCTAGCAAAAAAATGCTTTTAATTACCACTAAAGATAAATTTACAATTTCTTATTTTAAGGTAAAATTTGATTTTTTTCACGTTTTCTGGGATTCAACTATCCATATAAATGTTTGCCGAGTAGATAGGGATGCCATTAGACTCTGGGGGACCTCTAACAAATGAGCCTAAAAAATCCCTCGGACGATAGATGTTAACCCTATTAATTATCCTACTAGTATAGACCTCTCGGTTCATTCATGAACATAAAATGAACATTATAAAAGTTGCACAAACCGACCCCCCTACGGACGATAGTAAAAGTTCTTTTCTAACTTGGTTGGAGTGATGGGTTCACATATTAAAAAAAATTCATATTTAATGGACAAACATCAAATGCATTTAAACATTTAAATCTAAATTATATAAAATGGTAAATTATCATATAGGGTTCATAATTTTCTCAAGCTAATGAAGAATTAGTTAATACTAATGGAAGAAAAATCAATAATCATAAGAATTATAGTAATCATACAAAAAGTGAATTATAAAAAATTACAATGGTAATGATAGGATATTGGAAACTGATGAAGAAAAGAGACCCAAAAACGTTATCTTGCAAATTTAGACAAATTCGAGTCACAGTGCCAATATTTTCATAAATATGTAGTCTAAAAGCTTATTCATAATACACGCTTCCTCTCACGCGCTCCCTCATTTAAGTACAATCTTGATCTAAATGCGCTTGATCGTAACTCTCACCAAATGTGTGTAGTGACTTTCACAGGTTGACTTCAAAGTTTTACCGAAAATTGCACTTTATTGTTTAAGGTGACTTTTTTTCTCTTTTATTACTTAACCTGGGGTTGAATTTGACTAACTTTTCTGTTTCCTCTCGGGGTCTCATATTATTTAAGTATCTTGGGGGCTACACACCTAACAAAAAATTGATATAAAAATCTCTAAAAGTACCAAAATATACGGGAATAAAAAATAATTCTAAATAAATCAGATAATAGGGAAAATACCACAAGTAAGTCAACTAACCCCATAAAAGAATTATTCATAAACCTATAAATATATAACAAAACACGAGTCATCGTGAATCTATGACTATTATTTATTCTATAACTAGAGACACCAATATGCGACACATGTGTTAAGGATTCCCTCGATGATGTATAGGCCCACATAATTTTAAAGATAGAATGTTAAATATCAAAAATAAAGAAGAATGACAACACTTAAAAATTAAAATTCCACAAGATCACAAAATTTCACCATCCGATGTATATTCGACTCCAATTTACCAATTAAATTGATACATAAGAAATAAACATGAATAAACATCAAACACACTTCCCTCAAATCTAAAATATCAAAAAATACATTGAAAGACAACATAGAAGACACTTATGTCATTACCAAATGTTTGACCATAAGAAATCTTCAAATAACACAGCTATATGGTATGAGTTACTTTAGAATATAAATTTGGTTTACCGAGTTAAACAATTAGAATAAATAGCTGGAAAATAAAGAGATGTCGAATATATAATTCTCTAATGAAATAAATATAATTGAATAATAAATTTATAAGATATTTAAGATACTTTATAAATTATCATATCCATTAGGTGTGGTAAATTATGGACATACAATGTTAATTCCATTTGGTAATGGTATTTCATCGAATTTAACATGTTGAAAATATACATATATGGTGAAAATTATATTTACTAGTAAATTGTAATAGTAAAAAAATATTGAAATATGTTTTGTGATCTAAGTCATACATTACAGAATTCTTAAAGGTGAAAAAAAATATACATCAATATACAAAAGGGTGATTAATCCAAAAGGTCCACAGTCAAAATAACAGTCAAAATAACTTTCTTCAGCAGGTCCAGCCCATTTCTATAATATTCATAGTCAATGCCCTTAACCTTTAAGTGGTAGCCCATTTTCTACCAGCGTTGATAATTTAAAAAAAAAACAAATCAGTCCATAATCCTTGGGATTAAAAATTCTACAAAATGAAGAAGAGACCGAGATAGAACAGCCCCAAGCCACTGTCATGATATTCTGCAAAATTTTGTCAACAACGAAGGTCTTTCTAGTAAGCCCAGTTGGCATTAGTTTAGTCGGAGATATGACAACCCATTAACCAAGCCACTGTCATGAGATTGGTCGGCTCAGTAAACACATTTGGTGGGCTCCGTACACAGATTTGGTGGGCTCTGTACTCTTGGTGTGGGCTCCGTACACAGGTTTGGTGGGCTATGTACACACATATGGTGAGCCCAGTTGGCCATTTCGATGAGCACGTTTCTATAATTCCTGCAAAGAATTCGGAAAGATTGGAAACCACCATTGATGATGAGTCTGGAGTTTCGAGGCCTTATCTTAAATTTCAAAATCAAGAAAAAATTTGAAGATCATTTGAGAAATTGAGTGTATCAGATATGGAAATTGCTATTGGTGGGCTCTCTTGACAATTGATGGGCTCTCTACAATTCGTGGGCTTAATTGTTGACAGCATAGCCGAGCCAGGTTGAAGATATCAGTGCCTGCGTTTTCAAATTGTTTGTTCCAAGTTGGGTCTGTGTTCAATAATTATTCAAACCTGAGATATCTGCTCCGCATTGCTGAAAATATTTTTGAAAATGCGGCAAATGTATGTAAAGGGAACTAAAAAAAAATGGATTAAGATATTTCAGCAATACAATTTGAGTAAAAAAATTCATAATAATGAATCAAACTTACTATCAACAGTCTCAACAGTCTCAACAGTTTACAATTGTTGCCAATTTATTCTACGAGATACAATTTCCAAGTGCAACATAACGGCCACATATAATGTATCAAAAATTAACATAAATTAACCTTAGTATTGGAGAGTTGTTGGGTTTGGAAGGGCTTGTAGTGGCCACTGCAACTAATTGGATCGTTGGCCTTAAATGGGTTTGGGCTCGGAGGGATGTTGTGATGGTGGTGCCAATGTGTTCGCTGTGATGATGATGGAGATTGGCTCTTAGTTGATGTCTGTTGTTGTGTTCGCGACTTGTGTTTGGTGGGCCAAGCCTGTTTTGAAGATGGTGGAGGCGGGCGCCTCCTTGTGCAGGTGAGCGACTTGTGTTTGGTGGGCCAAACCCTATGTTGAAGATGGTTGAGAGTGGCGAGGGTTTCTTGTGCAGATGTTTGTTAAAGAGTTTTTATGTTTCATTGTTTTTCATCGATTGTTTAGGTTGTATTTTTTTCTTTTATTTAATTTTTTATTATAATTGTATAAGGTTATAATAGGTATATCATAAGTATAAAAAAATATTTTGGACCTTATTCATCTAAACTTTTAGACTTTTAGACTGGACTTCTTGGACTTCTTAAGACACGATTTGTTGAGTTTTGGACTTAATTAGATCTCTATACAAAATGGGGAAGATATACTTCACTACCAAATGTATGACCCAATTTTACTAATTTTTTAATCATGGGAATATGATGCTTCTTAATGGTTATTGGATATCAGTTACTATAGAATATCAATTTGTTTACCAACCTAAAAAATTATGTTAAATAACTAGAGATTCAAATATCAAATTTTATTATAAAAATTATACAATAATCAAATAAATATATAAGATATTCATGAAGATTTTGAGAATTACCATAGCCATTGAGAATGAGAATAATTGAGTAATCACATACTTCAGTTTCATACAAATTGATCATTGGTCATTACATTTCACAAAATATACATGATGAATAATATACATATTTTGTGAAATGTCATATCCACGAGTAAATTATAAAAACTGCTAACAATTTCTTGGTTTATAAAAATCTCCTGAAAATAATTTGAAAATTTACAGTGTTTAAGAAATTTGACAGATAAAACACTGAATGATTATAAGAATACCATAAAATTATTAATGCCTATTATTCAATCGGCAAGTTGTATATATAGGGGTTTAAACATTTACAATATATAAAAAATACATCTCATTATTCGTATGTAATATAAGGAATATATTATAATTATAAGAATTATACATATGTTAGAAATTTAACTATTATTAATTTATTACTATTTTATTTAAAAAAATTAAAATAGGAAAATCAATTAATTTATTGCAATAAAATAAGAAGAAAAATAAATTTAATAAATAATAGAATATTGAATGAATGGTCACATTTATATTTTTTCCTAAAAAATAAAACAATTACATTATATATGTGCGTTAAGAATTCCTTACCTTGTTTACTATTTTTGAATATTAAATTAAAAATAGTTATATCCAATTATACATTTTATTTTGATAGTAATAATAGATACTAGTTAATTCTTCATATCTATTATTTAAGAAATACTAGATATTGTCGTTGTAGCACGTTTCCATCTTTAGATATTTTATCGTAAAGATAAACATTTCTCTAGAGGCCCGACATGTCCGTAATTGGAAAATTGATTTAGCATCCCAACATCTAGCTGGAATATTTCTACTATAATTTTATGTTTCCAAGAAGCCAGAATTAAAAACTACCAATTGATGGGTCCATGAACCATGTTCTTTTCATCCTTAGTCTTGTGCTCCAACTTGATTTCCGGTTTCACCCTCAACTCATTGTTGCATGTTTGTATTCAAGTACGGATAAATATCGGGGGTACTTGGTTTTTAGGCAAATTAAGATTTCTATCATGGTGTTTATATTGATTGTTTTACCATTGGCTTCGAACCTGGAATCAACATTTGCTACCATTTCTTGTTTTCATCTTTTTTGTTCGTTTTTAGCTTGTTAAAGGAGCAACCTCTCAGGGTTCGAGGGCATGAACCAACCTAAGGATAAACCAAAAGAATCAATGTAAAAACTAACAACCACTACTCTGAAATAAAAAAAATATAAACACAAAATAACTAAATGGTCCTTGGAAATTTTGCCAAAAACCTGGTGGCCCATGAGATGTGATGATAAAATTACACCCGAGTAGGATTCCTCGCAAGTATATGAGAAGTCCCAAGTAATAAAAGTAGGTATTTGTTTATCTTTCTCCACAAGGACTATGGAATTAATTATCATATTTATATTAAGCATTTTGGGCGCTAGTTTTGAATAAAATTTAAATTCACGATTATATCATCTTTGAGGTTTTCGTAAATATTATAACTACTCAGACTAAATTACAATATGGTAAAGTTAATCAATAATAATGTAAATATATTAAAAAGGTCTGAATTTCAAATATTGAGAATACATTTGAGAAGCTAGAATAAAAATGCTTTTAATTACCACTAAAGATAAATTTACAATTTCTTATTTTAAGGTAAAATTTGATTTTTTTTCACGTTTTCTGGGATTCAACTATCCACATAAATGTTTGCCGAGTAGATAGGGATTCCATTAGACTCTAGGGGACCTCTAACAAATGAGCCTAAAAAATCCCTCGGACGATAGATGTTAACCCTATTAATTATCCAACTAGTATAGACCTCTCGGTTCATTCATGAACATAAAATGAACATTATAAAAGTTGCACAAACTGACCCCCCTACGGACGATAGTAAAAGTTCTTTTCTAACTTGGTTGGAGTGATGGGTTCACATATTAAAAAAAATTCATATTCAATGGACAAACATCAAATGCATTTAAATATTTGAATCTAAATTATATAAAATGGTAAATTATCATATAGGGTTCATAAATTTCTCAGGCTAATGAAGAATTAGTTAATACTAATGGAAGAAAAATCAATAATCATAAGAATTATAGTAATAATACAACAAGTGAATTATAAAAAATAACAATAGTAATGATAGGATATTGGAAACTGATGAAGAAAAGAGACCCAAAAACGTTATCTTGCAAATTTTGACAAATTCGAGTCACAGTGCCAATATTTTCATAAATATGTAGTCTAAAAGCTTATTCATAATACACGCTTCCTCTCACACACTCCCTCATTTAAGTACAATCTTGATCTAAATGCGCTTGATCATAACTCTCACCAAATGTGTTTAGTGACTTTCACAGGTTGACTTCAAAGTTTTACCGAAAATTGCACTTTATTGTTTAAGGTGACTTTTTTTCTCTTTTATTACATAACCTGGGGTTGAATTTGACTAACTTTTCTGTTTCCTCTCGGGGTCTCATATTATTTAAGTATCTTGGGGGCTACAAACCTAACAAAAAATTGATATAAAAATCTCTAAAAGTACCAAAATATACGGGAATAAAAAATAACTCTAAATAAATCAGATAATAGGGAAAATACCACAAGTAAGTCAACTAACCCCATAAAAGAATGATTCATAAACCTATAAATATATCACAAAACACGATTAATCATGAATCTATGACTATTGTTTATTCTATTACTAGAGACACCAATATGCGACACATGTGTTAAGGATTCCCTCGATGATGTATAGGCCCACATAATTTTAAAGATAGAATGTTAAATATCAAAAATAAAGAAGAATGACAACACTAAAAAATTAAAATTCCACAAGATCACAAAATTTCACCATCCGATGTATATTCGACTCCAATTTACCAATTAAATTGATACATAAGAAATAAATATGAATAAACATCAAACACCCTTCCCTCAAATCTAAAATATCAAGAAATACATTAAAAGACAACATAGAAGACACTTAAGTCATTACCAAATGTTTGACCATAAGAAATCTTCAAATAACACAGCTATATGGTATGAGTTACTTTAGAATATAAATTTGGTTTACCGAGTTAAATAATTAGAATAAATAGCTGGAAAATAAAGAGATGTCGAATATTTAATTCTCTACTGAAAGAAATATAATTGAATAATAAATTTATAAGATATTTAAGATACCTTTTAAATTATCATATCCATTAGGAGTGGTAAATTATGGACATACAATGTTAATTCCATTTGGTAATGGTATTTCATCGAATTTAACATGTTAAAAATATACAAATATGGTGAAAATCATATTTACTAGTAAATTGTAATAGGAAAAATATTGAAATATGTTTTGTGATCTAAGTCATACATTACAGAATTCTTAAAGGTGAAAAAAAATATACATCAATATACAAAATGGGGAAGATATACTTCACTACCAAATGTATGACCCAATTTTACTAATCTTTTAATCATGGGACTATGATGCTTCTTAATGGTTATTGGATATCAGTTACTATAGAATATCAATTTGTTTACCAACCTAAACAATTATGTTAAATAACTAGAGATTCAAATATCAAATTTTATTATAAAAATTATACAATAATCAAATAAATATATAAGATATTCATGAAGATTTTGAGAATTAACATAGCCATTAAGAATGAGAATAATTGAGTAATCACATACTTCAGTTTCATACAAATTGATCGTTGGTCATGACATTTCACCAAATATACATGATGAATAATATATATATTTTGTGAAATGTCATAACCACAAGCAAATTATAAAAACTGCTAACAATTTCTTGGTTTATAAAAATCTCATGAAAATAATTTGAAAATTTACAGTGTTTAAGAAATTTGACAGATAAAACACTAAATGATTATAAGAATACCATAAAATTATTAATGCCTATTATTCAATCGGCAAGTTGTATATATAGGTGTTCAAACATTTACAATATATAAAAAATACATCTCATTATTAGTATGTAATATAAGGAATATATTATAATTATAAGAATTATACATATGTTAGAAATTTAACTATTATTAATTTATTACTATTTTATTTAAAAATATTAAAATAGGAAAATCAATTAATGTATTGCAATAAAATAAGAAGAAAAATAAATTTAATAAATAATAGAATATTGAATGAATGGTCACATTTATATTTTTTCCTAAAAAATAAAACAATTACATTATATATGTGCGTTAAGAATTCCTTACCTTGTTTACTATTTTTTAATATTCAATTAAAAATAGTTATCTCCAATTATACATTTTATTTTGATAGTAATAATAGATACTAGTTAATTCTTCATATCTATTATTTAAGAAATACTAGATATTGTCGTTGTAGCACGTTTCCATCTTTAGATATTATATTGTAAAGATAAACATTTCTCTAGAGGCCCGGCATGTCCGTAATTGGAAAATTGATTTAGCATCCCAACATCTGGCTGGAATATTTCTACTATAATTTATGTTTCCAAGAAGCCAGAATTAAAAACTACCAATTGATGGGTCCATGAACCATGTTCTTTTCATCCTTAGTCTTGTGCTCCAACTTGATTTCCGGTTTCACCCTCAACTCATTGTTGCATGTTTGTATTCATGTACGGATAAATATCGGGGGTACTTGGTTTTTAGGCAAATTAAGATTTCTATCATGGTGTTTATATTGATTGTTTTACCATTGGCTTCGAACCTGGAATCAACATTTGCTACCATTTCTTGTATTCATCTTTTTTGCTCGTTTTTAGCTTGTTAAATGAGCAACCTCTCAGGGTTCGAGGGCATGAACCAACCTAAGGATAAACCAAAAGAATCAATGTAAAAACTAACAACCACTACTCTGAAATAAAAAAAAAATATAAACACAAAATAACTAAATGGTCCTTGGAAATTTCGCCAAAAACCTGGTGGCCCATGAGATGTGATGATAAAATTACACCCGAGTAGGATTCCTCGCAAGTATATGAGAAGTCCCAAGTAATAACAGTAGGTATATGTTTATCTTTCTCCACAAGGACTATGGAATTAATTATCATATTTATATTAAGCATTTTGGGCGCTAGTTTTGAATAAAATTTAAATTCAAGATATATCATCTTTGAGGTTTTCGTAAATATTATAACTACTCAGACTAAATTACAATATGGTAAAGTTAATCAATAATAATGTAAATATATTAAAAAGGTCTGAATTTCAAATATTGAGAATACATTTGAGAAGCTAGCAAAAAAATGCATTTAATTACCACTAAAGATAAATTTACAATTTCTTATTTTAAGGTAAAATTTGATTTTTTTCACGTTTTCTGGGATTCAACTATCCACATAAATGTTTGCCGAGTAGATAGGGATGCCATTAGACTCTGGGGGACCTCTAACAAATGAGCCTAAAAAATCCCTCAGACGATAGATGTTAACCCTATTAATTATCCTACTAGTATAGACCTCTCGGTTCATTCATGAACATAAAATGAACATTATAAAAGTTGCACAAACCGACCCCCCTACGGACGATAGTAAAAGTTCTTTTCTAACTTGGTTGGAGTGATGGGTTCACATATTAAAAAAAATTCATATTTAATGGACAAACATCAAATGCATTTAAACATTTAAATCTAAATTATATAAAATGGTAAATTATCATATAGGGTTCATAATTTTCTCAGGCTAATGAATAATTAGTTAATACTAATGGAAGAAAAATCAATAATCATAAGAATTATAGTAATCATACAAAAAGTGAATTATAAAAAATTACAATGGTAATGATAGGATATTGGAAACTGATGAAGAAAAGAGACCCAAAAACGTTATCTTGCAAATTTTGACAAATTCGAGTCACAGTGCCAATATTTTCATAAATATGTAGTCTAAAAGCTTATTCATAATACACGCTTCCTCTCACACACTCCCTCATTTAAGTACAATCTTGATCTAAATGCGCTTGATCATAACTCTCACCAAATGTGTTTAGTGACTTTCACAGGTTGACTTCAAAGTTTTACCGAAAATTGCACTTTATTGTTTAAGGTGACTTTTTTTCTCTTTTATTACTTAACCTGGGGTTGAATTTGACTAACTTTTCTGTTTCCTCTCGGGGTCTCATATTATTTAAGTATCTTGGGGGCTACACACCTAACAAAAAATTGATATAAAAATCACTAAAAGTACCAAAATATACGGGAATAAAAAATAACTCTAAATAAATCACATAATAGGGAAAATACCACAAGTAAGTCAACTAACCCCATAAAAGAATGATTCATAAACCTATAAATATATAACAAAACACGAGTCATCGTGAATCTATGACTATTATTTATTCTATCACTAGAGACACCAATATGCGACACATGTGTTAAGGATTCCCTCGATGATGTATAGGCCCACATAATTTTAAAGATAGAATGTTAAATATCAAAAATAAAGAAGAATGACAACACTTAAAAATTAAAATTCCACAAGATCACAAAATTTCACCATCCGATGTATATTCGACTCCAATTTACCAATTAAATTGATACATAAGAAATAAACATGAATAAACATCAAACACACTTCCCTCAAATCTAAAATATCAAAAAATACATTGAAAGACAACATAGAAGACACTTATGTCATTACCAAATGTTTGACCATAAGAAATCTTCAAATAACACAGCTATATGGTATGAGTTACTTTAGAATATAAATTTGGTTTACCGAGTTAAACAATTAGAATAAATAGTTGGAAAATAAAGAGATGTCGAATATATAATTCTCTAATGAAAGAAATATAATTGAATAATAAATTTATAAGATATTTAAGATACTTTATAAATTATCATATCCATTAGGAGTGGTAAATTATGGACATACAATGTTAATTCCATTTGGTAATGGTATTTCATCGAATTTAACATGTTGAAAATATACATATATGGTGAAAATTATATTTACTAGTAAATTGTAATAGTAAAAAAATATTGAAATATGTTTTGTGATCTAAGTCATACATTACAGAATTCTTAAAGGTGAAAAAAAATATACATCAATATACAAAATGGGGAAGATATACTTCACTACCAAATGTATGACCCAATTTTACTAATCTTTTAATCATGGGAATATGATGCTTTTTAATGGTTATTGGATATCAGTTACTATAGAATATCAATTTGTTTACCAACCTAAACAATTATGTTAAATAACTAGAGATTCAAATATCAAATTTTATTATAAAAATTATACAATAATCAAATAAATATATAAGATATTCATGAAGATTTTGAGAATTAACATAGCCATGAGAATAATTGAGTAATCACATACTTAAGTTTCATACAAATTGATCGTTGGTCATGACATTTCACCAAATATACATGATGAATAATATATATATTTTGTGAAATGTCATAACCACGGGCAAATTATAAAAACTTCTAACAATTTCTTGGTTTATAAAAATCTCATGAAAATAATTTGAAAATTTACAGTGTTTAAGAAATTTGACAGATAAAACACTGAATGATTATAAGAATACCATAAAATTATTAATGCCTATTATTCAATCGGCAAGTTGTATATATAGGGGTTTAAACATTTACAATATATAAAAAATACATCTCATTATTCGTATGTAATATAAGGAATATATTATAATTATAAGAATTATACATATATTAGAAATTTAACTATTATTAATTTATTACTATTTTATTTAAAAAAATTAAAATAGGAAAATCAATTAATTTATTGCAATAAAATAAGAAAAAAAATAAATTTAATAAATAATAGAATATTGAATGAATGGTCATATTTTTATTTTTTCCTAAAAAATAAAACAATTACATTATATATGTGCGTTAAGAATTCCTTACCTTGTTTACTATTTTTTAATATTAAATTAAAAATAGTTATCTCTAATTATACATTTTATTTTGATAGTAATAATAGATACTAGTTAATTCTTCATATCTATTATTTAAGAAATACTAGATATTGTCGTTGTAGCACGTTTCCATCTTTAGATATTATATTGTAAAGATAAACATTTCTCTAGAGGCCCGGCATGTCCGTAATTGGAAAATTGATTTAGCATCCCAACATCTGGCTGGAATATTTCTACTATAATTTTATGTTTCCAAGAAGCCAGAATTAAAAACTACCAATTGATGGGTCATTGAACCATGTTCTTTTCATCCTTAGTCTTGTGCTCCAACTTTATTTCCGGTTTCACCCTCAACTCATTGTTGCATGTTTGTATTCAAGTACGGATAAATATCGGGGGTACTTGGTTTTTAGGCAAATTAAGATTTCTATCATGGTGTTTATATTGATTGTTTTACCATTGGCTTCGAACCTGGAATCAACATTTGCTACCATTTCTTGTTTTCATCTTTTTTGCTCGTTTTTAGCTTGTTAAAGGAGCAACCTCTCAGGGTTCGAGGGCATGAACCAAACTAAGGATAAACCAAAAGAATCAATGTAAAAACTAACAACCACTACTCTGAAATAAAAAAATATAAACACAAAATAACTAAATGGTCCTTGGAAATTTCGCCAAAAACCTGGTGGCCCATGAGATGTGATGATAAAATTACACCCGAGTAGGATTCCTCGCAAGTATATGAGAAGTCCCAAGTAATAAAAGTAAGTATTTGTTTATCTTTCTCCACAAGGACTATGGAATTAATTATCATATTTATATTAAGCATTTTGGGCGCTAGTTTTGAATAAAATTTAAATTCAAGATTATATCATCTTTGAGGTTTTCGTAAATATTATAACTACTCAGACTAAATTACAATATGGTAAAGTTAATCAATAATAATGTAAATATATTAAAAAGGTCTGAATTTCAAATATTGAGAATACATTTGAGAAGCTAGCAAAAAAATGCTTTTAATTACCACTAAAGATAAATTTACAATTTCTTATTTTAAGGTAAAATTTGATTTTTTTTCACGTTTTCTGGGATTCAACTATCCACATAAATGTTTGCCGAGTAGATAGGGATGCCATTAGACTCTAGGGGACCTCTAACAAATGAGCCTAAAAATCCCTCGGACTATAAATGTTAACCCTATTAATTATCCAACTAGTATAGACCTCTCGGTTCATTCATGAACATAAAATGAACATTATAAAAGTTGCACAAACCGACCCCCCTACGGACGATAGTAAAAGTTCTTTTCTAACTTGGTCGGAGTGATGGGTTCACATATTAAAAAAAATTCATATTCAATGGACAAACATCAAATGCATTTAAACATTTAAATCTAAATTATATAAAATGGTAAATTATCATATAGGGTTCATAAATTTCTCAGGCTAATGAAGAATTAGTTAATACTAATGGAAGAAAAATGAATAATCATAAGAATTATAGTAATAATACAAAAAGTGCATTATAAAAAATTACAATAGTAATGATAGGATATTGGAAACTGATGAAGAAAAGAGACCCAAAAACGTTATCTTGCAAATTTAGACAAATTCGAGTCACAGTGCCAATATTTTCATAAATATGTAGTCTAAAAGCTTATTCATAATACACGCTTCCTCTCACACGCTCCCTCATTTAAGTACAATCTTGATCTAAAAGCGCTTGATCATAACTCTCACCAAATGTGTGTAGTGACTTTCACAGGTTGACTTCAAAGTTTTACCGAAAATTGCACTTTATTGTTTAAGGTGATTTTTTTCTCTTTTATTACTTAACCTGGGGTTGAATTTGACTAACTTTTATGTTTCCTCTCGGGGTCTCATATTATTTAAGTATCTTGGGGGCTACACACCTAACAAAAAATTGATATAAAAATCTCTAAAAGTACCAAAATATACGGGAATAAAAAATAACTCTAAATAAATCAGATAATAGGGAAAATACCACAGGTAAGTCAACTAACTTCATAAAAGGATGACTCATAAACCTATAAATATATCACAAAACACGATTAATCTTGAATCTATCACTAGAGACACCAATATGCGACACATGTTTTAATGATTCCCTCGGGGATGTATAGGCCCACATAATTTTGAAGATAAAATGTTAAATATCAACAATAATGAAGAATGACAACACTAAAAAATTAAAATACCACAAGATCACAAAATTTCACCATCCGATGTAAACTCGTCTCCAATTTACCAATTACAGTGATATATAACAAAAAAACATGAATAAACAATAAACACCGTTTCCTCAAACCTAAAATATTAAAAAATACATTGAAAGACAACATAGAAGACACTTATGTCATTACCAAATGTTTGACCATAAGAAATCTTCAAATAACACAGCTATATGGTATGAGTTACTTTAGAATATAAATTTAGTTTACCGAGTTAAACAATTAGAATAAATAGCTGGAAAATAAAGAGATGTCGAATATATAATTCTCTAATGAAAGAAATATAATTGAATAATAAATTTATAAGATATTTAAGATACCTTTTAAATTATCATATCCATTAGGAGTGGTAAATTATGGACATACAATGTTAATTCCATTTGGTAATGGTATTTCATCGAATTTAACATGTTGAAAATATACATATATGGTGAAAATCATATTTACTAGTAAGAAAAATATTGAAATATGTTTTGTGATCTAAGTCATACATTACAGAATTCTTAAAGGTGAAAAAAAATATACATCAATATACAAAATGGGGAAGATATACTTCATTACCAAATGTATGACCCAATTTTACTAATCTTTTAATCAAGGGAATATGATGCTTCTTAATGGTTATTGGATATCAGTTACTATAGAATATCAATTTGTTTACCAACCTAAACAATTATGTTAAATAACTAGAGATTCAAATATCAAATTTTATTATAAAAATTATACAATAATCAAATAAATATATAAGATATTCATGAAGATTTTGAGAATTAACATAGCCATTAAGAATGAGAATAATTGAGTAATCACATACTTCAGTTTCATACAAATTGATCGTTGGTCATGACATTTCACCAAATATACATGATGAATAATATATATATTTTGTGAAATGTCATAACCACGAGCAAATTATAAAAACTGCTAAAAATTTCTTGGTTTATAAAAATCTCATGAAAATAATTTGAAAATTTACAGTGTTTAAGAAATTTGACAGATAAAACACTGAATGATTATAAGAATACCATAAAATTATTAATGCCTATTATTCAATCTGCAAGTTGTATATATAGGGGTTTAAACATTTACAATATATAAAAAATACATCTCATTATTCGTATGTAATATAAGGAATATATTATAATTATAAGAATTATACATATGTTAGAAATTTAACTATTATTAATTTATTACAATTTTATTTAAAAAAATTCAAATAGGAAAATCAATTAATTTATTGCAATAAAATAAGAAGAAAAATAAATTTAATAAATAATAGAATATTGAATGAATGGTCACATTTATATTTTTCCTAAAAAATAAAACAATTACATTATATATGTGCGTTAAGAATTCCTTACCTTGTTTACTATTTTTTAATATTAAATTAAAAAGAGTTATCTCCAATTATACATTTTATTTTGATAGTAATAATAGATACTAGTTAATTCTTCATATCTATTATTTAAGAAATACTAGATATTGTCGTTGTAGCACGTTTCCATCTTTAGATATTATATTGTAAAGATAAACATTTCTCTAGAGGCCCGGCATGTCCGTAATTGGAAAATTGATTTAGCATCCCAACATCTGGCTGGAATATTTCTACTATAATTTTATGTTTCCAAGAAGTCAGAATTAAAAACTACTAATTGATGGGTCCATGAACCATGTTCTTTTCATCTTTAGTCTTGTGCTCCAACTTGATTTCCGGTTTCACCCTCAACTCATTGTTGCATGTTTGTATTCAAGTACGGATAAATATCGGGGGTACTTGGTTTTAAGTCAAATTAAGATTTCTATCATGGTGTTTATATTGATTGTTTTACCATTGGCTTCGAACCTGGAATCAACATTTGCTACCATTTCTTGTTTTCATCTTTTTTGCTCGTTTTTAGCTTGTTAAAGGAGCAACCTCTCAGGGTTCGAGGGCATGAACCAACCTAAGGATAAACCAAAAGAATCAATGTAAAAACTAACAACCACTACTCTGAAATAAAAAAATATAAACACAAAATAACTAAATGGTCCTTGGAAATTTCGCCAAAAACCTGGTGGCCCATGAGATGTGATGATAAAATTACACCCGAGTAGGATTCCTCGCAAGTATATGAGAAGTCCCAAGTAATAAAAGTAGGTATTTGTTTATCTTTCTCCACAAGGACTATGGAATTAATTATCATATTTATATTAAGCATTTTGGGCGCTAGTTTTGAATAAAATTTAAATTCAAGATTATATCATCTTTGAGGTTTTCGTAAATATTATAACTACTCAGACTAAATTACAATATGGTAAAGTTAATCAATAATAATGTAAATATATTAAAAAGGTCTGAATTTCAAATATTGAGAATACATTTGAGAAGCTAGAAAAAAAATGCTTTTAATTACCACTAAAGATAAATTTACAATTTCTTATTTTAAGGTAAAATTTGATTTTTTTTTCACGTTTTCTGGGATTCAACTATCCACATAAATGTTTGCCGAGTAGATAGGGATGCCATTAGACTCTAGGGGACCTCTAACAAATGAGCCTAAAAAATCCCTGGGACGATAGATGTTAACCCTATTAATTATCCAACTAGTATAGACCTCTCGGTTCATTCATGAACATAAAATGAACATTATAAAAGTTGCACAAACCGACCCCCCTACGGACGATAGTAAAAGTTTATTAAAAAAAATTCATATTCAATGGACAAACATCAAATGCATTTAAACATTTGAATCTAAATTATATAAAATGGTAAATTATCATATAGGGTTCATAAATTTCTCAGGCTAATGAAGAATTAGTTAATACTAATGGAAGAAAAATCAATAATCATAAGAATTATAGTAATAATACAAAAAGTGAATTATAAAAAATTACAATAGTAATGATAGGATATTGGAAACTGATGAAGAAAAGAGACCCAAAAACGTTATCTTGCAAATTTAGACAAATTCGAGTCACAGTGCCAATATTTTCATATATATGTAGTCTAAAAGCTTATTCATAATACACCCTTCCTCTCACACACTCCCTCATTTAAGTACAATCTTGATCTAAATGCGCTTGATCATAACTCTCACCAAATGTGTTTAGTGACTTTCACAGGTTGACTTCAAAGTTTTACCGAAAATTGCTTTTTATTGTTTAAGGTGACTTTTTTTCTCTTTTATTACTTAACCTGGGGTTGAATTTGACTAACTTTTCTGTTTCCTCTCGGGGTCTCATATTATTTAAGTATCTTGGGGGCTAAACACCTAACAAAAAATTGATATAAAAATCTCTAAAAGTACCAAAATATACGGGAATAAAAAATAACTCTAAATAAATCAGATAATAGGGAAAATACCACAAGTAAGTCAACTAACCCCATAAAAGAATGATTCATAAACCTATAAATATATCACAAAACACGATTAATCATGAATCTATGACTATTGTTTATTCTATCACTAGAGACACCAATATGCGACACATGTGTTAAGTATTCCCTCGATGATGTATAGGCCCACATAATTTTAAAGATAGAATGTTAAATATCAAAAATAAAGAAGAATGACAACACTAAAAAATTAAAATTCCACAAGATCACAAAATTTCACCATCCGATGTATATTCGACTCCAATTTACCAATTAAATTGATACATAAGAAATAAACATGAATAAACATCAAACACCCTTCCCTCAAATCTAAAATATCAAGAAATACATTAAAAGACAACATATAAGACACTTATGTCATTACCAAATGTTTGACCATAAGAAATCTTCAAATAACACAGCTATATGGTATGAGTTACTTTAGAATATAAATTTGGTTTACCGAGTTAAACAATTAGAATAAATAGCTGGAAAATAAAGAGATGTCGAATATATAATTCTCTAATGAAAGAAATATAATTGAATAATAAATTTATAAGATATTTAAGATACCTTTTAAATTATCATATCCATTAGGAGTGGTAAATTATGGACATACAATGTTAATTCCATTTGGTAATGGTATTTCATCGAATTTAACATGTTAAAAATATACAAATATGGTGAAAATAATATTTACTAGTAAATTGTAATAGGAAAAATATTGAAATATGTTTTGTGATCTAAGTCATACATTACAGAATTCTTAAAGGTGAAAAAAAATATACATCAATATACAAAAGGGTGATTAATCCAAAAGGTCCACAGTCAAAATAACTTTCTTCAGCAGGTCCAGCCCATTTCTATAATATTCATAGTCAATGCCCTTAATCTTTAAGTGGTAGCCCATTTTCTACCACCGTTGATAATTTAAAAAAAAAACAAATCAGTCCATAATCCTTGGGATTAAAAATTCTACAAAATGAAGAAGAGACCGAGATAGAACAGCCCCAAGCCACTGTCATGATATTCTGCAAAATTTTGTCAACGACGAAGGTCTTTCTAGTGAGCCCAGTTGGCATTAGTTTAGTCGGAGATATGACAACCCATTAACCAAGCCACTGTCATGAGATTGGTGGGCTCTGTAAACACATTTGGTGGGCTCCGTACACATTTTTGGTGGGCTCTGTAAACACTCTTGGTGGGCTCCGTACACAGGTTTGGTGGGCTATGTACACACATATGGTGAGCCCAGTTGGCCATTTCGATGAGCACGTTTCTATAATTCCTGCAAAGAATTCGGAAAGATTGGAAACCACCATTGATGATGAGTCTGGAGTTTCGAGGCCTTATCTTAAATTTCAAAATCAAGAAAAAATTTGAAGATCATTTGAGAAATTGAGTGTATCAGATATGGACATTGCTATTGGTGGGCTCTCTTGACAATTGATGGGCTCTCTACAATTCGTGGGCTTAATTGTTGACAGCATAGCCGAGCCAGGTTGAAGATATCAGTGCGTTTTCAAATTGTTTGTTCCAAGTTAGGTCTGTGTTCAATAATTATTCAAACCTGAGATATCTGCTCCGCATTGCTGAAAATATTTTTGAAGATGCGACAAATGTATGTAAAGGGAACTACAAAAAAAATGGATTAAGATATTTCAGCAATACAATTTGAGTAAAAAAATTCATAATAATGAATCAAACTTACTATCAAACAGTCTCAACAGTCTCCATAGTTTACAACTGTTGCCAATTTATTCTACGAGATACAATTTCCAAGTGCAACATAACGGCCACATATAATGTATCAAAAATTAACATAAATTAACCTTAGTATTGGAGAGTTGTTGGGTTTGGAAGGGCTTGTAGTGGCCATTGCAACTAATTGGATCGTTGGCCTTTAATGGGTTTGGGCTCGGAGGGATGTTGTGATGGTGGTGCCAATGTGTTCGCTGTGATGATGATGGAGATTGGCTCTTAGTTGATGTATGTTGTTGTGTTCGCGACTTGTGTTTGGTGGGCCAAGCCTGTTTTGAAGATGGTGGAGGCGGGCGGCTCCTTGTGCAGATGAGCGACTTGTGTTTGGTGGGCCAAACCCTATGTTGAAGATGGTTGAGAGTGGCGAGGGTTTCTTGTGCAGATGTTTGTTAAAGAGATGATTAATAAGTTTTTATATTTCATTGTTTTTCATCGATTGTTTAGGTTGTATTTTTTTCTGTTATTTAATTTTTTATTATAATTGTATAAGGTTATAATAGGTATATCATAAGTATAAAAAATTATTTTGGACCTTATTCATCTAAACTTTTAGACTTTTAGACTGAACTTCTTAAGACACGATTTGTTGAGTTTTGGACTTAATTAGAAATTATCTCTATACAAAATGGGGAAGATATACTTCACTACCAAATGTATGACCCAATTTTACTAATCTTTTAATCATGGGAATATGACGCTTTTTAATGGTTATTGGATATCAGTTACTATAGAATATCAATTTGTTTACCAACCTAAACAATTATGTTAAATAACTAGAGATTCAAATATCAAATTTTATTATAAAAATTATACAATAATCAAATAAATATATAAGATATTCATGAAGATTTTGAGAATTAACATAGCCATTAAGAATGAGAATAATTGAGTAATCACATACTTCAGTTTCATACAAATTGATCGTTGGTCATGACATTTCACCAAATATACATGATGAATAATATATATATTTTGTGAAATGTCATAACCACGAGCAAATTATAAAAACTGCTAACAATTTCTTGGTTTATAAAAATCTCATGAAAATAATTTGAAAATTTACAGTGTTTAAGAAATTTGACAGATAAAACACAGAATGATTATAAGAATACCATAAAATTATTAATGCCTATTATTCAATCGGCAAGTTGTATATATAGGGGTTTAAACATTTACAATATATAAAAAATACATCTCATTATTCGTATGTAATATAAGGAATATATTATAATTATAAGAATTATACATATGTTAGAAATTTAACTATTATTAATTTATTACTATTTTATTTAAAAAAATTAAAATAGGAAAATCAATTAATTTATTGCAATAAAATAAGAAGAAAAATAAATTTAATAAATAATAGAATATTGAATGAATGGTCACATTTATATTTTTTCCTAAAAAATAAAACAATTACATTATATATGTGCGTTAAGAATTCCTTACCTTGTTTACTATTTTTGAATATTAAATTAGAAATAGTTATATCCAATTATACATTTTATTTTGATAGTAATAATAGATACTAGTTAATTCTTCATATCTATTATTTAAGAAATACTAGATATTGTCGTTGTAGCACGTTTCCATCTTTAGATATTTTATCGTAAAGATAAACATTTCTCTAGAGGCCCGACATGTCCGTAATTGGAAAATTGATTTAGCATCCCAACATCTCGCTGGAATATTTCTACTATAATTTTATGTTTCCAAGAAGCCAGAATTAAAAACTACCAATTGATGGGTCCATGAACCATGGTCTTTTCATCCTTAGTCTTGTGCTCCAACTTGATTTCCGGTTTCACCCTCAACTCATTGTTGCATGTTTGTATTCAAGTACGGATAAATATCGGGGGTACTTGGTTTTTAGGCAAATTAAGATTTCTATCATGGTGTTTATATTGATTGTTTTACCATTGGCTTCGAACCTGGAATCAACATTTGCTACCATTTCTTGTTTTCACCTTTTTTGCTCGTTTTTAGCTTGTTAAAGGAGCAACCTTTCAGGGTTCGAGGGTATGAACCAACCTAAGGATAAACCAAAAGAATCAATGTAAAAACTAACAACCACTACTCTGAAATAAAAAAATATAAACACAAAATAACTAAATGGTCCTTGGAAATTTCGCCAAAAACCTGGTGGCCCATGAGATGTGATGATAAAATTACACCCGAGTAGGATTCCTCGCAAGTATATGAGAAGTCCCAAGTAATAAAAGTAGGTATTTGTTTATCTTTCTCCACAAGGACTATGGAATTAATTATCATATTTATATTAAGCATTTTGGGCGCTAGTTTTGAATAAAATTTAAATTCAAGATTATATCATCTTTGAGGTTTTCGTAAATATTATAACTACTTAGACTAAATTAAAATATGGTAAAGTTAATCAATAATAATGTAAATATATTAAGAAGGTCTGAATTTCAAATATTGAGAATACATTTGAGAAGCTAGAAAAAAAATGCATTTAATTACCACTAAAGATAAATTTACAATTTCTTATTTTAAGGTAAAATTTGATTTATTTTCACCTTTTCTGGGATTCAACTATCCACATAAATGTTTGCCGAGTAGATAGGTATGCCATTAGACTCTAGGGGACCTCTAACAAATGAGCCTAAAAAATCCCTCGGACGATAGATGTTAACCCTATTAATTATCCAACTAGTATAGACCTCTCGGTTCATTCATGAACATAAAATGAACATTATAAAAGTTGCACAAACTGACCCCTCTACGGACGATAGTAAAAGTTCTTTTCTAACTTGGTTGGAGTGATGGGTTCACATATTAAAAAAAATTCATATTCAATGGACAAACATCAAATGCATTTAAATATTTGAATCTAAATTATATAAAATGGTAAATTATCATATAGGGTTCATAAATTTCTCAGGCTAATGAAGAATTAGTTAATACTAATGGAAGAAAAATCAATAATCATAAGAATTATAGTAATAATACAAAAAGTGAATTATAAAAAATAACAATAGTAATGATAGGATATTGGAAACTGATGAAGAAAAGAGACCCAAAAACGTTATCTTGCAAATTTTGACAAATTCGAGTCACAGTGCCAATATTTTCATAAATATGTAGTCTAAAAGCTTATTCATAATACACGCTTCCTCTCACACACTCCCTCATTTAAGTACAATCTTGATCTATATGCGCTTGATCAAAACTCTCACCAAATGTGCTTAGTGACTTTCACAGGTTGACTTCAAAGTTTTACCGAAAATTGCACTTTATTGTTTAAGGTGACTTTTTTTCTCTTTTATTACATAACCTGTGGTTGAATTTGACTAACTTTTCTGTTTCCTCTCGGGGTCTCATATTATTTAAGTCTCTTGGGGGCTACAAACCTAACAAAAAATTGATATAAAAATCTCTAAAAGTACCAAAATATACGGGAATAAAAAATAACTCTAAATAAATCAGATAATAGGGAAAATACCACAAGTAAGTCAACTAACCCCATAAAAGAATGATTCATAAACCTATAAATATATCACAAAACACGATTAATCATGAATCTATGACTATTGTTTATTCTATCACTAGAGACACCAATATGCGACACATGTGTTAAGGATTCCCTCGATGATGTATAGGCCCACATAATTTTAAAAATAGAATGTTAAATATCAAAAATAAAGAAGAATGACAACACTAAAAAATTAAAATTCCACAAGATCACAAAATTTCACCATCCGATGTATATTCGACTCCAATTTACCAATTAAATTGATACATAAGAAATAAATATGAATAAACATCAAACACCCTTCCCTCAAATCTAAAATATCAAGAAATACATTAAAAGACAACATAGAAGACACTTAAGTCATTACCAAATGTTTGACCATAAGAAATCTTCAAATAACACAGCTATATGGTATGAGTTACTTTAGAATATAAATTTGGTTTACCGAGTTAATCAATTAGAATAATAGCTGGAAAATAAAGAGATGTCGAATATATAATTCTCTAATGAAAGAAATATAATTGAATAATAAATTTATAAGATATTTAAGATACCTTTTAAATTATCATATCCATTAGGAGTGGTAAATTATGGACATACAATGTTAATTCCATTTGGTAATGGTATTTCATCGAATTTAACATGTTAAAAATATACAAATATGGTTAAAATCATATTTACTAGTAAATTGTAATAGGAAAAATATTGAAATATGTTTTGTGATCTAAGTCATACATTACAGAATTCTTAAAGGTGAAAAAAAATATACATCAATATACAAAATGGGGAAGATATACTTCACTACCAAATGTATGACCCAATTTTACTAATCTTTTAATCATGGGACTATGATGCTTCTTAATGGTTATTGGATATCAGTTACTATAGAATATCAATTTGTTTACCAACCTAAACAATTATGTTAAATAACTAGAGATTCAAATATCAAATTTTATTATAAAAATTATACAATAATCAAATAAATATATAAGATATTCATGAAGATTTTGAGAATTAACATAGCCATTAAGAATGAGAATAATTGAGTAATCACATACTTCAGTTTCATACAAATTGATCGTTGGTCATGACATTTCACCAAATATACATGATGAATAATATATATATTTTGTGAAATGTCATAACCACGAGCAAATTATAAAAACTGCTAACAATTTCTTGGTTTATAAAAATCTCATGAAAATAATTTGAAAATTTACAGTGTTTAAGAAATTTGACAGATAAAACACTAAATGATTATAAGAATACCATAAAATTATTAATGCCTATTATTCAATCGGCAAGTTGTATATATAGGTGTTCAAACATTTACAATATATAAAAAATACATCTCATTATTAGTATGTAATATAAGGAATATATTATAATTATAAGAATTATATATATGTTAGAAATTTAACTATTATTAATTTATTACTATTTTATTTAAAAAAATTAAAATAGGAAAATCAATTAATTTATTGCAATAAAATAAGAAGAAAAATAAATTTAATAAATAATAGAATATTGAATGAATGGTCACATTTATATTTTTTCCTAAAAAATAAAACAATTACATTATATATGTGCGTTAAGAATTCCTTACCTTGTTTACTATTTTTTAATATTAAATTAAAAATAGTTATCTCCAATTATACATTTTATTTTGATAGTAATAATAGATACTAGTTAATTCTTCATATCTATTATTTAAGAAATACTAGATATTGTCGTTGTAGCACGTTTCCATCTTTAGATATTATATTGTAAAGATAAACATTTCTCTAGAGGCCCGGCATGTCCGTAATTGGAAAATTGATTTAGCATCCCAACATCTGGCTGGAATATTTCTACTATAATTTTATGTTTCCAAGAAGCCAGAATTAAAAACTACCAATTGATGGGTCCATGAACCATGTTCTTTTCATCCTTAGTCTTGTGCTCCAACTTGATTTCCGGTTTCACCCTCAACTCATTGTTGCATGTTTGTATTCAAGTACGGATAAATATCGGGGGTACTTGGTTTTTAGGCAAATTAAGATTTCTATCATGGTGTTTATATTGATTGTTTTACCATTGGCTTCGAACCTGGAATCAACATTTGCTACCATTTCTTGTATTCATCTTTTTTGCTCGTTTTTAGCTTGTTAAATGAGAAACCTCTCAGGGTTCGAGGGCATGAACCAACCTAAGGATAAACCAAAAGAATCAATGTAAAAACTAACAACCACTACTCTGAAATAAAAAAAAATATAAACACAAAATAACTAAATGGTCCTTGGAAATTTCGCCAAAAACCTGGTGGCCCATGAGATGTGATGATAAAATTACACCCGAGTAGGATTCCTCGCAAGTATATGAGAAGTCCCAAGTAATAAAAGTAGGTATATGTTTATCTTTCTCAACAAGGACTATGGAATTAATTATCATATTTATATTAAGCATTTTGGGCGCTAGTTTTGAATAAAATTTAAATTCAAGATATATCATCTTTGAGGTTTTCGTAAATATTATAACTACTCAGACTAAATTACATTATGGTAAAGTTAATCAATAATAATGTAAATATATTAAAAAGGTCTGAATTTCAAATATTGAGAATACATTTGAGAAGCTAGCAAAAAAATGCTTTTAATTACCACTAAAGATAAATTTACAATTTCTTATTTTAAGGTAAAATTTGATTTTTTTTCACCTTTTCTGGGATTCAACTATCCACATAAATGTTTGCCGAGTAGATAGGGATGCCATTAGACTCTAGGGGACCTCTAACAAATGAGCCTAAAAAATCCCTCGGACGATAGATGTTAACCCTATTAATTATCCAACTAGTATAGACCTCTCGGTTCATTCATGAACATAAAATGAACATTATAAAAGTTGCACAAACTGACCCCCCTACGGACGATAGTAAAAGTTCTTTTCTAACTTGGTTGGAGTGATGGGTTCACATATTAAAAAAAATTCATATTCAATGGACAAACATCAAATGCATTTAAATATTTGAATCTAAATTATATAAAATGGTAAATTATCATATAGGGTTCATAAATTTCTCAGGCTAATGAAGAATTAGTTAATACTAATGGAAGAAAAATCAATAATCATAAGAATTATAGTAATAATACAAAAAGTGAATTATAAAAAATAACAATAGTAATGATAGGATATTGGAAACTGATGAAGAAAAGAGACCCAAAAACGTTATCTTGCAAATTTTGACAAATTCGAGTCACAGTGCCAATATTTTCATAAATATGTAGTCTAAAAGCTTATTCATAATACACGCTTCCTCTCACACACTCCCTCATTTAAGTACAATCTTGATCTATATGCGCTTGATCATAACTCTCACCAAATGTGTTTAGTGACTTTCACAGGTTGACTTCAAAGTTTTACCGAAAATTGCACTTTATTGTTTAAGGTGACTTTTTTTCTCTTTTATTACATAACCTGTGGTTGAATTTGACTAACTTTTCTGTTTCCTCTCGGGGTCTCATATTATTTAAGTCTCTTGGGGGCTACAAACCTAACAAAAAATTGATATAAAAATCTCTAAAAGTACCAAAATATACGGGAATAAAAAATAACTCTAAATAAATCAGATAATAGGAAAAATACCACAAGTAAGTCAACTAACCCCATAAAAGAATGATTCATAAACCTATAAATATATCACAAAACACGATTAATCATGAATCTATGACTATTGTTTATTCTATCACTAGAGACACCAATATGCGACACATGTGTTAAGGATTCCCTCGATGATGTATAGGCCCACATAATTTTAAAGATAGAATGTTAAATATCAAAAATAAAGAAGAATGACAACACTAAAAAATTAAAATTCCACAAGATCACAAAATTTCACCATCCGATGTACATTCGACTCCAATTTACCAATTAAATTGATACATAAGAAATAAATATGAATAAACATCAAACACCCTTCCCTCAAATCTAGAATATCAAGAAATACATTAAAAGACAACATAGAAGACACTTAAGTCATTACCAAATGTTTGACCATAAGAAATCTTCAAATAACACAGCTATATGGTATGAGTTACTTTAGAATATAAATTTGGTTTACCGAGTTAATCAATTAGAATAATAGCTGGAAAATAAAGAGATGTCGAATATATAATTCTCTAATGAAAGAAATATAATTGAATAATAAATTTATAAGATATTTAAGATACCTTTTAAATTATCATACCCATTAGGAGTGGTAAATTATGGACATACAATGTTAATTCCATTTGGTAATGGTATTTCATCGAATTTAACATGTTAAAAATATACAAATATGGTGAAAATCATATTTACTAGTAAATTGTAATAGGAAAAATATTGAAATATGTTTTGTGATCTAAGTCATACATTACAGAATTCTTAAAGGTGAAAAAAAATATACATCAATATACAAAATGGGGAAGATATACTTCACTACCAAATGTATGACCCAATTTTACTAATCTTTTAATCATGGGACTATGATGCTTCTTAATGGTTATTGGATATCAGTTACTATAGAATATCAATTTGTTTACCAACCTAAACAATTATGTTAAATAACTAGAGATTCAAATATCAAATTTTATTATAAAAATTATACAATAATCAAATAAATATATAAGATATTCATGAAGATTTTGAGAATTAACATAGCCATTAAGAATGAGAATAATTGAGTAATCACATACTTCAGTTTCATACAAATTGATCGTTGGTCATGACATTTCACCAAATATACATGATGAATAATATATATATTTTGTGAAATGTCATAACCACGAGCAAATTATAAAAACTGCTAACAATTTCTTGGTTTATAAAAATCTCATGAAAATAATTTGAAAATTTACAGTGTTTAAGAAATTTGACAGATAAAACACTAAATGATTATAAGAATACCATAAAATTATTAATGCCTATTATTCAATCGGCAAGTTGTATATATAGGTGTTCAAACATTTACAATATATAAAAAATACATCTCATTATTAGTATGTAATATAAGGAATATATTATAATTATAAGAATTATACATATGTTAGAAATTTAACTATTATTAATTTATTACTATTTTATTTAAAAAAATTAAAATAGGAAAATCAATTAATTTATTGCAATAAAATAAGAAGAAAAATAAATTTAATAAATAATAGAATATTGAATGAATGGTCACATTTATATTTTTTCCTAAAAAATAAAACAATTACATTATATATGTGCGTTAAGAATTCCTTACCTTGTTTACTATTTTTTAATATTAAATTAAAAATAGTTATCTCCAATTATACATTTTATTTTGATAGTAATAATAGATACTAGTTAATTCTTCATATCTATTATTTAAGAAATACTAGATATTGTCGTTGTAGCACGTTTCCATCTTTAGATATTATATTGTAAAGATAAACATTTCTCTAGAGGCCCGGCATGTCCGTAATTGGAAAATTGATTTAGCATCCCAACATCTGGCTGAAATATTTCTACTATAATTTTATGTTTCCAAGAAGCCAGAATTAAAAACTACCAATTGATGGGTCCATGAACCATGTTCTTTTCATCCTTAGTCTTGTGCTCCAACTTGATTTCCGGTTTCACCCTCAACTCATTGTTGCATGTTTGTATTCAAGTACGGATAAATATCGGGGGTACTTGGTTTTTAGGCAAATTAAGATTTCTATCATGGTGTTTATATTGATTGTTTTACCATTGGCTTCGAACCTGGAATCAACATTTGCTACCATTTCTTGTATTCATCTTTTTTCTCGTTTTTAGCTTGTTAAATGAGCAACCTCTCAGGGTTCGAGGGCATGAACCAACCTAAGGATAAACCAAAAGAATCAATGTAAAAACTAACAACCACTACTCTGAAATAAAAAAAATATATAAACACAAAATAACTAAATGGTCCTTGGAAATTTCGCCAAAAACCTGGTGGCCCATGAGATGTGATGATAAAATTACACCCGAGTAGGATTCCTCGCAAGTATATGAGAAGTCCCAAGTAATAACAGTAGGTATATGTTTATCTTTCTCCACAAGGACTATGGAATTAATTATCATATTTATATTAAGCATTTTGGGCGCTAGTTTTGAATAAAATTTAAATTCAAGATATATCATCTTTGAGGTTTTCGTAAATATTATAACTACTCAGACTAAATTACTATATGGTAAAGTTAATCAATAATAATGTAAATATATTAAAAAGGTCTGAATTTCAAATATTGAGAATACATTTGAGAAGCTAGCAAAAAAATGCTTTTAATTACCACTAAAGATAAATTTACAATTTCTTATTTTAAGGTAAAATTTGATTTTTTTCACGTTTTCTGGGATTCAACTATCCATATAAATGTTTGCCGAGTAGATAGGGATGCCATTAGACTCTCGGGGACCTCTAACAAATGAGCCTAAAAAATCCCTCGGACGATAGATGTTAACCCTATTAATTATCCTACTAGTATAGACCTCTCGGTTCATTCATGAACATAAAATGAACATTATAAAAGTTGCACAAACCGACCCCCCTACGGACGATAGTAAAAGTTCTTTTCTAACTTGGTTGGAGTGATGGGTTCACATATTAAAAAAAATTCATATTTAATGGACAAACATCAAATGCATTTAAACATTTAAATCTAAATTATATAAAATGGTAAATTATCATATAGGGTTCATAATTTTCTCAGGCTAATGAAGAATTAGTTAATACTAATGGAAGAAAAATCAATAATCATAAGAATTATAGTAATCATACAAAAAGTGAATTATAAAAAATTACAATGGTAATGATAGGATATTGGAAACTGATGAAGAAAAGAGACCCAAAAACGTTATCTTGCAAATTTAGACAAATTCGAGTCACAGTGCCAATATTTTCATAAATATGTAGTCTAAAAGCTTATTCATAATACACGCTTCCTCTCACGCGCTCCCTCATTTAAGTACAATCTTGATCTAATTGCGCTTGATCGTAACTCTCACCAAATGTGTGTAGTGACTTTCACAGGTTGACTTCAAAGTTTTACCGAAAATTGCACTTTATTGTTTAAGGTGACTTTTTTTCTCTTTTATTACTTAACCTGGGGTTGAATTTGACTAACTTTTCTGTTTCCTCTCGGGGTCTCATATTATTTAAGTATCTTGGGGGCTACACACCTAACAAAAAATTGATATAAAAATCTCTAAAAGTACCAAAATATACGGGAATAAAAAATAATTCTAAATAAATCAGATAATAGGGAAAATACCACAAGTAAGTCAACTAACCCCATAAAAGAATGATTCATAAACCTATAAATATATAACAAAACACGAGTCATCGTGAATCTATGACTATTATTTATTCTATCACTAGAGACACCAATATGCGACACATGTGTTAAGGATTCCCTCGATGATGTATAGGTCCACATAATTTTAAAGATAGAATGTTAAATATCAAAAATAAAGAAGAATGACAACACTTAAAAATTAAAATTCCACAAGATCACAAAATTTCACCATCCGATGTATATTCGACTCCAATTTACCAATTAAATTGATACATAAGAAATAAACATGAATAAACATCAAACACACTTCCCTCAAATCTAAAATATCAAAAAATACATTGAAAGACAACATAGAAGACACTTATGTCATTACCAAATGTTTGACCATAAGAAATCTTCAAATAACACAGCTATATGGTATGAGTTACTTTAGAATATAAATTTGGTTTACCGAGTTAAACAATTAGAATAAATAGCTGGAAAATAAAGAGATGTCGAATATATAATTCTCTAATGAAATAAATATAATTGAATAATAAATTTATAAGATATTTAAGATAATTTATAAATTATCATATTCATTAGGTGTGGTAAATTATGGACATACAATGTTAATTCCATTTGGTAATGGTATTTCATCGAATTTAACATGTTAAAAATATACAAATATGGTGAAAATCATATTTACTAGTAAATTGTAATAGGAAAAAAATATTGAAATATGTTTTGTGATCTAAGTCATACATTACAAAATTCTTAAAGGTGAAAAAAAATATACATCAATATACAAAATGGGGAAGATATACTTCACTACCAAATGTATGACCCAATTTTACTAATCTTTTAATCATGGGAATATGATGCTTCTTAATGGTTATTGGATATCAGTTACTATAGAATATCAATTTGTTTACCAACCTAAACAATTATGTTAAATAACTAGAGATTCAAATATCAAATTTTATTATAAAAATTATACAATAATCAAATAAATATATAAGATATTCATGAAGATTTTGAGAATTAACATAGCCATTAAGAATGAGAATAATTGAGTAATCACATACTTCAGTTTCATACAAATTGATCGTTGGTCATGACATTTCACCAAATATACATGATGAATAATATATATATTTTGTGAAATGTCATAACCACGAGCAAATTATAAAAACTGCTAACAATTTCTTGGTTTATAAAAATCTCATGAAAATAATTTGAAAATTTACAGTGTTTAAGAAATTTGACAGATAAAACACTGAATGATTATAAAAATACCATAAAATTATTAATGCCTATTATTCAATCGGCAAGTTGTATATATAGGGGTTTAAACATTTACAATATATAAAAAATACATCTCATTATTCGTATGTAATATAAGGAATATATTATAATTATAAGAATTATACATATGTTAGAAATTTAACTATTATTAATTTATTACTATTTTATTTTAAAAAAATTAAAATAGAAAAATCAATTAATTTATTGCAATAAAATAAGAAGAAAAATAAATTTAATAAATAATAGAATATTGAATGAATGGTCACATTTATATTTTTTCCTAAAAAATAAAACTATTACATTATATATGTGCGTTAAGAATTCCTTACCTTGTTTACTATTTTTCAATATTAAATTAAAAATAGTTATCTCCAATTATACATTTTATTTTGATAGTAATAATAGATACTAGTTAATTCTTCATATCTATTATTTAAGAAATACTAGATATTGTCGTTGTAGCACGTTTCCATCTTTAGATATTATATTGTAAAGATAAACATTTCTCTAGAGGCCCGACATGTCCGTAATTGGAAAATTGATTTAGCATCCCAACATCTGGCTGGAATATTTCTACTATAATTTTATGTTTCCAAGAAGCCAGAATTAAAAACTACCAATTGATGGGTCCATGAACCATGTTCTTTTCATCCTTAGTCTTGTGCTCCAACTTGATTTCCAGTTTCACCCTCAACTCATTGTTGCATGTTTGTATTCAAGTACGGATAAATATCGGGGGTACTTGGTTTTTAGGCAAATTAAGATTTCTATCATGGTGTTTATATTGATTGTTTTACCATTGGCTTCGAACCTGGAATCAACATTTGCTACCATTTCTTGTATTCATCTTTTTTGCTCGTTTTTAGCTTGTTAAATGAGAAACCTCTCAGGGTTCGAGGGCATGAACCAACCTAAGGATAAACCAAAAGAATCAATGTAAAAACTAACAACCACTACTCTGAAATAAAAAAAAAATATAAACACAAAATAACTAAATGGTCCTTGGAAATTTCGCCAAAAACCTGGTGGCCCATGAGATGTGATGATAAAATTACACCCGAGTAGGATTCCTCGCAAGTATATGAGAAGTCCCAAGTAATAAAAGTAGGTATATGTTTATCTTTCTCAACAAGGACTATGGAATTAATTATCATATTTATATTAAGCATTTTGGGCGCTAGTTTTGAATAAAATTTAAATTCAAGATATATCATCTTTGAGGTTTTCGTAAATATTATAACTACTCAGACTAAATTACAATATGGTAAAGTTAATCAATAATAATGTAAATATATTAAAAAGGTCTGAATTTCAAATATTGAGAATACATTTGAGAAGCTAGCAAAAAAATGCTTTTAATTACCACTAAAGATAAATTTACAATTTCTTATTTTAAGGTAAAATTTGATTTTTTTCACGTTTTCTGGGATTCAACTATCCACATAAATGTTTTCCGAGTAGATAGGGATGCCATTAGACTCTGGGGGACCTCTAACAAATGAGCCTAAAAAATCCCTCGGACGATAGATGTTAACCCTATTAATTATCCTACTAGTATAGACCTCTCGGTTCATTCATGAACATAAAATGAACATTATAAAAGTTGCACAAACCGACCCCCTACGGACGATAGTAAAAGTTCTTTTCTAACTTGGTTGGAGCGATGGGTTCACATATTAAAAAAAATTCATATTTAATGGACAAACATCAAATGCATTTAAACATTTAAATCTAAATTATATAAAATGGTAAATTATCATATAGGGTTCATAAATTTCTCAGGCTAATGAAGAATTAGTTAATACTAATGGAAGAAAAATCAATAATCATAAGAATTATAGTAATCATACAAAAAGTGAATTACAAAAAATTACAATGGTAATGATAGGATATTGGAAACTGATGAAGAAAAGAGACCCAAAAACGTTATCTTGCAAATTTTGACAAATTCGAGTCACAGTGCCAATATTTTCATAAATATGTAGTCTAAAAGCTTATTCATAATACACGCTTCCTCTCACACACTCCCTCATTTAAGTACAATCTTGATCTAAATGCGCTTGATCATAACTCTCACCAAATGTGTTTAGTGACTTTCACAGGTTGACTTCAAAGTTTTACCGAAAATTGCACTTTATTGTTTAAGGTGACTTTTTTTTGTCTTTTATTACATAACCTGGGGTTGAATTTGACTAACTTTTCTGTTTCCTCTCGGGGTCTCATATTATTTAAGTCTCTTGGGGGCTACAAACCTAACAAAAAATTGATATAAAAATCTCTAAAAGTACCAAAATATACGGGAATAAAAAATAACTCTAAATAAATCAGATAATAGGGAAAATACCACAAGTAAGTCAACTAACCCCATAAAAGAATGATTCATAAACCTATAAATATATCACAAAACACGATTAATCATGAATCTATGACTATTGTTTATTCTATCACTAGAGACACCAATATGCGACACATGTGTTAAGGATTCCCTCGATGATGTATAGGCCCACATAATTTTAAAGATAGAATGTTAAATATCAAAAATAAAGAAGAATGACAACACTAAAAAATTAAAATTCCACAAGATCACAAAATTTCACCATCCGATGTATATTCGACTCCAATTTACCAATTAAATTGATACATAAGAAATAAATATGAATAAACATCAAACACCCTTCCCTCAAATCTAAAATATCAAGAAATACATTAAAAGACAACATAGAAGACACTTAAGTCATTACCAAATGTTTGACCATAAGAAATCTTCAAATAACACAGCTATATGGTATGAGTTACTTTAGAATATAAATTTGGTTTACCGAGTTAAACAATTAGAATAAATAGCTGGAAAATAAAGAGATGTCGAATATATAATTCTCTAATAAAAGAAATATAATTGAATAATAAATTTATAAGATATTTAAGATACCTTTTAAATTATCATATCCATTAGGAGTGGTAAATTATGGACATACAATGTTAATTCCATTTGGTAATGGTATTTCATCGAATTTAACATGTTAAAAATATACAAATATGGTGAAAATCATATTTACTAGTAAATTGTAATAGGAAAAATATTGAAATATGTTTTGTGATCTAAGTCATACATTACAGAATTCTTAAAGGTGAAAAAAAATATACATCAATATACAAAATGGGGAAGATATACTTCACTACCAAATGTATGACCCAATTTTACTAATCTTTTAATCATTGGACTATGATGCTTCTTAATGGTTATTGGATATCAGTTACTATAGAATATCAATTTGTTTACCAACCTAAACAATTATGTTAAATAACTAGAGATTCAAATATCAAATTTTATTATAAAAATTATACAATAATCAAATAAATATATAAGATATTCATGAAGATTTTGAGAATTAACATAGCCATTAAGAATGAGAATAATTGAGTAATCACATACTTCAGTTTCATACAAATTGATCGTTGGTCATGACATTTCACCAAATATACATGATGAATAATATATATATTTTGTGAAATGTCATAACCACGAGCAAATTATAAAAACTGCTAACAATTTCTTGGTTTATAAAAATCTCATGAAAATAATTTGAAAATTTACAGTGTTTAAGAAATTTGACAGATAAAACACTAAATGATTATAAGAATACCATAAAATTATTAATGCCTATTATTCAATCGGCAAGTTGTATATATAGGTGTTCAAACATTTACAATATATAAAAAATACATCTCATTATTAGTATGTAATATAAGGAATATATTATAATTATAAGAATTATACATATGTTAGAAATTTAACTATTATTAATTTATTACTATTTTATTTAAAAAAATTAAAATAGGAAAATCATTTAATTTATTGCAATAAAATAAGAAGAAAAATAAATTTAATAAATAATAGAATATTGAATGAATGGTCACATTTATATTTTTTCCTAAAAAATAAAACAATTACATTATATATGTGCGTTAAGAATTCCTTACCTTGTTTACTATTTTTTAATATTAAATTAAAAATAGTTATCTCCAATTATACATTTTATTTTGATAGTAATAATAGATACTAGTTAATTCTTCATATCTATTATTTAAGAAATACTAGATATTGTCGTTGTAGCACGTTTCCATCTTTAGATATTATATTGTAAAGATAAACATTTCTCTAGAGGCCCGGCATGTCCGTAATTGGAAAATTGATTTAGCATCTCAACATCTGGCTGAAATATTTCTACTATAATTTTATGTTTCCAAGAAGCCAGAATTAAAAACTACCAATTGATGGGTCCATGAACCATGTTCTTTTCATCCTTAGTCTTGTGCTCCAACTTGATTTCCGGTTTCACCCTCAACTCATTGTTGCATGTTTGTATTCAAGTACGGATAAATATCGGGGGTACTTGGTTTTTAGGCAAATTAAGATTTCTATCATGGTGTTTATATTGATTGTTTTACCATTGGCTTCGAACCTGGAATCAACATTTGCTACCATTTCTTGTATTCATCTTTTTTGCTCGTTTTTAGCTTGTTAAATGAGCAACCTCTCAGGGTTCGAGGGCATGAACCAACCTAAGGATAAACCAAAAGAATCAATGTAAAAACTAACAACCACTACTCTGAAATAAAAAAAAATATAAACACAAAATAACTAAATGGTCCTTGGAAATTTCGCCAAAAACCTGGTGGCCCATGAGATGTGATGATAAAATTACACCCGAGTAGGATTCCTCGCAAGTATATGAGAAGTCCCAAGTAATAACAGTAGGTATATGTTTATCTTTCTCCACAAGGACTATGGAATTAATTATCATATTTATATTAAGCATTTTGGGCGCTAGTTTTGAATAAAATTTAAATTCAAGATATATCATCTTTGAGGTTTTCGTAAATATTATAACTACTCAGACTAAATTACAATATGGTAAAGTTAATCAATAATAATGTAAATATATTAATAAGGTCTGAATTTCAAATATTGAGAATACATTTGAGAAGCTAGCAAAAAAATGCTTTTAATTACCACTAAAGATAAATTTACAATTTCTTATTTTAAGGTAAAATTTGATTTTTTTCACGTTTTCTGGGATTCAACTATCCATATAAATGTTTGCCGAGTAGATAGGGATGCCATTAGACTCTGGGGGACCTCTAACAAATGAGCCTAAAAAATCCCTTGGACGGTAGATGTTAACCCTATTAATTATCCTACTAGTATAGACCTCTCGGTTCATTCATGAACATAAAATGACCATTATAAAAGTTGCACAAACCGACCCCCCTACGGACGATAGTAAAAGTTCTTTTCTAACTTGGTTGGAGTGATGGGTTCACATATTAAAAAAAATTCATATTTAATGGACAAACATCAAATGCATTTAAACATTTAAATCTAAATTATATAAAATGGTAAATTATCATATAGGGTTCATAATTTTCTCAGGCTAATGAAGAATTAGTTAATACTAATGGAAGAAAAATCAATAATCATAAGAATTATAGTAATCATACAAAAAGTGAATTATAAAAAATTACAATGGTAATGATAGGATATTGGAAACTGATGAAGAAAAGAGACCCAAAAACGTTATCTTGCAAATTTAGACAAATTCGAGTCACAGTGCCAATATTTTCATAAATATGTAGTCTAAAAGCTTATTCATAATACACGCTTCCTCTCACGCGCTCCCTCATTTAAGTACAATCTTGAACTAAATGCGCTTGATCGTAACTCTCACCAAATGTGTGTAGTGACTTTCACAGGTTGACTTCAAAGTTTTACCGAAAATTGCACTTTATTTTTTAAGGTGACTTTTTTTCTCTTTTATTACTTAACCTGGGGTTGAATTTGACTAACTTTTCTGTTTCCTCTCGGGGTCTCATATTATTTAAGTATCTTGGGGGCTACACACCTAACAAAAAATTGATATAAAAATCTCTAAAAGTACCAAAATATACGGGAATAAAAAATAATTCTAAATAAATCAGATAATAGGGAAAATACCACAAGTAAGTCAACTAACCCCATAAAAGAATGATTCATAAACCTATAAATATATAACAAAACACGAGTCATCGTGAATCTAGGACTATTATTTATTCTATCACTAAAGACACCAATATGCGACACATGTGTTAAGGATTCCCTCGATATGTATAGGCCCACATAATTTTAAAGATAGAATGTTAAATATCAAAAATAAAGAAGAATGACAACACTTAAAAATTAAAATTCCACAAGATCACTAAATTTCACCATCCGATGTATATTCGACTCCAATTTACCAATTAAATTGATACATAAGAAATAAACATGAATAAACATCAAACACACTTCCCTCAAATCTAAAATATCAAAAAATACATTGAAAGACAACATAGAAGACACTTATGTCATTACCAAATGTTTGACCATAAGAAATCTTCAAATAACACAGCTATATGGTATGAGTTACTTTAGAATATAAATTTGGTTTACCCAGTTAAACAATTAGAATAAATAGCTGGAAAATAAAGAGATGTCGAATATATAATTCTCTAATGAAAGAAATATAATTGAATAATAAATTTATAAGATATTTAAGATACTTTATAAATTATCATATCCATTAGGAGTGGTAAATTATGGACATACAATGTTAATTCCATTTGGTAATGGTATTTCATCGAATTTAACATGTTGAAAATATACATATATGGTGAAAATTATATTTACTAGTAAATTGTAATAGTAAAAAAATATTGAAATATGTTTTGTGATCTAAGTCATACATTACAGAATTCTTAAAGGTGAAAAAAAATATACATCAATATACAAAACGGGGAAGATATACTTCACTACCAAATGTATGACCCAATTTTACTAATCTTTTAATCATGGGAATATGATGCTTCTTAATGGTTATTGGATATCAGTTACTATAGAATATCAATTTGTTTACCAACCTAAACAATTATGTTAAATAACTAGAGATTCAAATATCAAATTTTATTATAAAAATTATACAATAATCAAATAAATATATAAGATATTCATGAAGATTTTGAGAATTAACATAGCCATGAGAATAATTGAGTAATCACATACTTCAGTTTCATACAAATTGATCGTTGGTCATTACATTTCACCAAATATACATGATGAATAATATATATATTTTTTGAAATGTCATAACCACGAGCAAATTATAAAAACTGCTAACAATTTCTTGGTTTATAAAAATCTCATGAAAATAATTTGAAAATTTACAGTGTTTAAGAAATTTGACAGATAAAACACTGAATGATTATAAAAATACCATAAAATTATTAATGCCTATTATTCAATCGGCAAGTTGTATATATAGGGGTTTAAACATTTACAATATATAAAAAATACATCTCATTATTCGTATGTAATATAAGAAATATATTATAATTATAAGAATTATACATATGTTAGAAATTTAACTATTATTAATTTATTACTATTTTATTTAAAAAAAATTAAAATAGGAAAATCAATTAATTTATTGCAATAAAATAAGAAGAAAAATAAATTTAATAAATAATAGAATATTGAATGAATGGTCACATTTATATTTTTTCCTAAAAAATAAAACAATTACATTATATATGTGCGTTACCTTGTTTACTATTTTTTAATATTAAATTAAAAATAGTTATCTCCAATTATACATTTTATTTTGATAGTAATAATAGATACTAGTTAATTCTTCATATCTATTATTTAAGAAATACTAGATATTGTCGTTGTAGCACGTTTCCATCTTTAGATATTATATTGTAAAGATAAACATTTCTCTAGAGGCCCGGCATGTCCGTAATTGGAAAATTGATTTAGCATCCCAACATCTGGCTGGAATATTTCTACTATAATTTTATGTTCCCAAGAAGCCAGAATTAAAAACTACCAATTGATGGGTCCATGAACCATGTTCTTTTCATCCTTAGTCTTGTGCTCCAACTTGATTTCCGGTTTCACCCTCAACTCATTGTTGCATGTTTGTATTCAAGTACGGATAAATATCGGGAGTACTTGGTTTTTAGGCAAATTAAGATTTCTATCATGGTGTTTATATTGATTGTTTTACCATTGGCTTCGAACCTGGAATCAACATTTGCTACCATTTCTTGTATTCATCTTTTTTGCTCGTTTTTAGCTTGTTAAATGAGCAACCTCTCAGGGTTCGAGGGCATGAACCAACCTAAGGATAAACCAAAAGAATCAATGTAAAAACTAACAACCACTACTCTGAAATAAAAAAAAAAATATAAACACAAAATAACTAAATGGTCGTTGGAAATTTCGCCAAAAACCTGGTGGCCCATGAGATGTGATGATAAAATTACACCCGAGTAGGATTCCTCGCAAGTATATGAGAAGTCCCAAGTAATAAAAGTAGGTATTTGTTTATCTTTCTCCACAATGACTATGGAATTAATTATCATATTTATATTAAGCATTTTGGGCGCTAGTTTTGAATAAAATTTAAATTCAAGATTATATCATCTTTGAGGTTTTCGTAAATATTATAACTACTCAGACTAAATTACAATATGGTAAAGTTAATCAATAATAATGTAAATATATTAAAAAGGTCTGAATTTCAAATATTGAGAATACATTTGAGAAGCTAGCAAAAAAATGCTTTTAATTACCACTAAAGATAAATTTACAATTTCTTATTTTAAGGTAAAATTTGATTTTTTTCACGTTTTCTGGGATTCAACTATCCACATAAATGTTTGCCGAGTAGATAGGGATGCCATTAGACTCTAGGGGACCTCTAACAAATGAGCCTAAAAAATCCCTCGGACGATAGATGTTAACCCTATTAATTATCCAACTAGTATAGACCTCTCGGTTCATTCATGAACATAAAATGAACATTATAAAAGTTGCACAAACCGACCCCCCTACGGACGATAGTAAAAGTTCTTTTCTAACTTGGTTGGAGTGATGGGTTCACATATTAAAAAAAATTCATATTCAATGGACAAACATCAAATGCATTTAAACATTTAAATCTAAATTATATAAAATGGTAAATTATCATATAGGGTTCATAATTTTCTCAGGCTAATGAAGAATTAGTTAATACTAATGGAAGAAAAATCAATAATCATAAGAATTATAGTAATCATACAAAAAGTGAATTATAAAAAATTACAATGGTAATGATAGGATATTGGAAACTGATGAAGAAAAGAGACCCAAAAACGTTATCTTGCAAATTTAGACAAATTCGAGTCACAGTGCCAATATTTTCATAAATATGTAGTCTAAAAGCTTATTCATAATACACGCTTCCTCTCACGCGCTCCCTCATTTAAGTACAATCTTGAACTAAATGCGCTTGATCGTAACTCTCACCAAATGTGTGTAGTGACTTTCACAGGTTGACTTCAAAGTTTTACCGAAAATTGCACTTTATTTTTTAAGGTGACTTTTTTTCTCTTTTATTACTTAACCTAGGGTTGAATTTGACTAACTTTTCTGTTTCCTCTCGGGGTCTCATATTATTTAAGTATCTTGGGGGCTACACACCTAACAAAAAATTGATATAAAAATCTCTAAAAGTACCAAAATATACGGGAATAAAAAATAATTCTAAATAAATCAGATAATAGGGAAAATACCACAAGTAAGTCAACTAACCCCATAAAAGAATGATTCATAAACCTATAAATATATAACAAAACACGAGTCATCGTGAATCTAGGACTATTATTTATTCTATCACTAAAGACACCAATATGCGACACATGTGTTAAGGATTCCCTCGATATGTATAGGCCCACATAATTTTAAAGATAGAATGTTAAATATCAAAAATAAAGAAGAATGACAACACTTAAAAATTAAAATTCCACAAGATCACTAAATTTCACCATCCGATGTATATTCGACTCCAATTTACCAATTAAATTGATACATAAGAAATAAACATGAATAAACATCAAACACACTTCCCTCAAATCTAAAATATCAAAAAATACATTGAAAGACAACATAGAAGACACTTATGTCATTACCAAATGTTTGACCATAAGAAATCTTCAAATAACACAGCTATATGGTATGAGTTACTTTAGAATATAAATTTGGTTTACCCAGTTAAACAATTAGAATAAATAGCTGGAAAATAAAGAGATGTCGAATATATAATTCTCTAATGAAAGAAATATAATTGAATAATAAATTTATAAGATATTTAAGATACTTTATAAATTATCATATCCATTAGGAGTGGTAAATTATGGACATACAATGTTAATTCCATTTGGTAATGGTATTTCATCGAATTTAACATGTTGAAAATATACATATATGGTGAAAATTATATTTACTAGTAAATTGTAATAGTAAAAAAATATTGAAATATGTTTTGTGATCTAAGTCATACATTACAGAATTCTTAAAGGTGAAAAAAAATATACATCAATATACAAAACGGGGAAGATATACTTCACTACCAAATGTATGACCCAATTTTACTAATCTTTTAATCATGGGAATATGATGCTTCTTAATGGTTATTGGATATCAGTTACTATAGAATATCAATTTGTTTACCAACCTAAACAATTATGTTAAATAACTAGAGATTCAAATATCAAATTTTATTATAAAAATTATACAATAATCAAATAAATATATAAGATATTCATGAAGATTTTGAGAATTAACATAGCCATGAGAATAATTGAGTAATCACATACTTCAGTTTCATACAAATTGATCGTTGGTCATGACATTTCACCAAATATACATGATGAATAATATATATATTTTTTGAAATGTCATAACCACGAGCAAATTATAAAAACTGCTAACAATTTCTTGGTTTATAAAAATCTCATGAAAATAATTTGAAAATTTACAGTGTTTAAGAAATTTGACAGATAAAACACTGAATGATTATAAAAATACCATAAAATTATTAATGCCTATTATTCAATCGGCAAGTTGTATATATAGGGGTTTAAACATTTACAATATATAAAAAATACATCTCATTATTCGTATGTAATATAAGAAATATATTATAATTATAAGAATTATACATATGTTAGAAATTTAACTATTATTAATTTATTACTATTTTATTTAAAAAAAATTAAAATAGGAAAATCAATTAATTTATTGCAATAAAATAAGAAGAAAAATAAATTTAATAAATAATAGAATATTGAATGAATGGTCACATTTATATTTTTTCCTAAAAAATAAAACAATTACATTATATATGTGTGTTACCTTGTTTACTATTTTTTAATATTAAATTAAAAATAGTTATCTCCAATTATACATTTTATTTTGATAGTAATAATAGATACTAGTTAATTCTTCATATCTATTATTTAAGAAATACTAGATATTGTCGTTGTAGCACGTTTCCATCTTTAGATATTATATTGTAAAGATAAACATTTCTCTAGAGGCCCGGCATGTCCGTAATTGGAAAATTGATTTAGCATCCCAACATCTGGCTGGAATATTTCTACTATAATTTTATGTTCCCAAGAAGCCAGAATTAAAAACTACCAATTGATGGGTCCATGAACCATGTTCTTTTCATCCTTAGTCTTGTGCTCCAACTTGATTTCCGGTTTCACCCTCAACTCATTGTTGCATGTTTGTATTCAAGTACGGATAAATATCGGGAGTACTTGGTTTTTAGGCAAATTAAGATTTCTATCATGGTGTTTATATTGATTGTTTTACCATTGGCTTCGAACCTGGAATCAACATTTGCTACCATTTCTTGTATTCATCTTTTTTGCTCGTTTTTAGCTTGTTAAATGAGCAACCTCTCAGGGTTCGAGGGCATGAACCAACCTAAGGATAAACCAAAAGAATCAATGTAAAAACTAACAACCACTACTCTGAAATAAAAAAAAAAATATAAACACAAAATAACTAAATGGTCGTTGGAAATTTCGCCAAAAACCTGGTGGCCCATGAGATGTGATGATAAAATTACACCCGAGTAGGATTCCTCGCAAGTATATGAGAAGTCCCAAGTAATAAAAGTAGGTATTTGTTTATCTTTCTCCACAATGACTATGGAATTAATTATCATATTTATATTAAGCATTTTGGGCGCTAGTTTTGAATAAAATTTAAATTCAAGATTATATCATCTTTGAGGTTTTCGTAAATATTATAACTACTCAGACTAAATTACAATATGGTAAAGTTAATCAATAATAATGTAAATATATTAAAAAGGTCTGAATTTCAAATATTGAGAATACATTTGAGAAGCTAGCAAAAAAATGCTTTTAATTACCACTAAAGATAAATTTACAATTTCTTATTTTAAGGTAAAATTTGATTTTTTTCACGTTTTCTGGGATTCAACTATCCACATAAATGTTTGCCGAGTAGATAGGGATGCCATTAGACTCTAGGGGACCTCTAACAAATGAGCCTAAAAAATCCCTCGGACGATAGATGTTAACCCTATTAATTATCCAACTAGTATAGACCTCTCGGTTCATTCATGAACATAAAATGAACATTATAAAAGTTGCACAAACCGACCCCCCTACGGACGATAGTAAAAGTTCTTTTCTAACTTGGTTGGAGTGATGGGTTCACATATTAAAAAAAATTCATATTCAATGGACAAACATCAAATGCATTTAAACATTTAAATCTAAATTATATAAAATGGTAAATTATCATATAGGGTTCATAAATTTCTCAGGCTAATGAAGAATTAGTTAATACTAATGGAAGAAAAATCAATAATCATAAGAATTATAGTAATAATACAAAAAGTGAATTATAAAAAATTACAATAGTAATGATAGGATATTGGAAACTGATGAAGAAAAGAGACCCAAAAACGTTATCTTGCAAATTTAGACAAATTCGAGTCACATTGCCAATATTTTCATAAATATGTAGTCTAAAAGCTTATTCATAATACACGCTTCCTCTCACGCGCTCCCTCATTTAAGTACAATCTTGATCTAAATGCGCATGATCATAACTCTCACCAAATGTGTGTAGTGACTTTCACAGGTTGACTTCAAAGTTTTACCGAAAATTGCACTTTATTGTTTAAGGTGACTTTTTTTCTCTTTTATTACTTAACCTGGGGTTGAATTTGACTAACTTTTCTGTTTCCTCTCGGGGTCTCATATTATTTAAGTATCTTGGGGGCTACACACCTAACAAAAAATTGATATAAAAATCTCTAAAAGTACCAAAATATACGGGAATAAAAAATAACTCTAAATAAATCAGATAATAGGGAAAATACCACAAGTAAGTCAACTAACCCCATAAAAGAATGATTCATAAACCTATAAATATATAACAAAACACGAGTCATCGTGAATCTATGACTATTATTTATTCTATCACTAGAGACACCAATATGCGACACATGGGTTAAGGATTCCCTCGATGATGTATAGGCCCTCATAATTTTAAAGATAGAATGTTAAATATCAAAAATAAAGAAGAATGACAACACTTAAAAATTAAAATTCCACAAGATCACAAAATTTCACCATCCGATGTATATTCGACTCCAATTTACCAATTAAATTGATACATAAGAAATAAATATGAATAAACATCAAACACCCTTCCCTCAAATCTAAAATATCAAGAAATACATTAAAAGACAACATAGAAGACACTTAAGTCATTACCAAATGTTTGACCATAAGAAATCTTCAAATAACACAGCTATATGGTATGAGTTACTTTAGAATATAAATTTGGTTTACCGAGTTAAACAATTAGAATAAATAGCTAGAAAATAAAGAGATGTCGAATATATAATTCTCTAATAAAAGAAATATAATTGAATAATAAATTTATAAGATATTTAAGATACCTTTTAAATTATCATATCCATTAGGAGTGGTAAATTATGGACATACAATGTTAATTCCATTTGGTAATGGTATTTCATCGAATTTAACATGTTAAAAATATACAAATATGGTGAAAATCATATTTACTAGTAAATTGTAATAGGAAAAATATTGAAATATGTTTTGTGATCTAAGTCATACATTACAGAATTCTTAAAGGTGAAAAAAAATATACATCAATATACAAAATGGGGAAGATATACTTCACTACCAAATGTATGACCCAATTTTACTAATCTTTTAATCATGGGACTATGATGCTTCTTAATGGTTATTGGATATCAGTTACTATAGAATATCAATTTGTTTACCAACCTAAACAATTATGTTAAATAACTAGAGATTCAAATATCAAATTTTATTATAAAAATTATACAATAATCAAATAAATATATAAGATATTCATGAAGATTTTGAGAATTAACATAGCCATTAAGAATGAGAATAATTGAGTAATCACATACTTCAGTTTCATACAAATTGATCGTTGGTCATGACATTTCACCAAATATACATGATGATTAATATATATATTTTGTGAAATGTCATAACCACGAGCAAATTATAAAAACTGCTAACAATTTCTTGGTTTATAAAAATCTCATGAAAATAATTTGAAAATTTACAGTGTTTAAGTAATTTGACAGATAAAACACTAAATGATTATAAGAATACCATAAAATTATTAATGCCTATTATTCAATCGGCAAGTTGTATATATAGGTGTTCAAACATTTACAATATATAAAAAATACATCTCATTATTAGTATGTAATATAAGGAATATATTATAATTATAAGAATTATACATATGTTAGAAATTTAACTATTATTAATTTATTACTATTTTATTTAAAAAAATTAAAATAGGAAAATCAATTAATTTATTGCAATAAAATAAGAAGAAAAATAAATTTAATAAATAATAGAATATTGAATGAATGGTCACATTTATATTTTTTCCTAAAAAATAAAACAATTACATTATATATGTGCGTTAAGAATTCCTTACCTTGTTTACTATTTTTTAATATTAAATTAAAAATAGTTATCTCCAATTATACATTTTATTTTGATAGTAATAATAGATACTAGTTAATTCTTCATATCTATTATTTAAGAAATACTAGATATTGTCGTTGTAGCACGTTTCCATCTTTAGATATTATATTGTAAAGATAAACATTTCTCTAGAGGCCCGGCATGTCCGTAATTGGAAAATTGATTTAGCATCCCAACATCTGGCTGAAATATTTCTACTATAATTTTATGTTTCCAAGAAGCCAGAATTAAAAACTACCAATTGATGGGGCCATGAACCATGTTCTTTTCATCCTTAGTCTTGTGCTCCAACTTGATTTCCGGTTTCACCCTCAACTCATTGTTGCATGTTTGTATTCAAGTACGGATAAATATCGGGGGTACTTGGTTTTTAGGCAAATTAAGATTTCTATCATGGTGTTTATATTGATTGTTTTACCATTGGCTTCGAACCTGGAATCAACATTTGCTACCATTTCTTGTATTCATCTTTTTTGCTCGTTTTTAGCTTGTTAAATGAGCAACCTCTCAGGGTTCGAGGGCATGAACCAACCTAAGGATAAACCAAAAGAATCAATGTAAAAACTAACAACCACTACTCTGAAATAAAAAAAAATATAAACACAAAATAACTAAATGGTCCTTGGAAATTTCGCCAAAAACCTGGTGGTCCATGAGATGTGATGATAAAATTACACCCGAGTAGGATTCCTCGCAAGTATATGAGAAGTCCCAAGTAATAACAGTAGGTATATGTTTATCTTTCTCCACAAGGACTATGGAATTAATTATCATATTTATATTAAGCATTTTGGGCGCTAGTTTTGAATAAAATTTAAATTCAAGATATATCATCTTTGAGGTTTTCGTAAATATTATAACTACTCAGACTAAATTACAATATGGTAAAGTTAATCAATAATAATGTAAATATATTAATAAGGTCTGAATTTCAAATATTGAGAATACATTTGAGAAGCTAGCAAAAAAATGCTTTTAATTACCACTAAAGATAAATTTACAATTTCTTATTTTAAGGTAAAATTTGATTTTTTTCACGTTTTCTGGGATTCAACTATCCATATAAATGTTTGCCGAGTAGATAGGGATGCCATTAGACTCTGGGGGACCTCTAACAAATGAGCCTAAAAAATCCCTCGGACGATAGATGTTAACCCTATTAATTATCCTACTAGTATAGACCTCTCGGTTCATTCATGAACATAAAATGACCATTATAAAAGTTGCACAAACCGACCCCCCTACGGACGATAGTAAAAGTTCTTTTCTAACTTGGTTGGAGTGATGGGTTCACATATTAAAAAAAATTCATATTTAATGGACAAACATCAAATGCATTTAAACATTTAAATCTAAATTATATAAAATGGTAAATTATCATATAGGGTTCATAATTTTCTCAGGCTAATGAAGAATTAGTTAATACTAATGGAAGAAAAATCAATAATCATAAGAATTATAGTAATCATACAAAAAGTGAATTATAAAAAATTACAATGGTAATGATAGGATATTGGAAACTGATGAAGAAAAGAGACCCAAAAACGTTATCTTGCAAATTTAGACAAATTCGAGTCACAGTGCCAATATTTTCATAAATATGTAGTCTAAAAGCTTATTCATAATACACGCTTCCTCTCACGCGCTCCCTCATTTAAGTACAATCTTGAACTAAATGCGCTTGATCGTAACTCTCACCAAATGTGTGTAGTGACTTTCACAGGTTGACTTCAAAGTTTTACCGAAAATTGCACTTTATTGTTTAAGGTGACTTTTTTTCTCTTTTATTACTTAACCTGGGGTTGAATTTGACTAACTTTTCTGTTTCCTCTCGGGGTCTAATATTATTTAAGTATCTTGGGGGCTACACACCTAACAAAAAATTGATATAAAAATCTCTAAAAGTACCAAAATATACGGGAATAAAAAATAATTCTAAATAAATCAGATAATAGGGAAAATACCACAAGTAAGTCAACTAACCCCATAAAAGAATGATTCATAAACCTATAAATATATAACAAAACACGAGTCATCGTGAATCTAGGACTATTATTTATTCTATCACTAAAGACACCAATATGCGACACATGTGTTAAGGATTCCCTCGATATGTATAGGCCCACATAATTTTAAAGATAGAATGTTAAATATCAAAAATAAAGAAGAATGACAACACTTAAAAATTAAAATTCCACAAGATCACAAAATTTCACCATCCGATGTATATTCGACTCCAATTTACCAATTAAATTGATACATAAGAAATAAACATGAATAAACATCAAACACACTTCCCTCAAATCTAAAATATCAAAAAATACATTGAAAGACAACATAGAAGACACTTATGTCATTACCAAATGTTTGACCATAAGAAATCTTCAAATAACACAGCTATATGGTATGAGTTACTTTAGAATATAAATTTGGTTTACCCAGTTAAACAATTAGAATAAATAGCTGGAAAATAAAGAGATGTCGAATATATAATTCTCTAATGAAAGAAATATAATTGAATAATAAATTTATAAGATATTTAAGATACTTTATAAATTATCATATCCATTAGGAGTGGTAAATTATGGACATACAATGTTAATTCCATTTGGTAATGGTATTTCATCGAATTTAACATGTTGAAAATATACATATATGGTGAAAATTATATTTACTAGTAAATTGTAATAGTAAAAAAATATTGAAATATGTTTTGTGATCTAAGTCATACATTACAGAATTCTTAAAGGTGAAAAAAAATATACATCAATATACAAAACGGGGAAGATATACTTCACTACCAAATGTATGACCCAATTTTACTAATCTTTTAATCATGGGAATATGATGCTTCTTAATGGTTATTGGATATCAGTTACTATAGAATATCAATTTGTTTACCAACCTAAACAATTATGTTAAATAACTAGAGATTCAAATATCAAATTTTATTATAAAAATTATACAATAATCAAATAAATATATAAGATATTCATGAAGATTTTGAGAATTAACATAGCCATGAGAATAATTGAGTAATCACATACTTTAGTTTCATACAAATTGATCGTTGGTCATGACATTTCACCAAATATACATGATGAATAATATATATATTTTGTGAAATGTCATAACCACGAGCAAATTATAAAAACTGCTAACAATTTCTTGGTTTATAAAAATCTCATGAAAATAATTTGAAAATTTACAGTGTTTAAGAAATTTGACAGATAAAACACTGAATGATTATAAAAATACCATAAAATTATTAATGCCTATTATTCAATCGGCAAGTTGTATATATAGGGGTTTAAACATTTACAATATATTAAAAATACATCTCATTATTCGTATGTAATATAAGGAATATATTATAATTATAAGAATTATACATATGTTAGAAATTTAACTATTATTAATTTATTACTATTTTATTTTAAAAAAATTAAAATAGGAAAATCAATTAATTTATTGCAATAAAATAAGAAGAAAAATAAATTTAATAAATAATAGAATATTGAATGAATGGTCACATTTATATTTTTTCCTAAAAAATAAAACAATTACATTATATATGTGCGTTACCTTGTTTACTATTTTTTAATATTAAATTAAAAATAGTTATCTCCAATTATACATTTTATTTTGATAGTAATAATAGATACTAGTTAATTCTTCATATCTATTATTTAAGAAATACTAGATATTGTCGTTGTACCACGTTTCCATCTTTAGATATTATATTGTAAAGATAAACATTTCTCTAGAGGCCCGACATGTCCGTAATTGGAAAATTGATTTAGCATCCCAACATCTGGCTGGAATATTTCTACTATAATTTTATGTTCCCAAGAAGCCAGAATTAAAAACTACCAATTGATGGGTCCATGAACCATGTTCTTTTCATCCTTAGTCTTGTGCTCCAACTTGATTTCCGGTTTCACCCTCAACTCATTGTTGCATGTTTGTATTCAAGTACGGATAAATATCGGGAGTACTTGGTTTTTAGGCAAATTAAAATTTCTATCATGGTGTTTATATTGATTGTTTTACCATTGGCTTCGAACCTGGAATCAACATTTGCTACCATTTCTTGTATTCATCTTTTTTGCTCGTTTTTAGCTTGTTAAATGAGCAACCTCTCAGGGTTCGAGGGCATGAACCAACCTAAGGATAAACCAAAAGAATCAATGTAAAAACTAACAACCACTACTCTGAAATAAAAAAAAAAATATAAACACAAAATAACTAAATGGTCGTTGGAAATTTCGCCAAAAACCTGGTGGCCCGTGAGATGTGATGATAAAATTACACCCGAGTAGGATTCCTCGCAAGTATATGAGAAGTCCCAAGTAATAAAAGTAGGTATTTGTTTATCTTTCTCCACAATGACTATGGAATTAATTATCATATTTATATTAAGCATTTTGGGCGCTAGTTTTGAATAAAATTTAAATTCAAGATTATATCATCTTTGAGGTTTTCGTAAATATTATAACTACTCAGACTAAATTACAATATGGTAAAGTTAATCAATAATAATGTAAATATATTAAAAAGGTCTGAATTTCAAATATTGAGAATACATTTGAGAAGCTAGCAAAAAAATGCTTTTAATTACCACTAAAGATAAATTTACAATTTCTTATTTTAAGGTAAAATTTGATTTTTTTCACGTTTTCTGGGATTCAACTATCCACATAAATGTTTGCCGAGTAGTTAGGGATGCCATTAGACTCTAGGGGACCTCTAACAAATGAGCCTAAAAAATCCCTCGGACGATAGATGTTAACCCTATTAATTATCCAACTAGTATAGACCTCTCGGTTCATTCATGAACATAAAATGAACATTATAAAAGTTGCACAAACCGACCCCCCTACGGACGATAGTAAAAGTTCTTTTCTAACTTGGTTGGAGTGATGGGTTCACATATTAAAAAAAATTCATATTCAATGGACAAACATCAAATGCATTTAAACATTTAAATCTAAATTATATAAAATGGTAAATTATCATATAGGGTTCATAAATTTCTCAGGCTAATGAAGAATTAGTTAATACTAATGGAAGAAAAATCAATAATCATAAGAATTATAGTAATAATACAAAAAGTGAATTATAAAAAATTACAATAGTAATGATAGGATATTGGAAACTGATGAAGAAAAGAGACCCAAAAACGTTATCTTGCAAATTTAGACAAATTCGAGTCACAGTGCCAATATTTTCATAAATATGTAGTCTAAAAGCTTATTCATAATACACGCTTCCTCTCACGCGCTCCCTCATTTAAGTACAATCTTGATCTAAATGCGCATGATCATAACTCTCACCAAATGTGTGTAGTGACTTTCACAGGTTGACTTCAAAGTTTTACCGAAAATTGCACTTTATTGTTTAAGGTGACTTTTTTTCTCTTTTATTACTTAACCTGGGGTTGAATTTGACTAACTTTTCTGTTTCCTCTCGGGGTCTCATATTATTTAAGTATCTTGGGGGCTACACACCTAACAAAAAATTGATATAAAAATCTCTAAAAGTACCAAAATATACGGGAATAAAAAATAACTCTAAATAAATCAGATAATAGGGAAAATACCACAAGTAAGTCAACTAACCACATAAAATAATGATTCATAAACCTATAAATATATAACAAAACACGAGTCATCGTGAATCTATGACTATTATTTATTCTATCACTAGAGACACCAATATGCGACACATGGGTTAAGGATTCCCTCGATGATGTATAGGCCCTCATAATTTTAAAGATAGAATGTTAAATATCAAAAATAAAGAAGAATGACAACACTTAAAAATTAAAATTCCACAAGATCACAAAATTTCACCATCCGATGTATATTCGACTCCAATTTACCAATTAAATTGATACATAAGAAATAAACATGAATAAACATCAAACACCCTTCCCTCAAATCTAAAATATCAAAAAAAACATTGAAAGACAACATAGAAGACACTTATGACATTACCAAATGTTTGACCATAAGAAATCTTCAAATAACACAGCTATATGGTATGAGTTACTTTAGAATATAAATTTAGTTTACCGAGTTAAACAATTAGAATAAATAGCTGGAAAATAAAGAGATGTCGAATATATAATTCTCTAATGAAAGAAATATAATTGAATAATAAATTTATAAGATATTTAAGATACCTTTTAAATTATCATATCCATTAGGAGTGGTAAATTATTGACATACAATGTTAATTCCATTTGGTAATGGTATTTCATCGAATTTAACATGTTGAAAATATACATATATGGTATAAATCATATTTACTAGTAAATAGTAATAGTAAAAAAATATTGAAATATGTTTTGTGATCTAAGTCATACATTACAGAATTCTTAAAGGTGAAAAAAAATATACATCAATATACAAAATTGGGAAGATATACTTCACTACCAAATGTATGACCAAATTTTACTAATCTTTTAATCATGGGAATATGATGCTTCTTAATGGTTATTGGATATCAGTTACTATAGAATATCAATTTGTTTACCAACCTAAACAATTATGTTAAATAACTAGAGATTCAAATATCAAATTTTATTATAAAAATTATACAATAATCAAATAAATATATAAGATATTCATGAATATTTTGAGAATTAACATAGCCATTAAGAATGAGAATAATTGAGTAATCACATACTTCAGTTTCATACAAATTGATCGTTGGTCATGACATTTCACCAAATATACATGATGAATAATATATATATTTTGTGAAATGTCATAACCACGAGCAAATTATAAAAACTGCTAACAATTTCTTGGTTTATAAAAATCTCATGAAAATAATTTGAAAATTTATAGTGTTTAAGAAATTTGACAGATAAAACACTGAATGATTATAAAAATACCATAAAATCATTAATGCCTATTATTCAATCGGCAAGTTGTATGTATAGGGGTTTAAACATTTACAATATATAAAAAATACATCTCATTATTCGTATGTAATATAAGGAATATATTATAATTATAAGAATTATACATATGTTAGAAATTTAACTATGGGAAAATGACCCAAAAAATCAAAATAATATTATTTTCAGCCCAATAACATCAATGACAAAATTTCTTCCCAATAACATCAGTAACTAAATTTTGTCGTTGATGGGAATCGTCCTTGATGGGAATCGTCCTTGACGGGAATCGTCCTTAATGGGAATCGTCCTTGATGGGAATCGTCCTTGACGGGAATCGTCCTTGACGGGTAAACATGTAATCTTATAATAGTAAGTTAATGGATGATTCTTTGGGGCAAGTATAATATTATTTTGATTTTTTGGGTCATTGACCCTTTAACTATTATTAATTTATTACTATTTTATTTAAAAAAATTAAAATAGGAAAATTAATTAATTTATTGCAATAAAATAACAAAGAAAAATAAATTTAATAAATAATAGAATATTGAATGAATGGTCACATTCATATTTTTTCCTAAAAAATAAAACAATTACATTATATATGTGCGTTAAGAATTCCTTACCTTGTTTACTATTTTTTAATATTAAATTAAAAATAGTTATCTCCAATTATACATTTTATTTTGATAGTAATAATAGATACTAGTTAATTCTTCATATCTATTATTTAAGAAATACTAGATATTGTCGTTGTAGCACGTTTCCATCTTTAGATATTATATTGTAAAGATAAACATTTCTCTAGAGGCCCGGCATGTCCGTAATTGGAAAATTGATTTAGCATCCCAACATCTGGCTGGAATATTTCTACTATAATTTTATGTTCCCAAGAAGCCAGAATTAAAAACTACCAATTGATGGGTCCATGAACCATGTTCTTTTCATCCTTAGTCTTGTGCTCCAACTTGATTTCCGGTTTCACCCTCAACTCATTGTTGCATGTTTGTATTCAAGTACGGATAAATATCGGGGGTACTTGGTTTTTAGGCAAATTAAGATTTCTATCATGGTGTTTATATTGATTGTTTTACCATTGGCTTCGAACCTGGAATCAACATTTGCTACCATTTCTTGTATTCATCTTTTTTGCTCGTTTTTAGCTTGTTAAAGGAGCAACCTCTCAGGGTTCGAGGGCATGAACCAACCTAAGGATAAACCAATAGAATCAATGTAAAAACTAACAACCACTACTCTGAAATAAAAAAAAATATAAACACAAAATAACTAAATGGTCGTTGGAAATTTCGCCAAAAACCTGGTGGCCCATGAGATGTGATGATAAAATTACACCCGAGTAGGATTCCTCGCAAGTATATGAGAAGTCCCAAGTAATAAAAGTAGGTATTTGTTTATCTTTCTCCACAAGGACTATGGAATTAATTATCATATTTATATTAAGCATTTTGGGCGCTAGTTTTGAATAAAATTTAAATTGAAGATTATATCATCTTTGAGGTTTTCGTAAATATTATAACTACTCAGACTAAATTACAATATGGTAAAGTTAATCAATAATAATGTAAATATATTAAAAAGGTCTGAATTTCAAATATTGAGAATACATTTGAGAAGCTAGCAAAAAAATGCTTTTAATTACCACTAAAGATAAATTTACAATTTCTTATTTTAAGGTAAAATTTGATTTTTTTCACGTTTTCTGGGATTCAACTATCCACATAAATGTTTGCCGAGTAGATAGGGATGCCATTAGACTCTAGGGGACCTCTAACAAATGAGCATAAAAAATCCCTCGGACGATAGATGTTAACCCTATTAATTATCCAACTAGTATAGACCTCTCGGTTCATTCATGAACATAAAATGAACATTATAAAAGTTGCACAAACCGACCCCCCTACGGACGATAGTAAAAGTTGGTTTCTAACTTGGTTGAAGTGATGGGTTCACATATTAAAAAAAATTCATATTCAATGGACAAACATCAAATGCATTTAAACATTTAAATCTAAATTATATAAAATGGTAAATTATCATATAGGGTTCATAAATTTCTCAGGCTAATGAAGAATTAGTTAATACTAATGGAAGAAAAATCAATAATCATAAGAATTATAGTAATAATACAAAAAGTGAATTATAAAAAATTACAATAGTAAGGATAGGATATTGGAAACTGATGAAGAAAAGAGACCAAAAAACGTTATCTTGCAAATTTAGACAAATTCGAGTAACAGTGCCAATATTTTCATAAATATGTAGTCTAAAAGCTTATTCATAATACACGCTTCCTCTCACGCGCTACCTCATTTAAGTACAATCTTGATCTAAATGCGCTTGATCATAACTCTCACCAAATGTGTGTAGTGACTTTCACAGGTTGACTTCAAAGTTTTACCGAAAATTGCACTTTATTGTTTAAGGTGACTTTTTTTCTCTTTTATTACTTAACCTGGGGTTGAATTTGACTAACTTTTCTGTTTCCTCTCGGGGTCTCATATTATTTAAGTATCTTGGGGGCTACACACCTAACAAAAAATTGATATAAAAATCTCTAAAAGTACCAAAATATACGGGAATAAAAAATAACTCTAAATAAATCAGATAATAGGGAAAATACCACAAGTAAGTCAACTAACCCCATAAAATAATGATTCATAAACCTATAAATATATAACAAAACACGAGTCATCGTGAATCTATGACTATTATTTATTCTATCACTAGAGACACCAATATGCGACACATGGGTTAAGGATTCCCTCGATGATGTATAGGCCCTCATAATTTTAAAGATAGAATGTTAAATATCAAAAATAAAGAAGAATGACAACACTTAAAAATTAAAATTCCACAAGATCACAAAATTTCACCATCCGATGTATATTCGACTCCAATTTACCAATTAAATTGATACATAAGAAATAAACATGAATAAACATCAAACACCCTTCCCTCAAATCTAAAATATCAAAAAAAACATTGAAAGACAACATAGAAGACATTTATGTCATTACCAAATGTTTGACCATAAGAAATCTTCAAATAACACAGCTATATGGTATGAGTTACTTTAGAATATAAATTTAGTTTACCGAGTTAAACAATTAGAATAAATAGCTGGAAAATAAAGAGATGTCGAATATATAATTCTCTAATGAAAGAAATATAATTGAATAATAATTTTATAAGATATTTAAGATACCTTTTAAATTATCATATCCATTAGGAGTGGTAAATTATGGACATACAATGTTAATTCCATTTGGTAATGGTATTTCATCGAATTTAACATGTTGAAAATATACATATATGGTGTAAATCATATTTACTAGTAAATAGTAATAGTAAAAAAATATTGAATTATGTTTTGTGATCTAAGTCATACATTACAGAATTCTTAAAGGTGAAAAAAAATATACATCAATATACAAAATGGGGAAGATATACTTCACTACCAAATGTATGACCCAATTTTACTAATCTTTTAATCATGGGAATATGATGCTTCTTAATGGTTATTGGATATCAGTTACTATAGAATATCAATTTGTTTACCAACCTAAACAATTATGTTAAATAACTAGAGATTCAAATATCAAATTTTATTATAAAAATTATACAATAATCAAATAAATATATAAGATATTCATGAATATTTTGAGAATTAACATAGCCATTAAGAATGAGAATAATTGAGTAATCACATACTTCAGTTTCATACAAATTGATCGTTGGTCATGACATTTCACCAAATATACATGATGAATAATATATATATTTTGTGAAAGGAAAATTCTTCCATCCAATATTGGATGATCCTACACCAATTACATTCATACACATACCCCATGTTTTAAACTTTAAAAAGTAACTATCACATTAATCAAATGACATGTGTTTTGTTTTAATAATCAATGGCGGTGATTTAAATATTGGACCATCCAATATTGGATGGAAGTATTAGCCTTTGTGAAATGTCATAACCACGAGCAAATTATAAAAACTGCTAACAATTTCATGGTTTATAAAAATCTCATGAAAATAATTTGAAAATTTACAGTGTTTAAGAAATTTGACAGATAAAACACTGAATGATTATAAAAATACCATAAAATTATTAATGCCTATTATTCAATCGGCAAGTTGTATGTATAGGGGTTTAAACATTTACAATATATAAAAAATACATCTCATTATTCGTATGTAATATAAGGAATATATTATAATTATAAGAATTATACATATCTTAGAAATTTAACTATTATTAATTTATTACTATTTTATTTAAAAAAATTAAAATAGGAAAATCAATTAATTTATTGCAATAAAATAAGAAGAAAAATAAATTTAACAAATAATAGAATATTGAATGAATGGTCACATTTATATTTTTTCCTAAAAAATAAAACAATTACATTATATATGTGCGTTAAGAATTATTTACCTTGTTTACTATTTTTTAATATTAAATTAAAAATAGTTATCTCCAATTATACACTTTATTTTGATAGTAATAATAGATACTAGTTAATTCTTCATATCTATTATTTAAGAAATACTAGATATTGTCGTTGTAGCACGTTTCCATCTTTAGATATTATATTGTAAAGATAAACATTTCTCTAGAGGCCCGACATGTCCGTAATTGGAAAATTGATTTAGCATCCCAACATCTGGCTGGAATATTTCTACTATAATTTTATGTTTCCAAGAAGCCAGAATTAAAAACTACCAATTGATGGGTCCATGAACCATGTTCTTTTCATCCTTAGTTTTGTGCTCCAACTTGATTTCCGGTTTCACCCTCAACTCATTGTTGCATGTTTGTATTCAAGTACGGATAAATATCGGGGGTACTTGGTTTTTAGGCAAATTAAGATTTCTATCATGGTGTTTATATTGATTGTTTTACCATTGGCTTCGAACCTGGAATCAACATTTGCTACCATTTCTTGTATTCATCTTTTTTGCTCGTTTTTAGCTTGTTAAAGGAGCAACCTCTCAGGGTTCGAGGGCATGAACCAACCTAAGGATAAACCAATAGAATCAATGTAAAAACTAACAACCACTACTCTGAAATAAAAAAAAATATAAACACAAAATAACTAAATGGTCGTTGGAAATTTCGCCAAAAACCTGGTGGCCCATGAGATGTGATGATAAAATTACACACGAGTAGGATTCCTCGCAAGAATATGAGAAGTCCCAAGTAATAAAAGTAGGTATTTGTTTATCTTTCTCCACAAGGACTATGGAATTAATTATCATATTTATATTAAGCATTTTGGGCGCTAGTTTTGAATAAAATTTAAATTCAAGATTATATCATCTTTGAGGTTTTCGTAAATATTATAACTACTCAGACTAAATTACAATATGGTAAAGTTAATCAATAATAATGTAAATATATTAAAAAGGTCTGAATTTCAAATATTGAGAATACATTTGAGAAGCTAGCAAAAAAATGCTTTTAATTACCACTAAAGATAAATTTACAATTTCTTATTTTAAGGTAAAATTTGATTTTTTTCACGTCTTCTGGGATTCAACTATCCACATAAATGTTTGCCGAGTAGATAGGGATGCCATTAGATTCTAGGGGACCTCTAAAAAATGAGCCTAAAAAATCCCTCGGACGATAGATGTTAACCCTATTAATTATCCAACTAGTATAGACCTCTCGGTTCATTCATGAACATAAAATGAACATTAAAAAAGTTGCACAAACCGACCCCCCTACGGACGATAGTAAAATTTCTTTTCTAACTTGGTTGGAGTGATGGGTTCACATATTAAAAAAAATTCATATTCAATGGACAAACATCAAATGCATTTAAACATTTAAATCTAAATTATATAAAATGGTAAATTATCATATAGGGTTCATAAATTTCTCAGGCTAATGAAGAATTAGTTAATACTAATGGAAGAAAAATCAATAATCATAAGAATTATAGTAATAATACAAAAAGTGAATTATAAAAAATTACAATAGTAATGATAGGATATTGGAAACTGATAATAAAAGAGACCCAAAAACGTTATCTTGCAAATTTAGACAAATTCGAGTCACAGTACCAATATTTTCATAAATATGTAGTCTAAAAGCTTATTCATAATACACGCTTCCTCTCACGCGCTCCCTCATTTAAGTACAATCTTGATCTAAATGCGCTTGATCATAACTCTCACCAAATGTGTGTAGTGACTTTCACAGGTTGACTTCAAAGTTTTACCGAAAATTGCACTTTATTGTTTAAGGTGACTTTTTTTCTCTTTTATTACTTAACCTGGGGTTGAATTTGACTAACTTTTCTGTTTCCTCTCGGGGTCTCATATTATTTAAGTATCTTGGGGGCTACACACTTAACAAAAAATTGATATAAAAATCTCTAAAAGTACCAAAATATACGGGAATAACAAATAACTCTAAATAGAATGTTATTTGGAATTGAATATCAAATAACAAATAACAAATAACAAATAACAAATAACAAATAACAAATAACTCTAAATAACTCTTTGTCGTAATGAATTTGGTAGGTTTACTAACAAAAAGATAATTGATTAACATATAACTTTTGCAAAATACAAGGTTAAACTAACAAAATATGCAAAAATAAGGAACACAAAGAGTTATTTACTCTTTTATTTATTAGCGTGATCTTATGAATGTAAAGTAAGAGGAACAAAACTTTTTTTGTGATGACCTTTTATAACTTTATGCCCGTACTTGTTCCATTTATATATATCGTAAAAAATGCGAACATCACTTTGTGTGTGAACCACGACACTCGACTACCGAAACAAACTTGTTGCCAAGTTCATTTAATTTTGAATAATTTAAATTTTCCTAGAGTAAAACAAATTTAAATTATATTTAACATTACATAATCCAAATCTGGTCTATTAAAGAGTTAAAATAATTAAAAAATACCATCCAAACCTAAATATACTGTCCTTGTCCCACAACTATCTTCGTTCTTTATTTGAGAAAGTAGACAAACCACAAGCAATAATATCACCAAAGTCAGACGGAGTGCAACCGTGGTGCAAAGAAGTCAAAGGCCCAAACCCCATTTTTTTAGCCAATGAAGTTACAAATTTAGATAATTCCCGAATAACAGTAAATACATTTTACACTATGGTAAAGAGCCAAATAATTTATTCTAGAATATGCATATATGAATCTAATACAATACTTTTTAAATTTTTTCAATACATTTACCTTTTAGAGAGTTCTGGTCTTGGATTTAACATTATACACTTTGCTCTAGAAGTAATTTAAACTTTTAATATATAAAAAGTAATCTAACTTTAATTGTTTTGTTAATTTAATCATGAGAGAATCCATAAAGTGCATTAAATGCTAAAATAAGAAATTGACACATTTCAAAAGAGATTTATGCTCTCATAAAAAGTTCTTTTATGTGAGGGAAATCAAAGTAACTTATACAAGAGAAAATAAATAACCATTTACGCGTATGAAAATATTCAAGGCTAAATCAAATAATAAAACAAAGTAATGGTGAAAGTTATTGCTTTAAAACGTAAAATTATATTGTTTTCTAAATAATTAAAAAAGCAACAGATTCATAACTATAAAATTAGATAAAATAAAATATGAATCTAACTCTTTTTTGTTAAGTCTAAAAAGTTTTTCAAAATTTATTAAGAAAATGATGAACATAAGTTTAATCTATATATGTCTTTAACAAATAAAGAAAATAAAAAAAAGGATACTTAGATCCCTTAGTTTTTTAGTTGAAGATATTTAAATTCCCCAATCATCTTGTTTTGTCTATGGATAGAATTGAAACAAAGAATGGGATACCTAGATCTCATTTCGTAAAAGTATTCGACCTAATAATTTTTCTGATATCAAATCAATAATAAATTTTGTCATATATTAGATTAATAACAAATATTGTGCAAACACCATAGAAATTCCATCAAAAAATATAAACTAAGCAAACTACACAAAAATTTCTTGAAAATTTAATATTTAAACTTGTTTGGTGTTGCAGGATAAAGAGTTACAAGATTCATGATTTTACATACTTGTCGCCCTATAGAGTATTTTAAGAAAAAATGGATTTGATAACCGATGTTATGTAAGGTGGCGCGAATAGGGAGGGTAGGGGAGAGAGAGGAGGCATCGAAGTAGGATGAAGAAAATTGTATTTTACATGTTCACCTAGCATCCACACCATTATATATCCTTACATAGAGTATTGTATTGTCATAACCTATCCATATGAACTATCTTTATCTGTTTGATACACTATATTATAAATTATTACCATTATATTTCACAAAAGATTCGATTAATTTAACAAGACATCATTTCCATGAGGTTTAACATTATTTATCTTTTTACATGGCAAATTATATATATATATATATATTAAAGACTAACTAATTAATTTTCTCATCCAATGGTACTTATGAGTTTGTCCTACTATTTTAAACTTTTTTATGAAAATCCACTCTAAGTAGGAAACAATAAAAGATCAATTCTTGACATAGAAACGTGGAAGAGGAGAGATAATTGTTCGGATTTATTAAGACACTTGACAGAGACTTGTGCTTAGAAATATCGGGAGAACGAAAACGTGATAAAGAATGAATTCTATAGCACGGGCACAAAAACGGATAATATGTCAAATTCAGATGAGATGCTGAGAGGCAAGTACTAGGAAACTGAAGAAGCACAAGTGCCACCTTTATTTTTTTTAATTTTATTATAATTGCTTATTCATTGTTTGAATAAAACAAACATGGCAAACAGGGCAAATCAAGGTTGCCCAAACAGAGGAGGATCTAGGAATTACTTCCAAACCCATAAGCTATTGCTTGAGGAGATTTTTTTTACTTTTTCTAATTTTATTTTTATTTTTCAATTTATTATATTAATTTTAAAGTGTTAACTCCAAAAAAAATGATCGGGTATCAGATGTTGGCACGAGCTAGATTGAAGGAGAAGAGGAGGATTTACTAGCTTCCACTTATTAAGAAGCTCTAATATAAAGTAGATTTCGATGAAGAAGCGGCTGAATGGAGGGCCAATTGCTATCACCAATCAGACGTAATATATTTTTCTGTACTCTAAGTTTGATTATTTGAATACAGTTAAATACATTATTAACTAACCTATCTTTATTTTATAACATGAAGCTTTACGACAATAATTGCGGTCTTTAATAACTCAGGTGGCGTCCTCATAGAGTAACTTGGGGACATCCTCATCTTGCATCCCTACCATTTCACGGTCTAAATAGATAAAATCTGTGGCGATTTTCATTAATGAAGGTATGGGGAAGGAAACACAAAAGTGGTTGCCCGGTGTTGGCATTTAAAAAATCAAAGACGAGAGGAGTTCCTTAAACAAGGAAGACACCGGCGAGGTAGCTAAGTTAAATGACATGATCGACTTTGTTAACCAGTGCATGGTTTCTACAGGGATTTCAGCTGTTTGTTTTCCTCTGTTTGTTTTCCTCCCACTGAATCATCGCCATCTAACGCCAGCATGCATCAATCACTGAGCGGGCCGGATAAGATGAACTATTTTATGACCTGGTTTAACGCGCAACATGTCAGTCGAAGACTCTAAACCTTCACTCCCTTTTTTTAACTAGAAGTTCACCCTACTTCACGCTCCACTACAACATATCCTCCTTCAACATTTCCTACTCCGAATTTAAATCCACCTCCAACGACTTTGGATCCAAATCCTCGTTAACTCGAAGATGAAAAAGATGGGATAGACAATTTATTTAATTACCGTTAAAATTTTAAGACTTTGCCTTTTGTTTGTAATAACGACTTTAATTTTTTAATTTTTTAATTCAAACTTATGTTATAACCATTTCATATTTTTAATTTTAGGTTGCTAATATCATTAAAATCTAGACTATCATTCGTTTCTAATGGCTATTCGTATCAGTTTTAATTCTTTTATTTTCTATACTATAAATTATTTATATAATTAATTAAAATAAAAAACTAAAATGCTCAAATTTTTATTTTATAATTAATTTTTTTTATAATGTGTATTTGTAACTAATGATTCCTTCACTATTGTTGCTAACAAGTGTCTTTAGCGACGACAAATGTCAGTTGTAATGACTTGGTCATTAACGATGACAAGGGTAGTCGTTAAAGACACCGGTCTTTACCAACGAAATTTGTTATTGATAATTCCATTATTTTTAGTGACGACGTATGTCGTCGATATTAAACGGGTCTCTAGCGATGACAAAAGTCATTGCTAGTAACCAAGACAGTCGACGCTAATATATTTCATCTCTAAAGCTATGTGGTCCATTAGTGACGACTTATGGCTTGTCACTACCATTGCCGATCTTTAGCTACTAGACTTTAGTCGCGAGTCATAAGTGACGACATGTTGTTACTAAAGACAAACCCAGGTTAATATCGACAACATATCCTATCATTAGAAACAACTTGAGTCACTGCTAATAATAACAAACATGGTAATGGAACCGAATTAAGTGATTTTTGTAAACAATGATAATGATATATTATTCAAAACTAAATCATCCTATTCAAAAAATAGTAGTTTCTACAAAAAAATAACATTAAAAGAGATTATGGATCAAAGACCCAGTGAATAGGTTAAAGCCATAAATATGATAATCTTAGCTCTGTCTTCTTTTCGGAGTCAGAAGTTGGTATGCAATGCTTTATAACTATTCTTTGAAATAACCCGTAATGTTTATCTTAATCATTACAAATATAATAAATGATAACTACTATATATGATATAGTATATTTACGCGTGAGGATAGTTTGTGGAGAGGGGAATTCTTATCACAAAAACGTATCCCGTCTCGCACGACTTTAGAGATCAATCCTCACCGCAAGTCCAAACTCCATTTATGACCCAAAACTCTCCCTTTTGGGATCGGGTGGTACCCACAAATCCATGCCCATTGACATTTATATTTCAAAACAACAGATTTAGTCAATTAATCATTAGTTTTGACATTGTATGCAAAACATGTGTTTTAAGGGGTGTTATAGTTTTTTATGTATTTCATAATAAAAAGATCAAACTCCATGAAATTATAATTTTTATCCCAAAAAATTAAGTAATATACATAGACCGATTAAAATTATAACACTAAAATAATAAAAAAAAATCCACCTGCACATTGCTTCCCATTGCTTTCCATAACCATTACTCTCAATCTAATTGCAGTGTAAGCTACGTAATTGAATCTTGTGTTTCCAAAATGCTTTCGAATTTAGAATCCATTATCTCGAATGATATTCAATGGAATCTTTACTACAGCTACCAATAAAATTCGACGGAAGACCAAAAAATGATTTCATGAATCTTTTAATCCTTCAGTTGCTCTATTATAGATCTTCCTAACGCGCTTCTACAAAAATTCAAAAATTGAGTTTCAGTATGAATCTCTAGCTTCCATTAAAGCTTGAACGAGAGTAAGGGGTTGTAGTGTGGGTTGGGTTAGGTGTGTAAAGCAGGGGAGTTTTTATGTTTATTTTATCTTTAGTGTTTGAATATAATCAATGGAGGGGTTTTTGTATAACATATTAAATTTTATTAGGGGTAAATATTAGAATTCCATAGATTTAAATATTAAATTAACATAAAGAACTATGACACACCTTCAAAACTCCCTGTAAAAGTTGGTTATATTTCCTTATTTAGTAAGTGTGGTAAATACACCATCAAGGCTAGTAAGGATAGTTTTTGGAAATAGAAATTTGTGAAACCTTTCATTCTCATGTGTTGTTGGAGTATATGGATAACAAAGAAGAAATTTTTGCAATGAACAAAATTGGAGTGAAGAACCTGCAAATATATCTATCTCAGCTCTTATGTGTGATTATGTTCCCATTAAGCTCATTTGCATACATCTTAGAAACGCTAGGAATCATATATCTTATCACTCATGAACCCGTTATTGGTGACTCAAAGGTTATCTAATGTGGAACATCCTTTGTATGTTGTTTTGAAGCTGTAAATATTTTCTTTGTTCTCAAATCCCTTGAGATTAACATTTTTACCAGTTTAGCAAGATAAGTTTGGTATTCATCATTATTAATATGAAGTGTTAGCTTTGTTTGAGACATGCAAATTTATTGATGACTCTATTATTTTTTACTATATAACCAGTCTGTTTGGTCAAAAATAATTTCTCTATTTTCAAATCCCTTGAGATTCGCATTTATACCGGTTTAGGAATATAAGTTTAGTGTTCATCATCTACTTAATACGAAGTGTTGGCTTTGCTTGAGACATGCAGATTTGTTGATGACTCTGGTATATTTGACTATACAACTAGTCTGCTCAGTAAGGTGGGACGTTTGCCCATTTCTGTTGACAAGGTAGTGTTATCTATTTTTGTTGATGGAACTTTCCATACATTTCTCGTTCAGAAAATGAAGTGGCTAATTTCATTGCTAAATATGCAGTTATTGTCCTCGTCCAACTAGGCATGCCTTTCTTGTACAAATGTTATATCATTGATGAGGGAACGTCTCTCACATACATAAATTGGATGGGAAATTTTGCTTGTATACTCCTTTGTTGTATTTTCCTTTGCACTTTAATGAAACAAATACTTATGACAAATACCCTAAAATGATTAAAACTACTTGTTAATGGATAAAATGAAAAGTTTCACACCATTAAATAAATTAACTATATATTTGAAACCATATTTATGTAAGTGATCAAAACTAGATCAATCAAATAATATAGCAAGTAGCAGCCTCAAAATATTAACTCACACCTACAAGATTTGTGTAATAATGCATTTTTTTAAAATTTTAGTTTTGAGTTCTTTCCATTTTATTTTTCCATGAAATGATCATATTTTATTTTTTCTTTATATATATTTCATCAAAACTTGTGTTTAATTTGTTTAACTTCAATATTTTTTATTTTTGACATGGAACTTGATATCGTTTTGTGTGTATTATTTTGTAAAATCTTTTAATAGTCATCTCAATTGACTTCAATAATGTAAATATGATAAATTCATATTATGTTAATTTTATAGGTAAGACTTCCATTCTATATTGGATTGTCCAATATTTACATCATACCCATTAATTATATTGAGAAAACACATGTTTTAAGATTAGTTAGATAATTACTGTAATTAGTTTGTACATATTTAAAACAAGTGATATGTGTCGTAATGCGATTGGTATTGGACCATCTAATATTAAATAAAAAGTATTTTTCCAATTTTATTAGTTTAAATTTTTGATATATTTACCGGTCCATCATTTAACTATCTTTAGAACCATTTTTATATTATATGTTTTATATTATTAAAACTATGAATTAGTTTCTTCATATTTATCATAACTCATTACGACATGAAATTCATAATTCAGTCAACGTTTATATTTTATTGTGTAGATAGCTATCATAATTATAAATGATTGTAATTGATTATAAGAAATATTTTTTTAAACAATTATATATCATATATATACATAGAATAAGCACTCATATTTAATTTATAACAACATGATAGATATTGCGATATAATTTAGACAACATTTATGTTCAAGATTTTGTCTATATAATATGAGGTTAATATTGGTGGGTCCTAGGGTGTTATAAAATTAATGCGATAAATAAATATGAATCATAATACCGCAAGTGTACGGTTGTCCAAGTAATACTTCGATAAATCGGGTTTCGTTCTCAGGGATTGGACTGGTCTAACCCAAGTGTTCAATAAATAAGTAGTAGTAATTGCAATTACAGAAAATAAAAGATAAAAGATATTTGTTTGGTTTTGAGTTATTAAACTACTAGACGCAAATAAACAAACTACTGAAAATAAATACTAAAAGATTAAGGCACAAATATGAGCTATACTTGAGTCTTGGTAGGGAATCACATAAACTTACGTAATTAATGTGTTCGCTAAGGGCATGACTGATATTTCTATATTAGTAGAGGCTCTAATGTTTCCTAGCCCCATCAGGGTGGACCTAGGAACTATCCTAAAGTACTATAAACCCCTATATGGGAGAATATGCCTCTTCGGATGATATGTGATTACCTCTTTGGCTATGTAATTAGTTAATCCTATCGGTCAGTAACTGACATTACACAGATATTACCTAAGTTTGTAATCAAACCCCCCTATCGGATGATCACTTCGCCACTAAAGTGAATAGCCCAATTACTAAAATTTGTTTCTAATTAGCTAGGTCAGAAATAGTAAATAAGAACAAAATAATATCCAATATAAAATACCCAATTCAAATTAAACTAGAAACTAATCCAAAATTGAAATACATGAATTAAATAAATTAGGGATTAACCCATTACGCGATTCTCAAGTAATTAGGGTTTAGCTCATTATTGAAATAAGAACAATATAGAAATTAATAATATACATGTTCCTAATAACAGAAATAAAATAAGAACATAGATAGAGGAATTGACTTGAGCTGTTGTTGGAGGAAACGGATTCTCCAGCTCCAGCTCTTACTTTTGCCTCTTGAAGCTCTCTCTAAGGATGATTTAATATGAAGGTTTAATGAGAGGTGCTGAATAATAAGGTCTAAAGGAGCTTATATAGTGCTAAAAAACGGATTAGGCTTAGGTTAAGAGGACTAGGTAAGATTATAAAAAACTCAAGCCATCTTCTTTTTTAATTCCCGTAACTGGTGTGCAGCCCTTAGTAAAACAACCGTAACATTTGCATAACAACTCCAAATGGGTTGATTCAACTTGGAGAATCTTCCTAACTCAATAGGGCATCAAACCATGTTTAACGGCCCAAGGCTAAATCTGCTCCTATGTAGCCCAAAAGCAGCAATCTTTAACACCCTTTCAGATCTGCAACTTCTTTAATTTAGTTCTTGGAAATTCTTTTCTTGCCTGTAGCTCCTCCACTCGATCTAAGACTTTTATTCTCACTTCTCCTCCTTGTAGTGGTTCTTCATGAATTCACAAACCTACTAATTTTGCACTAAAACAAACAAATTAACGCACAAAAGCTCTAAAAATACAAATAGTCTAATTCCAAGGGGAGAAAGTGTAATATGACGAAATAAGTATAAAAGTCTATCAGATAGTAAAATGTTCACCTAAAATGATGTCTCCCAAAAGCTAATATTTAGAACAAATAGGGTGACATCGGATATTATGAATTGTAATAATTTTTGTTAATTTCAATACTCCAACATGTAATAAAAGGTAAATTCAATGTTAAAAAAGGATACATTTACTAATAATTTATTTTTCCGATAAAGTCCTCCTTTTGATCTTTACCCTACTAGGCATTAAAAATGCTTCTTTCTTACCCAAGGGAAAGAACTTGTTACTCACTTGTGTGCAAACACCAATTTTCTTTCAACTTGTATGTGTTAAGCAATGTTGAATGATAATATTTACCAAAATCCCAACTCTAAACTAGCAAATGATTTATATCAAGATTTGGTTGTAACAAGCATGCTTTCTTACAAAAAAATCTTAATTCATTTGATAAATCTATCAAAATATTTTGTAATCAAAGTTTATTAACCAAGATAAGTTTAATTAATATTATGAATACTATTAAATGATATCCACCTAATATATAGAAATTGTAATCATTTGTAATTATAAGTATGAGATTATACAAATCCTAAAGGGAAAAATATAAAAGAGTGTGGATCCACAGAAGGAAAATTTGAAAACCTACAACATACAGACAACTGACTAATTAATTAAAAAAAAATTACTCACTCGTTTCTCTTTAAATTTATTTATATGTTTCATAATAAAAAGATGAATTTTTTAAAAGTAATGCTGGATATTATCCCAAATCGGATCACCTTTTTATCATTTTTAGGTGGATTTTATATGCACCAATCATAAAAGAGAGGGAAAATGATAAATCAGGAAAAAGAAATTATATGATTGGTGTATATAAAATCCACTTAGGAAATGATAAAAAGGTAATTCGATTTAAGAAAGTTTAAAAAGGTAAGGTGATTTAGGGTGATATACAGCATTACTCAAATTTTAAATCTCAACTTTCTTTTTTAATTGCTGAACTTTCTAATAAAAGACAAAGATTTGATGTGTGAGAATTGTGACTGAACGTTTGAAAACTAGAACCTATCAGCCTTGGAAGTAATCGACCAAATCAAACAAATTTAAGTCAAACCATTTTGCAAAGTAACTGATTTGAACTGCTAAAGCTGATTCATGCTCCAATCTGCGTAATCTGTGAAGCACAATAACTTTGTTTTTGTGTAATTTGATTTGATCTTGACTCAGAATTGATGACTGTTGAATGTTTGACTGTAAATATTCCTGGACAATTTCAGACTAATCCTCAAGTGTGTTACTCAAGGAATCACCTTTTGCAAGGTTGGATTAATCCTTTGTTCAGGTTACTCGAATGCCGATTTAGCATAAATGGAATTCACATTGTTAATTTGAATTTTGTTAGTTTGGTAGTTTGAATTTCTTTTAGTTGTCAAGTAAGATTTAAGCTCAATATGTCAGAAATTTGAAAAATTTGCATCGGACTTGACAGTAAATTGTGATTTTTGTGTATATAATGTCCTAATGTGATTTGGTCTATGCTATAAAATGTGATCGTTTTAACTTGTGTACGATTTCTTAAAATTATTTCTTTTGCTGATACCTCGTGGTGGAAAATGTACTTTACGATCATTCTGGGACCTTACTGTAAAGTGATTATTTTTTCGTAAATCTATCATGCCATAAATTTGTTTAGAACTTGAAATGTAAATTGGATTATGCTGTAAATTGTGATCTTGTTAACTTGCGCCGAAATTGTGGGGTGATTTGCATTTTTTGTATATTTCAGGGACTAATGAAAATGCACGGAAGAAGGCATTGTAATTCGGTGAATGGTTACAAGTCTAATACGGTGAGGGAAGCTGGTGAGGGTTCATCCAGAGGTCGTGGTGCTGGTGGATATGGTCGTGGTGGTGGTCAGAGATGGCAGTTTCAGCCTCCACAACCTAGTAAAAGCGATATTTTCATGGAATCTGGTAAACTCGCGGCAGAGTATTTAGTACGTAAGGGGATCTTACCGCCTAATACACTTTCTAGTAAGTGGCAAAGTGATAATTTCAAAAATCAAGGAGGATATTTTAGATCGGGAAATGTTAGTCCAGATACTGTTCCGGGTCAGAGTAAAAGATCTAGTTCGTTCAAGAATCATGAGTCGGATTCTAAAGGAGATTTTGGTAGAAGTAGATCATGGTCAGGGAGGACTTCTGGTGGTCCCTTGTGTGTTCTAATAAATAATACAAATAAGGAAAAGAGAACCACAATTGCAAGTTTACAATTGTCCCAAGTAATATATGTGATAAAACAGTTTTGTTCTCAGGGACGGATGGTTTACTCTAATGCTTATCAAATAGTGAGTAATTGCACGTGAAAACAATTAAATGATTTTAAGATTGTTTGTTTTGGTTTTCTATAACTAAGACAATAAATTAAAAGACTAAATTAATGCAAATATTAAGCTAGACGCAAGTAAATAAAATAGCTAGATGCAAGGTATGAGAGGTAGTACTTGAGAAACGCTAGGTTTTCACCTAAATCTATTTATTCCATATATTGTTTAAGGGACGAATTCGGTAAATAATATTGGTAGGGATTCAGAATTCTCCTTACCTCCTAAAGGTGGACTAAGGAGCTCTTCTTAGGTGCTACAAACCCCGTCAGGGTGAATATAGTCCACCTTCGAATGATTAAATCATAATTACCCAATTGGTCATAGGATTTATTAAGCCTGTTAAGGTCAAATAATTTATATCCTACATTTGTTAATTAGTTTCGTACCTAGACCCCCCCTCCCCGGTCAAGGTGATCCATTCGCCACAAAATGGAATAGCCTAAGTATTAAGTCCTAATATTGAGTCACGAATTCAATACTAGTAGATAAAAGAAAATTAAATAAAAATATTAATTACTCAATTCGATTTCAAATAAAATAATCCCAAATCCAAAAACATAGAATGAAATAGATTGGGGCTTAACCCATTATGCGTTCTCAAGTACCAATTGAATTAAGCTCATAATCGTAAAAAATAAGAAAATAAATTGAAAGGAATTCAATTTTTTTTACAGAAATAAAGATAAGAAACCTAATTGAGGAGTTGATTCGGTTGCGAATTGGAGAAGTTGAATTTCTCCATCTCTTGGCTTCTTCTCTTCCTTGCTTCTTCTTCTTCTCTTGTTGTCTGACTTTGTGAATAATGAATTGTGTGTAAAAATAGAAGTTCAAAAGCCCTTTTATACTCATAAATTCGGACTAGGGCTTTTGAATTAAAATATAAGCATATATTAAAAGACCAAGTCCATTCTTCAAGCCCTAAATCCCAACGTATTTCATTATTTTTAGCGACGACGTATGTCGTCGATATTAAACGGGTCTCTAGCGACGAAAAAAGTCATTGCTAGTAACCAAGACGGTCGTCGCTAATATATTTCATCTCTAAAGCTATGTGGTCCATTAGTGACGACTTATGGCTTGTCGCTACCATTGCCAATCTTTAGCTACTAGACTTTAGTCGCGAGTCATAAGTGACGACATGTTGTTGCTAAAGACAAACCCAGGTTAATATCGACAACATATTCCTACCATTAGAAACAACTTGAGTCACTGCTAATAATAACAAACATGGTAATGGAACCGAATTAAGTGATTTTTGTAAACAATGATAATGATATATTATTCAAAACTAAATCATCCTATTCAAAAAATAGTAGTTTCTACAAAAAAATAACATTAAAAGAGATTATGGATCAAAGACCCAGTGAATAGGTTAAAGCCATAAATATGATAATCTTAGCTCTGTCTTCTTTTCGGAGTCTGAAGTTGGTATGCAATGCTTTATAACTATTCTTTGAAATAACCCGTAATGTTTATCTTAATCATTACAAATATAATAAATGATAACTACTATATATGATATAGTATTTTTACGCGTGAGGATGGTTTGTGGAGAGGGGAATTCTTATCACCAAAATATATCCCGTCTCGCACGAATTTATAGATCAATCCTCACCGTATGTCCAAACTCCATTTATGACCCAAAACTCTCCCTTTTGGGATCGGGTGGTACCCACAAATCCATGTACATTGACATTTATATTTCAAAATAACATATTTAGACAATTAATCATTAGTTTTGACATTGTATGCAAAACATGTGTTTTAATGGATGTTATAGTTTTTTCTGTATTTCATAATAAAAAGATCAAACTCCATGAAATTATAATTTTTATCCCAAAAAATTAAGTAATATACATAGACCCAATTAAAATTCTAATACTAAAATAATAAAATAAATTCCACCTGCCAATTGCTTCCCATTGCTTTCCATAACCATTACTCTCAATCTAATTGTAGTGTAAGCTACTTTAATTGAATCTTGTGTTTCCAAAATGCTTTCGAATTTAGAATCCATTATCTCGAATGATATTCAATGGAATCTCTACTAAAGCTACCAATATAAATTCGACGGAACCCCAAAAAATGATTTCATGAATCTTTTAATCCTTCAGTTAAAGCTCTATTATAGATCTTCCTAACGCGCTTCTACAGAAACTCAAACAATGAGTTTCAGTATGAATCTCTAGCTTCCAATAACGCTTGAACGAGAGTGAGGGGTTGTAGTGTGGGTTGGGTTGGGTGTGTAAAGCAGGGGAGTTTTTATGTTTATTTTATCTTTAGTGTTTGAATATAGTTAATGGAGGGGTTTTTGTATAACATATTAAATTTTATTAGGGGTAAATATTAGAATTCCATAGGTTTAAATATTAAATAAACATAAAGAACTATGACACACCTTCAAAACTCCCTGTAAAAGTTGGATATATTTCCTTATTTAGTAAGTGTGGTAAATACACCATCAAGGCTAGTAAGGATTGTTGTTGGAAATAGAAATTTGTGAAACCTTTCATTCTTATGTGTTGTTGGAGTATATGGATAACAAAGAAGAAATTTTTGTAATGAACAAACTTGGAGTGAAGAACCTGCAAATATATCTATCTCAGCGCTTATGTGTGATTATGTTCCCATTAAGCTCATTTGCATACATCTTAGAAACGCTAGGAATCATATATCTTATCACTCATGAACCCGTTATTGGTGACTCAAAGGTTATCTAATGTGGAACATCCTTTGTATCTTCTTTTGAAGCTGTAAATATTTTCTTTGTTCTCAAATCCCTTGAGATTTACATTTGTACCAGTTTAGCAAGATAAGTTTGGTGTTCATCATTATTAATATGAAGTGTTAGCTTTGTTTGAGACATGCAAATTTATTGATGACTCTATTATTTTTTACTATATAACCAGTTTGTTTGGTCAAAAATAATTTCTCTATTTTCAATCCCTTGAGATTTGCATTTATACCGGTTTAGGAATATTAGTTTAGTTTTCATCATCTACTTAATACGAAGTGTTGGATTTGCTTGAGACATGCAGATTTGTTGATGACTCTAGTATATTTGACTATACAACTAGTCTGCTCAGTAAGGTGGGACGTTTGCCCATTTCTGTTGACAAGGTAGTATTATCTATTTTTGTTGATGGAACTTTCCATACATTTCTCGTTCAGAAAATGAAGTGGCTAATTTCATTGCTAAATATGCAGTTGATGTCCTCGTCCAACTAGGCATGCCTTTCTTGTACAAATGTTATATCTTTGATGAAGGAACGTCTCTCACATACATAAATTGGATGGGAAATTTTGCTTGTATACTCCTTTGTTGTATTTTCCTTTGCACTTTAATGAAACAAATACTTATGACAAATACCCTAAAATTATTAAAACTACTTAATAATGGACAAAATGAAAAGTTTCACACCATATCCTATCATTAGAAACAACTTGAGTTGCTGCTAATAATACATAACATGGTAGTGGAACCGAATTAAGTGATTTTTGTAAACAATGATAATGATATATTATTCAAAACTAAATCATACCATTAAAAAAATAGTAGTTTCTACAAAAAAATAACATTAGAAAGAGTTTATGAATCAAAGACCCAATGAATAGGTTAAACCCATAAATATGATAATCTTAGCTCTGATTTTTTTTTTGGAGTCAGAAGTTTGTCTGCAATGCTTTATAAATATTCTTTGAGATAACCCGTAATGTTTATATTAATCATTACAAATATAATAATTGATAACTACTATATATGATATATTATATTTACGTGTGAGGATGGTTTGCGGAGCGGGGAATTCTTATCACCAAAACGCATCCCAACTCGCACGACTTTATAGATCAATCCTTACCGCATGTCCAAACTCCATTTATGACCCAAAACTCTTCTTTTTGGGCTCGGGTGGTACCCACAAATCCATGCCCATTGACATTTATATTTCAAACAACCGATTTAGTTAGTAAATCATTAGTTTTGACGTTGTATGCATAACATGTGTTTTAAGTGGTGTTATAGTTTTTTCCGTATTTCATAATAAAAAGATCAAACTCCATAAAATTACAATTTTTAACCCAAAACTTAAGTAATATACATAAACCCAACAAAATTCTAACACTAAAATAATAAAATAAATTTCACCTGCCCATTGCTTCCCACAACCATTACTCTCAATCTAATTACAGTGTAAGCTACTTCCATTGAATCTTTGTGTTTCCAAAATGCTTTAGAATTTAGAAACCATTATCTCGAATGATATTCAATGGAATCTCTACTAAAGCTGCAATATAAATTCGCTGGAAGACCAAAAAATGATTTCATGAATCTTTTAATCCTTCAACTGAAGATCTATTATAGATCTTCTGAACGAGCTTCTACAGAAACTCAAACAATGAGTTTCAGTATGAATCTCTAGCTTCAATTGAAGCTTGAACGAGAGTGATGGGTTGTAGGGTGGGTTGGGTTGGGTGTGTAAGGTAGGGGAGTTTTTGTTTTTATTTTTATTTCATCTTTAATGTTTAAATATAGTTAATGGAAGGGTTTTTGTATAAAATATTAAATTTTATTAAGGGTAAATATTATAATTCCATAGATTTAAACATTAAATAAACATAAAGAACTATGACACACCTTCAAAACTCACAGTAAAAGTTGGTTATATTTCATTATTTAGTAAGTGTGGTATATACACCATCATGGCTAGTAAGGATAGTTGTTGGAAATAGAAATTTGTAAAAACTTTCATTCTCATGTGTTGTTGGAGTATGTGGACAACAAAGAGGAAATTTTATTTCAAGGACAAACTTGGAGAGAAAAAACTGCAAACATATCTATCTCAGCTCTTATGTGTGATTTGTTCCCAATAAGCTCATTTGCATACATCCTACAAATGCTAGAAACGCTAGGAATCATATATACTATCAATCATGAACCCATTATTGGTGACTCAAAGGTTATCTAATGTGATACATCCTTTGTGTCTTCTTTTGAAGTTGTAAATATTTTATTTGTTCTCAAATCCCTGAGATTTACATTTGTACTAGTTTAGCAAGATAAGTATTGTGTTATTCATTACTTAATATGAAGTGTTAGATTTGTTTGAGACAACAAATTTATTGATGACTCTGTTATTTTTTACTATATAATCAGTCTGTTTAGTTAATTTTTTTTTTCTATTTTCAAATTCCTTAAGATTTGCATTATACTGGTTTAGGAATATAAGTTTAGTGTTCATCATCTACTTAATACGAAGTGTTGGATTTTCTTGAGACATGCAGATTTGTTGATGATTCTGGTATATTTGACTATACAACTAGTCTGCTCAGATATCACTGTACTGATCCGGCTAAAGTAAGGTGGGAAGTTTGCCCATTTCTGTTGACAAGCTAGTGTTATCTCTTTTTGTTAATGGAGCTTTCCACACATTTTTCGTTCAGAAAACGAAGTGGCTAATTCCATTGCTAAATATGCAGTGGATGTCCTCGTCCATCTAGGCATGACTTTCTTGTACAAATGTTATATCATTGATGAGGGAATGGCTCTCACATACATAAATTGGATGGGAACTTTTGCTTGTATACTCCTTTGTTGTATTTTCCTTTCCACTTTAATGAAACAAATACTTATGACAAATACACTAAAATGATTCAAACTACTCGTCAATGAACAAAATGAAAAATTTCACACCATTAAATAATTGACCATATATCTGAAACCATATTTATGTAAGTGATCAGAACTAGATCAATCAAATAATATAGAAAGTAGCAACCTCAAAATATTAACTCACACCTACAAGATTTGTGTAATCATGAATTTTTTTTAAATTTTAGTTTTGAGTTCTTTCCATTTTATTTTTCCATGAAATTATTATATTTTATTTTTTCTTTATATATATTTCTTCAAAACTTGTTTTTGATTTTTTTAACTTCAATATTTTTAATTTATGACATGAAACTTGATATCGTTTTGTGTGTAGTCTTTTGTACAATCTTTTAATAGTCATCTCAATTGACTTCAATAATGAAAATATGATAAATTAATATTATGTTAATTTTATAGGTAAGACTTCCCTCTATATTGGATTGTCCAATATTCACATCATAACCATTAATTATATTCAGAAAACACATGTTATTAGATTAATTATACAATTACTGTAATTAGTTTTTACATGTTTAAAACAAGTGATATGTGTCATAATACGATTGGTATTGGACCATCCAATATTAGATGAAAAATATTTTTCTAATTTTGTATATTATTCTATGTATTTTATTTGTTCAAATTTTTGATATTTTTACTGGTCTATTATTTTACTATCTTTAGAACCATTTTTGTATTATATGTTTTATACTATTAAAACTATGCATTACTTTCTTCATATTTAGCATGACTTATTGCGACATGAAATTCATAATTCAGTCAACGTTTATATTTTATTGTGTAGATAGCTATCATAATTATAAATGATTATAATGGATTATAAGAAATATATTTTCAGACTATAATTTTAAAATGATATATATGGAATAAGCACTCATATTTAATTTGTTACAACATGATAGATATTGGGATATAATTTATACAACATTTATACTCAAAATTTTGTCTACATAATATGAGGTCGAGATTATGAATCGTCATAATTTTTGTAAATTTCAATACTCGAACATGTAATAAAAGGTAAATTCAATTTTAAAAAAGGATACATTTATTAATAATTTATTTTGCCGATAAAGTTCTCCTTTTGCTCATTAACCTACTAGGTATTAACAATGGTTGTTCCTTACCCAAGCTAAAGAACTTGTTACTCACTTGTGTGCAAACACCAATTTTCTTTCAACTTCTATGTGTTAAGAAATGTTGAATGATAAAATCCCAACTCTAAGCTAGTAAATTATTAATATCGAGATTTGGTCGTAACGAGTATGCTTTCGTACAAAAAAATCTTAATTCACTTGATAAATCTATCAAAATATTTTGTAATCAAAATTTATTAACTAAGATAAGTTTAATTAATATAATAAATACTATCAAATGATTTGCCACCTAATATAAACAAATTGTAATCATTTATAATTATAAGTATAAGATTATACAAATCCGAAAGGGAAAAATCTAAAAGAGTGTGGAACCACGGAAGGAAAATCCAAAACCTATAACATACAGACAGTTGACTATTTAATTAAAAAAACAAAATTACTCACTCGTTTCTCTTTAAATTTATATATATGTTTCAAAATAAAAAGATAAATTTTTTAAAAGTAATGTTGGATATTATCCCAAATCGGATCACCTTTTTATCATTTTTTAGAAGATTTTATATGCAATCATAAAAGAGAGAGAAAATGATAAATGGGGAAAGAGAAATTATATGACTGGTGCATATAATATATACTTATAAAATGATAAAAAGGTAATGCGATTTAGGAGATAAAAAGGTACAATTTAAGAAATGATAATAAAGTAATGCGATTTAGGGTGCTATCCAACATTACTCAAATTTTAAATCTCAACTTTCATTTCTAATTGCTGAACTTTCTAATAAAAGACAAAGTTTTGATATGTGAGAATTGTGACTGAAAGTCTGAACCTGGAGCCTATCATCCTTGGAAGAAATCGACCGAATCAAACAAATTTAAGTTAGACAATTTTGCAAACATAACAGATTTAAACTGTTAATTTGCGAGATTTGTGAAGCACAATAACTTTCATTCTTTGTGAGTTGATTTGATTTGATCTTGAATCAGAATTGTTGACTGTTGAATATTTTACTGTAATTATACCTGGACAGTTTCAGACTAATCCTCAATAGGGTTACTCAAGGAGTCACCTTTTGCAAGGTTGGATTAATCCTTTGTTCATGTTACTCGAAGGCCGATTTAGCATGAATGGAATTCACACTGTTAATTTGAATTTTGTTAGTTTGGTAGTTTGAAGTTCTTTTAGTTGGCAAGTAGTTAGATTTAAGCTCAATATGTCAGAAATTTACAAAAATTTGCATTGGACTTGACTGTAAATTGTGATTTTTGTGTTTATAATGTCCTAATGTGATTTGGGTTATGCTGTAAAATGTGATCTTTTTAACTTGTTTACAATTTCTAAAAATTATTTCTTATGCTGATACCTCTTGGTGGAAAATGTACTTTACTATTATTCTGGGACCTTACTGTAAACTGGTTATTTTTTCATAAATCTATCATGCCCGAAATTTGTTTAGAACTTGCAACGTAAATTGGATTATGCTGTAAATTGTGATCTTGTTAACTTACACCGAAATTGTGGGGTGATTTGCATTTTTTTATAATTCAGGGACTATTGAAAATGCACGGAAGAAGGCATTGTAATTCGGTGAATGGTTACAAGTCTAATACGATGAGGGAAGATGGTGAGGGTTCATCCAGAGGTCGTGGTGCTGGTGGATATGGCCGTGGTGGTGGTCAGAGATGGCAGTTTCAGCCTCCACAGCCTAGTAAAAGCTACATTTTCATGGAAGTTGGTAAACTCGCGGCAGAATATTTAGTCCATAAGGGGATCTTACCTCCTAATGCACTTTCTACTAAGTGGCAAAGTAATAATTTAAAAAATCAAGGAGGAGATTTTTGATCGGGAAATGTTAGTTCAGATACTGTTCCGGGTTGGAGGAAAAAATCCGGGTTCAAGAATCATGGGTCAGATTCTAACCGAGATTTTCGTAGAAGTGGATCATGGTCAGGGAGGACTTCCCAAAATACATGAAGACATAGCCATAGATGGATTAATTAATCCTACTATGTGATGTTATAGAAGATGAGATCAAGGGTGCAAAACGAGCACTTGAAGGTGATCAAAGCTTTGCCGGAGCTAAGAAACCCAGCCTGCTCACTTGGTGGCCTGAGCTTTTCAGTTTTATCGAAAACATCAGGAAAACCACCCATTGCCGAGGAAAAGTTGTTTCCAAGTTTGGATCTCAACAAGAATTACGAAGTGAAACCGAGTACAATGCGGAGAAATGCAACAGACAAATATGGTACCAGAACAGAAGGCGTTTAACGGCTTGAAGAAAAGGCAAGCATTTCTGGTTTTTATATTTTTGAGTTAATTGCACTATTGGTTCCTATATTTTCCAAAGAATGTATTATTTTTTGGCTAATGGAATACATGCTCTAATTCTTAACCACACAGGAACAAGATTGAGTTTTCTGCTCTGCATAACTTCCGTTATAATCCAGACAACAATCGAGTGATTTCACATGTTCAAGAGGGCTATGCAAATAATATAATTGAGTTACTTGGAAAGGATGCACCAAACATTTCGTCGGCACCTCCGGAGATAAATACTCTTGACGCTAATTTGAGCTGGAGAGGGAAATATTAATAGATGCACGATTAACTATTTTTATCATGTCATATTAATTAATGATTTTGAATTTGAGCCTTCAATAAAATGCTTTCATTTTGATTTAAATTGGGTTTTATGGGTTTGCTTTCATTCTCAACTATGTTTTTACTAACGTGTTTTTACTTTTTAATTTTTATACAAACTTAATATTGGATTTATTTATGATCTATAATTGTTATTTATAAATGCTTGTAAGTCTTTTGAATTTAGTCTTCAACAGCGTAAATGCTTAGGAGCTTTTTATTGTGCACAAATGTAGTAATTCTCTTACTGGATTGCTCGCATAAAATAATGTTTTCATATATTTACTTATGGGATTCTTTCTTTTCCATTATTGTTCTTTCCTTGTTCAGGCTTCTCAAATAGATCATATTAAGAATATTATCAGAATTCAAATTTAAGTTTACAACTCAATTTTAAGCACAAAAAATGACATTTTCAGTTCCAAAGAGAAAGACTAGTGGTAAAGAATTTTTATGTCACACAACATAACATATACATTCTTGAATATTGAATGAAGTAATGTATGAATAAAAATGTATAGTTCCACTCATATGTATAATTACACTCTAAGGTTTACTAAGAATTGTGATTAAAATCTATTTTTCACCTATGGTTGAGGTGCTCCATGTATGAGTAGTGAAGCCACATATTTCCTAGGGGACCATGTCGGCGCCTCATTTTCTAAAATTTTCTTTTGACTCCATTAAAAAGAATTACTAATATTTTATGGGATTTATTTTCAAAATATTTACTTGGCTTCCTAATGTTGTCTTTATTTTAGGTTTTGATTTGGTATGTTTTTTGCATGAATATATGTTGCTTATATTATATATAAATTATGTTGTATAATACAAAACTTATAGTGTAATTGACTCATTATTTTATAAAAGAACCTAATACAATTAACTCAAAATATACTTTAAGAAAATGGCAAGAACCTAGGAATTTTTTGGGACATATATAGTCCCAGACATCTTTTGCTTTCTAACAAATTTTTTTCCACCAACTAGGTTATCTTATTTAATAAGATGGAATTATTATAGAGCTTTAGACCTTTTTTATCTAAAGATAAAATATTTTCGTTAAAAATCAACTTGCAAGATATAAATGCAGGTTTGGCTTAAACATGCACCACTTAAGCTTAATCTGTGGTACAAACACTAAACTATAGCTTTACAATCAACATTTTCAAAACGATAATCACACCCCAACCTAACTTAAAATATATCATGTTCTAAATTTAATTTTTAATCTACGTGACAATATCTAAATCAATTTTAATAACACCAAAACAAAGAACCTCAAATTAATGGTAAATTTTACCATTGTAGAAAAATATATCTTGTTACACGAGACTTCTTTATTCTTTGCTAAACCCACTGATGTTTGTGGTTGATTTTTCATAGATCAAACACTTATCATTTTGATTCTTAATGTGTTGTTTTATGCCTCAATTTTGACATGCTTACTCTTAGAATATCTCCATCTATTTGGAAACTTTCTTATATGTGATAAATTACTCATTTATAACTTGTCCAAAATAATACAAAGTTGAGAATGCTATTCAACGCGAATTTGTCAGGAAAAGTTTTTGTTTGGAAAAAAAAGGTGAGGGTACTCCAAGTCTTCACAAGAGAAATCTTTAAGCCTTCTTTGAAATATAAAATACTTTTTTAATTTTTAGCATGCATTGAGTAACTTATATAAAATTTAGCTACTGTATTTCAATACTTAAATCAACCTAATTTACCTTTGTGACTTTTAACCCTCACTGGTTAAAGACCTGAAAACATTAATTATAGATCCATATATTACACATAATAACCTATTTTTCAAATATAAAAACAACTGATTATATACTTGTCAAAGTACATAGAACCAAAAAAAAGTTCTAGGATTCTCCCTTTTAAATCTTCATTTATTCTGTTAATTATGTCTAATCTAAGACTTTTGAAACAATGTTGAACTATGTTGTATTGTACATCGACCACTTTGATCACACTCTCATAACAAAAATTGCAAATTTACCCCTTTTCAGTTCCTTGATTGCTGTCAAAGTCCTCTGCTAAGAGATATCCTGCTAAAGTTGAAACGGCTTCGAATATCTGTCAGGTTTGCAAGAAATTTACATCTTCTTCCAACACCACATTGAATTCACACTTAAATCATTTATTTTTTGGTGAATCGACAATTAAGTTGACAGAAAAATCCAAGATTCGTAAACCTAGGAGAAAGAAGAGAAAGATGAAATGGATCAGCGATATTTACAGAACAACTCCATATTGTACACTCGAGGAGCTTGATCAAAGAAAAAGAACTGGAAATTCGTGATTTCGAGAAATGGGTTCTAGATTTAAATTATAATAAGTGTTATGTCTTTATTTAAGAGTATTTTGAACCTTTTGCACTACTAAACTATAAAAAGAACATCCATCTCGCTTCCAATTTTTTCTATATATCTCTCAATGAAAGAGCATATGGGCCGAAGATACTTCTTACTTTCACAAAAAAATTGTAAATGGAGAAAAATTGGTAATATATTGAAATTATTACTTCGTATGTCCATAATATATTGTAACTTAGTAACTGCACATAAACACATAAATGCCCCATGATTACAAATATCTTTTTTAAAATGTTCAGATTTTTTGAAAGTTTATATGAAATATATATTATAATATTTAGTCATGAGTAGAAGTAGTATACAATTAAAAATTATCTTATTTTTTAAAATGCAAGACTTCCATACAATATCAAATAGTTCAATATTTACATAATATTCATTGACTATAATAATAATACATATATCATTAAATTAATTTGGTAATTATTATAATGAATTCATTCGGGGTTAAAACATAGAACCTGTTTTATAATGTTTTATAATATGATTAGTTAATAATAATATTGAACTTTAGATAATATTGTGTAAGAAAAAAAGTATATTGAATCTTCTACATTCATTGCAACGTTTTTTGTCTTTAAGAACAACAAAAGATCAAAAATGTTGTCGCTATTACACCTCAACGGTCTTTAGCAATGACATGTCGTCGTTAATGTGTCGCTGGAGTTTAGTTGGTAAATATAGCAAGTAGCAGTGTCAAACTCAAATTCCTCTCTAATAATATTTTATCATTAGGGTGACGACCTTGAACACTAGAAACAAAAAAAGACATTGGTAGAGTCATTGTTACGAGGAAAGATATTTGTCGTCCCTAATAGCAAATCTCTTTAGCGACGACAAAAATATCGCTTGAGTCAATGTTATTAGGGACAACAACTTTAATTTTGTACTATTAGCGACGATAACTTTGCCCCTTTTTAAAATTATTTTAACTGTGAAATACTACATTAGATTATTTAAGTTTTTTATATCAATAAATTCATCGAAAATATAAAAATTCATACACGATAAATTTAATGATATTATACATCTAATAATTAAAATAGATTATTACATAATTAAATTTGTACAAAAAAAATCAAATAATATAGTCTTTATTACAAACCGAATAAATAAAAATTAATAAAAGTCATCAAAATATAACTCATCAAATCATCGTAATAATATTTTACTTCACTATCGGAAGGAGGAGTTGGACTTGCCTCGTGGGTTTGGCTTCATTTTACTTATATTTAAATAAAGAAATATTATATTTATTAGTGGTGTGAATATGACATTACTTAGGAAATAGCACAGTCCTTAGGGAATAGTAAATTTGAAAATACCTGAAAAAGTATCGCAACAAGTGAGGCTTATTTGGGAGTGGTGGATCTCGTCCATCATTGTTCCTATATTTCAAAACTTCACCAAATTCCTATGTTTTTAAAAGTTTACGCTAAAGCCCTTATTTTTTAAATTACACTAAATCCACTTTTTTTTTTTAAATTACACTAAATCCATTATTTTTAACAAATTACACTAAAACTCCTTTATTTTTTAAATTGCACTAAAGTCACCATTTTATTTTTAAATTGCACTAAATGAAGTTTTATTTAAGCCTTTATATTTTTAAAAATTAAAGTTATGTCCTATTTTTTTAAATTACACTAAACCCCCTGTAAGTTTAAAAAATTACACTAAATCCCTAATTTTTTTTAAATTACAATAAAGCTCCTATATATTTTTAAAATTACACTAAATCCCCTATATTTTTTAGAACTACACAAAAACACTTATTTTTTAAATTACACAAAAAACATTATTTTTAAAAATTACAAAAAACCACCTATATATTTTTTTAAATTACACGAAAGAACTATATTTTTACAAGTTTCAACTTAAACCCTATATTTTTAAAAATTACATTAAATTCCCTATTTTAAAAATAATTACATAAAACACTTATATTTTTTTTTAAATTTCACTAAATCCCCTATATTTTTAAAATTTCACACTAGAGTTATTATATATATATTTTTAAAATTATATTAAAGTTGATATAATTGTATGAATTACATCAATTCCTTAAAGTTCAATAAATTGCCCAAAATATCCTTAAATTTAAAAATTCCTATAATTTTAAAAATATCACCAAAAATAATTACACACTAGCACAATAACAGCTACATTTATAATTACCAATAATAAATTTTGAATAGTAAATTAATTTATAATTAACAGCCCCTCATGATGATGTTTAGTAGGGACGAATTCTTTATTACGAAATCGTTGCTAATGATGATGAATTCCGTCCCTAAAGATATACCAATTTTTTTAGGAACGATATCGCATTGCACCTAAAGATACTGTTCCTAAAAAGGCATGATGTAGTAGTGATTCGATATTTAGCCATATGTTCCATAACTGAAATTTATATTGAAGTTTTTTTCCTACCTATAGTTATAAAGAAGTTTCCCACGTTTGCGGTCATGTCGTTTTTTCTCATACCCATGTGATATTAAAAGTTCTTTTGAACTAAAACTCAATTAGAATGTATATCCTCCTACATAGCCCCAATGTATTGACTAAAGTTAATATAACATATATAACACGTGGAAGCTCAAGAAGGAGAAAAAATAAATTATCTATTCCTTCTCATCTATAAGATTACTTATCAACATTATTTTATTTATGTTATTTCCATCCAGTAAATTCAAATTATGTGAAATCTTTTTTGTCAATTAACATATACATATATAATTAAGGAAATAAAACATGTATTATATTGTTCTTATGAGTTCATTACAAATTTGGTTTCTTCATTTAATTTCTATGGATGATGGCATCTCCATAGAAATTCAACGAAAGAAAATATTTTCCTGTTGGCGATAATTCTTAGCAACAACTTATAATCGTCGATGGTAAGGTCTTTAGCGACAGAAATTAAAAGCATTAATAATAACTTGACATCGTTTCTAATGACCTACGTGAAATATAACCAATGTGCTCGTTAAATTTTGAATTTTAAAACCCCATTCAAACATTTCCCGCCCTTAACACCTATAGTGTCTTCTGAAGTAACAATTCACGCTACTAAACGGTCGTCGCTTATCCACTAGAGAACCCTACCTCGACCTCCACTAGATTTATTTTATTTTAAATCATTGTATAATTATTATTAAATTGTTTTTTTACTATGAATTTATTAAAGCGTGTTATATAAATGGTAGAATATACGATTTTTATATGTTACATAATTCATTTATGTATCGTTTATTCCTACTAATTTATAAATTATATGTTTTCTTAAATTTAGCCGTTTAGCAAAAAAAGTTGGACTAAATCAAAAATAGGGTAAATACATAACAACTGGTAGGGGTGATGAATTTTATTAAGTTTGCGAAAATTTCAGTGGATAGAACAAGTTTTATTATTAGTCCATGTACGCGTTGTTTAAATAATTAAAGGTTTTGTACTTAAGGTATAGTTTTTTGTCAACGTATAAAACTTGGACAAAACATGGTGAAAAAGAACAAGTTCTCATGGTTAATTCAACCCGTGTTTTCGAGGAAGAAATACTAATTGTGTTTGATGATTTGATGCCAAATTTTGATGTTGTTGGTTCTTCCGGTGACACACAGATGGATGGCAAGAATGTTTTGATAATACCCTTGCTTGTTTTGATACTTTAAATAATTCATTTTTCTTTAGTATACATTGGTTATTGATTCACCTTTGAACGAATCCTAAAGTTCAACAAAATTATCAAATTACTAGTTAGATTAATTTATTACATATTTTAATAGAAAAAAGTAAAATCAATATATGTAATATAGTTTAATGATTACTTAAGTAACTCATCATGTATCATATTAAAGATTTCTGTTTGATAAAAACCATTAAAAAATACATTTAATTTTTTTTGAATTTGTCACTTTAGTGACTAACAAACTATTATATTATGATGTTTAGCATACTATTAATTTTTAAGATAAAATTTATAAATAAGATGATTAATTTCTATTTTATTTACATATAAGCCTTCAAACCTTTTCCTTCTATGGTTGTCAAACTTTTTATCTGGACCCTCGAATAATATATTTGTTTTATTTTTAAACTAGAATCTTTTTTTAAAATATTTGAATTAATATAACATGAAGGTATGTTGACTGTGAGAATGATAGAATAATCATTCTCATACAATTCTTCATAAATGACTAAAAATTATATATTTATTATATTTTTATTTAAATAATAAATTCCAAAATTAGAAAAAAAATTTAAGAATTACTTACAGATAGTTTATATGTGTAAATATATTATTATAATAAATTATTTTAACTAAAAAATCAAATATTATACTATTAATATATAGTTTAATAATTTATTTATGTATTAAAAAAATACCACCGACTTACCTTATTATGTGTATCGATATTGCCGACGCATAACTAAATCAGTCCCTTATTTAGAATATCAATATCAATGCTTACATATAATGGGTCAAGTTAAATAATAAACAAGGACGCGTGCAATAAAAGTGTCGTTAAAACATATTCAACATGATGCTTTAATAGATGCGTCCCCTATTTATTGTATCAATATCGACGCTTTAATAGAGTGTATCAACGAAGCTTACGTACATGCGTCATGTTAAAATAGAGACATAGATACGTGCAATAAATGTGTCGCTATAACAAATATAATATCGACGTGTAACTAATTGCGTCCCTAATTAATGTCTATTTAGTGACTTATAAACAATTGTGTAGACATACATGAATATAAGGATGCTTTTGAACTTGCGTCCTAATTATTTTTTTGGGGAAGCAATCGCATCGTGTCGCTGAAAGAACGTCACTAACTAACAGTTTTCTTGTAGTAGGAATACGAATTTGAGTTGGATTAGGACTTCAATAAGTTAGCTCACACTCAAAGATTTCGACCTACCTACTATAAATATACCTACTTACCTTTGTAAACATGTCTTTACTTGAATATGAGTCCTTAGTATCAAACTTTATCACCCAGAGAAGCAAGTTGTCTTGTAGAGGAAGACAAGAAGAAGCTGGAAAGTGGCAATCTCCTCTACTTCATCCTATCCCTCTATTATTAGGGTAATTAGCTATAGATCTATGGTTTAACCATACTTCTAAGATCTTATTTTTTAGTTTGATTTATTAATTGTTTGGGTTATTATTTTGTTTAAATTATAGAACACTGTTTTGTTATTCTAATTGATTTGAGCTAGGCGTATATTTGTGTTATGTGTTATGTTAAAATAATATAGTTGTACGGTAGTTTTGATGAAATAACATACAATGTATGAATACTGCAACACACATGATTCATACCACATGTTTAATATATTAAAATAAAATAAAATGAATAATCGATCCATATTTTTCACTGGTGAGATCTTTAACCAATACCCTTAATACCTTTGACTGTCTTTTGATGTTTTAATTTGGTATTTGCTACTTTAGCATACTATCAGCGGTATATATATAAGGAAATGAATGTATCAAGACTAATAGATTTGAGTACGAGAGGATAACTAAATTGCATATCAATATGTGTTCTTGCGGTATAATCATGTAACTCAACTGGGAATGTAATATGATTGTAAGACACCTGAATGTTTTAGTAATAGACTCATATTATTACTACAAATCGTGATAACTTATTCTTGAGGGTTTTGAGTTACTATAATATTAGCATTATTTATATAAAAATTATATGGTGATAAGAAAATGGAAAAGATTTTGATGGAACAACTTACAACTGTAGCAATTACGCTAATAGGCTTGCCAGGTCGAACGAGTTAGTTATCCAGTATGTATATTTTTTTTTTGATTGAGATGAGAACCATGTAGATTTGAACTTGATAAGAGATTGAGCTTTATCCCATTATCTTTGAGTAGTAGTTTATTGGAATGTAAGGGAGATGATCGGTCATTGATAGTAGATTGATTTGGTTTGGGTGTCCATTATGGGACAACCAATACCCAAGACCCATTAATTATTGGAGGGAATGATTTCTTTTAAATCAAAATAATTAAACTATATGTATGTGTATATATATATACCATTTGGGTGTTGTATTCATTTTGGATAAAATTAATCTTTGGTTTAACAATTTTGCAAGCAAACACCAGACTACAAAATAATTCATCTAGTTTAATCAACTAACCTCTCTTTCAATCAACAAGAACAAATATGAGCTCAACTGGCCAGAGCCTTACTATTTGTTCTACACTTAAAAGGATGTGAAGTGAGAGGTACATTGTTCAAATTTCTTCACTAAATACGGGTAACCTAATTTTGATTTACCATGTGGATATGCATGAGATGGGTAAGTATGCATATTCTCCATGGAATTAGTCGAGTTGCGCACAAACTGACCTGAACTACACACGTCACCGAAAAAACAAATCTGGGGATAGTAAGGGATATTCCGAATCCTCTCATTTATTGTTTAAAATGGCATCAGAGCCATCTGTTCTCGATTTTATCTTCACTCATATTTAAAGCCATGCAAATACCTTTTTTGTTGATTTGTTTGGATATAATTATAACGTGATTGTAAAATTGTTTGCGCTACCATGTTAAATATGATTTTACAACTTCAACCATATAATATTTCATATTTAAATGTTAATAAAATAAACTTGAAATGAGAGTAAATTATATACATGTAAAACTCTCATGTTTTAAATCCAGTAATTTCGTAAATATCATCTTTGTTTTATATTTCCGTATAAAAGTATAATATTATCAATGTGAGAACTTAACAATAATAATGTATATTAGACAAAAATTATGTATCATACAGCGAGACAACCACCTCACTCACATAATCAAAAGTTATAGGTGTTCGCATATGAACCTATAAACTATATTGTTTGCTTTCTTCTTATTGTAGTCTACACAATTCTTACTTTTATTTTTGACAAAAACATGTCATACATAAAATAAAATATTTTTTCTTTTGAAATATGATAAAATCTTTTATACCAAAGTATGAAAGTAACAATAAATAAATAAATATATATATATATATATCTAAAATTAAATATTCACTTTTGAGAATTGTATAAAAAAATATATTGTAAAATTATTTTCAGTGAAAACTATATTTAACATGTTTAAAAAGATATCAAAACTCATTGTTGAATTAGTTAAATTATCATGGATTCATAAAATATTATTTAATATAACTTGGTTAGCGGCAATCTTAATTCTTAACATAAGTCGAGCAAATAATTTATGATGACTTTATTATCATTTAGATTATATATTAATTGATAAAACTCAACGTCATAAATATGCATTATCGATATAAAAGGATTTCAAAATCTCAATTTAGTGACTTTGTGTGAATTAATTATATATAATCAACAACACCGTTGGATAATAATAATCTTATCACTAAAGTTTATTTCCAAATCTTGTATTATCAATTAAAAAATATGTTAAACCATGTAAATACCACGCATTTAGGTTTTTTTACGTATACTATATATTAACTCACAATAAAGTGGTTCATATATAACAAAATAGATCAATTTTGTGATTTTATTCATTTATGGAATATATATAGAATTTTGAGCCAATCAGTCTTAAATATGAAATTATAAGGGTTGAAAATATTATACTTTAATTAAGATTTTTTTTATTCAATAATAAAACTTATGCTTGGGTCTTTGGGTCTTTAGGAGATGTTTTTAAGACCCGTTAGTGTTTTTAGTGAAGATCAGTTTTCTTTTTTCCAAACTAATAGATAAAGTAAGCCTTCTTAATAGACTTGAACCAATATTCTAAAAATTTCATATAAATCATATTAAATCTTCCATTATAATTTTAATGATAATTTTTTAATTAAGTAAATAGTTTAATCTTTATGAAAATAATACTAACAATTGATCCATTAATTTTTAATTCATATTATATATCTTGTTAATTTTTCCTTGTTTTCCTTTCAATTATTTTTTATGTCGTGATGATGAGTTCTCTTGGAATAATTTTTTAAGTATCCAATCAAAAGAGATACCATAAATATGACTTATAGATTTTAGAATAACAAGATCCTTTCAAAGATAATTTTTTTGTATTCGACTTCTTTTTGTAGTTCATGAAATGATATATAGTACAATCATATGATACATGTAACGGTAAATATTATAGTATGATAATTTTTCAATTTAAAGAAGATATATAAACACACAATCATAAGGTAGAAATAAATATAATTTCTTTATTAGTAAAAATTTAAATATCAAATATATTCTCTATGTTTAGATATATAAATATATTCAGCTAGAATAATATAGTCGAATGTATATTGGTTAATAATTCACCTATGGAAAATTCTTAAAGTTCAACAACAATATTAAATTAAAATAAATATACATTTTTATATAGAAAAATTAAAATTCATATATACAAGTTTGATCACTTTAGTGACTAATAATGGATCATATTATAAACTTTATGTTAAAAATATCATTATATTAATAAACCATCGGGGTTAACCCAACTGGTCACGATCTTGTCTCTCATTATTTTAGTTAGTATAGAGTTCGAATCACCCGCGTATCAAAAGAGAAGGACAAATGGTGTATATGGGTATATGATTAATTGACTTGGAAGAATGCTCACGAGGTGGAAAGCAAGCACATTCCCGTTGGCATGGTGTATTATGTTAGTGCAATTAGTGATGAGTGCAAAAATGATGTACATCATGCAGGTGGAGAAGTTACCTCTCTACGTTTGTTCTAATAGATCGAATTCATAGAGACTCGATATGTAGGACATTGGGGGAGCAAACAAAAATCCATTGGGTGTCTTGGGTAGTTATTTTTTACCAAAGAACATAGGAGGTTTGGGTTATATTGTAAAGTCAAAGATATAAATAAAGTGTTACTTAGGAAGTTTGGTTGAAGTGGTACATGATGAGGTGGTGTTATGGGCTTGATTGTTGTGTCAAAAATATTTCAAGTCGAGTATGTTTTACTATGCAAATAGATCATCTGATTTCCAAATATGTAGAGCCGTCGTGGAATGTATTTCTGTTGTTAGAAAGGGATCCCGATGGGTGCTACAAAATGGTAAGAGTGTTGCAATAAGCTTAGATGTATGGATTGGTGATTCACCGCTATGGGACTCTGTTGTTCAGGATATCGATTAGTATGTTAAGTTCAAAAAGGTTTGGGAATATTTAAAGAGGATGGGTTGTGGGATTGTGATATTTTTCAGCATGTTCTTCCGATCTTTAAGTTACTTGAGATGGAAAAGGTAAGAGTCCATATTGGAGAGGAGAACCCATATTTCCTATCCTGGAAAAATGAGGCTCATAAGGGTATATACTGTCAAATCGGCATTTTAAGAATATAGATTGGACAAGAGTAATGGGATGATTAAATGTGATAAACTATGGAAAAATCATTACCAATTAAAGACTAAAGTATTGTTATGGCAAGCAGTGCATGATAGATTAGAAACCAGAAGAAATCTCATCAAACGGAGAATGGATGTCTCCAACACATGTCTGTGGTGTGGGGTGTGTGCTGAGGTATCAATTCATTTGTTTCGAGACTACGACATAAGGTTTGGAGGTCGATCATAAAAGAAGCATCTTGGGGAGCAATATCTGCTCCCAACTTTGGGAGATTATATATGTTGAGTTTAGCTTTATTATAAAATGGTTTTGGTAGGACAATTAATGATATGGTTTGGAGCGAGTACATTGCAGGAGAAGCGTTTGTAAGAAAATAACAGATCACACAAGAGTCTTGGTACCGGTCTCTTGAAGCAATTCCTACTTCAGGGACCTCAGATGCAATATATTAGTAGTAGGCAAATTAGGTACCACCTGAGAAGACTCCAATTTCATGTAGGACATTAGCATCATAATCGAGGGAGTCCATACAACAATAGCGCCAGGTAATGAGTCGTTCAGGCCAGCAAAGCAGGACTTGTTTTTGCGGTCAGAATAGTAATGGGTCAGGCCTCACCTAGAGTTATACGACAAAAACTACAACAGAACATGACATAATTGAAAAGGGATAATTTGGGGGCATGGAAGAATTAAGCTCATCGATTGATTGGTAGAATAGTCTTTGATCATGCAACCTCCTTTTTGCTGGAGTGCCTTGGACTGTATTCTTCAGCACAATTATTAAGATATTATGGAAGAAACAAAATGAGAGCATTTTTAATGGCGGCACTCTACCTAACGTTGTTGGTGTGTTTAGGAAGGCAAAATTCACATCGATAAATTATATAGGAATATGAGTAGATAGGGGACTACATGACAAGGTTAGAAGAATTCATTTGAACTCATTGGTTGGTCCAAAACAATCCAAGGATTTAAGCTTAATACTGATATTAGTGTCAATAAAGGACAAAAATGAGGAGCTGGTGGTGTGATTAGGGACTCTGAAGGGAACTGGATCAAAGGATTTTTGATGAATCTTAGTTGTAATTTTTCAGTGATTACTGAACTGATTGTAATTTTTTAGGGTGTTAAGATAGCGGAAGAAATTGGATTCGAGACTTAACGGTTAAGGTGGATTTTGCATGAGGCACTTCAACTTATATATCAATTAAAGAGTGGGAGGGGACTTGGAGCAAAATGGATTTAGAAAACCAGGGTGTGTATGAAAAGGAATCGACCGCTCGAGTTTAGCATGTCTTCATGATAGCTAACGTGAGCACCGATTGGTTAGCTCGACTAGACTTACATTAGAGAAACGTCTGATCCCTTTTATGAAGATCCACCTAATGCGCTATGGAGTTTGCTCACGAGAGATATATTTGGGTAGAAGACACCTCGTTTGGTATTTATTCAGGGCTTGTATGACGAAGTCTTAATGTAATAGTGTTTTATTTGGTCCTTGTGACATCCATTATAGCAAAAACACTTAAACCTTAATATCATTATGTGTGTATATTTTGTAAAATATTTAAATGGTCTTCTCAATTTGTTTTCTATTATACAAGTATGATTAATTCATATTATGTTAACTTTATGTTATTTTATGTATATAATTTGTACCTATTTTTGCAATTTTTAACATTCCGTTATTTAACTATCTTCTGAACCATTTTTATATTATATGTTTTATGTTATTAACACTATTATGGGGAAAATTGAATACATATATATCCTAAGTTTAATAATATTAAATTTGCTCATATATGTTATATATAAAAGAGAAACTAATGAATTTTCTCATCCAATTGTATTTATGAGTTTTTCTGACTACTTTTTTAATTCAAAATTTAAATCCACTATAAGTAGGAAGCAATATATTATCATTTTTTATACTCACCTAATGAGATTGTACCATAATTAGATGATATTATACCAACTGAAATGTTTTTTGATACAATAAAAACTACATATTATTCAAAATTAAATCATCAAATTTGAAAAAAAGTAGTTTCGACAACAAAATAATATTAAATAGAGTATATGAATCAAAGACCCAATAACTCGATTAAACAAGTAAAGATGATAATTAGCACTGATTTCAGTTCAGAGTCAAAACTTGGTCTCCATGCTTAACAACTATCCTTTGAAAAACATCTACTTGTGAAATGTGTATGATATATAATTTTTCATCTTAATCATCTACTTGTTAAATGTGTATAAACAATAATTTTAAGATATAACATGCAAAAATATGATAACTAGTAACTAGTATATATAATATAGTATATTTACATGTGATACTGATTTGTGAAACAGGGAATGCTTTTCCCTGAAACACACCCCATCTCGCACGAGTTTGTAAATCAATGCTCACCACTTGTCCAAACTCCATTTATCACCTTAAACCCCACCTTTTGAAGTGAGGATTAGGTTGGTACGCACAAATCCCTGGCCATTGATATTTCAACCTATCAATTTAGTCAATCGACCATTAGTTTTGACATTGTTTGCAAAATATGTGTATTAAGGGGCATCAATTTTTTCCCATACTTCATAATAAATATAAACTCTATAAAATTACAATTTTTATCCCAAAGATTCAAAATAATATACACAAGCCCTGTCAAAATAATCACAAAAAATAAATAAATTTCACCCACACCCCCACTGGTTTCCGTAACTATTACTCCCCATCTACATTCAGTGTATACTACTTCCATTAAATATTTGTGTTTCCAAAATTCTTTGCAACTTAGCAGCCATTAGCTTGAACAAATCTCAATGGAAGTTTATTATAGAGCTTCTTGACAAGTTTTTGTGGAATCTCAAGCAATGAGTTTTAGTTTGAATCTATGGCTTCCATTGAATGTCGAACGAGAATAGCGGTTGTAGGGTGGGATTGGTTTGGAGTGTATAGTAGGGGAAGTTTTTACATATATCCTCCTCGGAAAATCAAATGCCCCAAATGACCAGATGTAGGTGACCTTTCTAACGACACACTAGTGAGGATTTACAATGGCTTATATCAATCTTGAGGCGTAATAACTATCCATTTACTTGAAGAAATTGAGCAAGTCACACCCATTAAGTGACGTTGCTATTATTATGAGCTTTTGGAACTTCATGATTGTGTTTACCTTCGAATGTGGTTATCACAAACCTTGGATCATGAGCATCTCTCTCAACACGCTTATGGACATTGCACCCAATGCTAGTGAATTTATAGTATTTCCAAGGTAAAGAAGAATTGATAATTTCAAGTCAAAACTAGAGAATGGATTTAGGATAAAAAATTCTTTGGTCCTTCGATTTTTCTAATAAGCAAGTCCGTTATTAAGAAAAGCAAATGTCATATTCAAACCCTTACCTTTTTTTTGTTTTGGAGACTGTGTTAGCCATGTTTTATAGTGCCATTATGATATTTCTACATACACGAAAAAATGGAAGTACGTTTTTACAATATCGTAGATGAGGGAATAAAAAGGTAGGTTTACTAACAAAAAGATAATTGATTAACATATAACTTTTGCAAAATACAAGGTTAAACTAACAAAATATGCAAAAATAAGGAACACAAAGAGTTATTTACTCTTTTATTTATTAGTGTGATCTTATGAATGTAAAGTAAGAGGAACAAAACTTTTTTTGTGATGACCTTTTATAACTTTATGCCCGTACTTGTTCCATTTATATATATCATAAAAAATGCCAACATCACTTTGGGTGTGAACCACGACACTCGACTACCGAAACAAACTTGTTGCCAAGTTCATTTAATTTTGAATAATTTAAATTTTCCTAGAGTAAAACAAATTTAAATTATATTTAACATTACATAATCCAAATCTGGTCTATTAAAGAGTTAAAATAATTAAAAAAATACCATCCAAACCTAAATATACTGTCCTTGTCCCACAACTATCTTCATTCTTTATTTGAGAAAGTAGACAAACCACAAGCAATAATATCACCAAAGTCAGACGGAGTGAAACCGTGGTGCAAAGAAGTCAAAGGCCCAAACCCCATTTTTTTAGCCAATGATGTTACAAATTTAGATAATTCCCGAACAACAGTAAATACATTTTACACTATGGTAAAGAGCCAAATAATTTATTCTAGAATATGCATATATGAATCTAATACAATACTTTTTTAAATTTTTCAATACATTTACCTTTTAGAGAGTTCTAGTCTTGGATTTAACATTATACACTTTGCACTAGAAGTAATTTAAACTTTTAATATATAAAAAGTAATCTAACTTTAATTCTTTTGTTAATTTAATCATGAGATAATCCATAAAGTGAATTAAATGCTAAAATAAGAAATTGACACATTTCAAAAGAGATTTATGCTCTCATAAAAAGTTCTTTTATGTGAGGGAAATCAAAGTAACTTATACAAGAGAAAATAAATAACCATTTACGCGTATGAAAATATTCAAGGCTAAATCAAATAATAAAACAAAGTAATGGTGAAAGTTATTGCTTTAAAACGTAAAATTATATTGTTTTCTAAATAACTAAAAAGCAACAGATTCATAACTATAAAATTAGATAAATAAAATATGAATCTAACTCTTTTTTGTTAAGTCTAAAAAGTTTTTCAAAATTTATTAAGAAAATGATGAACATAAGTTTAATCTATATATGTCTTTAACAAATAAAGAAAATAAAAAAAAAGGATACTTAGATCCCTTAGTTTTTTAGTTGAAGATATTTAAATTCCCCAATCATCTTGTTTTGTCTATGGATAGAATTGAAACAAAGAATGGGATACCTAGATCTCATTTCGTAAAAGTAAGCGACCTAATAATTTTTCTGATATTAAATAAATAATAAATTTTGTCATATATTAGATTAATAACAAATATTGTGCAAACACCATAGAAATTCCATCAAAAAATATAAACTAAGCAAACTACACAAAAATTTCTTGAAAATTTAATATTTAAACTTGTTTGGTGTTGCAGGATAAAGAGTTACAAGATTCATGATTATACATACTTGTCGCCCTATAGAGTATTTTAAGAAAAAATGGATTTGATAACCGATGTTATGTAAGGTGGCGCGAATAGGGAGGGTAGGGGAGAGAGAGGAGGCATCGAAGTAGGATGAAGAAAATTGTATTTTACATGTTCACCTAGCATCCACACCATTATATATCCCTACATAGAGTATTGTATTGTCATAACCTATCCATATGAACTATCTTTATCTGTTTGATACACTATATTATAAATTATTACCATTATATTTCACAAAAGATTCGATTAATTTGACAAGACATCATTTCCATGAGGTTTAACATTATTTATCTTTTTACATGGCAAATTATATATATATATATATATATATTAAAGACTAACTAATTAATTTTCTCATCCAATGGTACTTATGAGTTTGTCCAACTATTTTAAACTTTTTTATAAAAATCCACTCTAAGTAGGAAACAATAAAAGATCAATTCTTGACATAGAAACGTGGAAGAGGAGAGATAATTGTTCGGATTTATTAAGACACTTGACAGAGAATTGTGCTTAGAAATATCGGGAGAACGAAAACGTGATAAAGAAAGAATTCTATAGCACGGGCACAAAAATAGATAATATGTCAAATTCAGATGAGATGCTGAGATGCAAGTACTAGGAAACTGAAGAAGCACAAGTGCCACCTTAATTTTTTTTAATTTTATTATAATTGCTTATTCATTGTTTGAATAAAACAAACATGGCAAACAGGGCAAATCAAGGTTGCCCAAACAGAGGAGGATCTATGAATTACTTCCAAACCCATACGCTATTGCTTGAGGAGAATTTTTTTCACTTTTTCTAATTTTATTTTTATTTTTCAATTTATTATATTAATTTTAAAGTGTTAGCTCCAAAAAAAATGATCGTGTATCAGATGTTGGTACGAGCTAGATTGAAGGAGAAGAGGAGGATTTACTAGCTTCCACTTATTAAGAAGCTCTTATATAAAGTAGATTTCGATGAAGAAGCGGCTGAATGGAGGGCCAATTTCTATCACCAATCAGACGTAATATATTTTTCTGTACTCTAAGTTTGATTATTTGAATACAGTTAAATACATTATTAACTAACCTATCTTTATTTTATAACATGAAGCTTTACGACAATAATTGCGGTCTTTATCAACTCAGGTGGCGTCCTCATAGAGTAACTTGGGGACATCCTCATCTTGCATCCCTACCATTTCACGGTCTAAATAGATAAAATCTGTGGCGATTTTTATTAATGAAGGTATGGGGAAGGAAACACAAAAGTGGTTGCCCGGTGTTGGCATTTAAAAAATCAAAGACGAGAGGAGTTCCTTAAACAAGGAAGACACCGGCGAGGTAGCTAAGTTAAATGAAATGATCGACTTTGTTAACCAGTGCATGGTTTCTATAGGGATTTCAGCTGTTTGTTTTCCTCCCACTGAATCATCGCCATCTAACGCCAGCATGCATCAATCACTGAGCGGGGCGGATAAGATGAACTATTTTATGACCTGGTTTAACGCGCAACATGTCAGTCGAAGACTCTAAACCTTCACTCCCTTTTTTAACTAGAAGTTCACCCTACTTCACGCTTCACTACAACATATCCTCCTTCAACATTTCCTACTCCGAATCCAAATCCACCTCCAACGACTTTGGATGCAAATCCTCGTAAACTCGAAGATGAAAAAGATGGGATAGACAATTTATTTAATTACCGTTAAAATTTTAAGACTTTGACTTTGGTTTGTAATAACGACTTTAATTTTTTAATTTTTTAATTCAAACTTATGTTATAACCATTTCATATTTTTAATTTTAGGTTGCTAATATCATTAAAATCTAGACTATCATTCGTTTCTAATGGCTATTCGTATCAGTTTTAATTCTTTTATTTTCTATACTATAAATTCTTTATATAATTAATTAAAATAAAAAACTAAAATACTCAAATTTGTATTTTATAATTAATTTTTTTTATAATGTGTATTTGTCACTAATGATTCCTTCACTATCGTTGCTAACAAGTGTCTTTAGCGACGACAAATGCCAGTTGTAATGACTTGGTCATTAACGATGACAAGGGTAGTCGTTAAAGACACCGGTCTTTACCAACGAAATTTGTTATTGATAATTCCATTATTTTTAGTGACGACGTATGTCGTCGATATTAAACGTGTCTCTAGCAATTATTAAATGTGATACCTCGTGGTGGAAAATGTGCTTTACGATTATTCTGGGACCTTACTGTAAAGTGGTTATTTTTTCGTAAATCTATCATGCCCTAAATTTGTTTAGAACTTGAAATGTAAATTGGATTATGCTGTAAATTGTGATCTTGTTAACTTGCGCCGAAATTGTGGGGTGATTTTCATTTTTTGTATATTTCAGGGACTAATGAAAATGCACGGAAGAAGGCATTGTAATTCGGTGAAAGGTTACAAGTCTAATACGATGAGGGAAGCTGGTGAGGGTTCATCCAGAGGTCGTGGTGCTGGTGGATATGGTCGTGGTGGTGGTCAGAGATGGAAGTTTCAGCCTCCACAACCTAGTAAAAGCGATATTTTCATGGAATTTGGTAAACTCGCGGCAGAGTATTTAGTCCGTAAGGGGATCTTACCGCCTAATACACTTTCTAGTAAGTGGCAAAGTGATAATTTCAAAAATCAAGGAGGAGATTTTCGATCGGGAAATGTTAGTCCAGATACTGTTCCGGGTCAGAGTAAAAGATCTAGTTCGTTAAAGAATCATGAGTCGGATTCTAAAGGAGATTTTGGTAGAAGTAGATCATGGTCAGGGAGGACTTCTGGTGGTCCCTTGCGTGTTCTAAAAATAATGCAAATAAGGAAAAGAGAACCACAATTGCATGTGTACAATTGTCCCAAGTAATATATGTGATAAAACGGTTTTGTTCTCAGGGACGGATGGTTTACTCTAATGCTTATCAAATAGTGAGTAATTGCACGTGAAAACAATTAAATAATTTTAAGATTGTTTGTTTTGGTTTTCTATAACTAAGACAATAAATTAAAAGACTAAATTAATGCAAATATTAAGCTAGACGCAAGTAAATAAAATAGCTAGATGCAAGGTATGAGAGGTAGTACTTGAGCAACACTAGGTTTTCACCTAAATTTAATTATTCCATATATTGTTTAAGGGACGAATTCGGTAAATAATATTGGTCGGTATTCAGAATTCTCCTTACCTCGTAAAGGTGGACTAAGGAGCTCTTCTTAGGTGCTACAAACCCCGTCAGGGTGAATATAGTCCACCTTCGAATGATTAAATCATAATTACCCAATTGGTCATAGGATTTATTAAGCCTGTCAAGGTCAAATAATTTATATCCTACATTTGTTAATTAGTTTCGTACCTAGACTCCCCCCCTGGTCAAGGTGATCCATTCGCCACTAAATGGAATAGCCTAAGTATTAAGTCCTAATATTGAGTCACGAATTCAATACTAGTAGATAAAAGAAAATTAAAGAAAAATATTAATTACCCAATTCGATTTCAAATAAAATAATCCCAAATCTAAAAACATAGAATGAAATAGATTGGGGTTTAACCCATTATGCGTTCTCAAGTACCAATTGAATTAAGCTCATAATCGTAAAAAATAAGAAAATAAATTGAAAGGAATTCAATTTTTTTACAGAAATAAAGATAAGAAACCTAATTGAGGAGTTGATTCGGTTGCGAATTGGAGAAGTTGAATTTCTCCATCTCTTGGCTTCTTTTCTTCCTTGCTTCTTCTTCTTTTCTTGTTGTCTGACTTTGTGAATAACGAATTGTGTGTAAAAATAGAAGTTCAAAAGCCCTTTTATACTCATAAATTCGGACTAGGGCTTTTGAATTAAAATATAAGCATATATTAAAAGACCAAGTCCATTCTTCAAGCCCAAAATCCCAACGTATTTCATTATTTTTAGTGACGACGTATGTCGTCGATATTAAACGGGTCTCTAGCGACGAAAAAAGTCATTGCTAGTAACCAAGACAGTCGTCGCTAATATATTTCATCTCTAAAGCTATGTGGTCCATTAGTGACGACTTATGGCTTGTCGCTACCATTGCCAATCTTTAGCTACTAGACTTTAGTCGCGAGTCATAAGTGACGACATGTTGTTGCTAAAGACAAACCCAGGTTAATATCGACAACATATTCCTACCATTAGAAACAACTTGAGTCACTGCTAATAATAACAAACATGGTAATGGAACCGAATTAAGTGATTTTTGTAAACAATTGATAATGATATATTATTCAAAACTAAATCATCCTATTCAAAAAATAGTAGTTTCTACAAAAGAATAACATTAAAAGAGATTATGGATCAAAGACCCAGTGAATAGATTAAAGCCATAAATATGATAATCTTAGCTCTGTCTTCTTTTCGGAGTCAGAAGTTGGTATGCAATACTTTATAACTATTCTTTGAAATAACCCGTAATGTTTATCTTAATCATTACAAATATAATAAATGATAACTACTATATATGATATAGTATATTTACGCGTGAGGATGGTTTGTGGAGAGGGGAATTCTTATCACCAAAATATATCCCGTCTCGCACGACTTTATAGATCAATCCTCACCGCAAGTCCAAACTCCATTTATGACCCAAAACTCTCCCTTTTGGGATCGGGTGGTACCCACAAATCCATGTACATTGACATTTATATTTCAAAATAACAGATTTGGTCAATTAATCATTAGTTTTGACATTGTATGCAAAACATGTGTTTTAATGGATGTTATAGTTTTTTTTGTATTTCATAATAAAAAGATCAAACTCCATGAAATTATAATTTTTATCCCAAAAAATTAAGTAATATACATAGACCCAATTAAAATTCTAATACTAAAATAATAAAATAAATTCCACCTGCCAATTGCTTCCCATTGCTTTCCATAACCATTACTCTCAATCTAATTGCAGTGTAAGCTACTTTAATTGAATCTTGTGTTTCCAAAATGCTTTCGAATTTAGAATCCATTATCTCGAATGATATTCAATGGAATCTCTACTAAAGCTACCAATATAAATTCGACGGAACCCCAAAAAATGATTTCATGAATCTTTTAATCCTTCAGTTAAAGCTCTATTATAGATCTTCCTAACGCGCTTCTACAGAAACTCAAACAATGAGTTTCAGTATGAATCTCTAGCTTCCAATAAAGCTTGAACGAGAGTGAGGGGTTGTAGTGTGGGTTGGGTTGGGTGTGTAAAGCAGGGGAGTTTTTATGTTTATTTTATCTTTAGTGTTTGAATATAGTCAATGGAGGGGTTTTTGTATAACATATTAAATTTTATTAGGGGTAAATATTAGAATTCCATAGATTTAAATATTAAATAAACATAAAGAACTATGACACACCTTCAAAACTCCCTGTAAAAGTTGGTTATATTTCCTTATTTAGTAAGTGTGGTAAATACACCATTAAGGTTAGTAAGGATAGTTGTTGGAAATATAAATTTGTGAAACCTTTCATTCTCATGTGTTGTTGGAGTATATGGATAACAAAGAAGAAATTTTTGTAATGAACAAACTTGGAGTGAAGAACCTGCAAATATATCTATCTCAGCTCTTATGTATGATTATGTTCCCATTAAGCTCATTTGCATAAATCTTAGAAACGCTAGGAATCATATATCTTATCACTCATGAACCCGTTATTGGTGACTCAAAGGTTATCTAATGTGGAACATCCTTTGTATGTTCTTTTGAAGCTGTAAATATTTTCTTTGTTCTCAAATCCCTTGAGATTTACATTTTTACCAGTTTAGCAAGATAAGTTTGGTGTTCATCATTACTAATATGAAGTGTTAGCTTTGTTTGAGACATGCAAATTTATTGATGACTCTATTACTTTTTACTATATAACCAGTCTGTTTGGTCAAAAATAATTTCTCTATTTTCAAATCCCTTGAGATTCGGATTTATACCGGTTTAGGAATATAAGTTTAGTGTTCATCATCTACTTAATACGAAGTGTTGGCTTTGCTTGAGACATGCAGATTTGTTGATGACTCTGGTATATTTGACTATACAACTAGTCTGCTCAGTAAGGTGGGACGTTTGCCCATTTCTGTTGACAAGGTAGTGTTATCTATTTTTGTTGATGGAACTTTCCATACATTTCTCGTTCAGAAAATGAAGTGGCTAATTTCATTGCTAAATATGCAGTAGATGTCCTCGTCCAACTAGGCATGCATTTCTTGTACAAATGTTATATCTTTGATGAGGGAACGTCTCTCACATACATAAATTGGATGGGAAATTTTGCTTGTATACTCCTTTGTTGTATTTTCCTTTGCACTTTAATGAAACAAATACTTATGACAAATACCCTAAAATGATTAAAACTACTTGTTAATGGACAAAATGAAAAGTTTCACACCATATCCTATCATTAGAAACAACTTGAGTTGCTGCTAATAATACATAACATGGTAGTGGAACCGAATTAAGTGATTTTTGTAAACAATGATAATGATATATTATTCAAAATTAAATCATAACATTAAAAAAATAGTAGTTTCTACAACAAAATAACAGTAGAAAGAGTTTATGAATCAAAGACCCAATGAATAGGTTAAACCCATAAATATGATAATCTTAGCTCTGATTTTTTTTGGAGTCAGAAGTTGGTCTGCAATGCTTTATAAATATTCTTTGAAATAACCCGTAATGTTTATATTAATAATTACAAATATAATAATTGATAACTACTATATATGATATATTATATTTACGTGTGAGGATGGTTTGCGGAGCGGGGAATTCTTATCACCAAAACGCATCCCAACTCAAACGACTTTATAGATCAATCCTTACCGCATGTCCAAACTCGATTTATGACCCAAAACTCTTCCTTTTGTGCTCGGGTGGTACCCACAAATCCATGCCAATTGAAATTTATATTTCAAACAACCGATTTAGTTAGTAAATCATTAGTTTTACAGTTGTATGCATAACATGTGTTTTAAGGGGTGTTATAGTTTTTTCCGTATTTCATAATAAAAAGATCAAACTCCATAAAATTACAATTTTTAACCCAAAAATTAAGTAATATACATAAACCCAACAAAATTCTAACACTAAAATAATAAAATAAATTTCACCTGCCCATTGCTTCCCACAACCATTACTCTCAATCTAATTACAGTGTAAGCTACTTCCATTGAATCTTTGTGTTTCCAAAATGCTTTAGAATTTAGAAACCATTATCTCGAATGATATTCAATGGAATCTATACTAAAGCTGCAATATAAATTCGCTGGAAGACCAAAAAATGATTTCATGAATCTTTTAATCCTTCAACTGAAGATCTATTATAGATCTTCTGAACGAGCTTCTACAGAAACTCAAACAATGAGTTTCAGTATGAATCTCTAGCTTCCATTGAAGCTTGAACGAGAGTGATGGGTTGTAGGGTGGGTTGGGTTGGGTGTGTAAGGTAGGGGAGTTTTTTTTTTTTATTTCATCTTTAATGTTTGAATATAGTTAATGGAAGGGTTTTTGTATAAAATATTAAATTTTATTAGGGATAAATATTATAATTCCATAGATTTAAACATTAAATAAACATAAAGAACTATGACACACCTTCAAAACTCACAGTAAAATTTGGTTATATTTCATTATTTAGTAAGTGTGGTATATACACCATCATGGCTAGTAAGGATAGTTGTTGGAAATAGAAATTTGTGAAAACTTTCATTCTCATGTGTTGTTGGAGTATGTGGACAACAAAGAGGAAATTTTATTTCAAGGACAAACTTGGAGTGAAAAAACTGCAAACATATCTATCTCAACTCTTATGTGTGATTTGTTCCCAATAAGCTCATTTGCATACATCCTAGAAATGCTAGAAACGCTAGGAATCATATATACTATCAATCATGAACCCATTATTGGTGACTCAAAGGTTATCTAATGTGATACATCCTTTGTGTCTTCTTTTGAAGTTGTAAATATTTTATTTGTTCTCAAATCCCTGAGATTTACATTTGTACTAGTTTAGCAAGATAAGTATGGTGTTATTCATTACTTAATATGAAGTGTTAGATTTGTTTGAGACAACAAATTTATTGATGACTCTGTTATTTTTTACTATATAATCAGTCTGTTTAGTTAAATTTTTTTCAATTTTCAAATTCCTTAAGATTTGCATTATACCGGTTTAGGAATATAAGTTTAGTGTTCATCATCTACTTAATACGAAGTGTTGGATTTTCTTGAGACATGCAGATTTGTTGATGATTCTGGTATATTTGACTATACAACTAGTCTGCTCAGATATCACTGTACTGACCCGGCTAAAGTAAGGTGGGAAGTTTGCCCATTTCTGTTGACAAGCTAGTGTTATCTCTTTTTGTTAATGGAGCTTTCCACACATTTTTCGTTCAGAAAACGAAGTGGCTAATTCCATTGCTAAATATGCAGTGGATGTCCTCGTCCATCTAGGCATGCCTTTCTTGTACAAATGTTATATCTTTGATGAGGGAATGGCTCTCACATACATAAATTGGATGGGAACTTTTGCTTGTATACTCCTTTGTTGTATTTTCCTTTCCACTTTAATGAAACAAATACTTATGACAAATACACTAAAATGATTCAAACTACTCGTCAATGAACAAAATGAAAAATTTCTCACCATTAAATAATTGACCATATATCTGAAACCATATTTATGTAAGTGATCAGAACTAGTTCAATCAAATAATATAGAAAGTAGCAACCTCAAAATATTAACTCACACCTACAAGATTTGTGTAATCATGAATTTTTTTTAAATTTTAGTTTTGAGTTCTTTCCATTTTATTTTTCCATGAAATTATTATATTTTATTTTTTCTTTATATATATTTCTTCAAAACTTGTTTTTGATTTTTTTAACTTCAATATTTTTAATTTATGACATGAAACTTGATATCGTTTTGTGTGTAGTCTTTTGTACAATCTTTTAATAGTCATCTCAATTGACTTCAATAATGAAAATATGATAAATTAATATTTTGTTAATTTTATAGGTAAGACTTCCCTCTATATTGGATTGTCCAATATTCACATCATAACCATTAATTATATTAAGAAAACACATGTTATTAGATTAATTATATAATTACTGTAATTAGTTTTAACATGTTTAAAACTAGTGATATGTGTCATAATACGATTGGTATTGGACCATCCAATATCAGATGAAAAATATTTTTCTAATTTTGTATATTATTCTATGTATTTTATTTATTCAAATTTTTGATATTTTTACTGGTCTATTATTTTACTATCTTTAGAACCATTTTTGTATTATATGTTTTATACTATTAAAACTATGAATTACTTTCTTCATATTTATCATGACTTATTGCGACATGAAATTCATAATTCAGTCAACGTTTATATTTTATTGTGTAGATAACTATCATAATTATAAATGATTATAATGGATTATAAGAAATATATTTTCAGACAATAATTTAAAAATGATATATATGGAATAAGCACTCATATTTAATTTGTTACAACATGATAGATATTGGGATATAATTTATACAACATTTATACTCAAAATTTTGTCTACATAATATGAGGTCGAGATTATGAATCGTCATAATTTTTGTAAATTTCAATACTCGAACATGTAATAAAAGGTAAATTCAATTTTAAAAAAGGATACATTTATTAATAATTTATTTTGCCGATAAAGTTCTCCTTTTGCTCATTACCCTACTAGGTATTAACAATGGTTGTTCCTTACCCAAGCTAAAGAACTTGTTACTCACTTGTGTGCAAACACCAATTTTCTTTCAACTTCTATGTGTTAAGAAATGTTGAATGATAATATTTACCAAAATCCCAACTCTAAGCTAGTAAATTATTAATATCGAGATTTGGTTTTAACGAGTATGCTTTCGTACAAAAAAAATCTTAATTCACTTGATAAATCTATCAAAATATTTTGTAATCAAAATTTATTAACTAAGATAAGTTTAATTAATATAATAAATACTATCAAATGATTTGCCACCTAATATAAACAAATTGTAATCATTTATAATTATAAGTATAAGATTATACAAATCCGAAAGGGAAAAATCTAAAAGAGTGTGGAACCACGGAAGGAAAATCCAAAACCTATAACATACAGACAGTTGACTATTTAATTAAAAAAACAAAATTACTCACTCGTTTCTCTTTAAATTTATATATATGTTTCAAAATAAAAAGATAAATTTTTTAAAAGTAATGTTGGATATTATCCCAAATCGGATCACCTTTTTATCATTTTTTAGAAGATTTTATATGCAATCATAAAAGAGAGAGAAAATGATAAATGGGGAAAGAGAAATTATATGATTGGTGCATATAATATCTACTTATGAAATGATAAAAAGGTAATGCGATTTAGGAGATAAAAAGGTACAATTTAAGAAATGATAATAAAGTAATGCGATTTAGGGTGCTATCCAACATTACTCAAATTTTAAATCTCAACTTTCATTTCTAATTGCTGAACTTTCTAATAAAAGACAAAGTTTTGATGTGTGAGAATTGTGACGGAAAGTCTGAACCTGGAGCCTATCATCCTTGGAAGAAATCGACCGAATCAAACAAATTTAAGTTAGACAATTTTGCAAACATAACAGATTCAAATTGCTACAGCTGATTGATGCTCCAATTTGCGAGATTTGTGAAGCACAATAACTTCCATTCTTTGTGATTTGATTTGATCTTAAATCAGAATTGTAGACTGTTGAATATTTGACTGTAATTATACGTGGACAGTTTCAGACTAATCCTCAATAGGGTTACTCAAGGAGTCACCTTTTGCAAGGTTGGATTAATCCTTTGTTCATGTTACTCGAAGGCCGATTTAGCATGAATGGAATTCACACTGTTAATTTAAATTTTGTTAGTTTGGTAGTTTGAAGTTCTTTTAGTTGGCAAGTAGTTAGATTTAAGCTCAATATGTCAGAAATTTACAAAAATTTGCATTGTACTTGACTGTAAATTGTGATTTTTGTGTTTATAATGTCCTAATGTGATTTGGGTTATGCTGTAAAATGTGATCTTTTTAACTTGTTTACAATTTCTAAAAATTATTTCTTTTGCTGATACCTCTTGGTGGAAAATGTACTTTACTATTATTCTGGAACCTTACTGGTTATTTTTTCATAAATCTATCATGCCCGAAATTTGTTTAGAACTTGCAATGTAAATTGGATTATGCTGTAAATTGTGATCTTGTTAACTTACGTCGAAATTGTGGGGTGATTTGCATTTTTTTATAATTCAGGGACTATTGAAAATGCACGGAAGAAGGCATTGTAATTCGGTGAATGGTTACAAGTCTAATACGATGAGGGGAGATGGTGAGGGTTCATCTAGAGGTCGTGGTGCTGGTGGATATGGCCGTGGTGGTGGTCAGAGATGGCAGTTTCAGCCTCCACAGCCTAGTAAAAGCTACATTTTCATAGAAGCTGGTAAACTCGCGGCAGAGTATTTAGTCCATAAGGGGATCTTACCTCCTAATGCACTTTCTACTAAGTGGCAAAGTAATAATTTAAAAAATCAAGGGGGAGATTTTTTATCAAGAAATGTTAGTTCAGATACTGTTCCGGGTTGGAGGAAAAAATCCGGGTTCAAGAATCATTGGTCGGATTCTAACCGAGATTTTCGTAGAAGTGGATCATGGTCAGGGAGGACTTCCCAAAATACATGAAGACATAGCCATAGATGGTTTAATCCTACTATGTGATGTTATAGAAGATGAGATCAAGGGTGCAAAACGAGCACTTGAAGGTTATCAAAGCTTTGCCGGAGCTAAGAAACCCAGCCTGCTCACTTGGTGGCCTGAGCTTTTCAGTTTTATCGAAAACATCAGGAAAACCACCCATTGCCGAGGAAAAGTTGTTTCCAAGTTTGGATCTCAACAAGAATTACGAAGTGAAACCGAGTACAATGCGGAGAAATGAAACAGACAAATATGGTACCAGAACAGAAGGCATTTAAAGGCTTGGAGAAAAGGCAAGTATTTTTGGTTTTTATATTTTTGAGTTAATTGCACTATTGGTTCCTATATTTGCCAAAGAATGTATTATTTTCTGGCTAATGGAATACATGCTCTAATTCTTAACCACACAGGAACAAGATTGAGTTTTCTGCTCTGCATAACTTCCGTTATAATCCAGACAACAATCGAGTGATTTCACATGTTCAAGAGGGCTATGCAAATAATATAATGGAGTTACTTGGAAAGGATGCACCAAACATTTCGTCGGCACCTCCGGAGATAAATACTCTTGACGCTAATTTGAGCTGGAGAGGTAAATATTAATAGATGCATGATTAACTATTTTTATCATGTCATATTAATTAATGATTTTGAGTTTGAGCCTTCAATAATGCTTTCATTTTGATTAAAATTGGGTTTTATGGGTTTGCTTTCATTCTCAACTATGTTTTTACTAACGTGTTTTTACTTTTTAATTTTTATACAGACTTAATATTGGATTTATTTATGATCTATAATTGTTATTTATAAATGCTTGTAAGTCTTTAGATTTTAGTCTTTAACGGCGTAAATGCTTAGGAGCTTTTTATTGTGCACAAATGTAGTTACTGGATTGCTCGCATAAAATAACGTTTTCATATCTTTACTTATGGGATTCTTTTTTTTCCATTATTGTTCTTTACTTGTTCAGTCAGGCTTCTCAAATAGATCATATTAAGAATATTATCAGAATTCAAATTTAAGTTTACAACTCAATTTTAAGCAGAAAAAATGACATTTTCAGTTCCAAAGAGAAAGACTAGTGGTAAAGAATTTTTTTATGTCACACAACATGACATATACATTCTTGAATGAAGTAATGTATGAATAAAAATGTATAGTTCCACTTAGATGTATAATTACACTCTAAGGTTTACTAAGAATTGTGATTAAAATCTATTTTTCACCTATGGTTGAGGTGCTCCATGTATGAGTAGTGAAGCCACATATTTCCTAGGGGACCATGTCGGCGCCCCATTTTTAAAAATTTTCTTTCGACTCCATTAAAAAGAATTACTAATATTTTATGGGATTTATTTTCAAAATATTTACTTGGCTTCCTAATGTTGTATTTATTTTAGGTTTTGATTTGGTATGTTGTTCGCATGAATATATGTTGCTTATATTATATATAAATTATGTTGTATAATACAAAACTTATAGTGTAATTGACTCATTATTTTATAAAAATACCTAATACAATTAACTCAAAATATATTTTAAGAATATTGCAAGAACCTAGGAATTTTTTGGGACATATATAGTCCCATACATCTTTTGCTTTCTAACAAATTTTTTTCCACCAACTAGGTTATCTTATTAAATAAGATAGAATTATTATAGAGCTTTAGACCTTTTTTATCTAAAGATAAAATATTTTCGTTAAAAATCAACTTGCAAGATATAAATGCAGGTTTGGCTTAAACATGCACCACTTAAGCTTAATCTGTGGTACAAACACTAAACTATAGCTTTACAATCAACATTTTCAAAACGATAATCACACCCCAACCTAACTTAAAATATATCATGTTCTACATTTAATTTTTAATCTACGTGACAATATCTAAATCAATTTTAATAACACCAAAACAAAGAACCTCAAATTAATGGTAAATTTTACCATTGTAGAAAAATATATCTTGTTACACGAGACTTCTTTATTCTTTGCTAAACCCAATGATGTTTGTGGTTGATTTTTCATAGATCAAACACTTATCATTTTGATTCTTAAAGTGTTGTTTTATGCCTCGATTTTGACATGCTTACTCTTAGAATATCTCCATCTATTTGGCAAATTTCTTATATGTGATAAATTACTCATTTATAACTTGTCCAAAATAATACAAAGTTGAGAATGCTATTCAATGTGAATTTGTCAGGAAAAGTTTTTGTTTGGAAAAAAAAGGCGAGGGTACTCCAAGTCTTCACAAGAGAAATCTTTAAGCCTTCTTTGAAATATAATATACTTTTTTAATTTTTAGCATGCATTGAGTAACTAATATAAAATTTAGCTACTGTATTTCAATACTTAAGTCAACCTAATTTACCTTTGTGACTTTTAACCCTCACTGGTTAAAGACCTGAATACATTAATTATAGGTCCATATATTACACATAATAACCTATGTTTCAAATATAAAAACAACTGATTATATACTTGTCAAAGTACACTCTGATCACACTCTCATAACAAAAATTGGAAATTTACCCCTTTCCAGTTCCTTGATTGCTGTCAAAGTCCTCTGCTAAGAGATATCCTGCTAAAGTTGAAACGGCTTCGAATATCTGTCAGGTTTGCAAGAAATTTACATCTTCTTCCAACACCACATTGAATTCCCACTTAAATCATTTATTTTTTGGTGAATCGACAATTAAGTTGACAGGAAAATCCAAGATTTGTAAACCTAGGAGAAAGAAGAGAAAGATGAAATGGATCAGTGATATTTACAGAACAACTCCATATTGTACACTCGAGGAGCTTGATCAAAGAAACAGAACTGGAAATTCGTGATTTCGAGAAATGGGATCTAGATTTAAATTATAATAAGTGTTATGTCTTTATTTAAGAGTATTTTGAACCTTTTGCACTACTAAACTATAAAAATAACATCCATCTCGCTTCCAATTTTTTCTATATATCTCTCAATGAAAGAGCATATGGGCCGAAGATACTTCTTACTTTCACAAAAAAATTGTAAATGGAGAAAAATTGGTAATATATTGAAATTATTACTTCGTATGTCCATAATATATTGTAACTTAGTAACTGCACACAAACACATAAATGCCCCATGATTACAAATATGTTTTTTAAAATGTTAAGATTTGTTGCAAGTTTATATGAAATATATATTATAATATTTAGTCATGAGTAGAAGTAGTATACAATTAAAAATTATCTTATTTTTTAAAATGCAAGACTTTCATCCAATATCAAATAGTTCAATATTTACATAATATTCATTGATTATAATAACAAGACATATATCATTAAATTAGTTTGGTAATTATTATAATGAATTCATTCGGGGTTAAAACATAGAACCTGTTTTATAATATGATTGGTTAATAATAATATTGCACTTTAGATAATATTGTGTAAGAACAAAAGTATATTGAATCTTCTGCATTCATTGCAACGTTTTTTGTCTTTAGGAACAACAAAAGATAAAAAATGTTGTCGCTATTACACCTCAACGGTCTTTATCAATGACATGTCGTCGTTAATGTGTCGCCCCTGGAGTTTAGTTGTTAAATATAGCAAGTAGCAATGTCAAACTCAAATTCCTCTCTAATAATATTTTATCATTAGGGTGACGACCTTGAACACTAGAAACAAAAAAAGACATTGGTAGAGTCATTGTTATGAGGAACGATATTTGTCGTCCCTAATAGCAAATCTCTTTAGCGACGACAAAAATATTGCTTGAGTCATTTTTATTAGGGACAACAACTTTAATTTTGTACTATTAGCGACGATAACTTTGCCCCTTTTTAAAATTATTTTAACTGTGAAATGTTACATTAGATTATTTAAGTTTTTTATATCATTAAATTCATCGAAAATATAAAAATTCATACACGATAAATTTAATGATATTATACATCTAATAATTAAAATAGATTATTACATGATTAAATTTGTACAAAAAAATCAAATAATATAGTATTTATTACAAACCGAATAAAATAAAAATTAATAAAAGTCATCAAAATATAACTCATCAAATCATCGTAATAATATTCTACTTCACTATCGGAAGGAGGAGTTGGACTTGCCTCGTTGGTTTGGCTTCATTTTACTTATATTTAAATAAAGAAATATTATATTTATTAGTGGTGTGAATATGACATTACTTAGGAAATAGCACAGTCCTTAGGGAATAGTAAAGTTGAAAATACCTGAAAAAGTATCGCAACAAGTGAGGCTTATTTGGGAGTGGTGGATCTTGTCTATCATTGTTCCTATTTTTTAAAACATCACTAAATTCCTATGTTTTTAAAAGTTTACGCTAAAGCCCTTATTTATTTAATTACACTAAATCCACTTTTTTTTTTTTAAAAATTACACTAAACTCCTTTATTTTTTAAATTGCACTAAAGCCACCAGTTTATTTTTAAATTTCACTAATTGAAGTTTTATTTAAGCCCTTATATTTTTAAAAATTAAAGTTACGTCCTATTTTTTTTAAATTACACTAAACCCCCTGTAAGTTTAAAAAATTACAATAAAGCTCCTATATATTTTTAAAATTACACTAAATCCCCTATATTTTTTAGAACTACACAAAAACACTTATTTTTTTAAATTACACAAAAAACATTATTTTTAAAAATTACAAAAAACCACCTATATATTTTTTTAAATTACACGAAAGAACTATATTTTTACAAGTTTCAACTTAACCCCTATATTTTTAAAAATTACATTAAATCCCCAATTTTTGAAAATAATTACATAAAGCCCTTATATTTTTTTTAAAATTTCACTAAATCCCCTATATTTTTAAAATTTCACACTAGAGTTATTATATATATTTTTAAAATTATATTAAAATTGATATATTGTTATGAATTACATCAATTCCTTAAAGTTCAATAAATTGCACAAAATATCCTTAAATTTAAAAAATTCCTATAATTTTAAAAATATCACCAAATATAATTACACACTAGCACAATAACAGCTACATTTACAATTACCAATAATAAATTTTGAATAGTAAATTAATTTATAAATAATAGCCCCTCATGATGATGTTCAGTAGGGACGAATTCTTTATTACGAACTCATTGCTAATGATGATGAATTCCGTCCCTAAAGATATACCAATTTTTTTAGGAACGATATCACATTGCACCTAAAGATACTGTTCCTAAAAAGACATGATGTAGTAGTGATTCATTATTTAGCCATATGTTCCATAACTGAAATTTATATTGAAGTTTTTTTCCTACCTATAGTTATAAAGAAGTTTCCCACGTTTGCGGTCATGTCGTTTTTTCTCATACCCATGTGATATTAAAAGTTCTTTTGAACTGAAACTCAATTAGAATGTATATCCTCCTACATAGCCCCAATGTATTGACTAAAGTTAATATAACATATATAACACGTGGAAGCTCAAGAAGGAAAAAAAATAAATTACCTATTCCTTCTCATCTATTAGATTACTTATCAATATTATTTTATTTATGTTATTTCCATCCAGTAAATTCAAATTATTTGAAATCTTTTTTGTCAATTAACATATACATATATAATTAGGGAAATAAAACATGTATTATATTGTTCTTATGAGTTCATTAAAAATTTGGTTTCTTCATTTAATTTCTATGAATGATGGCATCTCCACAGAAATTCAACGAAAGAAAATATTTTCATGTTGGCGATAATTCTTAGCAACAACTTATAATCGTCGATGGTAAGGTCTCTAGCGACAGAAATTAAAAGCATTAATAATAACTTGACATCGTTTCTAATGACCTACGTGAAATATAACCAACGTGCTTGTTAAATTTGGAATTTTAAAACCCCATTCAAACATTTCCTGCCCTTAACACCTATAGTATCTTCTGAATTAACAATTCACACTACTAAACGGTCGTCGCTTATCCACTAGAGAACCCTACCTCGACCTCCACTAGATTTATTTTATTTTAAATCATTGTATAATTATTATTAAATTGTTTTTTACTATGAATTTATTAAAGCGTGTTATATAAATGGTAGAATATACGATTTTTATATGTTACATAATTCATTTATGTATCGTTTTTTCCTACTAATTTATAAATTATATGTTTTCTTAAATTTAGTCGTTTAGCAAAAAAAGTTGGACTAAATCAAAAATAGGGTAAATACTTAACAACTGGTGGGGGTGATGAATTTTATTAAGTTTGCGAAAATTTCAGTGGATAGAACAAGTTTTATTATTAGTCCATGTACGCGTTGTTTAAATAATTAATGGTTTTGTACTTAAGGAATAGTTTTTTGTCAACGTATAAAACTTGGACAAAACACGGTGAAAAAGAACAAGTTCTCATGGTTAATTCAACCCGTGTTTTCGAGGAAGAAATACTAATTGTGTTTGATGATTTGATGCAAAATTTTGATGTTGTTGGTTCTTCCGGTGACACACAGATGGATGGCAAGAATGTTTTGATAATACCCTTGCTTGTTTTGATACTTTAAATAATTCATTTTTCTTTAGTATACATTGGTTATTGATTCACCTTTGAACGAATCCTAAAGTTCAACAAAATTATCAAATTACTAGTTAGATTAATTTATTACATATTTTAATAGAAAAAAGTAAAATCAATATATGTAATATAGTTTAATGATTACTTAAGTAACTCATCATGTATCATATTAAAGATTTCTGTTTGATAAAAACCATTAAAAAATACATTTAAATTTTTTTGAATTTGTCACTTTAGTGACTAACAAACTATTATATTATGATGTTTAGCATACTATTAATTTTTAAGATAAAATTTATAAACAAGATGATCTTTTAATTTCTATTTTATTTACATATAAGCCTTCAAACCTTTTTCTTCTATGGTTGTCAAACTTTTTATCTAGACCCTCGAATAATATATTTGTTTTATTTTTAAACTAGAATCTTTTTTTATAATATTTGAATTAAAATAACATGAAGGTATGTTGACTGTGAGAATGATAGAATAATCATTCTCATACAATTCTTCATGAATGACTAAAAATTATATATTTATTATATTTTTATTTAAATATTAAATTTAAAAATTAGAAAATAATTTTAAGAATTATATACAGATAGTTTATATGTGTAAATATATTATTATAATAAATTATTTTAACTAAAAAATCAAATATTATACTATTAATATATAGTTTAATAATTTATTTACGTATTGAAAAAATACTACCGACTTACCTTATTATGTGTATCGATATTGCCGACGCATAACTAAATCAGTCCCTTATTTAGAATATCAATATCAATACTTACATATAATGGGTCAAGTTAAATAATAAACAGGGACGCGTGCAATAAAAGTGTCGTTAAAACATATTCAACATGATGCTTTAATAGATGCGTCCCCTATTTAGTGTATCAATATCGACGCTTTAATAGAGTATATTAACGAAGCTTACGTACATGCGTCGTGTTAAAATAGAGACATAGATACGTGCAATAAATGTGTCGCTATGACAAATATAATATCGATGTGTAACTAATTGCGTCCCTAATTAATGTCTATTTAGTGACTTATAAATAATTGTGTAGACATACATGAATATAAGGATGCTTTTGAACTTGCGTCCTAATTATTTTTTTTGGGGAAGCAATCGCATCGTGTCGCTGAAAAAACGTCACTAACTAACAGTTTTCTTGTAGTAGGAATACGAATTTGAGTTGGATTAAGACTTCAATAAGTTAGCTCACACTCAAAGATTTCGACCTACCTACTATAAATATACCTACTTACCTTTGTAAACATGTCTTTACTTGAATATGAGTCCTTAGTATCAAACTTTATCACCCAGAGAAGCAAGTTGTCTTGTAGAGGAAGACAAGAAGAAGCTGGAGAGTGGCAATCTCCTCTGCTTCATCCTATCCCTCTATTATTAGGGTCTTTAGCTATAGATCTATGGCTTAACCATACTTCTAAGATCTTATTTTTTAGGTTGATTTATTAACTGTTTGGGTTATTATTTTGTTTAAATTATAGAACACTGTTTTGTTATTCTAATTGATTTGAGCTAGGCGTATATTTGTGTTATGTGTTATGTTAAAATAATACAGTTGTACGGTAGTTTTGATTAAATAACATACAATGTATGAATACTGCGAGACAACCACCTCACTCACATACTCAAAAGTTATAGGTGTTCGCATATGAACCTATAAACTATATTGTTTGCTTTCTTCTTATTGTAGTCTACACAATTCTTACTTTTATTTTTGACAAAAACATGTCATACATAAAATAAAATATTTTTTCTTTTGAAATATGATCAAATCTTTTATACCAAAGTATGAAAGTAACAATAAATAAATATATATATATATATAAAATTAAATATTCACTTTTGAGAATTGTATAAAAAAATATATTGTAAAATTATTTTCAATGAAAACTATATTTAACATGTTTAAAAAGATATCAAAACTCATTGGTGAATTAGTTAAATTATCATGGATTCATAAAATATTATTTAATATAACTTGGTTAGCGGCAATCTTAATTCTTAACATAAGTCGAGCAAATAATTTATGATGACTTTATTATCATTTAGATTATATATTAGTTGATAAAACTCAACGTCATAAATATGCATTATCGATATAAAAGGATTTCAAAATCTCAATTTAGTGACTTTGTGTGAATTAATTATATATAATCAACAACACCGTTGGATAATAATAATCTTTTCACTAAATTTTATTTTCAAATCTTGTATTACACTACTGGAATTCGATTGTTTACCGACGACACGTCTCGTCGGTAAACTCCGATAATTCGTCGCTAAACGTAATTAGCGACGACGAATCGTCGCTAACACGTCGTTCCTAGAAATTGGTCGGTAAATCAAGACTTACCGGCGAATGAAGCAGTGTTCATCGGCAATCTTACCGACGAAACGACGTCGTCGTTGATTGGTGAGATTACCGACGGCAAGCCTCGCCGGTAAAATGCATTTTGTTTTTCTTTTTTTTTTTTCCGTGCCGATAATTGAATTTCTTTATTCTTTTTTTTATATTCAATTTGCCGACAATTATTAGCGACGAAAGGTTGTCGCTATTTTTTTTTTGTTTTTTTTTATTTAATTCAGGATTAAATAATTAGTTTTTTAAGAATTAACGACGACATTGAAATGATGAATGTCGTCGTAAATACAATGAATATCGTCGGTAATTTTTTTTTTTAAAATTTTAAAATTCATTTTTTTTTTAAATTTTAAAATACAATTTATTTTGATTCTGTTTTAATTATTTTTGTTTTGTTTTGATTTGAGGTTTGTTTTTATTATAAATATAATACGAATAAAATTCAATAATTAATAGAAAAAACTGAATCATAATTAAAACCGTAAAAAAAGTCTTACGTAAAGTCATAAGCAATCAACAGAATTCAAACACACCAAAAAAAAGTCTAAAAAAACCCAATCAAAAGTCAAATTATTACAAACCAACTAAAACATAAACAAATACCAACTCAAACTAAGCATGATCATCATCATCCTCTTCATCTCCTCGTTCCTCGGGACTCCTTCTCGGGGGCGGCTGGGGGGCTGGGGGTGGGCGACCGGGGCTAGTCCTTGAGCCATCCTCATACCATTTATCGTATCTAAGAGCGTGTCCATTAAGCTCGGAGGCTGACTCGACTGGCTCGAAGAAGCAGTGGGCCTGGTCGATGTGGAGGATGGATCTGGTATAGGCTCAAGTCCTTGTTTTACTCGAAGCTCGTTCATGCCTGCGAACATCGCCTTCAGTAGCTCCTCGCTCGCAGCCTCGGCTTTTGTTTGTTTCCGTGATTTCTTCCGGACAGGTCCAATGGTAGGCACCCAATGTCTTGTCTTCGGTGGGGCCATGACCTCCATAATGGTCTCTAATATCGCATCCATTTGCTCCTCTATAGTAATCTCGGTGCCCTCGGCTGCAGCCTCCACAACCTTCTTCTGCATCTTCTCCCGTAAAACAGCCTGTAATTATATTTAATTTAAAAATAAATTAGATTAATATCAAAGTAAAGTAAAAAATAAAATTTTTAAGTAATGAAAAAAAAGCTTACACTAGCTTTTTCTAATCGCGCGTCCCGATAGCTGTCACTAGCCGAATCGTATGCAAGATGATCGAAGTAGCCGCTCAATGGAGGAAGCTCCAACTCCTCTTGGGTTTCTTCGTCCGTGAAAATCATCGGCTCCTTCGTCACGGTCTTAAGCGTCCCCTATACAATTTTCAATACCAAATATTAAATAACTAAACATAAATAAATTATTAAGATACTAAATTATATTTTTATTAAATGTAATTATACCTCCATAATAACCTCCCTAGTCTGGGATAGGTTCCGAGACCCAGCCCTACTCGAACTAGTCTGCTGCTCCCGGTTTTTCCGATTAATCTCCGCCTAGCCTACAAATAATAAACAAAAAAGTTATAAATCTAATAAATAACGAAAACTAGATGTAATAAATAATTTTTTTTTGTTACCTGGGCATTCTGATCGTCCCAATTCTTCTTGGCAATAGCCCAATACTCGGGTTTAACATCCGTGGGAGCGAGACCGTTGTTGTAGTAATCCGACTTCAAGTCGGATTTCCATCTCCGATAGCAGGCCGAGGACATACTGTTCAGCTTTTCAGAAATGTCCTCCCAGTCACCTCTTCTCCTCCACCCTTCCACGTCAAAAAATTCTTGAAGACGGCTGTAAATACCCCCTATCCGACCTTCGGGGACCTCTATCCACTGTTTGTAAATGGGGGGTACAACAAACAAAGATATACTGCATCATAACGTGACAATCATGCGATTTCATTCCAATAATCTTTCCCGTATCAGTGTGAACATTATTCCTCAAACTAGACGCGAAACCATCTGGAAACCTTTGTGCCCGTAACCACTCGAGAAAAATCTTCCTCTTCTCCGCTGATAACGTATACTTTCCTCGCTTTAGTATCGTCTTACCTTCTTCGGATGAGATCCTCAACTCCTTTCTAATTCCCAAATCCATAAGATCCATTCGCGCCTTCACGTTATCTTTGTTTATTTTACCATCAACTCCTATAACCGTACCAAGCAAACTGTTGCACACATTCTTCTCGCAATTCATTACATTGATGTTATGTTTTAACAAATTTTCTAACCAATACGGTAAACGATAAAAAATACTCTTTTTTTTCCAGTTTGTCTCACGCAGACCTGTTTTTTTTTTTTGTCAACTTGCCCCCGAAATCCTTGTGTTTACCGGGAAACACAATCGGAAGCCCATCTAGCTGTGTCTGAATACTAGCAGGACTATGTTTCCTCGGTGGGGCAAACCGTATCATCTCTGAGATCATGTTTGATAGGTAACCAACGTCTATGATCAAAGTAAACGACCCCTTTCCTCACCTTCAACGAAGGACTGGAATCCATGCATTCTGGGCAAGCCATGTAACCTTGACCCGACCATCCTGAAGCGTATGACCGAGCGGGGTAATCATTGGTCGTGGACAACACACAAACCTTCATTAAAAACATTTGCTTCGTGTGGGCGTCATACGTATGGATACCTGTACTCCACAACATGTCCAACTCGTCTATAATAGGGCGGAGAAAGACATACATGTCCTTTCCGGGTGAGCGGGGACCCGGAATTAACAAACAAAGCTGAAATGTGGTCTCCTTCATGCATGTCCACGGTGGCAAGTTGTAGACGGTCAATATGATAGACCACATACTTTAGGAGTTGTTCTGCATGGATAACGGACAAAACCCATCGAGTCCAAGGCCCAAATATACATTCCGAGGTTCACTGGCGAACTCAGGATGTAGCGCTGCAAATCTCTTCCAACTATCACCATCAACCGGATGACGCAACACATCTGGATCGGAACTTCTTCCGGTATGGTGCCGAATCATTTCTTCAGCAGTGTGTTTCGATGCGTATAGTCGCTGCAATCTCGGAGCAATCGGAAAGTAACGAAACTTCTTATGCGGTACTTTGTTACCCTTCTTCGGGTCATATCTTGATTCACCACATACTGGACAATTGTCAAGTTTTTCATTCTCCTTGTAAAAGATTGCACAATCATTCAAACAAACATCTATACTAACATACCCCATGCCCAAACTTTTAAGTTTCTTGTTGCATGCTTCGTAAGAATCGGGCAAGTTGTGAGGTTTCGGTAAAACACGACCAACCAACTCTAATAGCTCGGAGAATGATGTGTTACTCCACTTGTTCTTTACTTTTACGTGTATAAGCTTGGCAATGAAATTCAATGAACTCATCGCTGTACAACCAGGATATAATTCTGCCTCCAATTCTTCGAACAATGAATCAAAACTGTTTTGACTAGGAAGATGTGCGTCTCCCATTTCAATATCTCCTGGATGACCACCAACATAGTAACTTTGTCTCACATCCTCATAAACACGATGCATTTCTCTATCTATGTTTGGTACTTGAATTGTCTCGGGAATTACCACCTCGTTCTCGCCGTGCTTTGTCCAAACAAAATATGTTTTGTTGAAACCGTGTTTAAGAAGGTGGGCCCTAACTTCGTCGATGGGTTTTCGAGAGTAATTATTACACTTCATATACGGACAAGACATGAAACCAGTGGTACAATCTTCATTTTTCTCTGCATATTCGATAAAACGAAGAACCCCAGATACATATTCTTTCGTATATTAATTAGTTGTATCGATCCAACTCTTATCCAAATCCGGATTCATCTGTTCGCAACAATTTTATACAACTAGACAAATAAAATATATAATTATTACAACCCAATTAAAAAGAAGAATAAAAATTACAACACAACAAATGACATAATAAAAATTACAAACCATTGAATGAATAATTGTTACAAACCATTGAATGAATAAAATTACAAACCATTGAATAAATAAAATTACAACACAATATATAGATAATAAATTTCATATAATTAATAAAACAAATAATAATATATGAACACAAAAAATTAAATACAACCAAACATGCATACTACAAAACATAATAATAAAAAAGTAAACCAAATCACATGTAATTCATCAACCTAATCATGTCTAATTATAACAACTAACACATATCAATTAAAAAAAATGAAAAAGCATGAAATTTCTTAAAAATACCTTGAATTAGATAGTTAAGAAGAGGATTGATGACCACAACCCATCTAGACAATGTACTAATACACCTAATCACATCATATATCAACATTTAAACACAATTTTAAAATAAAATTTATATTTTAAAACCATGGATTTTCATGAATTTACCTTAAATTTTGTGATGAAAATGGATAACGATAATGCCCCACCTTGATTATGGACCCGGGAATGGTGCAAGACAAATTGGAGAATCAATTAGGGGGGAGAAAAAAAATTCTGGAATTTTTTGGGAGAAATTCGGAGGTGTTTTAGGGTGTGTGTGGGTGTTTTATGAGATAAAAAACCTGCAGCCTTTAAAAAATACATTAATTAATTACCGACGACACGTAAATTTGCCGGTAATTCTAATAAATCGTCGCTAATTAACGGCGAAAAACGTCGTCGTGCGCATTAGCGACGACGAATTTACGTTTAAAAAAATTAAAAATTCAAAACTACTGATTAACGACGAAGTCGATACTATTAACGACGGCGTTTTGTCGGTAAATATTAGCGACAAACATGTCGTCGGTAATCTTACACGATCGCCGACGACCCGTAAATCGCCGGTGATTTCTCGTCGGTAAATCGCCGATTTCTAGTAGTGTTATCAATTAAAAAATATGTTAAACCATGTAAATACCACGCATTTAGGTTTTTTTACGTATACTACATATTAACTCACAATAAAGTGGTTCATATCTAACAAAATAGATCAATTTTGTGATTTTCTTCATTTATGAAATATATATAGAATTTTGAGCCAATCAGTCTTAAATATAAAATTATAAGGGTTGAAAATATTATACTTTAATTAAGATTTTTTTTTAATTCAATAATAAAACTTATGGTTGGGTCTTTGGGTCTTTAGGAGATGTTTTTAAGACCCGTTAGTGTTTTTAGTGAAGATAAGTTTTCTTTTTTCCAAACTAATAGATAAAGTAAGCCTTCTTAATAGACTTGAACCAATATTCTAAAAATTTCATATAAATCATATAAAATCTTCCATTATAATTTTAATGATAATTTTTTAATTAAGTAAATAGTTTAATCTTTATGAAATTAATACTAACAATTGATCCATTAATTTTTAATTCATATTATATATCTTGTTAATTTTTCATTGTTTTCCTTTCAAATATTTTTTATGTCGTGATAATGAGTTCTCTTGGAATAATTTTTTAAGTATCCAATCAAAAGAGATACCATAAATATGACTTATAGATTTTAGAATAACAAGATCCTTTTAAAGATAATTTTTTTGTATTCGACTTCTTTTTGTAATTCATGAAATGATATATAGTACAATCATATGATACATGTAACGGTAAATATTATAGTATGATAATTTTTCAATTTAAAGAAGATATATAAACACACAATCATAAGGTAGAAATAAATATAATTTCTTTATTAGTAAAAAATTTAAATATCAAATATATTCTCTATGTTTAGATATATAAATATATTCAGATACAATAATATAGTCCAATGTATATTGGTTAATAATTCACCTATGGAAAAATCTTAAAGTTCAACAACAATATTAAATTAAAATAAATATACATTTTTATATAGAAAAATTAAAATTCATATATACAAGTTTGATCACTTTAGTGACTAATAATGGATCATATTATAAACTTAATGTTAAAAATATCATTATATTAATAAACCATTGGGGTTAACTCAACTGGTCACGATCTTGTCTCTCATTATTTTAGTTAGTATAGAGTTCGAATCACCTCCTAAAACATGACTAACTTAGTGATGACTAGTCTCTAATTAGGAGTATGGAGGCGTGTCTGTCTGATGGGGAATTGATCAGGTGTTTGCTGAATCACCCGCGTATCAACAGCGAAATCATTATAATGAACTTTTTTGCCTCCCATGTAATTAAGTTGGCCTTCACCGGCTATACCTCCGGGGGGTTGACATGTGTAACCAGCTCTTGGAGCAATTACCGCTCTTTCTGGTGAGTTCATATCCGCATAGTTGTGTTAGATATAAATCTTCTCGGACGAGGTCAAATGGCAGAGGGCTCGTGGTACCTGCTGCCCACCTTCCTCTTCTGTTTTGAGAACCGTGTGAATGGAGTGTGGGCAGAAGGGAAGGAGGTCCTCATATGGAGTCGCACACTTACTTGAGCAGTACGTGAGACTGTATCCCCATGGTAAGACAAAACTAGATTACTCATGTTCAGGGAGAGGATTCGTACCCTATACCTCTAACTTCACACTGTTTTAAGTGTTGAAAAAATAGCAGGGTTATGACTAGTTGAGCTAACCTAATTGGTTCATCCTTCTAATCTTCTCATTGATAGGGTAGTAAAAAAGAAGCTACACAAAAGATATACGAAAAATATATATAATAACCACATTTCATATGTCACCGAACAACTATTTTTAATTAAAGGAATATATGTTCCAATTTTATTTATGCATATCACAGTTTCATATTTATATACTTAAAAAATTAGTTTATGACAACGAACTATGAATATAATGTTTTTATCCTTGAATAAATAACTACAAAATTGTCTACTTTGTACTTTTCATTCCATCAAAAGATATATTATTCCACATCTTGTTCTATATTTATGTTTAAATATAAAAATAAAAAATAATACAAAAATTAATTTTACAAACAAACTTAAAAGCATGTTTTGTATATCTAATTCCATATATAAATTAAACTTTTTAACTGAATTAATTTGAATTCTTGAACGAATATAACATGTAATTGATATTTGAATATTTAGTTAAATTTGAACTGTTAGATAATACTTATATGATAATAAAGAATACCATATTGTGAATGTAGTTCATCTTACCTTATCTAAATATGTTAGTATTTATTTTTTCCAATAACATTAGAATCATGAAGAAAGATAAACTTGTAAATTTTATAGGATGGTGTGAGAAGAGAAATCAACTTCATTGATATATGCCAATATTGTAAATATTCTTCCTATTATAAATCTGTTCAAGAGTTTATAACATAAGAAAACGATTAACTTTAACTTAATTTTTTTTGTTAATTTGCATGAATTAATTGAATTAAATCTCATATGATTTTTTGTAATCTCAGTTTTATTTGCTTTCCATAACGTATATCGTGATATTTTTGAATAATAATAGCTATAATAACAATAATAACAACAATAATGATAGTAAAAAATAAGAAAAGGAAATCATTCAAAGTATGCAGGTCCCATGGGACCTATTCAATTCAAGACCAATCGAAATAAATTATTCAACCTCCAAAGTAATCAACCAACAAAATATCCAAAATTTAAAGAAATGATTTAAAAAATCACAAATAAAATAAAATCTTACATGGGCCCCTTATTCTCCGGAGCAAATCTCGAAAGTCTAACCTGCTTTGATACGAACATGTCGCCTTGACTCGATGGTCCAATATGCATCCTCCCTGGATGACCAAACGATTGAAACATAAGTGACGTTTCTGATGGTACTTTAGTATGGATTTGCAAAGGCTCAGATTTATGTTGAGACTCGAGAATCATCCCTTGACCGGAAGAAGTTGAATGTGTCACGACCCTTGAAGTGGCGTTACTACTGTTATGACCTTCAGGAACTTCATGGTTGTGCTTCCCTTCATACGTGGTTAGCACCAACCTTAGATCATGAGCAGCTCTCTCGATACGCTTACGGACATTCCACCCAATGCTAGTGCATTTGTAGTACTTCCTAAGTCTAGAGGATTTAATAATTTCAAGTCAAAACTAGAGAAAGAATTTAGGGTAAATAACTTCTTTGGTCCTATTTTTTTGACAAGTAAGTCCCTAATTAAGAAAAGTAAACATCATAGTGTAATCCTTTTTTTATGACAATGTTAGTCGTGTTTTATGTTGCCATTATTATATTTTCACAATCATTTGAAAGTACATTTTTACGATATCGAATACGGGGAATAAAAAGGTATGTGTGAAAAAAAAAAGATAATGGATTAACATGTAACTTTTGCTAGATACGTGTGAAAACAAAAAAAAAGATATGAAAAATAAGGGATCAAATGAATAATTTATTTTTGTATTTATTAGTGTGATATTATGAAGGTAAGTTAAAGGAACAAACCTTGGTTTGATATGCCCTTTTATATATTTATTCCCGTACTTGTGCCATTTGTATCCATCATCAAGAATGTCAACCTCACTTTTTGTCTGAACCACGACCCTCGGCTCCCGAATAGCTCTTTTTGCCCACTTCATTTCAGTCGAAAAAATTTGAAATTCACTAGAGTAAAACCAATTTAGGTATATATATATATATATATATATATATATATCATTACAAAATTAAAATCTGGTCTATTCAAGAATTAAAAAAATTAAATAATACCTTCTCTTTGACTCAAAGATATCTCCTTTACCGTCAAAACCTATAGATACACTCCCGTTCCCATAATTATCTTCATCATTGTTATTTGAGAAAGTAGACAAACTACGATCAATAGTATCACCAAATTCAAATGGAGCGTGGTCTCGGTTTAAAGAGGACAAAGGCTTAGACCCCATCTGTGCAGTCGATGATGTCACTTAAAAACTTGATAAAAAATAGAATTCCCGGATCAGTACATACGTTTTCCACTATGGTAAAAGATCCAAATTATTAATACAAGAATATGAATATAAAGTTCATAAAATAATCTTTTAAATTTCTCAATACATATAAAACTTCAAGGCTTGGATTTAACATTATTAGCTTAGAACTAGAAGTAAATTTAACATGTGATATAAGATTTAATTTAAGCTTAATTCTTATGAAAATATCATCATGGGAGACTCTATAAATAACATTAAATGCAAAATAGGAAATTTACACATTTTAAAGGATATTTTCTCTCATGAAATGTTCTTTTATGTGGGGGAAATTAATTAATTTATACAAGAGAAATAAATAAGAATTTATGTATATGAGAATATTAAAGTCTAAATATGGAAAGTCGAATGTAACTAAAGAGGGATATGTTAAAAGTTATTGCTTTAAATTATTTATATCATCTTCTTACTAAATAAAATGACCAAAGATTCATATTTCAAAAGTTCAAAAAACTTTCTTGCATCTGAATCCAAATCCATTTATCAAAGTCTAAAAAGTCCTTCAAAAGTTTATTAATAAAATGATTATAATAAGTTTCATCTATATATTTAACCTCAACAAATAATAAAAAAAATTAAAAAAAAAACACTTAGATCTCTTAGTTTTTTGGTCTAAAATATTTACATTCCTCAATTATCTTGTTTTGGGTTTAAATCTATTACTCTTGCACCTATTTTTTATTAGTTTATTTGATTTACCTTTCATTAATGGTCTAATATAAAAATATATTTTTACATATAATAATTACTACAATTACTTGTACATAACAATAAAAAAGTAGCTAAATGTAAATAAATTTTTTGTTATATCCTTATAATACAAAACATTTAAAATGAAAAAAAAAATCCTTTCTATGTATGATAAAAATATTAAATAATATATTTTTATTGTAGGAAATATCTATATCCTAATTATATATATATATATATATAATTAACTCATTAATTAGGCAAACAAAGTAAATTTTAGTAAAGTAATTTTTTAAATAAAATAGAATTGGAATGAAAAAATAATGGGATACCTAGATCTCATTTCATAAAATTAAGAAACCTAACTTTTTTTCTATATTTTTATATTTAGCCTTCATATTATTAATACACTTAAAATAAAAAATTTAAGCCTTTTTACCAAAAATGGATACAAATTTAGTCATATATCATACCAATAACTAATTTTGTGCAAATCACATGAAATTCCAGTTTCAAAAGGTAAACTAAGCATATTACACACTTTTTTTATAGAGAGATTGAAGATTAAAACCTGTTTGGTGTTGCAAGATAACCCGCTAGAAGATTGATTACAATCTTGTTGGTATTGAAGATTGTTATGAAAGGTTTTAAGGAAAAAGGGATTCTAAAAAAGATGTAATTGAAGGTCATTGGACGGGGAAGGAAGATAAAAGAGGAAGTATGGAAGTAGTAGGAGAAAATGGTGTTGTGTGTGTTCACTTAGCATTCCACACAATTATATATCCTTATATAGAGTATAATATTGTCATAACCTATCCATATTAACTATCTTTATCTTTTTGGCACACTATTATTAACATTATATCCCTATTTTTTTTTATTGATTATACAATATCTTATTCCTTTGAGATTTAACTTTTAAATATGTTTCTTTATGAAAAAAATTGAATACATATATATCCTAAAATTAAATTTTCTCTTATATATTATATATAAAATGGAAACTAATGAATTTTCTCATCCAACTGTATTTATGAGTTTCCAACTATTTTTTTTTTCAAAATTTATATCCACAATAAGTAGGAGCAATAAAAGATCCTTTATTATACTTAACTAATGAGAGTTTACCATATTTAAATGATTTAGAACAAACTAATATTACATAAAGTATATGGACAAAGACCCACTGAATATGTTAAACACATAAAAAAAATAATCTCAGCACATATTTCTATTTAGAATAAAAAATTGGTCTCCAATGCTTTACAAGTATCCTTTGAAAAACATCTACTTGTTATATATGTATAAAATATAATTTTTATCTTAATTACCTACTTGTTAAATGTGTATAAAAAATAATTTTAGGATATATCATGCACAAATATGATAACTGATAACTTGTATATATGATATATTATATTTACATGTGAGACTGGTTTGTGGAGTGGAGAATGCTTATCCTTGAAAAACACATCAATCTCGCACGAGTTTGTAAATCAATCCTCACCACTTGTTCAAACTCCATTTATCACCGAAACTCCTCACTTTTTGAAGCGAGGATCGGGTTGGCACCCACAAATACCTGCCCATTAACATTGATATTTCAACATATCAATTTAGTCAATTGACCATTAGTTTTGACATTGTTGGCAAAATATGTGTTTAAAAGGGTGTACTATTTTTTCCCGTATTTAATAATAAAAATAAACACTATAAAATTATAATTTTTATCCCAAAAATTTAAAATAATATACAGAAACCTATCAAAATTTTCACACACAAATATATGTTGATGAGAGTTTTTGCTTAAGATATTCCATTTGTCAACTTAATGAAACAAATACTTCTACAAATAATTAAGGCGGTCAAAACTAGTTGTCAATGGACACAATGATCAGTCTAACACCATTAATAAATTAACGGTATATTTGAAACCATTTTTATGTAAGTGATCAAAACTAGATCAATCAAATAATAAAGAAACCCCCAAAATATTAACTTACACCTACAAGGTTTGCGTAATCATGAGTTTTTTTTTAAATTTCTTTTGAGTTCTTTCCATTTTATGTTTTCCTGAAATGATCATATATTATTTTTTGTCATATATACTCCTTCAAAACATGTTTTTGGTTTGTTTAACTTCAACATTTTATATTGAAAGAACTTCAACATTTTGTTTTTGTCATGACACGGGACAGCCGATCAACAAAGAGAAGTCTCTCAGCTATTTTTCAAGGAACATAGATGAGACGTTAACATCGTCCATTACCTCTAGAAGAGATTACTTCCACAATTCAGAATTAGGGAAGTATTTGGGCATTCCTATCTTATCGTGAAGAAGGACAAATTGTGTGTATGGGTATATGATTAATTGACTTGGAAGGATGCTCACGAGGTGGAAAGCAAGCACATTCCTGTTGGCATGGTGTATTACGTTAGCGCAATTAGTGATGAGTGCAAAAATGATGTACATCATGCAGGTGGAGAAGTTACCTCTCTACGTTTGTTCTGATAGATCGAATTCATAAAGACTCGATATGTAGGACATCGGGGGAGCAAACAAAAATACATTGGGTGTCTTGGGTAGTTATTTTCTACCAAAGAACATAGGAGGTTTGGGTTATATTGTGAAGTCAAAGATATGAATAAAGTGTTACTTAGGAAGTTTGGTTGAAGTGGTACATGATGAGGTGGTGTTATGGGCTTGATTGTTGTGTCAAAAATATTTCAAGTCGAGTATGTTTTACTATGCAAATAGTTGTTAGAAAGGGATCCCGATGGGTGCTACGAAATGGTAAGAGTGTTGTAATAAGCTTAGATGTATGGATTGGTGATTCACCGCTATGGGACTCTGTTGTTCAGGATATCGATTAGTATGTTAAGTTCGAAAAGGTTTGGGAATATTTAAAGAGGATGGGTCGTGGGATTGTGATATTTTTCAGCATGTTCTTCCGATCTTTAAGTTACTTGAGATGGCAAACGTAAGAGTCCATATTGGAGAGGAGAACCCATATTTCCTATCCTGGAAAAATGAGGCTCATAAGGGTATATACTGTCAAATCGGCATTTTAGGAATATAGATTGGACAAGAGTAATGGGATGATTAAATGTGATAAACTATGGAAAAATCATTGCCAATTGAAGACTAAAGTATTTTTATGGCAAGCAGTGCATGATAGATTAGAAACCAGAAGAAAACTCATCAAACGGAGAATGGATGTCTCCAACACAAGTCTGTGGTATAGGGTGTGTGATGAGGTATCAATTCATTTGTTTCGAGACTGCGACGTAAGGTTTGGAGGTCGATCATAAAAGAAGCATCTTGGGGAGTAATAGCTGTTCCCAACTTTGGAAGATTATATATGTTGAGTTTAGCTTTATTATAAAATGGTTTTGGTAGGACAGTTAATGATATGGTTTGGAGCAAGTACATTGCAGGAGAAGCGTTTGTAAGAAAATAACAGATCACACAAGAGTCTTGGTACCGTTCTCTTGAAGCAATTCCTACTTCAGGGACCTCAGATGCAATATGCCAGTAGTAGGCGAATTAGGTACCACCTGAGAAGACTCCAATTTCATGTAGGACATTAGCATCATAATCGAGGGAGTCCATACAACAGAACATGACATAATTGAAAAGGGATAATTTGGGGGCATGGAAGAATTAAGCTCATCGATTGATTGGTAGAACAGTCTTTGATCATGCAACCTCCTTTTTGCTGGAGTGCCTTGGATTGTATTCTTCAGCGCAATTATTAAGATATTATGGAAGAAACAAAATGAGAGCATTTTTAATGGTGGCACTCTACCTAACGTTGTTGGTGTGTTTAGGAAGGCAAAATTCACATCAGTGAATTATATAGGAATATGAGTAGATAGGGGACTACATGACAAGGTTAGAAGAATTCATTTGAACTCATTGGTTTGTCCAAAACAATCCAAGGATTTAAGTTTAATACTAATATTAGTGTCAATAAAGAACAAAAATGAGGAGCTGGTGGTGTGATTCGGGACTCTGAAGGGAACTGGATCAAAGGATTTTTGATGAATCTTAGTTTTAATTTTTCAGTGATTACTGAACTGATTGTAATTTTTGAGGGTGTTAAGATAGCGGAAGAAATTGGATTCGAGACTTAACGGTTAAGGTGGATTTTGCATGAGGCACTTCAACTTATATATCAATTAAAGAGTGGGAGGGGACTTGGAGCAGAATGGATTTAGAAAACCAGGGTGTGTATGAAAAGGAATCGACCGCTCAAGTTTAGCATGTCTTCATGAAAGCTAACGTGAGCACCGATTGGTTAGCTCGACTTACATTAGAGAAACGTCTGATCCCTTTTACGAAGATCCACCTAATGCGCTATGGAGTTTGCTCACGAGAGATATATCTGGGTAGAAGACACCTCGTTTGGTATGTATTCAGGGCTTGTATGACGAAGTCTTAATGTATTAGTGTTTTATTCGGTCCTTGTGACATTCATTATAGCAAAAACACTTAAACCTTAATATCATTATGTGTGTATATTTTGTAAAATATTTAATGGTCTTCTCAATTTGTTTTCTATTATACAAGTATGATTAATTCATATTATGTTAACTTTATGTTATTTTATGTATTTAATTTGTACCTATTTTTGCAATTTTTAATATTCCGTTATTTAACTATCTTCTGAACCATTTTTATATTATATGTTTTATGTTATTAACACTATTATGGGGAAAATTGAATACATATATATCCTAAGTTTAATAATAATAAATTTGCTCTTATATGTTATATATAAAAGAGAAACTAATGAATTTTCTCATCCAATTGTATTTATGAGTTTTTCTAACTACTTTTTTAATTCATAATTTAAATCCACTATAAGTAGGAAGCAATATATTATCATTTGTTATACTCACCTAATGAGATTGTACCATAATTAGATGATATTATACCAACTGAAATGTTTTTTGACACAATAAAAACTATATATTATTCAAAATTAAATCATCACATTTGAAAAAAAAGTAGTTTCGACAACAAAATAATATTAAATAGAGTATATGAATCAAAGACCCAATAACTCGATTAAACAAGTAAAGATGATAATTAGCATTTATTTCAGTTCAGAGTCAAAACTTGGTCTCCGTGCTTAACAACTATCCTTTGAAAAACATCTACTTGTGAAATGTGTATGATATATAATTTTTTATCTTAATCATCTACTTGTTAAATGTGTATAAACAATAATTTTAAGATTTATCATGCAAAAATATGATAACTAGTAACTAGTATATATAATATATTATATTTACATGTGATACTGATTTGTGAAACAGGGAATGCTTTTCCCTAAAACACACCCCATCTCGCACGAGTTTGTAAATCAATGCTCACCACTTGTCCAAACTCCATTTATCACCTTACACCCCACCTTTTGAAGTGAGGATCAGGTTGGTACGCACAAATCCCTGGCCATTGATATTTCAACCTACCAATTTAGTCAATCGACCATAAGTTTTAACATTGTTTGCAAAATATGTGTATTAAGGGGCATCAATTTTTTCCCATACTTCATAATAAATATAAACTCTATAAAATTACAATTTTTATCCCAAAGATTCAAAATAATATACACAAGCCCTGTCAAAATAATCACAAAAAATAAATAAATTTCACCCACACTAGTTTCCGTAACTATTACTCCCCATCTACATTCAGTGTATACTACTTCATTAAATATTTGTGTTTCCAAAATTCTTTGCAACTTAGCAGCCATTAGCTTGAACAAATCTCAATGGAAGCTCTACTAGATCTTCCAACATAACTTCTATAAAAAGAACAAAAACAAGTTTCAAGAAACTTTGAATGCTTAAACTGAAGTTTATTATAGAGCTTCTTGACAAGTTTTTGTGGAATCTCAAGCAATGAGTTTTAGTTTGAATCTATGGCTTCCATTGAATGTCGAACGAGAATAGCGGTTTAAGGGTGGGATTGGTTTGGAGTGTATAGTAGGGGAAGTTTTTATATATATCCTCCTCGGAAAATCAAATGCCCCAAATGACCAGATGTAGGTGGCCTTTCTAACGACACACTAGTGAGGATTCACAATGGCTTATATCAATCTTGAGGCCTAATAACTATCCATTGACTTGAAGAAATTGAGCAAGTCACACCCATTAAGTGACGTTGCTATTATTATGAGCTTCTGGAACTTCATGATTGTGTTTACCTTCGAACGTGGTTATCACAAACCTTGGATCATGAGCATCTCTCTCAACACACTTATGGACATTGCACCCAATGCTAGTGAATTTATAGTACCTCCTAGGTAAAGAAGAATTGATAATTTCAAGTCAAAACTAGACAATGGATTTAGGATAAAAAATTCTTTGGTCGTTCCATTTTTCTAATAAGCAAGTCCGTTATTAAGAAAAGCAAATGTCATATTCAAACCCTTACCTCTTTTTTTTGGAGACTGTGTTAGCTATGTTTTATAGTGCCATTATGATATTTCTACATACACGAAAAAATGGAAGTACGTTTTTACAATATCGTAGATGAGGGAATAAAAAGGTAGGTTTACTAACAAAAAGATAATTGATTAACATATAACTTTTGCAAAATACAAGGTTAAACTAACAAAATATGCAAAAATAAGGAACACAAAGAGTTATTTACTCTTTTATTTATTAGCGTGATCTTATGAATGTAAAGTAAGAGGAACAAAACTTTTTTTGTGATGACCTTTTATAACTTTATGCCCGTAATTGTTCCATTTATATATATCATAAAAAATGCCAACATCACTTTGTGTGTGAACCACGACACTCGACTACCGAAACAAACTTGTTGCCAAGTTCATTTAATTTTGAATAATTTAAATTTTCCTAGAGTAAAACAAATTTAAATTATATTTAACATTACATAATCCAAATCTGGTCTATTAAAGAGTTAAAATAATTAAAAAAATACCATCCAAACCTAAATATACTGTCCTTGTCCCACAATTATCTTCGTTCTTTATTTGAGAAAGTAGACAAACCACAAGCAATAATATCACCAAAGTCAGACGGAGTGCAACCGTGGTGCAAAGAAGTCAAAGGCCCAAACCCCATTTTTTTAGCCAATGATGTTACAAAATTAGATGATTCCCGAATAACAGTAAATACATTTTACAATATGTTAAAGAGCCAAATAATTTATTCTAGAATATGCATATATGAATCTAATACAATACTTTTTTAAATTTTTCAATACATTTACCTTTTAGAGAGTTCTAGTCTTGGATTTAACATTATACACTTTGCTCTAGAAATAATTTAAACTTTTAATATATAAGAAGTAATCTAACTTTAATTCTTTTGTTAATTTAATCATGAGAGAATCCATAAAGTGCATTAAATGCTAAAATAAGAAATTGACACATTTCAAAAGAGATTTATGCTCTCATAAAAAGTTCTTTTATGTGAGGGAAATCAAAGTAACTTATACAAGAGAAAATAAATAACCATTTACGCGTATGAATATATTCAAGGCTAAATCAAATAATAAAACAAAGTAATGGTGAAAGTTATTGCTTTAAAACGTAAAATTATATTGTTTTCTAAATAATTAAAAAAGAAACAGATTCATAACTATAAAATTAGATAAATAAAATATGAATCTAACTCTTTTTTGTTAAGTCTAAAAAGTTTTTCAAAATTTATTAAGAAAACGATGAACATAAGTTTAATCTATATATGTCTTTAACTAATAAAGAAGATAAAAAAAAGGATACTTTGATCCCTTAAATTTTTAGTTGAAGATATTTAAATTCCCCAATCATCTTGTTTTGTCTATGGATAGAATTGAAACAAAGAATGGGATACCTAAATCTCATTTCGTAAAAGTAAGCGACCTAATAATTTTTCTGATATCAAATCAATAATAAATTTTGTCATATATTAGATTATTAACAAATATTGTGCAAACACCATAGAAATTCCATCAAAAAATATAAACTAAGCAAACTACACAAAAATTTCTTGAAAATTTAATATTTAAACTTGTTTGGTGTTGCAGGATAAAGAGTTACAAGATTCATGATTATACATACTTGTCGGCCCTATAGAGTATTTTAAGAAAAAATGGATTTAATAACCGATGTTATGTAAGGTGGCGCGAATAGGGAGGGTAGGGGAGAGAGAGGAGGCATCGAAGTAGGATGAAGAAAATTGTATTTTACATGTTCACCTAGCATCCACACCATTATATATCCTTACATAGAGTATTGTATTGTCATAACCTATCCATATGAGCTATCTTTATCTGTTTGATACACTATATTATAAATTATTACCATTATATTTCACAAAATATTTGATTAATTTAACAAGACATCATTTCCATGAGGTTTAACAATATTTATCTTTTTACGTGGCAAATTATATATATATATATTAAAGACTAATTAATTTTCTCATCCAATGGTACTTATGAGTTAGTCCTACTATTTTAAACTTTTTTATGAAAATCCACCCTAAGTAGGAAACAATAAAACATCAAATCTTGACATAGAAACATGGAAGAGGAGAGATAATTGTTCGGATTTATTAACACACTTGACAGAGACTTGTGTTTAGAAATATCGGGAGAACGAAAACGCGATAAAGAAAGAATTCTATAGCACGGGCACAAAAACGGATAATATGTCAAATTCAGATGAGATGCTGAGAGGCAAGTACTAGGAAACTGAAGAAGCACAAGTGCCACCTTAATTTTTTTTAATTTTATTATAATTGCTTATTCATTGTTTGAATAAAACAAACATGGCAAACAGGGCAAATCAAGGTTGCCCAAACAGAGGAGGATCTAGGAATTACTTCCAAACCCATAAGCTATTGCTTGAGGAGATTTGTTTTTCACTTTTTCTAATTTTATTTTTATTTTTCAATTTATTATATTAATTTTAAAGTGTTAACTCCAAAAAAAATTATCGGGTATCAGATGTTGGCACGAGCTAGATTGAAGGAGAAGAGGAGGATTTACTAGCTACCACTTATTAAGAAGCTCTTATATAAAGTAGATTTCGATGAAGAAGCGGCTGAATGGAGGGCCAATTGGTATCACCAATCAGACGTAATATATTTTTCTGTACTCTAAGTATGATTATTTGAATACAATTAAATACATTATTAACTAACCTATCTTTATTTTATAAAATGAAGCTTTACGACAATAATTGCGGTCTTTATCAACTCAGGTGGCGTCCTCATAGAGTAACTTGGGGACATCCTCATCTTGCATCCCTACCATTTCACGGTCTAAATAGATAAAATCTGTGGCGATTTTCATTAATGAAGGTATGGGGAAGGAAACACAAAAGTGGTTGCCCGGTGTTGGCACTTAAAAAATCAAAGACGAGAGGAGTTCCTTAAACAAGGAAGACACCGACGAGGTAGCTAAGTTAAATGACATGATCGACTTTGTTAACCAGTGCATGGTTTCTACAGGGATTTCAGCTGTTTGTTTTCCTCCCACTGAATCATCGCCATCTAACGCCAGCATGCATCAATCACTGAGCGGGCCGGATAAGATGAACTATTTTATGACATTGTTTAACGCGCAACATGTCAGTCGAAGACTCTAAACCTTCACTCCCTTTTTTTAACTAGAAGTTCACCCTACTTCACGCTCCACTACAACATATCCTCCTTCAACATTTCCTACTCCGAATCCAAATCATCCTCCAACGACTTTGGATCCAAATCCTCGTAAACTCGAAGATGAAAAAGATGGGATAGACAATTTATTTAGTTACCGTTAAAATTTTAAGACTTTGACTTTGGTTTGTAATAACGACTTTAATTTTTTAATCTTTTAATTCAGACTTATGTTATAACCTCATATTTTTAATTTTAGGTTGCTAATATCATTAAAATCTAGACTATCATTCGTTTCTAATGGCTATTCGTATCAGTTTTAAATCTTTTATTTTCTATACTATAAATTCTTTATATAATTAATTAAAATAAAAAACTAAAGTACTCAAATTTGTATTTTATAATTAATTTTTTTAATAATGTGTATTTGTCACTAATGATTCCTTCACTATCGTTGCTAACAAGTGTCTTTAGCGACGACAGATGACGGTTGTAATGACTTGGTCATTAACGATGACAAGGGTAGTCGTTAAAGACACCGGTCTTTACCAACAAAATTTGTTATTGATAATTCTATTATTTTTAGTGACGACGTATGTCGTCGATATTAAACGGGTCTCTAGCAATGACAAAAGTCATTGCTAGTAACCAAGACAGTCGTCGCTAATATATTTCATCTCTAAAGCTATGTGGTCCATTAGTGACAACTTATGGCTTGTCACTACCATTGCCGATCTTTAGCTACTAGACTTTAGTCGCGAGTCATAAGTGACGACATGTTGTTGCTAAAGACAAACCCAGGTTAATATCGACAACATATCCTATCATTAGAAACAACTTGAGTCACTACTAATAATAACAAACATGGTAATGGAACCGAATTAATTGATTTTTGTAAACAATGATAATGATATATTATTCAAAACTAAATCATCCTATTCCAAAATAGTAGTTTCTACAAGAAAATAACATTAAAGGAGATTATGGATCAAAGACCCAGTAAATAGGTTAAAGCCATAAATATGATAATCTAAGCACTGTCTTCTTTTCGAAGTCAGAAGTTGGTATGCAATGCTTTATAACTATTCTTTGAAATAACCCGTAATATTTATCTTAATCATTACAAATATAATAAATGATAACTACTATATATGATATAGTATATTTACGCGTGAGGATGGTTTGTGGAGAGGGGAATTCTTATCACAAAAACGTATCCTGTCTCGCACGACTTTATAGATCAATCCTCACCGCAAGTCCAAACTACATTTATGACCCAAAACTCTCCCTTTTGGTATCGGGTGGTACCCAAAAATCCATGCCCATTGACATTTATATTTCAAAACAACAGATTTAGTCAATTAATCATTAGTTTTGACATTGTATGCAAAACATGTGTTTTAAGGGGTGTTATAGTTTTTTTTGTATTTCATAATAAAAAGATCAAACTCCATGAAATTATAATTTTTATCCCAAAAAATTAAGTAATATACATAGACCCAATTAAAATTATAACACTAAAATAATAAAATAAATTCCACCTGCCCATTGCTTCCCATTGCTTTCCATAACCATTACTCTCAATCTAATTGCAGTGTAAGCTACTTTAATTGAATCTTGTGTTTCCAAAATGCTTTCGAATTCAGAATCCATTATCTCGAATGATATTCAATGGAATCTCTACTAAAGCTACCAATAAAATTCGACGGAAGACCAAAAAATGATTTCATGAATCTTTTAATCCTTCAGTTGAAGCTCTATTATAGATCTTCCTAACGCACTTCTACAGAAATTCAAAAATTGAGTTTCAGTATGAATCTCTAGCTTCCATTAAAGCTTGAACGAGAGTGAGGGGTTGTAGTGTGGGTTGGGTTGGGTGTGTAAAGCAGGGGAGTTTTTATGTTTATTTTATCTTTAGTGTTTGAATATAGTCAATGGAGGGGTTTTTGTATAACATATTAAATTTTATTAGGGGTAAATATTAGAATTCCATAGATTTAAATATTAAATAAACATAAAGAACTATGACACACCTTCAAAACTCCCTGTAAAAGTTGGTTATATTTCCTTATTTAGTAAGTATGTTAAATACACCATCAAGGCTAGTAAGGATAGTTGTTGGAAATATAAATTTGTGAAACCTTTCATTCTCATGTGTTGTTGGAGTATATGGATAACAAAGAAGAAATTTTTGTAATGAACAAACTTGGAGTGAAGAACCTGCAAATATATCTATCTCAGCTCTTATGTGTAATTATGTTCCCATTAAGCTCATTTGCATACATCTTAGAAACGCTAGGAATCATATATCTTATCACTCATGAACCCGTTATTGGTGACTCAAAGGTTATCTAATGTGGAACATCCTTTGTATGTTCTTTTGAAGCTGTAAATATTTTCTTTGTTCTCAAATCCCTTGAGATTTACATTTTTACCAGTTTAGCAAGATAAGTTTGGTGTTCTTCATTACTAATATGAAGTGTTAGCTTTGTTTGAGACATGCAAATTTATTGATGACTCTATTAGTTTTTACTATATAACCAGTCTGTTTGGTCAAAAATAATTTCTCTATTTTCAAATCCCTTGAGATTCGCATTTATACCGGTTTAGGAATATAAGTTTAGTGTTCATCATCTACTTAATACGAAGTGTTGGCTTTGCTTGAGACATGCAGATTTGTTGATGACTCTGGTATATTTGACTATACAACTAGTCTGCTCAGTAAGGTTGGACGTTTGCCCATTTCTGTTGACAAGGTAGTGTTATCTATTTTTGTTGATGGAACTTTCCATACATTTCTCGTTTAGAAAATGAAGTGGCTAATTTCATTGAAATATGCAGTTGATGTCCTCGTCCAACTAGGCATGCCTTTTATGTACAAATGTTATATCTTTGATGAGGGAACGTCTCTCACATACATAAATTGGATGGGAAATTTTGCTTGTATACTCCTTTGTTGTATTTTCCTTTGCACTTTAATGAAACAAATACTTATGACAAATACCCTAAAATGATTAAAACTACTTGTTAATGGACAAAATGAAAAGTTTGACACCATTAAATAAATTAACTATATATTTGAAACCATATTTATGTAAGTGATCAAAACTAGATCAATCAAATAATATAGCAAGTAGCATCCTCACAATATTAACTCACACCTACAAGATTTGTGTAATAATGCATTTTTTTAAAATTTTAGTTTTGAGTTCTTTCCATTTTATTTTTCCATGAAATTATCATATTTTATTTTTTCTTTATATATATTTCATTAAAACTTGTGTTTGATTTGTTTAACTTCAATATTTTTTATTTTTGACATGGAACTTGATATCGTTTTGTGTGTATTCTTTTGTAAAATCTTTTAATAGTCATCTCAATTGACTTCAATAATGTAAATATGATAAATTCATATCATGTTAATTTTATAGGTAAGACTTCCATTCTATATTGGATTGTCCAATATTTACATCATAACCATTAATTATATTGATAAAACACATGTTATAAGATTAGTTAGATAATTACTGTAATTAGTTTTTACATGTTTAAAACAAGTGATATGTGTCGTAATGTGATTGGTATTGGACCATCTAATATTAAATAAAAAGTATTTTTCCAATTTTATTAGTTCAAATTTTTGATATTTTTACTGGTCCATTATTTAACTATCTTTAGAACCATTTTTATATTATATGTTCTATATTATTAAAACTATGAATTAGTTTCTTCATATTTGTCGTAACTCATTACGACATAAAATTCATAATTCAGTCAACGTTTATATTTTATTGTGTAGATAGCTATCATAATTATAAATGATTGTAATTGATTATAAGAAATATTTTTTTAAACAATAATTTAACAATTATATATCATATATATATATATATAGAGAATAAGCACTCATATTCAATTTATAACAACATGATAGATATTGTGATATAATTTAGACAACATTTATGTTCAACATTTTGTCTATATAATATGAGGTTGATATTGGTGGGTCCTAGGGTGTTATAAAATTAATGCGATAAATAAATATGAATCATAATACCGCAAGTGTACGGTTGTCCAAGTAATACTCCGATAAATCGAGTTTCGTTCTCAGGGATTGGACTGGTCTAACCCAAGTGTTCAATAAATAAGTAGTAGTAATTGCAATTACAGAAAATAAAAGATAAAAGATATTTGTTTGGTTTTGAGTTATTAAACTACTAGACGCAAATAAATACTGAAAATAAATACTAAAAGATTAAGGCACAAATATGAGCTATACTTGAGTCTTGGTAGGGAATCACCTAAACTTACGTAATTAATGTGTTCGTTAAGGGCAGGACTAATATTTCTATATTAGTCGGGGCTCTAATGTTTCCTAGCCCCCATCAGGGTGGACCTAGGAACTAATTTAAAGTACTATAAACCCCTATATGGGAGAATATGCCTCTTCGGATGATATGTGATTACCTCTTTGGCTATGTAATTAGTTAAGCCTATCGGTCAGTAACTGGCATTACACGGATATTACCTAAGTCTGTAATCAAACCCCCCTATCGGATGATCACTTCACCACTAAAGTGAATAGCCCAATTACTAAAATTTGTTTCTAATTAGCTAGGTCAGAAATAGTAAATAAGAACAAAATAATATCCAGTATAAAATACCCAATTCAAATTAAACTAGAAATTAATCCGAAATTGAAATACATGAATTAAATAAATTAGGGATTAACCCATTACGCGATTCTCAAGTAATTAAGGTTTAGCTCATTATTGAAATAAGAACAATATAGAAATTAATAATATACATGTTCCTAATAACAGAAATAAAATAAGAACATAGATAGAGGAATTGACTTGAGTTGTTGTTGGAGGAAACAGATTCTCCAGCTCTTGCTCTTACTTTTGCCTCTTGAAGCTCTATAAGGATGATTTAATATGAAGTATTAATGAGAGGTGCTTAATAATGAGGTCTAAAGGAGCTTATATAGTGCTAAAAAACGGATTAGGGCTTAGGTTAAGAGGACTAGGTAAGATTATAAAAAGCCCAAGCCATCTTCTTTTTTAATTCCCGAAACTAGTGTGCAGCCCTTAGTAAAATAACTGTAACATTTGCATAACAACTCTCCAAATGGGTTGATTCAACTTGGAGAATCTTCCTAACTCAATAGGGCATCAAACCATGTTTTACGGCCCAAGGCTAAATCTGCTCCTATGTAGCCCAAAAGCAGCAATCTTTATCACCAACTTCTTTAATTAAGTTCTTGGAAATTCTTTTCTTGCCTGTAGCTCCTCCACTCGATCTAAGACTTTAATTCTCACTTCTCCTCCTTGTAGTGGTTCTTCATGAATGCACAAACCTACTAATTTTGCACTAAAACAAACAAATTAACGCACAAAAGCTCTAAAAATGCAAATAGTCTAATTCCAAGGGGAGAAAGTGCAATATGACAAAATAAGTATAAAAGTCTATCAGATAAGTAAAATGTTCACCTAAAATGATGTCTCCTGAAAGCTAATATTTAGAACAAATAGGGTGACATCGGATATTATGAATTGTAATAATTTTTGTTAATTTCAATACTTTAACATGTAATAAAAGGTAAATTCAATGTTAAAAAAGGATACATTTATTAATAATTTATTTTTCCGATAAAGTCCTCCTTTTGATCTTTACCCTACTAGGCATTAAAAATGCTTGTTTCTTACCCAAGGGAAAGAACTTGTTACTAACTTGTGTGCAAACACCAATTTTCTTTCAACTTGTATGTGTTAAGCAATGTTGAATGATAATATTTACCAAAATCCCAACTCTAAACTAGCAAATGATTTATATCTAGATTTGGTTGTAACAAGCATGCTTTCTTACAAAAAAATTCTTAATTCATTTGATAAATCTATCAAAATATTTTGTAATCAAAGTTTATTAACCAAGATAAGTTTAATTAATATTATGAATACTATTAAATGATATCCACCTAATATATAGAAATTGTAATCATTTGTAATTATAAGTATGAGATTATACAAATCCGAAAGGGAAAAATATAAAAGAGTGTGGATCCACAAAAGGAAAATTTGAAAACTTGCAACATACAGACAACTGACTAATTAATTAAAAAAAAATTACTCACTCGTTTCTCTATAAATTTATTTATATGTTTCAAAATAAAAAGATGAATTTTTTAAAAGTAATGCTTGATATTATCCCAAATCGGATCACCTTTTTATCATTTTCTAGGTGGATTTTATATGCACCAATCATAAAAGAGAGAGAAAATGATAAATCAGGAAAAAGAAATTATATGATTGGTGCATATAAAATCCACTTAGGAAATGATAAAAAGGTAATGCGATTTAGGAAATGTTAAAAAGGTAACGTGATTTAGGGTGATATACAGCATTACTCAAATTTTAAATCTCAACTTTCTTTTTCAATTGCTGAACTTTCTAATAAAAGACAAAGATTTGATGTGTGAGAATTGTGACTGAATGTTTGAAAACTAGAACCTATCAACCTTGGAAAAAATCGACCAAATCAAACAAATTTAAGTCAGACCATTTTGCAAAGTAAATGATTTGAACTGCTAAAGCTAATTCATGCTCCAATCAGCGTAATCTATGAAGCACAATAACTTTGTTTCTGTGTAATTTGATTTGATCTTGACTCAGAATTGATGACTGTTGAATGTTTGACTGTAAATATTCTTGGACAATTTCAGACTAATCCTCAAGTGTGTTACTCAAGGAATCACCTTTTGCAAGGTTGGATTAATCCTTTGTTCAGGTTACTCGAAGGCCGATTTAGCATAAATGGAATTCACATTGTTAATTTGAAATTTTTTAGTTTGGTAGTTTGAATTACTTTTAGTTGTCAAGTAAGATTTAAGCTCAATATGTCAGAAATTTGAAAAATTCGCATCGGACATGACAGTAAATTGTTATTTTTGTGTTTATAATGTCCTAATGTGATTTGGGCTATGCTATAAAATATGATCTTTTTAACTTATGTACGATTTCTTAAAATTATTTCTTTTGCTAATACCTCGTGGTGGAAAATGTGCTTTACGATTATTCTGGGACCTTACTGTAAAGTGGTTATTTTTTCGTAAATCTATCATGCCCTAAATTTGTTTAGAACTTGAAATGTAAATTGGATTATGCTGTAAATTGTGATCTTGTTAATTTGCGCCGAAATTGTGGGGTGATTTGCATTTTTTGTATATTTCAGGGTCTAATGAAAATGCACGGAAGAAGGCATTGTAATTCGGTGAATGGTTACAAGTCTAATACGATGAGGGAAGCTGGTGAGGGTTCATCCAGAGGTCGTGGTGCTGGTGGATATGGTCGTGGTGGTGGTCAGAGATGGCTGTTTCAGCCTCCACAACCTAGTAAAAGCGATATTTTCATGGAATCTGGTAAACTCGCGGCAGAGTATTTAGTCCGTAAGGGGATCTTACCGCCTAATACACTTTCTAGTAAGTGGCAAAGTGATAATTTCAAAAATCAAGGAGGAGATTTTCGATCGGGAAATCTTAGTCCAGATACTGTTCCGGGTCAGAGTAAAAGATCTAGTTCGTTCAAGAATCATGAGTCGGATTCTAAAGGAGATTTTGGTAGAAGTAGATCATGGTCAGGGAGGACTTCTGGTGGTCCCTTGTGTGTTCTAAAAATAATGCAAATAAGGAAAAGAGAACCACAATTGCAAGTGTAGAATTGTCCCAAGTAATATATGTGATAAAACAGTTTTGTTCTCAGGGACGGATGGTTTACTCTAATGCTTATCAAATAGTGAGTAATTGCACGTGAAAACAATTAAATGATTTTAAGATTGTTTGTTTTGGTTTTCTATAACTAAGACAATAAATTAAAAGACTAAATTAATGCAAATATTAAGCTAGACGCAAGTAAATAAAATAGCTAGATGCAAGGTATGAGAGGTAGTACTTGAGCAACACTAGGTTTTCACCTAAATCTATTTATTCCATATATTGTTTAAGGGACGAATTCGGTAAATAATATTGGTCGGTATTCAGAATTCTCCTTACCTCGTAAAGGTGGACTAAGGAGCTCTTCTTAGGTGCTACAAACCCCGTCAGGGTGAATATAGTCCACCTTCGAATGATTAAATCATAATTACCCAATTGGTCATAGGATTTATTAAGCCTTTCAAGGTCAAATAATTTATATCCTACATTTGTTAATTAGTTTCGTACCTAGAATCCCCCCCTGGTCAAGGTGATCCATTCGCCACTAAATGGAATAGCCTAAGTATTAAGTCCTAATATTGAGTCACGAATTCAATACTAGTAGATAAAAGAAAATTAAAGAAAAATATTAATTACCCAATTCGATTTCAAATAAAATAATCCCAAATCTAAAAACATAGAATGAAATAGATTGGGGCTTAACCCATTATGCGTTCTCAAGTACCAATTGAATTAAGTCATAATCGTAAAAAATAAGAAAATAAATTGAAAGGAATTCAATTTTTTTTACAGAAATAAAGATAAGAAACCTAATTGAGGAGTTGATTCGGTTGCGAATTGGAGAAGTTGAATTTCTCCATCTCTTGGCTTCTTCTCTTCCTTGCTTCTTCTTCTTCTCTTGTTGTCTGACTTTGTGAATAATGAATTGTGTGTAAAAATAGAAGTTCAAAAGCCCTTTTATACTCATAAATTCGGACTAGGGCTTTTGAATTAAAATATAAGCATATATTAAAAGACCAAGTCCATTCTTCAAGCCCAAAATCCCAACGTATTTCATTATTTTTAGTGACGACGTATGTCGTCGATATTAAACGGGTCTCTAGCGACGAAAAAAGTCATTGCTAGTAACCAAGACAGTCGTCGCTAATATATTTCATCTCTAAAGCTATGTGGTCCATTAGTGACGACTTATGGCTTGTCGCTACCATTGACAATCTTTAGCTACTAGTCTTTAGTCGCGAGTCATAAGTGACGACATGTTGTTGCTAAAGACAAACCCAGGTTAATATCGACAACATATTCCTACCATTAGAAACAACTTGAGTCACTGCTAATAATAACAAACATGGTAATGGAACCGAATTAAGTGATTTTTGTAAACAATGATAATGATATATTATTCAAAACTAAATTATCCTATTCAAAAAATAGTAGTTTCTACAAAAGAATAACATTAAAAGAGATTATGGATCAAAGACCCAGTGAATAGATTAAAGCCATAAATATGATAATCTTAGCTCTGTCTTCTTTTCGGAGTCAGAAGTTGGTATGCAATACTTTATAACTATTCTTTGAAATAACCCGTAATGTTTATCTTAATCATTACAAATATAATAAATGATAACTACTATATATGATATAGTATATTTACGCGTGAGGATGGTTTGTGGAGAGGGGAATTCTTATCACCAAAATATATCCCGTCTCGCACGACTTTATAGATCAATCCTCACCGCAAGTCCAAACTCCATTTATGACCCAAAACTCTCCCTTTTGGGATCGGGTGGTACCCACAAATCCATGTACATTGACATTTATATTTCAAAATAACAGATTTAGTCAATTAATCATTAGTTTTGACATTGTATGCAAAACATGTGTTTTAATGGATGTTATAGTTTTTTCTGTATTTCATAATAAAAAGATCAAACTCCATGAAATTATAATTTTTATCCCAAAAAATTAAGTAATATACATAGACCCAATTAAAATTCTAATACTAAAATAATAAAATAAATTCCACCTGCCAATTGCTTCCCATTGCTTTCCATAACCATTACTCTCAATCTAATTGCAGTGTAAGCTACTTTAATTGAATCTTGTGTTTCCAAAATGCTTTCGAATTTAGAATCCATTATCTCGAATGATATTCAATGGAATCTCTACTAAATCTACCAATATAAATTCGACGGAACCCCAAAAAATGATTTCATGAATCTTTTAATCCTTCAGTTAAAGCTCTATTATAGATCTTCCTAACGCGCTTCTACAAAAACTCAAACAATGAGTTTCAGTATGAATCTCTAGCTTCCAATAAAGCTTGAACGAGAGTGAGGGGTTGTAGTGTGGGTTGGGTTGGGTGTGTAAAGCAGGGGAGTTTTTATGTTTATTTTATCTTTAGTGTTTGAATATAGTTAATGGAGGGGTTTTTGTATAACATATTAAATTTTATTAGGGGTAAATATTAGAATTCCATAGATTTAAATATTAAATAAACATAAAGAACTATGACACACCTTCAAAACTCCCTGTAAAAGTTGGTTATATTTCCTTATTTAGTAAGTGTGGTAAATACACCATCAAGGCTAGTAAGGATAGTTGTTGGAAATAGAATTTTGTGAAACCTTTCATTCTCATGTGTTGTTGGAGTATATGGATAACAAAGAAGAAATTTTTGTAATGAACAAACTTGGAGTGAAGAACCTGCAAATATATATATCTCAGCTCTTATGTGTGATTATGTTCCCATTAAGCTCATTTGCATAAATCTTAGAAACACTAGGAATCATATATCTTATCACTCATGAACCCGTTATTGGTGACTCAAAGGTTATCTAATGTGGAACATCCTGTGTATCTTCTTTTGAAGCTGTAAATATTTTCTTTGTTCTCAAATCCCTTGAGATTTACATTTGTACCAGTTTAGCAAGATAAGTTTGGTGTTCATCATTATTAATATGAAGTGTTAGCTTTGTTTGAGACATGCAAATTTATTGATGACTCTATTATTTTTTACTATATAACCAGTCTGTTTGGTCAAAAATAATTTCTCTATTTTTAAATCCCTTGAGATTCGCATTTATACCGGTTTAGGAATATAAGTTTAGTGTTCATCATCTACTTAATACGAAGTGTTGGCTTTGCTTGAGACATGTAGATTTGTTGATGTCTCTGGTATATTTGACTATACAACTAGTCTGCTCAGTAAGGTGGGACGTTTGCCCATTTCTGTTGACAAGGTAGTGTTATTTATTTTTGTTGATGGAACTTTCCATACATTTCTCGTTCAGAAAATGAAGTGGCTAATTTCATTGCTAAATATGCAGTAGATGTCCTCGTCCAAATAGGCATGCATTTCTTGTACAAATGTTATATCTTTGATGAGGGAACGTCTCTCACATACATAAATTGGATGGGAAATTTTGCTTGTATACTCCTTTGTTCTATTTTACTTTGCACTTTAATGAAACAAATACTTATGACAAATACCCTAAAATGATTAAAACTACTTGTTAATGGACAAAATGAAAAGTTTCACACCATATCCTATCATTAGAAACAACTTGAGTTGCTGCTAATAATACATAACATGGTAGCGGAACCAAATTAAGTGATTTTTGTAAACAATGATAATGATATATTATTCAAAATTAAATCATACCATTAAAAAAATAGTAGTTTCTACAACAAAATAACAGTAGAAAGAGTTTATGAATCAAAGACCCAATGAATAGGTTAAACCCATAAATATGATAATCTTAGCTCTGATTTTTTTTGGAGTCAGAAGTTGGTCTGCAATGCTTTATAAATATTCTTTGAAATAACCCGTAATGTTTATATTAATAATTACAAATATAATAATTGATAACTACTATATATGATATATTATATTTACGTGTGAGGATGGTTTGCGGAGCGGGGAATTCTTATCACCAAAACGCATCCCAACTCAAACGACTTTATAGATCAATCCTTACCGCATGTCCAAACTCCATTTATGACCCAAAACTCTTCCTTTTGTGCTCGGTGGTACCCACAAATCCATGCCAATTGAAATTTATATTTCAAACAACCGATTTAGTTAGTAAATCATTAGTTTTGACGTTGTATGCATAACATGTGTTAAAGGGGTGTTATAGTTTTTTCCGTATTTCATAATAAAAAGATCAAACTCCATAAAATTACAATTTTTAACCCAAAAATTAAGTAATATACATAAACCCAACAAAATTCTAACACTAAAATAATAAAATAAATTTCACCTGCCCATTGCTTCCCACAACCATTACTCTCAATCTAATTACAGTGTAAGCTACTTCCATTGAATCTTTGTGTTTCCAAAATGCTTTAGAATTTAGAAACCATTATCTCGAATGATATTCAATGGAATCTCTACTAAAGCTGCAATATAAATTCGATGGAAGACCAAAAAATGATTTCATGAATCTTTTAATCCTTCAACTGAAGATCTATTATAGATCTTCTGAACGAGCTTCTACAGAAACTCAAACAATGAGTTTCAGTATGAATCTCTAGCTTCCATTGAAGCTTGAACGAGAGTGATGGGTTGTAGGGTGGGTTGGGTTGGGTGTGTAAGGTAGGGGAGTTTTTTATTTTATTTTATTTCATCTTTAATGTTTGAATATAGTTAATGGAAGGGTTTTTGTATAAAATATTAAATTTTATTAGGGGTAAATATTATAATTCCATAGATTTAAACATTAAATAAACATAAAGAACTATGACACACCTTCAAAACTCACAGTAAAAGTTGGTTATATTTCATTATTTAGTAAGTGTGGTATATACACCATCATGGCTAGTAAGGATAGTTGTTGGAAATAGAAATTTGTGAAAACTTTCATTCTCATGTGTTGTTGGAGTATGTGGACAACAAAGAGGAAATTTTATTTCAAGGACAAACTTGGAGAGAAAAAACTGCAAACATATCTATCTCAGCTCTTATGTGTGATTTGTTCCCAATAAGCTCATTTGTATACATCCTAGAAATGCTAGAAACGCTAGGAATCATATATACTATCAATCATGAACCCATTATTGGTGACTCAAAGGTTATCTAATGTGGTACATCCTTTGTGTCTTATTTTGAAGTTGTAAATATTTTATTTGTTCTAAAATCCCTGAGATTTACATTTGTACTAGTTTAGCAAGATAAGCATGGTGTTATTCATTACTTAATATGAAGTGTTAGATTTGTTTGAGACAACAAATTTATTGATGACTCTGTTATTTTTTACTATATAATCAGTCGGTTTAGTTAATTTTTTTTTTCTATTTTCAAATTCCTTAAGATTTGCATTATACCGGTTTAGGAATATAAATTTAGTGTTCATCATCTACTTAATACGAAGTGTTGGATTTTCTTGAGACTTGCAGATTTGTTGATGATTCTGGTATATTTGACTATACAACTAGTCTGCTCAGATATCACTGTACTGACCCGGCTAAAGTAAGGTAGGAAGTTTGCCCATTTCTGTTGACAAGCTAGTGTTATCTCTTTTTGTTAATGGAGCTTTCCACACATTTTTCGTTCAGAAAACGAAGTGGCTAATTCCATTGCTAAATATGCAGTGGATGTCCTCGTCCATCTAGGCATGCCTTTCTTGTACAAATGTTATATCTTTGATGAGGGAATGGCTCTCACATACATAAATTGGATGGGAACTTTTGCTTTTATACTCCTTTGTTGTATTTTCCTTTCCACTTTAATGAAACAAATACTTATGACAAATACACTAAAATGATTCAAACTACTCGTCAATGAACAAAATGAAAAATTTCACACCATTAAATAATTGACCATATATCTGAAACCATATTTATGTAAGTGATCAGAACTAGATCAATCAAATAATATAGAAAGTAGCAACCTCAAAATATTAACTCACACCTACAAGATTTGTGTAATCATGAATTTTTTTTTAAAATTTTAGTTTTGAGTTCTTTCCATTTTATTTTTCCATGAAATTATTATATTTTATTTTTTCTTTATATATATTTCTTCAAAACTTGTTTTTGATTTTTTTAACTTCAATAATTTTAATTTATGACATGAAACTTGATATCGTTTTGTATGTAGTCTTTTGTACAATCTTTTAATAGTCATCTCAATTGACTTCAATAATGTAAATATGATAAATTAATATTATGTTAATTTTATAGGTAAGACTTCCCTCTATATTGGATTGTCCAATATTCAATTCATAACCATTAATTATATTAAAAAAACACATGTTATTAGATTAATTATATAATTACTGTAATTAGTTTTTACATGTTTAAAACAAGTGATATGTGTCATAATACGATTGGTATTGGACCATCCAATATTAGATTAAAAATATTTTTCTAATTTTGTATATTATTCTATGTATTTTATTTGTTCAAATTTTTGATATTTTTACTGGTCTATTATTTTACTATCTTTAGAACCATTTTTGTATTATATTTTTTATACTATTAAAACTATGAATTACTTTCTTCATATTTATCATGACTTATTGCGACATGAAATTCATAATTCAGTCAACGTTTATATTTTATTGTGTAGATAGCTATCATAATTATAAATGATTATAATGGATTATAAGAAATATATTTTCAGACAATAATTTAAAAATGATATATATGGAATAAGCACTCATATTTAATTTGTTACAACATGATAGATATTGGGATATAATTTATACAACATTTATACTCAAAATTTTGTCTACATAATATGAGGTCGAGATTATGAATCGTCATAATTTTTGTAAATTTCAATACTCGAACATGTAATAAAAGGTAAATTCAATTTTAAAAAAGGATACATTTATTAATAATTTATTTTGCCGATAAAGTTCTCCTTTTGCTCATTACCCTACTAGGTATTAACAATGGTTGTTCCTTACCCAAGCTAAAGAACTTGTTACTCACTTGTGTGCAAACACCAATTTTCTTTCAACTTCTATGTGTTAAGAAATGTTGAATGATAATATTTACCAAACTCCCATCTCTAAGCTAGTAAATTATTAATATCGAGATTTGGTTTTAACGAGTATGCTTTCGTACAAAAAAATCTTAATTCACTTGATAAATCTATCAAAATATTTTGTAATCAAAATTTATTAACTAAGATAAGTTTAATTAATATAATAAATACTATCAAATGATTTGCCACCTAATATAAACAAATTGTAATCATTTATAATTATAAGTATAAGATTATACAAATCCGAAAGGGAAAAATCTAAAAGAGTGTGGAACCACGGAAGGAAAATCCAAAACCTATAACATACAGACAGTTGACTATTTAATTAAAAAAACAAAATTACTCACTCGTTTCTCTTTAAATTTATATATATGTTTCAAAATAAAAATATAAATTTTTTAAAAGTAATGTTGGATATTATCCCAAATCGGATCACCTTTTTATCAATTTTTAGAAGATTTTATATGCAATCATAAAAGAGAGAGAAAATGATAAATGGGGAAAGAGAAATTATATGATTGGTGCATATAATATCTACTTATGAAATGATAAAAAGGTAATGCGATTTAGGAGATAAAAAGGTACAATTTAAGAAATAATAATAAAGTAATGCGATTTAGGGTGCTATCCAACATTACTCAAATTTTAAATCTCAACTTTCATTTCTAATTGCTGAACTTTCTAATAAAAGACAAAGTTTTGATGTGTGAGAATTGTGACTGAAAGTCTGAACCTGGAGCCTATCATCCTTGGAAGAAATCGACCGAATCAAACAAATTTAAGTTAGACAATTTTGCAAACATAACAGATTCGAACTGCTACAGCTGATTGATGCTCCAATTTGCGAGATTTGTGAAGCACAATAACTTTCATTCTTTGTGATTTGATTTGATCTTGAATCAGAATTGTTGACTGTTGAATATTTGACTGTAATTATACCTGGACAGTTTCAGACTAATCCTCAATAGGGTTACTCAAGGAGTCACCTTTTGCAAGGTTGGATTAATCCTTTGTTCATGTTACTCGAAGGCCGATTTAGCATGAATGGAATTCACATTGTTAATTTGAATTTTGTTAGTTTGGTAGTTTGAAGTTCTTTTAGTTGGCAAGTAGTTAGATTTAAGCTCAATATGTCAGAAATTTACAAAAATTTGCATTGGACTTGACTGTAAATTCTGATTTTTGTGTTTATAATGTCCTAATGTGATTTGGGTTATGCTGTAAAATGTGATCTTTTTAACTTGTTTACAAATTCTAAAAATTATTTCTTTTGCTGATACCTCTTGGTGGAAAATGTACTTTACTATTATTCTGGGACCTTAATTTAAACTGGTTATTTTTTCATAAATCTATCATGCCCGAAATTTGTTTAGAACTTGCAATGTAAATTGGATTATGCTGTAAATTGTGATCTTGTTAACTTACGCAGAAATTGTGGGGTGATTTGCATTTTTCTATAATTCAGGGACTATTGAAAATGCACGGAAGAAGGCATTGTAATTCGGTGAATGGTTACAAGTCTAATACGATGAGGGGAGATGGTGAGGGTTCATCTAGAGGTCGTGGTGCTGGTGGATATGGCCGTGGTGGTGGTCAGAGATGGCAGTTTCAGCCTCCACAGCCTAGTAAAAGCTACATTTTCATAGAAGCTGGTAAACTCGCGGCAGAGTATTTAGTCCATAAGGGGATCTTACCTCCTAATGCACTTTCTACTAAGTGGCAAAGTAATAATTTAAAAAATTAAGGGGGAGATTTTTTATCAGGAAATGTTAGTTCAGATACTGTTCCGGGTTGGAGGAAAAAATCCGGGTTCAAGAATCATTGGTCGGATTCTAACCGAGATTTTCGTAGAAGTGGATCATGGTCAGGGAGGACTTCCCAAAATACATGAAGACATAGCCATAGATGGTTTAATCCTACTATGTGATGTTATAGAAGATGAGATCAAGGGTGCAAAACGAGCACTTGAAGGTTATCAAAGCTTTGCCGGAGCTAAGAAACCCAGCCTGCTCACTTGGTGGCCTGAGCTTTTCAGTTTTATCGAAAACATCAGGAAAACCACCCATTGCCGAGGAAAAGTTGTTTCCAAGTTTGGATCTCAAAAAGAATTACGAAGTGAAACCGAGTACAATGCGGAGAAATGAAACAGACAAATATGGTACCAGAACAGAAGGCATTTAAAGGCTTGGAGAAAAGGCAAGTATTTTTGGTTTTTATATTTTTGAGTTAATTGCACTATTGGTTCCTATATTTGCCAAAGAATGTATTATTTTCTGGCTAATGGAATACATGCTCTAATTCTTAACCACACAGGAACAAGATTGAGTTTTCAGCTCTGCATAACTTCCGTTATAATCCAGACAACAATCGAGTGATTTCACATGTTCAAGAGGGCTATGCAAATAATATAATGGAGTTACTTGGAAAGGATGCACCAAACATTTCGTCGGCACCTCCGGAGATAAATACTCTTGACGCTAATTTGAGCTGGAGAGGTAAATATTAATAGATGCATGATTAACTATTTTTATCATGTCATATTAATTAATGATTTTGAGTTTGAGCCTTCAATAATGCTTTCATTTTGATTAAAATTGGGTTTTATGGGTTTGCTTTCATCCTCAACTATGTTTTTACTAACGTGTTTTTACTTTTTAATTTTTATACAGACTTAATATTGGATTTATTTATGATCTATAATTGTTATTTATAAATGCTTGTAAGTCTTTAGATTTTAGTCTTTAACGGCGTAAATGCTTAGGAGCTTTTTATTGTGCACAAATGTAGTTACTGGATTGCTCGCATAAAATAACGTTTTCATATCTTTACTTATGGGATTCTTTTTTTTCCATTACTGTTCTTTACTTGTTCAGTCAGGCTTCTCAAATAGATCATATTAAGAATATTATCAGAATTCAAATTTAAGTTTACAACTCAATTTTAAGCACAAAAAATGACATTTTCAGTTCCAAAGAGAAAGACTAGTGGTAAAGAATTTTTTTATGTCACACAACATGACATATACATTCTTGAATATTGAATGAAGTAATGTATGAATAAAAATGTATAGTTCCACTCAGATGTATAATTACACTCTAAGGTTTACTAAGAATTGTGATTAAAATCTATTTTTCACCTATGGTTGAGGTGCTCCATGTATGAGTAGTGAAGCCACATATTTCCTAGGGGACCATGTCGGCGCCCCATTTTTAAAAATTTTCTTTCGACTCCATTAAAAAGAATTACTAATATTTTATGGGATTTATTTTCAAAATATTTACTTGGCTTCCTAATGTTGTATTTATTTTAGGTTTTGATTTGGTATGTTGTTCGCATGAATATATGTTGCTTATATTATATATAAATTATGTTGTATAATACAAAACTTATAGTGTAATTGACTCATTATTTTATAAAAATACCTAATACAATTAACTCAAAATATATTTTAAGAATATTGCAAGAACCTAGGAATTTTTTGGGACATATATAGTCCCATACATCTTTTGCTTTCTAACAAATTTTTTTCCACCAACTAGGTTATCTTATTAAATAAGATAGAATTATTATAGAGCTTTAGACCTTTTTTATCTAAAGATAAAATATTTTCGTTAAAAATCAACTTGCAAGATATAAATGCAGGTTTGGCTTAAACATGCACCACTTAAGCTTAATCTGTGGTACAAACACTAAACTATAGCTTTACAATCAACATTTTCAAAACGATAATCACACCCCAACCTAACTTAAAATATATCATGTTCTACATTTAATTTTTAATCTACGTGACAATATCTAAATCAATTTTAATAACACCAAAACAAAGAACCTCAAATTAATGGTAAATTTTACCATTGTAGAAAAATATATCTTGTTACACGAGACTTCTTTAGTCTTTGCTAAACCCACTGATGTTTGTGGTTGATTTTTCATAGATCAAACACTTATCATTTTGATTCTTAAAGTGTTGTTTTATGCCTCAATTTTGACATGCTTACTCTTAGAATATCTCCATCTATTTGGCAACTTTCTTATATGTGATAAATTACTCATTTATAACTTGTCCAAAATAATATAAAGTTGAGAATGCTATTCAATGTGAATTTGTCAGGAAAAGTTTTTGTTTGGAAAAAAAAGGCGAGGGTACTCCAAGTCTTCACAAGAGAAATCTTTAAGCCTTCTTTGAAATATAATATACTTTTTAAATTTTTAGCATGCATTGAGTAACTTATATAAAATTTAGCTACTGTATTTCAATACTTAAGTCAGCCTAATTTACCTTTGTGACTTTTAACCCTCACTGGTTAAAGACCTGAATACATTAATTATAGGTCAATATATTACACATAATAACCTATGTTTCAAATATAAAAACAACTGATTATATACTTGTCAAAGTACATAGAACCAAAAAAGGTTCTAGGATTCTCCCTTTTAAATCTTCATTTATTCTGTTAATTATGTCTAATCTAAAACTTTTGAAACAATGTTGAACTATGTTGTATTGTACATCGACCACTTTGATCACACTCTCATAACAAAAATTGGAAATTTACCCCTTTTCAGTTCCTTGATTGCTGTCAAAGTCCTCTGCTAAGAGATATCCTGCTAAAGTTGAAACGGCTTCGAATATCTGTCAGGTTTGCAAGAAATTTACATCTTCTTCCAACACCACATTGAATTCCCATTTAAATCATTCATTTTTTGGTGAATCGACAATTAAGTTGACAGGAAAATCCAAGATTCGTAAACCTAGGAGAAAGAAGAGAAAGATGAAATGGATCAGCGATATTTACAGAACAACTCCATATTGTACACTCGAGGAGCTTGATCAAAGAAACAGAACTGGAAATTCGTGATTTCGAGAAATGGGATCTAGATTTAAATTATAATAAGTGTTATGTCTTTATTTAAGAGTATTTTGAACCTTTTGCACTACTAAACTATAAAAATAACATCCATCTCGCTTCCAATTTTTTCTATATATCTCTCAATGAAAGAGCATATGGGCCGAAGATACTTCTTACTTTCACAAAAAAATTGTAAATGGATAAAAATTGGTAATATTGAAATTATTACTTCGTATGTCCATAATATATTGTAACTTAGTAACTGCACACAAACACATAAATGCCCCATGATTACAAATATGTTTTTTAAAATGTTCAGATTTTTTGCAAGTTTATATGAAATATATATTATAATATTTAGTCATGAGTAGAAGTAGTATACAATTAAAAAGTATCTTATTTTTTAAAATGAAAGACTTTCATCCAATATCAAATAGTTCAATATTTACATAATATTCATTGATTATAATAACAAGACATATATCATTAAATTAGTTTGGTAATTATTATAATGAATTCATTCGGGGTTAAAACATAGAACCTGTTTTATAATATGATTGGTTAATAATAATATTGCACTTTAGATAATATTGTGTAAGAACAAAAGTATATTGAATCTTCTGCATTCATTGCAACGTTTTTTGTCTTTAGGAACAACAAAAGATAAAAAATGTTGTCGATATTACACCTCAACGGTCTTTAGCAATGACATGTCGTCGTTAATGTGTCGCCCCTGGAGTTTAGTTGTTAAATATAGCAAGTAGCAATGTCAAACTCAAATTCCTCTCTAATAATATTTTATCATTAGGGTGACGACCTTGAACACTAGAAACAAAAAAAGACATTGGTAGAGTCATTGTTATGAGGAACGATATTTGTCGTCCCTAATAGCAAATCTCTTTAGCGACGACAAAAATATTGCTTGAGTCATTTTTATTAGGGACAACAACTTTAATTTTGTACTATTAGCGACGATAACTTTGCCACTTTTTAAAATTATTTTAACTGTGAAATGTTACATTAGATTATTTAAGTTTTTTATATCATTAAATTCATCGAAAATATGAAAATTCATACACGATAAATTTAATGATATTATACATCTAATAATTAAAATAGATTATTACATGATTAAATTTGTACAAAAAAATCAAATAATATAGTATTTATTACAAACCGAATAAAATAAAAATTAATAAAAGTCATCAAAATATAACTCATCAAATCATCGTAATAATATTCTACTTCACTATCGGAAGGAGGAGTTGGACTTGCCTCGTTGGTTTGGCTTCATTTTACTTATATTTAAATAAAGAAATATTATATTTATTAGTGGTGTGAATATGACATTACTTAGGAAATAGCACAGTCCTTAGGGAATAGTAAAGTTGAAAATACCTGAAAAAGTATCGCAACAAGTGAGGCTTATTTGGGAGTGGTGGATCTTGTCTATCATTGTTCCTATTTTTTAAAACATCACTAAATTCCTATGTTTTTAAAAGTTTACGCTAAAGCCCTTATTTATTTAATTACACTAAATCCATTTTTTTTTTTTAAAAAATTACACTAAAACTCCTTTATTTTTTAAATTGCACTAAAGCCACCATTTTATTTTTAAATTTCACTAATTGAAGTTTTATTTAAGCCCTTATATTTTTAAAAATTAAAGTTACGTCCTATTTTTTTTTAAATTACACTAAACCCCTTGTAAGTTTAAAAAATTACAATAAAGCTCCTATATATTTTTAAAATTACACTAAATCCCCTATATTTTTTAGAACTAAACAAAAACACTTATTTTTTTAAATTACACAAAAAACATTATTTTTAAAAATTACAAAAAACCACCTATATATTTTTTTAAATTACACGAAAGAACTATATTTTTACAAGTTTCAACTTAACCCCTATATTTTTAAAAATTACATTAAATCCCCAATTTTTGAAAATAATTACATAAAGCCCTTATATTTTTTTTAAAATTTCACTAAATCCCCTATATTTTTAAAATTTCACACTAGAGTTATTATATATATTTTTAAAATTATATTAAAATTGATATATTGTTATGAATTACATCAATTCCTTAAAGTTCAATAAATTGCACAAAATATCCTTAAATTTAAAAAATTCCTATAATTTTAAAAATATCACCAAATATAATTACACACTAGCACAATAACAGCTACATTTACAATTACCAATAATAAATTTTGAATAGTAAATTAATTTATAATTAATAGCCCCTCATGATGATGTTCAGTAGGGACGAATTCTTTATTACGAACTCATTGCTAATGATGATGAATTCCGTCCCTAAAGATATACCAATTTTTTTAGGAACGATATCACATTGCACCTAAAGATATTGTTCCTAAAAAGACATGATGTAGTAGTGATTCAATATTTAGCCATATGTTCCATAACTGAAATTTATATTGAAGTTTTTTTCCTACCTATAGTTATAAAGAAGTTTCCCACGTTTGCGGTCATGTCGTTTTTTCTCATACCCATGTGATATTAAAAGTTCTTTTGAACTGAAACTCAATTAGAATGTATATCCTCCTACATAGCCCCAATGTATTGACTAAAGTTAATATAACATATATAACACGTGGAAGCTCAAGAAGGAAAAAAAATAAATTACCTATTCCTTCTCATCTATTAGATTACTTATCAATATTATTTTATTTATGTTATTTCCATCCAGTAAATTCAAATTATTTGAAATCTTTTTTGTCAATTAACATATACATATATAATTAGGGAAATAAAACATGTATTATATTGTTCTTATGAGTTCATTAAAAATTTGGTTTCTTCATTTAATTTCTATGAATGATGGCATCTCCACAGAAATTCAACGAAAGAAAATATTTTCATGTTGGCGATAATTCTTAGCAACAACTTATAATCGTCGATGGTAAGGTCTCTAGCGACAGAAATTAAAAGCATTAATAATAACTTGACATCGTTTCTAATGACCTACGTGAAATATAACCAACGTGCTTGTTAAATTTGGAATTTTAAAACCCCATTCAAACATTTCCCGCCCTTAACACCTATAGTATCTTCTGAATTAACAATTCACACTACTAAACGGTCGTCGCTTATCCACTAGAGAACCCTACCTCGACCTCCACTAGATTTATTTTATTTTAAATCATTGTATAATTATTATTAAATTGTTTTTTTACTATGAATTTATTAAAGCGTGTTATATAAATGGTAGAATATACGATTTTTATATGTTACATAATTCATTTATGTATCGTTTTTTCCTACTAATTTATAAATTATATGTTTTCTTAAATTTAGTCGTTTAGCAAAAAAAGTTGGACTAAACCAAAAATAGGGTAAATACTTAACAACTGGTGGGGGTGATGAATTTTATTAAGTTTGCGAAAATTTCAGTGGATAGAACAAGTTTTATTATTAGTCCATGTACGCGTTGTTTAAATAATTAAAGGTTTTGTACTTAAGGAATAGTTTTTTGTCAACGTATAAAACTTGGACAAAACACGGTGAAAAAGAACAAGTTCTCATGGTTAATTCAACCACTAATTGTGTTTGATGATTTGATGCAAAATTTTGATGTTGTTGGTTCTTCCGGTGACACACAGATGGATGGCAAGAATGTTTTGATAATACCCTTGCTTGTTTTGATACTTTAAATAATTCATTTTTCTTTAGTATACATTGGTTATTGATTCACCTTTGAACGAATCCTAAAGTTCAACAAAATTATCAAATTACTAGTTAGATTAATTTATTACATATTTTAATAGAAAAAAGTAAAATCAATATATGTAATATAGTTTAATGATTACTTAAGTAACTCATCATGTATCATATTAAAGATTTCTGTTTGATAAAAACCATTAAAAAATACATTTAAATTTTTTTGAATTTGTCACTTTAGTGACTAACAAACTGTTATATTATGATGTTTAGCATACTATTAATTTTTAAGATAAAATTTATAAACAAGATGATCTTTTAATTTCTATTTTATTTACATATAAGCCTTCAAACCTTTTTCTTCTATGGTTGTCAAACTTTTTATCTAGACCCTCGAATAATATATTTGTTTTATTTTTTTAAACTAGAATCTTTTTTTATAATATTTGAATTAAAATAACATGAAGGTATGTTGACTGTGAGAATGATAGAATAATCATTCTCATACAATTCTTCATGAATGACTAAAAATTATATATTTATTATATTTTTATTTAAATATTAAATTTAAAAATTAGAAAATAATTTTAAGAATTATATACAGATAGTTTATATGTGTAAATATATTATTATAATAAATTATTTTAACTAAAAAATCAAATATTATACTATTAATATATAGTTTAATAATTTATTTATGTATTGAAAAAATACTACCGACTTACCTTATTATGTGTATCGATATTGCCGACGCATAACTAAATCAGTCCCTTATTTAGAATATCAATATCAATGCTTACATATAATGGGTCAAGTTAAATAATAAACAGGGACGCGTGCAATAAAAGTGTCGTTAAAACATATTCAACATGATGCTTTAATAGATGCGTCCCCTATTTAGTGTATCAATATCGACGCTTTAATAGAGTATATTAACGAAGCTTACGTACATGCGTCGTGTTAAAATAGAGACATAGATACGTGCAATAAATGTGTCGCTATGACAAATATAATATCGATGTGTAACTAATTGCGTCCCTAATTAATGTCTATTTAGTGACTTATAAACAATTGTGTAGACATACATGAATATAAGGATGCTTTTGAACTTGCGTCCTAATTATTTTTTTTGGGGAAGCAATCGCATCGTGTCGCTGAAAAAACGTCACTAACTAACAGTTTTCTTGTAGTAGGAATACGAATTTGAGTTGGATTAAGACTTCAATAAGTTAGCTCACACTCAAAGATTTCGACCTACCTACTATAAATATACCTACTTACCTTTGTAAACATGTCTTTACTTGAATATGAGTCCTTAGTATCAAACTTTATCACCCAGAGAAGCAGGTTGTCTTGTAGAGGAAGACAAGAAGAAGCTGGAGAGTGGCAATCTCCTTTGCTTCATCCTATCCCTCTATTATTAGGGTCTTTAGCTATAGATCTATGGCTTAACCATACTTCTAAGATCTTATTTTTTAGGTTGATTTATTAATTGTTTGGGTTATTATTTTGTTTAAATTATAGAACACTGTTTTGTTATTCTAATTGATTTGAGCTAGGCGTATATTTGTGTTATGTGTTATGTTAAAATAATACAGTTGTACGATAGTTTTGATTAAATAACATACAATGTATGAATACTGCGAGACAACCACCTCACTCACATACTCAAAAGTTATAGGTGTTCGCATATGAACCTATAAACTATATTGTTTGCTTTCTTCTTATTGTAGTCTACACAATTCTTACTTTTATTTTTGACAAAAACATGTCATACATAAAATAAAATATTTTTTCTTTTGAAATATGATCAAATCTTTTATACCAGAGTATGAAAGTAACAATAAATAAATAAATATATATATATAAAAAATTAAATATTCACTTTTGAGAATTGTATAAAAAAATATATTGTAAAATTATTTTCAGTGAAAACTATATTTAACATGTTTAAAAAGATATCAAAACTCATTGGTGAATTAGTTAAATTATCATGGATTCATAAAATATTATTTAATATAACTTGGTTAGCGGCAATCTTAATTCTTAACATAAGTCGAGCAAATAATTTATGATGACTTTATTATCATTTAGATTATATATTAGTTGATAAAACTCAACGTCATAAATATGCATTATCGATATAAAAGGATTTCAAAATCTCAATTTAGTGACTTTGTGTGAATTAATTATATATAATCAACAACACCGTTGGATAATAATAATCTTTTCACTAAATTTTATTTTCAAATCTTGTATTACACTACTGGAATTCGATTGTTTACCGACGACACGTCTCGTCGGTAAACTCCGATAATTCGTCGCTAAACGTAATTAGCGACGACGAATCGTCGCTAACACGTCGTTCCTAGAAATTGGTCGGTAAATCAAGACTTACCGGCGAATGAAACAGTGTTCGTCGGCAATCTTACCGACGAAACGACGTCGTCGTTGATTGGTGAGATTACCGACGGCAAGCCTCGCTGGTAAAATGCATTTTGTTTTTTTTTTTCCGTGCCGATAATTGAATTTCTTTATTCTTTTTTTTATATTCAATTTGCCGACAATTATTAGCGACGAAAGGTTGTCGCTATTTTTTTTTGTTTTTTTTTATTTAATTCAGGATTAAATAATTATTTTTTTAAGAATTAACGACGACATTCAAATGATGAATGTTGTCGTAAATACAATGAATATCGTCGGTAATTTTTTTTTTTTAAATTTTAAAATTCATTTTTTTTTTAAATTTTAAAATACCATTTATTTTGATTCTGTTTTAATTATTTTTGTTTTGTTTTGATTTGAGGTTTGTTTTTATTATAAATATAATACGAATAAAATTCAATAATTAATAGAAAAAACTGAATCACAATTAAAACCGTAAAAAAAGTCTTACGTAAAGTCATAAGCAATCAACAGAATTCAAACACACAAAAAAAAGTCTAAAAAAACCCAATCAAAAGTCAAATTATTACAAACCAACTAAAACATAAACAAATACCAACTCAAACTAAGCATCATCATCATCATCCTCTTCATCTCCTCGTTCCTCGGGACTCCTTCTCGGGGGCGGCTGGGGGGCTGGGGGTGGGCGACCGGGGCTAGTCCTTGAGCCATCCTCATACCATTTATCGTATCTAAGAGCGTGTCCAATAAGCTCGGAGGCTGAATCGACTGGCTCGAAGAAGCAGTGGGCCTGGTCGATGTGGAGGATGGATCTGGTATTGGCTCAAGTCCTTGTTTTACTCGAAGCTCGTTCATGCCTGCGAACATCGCCTTCAGTAGCTCCTCGCTCGCAGCATCGGCTTTTGTTTGTTTCCGTGATTTCTTCCGGACAGGTCCAATGGTAGGCACCCAATGTCTTGTCTTCGGTGGGGCCATGACCTCCATAATGGTCTCTAAAATCGCATCCATCTGCTCCTCTGTAGTAATCTCGGTGCACTCGGCTGCAGCCTCCACAACCTTCTTCTGCATCTTCTCCCGTAAAACAGCCTGTAATTATATTTAATTTAAAAATAAATTAGATTAATATCAAAGTAAAGTAAAAAATAAAATTTGTAAGTAATGAAAAAAAAACTTACACTAGCTTTTTCTAATCGCGCGTCCCGATAGCTGTCACTAGTCGAATCGTATGCAAGATGATCGAAGTAGCCGCTCAATGGAGGAAGCTCCATCTCCTCTTGGGTTTCTTCGTCCGTGAAAATCATCGGCTCCTTCGTCACGGTCTTAAGCGTCCCCTATACAATTTTCAATACCAACTATTAAATAACTAAACATAAATAAATTATTAAGATACGAAATTATATTTTTATTAAATGTAATTATACCTCCATAATAACCTCCCTAGTCTGGGATAGGTTCCGAGACCCAGCCCTACTCGAACTAGTCTGTTGCTCCCGGTTTTTCCGATTAATCTCCGCCTGGGCCTACAAATAATAAACAAAAAAGTTATAAATCTAATAAATAACGAAAACTAGATGCAATAAATAATTTTTTTTGTTACCTGGGCATTCTGATCGTCCCGATTCTTCTTGGCAATAGCCCAATACTCGGGTTTAACGTCCGGGGGAGCGAGACCGTTGTTGTAGTAATCCGACTTCAAGTCGGATTTCCATCTCCAATAGCAGGCCGACGACATACTGTTCAGCTTTTCGGAAATGTCCTCCCACTCACCTCTTCTCCTCCACCCCTCCACGTCAAAAAATTCTTGAAGACGGCTGTAAATACCCCCTATCCGACCTTCGGGGACCTCTATCCACTGTTTGTAAATGGGGGGTACAACAAACAAAGAGATACTGCATCATAACGTGACAATCATGCGATTTCATTCCAATAATCTTTCCCGTATCAATGTGAACATTATTCCTCAAACTAGACGCGAAACCATCTGGAAACCTTTGTTCCCGTAACCACTCGAGAAAAATCTTCCTCTTCTCTGCTGATAACGTATACTTTCCTCGCTTTAGTATCGTCTTACCTTCTTCGGATGAGATCCACAACTCCTTTCTAATTCCCAAATCCATAAGATCCATTCGCGCCTTCACGTTATCTTTGTTTATTTTACCATCAACTCCTATAACCGTACCAAGCAAACTGTTGCACACATTCTTCTCGCAATGCATTACATCGATGTTATGTTTTAACAAATTTTCTAACCAATACGGTAAACGATAAAAAATACTCTTTTTTTTCCAATTTGTCTCACGCGGACCTGTTTTTTTTTGTCAACTTGCCCCCGAAATCCTTGTGTTTACCGGAAAACACAATCGGAAGCCCATCTAGCTGTGTCTGAATACTAGCAGGACTATGTTTCCTCGGTGGGGCACGTTTATCGGTTTCCTTGTACGAAACCGTATCATCTCTGAGATCATGTTTGATAGGTAACCAACGTCTATGATCAAAGTAAACGACCCCTTTCCTCACCTTCAACGAAGGAGTGGAATCCATGCATTCTGGGCAAGCCATGTAACTTTACCCGACCATCCTGAAGCGTATGACCGAGCGGGGTAATCATTGGTCGTGGACAACACACAAACCTTCATTAAAAACATTTGCTTCGTGTGGGCGTTATACGTATGGATACCTGTTCTCCACAACATGTCCAACTCGTCTATAATAGGGCGGATAAAGACATACATGTCCTTTCCGGGTGAGCGGGGACCCAGAATTAACTAACAAAGCTGAAATGTGGTCTCCTTCATGCATGTCCACGGTGGCAAGTTGTAGACGGTCAATATGATAGGCCACATACTGTAGTAGTTGTTCTGCATGGAGAACGGACAAAACCCATCGAGTCCAAGGCCCAAATATACATTCCGAGGTTCACTGGCGAACTCAGGATGTAGCGCTGCAAATCTCTTCCAACTATCACCATCAACCGGATGACGCAACACATCTGGATCGGAACTTCTTTCGGTATGGTGCCAAATCATTTCTTCAGCAGTGTGTTTCGATGCGTATAGTCGCTGCAATCTCGGAGCAATCGGAAAGTAACGAAGCTTCTTATGCGGTACTTTGTTACCCTTCTTCGGGTCATATCTTGATTCACCACATACTGGACAATTGTCAAGTTTTTCGTTCTCCTTGTAAAAGATTGCACAATCATTCAAACAAACATCGATACTAACATACCCCATGCCCAAACTTTTAAGTTTCTTGTTGCATGCTTCGTAAGAATCGGGCAAGTTGTGAGGTTTCGGTAAAACACGACCAACCAACTCTAATAGCTCGGAGAATGATGTGTTACTCCACTTGTTCTTTACTTTTACGTGCATAAGCTTGGCAGTGAAATTCAATGAACTCATCGCTGTACAACCAGGATATAATTCTGTCTCCAATTCTTCGAACAATGAATCAAAACTGTTTTGACTAGGAAGATGTGCGTCTCTCATTTCAATATCTCCCGGATGACCACCAACATAGTAACTTTTTCTCACATCCTCATAAACACGATGCATTTCGCTATCTATGTTTGGTACTTGAATTGTCTCGGGAATTACCACCTCGTTGTCGCCGTGCTTTGTCCAAACAAAATATGTTTTGTTGAAACCGTGTTTAAGAAGGTGGGCCCTAACTTCGTCGATGTGTTTTCGAGAGTAATTATTACACTTCGTATACGGACAAGACATGAAACCTGTGGTACAATCTTCATTTTTCTCTGCATATTCGATAAAACGAAGAACCCCAGATACATATTCTTTCGTATATTAATTAGTTGTATCGATCCAACTCTTATCCAAATCCGGATTCATCTGTTCGCAACAATTTTATACAACTAGACAAATAAAATATATAATTATTACAACCCAATTAAAAAGAAGAATAAAAATTACAACACAATAAATGACATAATAAAAATTACAAACCATTGAATAAATAAAACTACAACACAATATATAGATAATAAATTTCATATAATTAATAAAACAAATAATAATATATGAACACAAAAAATTAAATACAACCAAACATGCATACTACAAAACATAATAATAAAAAAGTAAACCAAATCACATGTAATTCATCAACCTAATCATGTCTAATATAGCAACTAACACATATCAATTAAAAAAAATGAAAAAGCATGAAATTTCTTGAAAATACCTTGAATTAGATAGTTAAGAAGAGGATTGATGACCACAACCCATCTAGACAATGTACTAATACACCTAATAACATCATATATCAACATTTAAACAGAATTCTAAAATAAAATTTATATTTTAAAACCATGGATTTTCATGAATTTACCTTAAATTTTGTGATGAAAATGGATAAAGATAATGCCCCACCTTGATTATGGACCCGGGAATGGTGCAAGACAAATTAGAGAATCAATTAGGGGGGAGAAAAAAATTCTGGGATTTTTTGGGAGAAATTCGGAGGTGTTTTAGGGTGTGTGTGGGTGTTTTATGAGATAAAAAACCTGCAGCCTTTAAAAAATACATTAATTAATTACCGACGACACGTAAATTCGCCGGTAATTCTAATAAATCGTCGCTAATTAACGGCGAAAAACGTCGTCGTGCGCATTAGCGACGACGAATTTACGTTTAAAAAAATTCAAAATTCAAAACTACTGATTAACGACGAAGTCGATACTATTAACGACGGCGTTTTGTCGGTAAATATTAGCGACAAACATGTCGTCGGTAATCTTACACGATCGCCGACGACCCGTAAATCGCCGGTGATTTCTCGTCGGTAAATCGCCGATTTCTAGTAGTTTGTTATCAATTAAAAAATATGTTAAACCATGTAAATACCACGCATTTAGGTTTTTTTACGTATACTACATATTAACTCACAATAAAGTGGTTCATATCTAACAAAATAGATCAATTTTGTGATTTTCTTCATTTATGAAATATATATAGAATTTTGAGCCAATTAGTCTTAAATATGAAATTATAAGGGTTGAAAATATTATACTTTAATTAAGATTTTTTTTATTCAATAATAAAACTTATGGTTGGGTCTTTGGGTCTGTAGGAGATGTTTTTAAGACCCGTTAGTGTTTTTAGTGAAGATAAGTTTTCTTTTTTCCAAACTAATAGATAAAGTAAGCCTTCTTAATAGACTTGAACCAATATTCTAAAAATTTCATATAAATCATATTAAATCTTCCATTATAATTTTAATGATAATTTTTTAATTAAGTAAATAGTTTAATCTTTATGAAAATAATACTAACAATTGATCCATTAATTTTTAATTCATATTATATATCTTGTTAATTTTTCCTTGTTTTCCTTTCAAATATTTTTTATGTCGTGACAATGAGTTCTCTTGGAATAATTTTTTAAGTATCCAATCAAAAGAGATACCATAAATATGACTTATAGATTTTAGAATAACAAGATCCTTTTAAAGATAATTTTTTTGTATTCGACTTCTTTTTGTAATTCATGAAATGATATATAGTACAATCATATGATACATGTAACGGTAAATATTATAGTATGATAATTTTTCAATTTAAAGAAGATATATAAACACACAATCATAAGGTAGAAATAAATATAATTTCTTTATTAGTAAAAAATTTAAATATCAAATATATTCTCTATGTTTAGATATATAAATATATTCAGATACAATAATATAGTCCAATGTATATTGGTTAATAATTCACCTATGGAAAAATCTTAAAGTTCAACAACAATATTAAATTAAAATAAATATACATTTTTATATAGAAAAATTAAAATTCATATATACAAGTTTGATCACTTTAGTGACTAATAATGGATCATATTATAAACTTAATGTTAAAAATATCATTATATTAATAAACCATTGGGGTTAACTCAACTGGTCACGATCTTGTCTCTCATTATTTTAGTTAGTATAGAGTTCGAATCACCTCCTAAAACATGACTAACTTAGTGATGACTAGTCTCGAATTAGGAGTATGGAGGCGTGTCTGCCTGATGTGGAATTGATCAGGTGTTTGCTGGATCACCCGCGTATCAACAGCAAAATCATTATAATGAACTTTTTTGCCTCCCATGTAATTAAGTTGGCCTTCACCGGCTATACCTCCGGGGGGTTGACATGTGTAACCAGCTCTTGGAGCAATTACCGCTCTTTCTGGTGAGTTCATATCCGCATAGTTGTGTTAGATATGAATCTTCTCGGACGAGGTCAAATGGCAGAGGGCTCGTGGTACCTGCTGCCCACCCTTCCTCCTCTGTTTTGAGAACAGTGTGAATGGAGTGTGGGCAGAAGGGAAGGAGGTCCTCATATGGAGTCGCACACTTACTTGAGACTGTATCCCCATGGTAAGACGGAACTAGATTACTCATGTTCAGGGAGAGGATTCGTACCCTATACCTCTAACTTCACACTGTTTTAAGTGTTGAAAAAATAGCAGGGTTATGACTAGTTGAGCTAACCCAATTGGTTCATCCTTCTAATCTTCTCATTGATAGGGTAGTAAAAAAGAAGCTACACAAAAGATATACGAAAAATATATATAATAACCACATTTCATATGTCACCGAACAACTATTTTTAATTAAAGGAATATATGTTCCAATTTTATTTATGCATATCACAGTTTCATATTTATATACTTAAAAAATTAGTTTATGACAACGAACTATGAATATAATGTTTTTATCCTTGAATAAATAACTACAAAATTGTCTACTTTGTACTTTTCATTCCATCAAAAGATATATTATTCCACATCTTGTTATATATTTATGTTTAAATATAAAAATAAAAAACAATACAAAAATTAATTTTACAAACGAACTTAAAAGCATGTTTTGTATATCTAATTCCATATATAAATTAAACTTTTTAACTGAATTAATTTGAATTCTTGAACGAATATAACATGTAATTGATATTTGAATATTTAGTTAAATTTGAACTGTTAGATAATACTTATATGATAATAAAGAATACCATATTGTGAATGTAGTTCATCTTACCTTATCTAAATATGTTAGTATTTATTTTTTCCAATAACATTAGAATCATGACGAAAGATAAACTTGTAAATTTTATAGGTTGGTGTGAGAAGAGAAATCAACTACATTGATATATGCCAATATTGTAAATATTCTTCCTATTATAAAACTGTTCAAGAGTTTATAACATAAGAAAACGATTAACTTTAACTTAATTTTTTTTGTTAATTTGGATGAATTAATTGAATTAAATCTCATATGATTTTTTATAATCTCAGTTTTATTTGCTTTTCATAACGTATATCGTGATATTTTTGAATAATAATAGCTATAATAACAATAATAACAACAATAATGATAGTAAAAAATAAGAAAAGGAAATCATTCAAAGTATGCAGGTCCCATGGGACCTATTCAATTCAAGACCAATCGAAATAAATTATTCAACCTCCAAAGTAATCAACCAACAAAATATCCAAAATTTAAAGAAATGATTTAAAAACTCACAAATAAAATAAAATCTTACATGGGCCCCTTATTCTCCCGAGCAAATCTCGAAAGTCTAACCTGCTTTGATACGAACATTTCGCCTTGACTCGATGGTCCAATATGCATCCTCCCTGGATGACCAAACGATCGAAACATAAGTGACGTTTCTGATGGTACTGTAGTATGGATTTGCAAAGGCTCAGATTTATGTTGAGACTCGAGAATCATCCCTTGACCGGAAGAAGTTGAATGTGTCACGACCCTTGAAGTGGCGTTACTACTGTTACGACCTTCAGGAACTTCATGGTTGTGCTTCCCTTCATACGTGGTTAGCACCAACCTTAGATCATGAGCAGCTCTCTCGATACGCTTACGGACATTGCACCCAATGCTAGTGCATTTGTAGTACTTCCTAAATCTAGAGGATTTAATAATTTCAAGTCAAAACTAGAGAAAGAATTTAGGGTCAATAACTTATTTGGTCCTATTTTTTTGACAAGTAAGTCCCTAATTAAGAAAAGTAAACATCATAGTGTAATCCTTTTTTTATGACAATGTTAGTCGTGTTTTATGTTGCCATTATTATATTTTACAAACATTTGAAAGTACATTTTTACGATATCGAATACGGGGAATAAAAAGGTATGTGTGAAAAAAAAAAGATAATGGATTAACATGTAACTTTTGCTATATATGTGTGAAAACAAAAAAAAAGATATGAAAAATAAGGGATCAAATGAATAATTTATTTTTGTATTTATTAGTGTGATATTATGAAGGTAAGTTAAAGGAACAAACCTTGGTTTGATATGCCCTTTTATATATTTATTCCCGTACTTGTGCCATTTGTATCCATCATCAAGAATGTCAACCTCACTTTTTGTCTGAACCACGACCCTCGGCTCCCGAATAGCTCTTTTTGCCCACTTCATTTCAGTCGAAAAAATTTGAAATTCACTAGAGTAAAACCAATTTAGGTATATATATATATATATATATATATATATATATATATATATCATTACAAAATTAAAATCTGGTCTATTCAAGAATTAAAAAAATTAAATAATACCTTCTCTTTGACTCAAAGATATCTCCTTTACCGTCAAAACCTATAGATACACTCCTGTTCCCATAATTATCTTCATCTTTGTTATTTGAGAAAGTAGACAAACCACGATCAATAGTATCACCAAATTCAAATGGAGCGTGGTCTCGGTTTAAAGAGGACAAAGGCTTAGACCCCATCTGTGCAGTCGATGATGTCACTTAAAAACTTGATAAAAAGTAGAATTCCCGGATCAGTACATACGTTTTCCACTATGGTAAAAGATCCAAATTATTAATACAATAATATGAATATAAAGTTCATAAAATAATTTTGTAAATTTCTCAATACATATAAAACTTCAAGGCTTGGATTTAACATTATTAGCTTAGAACTAGAAGTAAATTTAACATGTGATATAAGATTTAATTTAAGCTTAATTCTTATGAAAATATCATCATGGGAGACTCTATAAATAACATTAAATGCAAAATAGGAAATTTACACATTTTAAAGGAGATTTTCTCTCATGAAATGTTCTTTTATGTGGGGGAAATTAACTAATGTATACAAGAGAAATAAATAAGAATTTATGTATATGAGAATATTAAAGTCTAAATATGGAAAGTCGAATGTAACTAAAGAGGGATATGTTAAAAGTTATTGCTTTAAATTATTTATATCATCTTCTTACTAAATAAAATGACCAAAGATTAATATTTAAAAAGTTCAAAAAAATTTCTTGCATCTGAATCCAAATCCATTTATCAAAGTCTAAAAAGTCCTTCAAAAGTTTATTAATAAAATGATTATAATAAGTTTCATCTATATATTTAACCTCAACAAATAATAAAAAAAATTAAAAAAAACACTTAGATCTCTTAGTTTTTTGGTCTAAAATATTTACATTCCTCAATTATCTTGTTTTGGGTTTAAATCTATTACTCTTGCACCTATTTTTTATTAGTTTATTTGATTTACCTTTCATTAATGGTCTAATATAAAAATATATTTTTACATATAATAATTACTACAATTACTTGTACATAACAATAAAAAAGTAGCTAAATGTAAATAAATTTTTTGTTATATCCTTATAATACAAAACATTTAAAATGAAAAAAAAAATCCTTTCTATGTATGATAAAAATATTAAATAATATATTTTTATTGTAGGAAATATCTATATCCTAATTATATATATATATATAATGAACTCATTAATTAGGCAAACAAAGTAAATTTTAGTAAAGTAATTTTTTAAATAAAATAGAATTGGAATGAAAAAATTATGGGATACCTAGATCTCATTTCATAAAATTAAGAAACCTAACTTTTTTTCTATATTTTTATATTTAGCCTTCATATTATTAATACACTTAAAATAAAAAATTTAAGCCTTTTTACCAAAAATGGATACAAATTTAGTCATATATCATACCAATAACTAATTTTGTGCAAATCACATGAAATTCCAGTTTCAAAAGGTAAACTAAGCATATTACACAATTTTTTATAGAGAGATTGAAGATTAAAACCTGTTTGGTGTTGCACGATAACCAGCTAGAAGATTGATTACAATCTTGTTGGTATTGAAGATTATTATGAAAGGTTTTAAGGAAAAAGGGATTCTAAAAAAGATGTAATTTAAGGTCACTGGACGGGGAAGGAAGATAAAAGAGGAAGTATGGAAGTAGTAGGAGAAAATGGTGTTGTGTGTGTTCACTTAGCATTCCACACAATTATATATCCTTATATAGAGTATAATATTGTCATAACCTATCCATATTAACTATCTTTATCTTTTTGGCACATTATTATTAACATTATATCCCTAATTTTTTTATTGATTATACAATATCTTATTCCTTTGAGATTTAACTTTTAAATATATTTCTTTATGAAAAAAATTGAATACATATATATCCTAAAATTAAATTTTCTCTTATATATTATATATAAAAGGGAAACTAATGAATTTTCTCATCCAACTGTATTTATGAGTTTCCAACTATTTTTTTTTTTCAAAATTTATATCCACAATAAGTAGGAGCAATAAAAGATCCTTTATTATACTTAACTAATGAGAGTTTACCATATTTAAATGATTTAGAACAAACTAACATTACATAAAGTATATGGACAAAGACCCACTGAATATGTTAAACACATAAAAAAAATAATCTCAGCACATATTTCTATTTAGAATAAAAAATTGGTCTCCAATGCTTTACAAGTATCCTTTGAAAAACATCTACTTGTTATATATGTATAAAATATAATTTTTATCTTAATTACCTACTTGTTAAATGTGTATAAAAAATAATTTTAGGATATATCATGCACAAATATGATAACTGATATATTTACATGTGAGACTGGTTTGTGGAGTGGAGAATGCTTATCTTTGAAAAACACATCAATCTCGCACGAGTTTGTAAATCAATCCTCACCACTTGTTCAAACTCCATTTATCACTCAAACTCCTCACTTTTTGAAGCGAGGATCGGGTTGGCACCCACAAATACCTGCCCATTAACATTGATATTTCAACATATCAATTTAGTCAATTGACCATTAGTTTTGACATTGTTGGCAAAATATGTGTTTAAAAGGGTGTACTATTTTTTCCCGTATTTAATAATAAAAATAAACACTATAAAATTATAATTTTTATCCCAAAAATTTAAAATAATATACAGAAACCTATCAAAATTTTCACACACAAATATATGTTGAGGAGAGTTTTTGCTTAAGATATTCCATTTGTCAACTTAATGAAACAAATACTTCTACAAAAAATTAAGGCGGTCAAAATTAGTTGTCAATGGACACAATGATCAGTCTAACACCATTAATAAATTAACGGTATATTTGAAACCATTTTTATGTAAGTGATCAAAACTAGATCAATCAAATAATAAAGAAACCCCCAAAATATTAACTTACACCTACAAGGTTTGCGTAATCATGAGTTTTTTTTTAAATTTCTTTTGAGTTCTTTCCATTTTATGTTTTCCTGAAATGATCATATATTATTTTTTGTCATATATACTCCTTCAAAACATGTTTTTGGTTGGTTTAACTTCAACATTTTATATTGAAAGATTTTCAACATTTTGTTTTTGTCATGACACGGGACAGCCGATCAGCAAAGAGAAGTCTCTCAGCTATTTTTCAAGGAACATAGATAAGACGTTAACATCGTCCATTACCTCTAGAAGAGATTACTTCCACAATTCAGAATTAGGGAAGTATTTGGGCATTCCTATCTTATCGTGAAGAAGGACAAATGGTGTGTATGGGTATATGATTAATTGACTTGGAAGGATGCTCACGAGGTGGAAAGCAAGCACATTCCCGTTGGCATGGTGTATTACGTTAGCGCAATTAGTGATGAGTGCAAAAATGATGTACATCATGCAGGTGGAGAAGTTACCTCTCTACGTTTGTTCTGATAGATCGAATTCATAGAGACTCGATATGTAGGACATCGTGGGAGCAAACAAAAATCCATTGGGTGTCTTGGGTAGTTATTTTTTACCAAAGAACATAGGAGGTTTGGGTTATATTGTGAAGTCAAAGATATGAATAAAGTGTTACTTAGGAAGTTTGGTTGAAGTGGTACATGATGAGGTGGTGTTATGGGCTTGATTGTTGTGTCAAAAATATTTCAAGTCGAGTATGTTTTACTATGCAAATAGATCATCTGATTTCCAAATATGTAGAGCCGTCGTGGAATGTATTTCTGTTGTTAGAAAGGGATCCCGATGGGTGCTACAAAATGGTAAGAGTGTTGTAATAAGCTTAGATGTATGGATTGGTGATTCACCGCTATGGGACTCTGTTGTTCAGGATATCGATTAGTATGTTAAGTTCAAAAAGGTTTGGGAATATTTGAAGAGGATGGGTCGTGGGATTGTGATATTTTTTAGCATGTTCTACCGATCTTTAAGTTACTTGAGATGGCAAACGTAAGAGTCCATATTGGAGAGGAGAACCCATATTTCCTATCCTGGAAAAATGAGGCTCATAAGGGTATATGCTGTCAAATCGGCATTTTAGGAATATAGATTGGACAAGAGTAATGGGATGATTAAATGTGATAAACTATGGTAAAATCATTGCCAATTAAAGACTAAAGTATTGTTATGGCAAGCAGTGCATAATAGATTAGAAACCAGAAGAAATCTCATCAAACGGAGAATGGATGTCTCCAACACATGTCTGTGGTGTGGGGTGTGTGATGAGGTATCAATTCATTTGTTTCGAGACTGCGACGTAAGGTTTGGAGGTCGATCATAAAAGAAGCATCTTGGGGAGTAATAGCTGCTCCCAACTTTGGGAGATTTATATATGTTGAGTTTAGCTTTACTATAAAATGGTTTTGGTAGGACACTTAATGATATGGTTTGGAGCAAGTACATTGCAGGAGAAGCGTTTGTAAGAAAATAACAGATCACACAAGAGTCTTGGTACCGTTCTCTTGAAGCAATTCCTACTTCAGGGACCTCAGATGCAATATGCTAGTAGTAGGCGAATTAGGTACCACCTGAGAAGACTCCAATTTCATGTAGGACATTAGCATCATAATCGAGGGAGTCCATACAACAATAGCGCCAGGTAATGGGTCGTTCAGGCCAGCAAAGCAGGACTTGTTTTTGCGGTCAGAATAGTAATGGGTCAGGCCTCACCTAGAGTTATACGACAAAAACTACAACAGAACATGACATAATTGAAAAGGGATAATTTGGGGGCATGGAAGAATTAAGCTCATCGATTGATTGGTAGAATAGTCTTTGATCATGCAACCTCCTTTTTGCTGGAGTGCCTTGGATTGTATTCTTCAGCGCAATTATTAAGATATTATGGAAGAAACAAAATGAGAGCATTTTTAATGGTGGCACTCTACCTAACGTTGTTGGTGTGTTTAGGAAGGCAAAATTCACATCAATGAATTATATAGGAATATGAGTAGATAGGGGACTACAATACAAGGTTAGAAGAATTCATTTGAACTCATTGGTTGGTCCAAAAAAATCCAAGGATTTAAGTTTAATACTGATATTAGTGTCAATAAAGGACAAAAATGAGGAGCTGGTGGTGTGATTCGAGACTCTGAAGGGAACTGGATCAAAGGATTTTTGATGAATCTTAGTTGTAATTTTTCAGTGATTACTGAACTGATTGTAATTTTTGAGGGTGTTAAGATAGCGGAAGAAATTGGATTCGAGACTTAACGGTTAAGGTGGATTTTGCATGAGGCACTTCAACTTATATATCAATTAAAGAGTGGGAGGGGACTTGGAGCAGAATGGATTTAGAAAACCAGGGTGTGTATGAAAAGGAATCGACCGCTCAAGTTTAGCATGTCTTCATGAAAGCTAACGTGAGCACCGATTGGTTAGCTCGACTTACATTAGAGAAAATTCTGATCCCTTTTATGAAGATCCACCTAATGCGCTATGGAGTTTGCTCACGAGAGATATATTTGGTAGAAGACACCTTGTTTGGTATGTATTCAGGGCTTGTATGACGAAGTCTCAATGTATTAGTGTTTTATTCGGTCCTTGTGACATCCATTATAGCAAAAACACTTAAACCTTAATATCATTATGTGTGTATATTTTGTAAAATATTTAAATGGTCTTCTCAATTTGTTTTCTATTATACAAGTATGATTAATTTATATTATGTTAACTTTATGTTATTTTATGTATTTAATTTGTACCTATTTTTGCAATTTTTAATATTCCGTTATTTAACTATCTTCTGAACCATTTTTATATTATATGTTTTATGTTATTAACACTATTATGGGGAAAATTGAATACATATATATCCTAAGTTTAATAATAATAAATTTGCTCTTATATGTTATATATAAAAGAGAAACTAATGAATTTTCTCATCCAATTGTATTTATGAGTTTTTCTGACTACTTTTTTAATTCAAAATTTAAATCCACTATAAGTAGGAAGCAATATATTATCATTTGTTATACTCACCTAATGAGATTGTACCATAATTAGATGATATTATACCAACTGAAATGTTTTTTGACACAGTAAGAACTATATATTATTCAAAATTAAATCATCATATTTGAAAAAAAAGTAGTTTCGACAACAAAATAATATTAAATAGAGTATATGAATCAAAGAACCAATAACTCGATTAAACAAGTAAAGATGATAATTAGCACTTATTTCAGTTCAGAGTCAAAACTTGGTCTCCGTGCTTAACAACTATCCTTTGAAAAACATCTACTTGTGAAATGTGAATGATATATAATTTTTTATCTTAATCATCTACTTGTTAAATGTGTATAAACAATAATTTTAAGATTTATCATGCAAAAATATGATAACTAGTAACTAGTATATATAATATATTATATTTACATGTGATACTGATTTGTGAAACAGGGAATGCTTTTCCCTAAAACACACCCCATCTCGCACGAGTTTGTAAATCAATGCTCACCACTTGTCCAAACTCCATTTATCACCTTAAACCCCACCTTTTTAAGTGAGGATCAGGTTGGTACGCACAAATCCCTGGCCATTGATACTTCAACCTACCAATTTAGTCCATCGACCATTAGTTTTAACATTGTTTGCAAAATATGTGTATTAAGGGGCATCAATTTTTTCCCATACTTCATAATAAATATAAACTCTATAAAATTACAATTTTTATCCCAAAGATTAAATATAATATACACAAGCCCTGTCAAAATAATCACAAAAAATAAATAAATTTCACCCACACTAGTTTCCGTAACTATTACTCCCCATCTACATTCAGTGTATACTACTTCATTAAATATTTGTGTTTCCAAAATTCTTTGCAACTTAGCAGCCATTAGCTTGAACAAATCTCAATGGAAGCTCTACTAGATCTTCCAACATAACTTCTATAAAAAGAACAAAAACAAGTTTCAAGAAACTTTGAATGCTTAAACTGAAGTTTATTATAGAGCTTCTTGACAAGTTTTTGTGGAATCTCAAGCAATGAGTTTTAGTTTGAATCTATGGCTTCCATTGAATGTCGAACGAGAATAGCGGTTTTAGGGTGGGATTGGTTTGGAGTGTATAGTAGGGGAAGTTTTAATATATATCCTCCTCGGAAAATCAAATGCCCCAAATGACCAGATGTAGGTGGCCTTTCTAACGACACACTAGTGAGGATTCACAATGGCTTATATCAATCTTGAGGCCTAATAACTATCCATTGACTTGAAGAAATTGAGCAAGTCACACCCATTAAGTGATGTTGCTATTATTATGAGCTTCTGGAACTTCATGATTGTGTTTACCTTCGAACGTGGTTATCACAAACCTTGGATCATGAGCATCTCTCTCAACACACTTATGGACATTGCACCCAATGCTAGTGAATTTATAGTACCTCCTAGGTAAAGAAGAATTGATAATTTCAAGTCAAAACTAGACAATGGATTTAGGATAAAAAATTCTTTGGTCGTTCCATTTTTCTAATAAGCAAGTCCGTTATTAAGAAAAGCAAATGTCATATTCAAACCCTTACCTCTTTTTTTTGGAGACTGTGTTAGCTATGTTTTATAGTGCCATTATGATATTTCTACATACACGAAAAAATGGAAGTACATTTTTACAATATCGTAGATGAGGGAATAAAAAGGTAGGTTTACTAACAAAAAGATAATTGATTAACATATAACTTTTGCAAAATACAAGGTTAAACTAACAAAATATGCAAAAATAAGGAACACAAAGAGTTATTTACTCTTTTATTTATTAGCGTGATCTTATGAATGTAAAGTAAGAGGAACAAAACTTTTTTTGTGATGACCTTTTATAACTTTATGCCCGTACTTGTTCCATTTATATATATCATAAAAAATGCCAACATCACTTTGTGTGTGAACCACGACACTCGACTACCGAAACAAACTTGTTGCCAAGTTCATTTAATTTTGAATAATTTAAATTTTCCTAGAGTAAAACAAATTTAAATTATATTTAACATTACATAATCCAAATCTGGTCTATTAAAGAGTTAAAATAATTAAAAAAATACCATCCAAACCTAAATATACTGTCCTTGTCCCACAATTATCTTCGTTCTTTATTTGAGAAAGTAGACAAACCACAAGCAATAATATCACCAAAGTCAGACGGAGTCAACCGTGGTGCAAAGAAGTCAAAGGCCCAAACCCCATTTTTTTAGCCAATGATGTTACAAAATTAGATGATTCCCGAATAACAGTAAATACATTTTACAATATGTTAAAGAGCCAAATAATTTATTCTAGAATATGCATATATGAATCTAATACAATACTTTTTTAAATTTTTCAATACAAAGTAATGGTGAAAGTTATTGCTTTAAAACGTAAAATTATATTGTTTTCTAAATAATTAAAAAAGAAACAGATTCATAACTATAAAATTAGATAAATAAAATATGAATCTAACTCTTTTTTGTTAAGTCTAAAAAGTTTTTCAAAATTTATTAAGAAAACGATGAACATAAGTTTAATCTATATATGTCTTTAACTAATAAAGAAAATAAAAAAAAAAGGATACTTTGATCCCTTAGTTTTTTAGTTGAAGATATTTAAATTCCCCAATCATCTTGTTTTGTCTATGGATAGAATTGAAACAAAGAATGGGATACCTAGATCTCATTTCGTAAAAGTAAACGACCTAATAATTTTTCTGATATCAAATCAATAATAAATTTTGTCATATATTAGATTAATAACAAATATTGTGCAAACACCATAGAAATTCCATCAAAAAATATAAACTAAGCAAACTACACAAAAATTTCTTGAAAATTTAATATTTAAACTTGTTTGGTGTTGCAGGATAAAGAGTTACAAGATTCATGATTATACATACTTGTCGGCCCTATAGAATATTTTAAGAAAAAATGGATTTAATAACCGATGTTATGTAAGGTGGCGTGAATAGGGAGGGTAGGGGAGAGAGAGGAGGCATCGAAGTAGGATGAAGAAAATTGTATTTTACATGTTCACCTAGCATCCACACCATTATATATCCTTACATAGAGTATTGTATTGTCATAACCAATCCATATGAACTATCTTTATCTGTTTGATACACTATATTATAAATTATTACCATTATATTTCACAAAATATTTGATTAATTTAACAAGACATCATTTCCATGAGGTTTAACATTATTTATCTTTTTACGTGGCAAATTATATATATATATATATATATATATATATATTAAAGACTAACTAATTAATTTTCTCATCCAATGGTACTTATGAGTTTGTCCTACTATTTTAAACTTTTTTGTGAAAATCCACTCTAAGTAGGAAACAATAAAACATCAAATCTTGACATAGAAACGTGGAAGAGGAGAGATAATTGTTCGGATTTATTAAGACACTTGACAGAGACTTGTGTTTAGAAATATCGGGAGAACGAAAACGCGATAAAGAAAGAATTCTATAGCACGGGCACAAAAACGGATAATATGTCAAATTCAGATGAGATGCTGAGAGGCAAGTACTAGGAAACTGAAGAAGCACAAGTGCCACCTTAATTTTTTTTAATTTTATTATAATTGCTTATTCATTGTTTGAATAAAACAAACATGGCAAACAGGGCAAATCAAGGTTGCCCAAACAGAGAAGGATCTAGGAATTACTTCCAAACCCATAAGCTATTGCTTGAGGAGATTTTTTTTCACTTTTTTTAATTTTATTTTTATTTTTCAATTTATTATATTAATTTTAAAGTGTTAACTCCAAAAAAAATGATCGGGTATCAGATGTTGGCACGAGCTATATTGAAGGAGAAGAGGAGGATTTACTAGCTTCCACTTCTTAAGAAGCTCTTATATAAAGTAGATTTCGATGAACAAGCGGCTGAATGAAGGGCCAATTGGTATCACCAATCAGACGTAATATATTTTTCTGTACTCTAAGTATGATTATTTGAATACAATTAAATACATTATTAACTAACCTATCTTTATTTTATAACATGAAGCTTTACGACAATAATTGCGGTCTTTATCAACTCAGGTGGCGTCCTCATAGAGTAACTTGGGGACATCCTCATCTTGCATCCCTACCATTTCACGGTCTAAATAGATAAAATCTGTGGCGATTTTCATTAATGAAGGTATGGGGAAGGAAACACAAAAGTGGTTGCCCGGTGTTGGCACTTAAAAAATCAAAGACGAGAGGAGTTCCTTAAACAAGGAAGAGACCGACGAGGTAGCTAAGTTAAATGACATGATCGACTTTGTTAACCAGTGCATGGTTTCTACAGGGATTTCAGCTATTTGTTTTCCTCCCACTGAATCATCGCCATCTAACGCCAGCATGCATCAATCACTGAGCGGGCCGGATAAGATGAACTATTTTATGACCTGGTTTAACGCGCAACATGTCAGTCGAAGACTCTAAACCTTCACTCCCTTTTTTTAACTAGAAGTTCACCCTACTTCACGCTCCACTACAACATATCCTCCTTCAACATTTCCTACTCCGAATCCAAATCATCCTCCAACGACTTTGGATCCAAATCCTCGTAAACTCGAAGATGAAAAAGATGGGATAGACAATTTATTTAGTTACCGTTAAAATTTTAAGACTTTGACTTTGGTTTGTAATAACGACTTTAATTTTTTAATTTTTTAATTCAAACTTATGTTATAACCTCATATTTTTAATTTTAGGTTGCTTATATCATTAAAATCTAGACTATCATTCGTTTCTAATGGCTATTCGTATCAGTTTTAATTCTTTTATTTTCTATACTATAAATTCTTTATATAATTAATTAAAATAAAAAACTAAAATACTCAAATTTGTATTTTATAATTAATTTTTTTAATAATGTGTATTTGTCACTAATGATTCCTTCACTATCGTTGCTAACAAGTGTCTGTAGCGACGACAGATGTCGGTTGTAATGACTTGGTCATTAACGATGACAAGGGTAGTCGTTAAAGACACCGGTCTTTACCAACAAAATTTGTTATTGATAATTCCATTATTTTTAGTGACGACGTATGTCGTCGATATTAAACGGGTCTCTAGCGATGACAAAAGTCATTGCTAGTAACCAAGACAGTCGTCGCTAATATATTTCATCTCTAAAGCTATGTGGTCCATTAGTGACAACTTATGGCTTGTCACTACCATTGCCGATCTTTAGCTACTAGAATTTAGTCGCGAGTCATAAGTGACGACATATTGTTGCTAAAGACAAACCCAGGTTAATATCGACAACATATCCTATCATTAGAAACAACTTGAGTCACTGCTATTAATAACAAACATGGTAATGGAACCGAATTAATTGATTTTTGTAAACAATGATAATGATATATTATTCAAAACTAAATCATCCTATTCCAAAATAGTAGTTTCTACAACAAAATAACATTAAAGGAGATTATGGATCAAAGACCCAGTAAATAGGTTAAAGCCATAAACATGATAATCTTAGCTCTGTCTTCTTTTCGAAGTCAGAAGTTGGTATGCAATGCTTTATAACTATTCTTTGAAATAACCCATAATGTTTATCTTAATCATTACAAATATAATAAATGATAACTACTATATATGATATAGTATATTTACGCGTGAGGATGGTTTGTGGAGAGGGGAATTCTTATCACAAAAACGTATCCCGTCTCGCACGACTTTATAGATCAATCCTCACCGCAAGTCCAAACTCCATTTATGACCCAAAACTCTCCCTTTTGGTATCGGGTGGTACCCAAAAATCCATGCCCATTGACATTTATATTTCAAAACAACAGATTTAGTCAATTAATCATTAGTTTTGACATTGTATGCAAAACATGTGTTTTAAGGGGTGTTATAGTTTTTTCTGTATTTCATAATAAAAAGATCAAACTCCATGAAATTATAATTTTTATCCCAAAAAATTAACTAATATACATAGACCCAATTAAAATTATAACACTAAAATAATAAAATAAATTCCACCTGCCCATTGCTTCCCATTGCTTTCCATAACCATTACTCTCAATCTAATTGCAGTGTAAGCTACTTTAATTGAATCTTGTGTTTCCAAAATGCTTTCGAATTCAGAATCCATTATCTCGAATGATATTTAATGGAATCTCTACTAAAGCTACCAATAAAATTCGACGGAAGACCAAAAAATGATTTCATGAATCTTTTAATCCTTCAGTTGAAGCTCTATTATAGATCTTCCTAACGTGCTTCTACAGAAATTCAAAAATTGAGTTTCAGTATGAATCTCTAGCTTCCATTAAAGCTTGAACGAGAGTGAGGGGTTGTAGTGTGGGTTGGGTTGGGTGTGTAAAGCAGGGGAGTTTTTATGTTTATTTTATCTTTAGTGTTTGAATATAGTCAATGGAGGGGTTTTTGTATAACATATTAAATTTTATTAGGGGTAAATATTAGAATTCCATAGATTTAAATATTAAATAAACATAAAGAACTATGACACACCTTCAAAATCCCTGTAAAAGTTGGTTATATTTCCTTATTTAGTAAGTGTGGTAAATACAACATCAAGGCTAGTAAGGATAGTTGTTGGAAATATAAATTTGTGAAACCTTTCATTCTCATGTGTTGTTGGAGTATATGGATAACAAAGAAGAAGTTTTTGTAATGAACAAACTTGGAGTGAAGAACCTGCAAATATATCTATCTCAGCTCTTATGCGTGATTATGTTCCCATTAAGCTCATTTGCATACATCTTAGAAACGCTAGGAATCATATATCTTATCACTCATGAACCCGTTATTGGTGACTCAAAGGTTATCTAATGTGGAACATCCTTTGTATGTTCTTTTGAAGCTGTAAATATTTTCTTTGTTCTCAAATCCCTTGAGATTTACATTTTTACCAATTTAGCAAGATAAGTTTGGTGTTCATCATTACTAATATGAAGTGTTAGCTTTGTTTGAGACATGCAAATTTATTGATGACTCTATTACTTTTTACTATATAACCAGTCTGTTTGGTCAAAAATAATTTCTCTATTTTCAAATCCCTTGAGATTCGGATTTATACCGGTTTAGGAATATAAGTTTAGTGTTCATCATCTACTTAATACGAAGTGTTGGCTTTGCTTGAGACATGCAGATTTGTTGATGACTCTGGTATATTTGACTATACAACTAGTCTGCTCAGTAAGGTGGGACGTTTGCCCACTTCTGTTGACAAGGTAGTGTTATCTATTTTTGTTGATGGAACTTTCCATACATTTCTCGTTCAGAAAATGAAGTGGCTAATTTCATTGAAATATGCAGTTGATGTCCTCGTCCAACTAGGCATGCCTTTTATGTACAAATGTTATATCTTTGATGAGGGAACGTCTCTCACATACATAAATTGGATGGGAAATTTTGCTTGTATACTCCTTTGTTGTATTTTCCTTTGCACTTTAATGAAACAAATACTTATGACAAATACCCTAAAATGATTAAAACTACTTGTTAATGGACAAAATGAAAAGTTTCACACCATTAAATAAATTAATTATATATTTGAAACCATATTTATGTAATTGATCAAAACTAGATCAATCAAATAATACAGCAAGTAGCAGCCTCAGAATATTAAGTCACACCTACAAGATTTGTGTAATAATGCATTTTTTTAAAATTTTAGTTTTGAGTTCTTTCCATTTTATTTTTCCATGAAATTATCATATTTTATTTTTTCTTTATATATATTTCATTAAAACTTGTGTTTGATTTGTTTAACTTCAATATTTTTTATTTTTGACATGGAACTTGATATCGTTTCGTGTGTATTCTTTTGTAAAATCTTTTAATAGTCATCTCAATTGACTTCAATAATGTAAATATGATAAATTCATATCATGTTAATTTTATAGGTAAGACTTCCATTCTATATTGGATTGTCCAATATTTACATCATAACCATTAATTATATTGAGAAAACACATGTTATAAGATTAGTTAGATAATTACTGTAATTAGTTTTACATGTTTAAAACAAGTGATATGTGTCGTAATGTGATTGGTATTGGACCATCTAATATTAAATAAAAAGTATTTTTCCAATTTTATTAGTTCAAATTTTTGATATTTTTACCGGTCCATTATTTAACTATCTTTAGAACCATTTGTATATTATATGTTTTATATTATTAAAACTATGAATTAGTTTCTTCATATTTGTCGTAACTCATTACGACATAAAATTCATAATTCAGTCAACGTTTATATTTTATTGTGTAGATAGCTATCATAATTATAAATGATTGTAATTGATTATAAGAAAAAAAAAATTTAAACAATAATTTAACAATTATATATCATATATATATATATATATATATATATATATATATATATATATATATATATATAGAATAAGCACTCATATTCAATTTATAACAACATGATAGATATTGTGATATAATTTAGACAACATTTATGTTCAAGATTTTGTCTATATAATATGAGGTTGATATTGGTGGGTCCTAGGGTGTTATAAAATTAATGCGATAAATAAATATGAATCATAATACCGCAAGTGTACGGTTGTCCAAGTAATACTCCGATAAATCGGGTTTCGTTCTCAGGGATTGGACTGGTCTAACCCAAGTGTTCAATAAATAAGTAGTAGTAATTGCAATTACAGAAAATAAAAGATAAAAGATATTTGTTTGGTTTTGAGTTATTAAACTACTAGACGCAAATAAACAAACTACTGAAAATAAATTCTAAAAGATTAAGGCACAAATATGAGCTATACTTGAGTCTTGGTAGGGAATCACCTAAACTTACGTAATTAATGTGTTCGTTAAGGGCAGGACTGATATTTCTATATTAGTCGGGGCTTTAATGTTTCCTAGCCCCCGTCAGGGTGGACCTAGGAACTAATTTAAAGTACTATAAACCCCTATATGGGAGAATATGCCTCTTCGGATTATATGTGATTACCTCTTTGGCTATGTAATTAGTTAAGCCTATCGGTCAGTAACTGACATTACACGGATATTACCTAAGTCTGTAATCAAACCCCCCTATCGGATGATCACTTCACCACTAAAGTGAATAGCCCAATTACTAAAATTTGTTTCTAATTAGCTAGGTCAGAAATAGTAAATAAGAACAAAATAATATCCAGTATAAAATACCCAATTAAAATTAAACTAGAAATTAATCCGAAATTGATATACATGAATTAAATAAATTAGGGATTAACCCATTACGCGATTCTCAAGTAATTAAGGTTTAGCTCATTATTGAAATAAGAACAATATAGAAATTAAAAATATACATGTTCCTAATAATAGAAATAAAATAAGAACATAGATAGAGGAATTGACTTGAGTTGTTGTTGGAGGAAACAGATTCTCCAGCTCCTGCTCTTACTTTTGCCTCTTGAAGCTCTCTCTAAGGATGATTTAATATGAAGGTTTAATGAGAGGTGCTGAATAATGAGGTCTAAAGGAGCTTATATAGTGCTAAAAAACGGATTAGGGCTTAGGTTAAGAGGACTAGGTAAGATTATAAAAAGCCCAAGCCATCTTCTTTTTTAATTCCCGAAACTAGTGTGCAGCCCTTAGTAAAACAACTGTAACATTTGCACAACAACTCTCCAAATGGGTTGATTCAACTTGGAGAATCTTCCTAACTCAATAGGGCATCAAACCATGTTTTACGGCCCAAGGCTAAATCTGCTCCTATGTAGCCCAAAAGCAGCAATCTTTAACACCAACTTCTTTAATTAAGTTCTTCGAAATTCTTTTCTTGCTTGTAGCTCCTCCACTCGATCTAAGACTTTAATTCTCACTTCTCCTCCTTGTAGTGGTTTTTCATGAATTCACAAACCTACTAATTTTGCACTAAAACAAACAAATTAACGCACAAAACCTCTAAAAATGCAAATAGTCTAATTCCAAGGGGAGAAAGTGCAACATGACGAAATAAGTATAAAAGTCTATCAGATAAGTAAAATGTTCACCTAAAATGATGTCTCCTGAAAGCTAATATTTAGAACAAATAGGGTGACATCGGATATTATGAATTGTAATAATTTTTTTTAATTTCAATACTCTAACATGTAATAAAAGGTAAATTCAATGTTAAAAAGGGATACATTTATTAATAATTTATTTTTCCGATAAAGTCCTCCTTTTGATCTTTACCCTACTAGGCATTAAAAATGCTTGTTTCTTACCCAAGGGAAAGAACTTGTTACTAACTTGTGTGCAAACAACAATTTTCTTTCAACTTGTATGTGTTAAGCAATATTGAATGATAATATTTACCAAAATCCCAACTCTAAACTAGCAAATGATTTATATCTAGATTTGGTTGTAACAAGCATGCTTTCTTACAAAAAAATTCTTAATTCATTTGATAAATCTATCAAAATATTTTGTAATCAAAGTTTATTAACCAAGATAAGTTTAATTAATATTATGAATACTATTAAATGATATCCACCTAATATATAGAAATTGTAATCATTTGTAATTATAAGTATGAGATTATACAAATCCGAAAGGGAAAAATATAAAAGAGTGTGGATCCACAAAAGGAAAATTTGAAAACTTGCAACATACAGACAACTAACTAATTAATTAAAAAAAAATTACTCACTCGTTTCTCTATAAATTTATTTATATGTTTCAAATAAAAAGATGAATTTTTTAAAAGTAATGCTTGATATTATCCCAAATCGGATCACCTTTTTATCATTTTCTAGGTGGATTTTATATGCACCAATCATAAAAGAGAGAGAAAATGATAAATCAGGAAAAAGAAATTATATGATTGGTGCATATAAAATCCACTTAGGAAATGATAAAAAGGTAATGCGATTTAGGAAATGTTAAAAAGTTAACGTGATTTAGGGTGATATACAGCATTACTCAAATTTTAAATCTCAACTTTCTTTTTCAATTGCTGAACTTTCTAATAAAAGACAAAGATTTGATGTGTGAGAATTGTGACTGAATGTTTGAAAACTAGAACCTATCAACCTTGGAAAAAATCGACCAAATCAAACAAATTTAAGTCAGACCATTTTGCAAAGTAAATGATTTGAACTGCTAAAGCTAATTCATGCTCCAATCTGCGTAATCTGTGAAGCACAATAACTTTGTTTCTGTGTAATTTGATTTGATCTTGACTCAGAATTGATGACTGTTGAATGTTTGACTGTAAATATTGTTGGACAATTTCAGACTAATCCTCAAGTGTGTTACTCAAGGAATCACCTTTTGCAAGGTTGGATTAATCCTTTGTTCAGGTTACTCGAAGGCCGATTTAGCATAAATGGAATTCACATTGTTAATTTGAAATTTTTTAGTTTGGTAGTTTGAATTACTTTTAGTTGTCAAGTAAGATTTAAGCTCAATATGTCAGAAATTTGAAAAATTCGCATCGGACATGACAGTAAATTGTGATTTTTGTGTTTATAATTTCCTAATGTGAGTTGGGCTATGCTATAAAATATGATCTTTTTAACTTGTGTACGATTTCTTAAAATTATTTCTTTTGCTGATACCTCGTGGTGGAAAATGTACTTTACGATTATTCTGGGACCTTACTGTAAATTGGTTATTTTTTTTGTAAATCTATCATGCCCTAAATTTGTTTAGAACTTGAAATGTAAATTGGATTATGCTGAAAATTGTGATCTTGTTAACTTGCGCCGAAATTGTGGGGTGATTTGCATTTTTTGTATATTTCAGGGACTACTGAAAATGCACGGAAGAAGGCATTGTAATTCGGTGAATGGTTACAAGTCTAATACAATGAGGGGAGCTGGTGAGGGTTCATCCAGAGGTCGTGGTGCTGGTGGATATGGTCGTGGTGGTGGTCAGAGATGGCAGTTTCAGCCTCCACAACCTAGTAAAAGCGATATTTTCATGGAATCTGGTAAACTCGCGGCAGAGTATTTAGTCCGTAAGGAGATCTTACCGCCTAATACACTTTCTAGTAAGTGGCAAAGTGATAATTTCATAAATCAAGGAGGAGATTTTCGATCGGGAAATGTTAGTCCAGATACTATTCCGGGTCAGAGTAAAAGATCTAGTTCGTTCAAGAATCATGAGTCGAATTCTAAAGGAGATTTTGGTAGAAGTAGATCATGGTCAAGAAGGACTTCTGGTGGTCCCTTGTGTGTTCTAAAAATAATGCAAATAAGGAAAATAGAACCACAATTGCAAGTGTACAATTGTCCCAAGTAATATATGTGATAAAACAGTTTTGTTCTCAGGGACGGATAATTTACTCTAATGCTTATCAAATAGTGAGTAATTGCACGTGAAAACAAGTAAATGATTTTAAGATTGTTTGTTTTGGTTTTCTATAACTAAGACAATAAATTAAAAGACTAACTTAATGCAAATATTAAGCTAGACGCAAGTAAATAAAATAGCTAGATGCAAGGTATGAGAGGTAGTACTTGAGCAACGCTAGGTTTTCACCTAAATCTATTTATTCCATATATTGTTTAAGGGACGAATACGGTAAATAATATTGGTCGGGATTCGGAATTCTCCTTAACCAGTAAAGGTGGACTAAGGAGCTCTTCTTAGGTGCTACAAACCCCGTCAGGGTGAATATAGTACACCTTCGAATGATTAAATCATAATTACCCAATTGGTCATAGGATTTATTAAGCCTGTCAAGGTCAAATAATTTATATCCTACATTTGTTAATTAGTTTCGTACCTAGACCCCCCCCGGTCAAGGTGATCCATTCGCCACTAAATGTAATAGCCTAAGTACTAAGTCCTAATATTGAGTCACGAATTCAATACTAGTAGATAAAAGCAAATTAAAGAAAAATATTAATTACCCAATTCGATTTCAAATAAAATAATCCCAAATCCAAAAACATAAAATGAAATAGATTGGGGCTTAACCCATTATGCATTCTCAAGTACCAATTGAATTAAGCTCATAATTGTAAAAAATAAGAAAATAAATTGAAAGGAATTCAATTTTTTTACAGAAATAAAGATAAGAAACCTAATTCAGGAGTTGATTCGGTTGCGAATTGGAGAAGTTGAATTTCTCCATCTCTTGGCTTCTTCTCTTCCTTGCTTCTTCTTCTTCTCTTGTTGTCTGAATTTGTGAATAATGAATTGTGTGTAAAAATAGAAGTTTAAAAGCCCTTTTATACTCATAAATTCGGACTAGGTCTTTTGAATTAAAATATAAGCATATATTAAAAGCCCAAGTCCATTCTTCAAGCCCAAAATCCCGTAACTGTTGTACTTTTTTCACGAAAATGGCTGTAACTTTCTCAATATAACTCTGAATTGACTTATTCAACTTGATAATTCTTCGTAACTGGATAAGGTTCGAATCTTCTTCATAACTTAGAGGCTGAATCTATCTTTAGGTAGCTCAAAATCAGCACTTTCCATCAGTCTTCCAGATTTTCAGCTCAAATTTGTCAACTCCTTGGGATATTCTTTGTAGCTTTTGACTTCTTGACACGATCTTTGACATCTATTCTCGATTCCTCTCCTTGCTAGTATTAGAAGCCTACAAACTTTTCACTAAAACACACCATATTACGTGCAAAAGCTTAATAAATTAAAAATACTAAAATCTACGGAGAGAAAATGAAATATTGCATATTATTACTAAAAGTCTGTCGAAATAACCAGATAATCACCTAATTTTATGTCTCTTAGAGGCATATAAATAGAACAAAAGAGGATACATCAAGACCCCAAACTCAAACCTTTGTCGTCCCAACAAAGTAAAAAACAAAGGGGAAAAAGTGATTGCAGAGATGCAGACGCAAATAAATACACCCAAAGCATTACTAAAATAAATCTCATATAGAAAACATTAGGAACTAATATACACATACACTAATCATGCAACATCAAACACAAATAAATTCAATCATAAAATTATCTTCGCAATGCTAGAAGGTTACACTTGTACTTATCTCAATATGATGGCTATAGGATATTCCTCGATCCTTACTCGCTTTGACCGCTCCACTTAGTATACTCCCTATTAACTTACCATGTACCTAGAAATCACGAAGACTTTACTGTTTTAGCGTAGGCTTAGGGACGGTGTGGTATGTATATTTGGTAAATTTGAAGTGAGTTTACACTCATATAATGTTCTCACTCAGCTCATTTGATGCACTAAGTTAGCATGCCCAAGTTAACCCAATATAGAATAAGATGATGATCAGAAAACTCCACTTTGCCGGTTATTTATTCAACTTTTTCTTTTTTTTTCTTTTTTTTTCTCTTTTTTTTTGTACAGTCGATAACTGGTTCCCGGTTTTGCGTTGACCAGGTTCCTTGTCAGCTACTGTATTTACTTTTTCGATTTTTTTTTTCAATCCCAGCAAAGGGTTACAAATAACAATATCATCTGAACTTTCTTTTTGGGACTCAATACAAACACATACGTTTCCCTCCCAATGTAATTTCCAAAAGATAGCCCAACACCCCAAATTTAAGCTCAAGACATGTCTCAGCAACGTGATTCAAGTGCGGGTCATTTTAGAAATACCTAATAAACTAAGGGGGTATGGGCTTATATCATGGAGACAAAAGAAAAGGCTTTAAGGCTCAAAATTGGGCTAAGACGGATACTATTAATATAAGGGATAGAAGGCCAAAAGGCTTCAAATGGCTAACAAATAACCTCACCTATTATTTTCCTAGTTACATGGTTCGTATCTAGTTCATATATAAGTGGGTTCTCTACTAATTTAGATTTCACGTTCTACAAACCAAATATTTTCCTCAAGTACAAGCTTACTTCTTTTACATTGTTTATTAATTTTTCCTATCCATTACTTATGTTTGCATATAATTAAAGCGTCTTTTATACTAATTCCTAAAGTTCACTATTTACTATCATTGATTTATCAAAAGTATGCTTAATGGGGACATTTAAGAGCTTCTATAGTCAAACGCAACTCCTAATTAATTTTATTGAAAGCGATAAAAAAAAAACACATAAAACTAGGATAAGGCAACGATCCCCACCCCAAACTCAAAAATGAGTCGTGTCCCCACGACTCGAAAAGACTCAAAGCAAATAAACTAATCTACACTAAATGAGAAAGGAAAGAAAACATATCTTAACCAGCGCGAGGCTGGTTATCAGTGTTGCATCCAAGCATAGAATCCTTCGCGATTAAACCATAGGTGGCGTGTTGAATAATGCTCACCCAAAGTAGCATATTGCGAAGAAGATCTAGCTCTTTGGTGACGTTTCCTAAAGTAGCAATCATCTTTTCCTGATTCTCTTTCAACACTTGAATTTCTTCTTCCAACCCATTATCATTATGTACCTTCTTCTTTGGTGGAGGAGCTCTAGGGTTCTTAATTGGATGGGTTGCTTCATTGTGGGGGTTTTCAATGGAATTCAAAGTCATTGCGTCTCCCTGTTATGTGGCATCAACCTCTTCTTTCCTTCGCGGTATTTTTGCGTCTAGACACAAGGTAGTGACGGTACAAGGGAACTTGAGGTTTGGTTGACTAGTAGGGATTTTTTCAAACTCCATTATAGTCTCGTAAATAACACGCGCAACATCCATCTCTCAATTCTCGACAATGCAATTAATAAAGATAACATGCTCCTTCTTCAACTCGGAAGTATGATTAATATTAAAGAAAGTGAGTACTATGAATATTGACCATACCTTAGCACAAGGTAGCAAACAACTACTATAAACCTGCCCAGCATATCTCTCACCATTCGGAATTAGGCGTTTCCCATGAACTAAAACTGTGTCCCAAAGAGATTCCCACTCAAAAGATGGGTCATTAAGCATTTCAAAATAAGGACAAGGACCAGTAAAGTAGGGTAATTTCAAGGCTTTGCGAATAAGTTCAACTGAGAAGGGTAATACCTTTTTGCGGACGATAATTGATTGTTTATTCAAAAAGGCTACTCCTTCATAAAAATCACGGACCAAGGTGGGGATAAAGGTAAGTTTTTTCTGTCTCAATTCAGTCCACCTAAACTTATCACAAGTAGTTGCATAACTCTTAAATTCGCTATTAATAATACAAGAAGGGAATGTTCTCTCAACACCAAACTTCAAATAATTAATTCGATCACGAACCTGATCATCCCAACGCATAGCTACCCTCTTGGGTTTGTGTGCAATAACTTTTCTTTGTGGAGCTCGTGGTTCTGGAATACGTTATTTGGGAATTTCCTCTTCAATATCTTCCTCTTCTTCTTCATCAACCAAAGTATGCTTAGGAAGAGTAGCCTTACTTTGGTTTTCTTTTCTCTTCATAGCAGTCTTAACCTCTTCAATCTTGCGTTTAGGGCCCGAATCTGGAATCTCAATAGCTTTCTCTTGTGTAGCACCAGGATTGTTTCTTGTTCTTGGGTTGTTTCTACTTGTGTAACTGAAAGATTCTGTCCTGTTAGTCATGGCTTGTTACCCCAAACTCAAAACTTTAAAGAGTTGAAAACTAGAGAAAAGATTCAATCTTTGATGTTTTGAGATAATATTAAGGTGAATTTGTGTGAGATATGAGGTGGGTAAAGTTCAATTTTAGGGATTGGAGAGGTTTAGTGGTTCAATTTAAGGCTTGGGTGAAGAAAGAATTTGGAAGAAAAGTGGAATTTTGGTGAAGTTTTGGAAAGATCTTGAGTTGATTATGTGTTTTTAGGGAAAAAGAGAGCAATAATTGATGAATAAACCCTGTTTTGATGATGATTTATGGATTGGTGTAAAGCTCGAATCACAGGTGGAGGCTAGCTTGAGAAAGAAGCTAAATAAATAGGGTAAAGGACCTCAAAATCGCCTAAAACAGACGCTGACCGGGTTCCCAGTCCGTGATAACCGGGTTCCCGGTTATTGCGTTGTGTCGGCGCTAAAAATATTACTAAATACGGTTTTTTTACCCAGAAGCTAGCCACCTTGCGTCTCGAGCCACGCAGTGGTCAGAGAATTTGAGGTCATGATCGGGTTCTCGGTCTGCGTCTGAGGCTGGAACGAGGATTGCTGGACACGACCCCTTGCGTCTAAGGCTACGCAGGGGTCAGAACTATGGGATCCCTACAGCACCACCACCGGGTTCCCGGTCAGCTGGCCATCGGGTTCCCGGTTTTGTCGCTGGTGCGAATGCAGACGCACCCATCTTGCATCTCGAGCCACGCTATGGTCAGAATCCTTGGGGTCTTCAGCTCAAGTGACCGTGTTCTCGATTAGCTCAAAACCGAGTTCCTGGTTATCTACTGGAATCCCCACTAATTTTTTCTTTTTCTTCACACTTTGAACCCCAAACTCAAGACTTTTTCACTCTTGAAATCATCAAAAACAACTAACCTTTCTCATTTCTTAAAAATAAACACTAATCAACAACATTTAACTAATTTACACGACGAATTAATGAAAACACGAAACTAATATACAATGAATTGGCTTTTGTTTAACGTCGTTAAGCTCGACGGTTACCTCATGCTTCTAAGGGACTTCAAGGAGGTACATGACCTCCCCGGGAAGTGGATCCTCCGCGCGATTAACGTCCTCACCTCCATGATAAATCTTCAATTGATGACCGTTTACCATGAAGGTACGGTGCTTGATTGGATTCTCAATCTCAATAGCTCCATGAGGCGTGACTTTTGTTACAACATAAGGACCCGACCATTTAGACCTTAACTTACCCGGATAATTGTTGAACTTCGAGTTATATCTAAGGACCTTTTGTCCAACATCAAACTTCTTCACTCTAATTCTATTATCATACCATCTCTTCGTGTTTTCTTTGTATAGTTTAGTATTCTCATAAGCTTGTAATCAAAACTCATTCATTTAATTTCATCATTCGATTCTCACCAGCTAAAGCAGGATCTAAATTCAATTCTGCTATGGTCATATATGCACCCAATTCAAGTTCAAGAGGTAAGTGACAAGCCTTACCATACACCATTCGATACGGAGATGCACTAACGGGAGTTTTGAACCTAGTACGATAAGCCCAAAGTGCATCATCTAACTTCAATGACCAATCTTTTCTCGTAGAACCAACAATCTTTTCAAGGATAGATTTTACCTCTCGATTTGAAACTTCAGCTTGACCATTGGCTTGTGGATGATAAGCAGTAGATATACGATGTCTAATCCCATGTTTCTCTAGCATAGTCGTCAAATATTTGTTCACAAAGTGTGAACCTCCATCACTTATAATTACTCGAGGTGTACCATGTCTAGTGAAGATATGAGATTTCGAAAACTTTATTACCACTCGCGAATCATTCGTTGGTAGAGCTACAGCCTCTACCCATTTAGACACGTAATCAACTGCTAAAAGGATGTATTGATTACCATTGAATTGCACGAAGGGACCCATGAAATCAATACCCCAAACATCAAATACTTCCACCTCAAGAATGTTGTTACGTGGCATTTCATCCCTCTTGGATATATTCCCAGTAAATTGACACCTATTACACTTCTTTACGTATTCATGACAATCCCTATGTAATGTAGGCCAATAAAAACCAGATTGAAGTACCTTAGCAGCTATGCGGTAACCTTTAAAATATCCTCCGTAGGGTGAATCATGAAAACCTGCCACAACTGAATAAATCTCATTCTCAGGTATGCATCTTCTTACCATTTGGTCACCACACACTTTGTAGAAGAAAGGATCCTCCCAAAAGAACTACTTAGCACGGCTAATTAACCTCTTCTTATCTTGTGAAGTAGCCCCGTCAGGGAAAGAACCACTTACCACAAGATTTGAAATATCAGCATACCACAGCACTCCATTAAAGATAGCAAATAAATTCTCATATGGAAATTCTTCTCGAACTAACTCGGGACTAGTATTTGATTCAGACCCTTCAAGACGAGACAAATTATCTGCAACCTAATTATCACAACCCTTTCGATCTCGAATCTCTAAATCAAAATCTTGAAGCAACAAAACCCATTTGATTAACCTCGGCTTAGCATCTTTCTTCTCCATAAGCTACTTTATAGCGGAATGGTCGGTAAATAAAAAAATTTTCGCTCCAAGAAGATAGGAACGAAACTTGTCAAAAGCATAAACAACCGCTAAAAGTTCCTTCTCAGTCACTGTATAATTAACTTAAGAACAAGTGAAGGTCTTACTTGCATAATAGATAGAGTGAAATACCTTGTTCTTCCGTTGACCTAACACATCACCTATAGCTGAATCACTTGCATCACACATAACTTCAAAAGGAATTTTCCAATCGGGAGGTAACACAATAGGTGCAGTAATAAGCTTCTCCTTCAATTATTGAAATGCCTTCATACAAGCTTCATCGAAAAGGAATTTCGTGTCCTTCTCGAGTAAGTTATACAAAGGCTTTGTAATCTTTGAAAAATCCTTGATGAAACGACGATAAAATCCAGCATGGCCTAAAAATCTTCATAACCCTTTTACAGAAATGGGAGGGGGAAGAGTTTTGATTACCTCAATCTTTGCGCGATCAACCTCCAAACCTGCACTTGAAACCTTGTGATCCAACACTATACCTTCTCGAACCATGAAATGACACTTTTCCCAATTCAACACCAAGTTTGTTTCCTTGCATCTTATTAACACCTTCTCCAAATTCTGTAAACACTCACCAAAATTATCACCAAATACATAAAACTAATCCATAAACACTTCAAGGAAATTATCTACCATATCCTAGAAAATCGCCATCATACATCTCTGAAAGGTAGCGGGTGCGTTACATAATCCAAAAGGCATCCTTTGATAAGCAAAGGTACCAAAAGGACATGTAAATGTGGTTTTGTGTTGATCAGCTGGATCTACATAAATCTGATTATACCCTGAATAACCATCCAAAAAGCAATAATACTCCCTACCAGCCAATTTGTCTAACATCTGATCAATGAAAGGAAGAGGAAATTGGTCCTTTATAGTTGCCTTGTTCAACTTACGGTAATCCATACAAACCCTCCAACCAACAACTGTTCTGGTGGAGATGGCTTCATTCTGAGCATTGGGGATGGTAGTCATTCCTCCATTCTTCGGTACGCACTAAACTGGACTCACCCACTCATTACTAGCTATGTGAGAGATGATTCCCGCGTCTAGGAGCTTAATCACTTCTTTCTTCACCACTTCTTTCATTTCTGGCATTAATCTCCTTTGGCCTTCAACTGAATGTGCTCTATTATCTTCAAGAATGATTTGATGTTGACAATAGGAGGGACAAATGTCTTTGATGTCAGCAATAGTCCAACCTACCGTCTCTTTATTCTCCCTTAGTACACGTAGCAGTTTATCTTCTCGAGAACCTGTTAAATTTGCTGAAACAATAACAGGTAAAGTATCATTAGTACCCAAATACTCATACCTCAAGTGAGCTGGCAATGGTTTTTCTTCTAACATCGGAGGAGATTCAATGGATAGTTTATTTTTAATGACCATCTCCCCCGGTTCTCTCACAGGTTCAAAGGCAGGACGCCTATGTTCTGGATTTCCCGAATTTAGAGTTGCCACTGTTTCGGCAAGCTCTTCCATCATCTTAGGTAAGTCTAGTGTCAAAGAAGCGTGCAGGATATCATCATAATTAAAACAATCAAATACCTCTTGCGTGGCATGTTCAGCTACATACATTCGGAAGCAATCTCCTGGAACATCTGTAAATTTCATGGCTCTGAACACATTAAACTTTACCTCCTCGTCTTGGATTCTCATGGTTAATTCTCCATTTTATACATCAATTAAAGTACGCCCCGTGGCTAGGAATGGCCATCCAAAAATGATGGGGACATTCCTATCCGCGTCGTATTCAAGAATAACAAAATCAACGGGAAAAACTAAAGTACCTGCCTTAACGAGGACATCTTCGATTCGGCCCTCCGGCTGAACGAGGTATCTATCAGCCATTTGCAAGACCATAAAAGTAGGTCTCACATCTCCCATTCTCAACTTATCGAAAATCGATTTGGGCTTAATATTGATACTTGCACCCAAATCACATAGTGCTTTTCCTTGCCACTCCTTACCAATCGATATCGCAATTGTAAAACTCCCAGGGTCAATCAACTTAGGTGGAAACTTACTTTTAAAAATAGGGCTACACTTTTCAGGTAACCCAATTATCTCATTATCATAATACGGCCTCTTATTAGTTAGGGCTCTCTTCAAAAACTTCACGTATTTCGGTATATCTTTAATAGCTTCTAACAACGGAATGTTGATGTTGAGACCTCTTACCCTATTCAAAAATCTCTGATACTCGGCCATGTCTTCTTTCTTCTGAACTCTCGAAGGAAAAGGTGGAGAAGGACGGTTTTCCACAATATCTTTCTTTTTCTGAACTTCTGGAATTTTCTCCACTTCTATCACTTCAGGTTCATTCTCTTTCTCTTTCTCCTCCAACACTGGTTTTTCTTTATTTGTAACTTCTTTCTCTTTCATGACCGGAAATGGAGGTGGAGGAAGTTTCTTACCACTTCTCAACGTTATGGCATTACAATCTTCGGCTTGTCTTGGTACTTCAGTATCACTAGGGAGTCTTCCATGTGGATGCTGATTTACTTGTTTCGAAATTTGATCCATTTGATTCCCCAATAATTTTAGTGCAGCTTCATTAGCTTGTTGATTCCGAATGGATTGTGCCTGAAGTGCCATTTATTTATCTACCGTTACACGAAGATCTTCTGTTCCTTCTTGAGGTTGAGCAGGTAAAGCTTTTTGATTCATTGTATCATTATAACTATTTTGAGGAAGTCTCCCATTCATGATTATTCATACCACAATAATAACAACCATAGACCTCTTGTGCAACATTCACTTCAACCCTTTTACTCGAAAAACCTTCTTTCACGGCTAACGTAAGTTGCTTCAATTGTTTTTCCAATGTGGTTTGTAATTTGTTCTCTAGGGAGGTGAACTTTTCTTCAATATTTACGTTATTAACTCCCCCTTTAACAGGTGTTCTTACAGTATTCCAACCCACTTCATTATTTACCATTCTATCCAAGATGATCTTCGCGTGAACGGGTAGAACGTGTAAAAATCCACCACCAAATAACAAATCTAAGTCCTTTCTCGATTGTCCATCACGGCCTTTGTAAAATATTTTCAGTTGTTGTTGTTCTGAAAGGCCATGATCAGAGACTCTTCGCAAATAATGCTGAAATCTAGACCAACTTCTACCCAAAGCTTCATCATATTCTTGTCGGAAATGTGTTAATTCGAGTTGAGCATCTAATCTCATGTTGGATGGATAGTATATGTCGAAAAACGATGTCTGTAATTGTTCCCAATTCGTAATCTTTCCAGGTTCTTACGAATCATGCCAATCACTCGCTTTATCTATTAAGAAAAATTGGAATGTAGCAAAATACATTTGCTCTTTTGTTACTCCTTGAGTTATGTAAGATTCGCAAATTTGTATAAACTTTTGTACCGCTTGAATAGGATCTTCTCCGGGCTTGCCACGAAAATTTCCGAAATTCTGAAATTGAGCTAACATACCCGAATCTGGACGGAATCTCAGAATATTTATCTCAGATGGGACAATCCCAAGAGGAGGAGCACGGAACGGTTCTTGTGTTGGAACATTAATGAACCATGGATCAGCTACTTGGGCTTGAACTGGATTATTAGGAGGTGGGACTTGGCCATTGTTCTGACCATCATTAATCGGAAGGTCGTCCATGTCTCTAGCTAATCTCTCCTCTAACTCTTTCGCTTCTTGTTCTTCTCTCTTTTTCTTGTTAGCAAGTCTGACTAATGATTCAGGATTTTCAAGGATCGGAGGTAGTGTCTCAAGATCCTTAAATAGCTTCCTTCGCATACACCAAACATAAAAACCTGAAAAAGATGAACAAACAAAGCGTAAAAGTGAAAAATAAAAATGCAACTAACAGTAAAGGATAAACACCGTCCCCGGCAGTGGCGCCAAAAACTTGGTTGTCCCTTGTGTGTTCTAAAAATAATGCAAATAAGGAAAAGAGAACCACAAATGCAAGTGTACAGTTGTCCCAAGTAATATATGTGATAAAACAGATTCGTCCTCAGGGATGGATTGGTTGACTCTAATGCTTATCAAATAGTTAGTAATTGCACGTGAAAGCAAGTAAATGATTTTAAGATTGTTTGTTTTTGTTTTCTATAACTAAGACAATAAATTAAAAGACTAAATTAATGCAAATATTAAGCTAGACGCAAGTAAATAAAATAACTAGACGCTAGGTTTACACCTAAATCTATTCATTCCATGTATTGTTTAAGGGATGAATTCGGTAAATAATATTGGTCGGGATTCGGAATTCTCCTTACCCCCGTCAGGGTGGACTAAGGAGCTCTTCTTAGGTGCTACAAACCCCGTCAGGGTGAATATAGTCCACCTTCGAATGATTAAATCATGATTACCCAATTGGCCATAGGATTAATTAAGCCTGTCAAGGTCAAATAATTTTTATCCTACATTCATTAATTAGTTCGGTACCTAGACCCCCCGTCAAAGTGATCCATTCGCCACTAAATGGAATAGCCTTAGTACTAAGTCCTAATATTGAGTCGTGAATTCAATACTAGTAGATAAAAGAAAATTAAAGAAAAATATTAATTACCCAATTCGATTTCAATTAAAATAATCCCATATCCAAAAACATATAATGAAATAGATTGGGGCTTAACCCATTATGCGTTCTCAGGTATCAATTGAATTTAGCTCATAATCGTAAAACTAAGAAAATAAATTGAAAGGAATTCATAATTGTTTTACAGAAATAAAGATAAGAAACCTAATTGATGAGTTGATTCGGTTGCGAATTGGAGAAGTTGAATTTCTCCATCTCTTTGCTTCTTCTCTTCCTTGCTTATGCTTCTTCTCTTGTTGTCTAACTTTCTGAATAATGAATTGTGTGTAAATATAGAAGTTCAAAAGCCCTTTTATACTCATAAATTCGGACTAGGGCTTTTGAATTAAAAGATAAGCAAATATTAAAAGCCTAAGTCCATTCTTCAAGCCCAAAAATCCCGTAACTGCTGTACACCCTTTACTAAAACGGTTGTACCTTTCTCAATCTAACTCCGAATTGACTCATTCTACTTGCTAATTCTTCGTGACTCGATAAGGTACGAATCTTCTTCATAACTCAGAGGCTGAATCCATCTTTAGGTAGCTCGAAATCAGCACTTTCCATCAGCCTTCCAGATTTTCAGCTCAAATTTGTCAACTCTTTGGGATATTCTTTGTAGCTTTTGACTTCTTGACACGAACTTTGACTTCTATTCTCGAGTCCTCTCCTTTCTAGTATTAGAAACCTACAAACCTTTCACTAAAACACACCATATTACGTGCAAAAGCTTAATAAATAAAAAATACTAAAATCTAAGGAGTGAAAATGAAATATTGCATATTATTACTAAAAGCCTATCGAAATAGCCAGATAATCACCTAATTTGATGTCTCCTAGAGGCATATAAATTGAACAAAATAGAAGACATCAACTTCTCAAAATACAGGACCCACTATTGAGACTGATGTGGAACCCGCAGAGGAGTCTCTCGAGCCTGGGGAGATTAGGGATGATATTAATGACCATGATGTTAAGGAAGACATAGCCATAGATCGTTTAATCCTACTATGTGATGTTATAGAAGATGAGATCAAGGGTGCAAAACGAGCACTAGAAGGTGATCAAAGCATTGTCGGAGCTAAGAAACCCAGAGCCTGCTCACGTGGTGGCCTGAGCTTTTCAGTTTTATCGAAAACACCAGGAAAACCACCCATGGCCGAGGAAAAGTTGTTTCCAAGTTTGGATACCAACAAGAATTATGAAGTGAAACCGAGTACAATGCGGAGAAATGGAACAGACAAATATGGTAAACATATTGAGGATGATGTTGTACCAGAACAGAAGGCTTTTAACGGCTTGGAGAAAAGGCAAGTATTTCTGGTTTTTATATTTTTGAGTTAATTGCACTATTGGTTCCTATATTTTTCAAAGAATGTATTATTTGCTGGCTAATGGAATACATGCTCTAATTCTTAACCACGCAGGAACAAGATAGAGTTTTCTGCTCTGCATAACTTTCGTTATAATCCAGACGACCATCGAGTGATTTCACATGTTCAAGAGGGCTATGCAAATAATATAATGGAGTTACTCTTGACGCTAATTTGAGCCTTCATGATGGAGAGGTAAGTATTAATAGATACATGATTAACTACTTTTATCATATCATATTAATAAAATGATTATGAATTTGAGCCTTCAATAAAATGCTTTCATTTTGATTAAAATTGAGTTTTATGGGTTTTCTTTTCATTCTAAACTATGTTTTTAATAAAGTGTTTTTTCTTTTTAATTTTTATACAGACTTCATAATCTAGACTTGTTATTTATAAATGCTTTTGAGTCTATAGATTTTAGTCTTCAACAGAGTAAATGCTTAGGAGCCTTTTTTTGTGCACAAATGTAGTAATTCTCTTGCTGGATTGCTCACATAAATTATCGTTTTCATATCTTTACTTATGGGATTCTTTCTTTCCTTGTTCAGCCAGGCTTTTCAAGTAGATCATATTAATAATATTATCAACATTCAAATTTAAGTTTACAACTCAATTTTAAGCATATAAAATAATATTTTCAATTCCAAAGAGAAAAACTAGTGGTAAAGAGTTTGTTTATGTCACAAAACATAACATATATATTCTTGATTATTGAATGAAGTAATCTATGAATAAAAATGTATAGTTCCACTCAGATGTATAATTACACTCTAAGGTTTACTAAGAATTGTGATTAAAATCTATTTTTCACCTATGGTGGAGGTGCTGCATGTATGAGTAGTGAAGCCACATATTGCCTAGGGGTTGGGCCATGTCGGCCCCTCAGTTTTCAAAATTCATTTTCGACTCCATTAAAAAGAATTACTAATATTGTATGGTATTTATTTTCAAAATATTTACTTGGCTCCCTAATGTTGTCTAAAGTCATTTGTTTTAGGTTTTGATTTGGTATGTTGTTTGTATGAATATATGTTGTTTATATTATATATTAATTATATTGTATAATACAAAACTTATAGTGTAATTGACTCATTATTTCATAAAAGAACCTAGTACAATTAACGTAAAATATATTTTAGGAAAATCGCAAGAATCTAGGAATTTTTTGGGACATATATAGTCCCAAACACCTTTTGCTTTCTAACAAATATTTTTCCACCAACTAGGTTATCTTATTAAATAAGATGAAATTATTACAGAGCTTTAGACCTTTTTGATCTAAAGATAAAATATATTCGTTAAAAATCAACTTGCAGGATATAAATGCAGGTTTGGATTAAACATGCACCACTTAAGCTTAATCTGTGGTACAAATACTAAACTATAACTTTACAATCAACATTCTCAAAACGATAATAAAACCCCAAACTAACTTAATAATATATCATGTTCTACCTTTAATTTTTAATCTATCTGACAGTATCTAAATCAATTTTACAAAAACCAAAACAATGAACCTCAAATTAATGGTAAATTTTACCATTTTAGAAAAATCTATTTTGTTACACGAGACTTCTTTATTCTTTGCTAGACCCATTGATGCTTGTGGTTGATTTTACACTTATCATTTTTATTCTTAAAGTGTTAATTTATGCCTAAATTTTCACATGCTTACTCTTAGAATATCTCCATCTTTTTGGAAACTTTCTTATCTGTGATAATTTACTCATTTTTAACTTGTCTGAAATAAGTCAAAGTTGAGAATGCTATTTAATGTGAAATTGTCAAGAAAAGTTTTTTTTTTGAAAAAAAAGGTGACGGTACTCCAAGTCTTCACAAGAGAAATCTTTAAGCCTTCTTTGGAATATAATAAATTTTTTTTGTTTTTTAGCATGCATTGAGTAACTTATACAAAATTTAGCTATTGTATTTTAATATTTAAGTCAACCTAATTTACCTTTGTGACTTTTAACCCTCACTGGTTAAAGTCCTGTATACATAAATTATAGGTCCATATATAACACATAATAACCTATTTTTCAAATATAAAAATAACTGATCATATACTTGTCTAAGTACATAGAACCAAAAGAAAATAAGTTATAGGATTCTCCCTTTTAAATATTCATTCATTTACTTAAATATTACATCCAAGATCAAAGATCATAGTAATTTATTCTGTTAATTATGTCTAATCTGAATCTTTTGAAACAATGTTGAACTATGTTGTATTGTACATCGACCACTTTGATCACACTCTCATAACAAAAATTACAATTAACTTCTTTTCAGTTCCTTGATTGCTGTCAAAGTCCCTCTACTAAGAGATATCCTGTTGAAGTTGAAACGGCTTCGAATATCTGTTAGGTTTGCAAGAAATTTACATCTTCTTCAAACACCACTTTGAATTCCCACTTAAATCATTTCTTTTCTGGTAAGTCAACAGTCGACAGGAAAAAGATTCGTAAACCTAGGAGAAAGAAGAGGAAGATGAAATGGATCTTCGTTATTTACAGAACAACTCCATATTATACACTCGAGGAGCTTGATCAAAGAAATAAAACTGAAAATTCGTGATTTCGAGAAATGGCTTGTAGATTTAAATTCTAATAAGTGTTATGTCTTTATTTAAGAGTACTATGGACCTTTTGCACCCTTAAACAATAAAAAGAACATCCATCTCCCTTAGGATTTTTACTATATATCTCTCAATGCAAGAGTAAAATTGGTAATATATTGAAATTATTAATTCGTCTGTCCATAATATATTGTCACTTAGTAACTGGACACAAACACATAAATTCCCCAGGATTACAAATACCTTTTTTAAAATATTCAGATATCTTGAAAGTTTATTTAAAATATAAATTATAATATTTAGTCATGAATAGAAGTAGTATACAATTAAAAATTATCTTATTTTTTAAATTGCAAGACTTTCATTCAATATTAAATGGTCTAATATTTACATAATATTCTTTAATTATAATAACAAGACATATGTCATTAAATTAGTTAGGTTGTTATTATAATGAATCCATTCGGGTTTTAAACATATAACATGTTTTATAATATGATTGGTTAATAATAATATTGCACTGTAGATAAGATTGTGTAAGAACAAAAATATGTTGAATGTTCTACATCCATTGCAACGTTTTTTGTCTTTAGGAACGACAAAAGATAAGAAAAGTTGTCGCTATTACACCTCAACGTTCTTTAGCAAAGACATGTCGTTGTTAATGTGTCGCCCCTAGAGTTTAGTTGCTAAAGATCGTTAATAGCATAATAGCAGTGTCAAACACAAATTCCTCTCTAATTATATTTTATCATTAGGGGGACGACCTTGAACACTAGAAACAGGAAAAGAAGTTGGTAGAGACATTGTTACGAGGAAAGATATTTGTCGTGCCTAATAGCAAATCTCTTTAGCAACGACAAAAATCGTTGCTAGAGTCATTGTTAATAGGGACGACAACTTAATTTATTAGCGATGATAACTTCGCCCCTTTTTAAAATTATTTTTACTGTACATTAGATTATTTTAGTTTTGATATCAATAAATTTGTCGAAAATATAAAATTCAAAAACGATACGAATAAAAATTATAAATGAATAAAATGCTGATAAATTTAATGATATTAAACATCTAATAATTAAAATCGATTATTACATAATTAAATTTGTACAAAAAATAAATAATATAGTCTTTATTACAATCCAAATAATTATAATCCTATTCTACTTCACCGTTGGAAGGAGTTGGATTCGGAAGAGGACATAGGGGAGCAAACGGAAGACCAATATGGTCCTGTGCCTTGTGCGCTTCATTTTAATTATATTTAAATAAAGAAATATTATATTTATTAGTGGTGGGAATATGACATTACTTAGGAAATAGCACATTTCTTAGGGAATAGTAAAGTTAAAAATACCTGAAAATGTATCGCAACAAGTGAGGCGTCTTTTTGGGAGTGGTGGATCTCTTTCATCATTGTTCCTATTTTTTTAAAATTACTCTAAAACCTCATTTTTTTTAAAAGTTTACGCTAAAGCCCTTATTTTTTAAATTACACTAAATCCACTATTTTTAAAAATAAATTACACTAATTCCATTATTTTTTTTAAAAATTACACTAAAACTCCTATTTTTTTTTAATTACACTTAATTCACCAAACTTTTTTTAAATTGCAATAAAGGAAGTTTTAGTTAAGCCCTTATACTTTTAAAATTTTAAGTTACGTCCCTATTTTTTTATTAATTACACTATACACCCTATAAGTTTTTAAAATTACACTAAATCCCTAAATTTTTTAAAATTACAATAAAGCTCCTATATATTTTTAAAATTACACTAAATCCCCTATATTATTTAGAACTACAAAAAAACACCTATTTTTTAAATTACACAAAAACCCTATTTTTACAAAATTACACAAAACCACCTATATAATTTTAAATTACACGAAAGAACTATATTTTTACAAGTTTCAACTTAACCCCTATATTTCTAAAAACTACATTAAATCCCCTATTTAAAAAAATTACACTAAAACCCATATATTTTTTTAAAATTTCACTAAATCACCTATATTTTAAAATTTCACATCAGAGTCTTTATATATATATATATATCTATATATATATATATTCTTAAATTAACTTAAAGTTGATATATTTTTATGAATTACATCAATTCCTTAAAGGTCAATAAATTGCACATAACATCCTTAAATTTAAAAAAATTGCTATAATTCTAAAAATATCACCAAAAATAATTACACACTAGCACAATAACAACTACATTTATAATTAAAAATAATAAATTTGGAATAGTAAAATAATTTAAAAAACACAAATTTCAAGCAAAGTTTGGGAATTTTTTTTACAAACTTGAGTTTTTGGATAGTAAAATGGATCGGTACTAATTTAGAATGATTTCCCGCCTCCTTTGGACAATAGACTTACATAAACGGAAAGGAATCAGTATGAAACTAAATAATTTTTTTTAATATAATGGAAGATTAAATGAATTAAAATACTTACTCGTTTGTTTCTAGCGTTATGATGTACCCCGACATGAATCAGCTACTCGAGTTGGACAAAATTATGAGAGAAAATAAGGATTTTTTCATTTAGTTCCATTTGAAATGGAGACATGATATTTACAATCGCTTGTCATCATGGACGACGTAATGTCTCTCTATTGACAGCAAAAAGTCATCCCTAAAGATATTTTTTTTAAATAATTATTTGTTATTAGCGACAACATTTGTCGTCGCTAAAGTCTCTTTAACCGCGAAAAACAAACCACCAAGACGCCTCAAAAACCGAATTTTATAATTAAGGACGACATATGTTGTCTCTAATGATGACTTTTAATTTTTAATTTATATTTTACTATTACTAGGGACGACGTATGTCGCCCCATGATGACGTTCAGTAGGGACAAATTCTTCATTACGAATTCGTTGCTAATGATGATGAATTTCATCCCTAAAGATATACCAATTTTTTTAGGAACGATATCGCATTGCACCAAAAGATATTGTTCCTAAAAAGGCATAATGTAGTAGTGGTTTGATAATTAGCCATATGTTTTATAACTTAAATTTATATTGAAGGATTTTTCTTACCTATAGTTATAAAGAAGTTTCCCACGTTTGCGTTAATGTCATTATTTATCTTGCCTATGTAATTTTAAAAGTTCTTTTGAATTGAAACTCAATTAGAATGTAAAACCTCCTACATAGCCCCAATGTATTGACTAAAGTTAATATAACATATATAACACATGGAAGCTCAAAAAGGAGAAAAATGAAATTTCCTATTCCTTCTCATCTATAAGATTACTTATCCATGTTATTTCCATCCAGTAAATTCAATTTATGTGAAATCTTTTTTGTCATTTTACATATACATAAATAATTAAGGAAATTAAACATGTATTATATTTTTCTTCTGAGTTCATTACAAATTTGGTTCTTTCATTTAATTTCTATGGATGATGGCATATCCATAAAAATTCAATGAAAGAAGATATTTTCTTGTTGGCGATAATTCTTAGCAACAACTTATAATCGTCGATGGTAAAGTCTCTAGCGACGGAAATTAAAAGCATTAGTAATAACTTGACCTTGTTTCTAATGACCTGCGTGAAATATAACCAATGGGCTTGTTAAATATGGAATTTTAAAACCCCATTCAAACATTTCTTACCCTTAATACCATATAGTATCTTCTGAATTAACAAGTCACGCTACTAAACTGTCGCCGCTTCTCCACTAGAGGACCCTACCTCAACCTCCACTAGATTTATATTTATTTTAAATCATTGTATAATGATTATTTAATTGTATTTTTATTGTGAATTAATTAAAGGGTGTTATATAAATGGTAGAATATACAATTTTTGTATGTTACATAATTCATTTATGTATCGTTTTTTCCTACTAATATATACAGTATATGTTTCTTAAATTTAGCCGTTTATCAAAAAAGGTTGGACTAAATCATAATTAGGGTTAATACATAACAATTGGTAGGGGTGATGAATATTATTAAGTTTGTGAAATTTTTTGTAAATAGAACAAGTTTCATCATTAGTCCATGTACGCGTTGTTTAAATAATCAAAGGTTTTGTACTTACGATATTAGAGTTCACAGTTTAAGATATAGTTTTTTGTCAACATATGACACTTAAACAAAACACGGTAAAAAAGAACAAGTTCTCATGGATAATTCAACCTGTGTTTTCGATGAAGAAATACTAATTGTGTTTGATGATTTGATGTCCAATTTTGATGTTGTTGGTTCTTTCGGTGACACAAAGATGGGCGACAAGAATATTCTGGTAACACCCTTAATTGTTAATCAATTCATTTTTCTTTAGTATACATAGGTTATTGATTCACCTTTGGACAAATCCTGAAGTTCAACAAAATTATTAAATTACTAGTTAGATTAATTTATTACACATTTTTATAGGAAAAAGTAATATGAATATATGTAATAAAGTTTAATTAGTACTTAAGAAACTAATCATGTATCATATTATAGACTTTTTTTTGATAAAACCCATTAAAAAATACATTTAATTTTTTTTGATTTTGTCACTTTAGTGACTAACAAACCATTATATTATGATGTTTAGCATACTATTAATTTTTAAGATAAAATATATAAACAAGATGATATTTTTATTTTTATTTTATTTACATATAAGCCTTCAAACCTTTTCCTTCTACCGTTGTCAAACTTTTTATTTGACCCTCGACTATATTTTTGTTTCGTTTTTAAACTAGAATCTTTTTTAATAATATTTGAATTAATATAACATGAAGGTATGTTGACTGTGAGAATGATAAAATAATAATTCTCGTACAATTCTTCAGAAATGACTAAATATTATATACTTAATTATCAGAATATAATTTGTATGTGGTAATGTGATCAAATTACAATATTACATATAAATTTAAACACAAATTGATCTGTACAAAACAAACTGGCTAAAATAACTTACAAATTAATTTATTACTAAGAATTTAAAATAAGGTCATTATAGAATTATCAAGATATTAAAGCATGTCAACTAAACATATCTGCTATAAAAGATAACATTTGTTTATATAGGCTATACATCTAATTTCTCTCAAATTTTATAATAAAGAAGTTATACAACATATATATGAAAAATATGTACAATAAATACATTTCATATATCATAAAAAACTATTCTTGGGTAATGGAAAATAAGTTCTTTATCTTTACATTTCTCAATCTCATAATTACATACTTAAAATTAAATTTCACTTACTATTCTTGGGTAATGGAAAATATGTATAAATTTTTTATATTCAAACAAATATCTACAAAAGTGTTTAAATTATATTTCTCATTCCACAAAAAAGATAAAAAGATATATTATTCTACGTCTAATTTCTATTTGTGATTTTAACATAAAAAATAAAAAATAATATCAAAATTTACCTTTATAAACTAACTTAAAGCATGTTTATTAACTTTATTAATTTTGAGATTTTGAAAAAATCTAACATTTATTCAACGGTTGAATATTTTGTTAAATTTTAATCAGTAGATAATACTCTTTTTTTCTTCAAAAAACTAGTAGATAATACTTACATATGATAAAAAAATATCGTGTTATGGAAGTAATTGATTTTCCTTTCTATAAATACTTTATTATTATTTATTTCCAATAAAATTAGCAACATGACCTTTAAAATTAGTTTGTTATGGGTGATGGGAAAAGTACAGGGCCTAATGGATGACTGTTAAAATTAGTTTGTTATGGGTGATGGGAAAAGTCCAAGGCCTAATGGGTTCACAGACTATTTCTTCAAGTTAGCATGGAATATAATAGAGGAGGACTTTTTCTCTGCAATTAAACAAACTTTCAACTCAAGTAAACTCTTGAGTCAAGTTAACTCCACAAATATCATTCTAATACCTAAAGAAAAGAAGCCTTCAAGTGTAAAAAAGTTGAGACCAATATCTTGTGCAAATATCACATATAAAACTATTTCTAGAGTTATTATGAATAGACTAAAAGAGGTAATACGCTCAATAATATCATTGAATCAAGTTGCATATCTAGGAGGCAGAAGTATAAATTATAATATATTAGTAGCTCAAGAAGTTGTACTGGGATATGAGAAAAAGGTAGTTAGTCAATCATGTACTATTAATTTGGATCTTCAAAAAGCTATGACAGTGTTAACTGGGAATTTTTTATTAATACTCTTCATGCGCTTAATTTCCCGGATAATTCATTAAGTGGGTGGAGATGTGTGTATGTACACTTATCTATTCTATATGCGTGAATGGAGAAGCTTGTGGGTACTTTAAAGGGAAGAGAGGGTTAAGGTAGGGTGACCCTCTCTCCCTATATCTTTTCGCTATATGTATGAAAGTTTTTTCAACCATGTTTCATAGTGTTGCACAGAAAAAGAAGTTTAATTTTCATCCAAGGTGTAAAGAGGTAAATTTGAACCATCTTGTATTTGCAGATGATTTGCTCATCTTTATGAAGTGAGTTACCGAGTCAACAAGTATTATTAAAGAGGCTCTTGATCTATTCACTAGATGTTCTAGGTTACATATAAATTTTAAAAAAAGTGAGCTATACTTTAATGGGGTAAATAAGATAATTAAAAAAGAGATTTCTCAAGTCTTGAACATCAAGTGGGGTGCCTTCCTGTTAGGTACCTTGAGATACCTCTTAACTAAAAAAAATGAGTGTGATGGATGGGAATATTTTGGTTGAGAAAATCTGCAACAATATCAAACAATGGAGTTCAAAGCTTCTATCTTATTCAGGGAGAGTATAGCTTATAATAGTTGTGCTAATTAGTAAAATCATGATTTGGTGCAGGGTTTATCTACTTCCTAAAAAGGTTATTTAGAAATTAAATCAAAGAATGGCTAGGTTTCAATGGAAAGGTACACTAGAAGATCCGCAAGGTGCTAGAGTGGCATGGGAAAAAGTGTGATGTAGTAAAGAAGAAGGAAGCCGGAATATTCCAAATATTGATAATATGAATAAAACCTGTCTTTTATTCACTTTTTGGAGGTTCTACTCAAAAGATCAAAATTTATGGAGTATGTGGGTGAATTTAAACATCCTTAAGCAAAACTGTATATGGAGTATGAATCATAAACATCATCATTCATGGATATGGAAGCATATTTTAAAGATTAGAAGTACAACTTATAATCTTATATATCATGAGATTGGAAATGGAGAAATGACCTATCTATTGTGGGATAGATGGTTAAAAAAGAAGGGGGTACAGGAAATTTTGGATATTAAGCTGGATAAGAATAATCCGAGCTGTAACAAGAAAGTAAATTACTATTTTGGAAGAGGTTGGTGGAGAATACCACCATGTATTGGGAAAATATTTCCTAAAGTACAGGATATTAAACTAAGAGATAGGCCTAATGTAATAATATGGATAGAAAGTGTTAAGGCTCAATTTTCATACAAATAACTCTCTTGAGTAAACTGAGCATAAAGAAAAGTGTTATGGAGTGAGGTTGTATGGGCTAAAACTTGTATACCTCGGTGTTCATTTGTATCTTGGCAGTTTGCTACGAATAGGTTACCTACTAAAGATAGAATTATAGAGTGGGGGATGAATGTTTTTCCTACTTATCCTTTATACAAAATAGAAAATGGATATAATGAGCATCTATTTATCAAATGTAAGTTCTCTAAAGCTATACTATTGCGCATTCTTGATAGGTGTAGTGTTAATATTTCTATAACTTTCAGTCCAAGAACTGTAAGTGGATATAGAAAGGTGTGTGGTAACTCTGTCAAAATTCTAAGTGTAAGTATAACAACTTACATATATTTTATTTGGAGTGAGACAAACTACAGAGATCATGAAGGAAAAGAGCTGAATGAGGAAATGTTATATAACAAGATTAACTCATATGTAGTTATCAAATTGAAGAGAAGTAATTCTAAAAGTAACAATGCTAGAAAAGTAGATGAGATTACTTGTAATAGTTAGCTTTATTTTGTTTTAATTATTATTAGGCCTTGTAATAGTTGGCTTTATACTTCCTATTGAGCCTTGTAATACCTAATGTAGAGAGTTGTGTTAAGGGTTAGCCCGTTTGCTTGTGGGCCAAAGTATGTAATGTTTTGACTGTTTGAGCTTTATTAATAAAAAATTTGATTTGCCTATAAAAAAGATTAGCAACATCACAAATAATAATTTTGTAAACCTTATTGGGTGATTTGAGGAGAGGGATCAAGTACATTGACATACGAAAGTATTCTAACTACTCTTCCTATGATATAATTTTTCAAAAGTTTATAACATAAGAAACTTTGGGTTATTTATTGTATTAAATGTAATATGATTATTCATATTCTCATTTATATGTATTTTTAATAATCTATATATTCATCTTATGGCTAAATTCATACATCATATATAATAATATCATAATTAATAATATCAATAATAACAACAATAACAATAACAATAACAATAAGAATAATAATAACAACAATAATAATAATAATAACAATAGTAAAGTGTGTAGGTCCGCAACATGAAAACCAAGTAAATTCAGATTATCCAACCTCTGTAGTAATAAATGAACAACATATCAAAAATTTGATGAAATATTTTAAGCACTCATAATAAAATAAAATATTACATAGGACCCTTATTCTCCCGAGCAAATCCAGAAAGTTTTTCCTGGTGTGACACACAATTGTAATCTTGAGTCGACCATCCAAGTTACGTCCTCCTAGGCAAATCAAATACCCCAAATGACCCAGATGTTGGTGGCCTTTTTAACGACACCTTGGTGAGGATTCATAAAGGCTTATATCAATCTTGAGGCCTGAGAACTATCCGGAATATTGCCATTATGATATTGCTACATACACGAAAAAATCAAAGTACATTTTTACAAGAGTAATGATGGGTATCACCCAAAAAGTGATCACCCAAATATCACCTTCCTAGGTGGTCCAATTAAAGTGTTTTTCTTTCCTGATTACTTTTTTCTCTCTCTTATATGAAACAGTTTAATTGGACCACCTAGGAAGGTGATATTTGGGTGATCACTTTTTGGATGATACCCAACATTACTCTTTTTACAATATCGAAGACAATAGAATAAAAAGGTATGGTTGCAAACACAAAAGAAAATTGATTAACATGTAACTTTTGCAAGATACATGATTAATCTCACAAAATATGCTAAATTAAGGAACACAAAGAGTTATTTACTCTTGTATTTAATAGTGTGATCTTAACAATGTAAGTAAAAGGAACAAAAATATGTTTATGAATTCCTTTTATAACATTATGCACGTACTTATTCCATTTATATTCATCATAAATAATGCCAACCTAACTTCATGTCTGAACCACTACCCTCGTCTCCCGAATTGAACTTGTTGCTTAGTTTATTTCATTTTGAATAATTTCAAATTTCCTAGAGTAAAACCTAATTTATATTTATATTTAACATTAAAAAATCCAAATCCACAAGAAGTAAACAAAATTAAACAAGACCTTCTCTTTGACTCGTAGTTATCTGCTTTACCGTCAAAACCTAAAGATAACTCCTTTGCCCCACAATTATCTTTATTTTGTTATTTGAGAAAGTAGATAAACCATGATCAATAGTATCACCAAATTCAGACGGCTCAGACCCATGTTTGCAGCTAAAGATGTTAGATTAAAACTTGATAAAAAATTTCATGATTCCCAAAGATAACAATAAATACATTTTACACCATGGTAAGAGAACCAAATAATTTATTTCTAGAATATGGGTATATAAAGCTAATAATTTTTTTTTGAGTTTTTTAATACATTCTAGTCTTTTATTAACATTATACGCTTAGAACTAGAAGTAAGTTAAACCTGTAATATATGAGAAGTAGTTCAACCTTAATTGTTTTAATAATTTAATCATGGGAGACTCCATAACATGCATTAATTAAATGCAAAAATAGGAAATTTAAAAATTTTAAAGGAGATTTATGCTCTCATAAAATTTCTTTTATGTGAGGGAAATTAAATGACTTATACAAGAGAAAATAAATAACCATTTATGCATAAGAAAATACTTATGTCTAAATGCAGAAAGTCGAGAGGAAATAATAAAACAAGGTGATAGTGAAACTTACTACTTTATAACCTAAAAAATATATTGTCTTCTAATACATAAAATGTAAAAAGATTCACAATTATAATATTAGATAAAATTGTGAAATATGAATCCAAATCCATTTGATGTCTCCCTAATTGTTCTTATTTTAGACCCTTGGGAGACTTCATTTTTTATGTTTAATTGAATATTTTGATAGACTTTTGAGTTAAAAATGCAATAATCCGGATTTCCTATTTTATTTCTAGTAATTTTAATTTATTAAACTTTTGCGCGTAATCTTGTGTATTTTAGTGGAAAGTTTGTAGGTTTTGAATATTAGATAGGAGAGGAATCCGAGAAGAAAGTCAAAGATCGTGATATTGAGTCAAAGCTTGAAGATAAATCCCGAAAGAATTATATTTTGGAGTTGCAAATCTGGAAAACATGCCAAAGATTGCTGATTTAGAGGCACTTGCGAGTTGATTTAGCCGCTGATCTTTGAAGAGATTATGTTCCTTATCGAGTTACAGAAATTTAGCTAGTGATTTAAAGTCAATCTGAGTTATAACGAACTGGCTAGAGTGGTTTTAGTGGAGGTGGTGCAGCACTTACGGGATTTTGGGCTTAGAAAATGGACTTGGGCTTTTAATTAGTAACTTAAACTTAAGACCAAGGCCTAATCCGTTTTTCTTATTATAAAAGGGGCTTTTGACTTCTATTTTACATACAACTCATTATTCAGAAGAAAAAGCATTAGAGAGAAGTCAACAAAGGAAGAAGAAGAAAGCTGTAGAGCTGGAGAGTGTCTATATCTCCATTCTCAGCCAAATCCAATTCCGGAAATTAGGTGTTTCTTATTTTTAATTCTGTAAAACACTATGAGTCTTATTTCTTTTAATTTAGTTTTATTTTCAATTAGTATGAGCTAATTCCTTTTGGTACTTGAGAATGCATAACGGGTAAATCCCTATTCTATTGAATTTCATATGTTTGAATTTGGGTTTTAAATAATTAAATCGAATTGGGTCTTTTACATTATTTAGTAATTTGAGATTATTTACTGTTTTTGGAGTCATGAACTAAGAACAGGTTTTAGTATCTAGGCTATTCCACATATGTGGCGTGTGGATCATCTTGACGGAGGGTTTAGGTATGGACTTAATTACTCAATATAAAATAGAAACTATTTGACTCTGACGAGCGTAGTTAATTTTAGGGCTAATGAGGTAATTTAGCTTAAACATTCGAACGTGGATCATATTTACCCTGACGGGACTAGTGACACTCTAGAATAGTCTGTTAGTCCACCTTGACGGGGGTACAAGGATTATTGAATCCCGACCAATGTCAATTGACCAATTTGACCCTTAAACAACATATGATATGAAACAGAATTAGGAGGATCCCTTGCGTTTCTCAAGTACTGCCTTCTCATATTTTTGTCTTACCTTCATTTACTTGCGTCTTGTTATTTCTTTGCATTTTCCCTTTAGTCTTTCATACTTAGTATTAATACAAACCAACCAATCAATCATTATATCTTTTATCTACTTTCAATAGTGCAACCAATCATTACTTGATAAGAATTGTAGTTAACCAACCGTCCCTGCCAACGATCATGTTATCACTATTATTACTTGGGACAACCGTACACTTGCGGTTGTGGTTCAATTACTTATTGCATTTATTTTAGAACACACAAAGGACAACCAAGTTTTTGGCGCCACTGCCGGGGACGGTAGCGTGTGACCACGGTGTTTATCCTTTAGTGATAGTTGTATTTATTTTTATTCTTGTTTTTATCAGTTTTATGCTTTTTGTTTGTTCATCTTTTTCAGGTTTTTAGTTTTGGTGTATGCGAAGGAGACTCTTTAAGGATCTAGAGACACCACCTCCGATCCTTAATGATTTAGAATCATTAATCAGACTTGCTAACAAGAGAAGAAGAGAACAAGAAGCTAGAGAAGTAGAAGAATTAGCGAACAGAACGAATAATATTAATATCAATAATCAAGGGAACCCAGGAGTTCAACTAGACAAAAATGGTCAACCAATAGCGCCTCCTGGAATTCCTAACCTTCTGATCCCACCTGTCATTCCTAATCCTCCAGTCAAAATTCAAATAGCCGATCCATGGTTTCTTACCGGTCCAGTAGAAGAACCATTCCTTACCCCTCCTCTTGGGATTGGCCCAGCTAATATCGATGTTCCGAGATTCTGTCCAGATCTGGGTATGCTAGCTCAATTTCAAAATTTCGGAAACTTTCGAGGCAAGCCCGGAGAAGACCCACGTCGCGCGGTATAAAAATTTATGCAGATTTGCAATTCATACATCACGCAAGGGGTAACAAGGGAGCAAATGTATTATGCTACATTCAGATTTTTCTTAATAGATGGAGCGAGTGAGTGGCATGATTCGCAAGAATCAGGGAAGATTACGAATTGGGAGCAGTTACAGGCTGCGTTTTTCGACATGTATTATCCGTCCAACATGAGGTTAGATGCTCAACTTGAGTTAACACATTTCAAATAAGAATATGATGAAGCGTTGGGTAGAAGTTGGTCGAGATTTCAGAAATGTTTACGAAGAGTCCCTAATCATGACCTTTCAGAACAACAACAAATGAAGATTTTCTATAATCGTCTTGAAGAGAGTTAGAGGAAAGATTTAGATTTGTTGTGTGGTGGTGCGCGTTTATGAGTTCAACCTGCGTATGCGAGAATTATTTTAGATAGAACAGTTGATAATGAAGTTGGGTGGAATACCGTAAGAACACCAGTTAAAGGAGGAGTCAATAATGTCAACATTGAAGAAAAGTTCAACTCCTTAGAGAACAAGATACAAACCACATTAGAACAACAGTTGAGACAACTTACTTTAGCCGTGAAAGAGAGTTTTTCGAATAAGAGAGCTGAGGTAAAGGTTGAGCAAGAAATGTATGGATGTGAGTTTTGTGGTGTGAATGATCACGATTGGGAGAATTGTCAGAATAATCAAGAGTCCGTGATGTTTTTCTCCAATAGAGGAAACTTTAATTCGAGTGGTAATGGATATCAGCCTAACAAAAACCATCCTGGGTTTCAATACTCAAATCCTAGTGGGGCAGCAAATCCTACATACACATATCAGCCGCGTCACCAAGGTAACAACTTCAATCCAAGACCACATAATAATTATCAAGGAGGACAAAATCAAGGGAATTATGTTCAGATACAAGCTCCTCAAGATAGTTATAACGAAACCATGAACCAAAAAGCCTTACCCGCTCAACCACAAGAAGGTGTGCTTAGTCTTCAGAAAACCGATGAAAACCTAATTGCTATCCTGACGCAAGCTATTCAGAATCAACAAGCGTCTGACGCAAACATTAAACTATTAGAGAATCAGCTGGCTCAAATCACAAAACAACTTAATCAGTGTCCACAAGGGCAACTCCCTAGTGACACTGAAAATCCGAGACAACATGAAGATTGCAAAGCCGTTACTCTCAGAAGTGGTAAGAACCTCCCTCCACCTCCTTTTCTAGTTATGAAAGAGAAAGAAGTTCCAAGAAAATAAAAGGATGTGATTGAGAAAGAGAAAGATGTTGAGGTTGAAGAAATAGAGAGGCCGATTGAGATTCCATCTCGAGTTCAGAAAAATGGTGATTTGGACGATTTTCAGAAGTTCTTTAATAGAGTGAGAGGCCTTAGTATAAACATTCCGTTGTTGGAAGCCATCCGAGATATTCCTAAGTACACAAAGATTTTGAAGAGAGCCCTCACTAACAAAAGGCCAAACTGTGATAATGAGATGATTGGTCTTCCTGAAGAATGTAGTGCTATTTGTCAGAGTAAATTGCCTCCAAAGTTACTTGATCCTGGGAGTTTCACAATTCTGATATCGATTGGAGAAGATTGGAAAGGTAAAGCACTATGTGATTTGGGTGCAAGCATCAATCTTATGCCCAAATCAATCTTTGGTAAGCTAAAAATTGGAGAAGCAAGACCTACTTCTATGGTCTTGCAAATGGCGGATCGATCTCTTGCACATCCACAAGGCTGAATTGAAGATGTCCTCGTTAAAGCAGGTACGTTAGTATTTCCCGTCGATTTTGTTATAATTGAATACGACGCGGATAGGAATGTCCCCATTATCTTGGGAAGACCATTCCTAGCCACGGGGCGTACATTGATTGATGTAAAAAACGAGGAATTGACGATGAGAATCCAAGACGAGGAAGTCAAATTTAATGTGTTCCGAGCTATGAAGTTTCCAGATTCTCAAGAAGATTGCTTTCGAATGGATGTAGTTGAGCAGGCAACGCAAGAGGTATTTGATTGTTATAATTATGATGATATCTTGCAGGCCGCTTTGACATTAGACTTACCTGAGATGATGGAAGAGCTTGCCGAAATAGTGGCAGCTCTTAATTTTGAGAATCCAAAGTATAGGCGTCCTGCCTATGAACCTGTGAGAGAACCGGGGGAGATTAATCCTAAAAAGAAGCCTTCAATTGAATCTCCTCCGGAATTGGAAGAAAAACCATTACCAGCACACTTGAGGTATGCGTATTTAGGTACTAATGAAACTCTACATGTTATTGTTTCAGCAAATTTAACAGGTCCTCAAGACGATAAATTGTTGCGTGTGTTAAGAGACAACAAAGAGGCGATAGGTTGGACAATTGCTGACATCAAAGGCATTGGTCCATTCTATTGTCAACACAAAATCATACTTGAAGATGATAACGCACGCTTAGTTGAAGGACAAAGGAGATTAATGCCCGCTATGAAGGAGGTAGTGAAGAAGGAAGTTATCAAGCTGTTAGACGCGGGGATTATCTATCCCATCTCGAGTAGTGAATGCCAGTTCAGTGTGTTCCGAAGAAAGGAGGAATCACAACAATTCTTAATGATCAAAATAAAGTGATTCCTTCAAGAACGGTAGTTGGTTGGAGAGTTTGTATGGATTATCGTAAACTGAACAAGGCCACCAGAAAGGATCATTTCCCACTTCCTTTCATTGATCAAATGTTAGATAAGTTGGCGGGTAGAGAGTACTACTGTTTCTTAGATGGTTATTCTGTGTATAATCAGATCTATGTGGCTCGAGAAGATCAACATAAAACAACATTTACATGCCCCTTTGGCACTTTTGCATATCGCAGACTGCCATTTGGGTTGTGTAATGGACCTGCTACCTTTCAAAGATGTATGATGGCCATCTTCTGGGATATGATCGATAATTTTCTTGAAGTTTTTATGGACGATTTCTCCGTGTTTGGTGATGATTTTGATAGATGTTTATATAACTTGGAGAAAGTGTTAATCAGATGCAAGGAAACAGATTTGGTCTTAAACTGGGAGAAGTGTCATTTTATGGTTCGTGAAGGTATAGTTCTGGGTCACAAGGTTTCAAGTGCTGAATTAGAGGTTGACAGAGCAAAGATAGAGTTAATTAAAACTCTTCCCCCTCCTGTTTCTTTTAAAGGGGTAAGAAGTTTTCTTGGCCATGCTGGCTTTTATAGGCGTTTCCTTAAAGACTTTTCTAAGATTGCTAAACCGTTATGCAACTTACTTGAAAAGGATTTCAAATTTCTTTTTGATGAAGCTTGTTTAGCGGCCTTTCAAGCAATCAAAGAAAAGCTTATTTCGGCTCATATAGTATTACCTCCAGATTGGAGTTTGCCTTTTGAAGTTATGTGTGATGCGAGTGATTTGTGTATGGGAGTTGTATTGGGACATCGGAAAGATAAGATATTTCATTCGATTTACTACGCTAGTAAAACTTTCAATGGTGCTCAAGTTAATTATACAGTTACAGAGAAAGAGTTGCTAGCAGTTGTGTATTCATTAGATAAGTTTCGTTCTTATCTTCTTGGAGCGAAAGTTATTGTTTATACAGATCATTCAGCGATTAGATTTCTTATGGAGAAGAAGGATGTTAAACCAAGGTTAATCAGATGGGTTTTATTGCTTCAAGAATTTGATTTAGAGATTAAATATATAAAGGGTTGTGAGAATCAGGTTGCAGATCATCTATCGCGTCTTGAAGGTTCAGAGATGAATGGTGGAACTGAAGTAGTTAGAGAAGAGTTTCCTGACGAGAATTTATTTGCTGTTCGTGATTATGAAGCTCCTTGGTATGCAGATATTGCGAATTTAGTTGTGAGTGGTTCTTTTCCTGAAGGATCCACTTGTCAAGAAAGAAAGAGGTTAGCTCATCGTGCGAGATAATTCTTTTGGGAGGATCCTTTCCTCTACAAAGTATGTGCTGATCAAATGATACGAAGATGTGCAGCCAAGGAAGAAACGGAAGAAATTATAGATGGATGTCATGATTCACTCTACGGAGGACATTTCAAGGGAGATAGAACTGCTGCTAAAGTATTCCAATCCGGTTTTTACTGGCCTTCTTTTGTAAAAGTTTGTCATGTATGTGAAGAAATGTACGAGATGCCAGTTTACCGGAAACATATCCAAGAGGGATGAGATGCCACGTAATAATGTGTTAGAAGTTGAAATATTCGATGTTTGGGGTATAGATTTTATGGGTCCATTCGTTCCTTCAAATGGTAACCTCTACATCTTATTAGCTGTTGATTACGTGTCTAAATGGGTAGAAGCTGTGGCTTTACCAACCAATGATTCACGAGTGGTGATTATGTTCTTGAAATCACATATTTTCACTAGAGATTGTACACCTAGAGTGATTATTAGCGATGGAGGATCTCATTTCGTTAATAAGTATTTAAAGGCTGTTCTAGAGAAATATGGAGTGAGACACCATGTCTCTACTTCATATCATCCACAATCCAATGGTCAAGTTGAAGTATCGAATCGTGAATTAAAGTCAATCCTAGAGAAGACTGTTGGTTCTACAAGAAAAGATTGGTCAATGGAGTTAGATGACGCGTTGTGGGCTTATCGTACTGCATTTAAGACTCCAGTTGGTGCATCTCTGTATCGTATGGTGTATGGTAAGGCTTCTCACTTACCTCTTGAGCTTGAAATGGGTGCCTATTGGACAATTGTGCAGTTGAACTTAGATCCTACCTTAGCCGGAGAGAATCGTATGATGAAGCTTAACGAACTTGACGAATTCCGATTGATTGCCTATGAAAATGCTAAACTTTACAAAGAAAACACGAAGAAATGGCATGACTATCGGATTCGTGTGAAGAACATTGTAGTGGGACAAAAAGTATTGAAGTATAATTCAAAGTTCAGCAATTATCCGGGTAAGTTAAGGTCTAAGTGGTCGGCTCCATTCATTGTGACCAAAGTTACACCTCATGTGGCGATAGAAATAGAACATCCACTCGAGAACCGCACCTTCATGGTGAACGGTCATCGTTTAAAGATATACCATAGAGGTGAAGATACCAACCGCTTGGAAGATCCACATCCCGGGGAGGTCATGTATCTCCTCGAGACTCCTTAGAAGCGTGAGGTAACCCGTCGAGCTTAACGACGTTAAACAAAAGCCAATTCTTTGTTATTAGTTTGAGTTTTTAATTTTCGTAATGTAAAATAGTTTGATTTTCATAATTTTAGTGTTTATTAGTAAGAAATGAGGAAGGGTAGTTGTTTTTGATAATTTCAGGGGTAAAAAGGTCGTGAGTTTGGGGTCGAAAGGACGAAAATAGAAGAAGAAGAAGAGGTTGGTTGTCCAGGGGAAACCGGGAACCCGATTTCGCACAAAACGGGTACCCGGTTTCGAGAGCTAAAAATCAGAACTTTCTGACCCAGCGTCTTGGGTCCCGCCATCTGCTGCGTCACCACTTGCATCACCATTCACGCCATCGACAAAAACCGGGAACCCGGTTTCACACAAAACTGGTACCCGGTTTTGGAGCTGTAAAATTTCGAACTTTTTGACCCAGCGTTTTGGGTCCCGCCAATTGCTGCGTCATTATTCGTGCCAGCGACGCAAATCGGGAACCCGGTTTCACACAAACCGGGAACCCAGTTTCGAAGGGTGACTTTCTGACCCAGCGTTTTGGGGTCCAGCCAATTCTTGCGTTTTCGACGTAAAAAAATTAATTAAGTTCTTGTTTTTGCGCCGACACAGCGACGAGAACCGGGAACCCGGTTTGCACTACGATCAGGCGGTTTTGGCCTCTTTGACCTAGTTTCTTTAGCCTCTTCTGCAAGTTTTTACCAAAAACGCACCCACACACTTCCCACCTCCGAAAATCATCATTAAAACCTATAAATACCATCAAATACTACCCTCTTTCATCACAAAAACACAAGATCAACTCACCTCCTCTCCAAAACATCACCAAATCCTTAGTTTTTCACCAAGATTGTTCTTCACCCAATCTTTAAATCAAAACCAATTCTTTCTTCTCCCACACAAATTAACCATTACCCATCTCATATTACACCTTAATCTTCAATTCCTAAGCCTCAAAACATCAAAGTTCTAAGCTTTTCTCTAGCTTCTCACTATTTGAAGTTTTGAGTTTGAGGTGGAAAGAGATGACTAACAGAACCGGTGATTTCCGATGAACTGCTCCTAGAAAGAAGACCACCATTGGTGGTCCTCAAGAACAATCTATTGAGATTCCTGATTCGCGTCCTAAACGCAAGATTGAAGAGGTTAAGCTTGCTCCCAAGAGAAAAGAAATCACAGGTCAGAAGAGAAGATTAATTGATGAACCAGAAAGTGAGGAGGAACATGAAGATGAGATTGAGAAAGAAATTGCGGATGCGAGCGAACAAGAAGTTCCAGAAGTACCAATTCAACAGAAACCCCCGCGAAGAAAGATGTGTGCTCACAAGCCAAAGAGGGTTTATACTTCTTGGAATGATCAGGTTCGTGAAAGAATTGAATTTTTGAAGTTTGGTGAGGAGATGGATTTTCCTAAGGGTATTATAAGTAGTGCTCACAAAGAATATGCGGTTGCTTGTGACAAGTTTGGTTGGAAAGAATTGCGAGAAAGGAAGCTTGAGTTTGTTCCTACTTTTGCGTGAGAATTTTATGAAGGTCTAGCCCTTTCCCGTGAGGCAGTTGAAATTCGCAAAAAGGTAGTTCCTTTCTCTATTGAACTTATTCGGAAATCTTTGAAGTTACCCAACTTTACTGGGTTATGTCCGTTCCAAGAATCCCTTAATGATCCATCCTTTGATTATGAATCCCTTTTGGGAACTGTGCTTATTAATGGGGCTAGCCCAATTCCAGAAGGAGAAAGGTATCCTGGACAGTTTTAAAGCAGTAATTTGACACCTCGTGCAAAGGTTTGGTCTCGTTTCATAATCCCTACTTTCTTTGGAATTAAACACACATACGAGTTGAAGAAGGAGCAGATAATTTTTATCAAGTGTATTATGGAGTAGAAACCGATGAATGTTGCTAAAATCATTTATGACACCATCATGGAATTCGCGAGAGCTCCAATGAAACAACAAAATCTCAAGTTTCCTTGTACCATTACTACTTTGTGCCTAGACGCAAAAATCCCGCGTAGGAACGCAGATATTGACGGTGTTTCAGTTGGAATGAGCATGGCATTGAGTACAATTCGAAATATTCATGATGAAGAAACACGAGCTACGAAGACTCCTAGAGCTCCTCCACACAAGAAAGCAAAGAATGCTCCTGAGTTGGAATAAAAAATTAGGGTGTTGAAAGAGAATCAAGAGAAATTGATTGCTACCATAGGAAATGTTACAAGAGAGGTGGACCTTATCCGAAATTTGATCCTAGGCGTGAACACACTTCAAAACGCACTTTATGATGTTCTTACGCGAGATAAAGGTCCCGAACGCAACACCGGTAACCAGTCACGCGCTGGTTAAGATACGTTTTCTAATCCTTCCTTTTTAGTGTAGATTAGTTTAATTGCTTTGAATCTTTTTCGAGTCGTGGGGACACGGCTCATTTTTTAGTTTGGGGTGGGGTTCGCTGCCTCATCCCAGTTTTATGTGTTATTTGTTTTATTTGCTTTCAATAAAAGAATTTTCGGAGTTGCGTTTGACTGTAGAAGATTTTAAATATCCCTTTAAGCATACTTTTGATGAATCTATGATAGTAGATAGTGGACTTTAGGGATTGATATAAAACGCATTTAGAATTGCATGCAAACATAGGTAATTGATAGAAAAAATTAATGAACAATGCAAATGAAGTAAGATTGTACTTAAGGAATATGTTTGGTGTGTAGAACGTGAAATCCTAATTAGTAGAGAACCCACCTAGATATGAACTAAAGACGAGCTATGTACTTAGAAATATGATAGGGGCAGTTCTTTGTTAGCCATTTGTGACCTTTTTAGCCTTTATCCCTTATATTAATTTTATCCGTCTTAGCCCACTTTGGCCTTTAGCCTTTTCTTTTGTAGCCACGATATAAGCCATTATCCCTTAGATTATTAGGCATGACCATATGACCCGCACTTGAATCACGATCCTGAGACATGTCTCGAGCTTGAGTTTGGGGTGGTGGGTCCACTTATGGGGAATTTATTGGGTAGGGATTGATGTGCTTTGTATTGTAGCACAATTGCAGATGATATATACTTGTAACCCTTTGCCGGGAATGAAAAAAAATGGAAAAGAAAGAAAAAATAAAAAATTCGAAAATCCATTACAGTAGAAACCGGGAACCCGGTTTGCAACTGTAAAAAAAAGAGAAAAAAAGAAAAGAATAAGAAAAATATGAAAGAATAAACATCCGGCAAAGTGGAATTTCTCTCAAAAATCATCTTATTTGTAATAAGTAGACATGGGACGCTAAATTGTTGCGTAAATAGGTGAGTGAGAACATTTTTTAGCGTAAACTCAAGCTCGAGGACATTTGTTGATGGTAAGTGAGGAGAGAACCAAAAGCTCACTTCAAATTTACCAAATATACATCCACGCCGTCCTTAAGACAATATTAAAACCATAAAGACCTCGTGATTCCTAAGTGCATAGTGAATTTATGATTCTGTTGATAGGGAATATACTAGGTGAAGCGTTCAAAGCGATTTAGGATTGAGGAACACCCTATAGCCATCTTACAAAGATGAGTACAAGTGTAACCTTCAACCATTGCAAATTTAATTTTATGATTGAGATTAGTTGTGTTTGATTTTGCATTATAAATGTATGTGTATATTAGTTTCTAGAGTTTGCTATATGAGATCTATCTTAAGAATTGCTTTAGGCTTATTTGCTAGCTTCTACTTTCTTGCGTTTACTTCTACCCCTTTGTTTTGTTTTTTTTTACTTTGTCGGGACGACAAAGATTTGAGTTGGGGGTCTTGATGTCTCCCTAATTGTTCTTATTTTAGACCCTTGGGAGACATCATTTTCGATGTTTAATTGAATATTTTGATAGACTTTTGAGTTAAAAATGCAATAATCCGGATTTCATATTTTATTTCTAGTATTTTTAATTTATTAAACTTTTGCGCGTAATCTTGTGTATTTTAGTTGAAAGATTGTAGGTTTTGAATATTAGCTAGGAGAGGAATCCGAGAAGAAAGTCAAAGATCGTGATATGGAGTCAAAGCTTGAAGATAAATCCCGAAAGAATTATATTTTGGAGCTGCAAATCTGGAAAATAGGCCAAATATTGCTGATTTCGAGGCACTAACGAGTTGATTTAGCCGCTGCCTTTGAAGAGATTATGTTCCATATCGAGTTATGGAAATTTAGCAAGTGATTTCAGGTCAATCGGACTTATAACGAATCGTCTAGAGCTGTTTTAGTGGAGGTGGTGCAGTAGTTACGGGATTTTGGGCTTAGAAAATGGACTTGAGCTTTTAATTAGTAACTTAAACTTAAGACGAAGGCCTAATCCGTTTTTCTTATTATAAAAGGGGATTTTGACTTCTATTTTACATACAACTCATTATTCAGAAGAAAAAGCATCAGAGAGAAGTCAACGAAGGAAGAAGAAGAAAGCTGTAGAGTTGGAGAGTGTCTATATCTCCATTCTCAGCCAAATCCAATTTCGGAAATTAGGTTTTTCTTATTTTTAATTTTGTAAATCACTATGAGTCTTATTTCTTTTAATTTAGTTTTATTTTCAATTAGTATGAGCTAATTCCTTTTGGTACTTGAGAATGCATAACTTGTAAATCCTATTTTGTTGAATTTCAAATGTTTGAATTTGAGTTTTAAATAATTAAATCGAATTGGGTCTTTTACATTATTCAGTAATTTGAGATTATTTACTGTTTTTGGAGTCATGAACTAAGAACAGGTGTTAGTATCTAGGCTATTCCACATATGTGGCGTGTGGATCATCCTGACGGAGGGTTTAGGTACGGACTTAATTACTCAATATAAAATAGAAACTATTTGACTCTGACGAGCGTAGTTAATTTTAGGACCAATGAGGTAATTTAGCTTAAGCATTCGAAAGTGGATCATATTTACCCTGACGGGACTAGTGACACTCTAGAATAACCTTGTAGTCCACCCTGACGGGGGTACAAGGATTGTTGAATCCCGACCAATGTCAATTGACCAATTTGACCCTTAAATAACATATGTTGTGGAACAGAATTAGGAGGATCCCTTGCGTTTCTCAAGTACTGCCTTCTCATATTTACGTCTTACCTTCATTTACTTGCGTCTTGTTATTTCTTTGCATTTTCCCTTTAGTCTTTCATACTTAGGATTAATACAAACCAACCAATCAATCATTATATCTTTTATCTGCTTTGAATAGTGCAACCAATCATTACTTGATAAGCATTATAGTTAACCAACCGTCCCTGCGAACGATCATGTTATCACTATTATTACTTGGGACAACCGTACACTTGCAGTTGTGGTTCAATTACTTATTGCATTTATTTTAGAACACACAAAGGACCACTACCATGTCACCGCCACCTCACCGCCAACATCCTTCGTCATCATCGTCCCTAACTAAAAAAAACTTTGAATGTGTGAATGCTTCAAACCTTCAACAATGGAGGTTTAAATCTAGAAAAAGAGTAAATTGTTTCCCTTTATTTGAAAACTTATATTTTTGTTGTGTTGGAGCACCTAAAAAGAGTTTGAGCAGATCTTGGTTTGAAGCATTTTCAGCGGCCATGTCGGGTTTAATTCAAGCAACTCGAAAATTAAGGATTCCAAACTTTTTCAGCAACCATGGAGCTTAATGGTGAAGCACATCAATAGTTCATCGATAACCTTCTTCAACTGTTCCTTCAACAGTTCCTTCACCAGTCCTATCATCAGTCTCATGTACTCATAATAAAGTAGTAGATAAGGGTTCAGTTTCGAGTGTTTAAACTAGTGAAATTGGTGTTGAAAACAAAACCCAGTTACAAAAAGTTGTTTTAAAACCTTCTAATGGTTCATAAAAATCAAACCCAGTTAAGGAAAATCGAAAAGAAAAAATGGGCAACTCTTCTAAATAGATTATAACTACTTCTGACAATTGAAACTCGTGTATGATCATGATATAAGGCTTGCTCAAATGCCTATTTATTGCAAATTAAAAGTATTACGAGAAATCGTGAGTACATGTTTTCCCATGTCTAAAAACGTTATAATCAAATACAAAGATAAATATAATGATTTAATCACTATTACATCAAATTATGAGCTAAAATTAGCTGAATCAAGCATTGATAATGAAAAATCAGACTCTTTGGCTTCTTTAAAGCTTCAATCTTAACTGGTCGATTTTTTTGGATGATGGGTACTTACTGTACATTGTCAGGAACTTATTGAAAGATTAGTTAAGGCATGGGATTGAATACTCTGTTTGGCTAATCGCATAACAGGGACCATTGAGCAATCAATCATTTTCTTTTTCTAAAATAAGTTTCAATATATTTTTATAAGATAATGAAAGTGCTGTTGTGACTTTTTATAGCTGAAACTTGAAAATTTCATATTCATAAATGATGGAGATTTTTTCAAAGCTAATGAGAGCTTTCAGAAGCTCAATAGTTTGTGCTCTCAGACTACTAATACCTACAAAATTATCATAGAGTGTTTGATTCTCAACAGTTTGTGCTCAACATTAAGATATTTGTTGATTCATATGAAAGGTAGTAAGAATTTTTATTTTTATTTTTCCTCCATTGTTGAAGGTTTGAAGCATTCAAACATTTAGAGGATTTTTTTTAAAGTTAGGGACGATGATGACGAAGACGGTTGGGGTGAGGTGGCGTTGAGGTGGCGGTGACATGGCGCCAGGTAGCGTTGACTAACGGACAACTTACAAAAAAATGGAAATAAGGCTAACGGTGTCACAAAAAGTGTTCATCAGGGGCCAAAAAGGGTAAAACGTAAGATGCGGGATTTTCGTGCACTTTGAGGATAGTTAACGGCCATACGAGGGCTTTACCCTTTATTTAATTATCGTTAATCTTTTAAGTCTTTGACTTTGATTTGTAATAACGAATTTATTTTTCAATTTTTTTATCCGAGCTTATGTTATCGTTAAAATCTAAACATTCATTCATCTCTAAATAATATTTGTATCGTTTTTTATTTTTGTATTTTCAATACTATAAATTATTTTCCTAATTAATTAATATAAAAACCAAAACAATCAAATTTTGTGTTTTATAATAATTATTTTTAAAAAATAAGAAAAAGGAAATAAAGATGACATTGTAGTCGTTAATGATTCCTTCATTATCGTCGCTAATAACCGAAGTCTTTAGTGACGATAAATGTCGTTTGTAATTATTTGGTCATTAGCGACGACAAGGGTAATCATTAAAGACACCGGTCTTTACCAACGACATTTACCGCTAGTATTACCAATATTTCTAGCGACAACGTTTGTCGTTGATAATAAATGGTTCTCTAGCGAATTAAAAAGTTGTCGCTAGTAACCAATACGGTCAGCTCTATTGATCAATATCTATCGTCTCTAAAGTTATTTGGTACATTAGCGATGCCTTATGGCCTGTCACAACTATGGTTGATCTTTAACAACAATACTTTAGTGGTGAGTCATTAGTGAAGAAAAATTGTCGCTAAAGACTCGCCCAGGTTAATATCGATGACATATCCTATCATTAGCAACGACTTTAGTCACCGCTAATGATACAAAACATGGGAGTGGTACCAAATTAAATGATTTTTGTAAAAAATGAAAATGATATATTTTTCAAAAATAAATAAATCCATTTTATAAAATATAGTTTGTACAACAAAATAACATTAAATAGAGTTTATGAAGCAAATACCCAATGAAGAGGTTAAACCCATAAACATGATAATCTTAGCCATGTCTTCTTTTCTGAGTTAGAAGTTGGCCTGCAATGCTTTATTACTATTCTTTTAATTAACCCATAATTTTTATCTTAATCATTAGAAATATAATAATTGATAACTATTATATATGATATGTTATATTTACATGCAAGGATGGTTTATGGAGCGGTGAAAGCTTATCATTGAAATGCACTCTGTCTCGCATGTCTTTGTAAATCAATTCTCGTCACATGTCCAAACTCCATTTATGGCCCCTCCTTTTTTTTGAGTCAGGATCGAATGGTACCCACGAACCCCTGTACTATTTATATTTATATTTCAAACTACCGATTTTGTCAATTGAGTATTAGTTTAAAACGTTGTATGCAAAACATGTGTTTTAAGGGGTATTATAGTTTTTTCATGTATTTCATAATAAAAATCAAACTCCATAAAACTACGCTTTTTATCCCAAAAATTTAAATAAATATACACAAACCCTATCAAAAATCTAAAACAAAAATAATAAAAATAAATTCCACCTGTCCATTGCTTCTTACAACCATTACTCTCAATCTAATTTCAGTGTAAACTACTTCTAGTAACGTTTTGAATTTAGAATTCATTAGCTCAAATGTATTCAATGGAACCTTTATTAAAGCTTCCAGTACGAATTTGATGGATTTTATTTGTTTAAGAATATAACTTCTATGGAAGAGCAAAAACAAGTTTCATGGATATCTGAATGCTTCAGTTGAAGCTTTATTATAAAGCTTCCCAACAAGCTTCTACGTAAACTCAACCAATGAGTTTCAGTATGAATCTCTGGCTTCCATTGAAGCTTGAAAAAGAGTGATGCGTTATAGGGTGGTTTGGGTTGGGTGTATAAGGTAGGGGGAGTTTTTATTTATATTTTATCTTTAGTGATTGAATATTATTAATGGAGGGGTTTTAGCATAAAATATTAAAGTTCATTAGGGGTAAATACTATAATTCAATAACATAAAGAACTATTATGCACCTAAAATACATATTTTGTACATGTAATTATCAAAATTCCATATATAAGTGGTGATATTTCCTTATTCAGTAAGTGTGGTATGGAGCCCAATGGGTAGCAAGGATAGTTGTCGTAAATAGAAATTTGTGAAACCTTTCATTCTCGTGAATTGTTGGAATATGTGGACAACAAAGAGGATATTTTTGTGAACGCCAAACTTGGAGTAAAGAAGCTGCATACATATCAGTTTGAGCAATTATGGTTGATTTGTTTCCATTAAGCACATTTACATACATACTACAAACGCTAGGAATCATGAATCTTATCACTCATGAACCCGTTATTGGTGACTCAGAGGTTATCCAATGTGGCAAATCCTTTGTATCTCCTTTTGAAGTTTAAAATATTTTATCTATTTTCAAATCCCCTGCCATTTACATTTGTACGATTTTAGCAAGATACATTTTGTGTGCATCATCTATTTAATATGAAGTTTTAGGTTTTCTTGAGACATGCAAATTTGTTGATAACTCTGGTATTTTTTACCAAAATACCAGTCTCTTTAGTAAAAAATATTTTCCGTATTTTCCGATACCCTAAGATTTGCATTTGTACCAGTTTAAGAATAAAAGTTTAGTGTTCATCATCTACATAATATGAAGTATTAGGTTTGCTTAAGACATGTAATTTTGTGGCTGAGTCTGGTATCTTTTACTATATAACTAGTCTGCTTAGATATCACTGTGGGCTTTACTAACCCGACTAAAGTAAGGTGGGATGTTCGCCCATTTTTGTTGAAAGATAGTGTTATCTCTATTTGTTGATGGAGTTTTTCTTGCATTTCTGGTTCAAAAGTTAAGTGGCTAATCCTATTGCTAAATACGCCGTGAACGTTTTCATCCAACTAGGCATGCCTTTCTCGTACAAATGTTATATCTTTGGTGAAGGAAGGGCTCTTACATAAATTGTATGGAAGTTTTTTCTTGTACTCCTTTGTTGTATTTAACTTTCCAGGTTAATGAAACAAATACAACAAAACCCTAAAACTGTTAAAACTACTCGTCAATTAATGGACAAAATAAAAGGTTTAACACCATTATATAAAAGAGGAAAATAAAAATTACACCCCCAAATCCAAAATCTTTTTGATTTAAGTCCTAGTTCAAAAAACATTTTTTTAAGGCTTATGTCCACCATTATGGTTTGGATTTTGACCATTTTACCCTTCTTTTTAATGGATAAAAACCCATCCTGACTCACTATCACGGTCTAAACTATAATCTGATGTGTACGGACCGAATATGTTTTGCAATGGTCTTCATTAGTCTTTTTTATTAAGTCCTTTTTATGACTATTATAGTCATATGGGACCAGATCCATCTCCTTTAAATTCTTTTTGGGTTGTACCCATGACCTAGAAATACTTCTTGTATCCATTTTTGTCTGTACCCATTAGGAATAACATAAAATATACAAATTGGATTATTTTGATTATGTTTGGTTCGCACACATTTTAGGGTAATACTTCCATCCAATATAGGATGGTCCAATATTTACATCACAGTCATTCATTATTATAACAAAACACATGTCATTAGATTAATAATTATTTTCTTCTGTAAGTTTAAAATATTGAGTATATGTATAAATGTAATTGGTGTAGGATCATCCAATATTGGATGGAATAATTTTCCCACATTTTAACAACACATTTAAATAAACACAAGGGGCTAACCCCATCAAGACCAACTCCATATCGGCCTGGCCCATCACCAATAAAACCATAGTGGGGTTGGGCCCATAACCAACAACCAGGAAAAAGAAAAAAAGGTGAACAAACTCGATCCATATGGGGGCTGGCCCCATAAACTCCATTTACGTTCGACACTAAAAAACAAATTGAATCCACGAACAAATCTGAAGACGAACGTGACGGTGGAGAATGGTGCTCGACGCCGGCAGTTTTCTTGTCCAAGAACGACTGATAGTGGTTGGTGGTGGTGATGGCAGTCTGGCGTCAGTCTTCAAGTGCTCCAGGCGGAGATCAAGAGGTTGAACGGTGCTCTCGCGGCGATAGGTTTATCGCGATAGCGAATCGCGCTCACTGGTCTTCAAGTGCTTCAGGCGGAGATCCAGAGGTTCAATGGCGCTCTCGCTGCGGTGGGTCCCTGGCTCTGACGAAGGTGGCTCTCCGAGATGAAGGTCAGATCTGGATTTGGTGGTGATATGGAGGCCGATTCTTCTGCAAGTTAGGGTTGGTGATGGTGATGAAGGTGGGGGTGTTAGTGGTGGGGAGTGCTTTGGTGGTGGCGATAATGATGGTGAGGCCAGAGTTGGTGGGGGGATGGGAGTTCGGTGATGGTGATGAAGGTGTCGGTTCTGTGGTGGGATGGTGATGAAGGTGAGGGTGGGGGCTCGGCATGGTGATAAAGGTGGGGGGTCGTTGATGGTGATGATGGAAGGGAGGACGGTGGTGGTGTTGTTGGGGGTGAGTGGTTTGGTGGGGGACGGTTCGGTTGGTATTTTAAAGAGAGAGAGAGAGAACAGAGAGAAGAGAGTGAGATAGAAAGAGTAGAATAAGATGGGGTGGGGACATTCGGTTTGGGTTTGGGGGTGGGATTTTTGTGTTTCATTATGGGATAGGGTTTGGGGATATTTTGGTACAATTCCAATCTAGTTGAACTAGTTAGGGGCTGCTTGAATTTGGGTTTTAAAACAAAAAGTGGGGTGGAGGTCGGGCCTTATAAACTGATTTCTCCTTAAATAAATTAACCGAGTATTTGAAACCATTTTTATGTAAGCTATAAAACTAGACCAATCAAATAATATAGCAAGTAGCAACCCTTAAAATATTAACTCACACGTACAAAATTTGTGTAATCATGCATTTTTTTTTTAAATTTTAATAATGAGTTCTTTTCATAAAATGATCATACTTTATTTTTTCTTTATATATTTCTTCAAAGCTTGTATTTAATTAGTTCAACTTCAACATTTTTTTTATGACATGACTTAAAATTTGATATCATTTTGTGTTTATTTCTTTACAATCTTTTAATAGCCTTCTCAATTGTTTTCAATTATGTAAATGTAATAAATTAATATTATGTTAATTTAATATATTATTTTATGTATTTAATTTTTACAAATTTTTGTATTTAACTATTTTTAGAACCATTTTCTCTTATATTTGTTATGGTATTAACACTCTGAATTAATTTTCTTCTGTTATATCATAACTCATTAAGACATCTATATTATATTATATAGATAACTACCAAAATTATAAATGATTGTAATAGATTTTAAAAACATTTTTGTAATCTATAATATAAAAATAAATATTATCTTTATATTATAGATGTATTTATCGTGTATATAGAATAAACACTCCTATTCAATTTATTATTACATGATAATTATCGGGATATAATTCAGAAAATATTTATGTTCAAAATATTATCTATATAATATGACTTTGAGATTATTGATTGTAATAATTCTTATTAATTTCAATACATTAAGATGTTAAAACAGGTAAATTTAATGCTAAAAAAGTATACATTTATTAATAATTTACTCTACAGTTAAAATCCTAATTTTGCTCCTTACCCTAATAGCTAGGAATTAACAATGGTTGTTCCTTACCTAAAGGAAAGAACCTGTTACTCAGTTGGGTGTAAACACCAATTCTCTTTAGACTTCTATGTGTTAAGCAATGTTGAATGAGAATATTTACCAAAATCCCAACTCTAAGCTAGTAAATTATTTATATCTAGATTTGGTCGTAACACGTGTATGCAAAAATCTTAACAATGTTGAATGAGAATATTTTCCAAACTCCCAACTCTAAGCTAGTAAATTATTTATATCTAGATTTAGTGCAGATACAGATCTGGGTCAGAGGAAAAGATCCGGTTCGTTCAAGAATCATGGGTCGGATTCTAACCGAGATTTCTGTAGAAGTAGATCATGGTCAGGGAGGACTTCCCAGAATACACTACCCACTATCGAGGCTGTTGTGGAACCTGCCGAGGAGTCTCTCGAGCCTGGGGAGATTAGGGATGATATTAATGACGATATTGTTAAGGAAGACATAGTCATAGAAGGTTTAATCCTACTATGTGATGTTATAGAAGATGAAATCAGGGGTGAAAACCAGCACTTGAAGTTGATCAAAGCTTCGCCGGAGCTAAGAAACCCAGAGCCTGGTCACGTGGTTTCCTGAGCCTTTCAGTTTTATCGGAAACACCAGAATAACAACCCATGGCCGAGGAAAAGTCGTTTCCGAGTTTTGATCTCAACAAGAATTATGAAGTAAAACCGACTAAAATGCGGATAAGTGGAATAGACAAATATGGTAAACATATTGAGGTACCAGTAGAGAAGGTGTTTAACGGCTTGGAGAAAAGGCAAGTATTTCTGATTTTTACATTTTTGAGTGAATTGCACTATTGGTTCCTATATTTTGTAAAGAATGTATTATAGCTCTTTATATAATGCAAAATAAATTAGTTTTTGAATTAATTCCACTATAGGTCCCACTAAATTCAAGTGTTTTCCAGCTTTTATATATTTGAGTTAATTGCATTGCACAATATATAGATGATGGCTAATGGAACACATGCTCTAATTCTTAAACACGCATGACCAGGATTGAGTTCTCTGCTCTGCATAAAATTCGTAATAATCCAGACAACAATTGAGTGAATGCACATGTTCAAGAGAGCAATGAAAATAATAAAATGGGGTTACTTGGAAAGGATGCACCAAACATTTATTCGGCACCTACGGAGTTAAATACTCTTGACGCTAATTTGAGCCTTCATGATGGAGAGGTAAGTATTAATAGATGCATGAGTAACTATTTTTATCATATCACATGAATAAATGATGATGAATTTAATTTTTGATTAATACCGTAACAGACTTTAAAGACTTTTTCTCATTTATCTTTAATGAAAAATATTCTGGTCTATGGTTTTTTTTATCCTCATGTTTTAATTAAGACAAAACTTATTTTTTCCATCTCTCGTTGTATGTTTAATATGTGATTTATATATATTTCAATAAATGATTTCATTTCGATTAAAATTGAGTTCTATGGGATTTCTTTCATTTTCAACTATGTTTTACTAACATGTTTTTCTTTTTAATTTTTATCAAAACTTTATATTTGGTTTTTCTATGATCTAGAATTATGATTTAGAAAGCATATGAGTCTTTAGATTTTAGTTTTCAACTGCATAAATGCTTAGGAGCCATTTTTTTTTATGCACAAATGTAGTAATTGTCTTACTAGATTGCTCACATAAAATAACATTTCATATTTTTACTTTTTTTTTTGTGAACCCATATTTTTACTTATGGGTTTCTTTCTTTCCCATATAATTTTTGTTTCCTTATTATTCAGCCAGGCTTCTCAAGTAGCTTATCACGATTAAGAATATTATCAAAATTCAAATTTAAGGTTACTACTCAAGTTTTAGAACATAAATCAACGTTTTCAACTTGTGTTTAATTCACACAGCTTAACATAAACAATCTCAAGTTTTGAATGAAGTACTACATGAATGAAAATGTATATTTGCAGTTGAATGTATAATAACACTCAAGGTTTACCACAAAATGTACCACAAAATGTAATCAGAATCTGTTCATCACCTATATATTGTTAAGGCACTCCATGGATAAGTAAAGATGCCACATATTGCCTAGGGGGCCATGTCGACCCGTCAACTTTCAAAATTCTTTTTTCGACGGCTCCCTAGTTTTGTCTTAAGTTATTTGTTTTAGGTTTTGATTTATTTGTTTTTTGTATGAATATATATTTATATATATATGTGTAATATTTAGCTACTGTATTTCAATATTTAATTCAACTTAACTTTGTGACTTTTAACCCTCACTGGTTAAAGTCCTGAATGCATTATAGGTCCATATATTACACATAATGACCTGTTTTTTGTTTATAAAAACAATTGATCATATACTTGTCAAAAATACACAAAAGCAGAAGAAAAAAAGTTCGAGGATTCTCCCTTTTAAATTTTCATTCATCTACTTAAAGATTACATCAAAGATGATAATAATTTATTTTGTTATGTCTAATCTGATGCTTTTAAAACAATGTTGAACTATGTTATATTGTACATCGACCACTTGGATCACACTCTCATAACAAAAATTGCAATTTACCCCTTTTCAGTTTCTCGATTGCTGTCAAGGTCCTCCTGCTAAGAGATGTCCTGCTGAAGTTGAAATGGCTTCGAATATCTATCAGGTTTGCAAGAAATTTACATCTTTTTCCAGCATTACTTTGAATTCCGACTTAAATCATTGCATTTCTTGTGAATCGATGATTAAGCCGACAGGAAAATCCGAGATTCGTCAACCTAGGAAAAAGAAAAGGAAGATGAAATGAATCTCAGATATTTATAGAACAGCTTCCTATTGTACACTCGAGGAGCTTGATCAAAGGAATAGAACTGATTGATTTCAAGACATGTTCAGTACAGGATCTGGGTTGGAATTTGATCATGGACCGGATAACTATTTTAGTGTAATTAATTTAGCCGAGATACCTGCAAATCAATTATGTAGTAAGATATTTTAATTATAATATTTTTTTTCGGTGTGAGGTCAATGTGCTCAATGTATTAATAAAAACTGAAACTTTTGTTTCATTATTGTTCAGTGTTAAATATTAAAATTTTGTGCTAATTTTTTTCTCAATGGTATAAAATTGTGCTCGGTATTTGATGATACCCCTTAGAGTTCAATAATAATTTGTCCAATGCTTAAACTAGTGTTCCCAATATTATTTTCTCTTTGTGTCTGAGTTTGAAATGTTCGATATTAATAATAGCATTATTCTAAAAAATTTCATTGTGTACTTAGTGTTATACGAATCAGCTCACTATAGTTATCTGATTTGCTTACTGTTGATATTTAAATTAAGTAAAAAGATGTAATTTATACTTTGTGTCACCACATGTCATGTTCATTTTTACATCGTCCATGTACTCGTGTCATCATAGATCGTTTTCAGATCACCTCCGTTCGTGCATATCATCGCTCGTTCGTGTTCATTGTCACTATCAATTATACTCATTATCAAATAGGTTGTAGATTTGAATTCTAAAAAGTGTTATTTCTTTATTTAATAGTATTTGAACCTTTTGCACCTCTAAACTATAAAAAGAACATCCATCTCCCTTCCAATTTTTGCTAAATATCTCTCCATCAAAAACATATGGGCTGAAAATACTGTTATCTTTCATAAAAAAGTTGTAGATAACGTAAAATTAGTAATATGTTGAACCCATTACTTCATCTGTCCATAAAATATTATCACTATGCAGTTGCACACAGACACATTAATACCATTCATTAACCACATAACTACTAAAATATGTTTTTTATAACATTTAGATAACTTGAAGGGTTATTAGAAATATAAATTCTAATATTTAGACATGAATAGATGTGGTATATTGTCTTATTTATCAAAATGTAAGACTTCCATCCATGGTCCAATATTTACATAGTATTCATTGACTATAATACCAAGACATATGTGATTAACTTTAGTTAGATAGTTATTAAAATTAATTTATAAGCGTTTAAAATATATGACGTGTGTTATAATATGATTGTTAATAATATATAATCCAAAAAACAAGGCAAACATTGGTTGAGATTGTGTAAGAACAAAAATATATAGAATCTTCTACATTTATTGCAAAATTTTCCTTCTTTAGGAACCACAAAAGATAGAAAATTGTCGACGCTAATAACCCTCGCCTGTCTTTAGCAAAGACATGTATTCGTTAATGTGTTGTCCCTAGAGTTTAGTTTCGTAGCATCTAACTCAAATTCCTCTCTAATAATTTTTTATCATAAGGGGGGACGACCTTGGTGACTAGAAACGAAAAAAGTCGTCAATAGAGTCATTGTTATGAGGGAAGATATTTGCCGTCCCTAATAGCAAATCTCTTTATCGACGAAAAAAGTGTCGCTAGAGTCATTGTTATTAGGGACGACAACTTCTATTTCGTACTATTAGCGATGACACTTTTTTCCTTAACGTTTTTACCAAAATTATTTTTAATATTACATTAGATTAGTTCGGTTGTCTAATTAATAGATTTTTCAAAAATAAAAAAATTGAAAAATGATACAAATAGAAATTATAAATGAATAAAATGCTAATAAATTTAACGATATTAGACATCTACAAAAACTAAAGTCGGTTATTACATAATTAATTCGAACAAAAAATTAAATCAAATAATATAGTCTTTATTAGAAACCAAATAAATTAAAGTCAATAAAGTCACTAAATTTTAATTCATCAAATCGTCGTAATCATATCCTGCTTCACAGACAGAAGGAGTCGGATTCGGAAGAGGAGAACAAACGGATTGAAGACCAATGTGGCCTTGCCTTGCGGGTTTCTCTTTATTTTACCTACAACTAAATAAAGAAATATTAAATTTATTAGTGGTGGAAATATTACATTCATTAGGAAATAGTACATTTGTTAGGAAATAGTAAAGTTGAAAATACTTGAAGAAGTCTAGTGAGACGCTTATTATTTTGTAGTGTGGATCTCGTCCATCATCGTCCTTATTTCTCAAAATTACATTAATTTCCCTATCTTTTTAAAAGTTTATGCTAAAGGTCCTTTTTTTTAATATTACACTAAATCCACTATATATTTTTAAAAATTACATTAAAACCCCTATTTTTTAAATTACACTAAAGTCTCCATTTCTTTTAAAATTGCACTAAAGGAAGTTTCGTTTAAGCCTTTAAATTTTAAAAAATTAAAGTTACATCCCTATATTTTTTTTAAATTACACTAAAACCCCTATACGTTTTCAAAATTACACTCAATCCCTATTTTTTAAAATTACACTAAAGACCCTATATTTTTTAAAAATTACACTAAAACCCCTATATTTTTTATAATTACACAAAAACACCTATTTTTTATATTACACAAAAACCCTATTTTTTAAAAACTACACAAACGCCCTATATATTTTTTTTAAATTGCACTAAAGCTCTATATTTTTAAAGTTTCATTTAAACCCCTATATTTTTAAAGTTTCATTTAAACCCCTATATTTTTATAAATACACTAAATCCCCTATGTTTTAAAAATTACATTAAGCACTTATATTGTTTTCAAAAATTTCACTAAAGCCCCTATATTTTTCAAATTTTACACCAGTCTCTATATTTGTACAATTACACTAAAGTAGATATATTTGTATTAATTACATTAATATCCCTAAAATTCAATTAATTCCCCAAAACATCATAAATTCAAAAATTATATACAGTCCTTATAATTTTAAAAATATCACCAAAAATCATTACATACCAACACAATCGCAACTACATTTATAATTAATACTAATAAATTCTGAATAGTAAAATAGTTCAAATAAATCAAATTTCCAATAAAGTTTGGGAAAAAATTACAAACTTGAGTTTTGGATAGTGAAATGGATTCAGAATGATTTCCCGCCTCCTTTGGACTATAGTTTTACATAAAAGGAATGGAATTAATAGGAAACAAAATGGAAAAGATTAAAATAAAATGGAATGGAAGGTTAAAGTAATTGAAAAAATTACTTGTTTGTTTATTTCTTGCGTTATGATCTACCCAACTTGAATCGGCTTCTCGAGTTGGACGAAATTATGAGACAAAATGAAGATTTTTTCGTTTAGTTTCATTTGAAATGGAGGCATATGATTTTTACAACCGTTTGTCATTCGGGACAACGTAATGTCGACTCTATTGACAACAAAAAGTCATCCATAAAGATAATTATTTTTAAAAATAATGAATTGTTATTAGAAATGATATTTGTCGTCGTTAAAGACTCTCAAACCGCAAAAACAAACTGTCAAAAGACGCCTCAAAAATTGAATTTTATAATTAAGGACTACAAAAGTCGCCATTAATGATGACTTTTAATCTCTTTTTATTTTTAATATTAATAAGGATGACATATGTCGTCCGTAATGATGATGTTAGTAGGAACGAGTTATTCATTACAAACTTTTCGCTAATGATAATGATTTAATCCATAAAGATATAACAAATTTTTGGAAACGACATCGTGTTGTCTCTATTTTGTTCACTAAAAGGCATGGTAGTGATTCGAGATTTAGCCATATGTTACATAACTGAAATTTATATTAAAGTTTTTTCTTACCTACAGTTATAAAGAATTTTCCCACGTTTGCAGTTATGTCGTTTTTTCTCTTACCCATGTGATTGTAATTATTAAAATATAATTTGTATGTGGGTAATGTGATCAAATTACAATATTACATATCAAAAGTCTAAACAACACATAATAAAATTCAAACAAAAATTAATCTTAACAAAACAATCTGGCTAAAACTAATTATAAAAATTAATTTATTCCCAAGAATAAAAAACAAGGTCATGATACAATCATCAAGATATTAAAGTATGTCAACTATTTATTCGGGGCGATATGGGGTCTAACTAAGATTTTATCTCATTTGAGTGTTTTAATGAATTCATTGAATTTTTGGATATGTCGGTGAGGTATACTTTTGGCTAATTACCCTATAGAGGTTTGATAAATTCTTTATATTTTGTTTTGTAATGATTAGGTCCTTGATGAGGACATAAATACTTGGATTATTTGAGTTCCTTAACATTATTAAAAATAAATATATTACATTAGAAATTTATAACATATAGAATATAAATATAGGCTTTGTCTAAAAACCTAAGGATCTACTTGTCCTATAAAACACTAAAGTAAATCATCCTGGATAAAACCTACATAACTATAATCAAATTCTTATCTAAATTTATCATTCTCAACATGATAATATATATCCAAATTTTTTTTACCAAAAAATGAAAAATTGAATTAATGGTTAGTTTTACCAAGGTAGAAAAAAATCCAAATTGTTATACGAGACATATTTTTTTTAAACCCACTGTGTAGTTGATTGTTCATCCATCAAAAACTTATCCTTGTACTTCTTGATCTTTTGTCTAGTTTTGTACCAACTTATTCTAGAATATCGCGCTCAATTTAAATTCGTCGGCAATACAGTAAAAATCTAAGAATGTTATTTAATGGAATTTCGGTTAAATAAATTTATTTGGAGAAGACTCATGAGAAAATAAATAATCAAGATTCACTAGAAAAATCTACAACCTTTACTCACTCACCAAGAATTTTGATGGGTAAGGTTAGGGAATTTGGACAATTATACCCCCATTTATTTTCAGTTAGTGACATTATAGGTCCATATGACATTAATTTTTTTTATCATGAAGACAAAAAAATGTGCAATGTAGTCTGATTGATAGTGTACATAGTACTCGAAGAATTATTTCTAAGATCTTTAATATCTTAATTTATTTAATTAAATATTATGTAATTTATAGGTTTTTCTTTTCTGGATAAACAATTATATCAAAGTATTAAAAAATGTACAATGTACCACAAGATTACTATAACTCAAAGACTACACTTATGGGCCGTTTGGAAGTGCTTTTTAAAGTAAAAAAAAGCTTTTAGATAAAATTTAAATTTTAAAAATATTATGAGAAAATAACTTGAATATATAGAATCAATTTAAGTGATTTTTTAAGAAGCACATATTTGGTGTTTTTTCTAAAACGGATTTCAGGGTCTAAAATACTTTTAAACATGTAAAATCACTTTTAATTGTTTTTCGAAAAAGTCGCTTCCAAACGAGCACTTATTCCTTTTACAAATACACTTTCACTTTTATCTCTTGTTTTTTTCTTAATTTTCTAATATAAAAAATTACAAACAAATGCTTGTTATTTACACTACTAGATAGATGATTAAAATTAAATATTTTCTAGATATATTAATAGACGTAAATTCATTGTATTCCTAAGATTCATAATGTACGTTCATTTTGGCCATCATCTCCAGATTCATTCATTGTTATTTACACTACTTCCTTGAAGATTCATAATATATCTGAAGTTTATGCAATCTGAAGATTTTGACACCATGTTGAACTATGTTGTATTGCACATAGATCACATGATTACCCTATCATGAAAAATATTGGAATTTACCCCTGTCTAGTTACTTGATTGCTGTTGAAGTGCCTATGCTAAGAGATGTCTTGCTGAATTTACAATGTCTTCCAAAATCTTTCCTGTTTGCAAGAACTTTACATCTACTTCCACCAGCATTTTGAACATCCACATAAGTTAATTTTCAGGATTTGTAAGCATAGAACAAAGAAAAGGAAGATGATATGGATCTCAAATATTTGCGCAAGAGTAGCTCCTTATTGTACACTAGTGGAGCTTGATCAAAGGAATCAAACTGAACATTTTTTATTTCAAGAGTTCCATACAAAACTGGGTTGGACTCTGATAATGACCATTTCGGACTGATCAATTTACTTGAGATACTTGACCACCAACATAATTTTTTCCTAGTCCTATATGTACATGCTCAGGAAACTTTTTAGTTTAGTCGTCAAAAGATAACCCGATGCTGTGATTCTCTATATGTGACATCAATTGTCTCTAACTATAATCTAGCGAAATCAGTTATCAAATCGATCAGGAAGGAAATATTAATAATGAAAAATAAAATCCGTCGGGGCTTGATGATGTCAAGTTGTTGAACGATTTCAACAATTATAACTATGGACCACCCATAGGAAAATGCAAACAATGTGCTATATTATTGGAAATGTATAATTTGTTACTGTGTTTTTAGTTTTTCTAGGCTTTTGGTTGTTTTACAGCACGTTGGAGGATATTTAACTTTGAATTATTAGTTTTTTTTTATAGAACTCCCTCTAATACCTTATCCCTACTACAATCCACCACACCCATATCACATGTTCTTCGGTAGGATGCTGGTGCTTATTATTGAAGGTCTGCACTATAGAGGTCTAAGGTGTAAATTTCTGATGGTAAGTACCAGCAAAATTGGAGGTATGCAATAAGATCTTCGTTGAAGATGGGAAATGGATATTTAGATGTGGGTGGTATAAAAAAGGAAAAATATTATATATTTTTACAGTTATTATAGTGAAATTGTATACTATCGGATAACATGAAGATTGATAAAACTTTTAGGATATATTAAGTTTATAATATATAAGTTTAATATCAGATTATATAGTTAATAAATAGTGAACTACCCATGTATATCGCTACTCAACTATTTGGTCGATTTTGAGATATTTCAAATTATTTTTATTCTTTAGGAAGCGTCCTAATTTGAATGCTCCACATTCAGGTACTCGTTACCTGTTATTTGAGGGTTAATCACCAAAGGAAGAGACTATTCCCGAAAATTAGTTAGTGAAAATCCAAATAAAGGAAAAGTTATCAAACCAATAGTCCACATACCTGTCCTCTTTGAGAATACATGGTATATATAGTGGATATTGTAGGTCCATAGATATCCAACAGGTTTTTGTCTTGTGTGTAAGAGCCACCACGGGGGAGTTACCCCTGACCCGTAAATGCTTTCAAATAGTATGTTGTAACATATTCTACCTTAAATATGTGTTGATATCATTATTGGTCGAGAAATATATTAGTTGTGTAGACTCTTTGTCCGGGCTCGTAAGCTCTACGGCATGTTGGCCAGTTACTGCTGAGAGTATTCTTGGTATATGAGTTCCCCTTGAATTTGAAATTCATGCTTCACCTTTCAAATTTCATTCCAGAAAAGAGTCACTTTGTTTAACTTTTTGATCTATTTTATCAAAGCCCAAGCTTCTTTATGTATAGGATGTACATGGGTTTTTTACGATAAGTATGATGGATGACACCTTGAGAATTGGAACAGCATATCTGAAGTGGTGCCTTACGAATGGAATGCCATGACTCATTATTACCCGTAGTCAAAGATTTATATATAAATATAGGCTTTTGACTCATTTGCAAATATTTAATCTAGCTTTTGATCCTCTTGCCAATATTTCCCTCGGCCAATATAAGGATCTTGTATCGTCATACTAGGGGTCGTTTTATAGATGAATTCTCACTATAGTTAGATGGTAAGATGTTAGTTATGAAGAAAATAATTGCTTTACTTGAAAGGTTTGTGTTAGCCGAGCAGCTTGGAGTATATAACATTATCTATGGAAGCGAATTCGATAGACGTTATTCCAGGGTGCACGTTAGATGAAGGCAATTTCGAATATATTTGATAGAAATAGGTCCTTTGTGATCAGACACATATATTGAAAAGCCAATCAAAAGTATACTTTAAAGTGAAGCATAGAGACCCACCAAATAGAAATTGGAATTATATAATATGTTATTACCAATCCTAATTATTACATTTTAATCCTCGCTCATTATCCTTATAATTCGTTTTATTACATGTAAGGTCGTTTTTCCATCCATGTTAGATTAAAATCTAGAAGCTTGATATTTTCAAGGATCATTTACATTAGTAGCAGTTGAAGTAATAAAGTTATCCATATTTACAGAAGTACTGCCAACACTAGCATTACAAGAATAATTTTTAAAAAACCCTTCATTTTTCATCTATCTTCGTAATCAACATGCAAATCCTTTTATCACTGTACATCTCTAAAACCAACCGTTTATATATCACAATTTTCCTAGGACACAACATTATGGTAACCAACAGACTAGATATGACAAAACAAGCCACCACATTATTCTTTAAGAACTTATGACTATCCAAATATACATAATTAACCAAGGCATTGACACTTGTGAAATCTGATGGCGACGTAGCAAAAAGAGTGGGATACAACTCTACTCACTTCAGTACTAGAGTTCTTTCTAGCCATTAATCACAAATATCTGTAAAAAACCAAAAACTGCACCAACAACCTAGAGAAATGATCATAAAATGAGTGAAACTAACGGATAATAAAGTGTAAAGAACCGAAGATGGTTGTGGTGGAAAGTTTTGTTACAAAAATGTTGTTATTTTCATGATGTGATGCTTACTGAAAGACTTACTTAGATGAGAGATAAATCTCTGACTCTAGAAATAAGTCAAAGCTAAAACTCTCATTTTTATGTGTTTTTTCTTTATATTTGTCCTTTTACCTTTATAATATTTGTATTTATAATTTTCTTTTGGACCTAACTTTTTCCAAAGTTGGATGACTTAATTTTTTAACTAGTGTATCACTTTTTGGAAAAAAACATTTAATATAATAATATGTCATTTAATACGATAATACGTCATTCAATACGATACCATGTATATTTTTTAATTGTGTCCTACTTATAGTGGATTAAAATTCAAAATTATGTACTTGGTCAAACTCATAAATACATTTAGATATAATTTTCCTTTTTTGTGTAATAGACAAAAACAAATTTAATATGCAGATTAACATATCTTCAATATGAATCATAACTCATTGGGATAGTATGGTTATAATTTGAAAATATAATATGCTTAAAAGATAAAGATAGAAACAACAACTATGTTATGATTGTCTATGTTTTTATATGTATATAAGTATTCCAAGGTTATCAAATACACATACACATACACACAAAAGGAATTTCACCTTTACCTCATACCTACTAATTAAGGTAGTTTTATTTAAGCGATTTCATAAACAGTTTCAACACCAACAACAGGTATGTAAAAAAAATATTGACTATTGAGTTTTGTAGCTTTTTGTCCTTCGAAAAAATGAAATATTTTTGAGTCATTCCTTATACATATATATAGGCATTCAAACCTTATTATAGTTTAATTTAAACTCATAAAATCTGACTTGTAATAAATCTTCGATCTTTCTATCATTTATGTGTAATTTTCTTAGGTTTTCCTTTTCAATGGAATCTGCATATGTTCATGTTCAAAATTTGTTATCGATCTGATGTTTGCACAATTTTGTTTATTTAATTTTCTGAATTTTCAATATTCTCCCGTGTATAAATTATGGATGAAGGTTATAGGTATAAATTTTTGTTTTGTAAATTATAGTTAGGTTTCTTAATTTTGAGTTGAAAGTGACTCCTAGATGTCTTAAAAATTGTTTTACTTTTATTTATTTTTATAAATATATATAATATACCTTATAGTCTTTTCCCAAGTGTTTCTGCATTCACTTGAGCATCTGACATTTATATTTTTTATTTATTATATATATGAATATTTGTCATTTGTATAATAAAATATATCCTGACTTATAATATCATTAATTAAAAAAATAGTTAATATTAGGACCTATAATTCAAGTTCAAGTTTTGTTTAATATATGGATCTTGAATGCAATATTATATAATATAAATACATATACTGTATTTAATTCCAGAAACCATTTTGGGGCCAATACTCCAACCCACTTTTTCCCATTTCAGTAGAGTATTGTATTGGATTACTGACCAAAAAAAACAGAACATAGAATATGATAAAACTGAAAATTACACTTTCTTGATTTAGAAAATTTTAAAAAATTACTTTAGTTTCTCTATAATCTTTTTGAAAATTAGATCCTACACTACCTTTATAGAATGTAATAGAGTATTGTGTCTTCCTCTTTAATCATTGATCTCATTTGGCTAAATCAAATTTTTGTAATTTAATGTGTGTTATGGTGTTTAATAAAATATAATTGAAATAGATTATTAATAAGAAAAACAAATAGAGAAACTATAGATTTTTTTTATATTTATACTTGTAATAGTATAATAACCTTTAATATATATTATGCAAAGTCTGCATAATTCTTTACTAATATTATACAATTGTTAGTGATGCGTAAGCTACATACCAAGCGACCAAAGATGCGGTCCATTGCGGACATTTATGCATCAACCCGCCCTTGTACATTGGAGGAGCTGGATGCAATGAGGGGAACAATTTTGCCATCAAGCTCAGGTATACCTGCAAGTAAACAGATTGATCCCCAAGGTGACATCGATAGGAAAGGGAAGAGACATGTGGCTGAAGAACCTGAAAGTAGCAATTCTCGTAAAGGAAGGAAACTACCTGGATGTAGAGACCAGGTATAATATTTTTCTCCTTTATTGATTAATTGACATCATGATCCTCATCAAGTTTTTATAACTTTCAGTTAGTCCCTGGTTATTTAAGTTTATCTTCGTAAGTTTTGATTTATATTATCTGTTTGTATATTTTGTTGTTCATATGATATAATATAGGTTACATTTTACAATACATGGACTTTTATTGAGATTAATTTATAAAAATAGGAAAACATGTAATTTCATTTTTGCATATAATGTAATTTTTTATTAAGTTTCAATTGGTCTCAGATTTTTTTAGCATATCTTTTTAAGCTTTTACTTATAGTATTTGCATGAATATTTTGTTATATATGTGATAAATATAGGGTATTTATATAATAGAGGGACTAATAGTAAGATTATATAAAAACAAATTATTGCAAGTTTTGCATAATATAGGGATATATATTGCAACTAAATTAAATTAAAATATACCATTACCCCCAACCCCTTAGCTTCCTACATAAATATCTTGATCCACCCCTTATTAATCTTATGTGAATTATTTGAATTATTTAAACAGAAAAATAATGAAAAGAATAACGAGTCTTATTCCGGGAACATATTTTTTGCCAAGAGATCAGACCTGCTGCTAAAGATATCTACGTCTGGTAGTGAGTGTGTAGATAATCCGTTGTCAGAGATGATTTTTCCGCAAACTATTGGAGAAGGTTCAGTTTTTGAAACCGATTATCCGAGATTTCACATTGAACCAGAGGTTGAGCTGAACCTTGAGGTACCTAGTCCACCAGGCGCATATCTACCCCCATATTGAATATTCATATATATAATTTATGGTCCACAAAAAGCTATTTGTGTAAAAATTCATGGGGTATGTTTATTTATAATGTCAGATTTTAAGATTTTTTGAATAATTTTGAAGCTTTGTTTGATTATGTTAAACTTTAGTTGTATTACATTTTTTTTCATTGAAATGATTATTATTGTTTTGGAATATAGCTTTCATAATTTACCATTTTTATATTTCGGTTTACTTGCGCCACAATTTTAAACGTCATTGTGTATATATAAGAGATGAATTAATCATTAGTTAACGATGAATTTTCTAGGAGAATAACACATGTGTTATCTCTTAAAAGATATAATGATTATCATTAATGGACATATGAAGAAAAAATGCTACTGAAATTTTTCTAATCCAACTTGGTTCTAGTTGGTTAAGTTGATATAGTTAGGTTACTCAAACTTTGGTCAGTTTTTGATTTTAAATTAAAAATTTATAATATAAAATGAAAAAACTCAACAATCGTTTAAAAACTAAAAAAGTTAACAACTCAAAATCAAGAATACAATTACAATATTGCATTGTAAAAAAATAATTGGAAAAAATTATAATCTTATAAAATTTACAAAATATACAATCTTCAAAGGTTGATCTTTAAAATATAATCCACAAGTTAAGAAACATTATTTTTTATCATTCTCTTTAATTTCATTCTCCTCCATAGTTCTCGTTGTTTTTTTTTCCACATTGCTTCGTCGTTTTTTTTTCTTTTTTGTTTACTTATCCTTTTAGTTTCCCTTTCAATAATTAGATTCTTCTTGGTTCAAATCTTATCAACTATTAGTACCCAATCTTTCATCTCATTAGTTACTTTACCCACTCTCTCTTGTGAGAAGTGTTGAGACTTTTGAAGATCCGATGGTCATTAATTTTCTGTGTTCATATTAATTGCTCATTTTCTATTCTCCAATCAAGATTTATCATCATTATTGTATATTATTTGTCTAATTTTCAATATTTTTTTTAGTATATTTCAAAATCTATTCTCTTTATGATTTAAGTCCTAGTTCAAAAAATATTTTTAAGGCTTATGTCCAACATTATGGTTTGGATTTTGACCATTTTATCATTGTTTTTAATGGGTAAAAACCCATCCTGACTCACTATCACGGTCTAGACTATAATCAGGTGCGTATGGACCGAATATGTTTTGCAATGGTCTTCATTAGTTTTTTTTATTAAGCCCTTTTTATGTCTTTTATAGTCATATGAGACAACACCCATCTCCTTTAAATTCTTTTTGGGTTGTACCCATGACCTAGCAATACTTCTTGTATCCATTTTTGTCTGTACCCATTAGGAATAACATAAAGTATACATATTGGATTATTTTGATTATGTTTGGTTCGCACACATTTTAGGGTAAGACTTCCATCCAATATAGAATTATCCAATATTTACATCACAGTCATTCATTATTATAACAAAACACATGTCATTAGATTAATAATTAGTTTCTTCTGTAAGTTTAAAATATGGAGTATGTGTATAAATGTAATTGGTGTAGGATCATGCAATATTGGATGGAATAATTTTCCCACATTTTAACAAGACATTTAAATAAACACAAGGGGCTAACCCATCAAGACCAACTCCATATCGGCCTGGCCCATCACCAATAAAACCATAGTGGGCTGGGCCTATAACCAACAACCAGGAAAAAGAAAAAAAGGTGAACAAACTCGATCCATATGGGGGCTGGCCCCATAAAGTCCATTTACGTTCCACACTAAAATACAAATTGGATCCACGAACAAATCTAAAGACGAACGTGACGGTGGAGAATGGTGCTCGACGACGGCAGTTTTCTTGTCCACGAACGGATGATGGTGGTTGGTGGTGGTGATGGCAGTCTGGCGTTAGTCTTCAAGTGCTCCAGGCGGAGATCAAGAGGTTGAACGGTGCTCTCGCGGCGATAGGTTTATCGCGATAGCGAATCGCGCTCACTGGTCTTCAAGTGCTTCAGGCGGAGATCCAGAGGTTGAATGGTGCTCTCGCTGCGGTGGGTCCCTGGCTCTGACGAAGATGGCTCTCCGAGATGAAGGTCAGATCTGGATTTGATGTTGATATGGAGGCCGATTCATCTGCAAGTTAGGGTTGGTGATGGTGATGAAGGTGGGGGTGTTGTGGTGGGAAGTGCTTCGGGTGTGGCGATGATGGTGGTGAGGCCAGAGTTGGTGGGGGGAGGGGAGTTTGGTGATGGTGATGAAGGTGACGGTTCCGTGGTGAGGATGGTGATGAAGGTGAGGGTGGGGGCTCGGCATGGTGATAAAGGTGGGGGTTCGTTGATGGTGATGATGGAAGGGAGGACGGTGGTGGTGTTGTTGGGGGTAACTGGTTTGGTGGGAGACGGTTCGGTTGGTATTTTACAGAGAGAGAGAGAGAGAGAGAGAATAGAGAGAAGAGAGTGAGATAGAAAGAGTAGAATGAGATGGGGTGGGGATATTCGGCTTGGGTTTGGGGGTGGGATTTTTGTGTTTCATTGTGGGATAGGGTTTGGGGATATTTTGGTACAATTCTAATCTAGTTGAACAAGTTAGGGGGCTTCTTGAATTTGGGTTTTAAAACAAAAAGTGGGGTGGAGGTTGGGCCTTATAAACTGATTTCTCCTTAAATAAATTAACCGAGTATTTGAAACCATTTTTATGTAAGCTATAAAACTAGACCAATCAAATAATATAGCAAGTAGCAACCCTTAAAATATTAACTCACACGTACAAAATTTGTGTAATCATGCATTTTGTTTTAAATTTTGATAGTGAGTTCTTTTCATAAAATGATCATACTTTATTTTTTCTTTATATATTTCTTCAAAGCTTGTATTTGATTAGTTCAACTTCAACATTTTTTTTATGACATGACTTAAAATTTGATATCATTTTGTGTGTATTTTCTTTACAATCTTTTAATAGCCTTCTCAATTATTTTCAATTATGTAAATATAATAAATTAATATTATGTTAATTTAATATATTTTTTTATGTATTTAATTTGTACAAATTTTTGTTTTTAACTATTTTTAGAACCATTTTCTATTATATTTGTTATGGTATTAACACTCTGAATTAATTTTCTTCTGTTATATCATAACTCATTAGGACATCTATATTATATTATATAGATAACTACCATAATTATAAATGATTGTAATAGATTTTAAAAACATTTTTGTAATCTATATTATAAAAAATAAATATTATCTTTATATTATAGATGTATTTATCGTATATATAGAATAAACACTCCTATTCAATTTATTATTACATGATAATTATCGGGATATAATTCAGAAAATATTTATGTTCAAAATATTATCTATATAATATGAGTTTGAGATTATTGATTGTAATAATTCTTATTAATTTCAATTCTTTAAGATGTTAAAATAGGTAAATTTAATGCTAAAAAAATATACATTTATTAATAATTTACTCTACAGTTAAAATCCTAATTTTGCTCCTTACCCTACTAGCTAGGAATTAACAATGGTTGTTCCTTACCCAAAGGAAAGAACCTGTAACTCACTTGGGTGTAAACACCAATTCTCTTTAGACTTCTATGTGTTAAGCAATGTTGAATGAGAATATTTACCAAACTCCCAACTCTAAGCTAGTAAATTATTTATATCTAGATTTGGTCATAACACGTGTATGCAAAAATCTTAACAATGTTGAATGAGAATATTTACCAAACTCCCAACTCTAAGCTAGTAAATTATTTATATCTAGATTTAGTGCAGATACAGATCTGGGTCAGAGGAAAAGATCCGGTTCGTTCAAGAATCATGGGTCAAGATTCTAACCGAGATTTCTGTAGAAGTAGATCATGGTCAGGGAGGACTTCCCAGAATACACTACCCACTATCGAGGCTGTTGTGGAACCTGCCGAGGAGTCTCTCGAGCCTGGGGAGATTAGGGATGATATTAATGACGATATTGTTAAGGAAGACATAGTCATAGATGGTTTAATACTACTATGTGATGTTATAGAAGATGAAATCAGGGGTGAAAACGAGCACTTGAAGTTGATCAAAGCTTCGCCGGAGCTAAGAAACCCAGAGCCTGGTCACGTGGTTTCCTGAGCCTTTCAGTTTTATCGGAAACACCAGAATAACCACCCATGGCCGAGGAAAAGTCGTTTCCGAGTTTTGATCTCAACAAAAATTATGAAGTAAAACCGACTAAAATGCGGATAAGTGGAATAGACAAATATGGTAAACATATTGAGGTACCAGTAGAGAAGGTGTTTAACGGCATGGAGAAAAGGCAAGTATTTCTGATTTTTACATTTTTGAGTTAATTGCACTATTGGTTCCTATATTTTGTAAAGAATGTATTATAGCTCTTTATATAATGCAAAATAAATTAGTTTTTGAATTAATTCCACTATAGGTCCCACTAAATTCAAGTGTTTTCCAGCTTTTATATATTTGAGTTAATTGCATTGCAATATATATAGATGATGGCTAATGGAACACATGCTCTAATTCTTAACCACGCATGACCAGGATTGAGTTCTCTACTCTGCATAAAATTCGTAATAATCCAGACAACAATTGAGTGATTGCACATGTTCAAGAGAGCAATGAAAATAATAAAATAGGGTTACTTGGAAAGGATGCACCAAACATTTCTTCGGCACTTCCAGAGTTAAATACTCTTGACGCTAATTTGAGCCTTCATGATGGAGAGGTAAGTATTAATAGATGCATGAGTAACTATTTTTATCATATCACATGAATAAATGATGATAAATTTAATTTTTCTCATTTATCTTTAATGAAAAAAAAATTCTGGTCTATGATTATTTTTATCCTCATGTTTTAATTAAGATAAAACTTATTTTTTCCATCTCTCGTTGTATGTTTAATATGTGATTTATATATATTTCAATAAATGATTTCATGTCGATTAAAATTGAGTTCTATGGGATTGCTTTCATTTTCAACTATGTTTTACTAACATGTTTTTATTTTTTATTTTTATCAAAACTTTATATTTGGTTTTTCTATGATCTAGAATTATGATTTAGAAAGCATATAAGTCTTTAGATTTTAGTTTTCAACTGCATAAATGCTTAGGAGCCATTTTTTTTTGCTCACAAATGTAGTAATTGTCTTACTAGAATGCTCACATAAAATAAGATTTCATATTTTTACTTTTTTTTTTTTGTGAACCCATATTTTTATTTATGGGTTTCTTTCTTTCCCATATAATTTTTGTTTCCTTATTATTCAGCCAGGCTTCTCAAGTAGCTTATCAATATTAAGAATATTATCAAAATTCAAATTTAAGGTTACTACTCAAGTTTTAGAACATAAACCAATGTTTTCAACTTGTGTTTAATTCACACAGCCTAACATAAACAATCTCAAGTTTTGAATGAAGTACTACATGAATGAAAATATATAGTTGCAGTTGAATATATAATAACACTCAAGGTTTACCACAAAATGTAATCAGAATCTGTTCATCACCTATATATTGTTAAGGCACTCCATGGATATGTAAAGATGCCACATAATGCCTAGGGGGACATGTCGACCCGTCAGCTTTCAAAATTCTTTTTTCTACGGCTCCCTAGTTTTGTCTTAAATTATTTGTTTTAGGTTTTGATTTATTTGTTTTTTGTATGAATATATATTTATACATATATGTGTAATATTTAGCTACTGTATTTCAAGATTTAATTCAACCTAACTTTGTGACTTTTAACCCTCACTGCTTAAAGTCCTGAATGCATTATAGGTCCATATATTACACATAATGACTTGTTTTTATATATAAAAACAACTGATCACATATTGTTAAAAGTACACAAAAACAGAAGAAAAAAAGTTCGAGGATTCTCCCTTTTAAATTTTCATTCATCTACTTAAAGATTACATCAAAGATGATAATAATTTATTTTGTTATGTCTAATCTGATGCTTTTAAAACATTGTTGAACTATGTTATTTTGTACATCGACCACTTTGATCACACTCTCATAATATTTAGTCATGAGTAGAAGTAGTATACAATTAAAAATTATCTTATTTTTTAAAATGCAAGACTTTCATTCAATATCAAATAGTTCAATATTTACATAATATTCATTGATTATAATAACAAGACATATATCATTAAATTAGTTTGGTAATTATTATAATGAATTCATTCGGGATTAAAACATAGACCCTGTTTTATAATATGATTGGTTAATAATGATATTGCACTTTAGATAATATTGTGTAAGAACAAAAGTATATTGAATCTTCTGCATTCATTGCAACGTTTTTGTCTTTAGGAACAACAAAAGATGAAAAATGTTGTCGCTATTACACCTCAACGGTCTTTAGCAATGACATGTCGTCGTTAATGTGTCGCCCCTGGAGTTTAGTTGTTAAATATAGCAAGTAGCAATGTCAAACTCAAATTCCTCTCTAATAATATTTTATCATTAGGGTGACGACCTTGAACACTAGAAACAAAAAAAGACATTGGTAGAGTCATTGTTATGAGGAAAGATATTTGTCGTCCCTAATAGCAAATCTCTTTAACGACGACAAAAATATTGCTTGAGTCCTTTTTATTAGGGACAACAACTTTAATTTTGTACTATTAGCGACGATAACTTTGCCCCTTTTTAAAATTATTTTAACTGTGAAATGTTACATTAGATTATTTAAGTTTTTTATATCAATAAATTCATCAAAAATATAAAAATTCATACACGATAAATTTAATGATATTATACATCTAATAATTAAAATAGATTATTACATAATTAAATTTGTACAAAAAAATCAAATAATATAGTCTTTATTACAAACCGAATAAAATGAAAATTAATAAAAGTCATCAAAATATAACTCATCAAATCATCGTAATAATATTCTACTTCACTATCGGAAGGAGGAGTTGGACTTGCCTCGTTGGTTTGGCTTCATTTTACTTATATTTAAATAAAGAAATATTATATTTATTAGTGGTGTGAATATGACATTACTTAGGAAATAGCACAGTCCTTAGGGAATAGTAAAGTTGAAAATAGCTGAAAAAGTATCGCAACAAGTGAGGCTTATTTGGGAGTGGTGGATCTCGTCTATCATTGTTCCTATTTTTTAAAGCATCACTAAATTCCTATGTTTTTAAAAGTTTACGCTAAAGCCCTTATTTATTTAATTACACTAAATCCACTTTTTTTTTTTAAATTACACTAAAACTCCTTTATTTTTTAAATTGCACTAAAGTCACCATTTTATTTTTAAATTTCACTAATTGAAGTTTTATTTAAGCCCTTATATTATTAAAAATTAAAGTTACGTCCTATTTTTTTTTAAATTACACTAAACCCCCTGTAAGTTTAAAAAATTACAATAAAGCTCCTATATATTTTTAAAATTACACTAAATCCCCTATATTTTTTAGAACTACACAAAAACACTTATTTTTTAAATTACACAAAAAATATTATTTTTAAAAATTACAAAAAACCACCTATATATTTTTTTAAATTACACGAAAGAACTATATTTTTACAAGTTTCAACTTAACCCCTATATTTGTAAAAATTACATTAAATCCCCTATTTTTGAAAATAATTACATAAAGCCCTTATATCTTTTTTTAAAATTTCACTAAATCTCCTATATTTTTAAAATTTCACACTAGAGTTATTATATATATTTTTAAAATTATATTAAAATTGATATATTGTTATGAATTACATCAATTCCTTAAAGTTCAATAAATTGCACAAAATATCCTTAAATTTAAAAAATTCCTATAATTTTAAAAATATCACCAAATATAATTACACACTAGCACAATAACAGCTACATTTATAATTACCAATAATAAATTTTGAATAGTAAATTAATTTATAATTAATAGCCCCTCATGATGATGTTTAGTAGGGACGAATTCTTTATTACGAACTCGTTGCTAATGATGATGAATTCCGTCCCTAAAGATATACCAATTTTTTAGGAACGATATCACATTGCACCTAAAGATACTGTTCCTAAAAAGACATGATGTAGTAGTGATTCGATATTTAGCCATATGTTCCATAACTGAAATTTATATTGAAGTTTTTTTCCTACCTATAGTTATAAAGAAGTTTCCCACGTTTGCGGTCATGTCGTTTTTTCTCATACCCATGTGATATTAAAAGTTCTTTTGAACTGAAACTCAATTAAAATGTATATCCTCCTACATAGCCCCAATGTATTGACTAAAGTTAATATAACATATATAACACGTGGAAGCTCAAGAAGGAGAAAAAATAAATTACCTATTCCTTCTCATCTATTAGATTACTTATCAATATTATTTTATTTATGTTATTTCCATCCAGTAAATTCAAATTATGTGAAATCTTTTTTGTCAATTAACATATACATATATAATTAGGGAAATAAACCATGTATTATATTGTTCTTATGAGTTCATTAAAAATTTGGTTTCTTCATTTAATTTCTATGGATGATGGCATCTCCACAGAAATTCAACGAAAGAAAATATTTTCATGTTGGCGATAATTCTTAGCAACAACTTATAATCGTCGATGGTAAGGTCTCTAGCGACAGAAATTAAAAGCATTAATAATAACTTGACATCGTTTCTAATGACCTACGTGAAATATAACCAACGTGCTTGTTAAATTTGGAATTTTAAAACCCCATTCAAACATTTCCCGCCCTTAACACCTATAGTATCTTCTGAATTAACAATTCACGCTACTAAATGGTCGTCGCTTATCCACTAGAGAACCCTACCTCGACCTCCACTAGATTTATTTTATTTTAAATCATTGTATAATTATTATTAAATTGTTTTTTTAATATGAATTTATTAAAGCGTGTTATATAAATTGTAGAATATACGATTTTTATATGTTACATAATTCATTTATGTATCATTTTTTCCTACTACTGTATAAATTATATGTTTTCTTAAATTTAGTCGTTTAGCAAAAAAAGTTGGACTAAATCAAAAATAGGGTAAATACTTAACAACTGGTGGGGGTGATGAATTTTATTAAGTTTGCGAAAATTTCAGTGGATAGAACAAGTTTTATTATTAGTCCATGTACGCGTTGTTTAAATAATTAAAGGTTTTGTACTTAAGGTATAGTTTTTTGTCAACGTATAAAACTTGGACAAAACACGGTGAAAAAGAACAAGTTCTCATGGTTAATTCAACCCGTGTTTTCGAGGAAGAAATACTAATTGTGTTTGATGATTTGATGCAAAATTTTGATGTTGTTGGTTCTTCCGGTGACACACAGATGGATGGCAAGAATGTTTTGATAATACCCTTGCTTGTTTTGATACTTTAAATAATTCATTTTTCTTTAGTATACATTGGTTATTGATTCTCCTTTGAACGAATCCTAAAGTTCAACAAAATTATCAAATTACTAGTTAGATTAATTTATTACATATTTTAATAGAAAAAAGTAAAATCAATATATGTAATATAGTTTAATGATTACTTAAGTAAGTCATCATGTATCATATTAAAGATTTCTGTTTGATAAAAACCATTAAAAAATACATTTAAATTTTTTTGAATTTGTCACTTTAGTGACTAACAAACTATTATATTATGATGTTTAGCATACTATTAATTTTTAAGATAAAATTTATAAACAAGATGATCTTTTAATTTCTATTTTATTTACATATAAGCCTTCAAACCTTTTCCTTCTATGGTTGTCAAACTTTTTATCTAGACCCTCGAATAATATATTTGTTTTATTTTTAAACTAGAATCTTTTTTTATAATATTTGAATTAATATAACATGAAGGTATGTTGACTATGAGAATGATAGAATAATCATTCTCATACAATTCTTCATGAATGACTAAAAATTATAAATTTATTATATTTTTATTTAAATAATAAATTTAAAAATTAGAAAATAATTTTAAGAATTATATACAGATAGTTTATATGTGTAAATATATTATTATAATAAATTATTTTAACTAAAAAATCAAATATTATACTATTAATATATAGTTTAATAATTTATTTATGTATTGAAAAAATACTACCGACTTACCTTATTATGTGTATCGATATTGCCGACGCATAACTAAATCAGTCCCTTATTTAGAATATCAATATCAATGCTTACATATAATGGGTCAAGTTAAATAATAAACAGGGACGCGTGCAATAAAAGTGTCGTTAAAACATATTCAACATGATGCTTTAATAGATGCGTCCCCTATTTAGTGTATCAATATCGACGCTTTAATAGAGTATATTAACGAAGCTTACGTACATGCGTCGTGTTAAAATAGAGACATAGATACGTGCAATAAATGTGTCGCTATAACAAATATAATATCGACGTGTAACTAATTGCGTCCCTAATTAATGTCTATTTAGTGACTTATAAACAATTGTGTAGACATACATGAATATAAGGATGCTTTTGAACTTGCGTCCTAATTATTTTTTTTGGGGAAGCAATCGCATCGTGTCGCTGAAAAAACGTCACTAACTAACAGTTTTCTTGTAGTAGGAATACGAATTTGAGTTGGATTAGGACTTCAATAAGTTAGCTCACACTCAAAGATTTCGACCTACCTACTATAAATATACCTACTTACCTTTGTAAACATGTCTTCACTTGAATATGAGTCCTTAGTATCAAACTTTATCACCCAGAGAAGCAAGTTGTCTTGTAGAGGAAGACAAGAAGAAGCTGGAGAGTGGCAATCTCCTCTGCTTCATCCTATCCCTCTATTATTAGGGTCTTTAGCTATAGATCTATGGCTTAACCATACTTCTAAGATCTTATTTTTTAGGTTGATTTATTAATTGTTTGGGTTATTATTTTGTTTAAATTATAGAACACTGTTTTGTTATTCTAATTGATTTGAGCTAGGCGTATATTTGTGTTATGTGTTATGTTAAAATAATACAGTTGTACGGTAGTTTTGATTAAATAACATACAAAGTATGAATACTGCGAGACAACCACCTCACTCACATACTCAAAAGTTATAGGTGTTCGCATATGAACCTATAAACTATATTGTTTGCTTTCTTCTTATTGTAGTCTACACAATTCTTACTTTTATTTTTGACAAAAACATGTCATACATAAAATAAAATATTTTTTCTTTTGAAATATGATCAAATCTTTTATACCAAAGTATGAAAGTAACAATAAATAAATATATATATATATATATATATATATATATATATATATATATATATATATATATATATATATATATATAAAATTAAATATTCACTTTTGAGAATTGTATAAAAAAATATATTGTAAAATTATTTTCAGTGAAAACTATATTTAACATGTTTAAAAAGATATCAAAACTCATTGGTGAATTAGTTAAATTATCATGGATTCATAAAATATTATTTAATATAACTTGGTTAGCGGCAATCTTAATTCTTAACATAAGTCGAGCAAATAATTTATGATGACTTTATTATCATTTAGATTATATATTAGTTGATAAAACTCAACGTCATAAATATGCATTATCGATATAAAAGGATTTCAAAATCTCAATTTAGTGACTTTGTGTGAATTAATTATATATAATCAACAACACCGTTGGATAATAATAATCTTTTCACTAAATTTTATTTTCAAATCTTGTATTACACTACTGGAATTCGATTGTTTACCGACGACACGTCTCGTCGGTAAACTCCGATAATTCGTCGCTAAACGTGATTAGCGACGACGAATCGTCGCTAACACGTCGTTCCTAGAAATTGGTCGGTAAATCAAGACTTACCGGCGAATGAAGCAGTGTTCGTCGGCAATCTTACCGACGAAACGACGTCGTCGTTGATTGGTGAGATTACCGACGGCAAGCCTCGCCGGTAAAATGCATTTTGTTTTTTTTTTTCCGTGCCGATAATTGAATTTCTTTATTCTTTTTTTTATATTCAATTTGCCGACAATTATTAGCGACGAAAGGTTGTCGCTATTTTTTTTTTGTTTTTTTTTATTTAATTCAGGATTAAATAATTATTTTTTTTAAGAATTAACGACGACATTCAAATGATGAATGTCGTCGTAAATACAATGATTATCGTCGGTAATTTTTTTTTTAAAATTCAATTTTTTTTTAAAATTTTAAAATACAATTTATTTTGATTCTGTTTTAATTATTTTTGTTTTGTTTTGATTTGAGGTTTGTTTTTATTATAAATATAATACGAATAAAATTCAATAATTAATAGAAAAAACTGAATCACAATTAAAACAGTAAAAAAAGTCTTACGTAAAGTCATAAGCAGTCAACAGAATTCAAACACACCAAACAAAAGTCTAAAAAAACCCAATCAAAAGTCAAATTATTACAAACCAACTAAAACATAAACAAATACCAACTCAAACTAAGCATCATCATCATCATCCTCTTCATCTCCTCGTTTCTCGGGGGCGGCTGGGGGGCTGGGGGTGGGCGACCGGGGCTAGTCCTTGAGCCATCCTCATACCATTTATCGTATCCAAGAGCGTGTCCATTAAGCTCGGAGGCTGACTCGACTGGCTCGAAGAAGCAGTGGGCCTGGTCGATGTGGAGGATGGATCTGGTATAGGCTCAAGTCCTTGTTTTACTCGAAGCTCGTTCATGCCTGCGAACATCGCCTTCAGTAGCTCCTCGCTCGCAGCATCGGCTTTTGTTTGTTTCCGTGATTTCTTCCGGACAGGTCCAATGGTAGGCACCCAATGTCTTGTCTTCGGTGGGGCCATGACCTCCATAATGGTCCCTAAAATCGCATCCATCTGCTCCTCTGTAGTAATCACGGTGCCCTCGGCTGCAGCCTCCACAACCTTCTTCTGCATCTTCTCCCGTAAAACAGCCTGTAATTATATTTAATTTAAAAATAAATTAGATTAATATCAAAGTAAAGTAAAAAATAAAATTTTTAAGTAATGAAAAAAAAACTTACACTAGCTTTTTCTAATCGCGCGTCCCGATAGCTGTCACTAGCCGAATCGTATGCAAGATGATCGAAGAAGCCGCTCAATGGAGGAAGCTCCATCTCCTCTTGGATTTCTTCGTCCGTGAAAATCATCGGCTCCTTCGTCACGGTCTTAAGCGTCCCCTATACAATTTTCAATACCAAATATTAAATAACTAAACATAAATAAATTATTAAGATACTAAATTATATTTTTATTAAATGTAATTATACCTCCATAATAACCTCCCTAGTCTGGGATAGGTTCCGAGACCCAGCCCTACTCGAACTAGTCTGCTGCTCCCAGTTTTTCCGATTAATCTCCGCGTGGGCCTACAAATAATAAACAAAAAAGTTATAAATCTATTAAATAACGAAAACTAGATGTAATAAATAATTTTTGTTGTTACCTGGGCATTCTGATCGTCCCAATTCTTCTTGGCAATAGCCCAATACTCGGGTTTAACATCCGGGGGAGCGAGACCGTTGTTGTAGTAATCCGACTTCAAGTCGGATTTCCATCTCCGATAGCAGGCCGAGGACATACTGTTCAGCTTTTCGGAAATGTCCTCCCAGTCACCTCTTCTCCTCCACTCCTCCACGTCAAAAAATTCTTGAAGACGGCTGTAAATACCCCCTATCCGACCTTCGGGGACCTCTATCCACTGTTTGTAAATGGGGGGTACAGCAAACAAAGAGATACTGCATCATAACGTGACAATCATGCGATTTCATTCCAATAATCTTTCCCGTATCAATGTGAACATTATTCCTCAAACTAGACGCGAAACCATCTGGAAACCTTTGTGCCCGTAACCACTCGAGAAAAATCTTCCTCTTCTCCGCTGATAACGTATACTTTCCTCGCTTTAGTATCGTCTTACCTTCTTCGGATGAGATCCACAACTCCTTTCTAATTCCCAAATCCATAAGATCCATTCGCGCCTTCACGTTATCTTTGTTTATTTTACCATCAACTCCTATAACCGTACCAAGCAAACTGTTGCACACATTCTTCTCGCAATGCATTACATCGATGTTATGTTTTAACAAATTTTCTAACCAATACGGTAAACGATAAAAAATACTCTTTTTTTTCCAGTTTGTCTCACGCGGACCTGTTTTTTTTTTTTGTCAACTTGCCCCCGAAATCCTTGTGTTTACCGGGAAACACAATCGGAAGTCCATCTAGCTGTGTCTGAATACTAGCAGGACTATGTTTCCTCGGTGGGGCACGTTTATCGGTTTCCTTGTACGAAACCGTATCATCTCTGAGATCATGTTTGATAGGTAACCAACGTCTATGATCAAAGTAAACGACCCCTTTCCTCACCTTCAACGAAGGAGTGGAATCCATGCATTCTGGGCAAGCCATGTAACCTTGACCCGACCATCCTGAAGCGTATGACCGAGCGGGGTAATCATTGGTCGTGGACAACACACAAACCTTCATTAAAAACATTTGCTTCGTGTGTGCGTCATACGTATGGATACCTGTTCTCCACAACATGTCCAACTCGTCTATAATAGGGCGGAGAAAGACATCCATGTCCTTTCCGGGTGAGCGGGGACCTGGAATTAACAAACAAAGCTGAAATGTGGTCTCCTTCATGCATGTCCACGGTGGCAAGTTTAGACGGTCAATATGATAGGCCACATACTGTAGGAGTTGTTCTGCATGGAGAACGGACAAAACCCATCGAGTCCAAGGCCCAAATATACATTCCGAGGTTCACTGGCGAACTCAGGATGTAGCGCTGCAAATCTCTTCCAACTATCACCATCAACCGGATGACACAACACACCTGGATCGGAACTTCTTCCGGTATGGTGTCAAATCATTTCTTCAGCAGTGTGTTTCGATGCGTATAGTCGCTGCAATCTCGGAGCAATCGGAAAGTAACGAAGCTTCTTATGCGGTACTTTGTTACCCTTCTTCGGGTCATATCTTGATTCACCACATACTGGACAATTGTCAAGTTTTTCATTCTCCTTGTAAAAGATTGCACAATCATTCAAACAAACATCGATAGTAACATACCCCATGTCCAAACTTTTAAGTTTCTTGTTGCATGCTTCGTAAGAATCGGGCAAGTTGTGAGGTTTCGGTAAAACACGACCAACCAACTCTAATAGCTCGGAGAATGATGTGTTACTCCACTTGTTCTTTACTTTTATGTGCATAAGCTTGGCAATGAAATTCAATGAACTCATCGCTGTACAACCAGGATATAATTCTGTCTCCAATTCTTCGAACAATGAATCAAAACTGTTTTGACTAGGAAGATGTGCGTCTCTCATTTCAATATCTCTCGGATGACCACCAACATAGTAACTTTGTCTCACATCCTCATAAACACGATGCATTTTGCTATCTATGTTTGGTACTTGAATTGTCTCGGGAATTACCACCTCGTTCTCGCCGTGCTTTGTCCAAACAAAAATGTTTTGTTGAAACCGTGTTTAAGAAGGTGGGCCCTAACTTCGTCGATGGGTTTTTGAGAGTAATTATTACACTTCGTATACGGACAAGACATGAAACCAGTGGTACAATCTTCATTTTTCTCTGCATATTCGATAAAACGAAGAACCCCAGATACATATTCTTTCGTATAGTTATTAGTTGTATCAATCCAACTCTTATCCAAATCCGGATTCATCTTTTCGCAACAATTTTATACAACTAGACAAATAAAATATATAATTATTACATCCCAATTAAAAAGAAGAATAAAAATTACAACACAATAAATGACATAATAAAAATTACAAACCATTGAATATATAATTATTACAAACCATTGAATGAATAAAATTACAAACCATTGAATAAAATAAAATTACAACACAATATATAGATAATAAATTTCATATAATTAATAAAACAAATAATAATATATGAACACAAAAAATTAAATACAACCAAACATGCATACTACAAAACATAATAATAAAAAAGTAAACCAAATCACATGTAATTCATCAACCTAATCATGTCTAATTATAGCAACTAACACATATCAATTAAAAAAAATGAAAAAGCATGAAATTTCTTGAAAATACCTTGAATTAGATGGTTAAGAAGAGGATTGATGACCACAACCCATCTAGACAATGTACTAATACACCTAATCACATCATATATCAACATTTAAACACAATTCTAAAATAAAATTTATATTTTAAAACCATGGATTTTCATGAATTTACCTTAAATTTTGTGATGAAAATGGATAACGATAATGCCCCACCTTGATTATGGACCCGGGAATGGTGCAAGACAAATTGGATAATCAATTAGGGGGGAAAAAAAAAATTCTGGGATTTTTTGGGAGAAATTCGGAGGTGTTTTAGGGTGTGTGTGGGTGTTTTATGAGATAAAAAACCTGCAGTCTTTAAAAAATACATTAATTAATTACCGACGACACGTAAATTCGCCGGTAATTCTAATAAATCGTCGCTAATTAACGGCGAAAAACGTCGTCGTGCGCATTAGCGACGATGAATTTACGTTTAAAAAAATTAAAAATTCAAAACTACTGATTAACGACGAAGTCGATACTATTAACGACGGCGTTTTGTCGGTAAATATTAGCGACAAACATGTCGTCGGTAATCTTACACGATCGCCGACGACCCGTAAATCGCCGGTGATTTCTCGTCGGTAAATCGCCGATTTCTAGTAGTGTTATCAATTAAAAAATATGTTAAACCATGTAAATACCACGCATTTAGGTTTTTTTACGTATACTACATATTAACTCACAATAAAGTGGTTCATATCTAACAAAATAGATCAATTTTGTGATTTTCTTCATTTATGAAATATATATAGAATTTTGAGCCAATCAGTCTTAAATATGAAATTATAAGGGTTGAAAATATTATACTTTAATTAAGATTTTTTTTATTCAATAATAAAACTTATGGTTGGGTCTTTGGGTCTTTAGGAGATGTTTTTAAGACCCGTTAGAGTTTTTAGTGAAGATAAGTTTTCTTTTTTCCAAACTAATAGATAAAGTAAGCCTTCTTAATAGACTTGAACCAATATTCTAAAAATTTCATATAAATCATATTAAATCTTCCATTATAATTTTAATGATAATTTTTTAATTAAGTAAATAGTTTAATCTTTATGAAAATAATACTAACAATTGATCCATTAATTTTTAATTCATATTATATATCTTGTTAATTTTTCCTTGTTTTCCTTTCAATTATTTTTTATGTCGTGATAATGAGATCTCTTGGAATAATTTTTTAAGTATCCAATCAAAAGAGATACCATAAATATGACTTATAGATTTTAGAATAACAAGATCCTTTTAAAGATAATTTTTTTGTATTCGACTTCTTTTTGTAATTCATGAAATGATATATAGTACAATCATATGATACATGTAACGGTAAATATTATAGTATGATAATTTTTCAATTTAAAGAAGATATATAAACACACAATCATAAGGTAGAAATAAATATAATTTCTTTATTAGTAAATAATTTAAATATCAAATATATTCTCTATGTTTAGATATATAAATATATTCAGATACAATAATATAGTCCAATGTATATTGGTTAATAATTCACCTATGGAAAAATCTTAAAGTTCAACAACAATATTAAATTAAAATAAATATACATTTTTATATAGAAAAATTAAAATTCATATATACAAGTTTGATCACTTTAGTGACTAATAATGGATCATATTATAAACTTAATGTTAAAAATATCATTATATTAATAAACCATTGGGGTTAACTCAACTGGTCACGATCTTGTCTCTCATTATTTTAGTTAGTATAGAGTTCGAAACACCTCCTAAAACATGACTAACTTAGTGATGACTAGTCTCGAATTAGGAGTATGGAGGCGTGTCTGCCTGATGTGGAATTGATCAGGTGTTTGCTGGATCACCCGCGTATCAACAGCAAAATCATTATAATGAACTTTTTTGCCTCCCATGTAATTAAGTTGGCCTTCACCGGCTATACCTCCGGGGGGTTTACATGTGTAATCAGCTCTTGGAGCAATTACCGCTCTTTCTGGTGAGTTCATATCCGCATAGTTGTGTTAGATATGAATCTTCTCGGACGAGGTCAAATTGCAGAGGGCTCGTGGTACCTGCTGCCCACCCTTCCTCCTCTGTTTTGAGAACCATGTGAATGGAGTGTGGGCAGAAGGGAAGGAGGTCCTCATATGGAGTCGCACACTTACTTGAGCAGTACGCGAGACTGTATCCCCATGGTAAGACGGAACTAGATTACTCATGTTCAGGGAGAGGATTCGTACCCTATACCTCTAACTTCACACTGTTTTAAGTGTTGAAAAAATAGCAGGGTTATGACTAGTTGAGCTAACCCAATTGGTTCATCCTTCTAATCTTCTCATTGATAGGGTAGTAAAAAAGAAGCTACACAAAAGATATACGAAAAATATATATAATAACCACATTTCATATGTCACCGAACAACTATTTTTAATTAAAGGAATATATGTTCCAATTTTATTTATGCATATCACAGTTTCATATTTATATACTTAAAAAATTAGTTTATGACAACGAACTATGAATATAATGTTTTTATCCTTGAATAAATAACTACAAAATTGTCTACTTTGTACTTTTCATTCCATCAAAAGATATATTATTCCACATCTTGTTCTATATTTATGTTTAAATATAAAAATAAAAAACAATACAAAAATTAATTTTACAAACGAACTTAAAAGCATGTTTTGTATATCTAATTCCATATATAGATTAAACTTTTTAACTGAATTAATTTGAATTCTTGAACGAATATAACATGTAATTGATATTTGAATATTTAGTTAAATTTGAACTGTTAGATTATACTTATATGATAATAAAGAATACCATATTGTGAATGTAGTTCATCTTACCTTATCTAAATATGTTAGTATTTATTTTTTCCAATAACATTAGAATCATGACGAAAGATAAACTTGTAAATTTTATAGGATGGTGTGAGAAGAGAAATCAACTACATTGATATATGCCAATATTGTAAATATTCTTCCTATTATAAAACTGTTCAAGAGTTTATAACATAACAAAACGATTAACTTTAACTTAATTTTTTTTGTTAATTTGGATGAATTAATTGAATTAAATCTCATATGATTTTTTATAATCTCGGTTTTATTTGCTTTTCATAACGTATATCGTGATATTTTTGAATAATAATAGCTATAATAACAATAATAACAACAATAATGATAGTAAAAAATAAGAAAAGGAAATCATTCAAAGTATGTAGGTCCCATGAGACCTATTCAATTCAAGACCAATCGAAATAAATTATTCAACCTCCAAAGTAATCAACCAACAAAATATCCAAAATTTAAAGAAATGATTTAAAAACTCACAAATAAAATAAAATCTTACATGACCCCCTTATTCTCCCGAGCAAATCTCGAAAGTCTAACCTGCTTTGATACGAACATGTCGCCTTGACTCGATGGTCCAATATGCATCCTCCCTGGATGACCAAACGATCGAAACATAAGTGACGTTTCTGATGGTACTGTAGTATGGATTTGCAAAGGCTCAGATTTATGTTGAGACTCGAAAATCATCCCTTGACCGGAAGAAGTTGAATGTGTCACGACCCTTGAAGTGGCGTTACTACTGTTATGACCTTCAGGAACTTCATGGTTGTGCTTCCCTTCATACGTGGTTAGCACCAACCTTAGATCATGAGCAGCTCTCTCGATACGCTTACGGACATTGCACCCAATGCTAGTGCATTTGTAGTACTTCCTAAGTCTAGAGGATTTAATAATTTCAAGTCAAAACTAGAGAAAGAATTTAGGGTAAATAACTTCTTTGGTCCTATTTTTTTGACAAGTAAGTCCCTAATTAAGAAAAGTAAACATCATAGTGTAATCCTTTTTTTATGACAATGTTAGTCGTGTTTTATGTTGCCATTATTATATTTTCACAAACATTTGAAAGTACATTTTTACGATATCGAATACGGGGAATAAAAAGGTATGTGTGAAAAAAAAAAGATAATGGATTAACATGTAACTTTTGCTAGATACGTGTGAAAACAAAAAAAAAGATATGAAAAATAAGGGATCAAATGAATAATTTATTTTGTATTTATTAGTGTGATATTATGAAGGTAAGTTAAAGGAACAAACCTTGGTTTGATATGCCCTTTTATATATTTATTCCCGTACTTGTGCCATTTGTATCCATCATCAAGAATGTCAACCTCACTTTTTGTCTGAACCACGACCCTCGGCTCCCGAATAGCTCTTTTTGCCCACTTCATTTCAGTCGAAAAAATTTGAAATTCACTAGAGTAAAACCAATTTAGGTATATATATATATATATCATTACAAAATTAAAATCTGGTCTATTCAAAAATTAAAAAAATTAAATAATACCTTCTCTTTGACTCAAAGATATCTCCTTTACCGTCAAAACCTATAGATACACTCCCGTTCCCATAATTATCTTCATCTTTGTTATTTGAGAAAGTAGACAAACCACGATCAATAGTATCACCAAATTCAAATGGAGCGTGGTCTCGGTTTAAAGAGGACAAAGGCTTAGACCCCATCTGTGCAGTCGATGATGTCACTTAAAAACTCGATAAAAAATAGAATTCCCGGATCAGTACATACGTTTTCCACTATGGTAAAAGATCCAAATTATTAATACAAGAATATGAATATAAAGTTCATAAAATAATTTTTTAAATTTCTCAATACATATAAAACTTCAAGGCTTGGATTTAACATTATTAGCTTAGAACTAGAAGTAAATTTAACATGTGATATAAGATTTAATTTAAGCTTAATTCTTATGAAAATATCATCATGGGAGACTCTATAAATAACATTAAATGCAAAATAGGAAATTTACACATTTTAAAGGAGATTTTCTCTCATGAAATGTTCTTTTATGTGGGGGAAATTAATTAATTTATACAAGAGAAATAAATAAGAATTTATGTATATGAGAATATTAAAGTCTAAATATGGAAAGTCGAATGTAACTAAAGAGGGATATGTTAAAAGTTATTTCTTTAAATTATTTATATCATCTTCTTACTATATAAAATGACCAAAGATTCATATTTAAAAAGTTCAAAAAAATTTCTTGCATCTGAATCCAAATCCATTTATCAAAGTCTAAAAAGTCCTTCAAAAGTTTATTAATAAAATGATTATAATAAGTTTCATCTATATGTTTAACCTCAACAAATAATAAAAAAAATTAAAAAAAACACTTAGACCTCTTAGTTTTTTGGTCTAAAATATTTACATTCCTCAATTATCTTGTTTTGGGTTTAAATCTATTACTCTTGCACCTATTTTTTATTAGTTTATTTGATTTACCTTTCATTAATGGTCTAATATAAAAATATATTTTTACATATAATAATTACTACAATTACTTGTACATAACAATAAAAAAGTAGCTAAATGTAAATAAATTTTTTGTTATATCCTTATAATACAAAACATTTAAAATGAAAAAAAAATCCTTTCTATGTATGATAAAAATATTAAATAATATATTTTTATTGTAGGAAATATCTATATCCTAATTATATATATATATATATATAATTAACTCATTAATTAGGCAAACAAAGTAAATTTTAGTAAAGTAATTTTGTAAATAAAATAGAATTGGAATGAAAAAATAATGGGATACCTAGATCTCATTTCATAGAATTAAGAAACCTAAATTTTTTTCTATATTTTTATATTTAGCCTTCATATTATTAATACACTTAAAATAAAAAATTTAAGCCTTTTTACCAAAAATGGATACAAATTTAGTCATATACCATACCAATAACTAATTTTGTGCAAATCACATGAAATTCCAGTTTCAAAAGGTAAACTAAGCATATTACACAATTTTTTTATAGAGAGATTGAAGATTAAAACCTGTTTGGTGTTGCAAGATAACCAGCTAGAAGATTGATTACAATCTTGTTGGTATTGAAGATTATTATGAAAGGTTTTAAGGAAAAAGGGATTCTAAAAAAGATGTAATTTAAGGTCACTGGACGGGGAAGGAAGATAAAAGAGGAAGTATGGAAGTAGTAGGAGAAAATGGTGTTGTGTGTGTTCACTTAGCATTCCACACAATTATATATCCTTATATAGAGTATAATATTGTCATAACCTATCCATATTAACTATCTTTATCTTTTTGGCACACTATTATTAACATTATATCCCTAATTTTTTTATTGATTATACAATATCTTATTCCTTTGATATTTAACTTTTAAATATGTTTCTTTATGAAAAAAATTGAATACATATATATCCTAAAATTAAATTTTCTCTTATATATTATATATAAAAGGGAAACTAATGAATTTTCTCATACAACTGTATTTATGAGTTTCCAACTATTTTTTTTTCAAAATTTATATCCACAATAAGTAGGAGCAATAAAAGATCCTTTATTATACTTAACTAATGAGAGTTTACTATATTTAAATGATTTAGAACAAACTAATATTACATAAAGTATATGGACAAAGACCCACTGAATATGTTAAACACATAAAAAAAATAATCTCAGCACATATTTCTATTTAGAATAAAAAATTGGTCTCCAATGTTTTACAAGTATCCTTTGAAAAACATCTACTTGTTATATATGTATAAAATATAATTTTTATCTTAATTACCTACTTGTTAAATGTGTATAAAAAATAATTTTAGGATATATCATGCAGAAATATGATAACTGATAACTTGTATATATGATATATTATATTTACATGTGAGACTGGTTTGTGGAGTGGAGAATGCTTATCCTTGAAAAACACATCAATCTCGCACGAGTTTGTAAATCAATCCTCACTTTTTGAAGCGAGGATCGGGTTGGCACCCACAAATACCTGCCCATTAACATTGATATTTCAACATATCAATTTAGTCAATTGACCATTAATTTTGACATTGTTGGCAAAATATGTGTTTAAAAGGGTGTACTATTTTTTCCCGTAAAAATAAACACTATAAAATTATAATTTTTATCCCAAAAATTTAAAATAATATACAGAAACCTATCAAAATTTTCACACACAAATATATGTTGATGAGAGTTTTTGCTTAAGATATTCCATTTGTCAACTTAATGAAACAAATACTTCTACAAAAAATTAAGGCGGTCAAAACTAGTTGTCAATGGACACAATGATCAGTCTAACACCATTAATAAATTAACGGTATATTTGAAACCATTTTTATGTAAGTGATCAAAACTAGATCAATCAAATAATAAAGAAACCCCCAAAATATTAACTTACACCTACAAGGTTTGCGTAATCATGAGTTTTTTTTTAAATTTCTTTTGAGTTCTTTCCATTTTATGTTTTCCTGAAATGATCATATATTATATTTTGTCATATATACTCCTTCAAAACATGTTTTTGGTTGGTTTAACTTCAACATTTTATATTGAAAGAACTTCAACATTTTGTTTTTGTCATGACACGGGACAGCCGATCAGCAAAGAGAAGTCTCTCAGCTATTTTTCAAGGAACATAGATAAGACGTTAACATCGTCCATTACCTCTAGAAGAGATTACTTTCACAATTCAGAATTAGGGAAGTATTTGGGCATTCCTATCTTATCGTGAAGAAGGAAAAATGGTGTGTATGGGTATATGATTAATTGACTTGGAAGGATGCTCACGAGGTGGAAAGCAAGCACATTCCCGTTGGCATGGTGTATTACGTTAGCGCAATTAGTGATGAGTGCAAAAATGATGTACATCATGCAGGTGGAGAAGTTACCTCTCTACGTTTGTTCTGATAGATCGAATTCATAGAGACTCGATATGTAGGACATCGGGGGAGCAAACAAAAATCCATTGGGTGTCTTGGGTAGTTATTTTTTACCAAAGAACATAGGAGGTTTGGGTTATATTGTGAAGTCAAAGACATGAATAAAGTGTTACTTAGGAAGTTTGGTTGAAGTGGTACATGATGAGGTGGTGTTATGGGCTGGTTGTTGTGTCAAAAATATTTCAAGTCGAGTATGTTTTACTATGCAAATAGATCATCTGATTTCCAAATATGTAGAGCCGTCGTGGAATGTATTTCTGTTGTTAGAAAGGGATCCCGATGGGTGCTACAAAATGGTAAGAGTGTTGTAATAAGCTTAGATGTATGGATTGGTGATTCACCGCTATGGGACTCTGTTGTTCAGGATATCGATTAGTATGTTAAGTTCAAAAAGGTTTGGGAATATTTAAAGAGGACGGGTCGTGGGATTGTGATATTTTTCAGCATGTTCTTCCGATCTTTAAGTTACTTGAGATGGCAAACGTAAGAGTCCATATTGGAGAGGAGAACCCATATTTCCTATCCTGGAAAAATGAGGCTCATAAGGGTATATACTGTCAAATCGGCATTTTAGGAATATAGATTGGACAAGAGTAATGGGATGATTAAATGTGATAAACTATGGAAAAATCATTGCCAATTAAAGACTAAAGTATTGTTATGGCAAGCAGTGCATGATAGATTAGAAACCAGAAGAAACCTCATCAAACGGAGAATGGATGTCTCCAACACATGTCTGTGGTGTGGGGTGTGTGATGAGGTATCAATTCATTTGTTTCGAGACTGCGACGTAAGGTTTGGAGGTCGATCATAAAAGAAGCATCTTGGGGAGTAATAGCTGCTCCCAACTTTAAAAGATTATATATGTTGAGTTTAGCTTTATTATAAAATGGTTTTGGTAGGACAGTTAATGATATGGTTTCGAGCAAGTACATTGCAGGAGAAGCGTTTGTAAGAAAATAACAGATCACACAAGAGTCTTGGTACCGTTCTCTTGAAGCAATTCCTACTTCAGGGACCTCAGATGCAATATGCCAGTAGTAGGCGAATTAGGTACCACCTGAGAAGACTCCCATTTCATGTAGGACATTAGCATCATAATCGAGGGAGTCCATACAACAATAGCGCCAGGTAATGAGTCGTTCAGGCCAGCAAAGCGGGACTTGTTTTTGCGGTCAGAATAGTAATGGGTCAGGCCTCACCTAGAGTTATACGACAAAAACTACAACAGAACATGACATAATTGAAAAGGGATAATTTGGGGGCATGGAAGAATTAAGCTCATCGATTGATTGGTAGAATAGTCTTTGATCATGCAACCTCCTTTTTGCTGGAGTGCCTTGGATTGTATTCTTCAGCGCAATTATTAAGATATTATGGAAGAAACAAAATGAGAGCATTTTTAATGGTGGCACTCTACCTAACGTTGTTGGTGTGTTTAGGAAGGCAAAATTCACATCAATGAATTATATAGGAATATGAGTAGATAGGGGACTACATGACAAGGTTAGAAGAATTCATTTGAACTCATTGGTTGGTCCAAAACAATCCAAGGATTTAAGTTTAATACTGATATTAGTGTCAATAAAGGACAAAAATGAGGAGCTGGTGGTGTGATTCGGGACTCTGAAGGGAACTGGATCAAAGGATTTTTGATGAATCTTAGTTGTAATTTTTCAGTGATTACTGAACTGATTGTAATTTTTGAGGGTGTTAAGATAGCGGAAGAAATTGGATTCGAGACTTAACGGTTAAGGTGGATTTTGCATGAGGCACTTCAACTTATATATCAATTAAAGAGTGGGAGGGGACTTGGAGCAGAATGGATTTAGAAAACCAGGGTGTGTATGAAAAGGAATCGACCGCTCAAGTTTAGCATGTCTTCATGAAAGCTAACGTGAACACCGATTGGTTAGCTCGACTTACATTAGAGAAACGTCTGATCCCTTTTATGAAGATCTACCTAATGCGCTATGGAGTTTGCTCACGAGAGATATATTTGGGTAGAAGACACCTCGTTTGGTATGTATTCAGGGCTTGTATGACGAAGTCTTAATGTATTAGTGTTTTATTCGGTCCTTGTGACATCCATTATAGCAAAAACACTTAAACCTTAATATCATTATGTATGTATATTTTGTAAAATATTTAAATGGTCTTCTCAATTTTTTTTCTATTATACAAGTATGATTAATTCATATTATGTTAACTTTATGTTATTTTATGTATTTAATTTGTACCTATTTTTGCAATTTTTAATATTCCGTTATTTAACTATCTTCTGAACCTTTTTATATTATATGTTTTATGTTATTAACACTATTATGGGGAAAATTGAATACATATATATCCTAAGTTTAATAATAATAAATTTGCTCTTATATGTTATATATAAAAGAGAAACTAATGAATTTTCTCATCCAATTGTATTTATGAGTTTTTCTGACTACTTTTTTAATTCAAAATTTGAATCCACTATAAGTAGGAAGCAATATATTATCATTTTTTATACTCACCTAATGAGATTGTACCATAATTAGATGATATTATACCAACTGAAATGTTTTTTGACACAATAAAAACTATATATTATTCAAAATTAAATCATCACATTTGAAAAAAAAGTAGTTTCGACAACAAAATAATATTAAACAGAGTATATGAATCAAAGACCCAATAACTCGATTAAACAAGTAAAGATGATAATTAGCACTTATTTCAGTTCAGAGTCAAAACTTTGTCTCCGTGCTTAACAACTATCCTTTGAAAAACATCTACTTGTGAAATGTGTATGATATATAATTTTTTATCTTAATCATCTACTTGTTAAATGTGTATAAACAATAATTTTAAGATTTATCATGCAAAAATATGAAAACTAGTAACTAGTAATATAATATATTATATTTACATGTGATACTGATTTGTGAAACAGGGAATGCTTTTCCCTAAAACACACCCCATCTCGCACGAGTTTGTAAATCAATGCTCACCACTTGTCCAAACTCCATTTATCACCTTAAACCCACATTTTGAAGTGAGGATCAGGTTGGTACGCACAAATCCCTGGCCATTGATATTTCAACCTACCAATTTAGTCAATCGACCATTAGTTTTAACATTGTTTGCAAAATATGTGTATTAAGGGGCATCAATTTTTTCCCATACTTCATAATAAATATAAACTCTATAAAATTACAATTTTTATCCCAAAGATTCAAAATAATATACACAAGCCCTGTCAAAATAATCACAAAAAATAAATAAATTTCACCCACACTAGTTTCCGTAACTATTACTCCCCATCTACATTCAGTGTATACTACTTCATTAAATATTTGTGTTTCCAAAATTCTTTGCAACTTAGCAGCCATTAGCTTGAACAAATCTCAATGGAAGCTCTACTAGATCTTCCAGCATAACTTCTATAAAAAGAACAAAAACAAGTTTCAAGAAACTTTGAATGCTTAAACTGAAGTTTATTATAGAGCTTCTTGACAAGTTTTTGTGGAATCTCAAGCAATGAGTTTTAGTTTGAATATATGGCTTCCATTGAATGTCGAACGAGAATAGCGGTTTTAGGGTGGGATTGGTTTGGAGTGTATAGTAGGGGAAGTTTTTATATATATCCTCCTCGGAAAATCAAATGCCCCAAATGACCAGATGTAGGTGGCCTTTCTAACGACACACTAGTGAGGATTCACAATGGCTTATATCAATCTTGAGGCCTAATAATTATCCATTGACTTGAAGAAATTGAGCAAGTCACACCCATTAAGTGACGTTGCTATTATTATGAGCTTCTGGAACTTCATGATTGTGTTTACCTTCGAACGTGGTTATCACAAACCTTGGATCATGAGCATCTCTCTCAACACACTTATGGACATTGCACCCAATGCTAGTGAATTTATAGTACCTCCTAGGTAAAGAAGAATTGATAATTTCAAGTCAAAACTAAACAATGGATTTAGGATAAAAAATTCTTTGGTCGTTCCATTTTTCTAATAAGCAAGTCCGTTATTAAGAAAAGCAAATGTCATATTCAAACCCTTACCTCTTTTTTTCGGAGACTGTGTTAGCTATGTTTTATAGTGCCATTATGATATTTCTACATACACGAAAAAATGGAAGTACGTTTTTACAATATCGTAGATGAGGGAATAAAAAGGTAGGTTTACTAACAAAAAGACAATTGATTAACATATAACTTTTGCAAAATACAAGGTTAAACTAACAAAATATGCAAAAATAAGGAACACAAAGAGTTATTTACTCTTTTATTTATTAGCGTGATCTTATGAATGTAAAGTAAGAGGAACAAAACTTTTTTTGTGATGACCTTTTATAACTTTATGCCCGTACTTGTTCCATTTATATATATCATAAAAAATGCCAACATCACTTTGTGTGTGAACCACGACACTCGACTACCGAAACAAACTTGTTGCCAAGTTCATTTAATTTTGAATAATTTAAATTTTCCTAGAGTAAAACAAATTTAAATTATATTTAACATTACATAATCCAAATCTGGTCTATTAAAGAGTTAAAATAATTAAAAAAATACCATCCAAACCTAAATATACTGTCCTTGTCCCACAATTATCTTCGTTCTTTATTTGAGAAAGTAGACAAACCACAAGCAATAATATCACCAAATTCAGACGGAGTGCAACCGTGGTGCAAAGAAGTCAAAGGCCCAAACCCCATTTTTTTAGCCAATGATGTTACAAAATTAGATGATTCCCGAATAACAGTAAATACATTTTACAATATGGTAAAGAGCCAAATAATTTATTCTAGAATATGCATATATGAATCTAATACAATACTTTTTAAAATTTTTCAATACATTTACCTTTTAGAGAGTTCTAGTCTTGGATTTAATATTATACACTTTGCTCTAGAAATAATTTAAACTTTTAATATATAAGAAGTAATCTAACTTTAATTCTTTTGTTAATTTAATCATGAGAGAATCCATAAAGTGCATTAAATGCTAAAATAAGAAATTGACACATTTCAAAAGAGATTTATGCTCTCATAAAAGGTTCTTTTATGTGAGGGAAATCAAAGTAACTTATACAAGAGAAAATAAATAACCATTTACGCGTATGAATATATTCAAGGCTAAATCAAATAATAAAACAAAGTAATGGTGAAAGTTATTGCTTTAAAACGTAAAATTATATTGTTTTCTAAATAATTAAAAAAGAAACAGATTCATAACTATAAAATTAGATAAATAAAATATGAATCTAACTCTTTTTTGTTAAGTCTAAAAAGTTTTTCAAAATTTATTAAGAAAACGATGAACATAAGTTTAATCTATATATGTCTTTAACTAATAAAGAAAATAAAAAAAAGGATACTTTGATCCCTTAGTTTTTTAGTTGAAGATATTTAAATTCCCCAATCATCTTGTTTTGTCTATGGATAGAATTGAAACAAAGAATGGGATACCTAGATCTCATTTCGTAAAAGTAAGCGACCTAATAATTTTTCTGATATCAAATCAATAATAAATTTTGTCATATATTAGATTAATAACAAATATTGTGCAAACACCATAGAAATTCCATCAAAAAATATAAACTAAGCAAACTATACAAAAATTTCTTGAAAATTTAATATTTAAACTTGTTTGGTGTTGCAGGATAAAGAGTTACAAGATTCATGATTATACATACTTGTCGGCCCTATAGAGTATTTTAAGAAAAAATGGATTTATTAACTGATGTTATGTAAGGTGGCGCGAATAGGGAGGGTAGGGGAGAGAGAGGAGGCATCGAAGTAGGATGAAGAAAATTGTATTTTACATGTTCACCTAGCATCCACACCATTATATATCCTTACATAGAGTATTGTATTGTCATAACCTATCCATATGAACTATCTTTATCTGTTTGATACACTATATTATAAATTATTACAATTATATTTCACAAAAGATTTGATTAATTTAACAAGACATCATTTCCATGAGGTTTACCATTATTTATCTTTTTACGTGGCAAATTATATATATATATATATATATATATATATATATATATATATATATATATATATATATATATATATATATATATATATATTAAAGACTAACTAATTAATTTTCTCATCCAATGGTACTTATGAGTTTGTCCTACTATTTTAAACTTTTTTATGAAAATCCACTCTAAGTAGGAAACAATAAAACATCAATTCTTGACATAGAAACGTGGAAGAGGAGAGATAATTGTTCGGATTAATTAAGACACTTGACAGAGACTTGTGTTTAGAAATATCGGGAGAACGAAAACGCGATAAAGAAAGAATTCTATAGCACGGGCACAAAAACGGATAATATGTCAAATTCAGATGAGATGCTGAGAGGCAAGTACTAGGAAACTGAAGAAGCACAAGTGCAACCTTAATTTTTTTTAATTTTATTATAATTGCTTATTCATTGTTTGAATAAAACAAACATGGCAAACAGGACAAATCAAGGTTGCCCAAATAGAGGAGGATCTAGGAATTACTTCCAAACCCATAAGCTATTGCTTGAGGAGATTTTTTTTTCACTTTTTCTAATTTTATTTTTATTTTTCAATTTATTATATTAATTTTAAAGTGTTAACTCCAAAAAAAATGATCGGGTATCAGATGTTGGCACGAGCTAGATTGAAGGAGAAGAGGAGGATTTACTAGCTTCCACTTATTAAGAAGCTCTTATATAAAGTAGATTTCGATGAAGAAGCGGCTGAATGGAGGGCCAATTGGTATCACCAATCAGACGTAATATATTTTTCTGTACTCTAAGTATGATTATTTGAATACAATTAAATACATTATTAACTAACCTATCTTTATTTTATAACATGAAGCTTTACGACAATAATTGCGGTCTTTATCAACTCAGGTGGCGTCCTCATAGAGTAACTTGGGGACATCCTCATCTTGCATCCCTACCATTTCACGGTCTAAATAGATAAAATCTGTGGCGATTTTCGTTAATGAAGGTATGGGGAAGGAAACACAAAAGTGGTTGCCCGGCACTTAAAAAATCAAAGACGAGAGGAGTTCCTTAAACAAGGAAGACACCGACGAGGTAGCTAAGTTAAATGACATGATCGACTTTGTTAACCAGTGCATGGTTTCTACAGGGATTTCAGCTGTTTGTTTTCCTCCCACTGAATCATCGCCATCTAACGCCAGCATGAATCAATCACTGAGCGGGCCGGATAAGATGAACTATTTTATGACCTGGTTTAACGCGCAACATGTCAGTCGAAGACTCTAAACCTTCGCTCCCTTTTTTTAACTAGAAGTTCACCCTACTTCACGCTCCACTACAACATATCCTCCTTCAACATTTCCTACTCCGAATCCAAATCATTCTCCAACGACTTTGGATCCAAATCCTCGTAAACTCGAAGATGAAAAAGATGGAATAGACAATTTATTTAGTTACCGTTAAAATTTTAAGACTTTGACTTTGGTTTGTAATAACGACTTTAATTTTTTAATTTTTTAATTCAAACTTATGTTATAACCTCATATTTTTAATTTTAGGTTGCTAATATCATTAAAATCTAGACTATCATTCGTTTCTAATGGCTATTCGTATCAGTTTTAATTCTTTTAATTTCTATACTATAAATTCTTTATATAATTAATTAAAATAAAAAACTAAAATACTCAAATTTGTATTTTATAATTAATTTTTTTAATAATGTGTATTTGTCACTAATGATTCCTTCACTATCGTTGCTAACAAGTGTCTTTAGCGACGACAGATGTCGGTTGTAATGACTTGGTCATTAACGATGACAAGGGTAGTCGTTAAAGACACCGGTCTTTACCAACGAAATTTGTTATTGATAATTCCATTATTTTTAGTGACGACGTATGTCGTCGATATTAAACGGGTCTCTAGCGTTGACAAAAGTCATTGCTAGTAACCAAGACTTATGGCTATGTGGTCCATTAGTGCCAACTTATGGCTTGTCACTACCATTGCCGATCTTTAGCTACTAGACTTTAGTCGCGAGTCATAAGTGACGACATGTTGTTGCTAAAGACAAACCCAGGTTAATATCGACAACATATCCTATCATTAGAAACAACTTGAGTCACTGCTAATAATAACAAACATGGTAATGGAACCGAATTAATTGATTTTTGTAAACAATGATAATGATATATTATTCAAAACTAAATCATCCTATTCCAAAATAGTAGTTTCTACAACAAAATAACATTAAAGGAGATTATGGATCAAAGACCCAGTAAATAGGTTAAAGCCATAAATATGATAATCTTAGCTCTGTCTTCTTTTCGAAGTCAGAAGTTAGTATGCAATGCTTTATAACTATTCTTTGAAATAACCCGTAATGTTTATCTTAATCATTACAAATATAATAAATGATAACTACTATATATGATATAGTATATTTACGCGTGAGGATGGTTTGTGGAGAGGGGAATTCTTATCACAAAAACGTATCCCGTCTCGCACGACTTTATAGATCAATCCTCACCGCAAGTCCAAACTCCATTTATGACCCAAAACTCTCCCTTTTGGTATCGGGTGGTACCCAAAAATCCATGCCCATTGACATTTATATTTCAAAACAACAAATTTAGTCAATTAATCATTAGTTTTGACATTGTATGCAAAACATGTGTTTTAAGGGGTGTTATAGTTTTTTCTGTATTTCATAATAAAAAGATCAAACTCCATGAAATTATAATTTTTATCCCAAAAAATTAAGTAATATACATAGACCCAATTAAAATTATAACACTAAAATAATAAAATAAATTCCACCTGCCCATTGCTTCCCATTGCTTTCCATAACCATTACTCTCAATCTAATTGCAGTGTAAGCTACTTTAATTGAATCTTGTGTTTCCAAAATGCTTTCGAATTCAGAATCCATTATCTCGAATGATATTCAATGGAATCTCTACTAAAGCTACCAATAAAATTCGACGGAAGACCAAAAAATGATTTCCTGAATCTTTTAATCCTTCAGTTGAAGCTCTATTATAGATCTTCCTAACGCGCTTCTACAGAAATTCAAAAATTGAGTTTCAGTATGAATCTCTAGCTTCCATTAAAGCTTGAACGAGAGTGAGGGGTTGTAGTGTGGGTTGGGTTGGGTGTGTAAAGCAGGGGAGTTTTTATGTTTATTTTATCTTTAGTGTTTGAATATAGTCAATGGAGGGGTTTTTGTATAACATATTAAATTTTATTAGGGGTAAATATTAGAATTCCATAGATTTAAATATTAAATAAACATAAAGAACTATGACACACCTTCAAAACTCCCTGTAAAAGTTGGTTATATTTCCTTATTTAGTAATTGTGGTAAATACACCATCAAGGCTAGTAAGGATAGTTGTTGGAAATATAAATTTGTGAAACCTTTCATTCTCATGTGTTGTTGGAGTATATGGATAACAAAGAAGAAATTTTTGTAATGAACAAACTTGGAGTGAAGCACCTGCAAATATATCTATCTCAGCTCTTATGTGTGATTATGTTCCCATTAAGCTCATTTGCATACATCTTAGAAACGCTAGGAATCATATATCTTATCACTCATGAACCCGTTATTGGTGACTCAAAGGTTATCTAATGTGGAACATCCTTTGTATGTTCTTTTGAAGCTGTAAATATTTTCTTTGTTCTCAAATCCCTTGAGATTTACATTTTTACCAGTTTAGCAAGATAAGTTTGGTGTTCATCATTACTAATATGAAGTGTTAGCTTTGTTTGAGACATGCAAATTTATTGATGACTCTATTATTTTTTACTATATAACCAGTCTGTTTGGTCAAAAATAATTTCTCTATTTTCAAATCCCTTGAGATTCGCATTTATACCGGTTTAGGAATATAAGTTTAGTGTTCATCATCTACTTAATACGAAGTGTTGGCTTTGCTTGAGACATGCAGATTTGTTGATGACTCTGGTATATTTGACTATACAACTAGTCTGCTCAGTAAGGTGGGACGTTTGCCCATTTTTGTTGACAAGGTAGTGTTATCTATTTTCGTTGATGGAACTTTCCATACATTTCTCGTTCAGAAAATGAAGTGGCTAATTTCATTGAAATATGCAGTTGATGTCCTCGTCCAACTAGGCATGCCTTTTATGTACAAATGTTATATCTTTGATGAGGGAACGTCTCTCACATACATAAATTGGATGGGAAATTTTGCTTGTATACTCCTTTGTTGTATTTTCCTTTGCACTTTAATGAAACAAATACTTATGACAAATTCCCTAAAATGATTAAAACTACTTGTTAATGGACAAAATGAAAAGTTTCACACCATTAAATAAATTAACTATATATTTGAAACCATATTTATGTAAGTGATCAAAACTAGATCAATCAAATAATATAGCAAGTAGCAGCCTCAAAATATTAACTCACACCTACAAGATTTGTGTAATAATGCATTTTTTTAAAATTTTAGTTTTGAGTTCTTTCCATTTTATTTTTCCATGAAATTATCATATTTTATTTTTTCTTTATATATATTTCATTAACACTTGTGTTTGATTTGTTTAACTTCAATATTTTTTATTTTTGACATGGAACTTGATATCGTTTTGTGTGTATTCTTTTGTAAAATCTTTTAATAGTCATCTCAATTGACTTCAATAATGTAAATATGATAAATTCATATCATGTTAATTTTATAGGTAAGACTTCCATTCTATATTGGATTGTCCAATATTTACATCATAACCATTAATTATATTGAGAAAACACATGTTATAAGATTAGTTAGATAATTACTGTAATTAGTTTTTACATGTTTAAAACAAGTGATATGTGTCGTAATGTGATTGGTATTGGACCATCTAATATTAAATAAAAAGTATTTTTCCAATTTTATTAGTTCAAATTTTTGATATTTTTACCGGTCCATTATTTAACTATCTTTAGAACCATTTTTATATTATATGTTTTATATTATTAAAACTATGAATTAGTTTCTTCATATTTGTCGTAACTCATTACGACATAAAATTCATAATTCAGTCAACGTTAATATTTTATTGTGTAGATAGCTATCATAATTATAAATGATTGTAATTGATTATAAGAAATATTTTTTTAAACAATAATTTAACAATTATATATCATATATATATATATATATATATATATATATATTTATATATATATATATATAGAATAAGCACTCATATTCAATTTATAACAACATGATAGATATTGTGATATAATTTAGACAACATTTATGTTCAAGATTTTGTCTATATAATATGAGGTTGATATTGGTGGGTCCTAGGGTGTTATAAAATTAATGCGATAAATAAATATGAATCATAATACCGCAAGTGTACGGTTGTCCAAGTAATACTCCGATAAATAGGGTTTCGTTCTCAGGGATTGGACTGGTCTAACCCAAGTGTTCAATAAATAAGTAGTAGTAATTGCAATTACAGAAAATAAAAGATAAAAGATATTTGTTTGGTTTTGAGTTATTAAACTACTAGACGCAAATAAACAAACTACTGAAAATAAATACTAAAAGATTAAGGCACAAATATGAGCTATACTTGAGTCTTGGTAGGGAATCACCTAAACTTACGTAATTAATGTGTTCGTTAAGGGCAGGACTGATATTTCTATATTAGTCGGGGCTGTAATGTTTCCTAGCCCCCGTCAGGGTGGACCTAGGAACTAATTTAAAGTACTATAAACCCCTATATGGGAGAATATGCCTCTTCGGATGATATGTGATTACCTCTTTGGCTACGTAATTAGTTAAGCCTAACGGTCAGTAACTGACATTACACGGATATTACCTAAGTCTGTAATCAAACCCCCCTATCGGATGATCACTTCACCACTAAAGTGAATAGCCCAATTACTAAAATTTGTTTCTAATTAGCTAGGTCAGAAATAGTAAATAAGAACAAAATAATATCCAGTATAAAATACCCAATTCAAATTAAACTAGAAATTAATCTGAAATTGAAATACATGAATTAAATAAATTAGGGATTAACCCATTACACGATTCTCAAGTAATTAAGGTTTAGCTCATTATTGAAATAAGAACAATATAGAAATTAATAATATACATGTTCCTAATAACAGAAATAAAATAAGAACATAGATAGAGGAATTGACTTGAGTTGTTGTTGGAGGAAACAGATTCTCCAAGCTCCTGCTCTTACTTTTGCCTCTTGAAGCTCTCTCTAAGGATGATTTAATATGAAGGTTTAATGAGAGGTGCTGAATAATGAGGTCTAAAGGAGCTTATATAGTGCTAAAAAACGGATTAGGGCTTAGGTTAAGAGGACTAGGTAAGATTATAAAAAGCCCAAGCCATCTTCTTTTTTAATTCCCGAAACTAGTGTGCAGCCCTTAGTAAAACAACTGTAACATTTGCATAACAACTCTTCAAATGGGTTGATTCAACTTGGAGAATATTCCTAACTCAATAGGGCATCAAACCATGTTTTATGGCCCAAGGCTAAATCTGCTCCTATGTAGCCCAAAAGCAGCAATCTTTAACACCAACTTCTTTAATTAAGTTCTTGGAAATTATTTTCTTGCCTGTAGCTCCTCCACTCGATCTAAGACTTTAATTCTCACTTCTCCTTCTTGTAGTGGTTCTTCATGAATTCACAAACCTACTAATTTTGCACTAAAACAAACAAATTAACGCACAAAAGCTCTAAAAATGAAAACAGTCTAATTTCAAGGGGAGAAAGTGCAATATGACGAAATAAGTATAAAAGTCTATCAGATAAGTAAAATGTTCACCTAAAATTATGTCTCCTGAAAGCTAATATTTTGAACAAATAGGGTCACATCGGATATTATGAATTGTAATAATTTTTGTTAATTTCAATACTCTAACATGTAATAAAAGGTAAATTCAATGTTAAAAAAGGATACATTTATTAATAATTTATTTTTCCGATAAAGTCCTCCTTTTGATCTTTACCCTACTAGGCATTAAAAATGCTTGTTTCTTACCCAAGGGAAAGAACTTGTTATTAACTTGTGTGCAAACACCAATTTTCTTTCAACTTGTATGTGTTAAGCAATGTTGAATGATAATATTTACCAAAATCCCAACTCTAAACTAGCAAATGATTTATATCTAGATTTGGTTGTAACAAGCATGCTTTCTTACAAAAAAATTCTTAATTTATTTGATAAATCTATCAAAATATTTTGTAATCAAAGTTTATTAACCAAGATAAGTTTAATTAATATTATGAATACTATTAAATGATATCCACCTAATATATAGAAATTGTAATCATTTGTAATAATAAGTATGAGATTATACAAATCCGAAAGGGAAAAATATAAAGGAGTGTGGATCCACAAAAGGAAAATTTGAAAACTTGCACTATACAGACAACTGACTAATTAATTAAAAAAAAATTACTCACTCGTTTCTCTATAAATTTATATATATGTTTCAAAATAAAAAGATGAATTTTTTAAAAGTAATGCTTGATATTATCCCAAATCGGATCACCTTTTTATCATTTTCTAGGTGGATTTTATATGCACCAATCATAAAAGAGAGAGAAAATGATAAATCAGGAAAAAGAAATTATATGATTGGTGCATATAAAATCCACTTAGGAAATGATAAAAAAGTAATGCGATTTAGGAAATGTTAAAAAGGTAACGTGATTTAGGGTGATATACATCATTACTCAAATTTTAAATCTCAACTTTCTTTTTCAATTGCTGAACTTTCTAATAAAAGACAAAGATTTGATGTGTGAGAATTGTGACTGAATGTTTGAAAACTAGAACCTATCAACCTTGGAAAAAATCGACCAAATCAAACAAATTTAAGTCAGACCATTTTGCAAAGTAAATGATTTGAACTGCTAAAGCTAATTCATGCTCCAATCTGCGTAATCTGTGAAGCACAATAACTTTGTTTCTGTGTAATTTGATTTGATCTTGACTCAGAATTGATGACTGTTGAATGTTTGACTGTAAATATTCTTGGACAATTTCAGACTAATCCTCAAGTGTGTTACTCAAGGAATCACCTTTTGCAAGGTTGGATTAATCCTTTGTTCAGGTTACTCGAAGGCCGATTTAGCATAAATGGAATTCACATTGTTAATTTGAAATTTTTTAGTTTGGTAGTTTGAATTACTTTTAGTTGTCAAGTAAGATTTAAGCTCAATATGTCAGAAATTTGAAAAATTCGCATCGGACATGACAGTAAATTGTGATTTTTGTGTTTATAATGTCCTAATGTGATTTGGGCTATGCTATAAAATATGATCTTTTTAACTTGTGTACGATTTCTTAAAATTATTTCTTTTGCTGATACCTCGTGGTGGAAAATGTACTTTACGATTATTCTGGGACCTTACTGTAAAGTGGTTATTTTTTCGTAAATCTATCATGCCCAAAATTTGTTTAGAACTTGAAATGTAAATTGGATTATGCTGAAAATTGTGATCTTGTTAACTTGCGCCGAAATTGTGGGGTGATTTGCATTTTTTGTATATTTCAGGGACTACTGAAAATGCACGGAAGAAGGCATTGTAATTCAGTGAATGGTTACAAGTCTAATACAATGAGGGGAGTTGTGAGGGTTCATCCAGAGGTCGTGGTGCTGGTGGATATGGTCGTGGTGGTGGTCAGAGATGGCAGTTTCAGCCTCCACAACCTAGTAAAAGCGATATTTTCATGGAATCTGGTAAACTCGCGGCAGAGTATTTAGTCCGTAAGGAGATCTTACCGCCTAATACACTTTCTAGTAAGTGGCAAAGTGATAATTTCAAAAATCAAGGAGGAGATTTTCGATCGGGAAATGTTAGTCCAGATACTATTCCGGGTCAGAGTAAAAGATCTAGTTCGTTCAAGAATCATGAGTCAGATTCTAAAGGAGATTTTGGTAGAAGTAGATCATGGTTAGGGAGGACTTCTGGTGGTCCCTTGTGTGTTCTAAAAATAATGCAAATAAGGAAAAGAGAACCACAATTGCAAGTGTACAATTGTCCCAAGTAATATATGTGATAAAACAGTTTTGTTCTCAGGGACGGATAATTTACTCTAATGCTTATCAAATAGTGAGTAATTGCACGTGAAAACAAGTAAATGATTTTAAGATTGTTTGTTTTGGTTTTCTATAACTAAGACAATAAATTAAAAGACTAAATTAATGCAAATATTAAGCTAGACGCAAGTAAATAAGATAGCTAGATGCAAGGTATGAGAGGTAGTACTTGAGCAACGCTAGGTTTTCACCTAAATCTATTTATTCCATATATTGTTTAAGGGACGAATTCGGTAAATAATATTGGCCGGGATTCGGAATTCTCCTTACCCAGTAAAGTTGGACTAAGGAGCTCTTCTTAGGTGCTACAAACCCCGTCAGGGTGAATATAGTCCACCTTCGAATGATTAAATCATAATTACCCAATTGGTCATAGGATTTATTAAGCCTGTCAAGGTCAAATAATTTATATCCTACATTTGTTAATTAGTTTCGTACCTAGACCCCCCCCCCCCGGTCAAGGTGATCCATTCGCCACTAAATGTAATAGCCTAAGTACTAAGTCCTAATATTGAGTCACGAATTCAGTACTAGTAGATAAAAGAAAATTAAAGAAAAATATTAATTACCCAATTCGATTTCAAATAAAATAATCCCAAATCCAAAAACATAAAATGAAATAGATTGGGGCTTAACCCATTATGCGTTCTCAAGTACCAATTGAATTAAGCTCATAATCGTAAAAAATAAGAAAATAAATTGAAAGGAATTCAATTTTTTTTACAGAAATAAAGATAAGAAACCTAATTGAGGAGTTGATTCGGTTGCGAATTGGAGAAGTTGAATTTCTCCATCTCTTGGCTTCTTCTCTTCCTTGCTTCTTCTTCTTCTCTTGTTGTCTGACTTTGTGAATAATGAATCGTGTGTAAAAATAGAAGTTCAAAAGCCCTTTTATACTCATAAATTCGGACTAGGGCTTTTGAATTAAAATATAAGCATATATTAAAAGCCCAAGTCCATTCTTCAAGCCCAAAATCCCGTAACTGCTGTACTTTTTTCACGAAAATGGCTGTAACTTTCTCAATATAACTCTGAATTGACTTATTCAACTTGCTAATTCTTCGTAACTCGATAAGGTTCGAATCTTCTTCATAACTTAGAGGCTGAATCCATCTTTAGGTAGCTCAAAATCAGCACTTTCCATCAGTCTTCCAGATTTTCAACTCAAATTTGTCAACTCCTTGGGATATTCTTTGTAGCTTTTGACTTCTTGACACGATCTTTGACTTCTATTCTCGATTCCTCTCCTTGCTAGTATTAGAAGCCTACAAACTTTTCACTAAAACACACCATATTACGTGCAAAAGCTAAATAAATTAAAAATACTAAAATCTACGGAGAGAAAATGAAATATTGCATATTATTACTAAAAGTCTGTCGAAATAACCAGATAATCACCTAATTTTATGTCTCTTAGAGGCATATAAATAGAACAAAAGAGGAGACATCAAGACCCCAAACTCAAACCTTTGTCGTCCCAACAAAGTAAAAAACAAAGGGGAAAAAGTGATTGCAGAGATGCAGACGCAAATAAATACACCCAAAGCATTACTAAAATAAATCTCATATAGAAAACATTAGGAACTAATATACACATACACTAATAATGCAACATCAAACACAAATAAATTCAATCATAAAATTAACTTCGCAATGCTAGAAGGTTACACTTGTACTTATCTCAATATGATGGCTATAGGATATTCCTCAATCCTTACTCGCTTTGACCGCTCCACTTAGTATACTCCCTATTAACTTACCATGTACCTAGAAATCACGAAGACTTTACTGTTTTAGCGTAGGCTTATGGACGGTGTGGTATGTATATTTGGTAAATTTGAAGTGAGTTTACACTCATATAATGTTCTCACTCAGCTCATTTGATGCACTAAGTTAGCATGCCCAAGTTAACCCAATATAGAATAAGATGATGATCAGAAAACTCCACTTTGCCGGTTATTTATTCAACTTTTTCTTTTTTTTCTTTTTTTTCTCTTTTTTTTGTACAGTCGATAACTGGTTCCCGGTTCTGCGTTGACCAGGTTCCTGGTCAGCTACTGTATTTACTTTTTCGATTTTTTTTTCAATCCCGGCAAAGGGTTACAAATAACAATATCATCTGAACTTTCTTTTTGGTACTCAATACAAACACATACGTTTCCCTCCCAATGTAATTTCCAAAAGATAGCCCAACACCCCAAATTTAAGCTCAAGACATGTCTCAGCAACGTGATTCAAGTGCGGGTCATTTTAGAAATACCTAATAAACTAAGGGGGTATGGGCTTATATCATGGAGACAAAAGAAAAGGCTTTAAGGCTCAAAATTGGTCTAAGACGGATACTATTAATATAAGGGATAGAAGGCTAAAAGGCTTCAAATGGCTAACAAATAACCTCACCTATTATTTTCCTAGTTACATGGTTCGTATGTAGTTCATATATAAGTGGGTTCTCTACTAATTTAGATCTCACGTTCTACAAACCAAATATTTTCCTCAAGTACAAGCTTACTTCTTTTACATTGTTTATTAATTTTTCCTATCCATTACTTATGTTTGCATATAATTAAAGCGTCTTTTATACTAATTCCTAAAGTTCACTATTTACTATCATTGAATTATCAAAAGTATGATTAATGGGGACATTTAAGAGCTTCTATAGTCAAACGCAACTCCTAATTAATTTTATTGAAAGCGATAAAAAAAACACATAAAACTGGGATAAGGCAGCAATCCCCACCCCAAACTCAAAAATGAGTCGTGTCCCCACGACTCGAAAAGACTCAAAACAAATAAACTAATCTACACTAAATGAGAAAGGAAATAAAACATATCTTAACCAGCGCGAGGCTGGTTATCAGTGTTGCATCCAAGCATAGAATCCTTCGCGATTAAACCATAGGTGGCGTGTTGAATAATGCTCACCCAAAGTAGCATATTGCGAAGAAGATCTAGCTCTTTGGTGACGTTTCCTAAACTAGCAATCATCTTTTCCTGATTCTCTTTCAACACTTGAATTTCTTCTTCCAACCCATTATCAGTATGTACCTTCTTCTTTGGTGGAGGAGCTCTAGGGTTCTTAATTGGATGGGTTGATTCATTGTGGGAGTTTTCAATGGAATTCAAAGTCATTGCGTCTCCCTGTTATGTGGCATCAACCTCTTCTTTCCTTCACGGTATTTTTGCGTCTAGACACAAGGTAGTGACGGTACAAGGGAACTTGAGGTTTTGTTGACTAGTAGGGATTTTCTCAAACTCCATTATAGTCTCGTAAATAACACGCGCAACATCCATCTCTCGATTCTCGACAATGCAATTAATAAAGATAACATGCTCCTTCTTCAACTCGGAAGTATGATTAATATTAAAGAAAGTGGGTACTATGAATATTGACCATACCTTAGCACAAGGTAGCAAACAACTACTATAAACCTGCCCAGCATATCTCTCACTATTCGGAATTAGGCGTTTCCCATGAACTAAAACTGTTTCCCAAAGAGATTCCCACTCAAAAGATGGGTCATTAAGCATTTCAAAATAAGGACAAGGACCAGTAAAGTAGGGTAATTTCAAGGCTTTGCGAATAAGTTCAACTGAGAAGGGTAATACCTTTTTGCGGACGATAATTGATTGTTTATTCAAAAAGGCTACTCCTTCATAAAAATCACGGACCAAGGTGGGGATAAAGGTAAGTTTTGTCTGTCTCAATTCAGTCAACCTAAACTTATCACAAGTAGTTGCATAACTCTTAAATTCGCTATTAATAATACAAGAAGGGAATGTTCTCTCAACACCAAACTTCAAATAATTAATTCGATCACGAACCTGATCATCCCAACGCATAGCTACCCTCTTGGGTTTATGTGCAATAACTTTTCTTTGTGGAGCTCGCGGTTCTGGAATACGTTATTTGGGAATTTCCTCTTTAATATCTTCCTCTTCTTCTTCATCAACCAAAGTATGCTTAGGAAGAGTAGCCTTACTTTGGTTTTCTTTTCTCTTCATAGCAGTCTTAACCTCTTCAAACTTGCGTTCAGGGCCCGAATCTGGAATCTCAATAGCTTTCTCTTGTGTAGCACCAGGATTGTTTCTTGTTCTTGGGTTGTTTCTACTTGTGTAACTGAAAGATTCTGTCCTGTTAGTCATGGCTTGTTACCCCAAACTCAAAACTTTAAAGAGTTGAAAACTAGAGAAAAGATTCAATCTTTGATGTTTTGAGATAATATTAAGGTGAATTTGTGTGAGATATGAGGTGGGTAAAGTTCAATTTTAGGGATTGGAGAGGTTTAGTGGTTCAATTTAAGGCTTGGGTGAAGAAAGAATTTGGAAGAAAAGTGGAATTTTGGTGAAGTTTTGGAATGATCTTGAGTTGATTATGTGTTTTTAGGGAAAAAGAGAGCAATAATTGATGACAAAACCCTGTTTTGATGATGATTTATGGATTGGTGTAAAGCGCGAATCACAGGTGGAGGCTAGCTTGAGAAAGAAGCTAAATAAATAGGGTAAAGGACCTCAAAATCGCCTAAAACAGACGTTGACCGGGTTCCCAGTCCGTGATAACCGGGTTCCCGGTTATTGCGTTGTGTCGGCGCTAAAAATATTACTAAATACGTTTTTTTTACCCAGACGCTAGCCACCTTGCGTCTCGAGCCACGCAGTGGTCAGAGAATTTGAGGTCATGATCGGGTTCTCGGTCTGCGTCTGAGGCTGGAACGAGGATTGCTGGACACGACCCCTTGCGTCTAAGGCTACGCAGGGGTTAGAACTATGGGATCCCTACAACACCACCACCGGGTTCCCGGTCAGCTGGCCATCGGGTTCCCGGTTTTGTCGCTAGTGCGAATGCAGACGCACCCATCTTGCATCTCGAGCCACGCTATGGTCAGAATCCTTGGGGTCTTCAGCTCAAGTGACCGTGTTCTCGATTAGCTCAAAACCGAGTTCCTGGTTATCTACTGGAATCCCCACTAATTTTTTCTTTTTCTTCACACTTTGAACCCCAAACTCAAGACTTTTTCACTCTTGAAATCATCAAAAACAACTAACCTTTCTCATTTCTTAAAAATAAACACTAATCAACAACATTTAACTAATTTACACGACGAATTAATGAAAACACGAAACTAATATACAATGAATTGGCTTTTGTTTAACGTCGTTAAGCTCGACAGTTACCTCATGCTTCTAAGGGACTTCAAGGTGGTACATGACCTCCCCGGGAAGTGGATCCTCTGCGCGATTAACATCCTCACCTCCATGATAAATCTTCAATTGATGACCGTTTACCATGAAGGTACGGTGCTTGATTGGATTCTCAATCTCAATAGCTCCATGAGGCGTGACTTTTGTTACAACATAAGGACCCGACGATTTAGACCTTAACTTACCTGGATAATTGTTGAACTTCGAGTTATATCTAAGGACCTTTTGTCCAACATCAAACTTCTTCACTCTAATTCTATTATCATACCATCTCCTCGTGTTTTCTTTGTATAGTTTAGTATTCTCATAAGCTTGTAATCAAAACTCATTCATTTAATTTCATCATTCGATTCTCACCAGCTAAAGCAGGATCTAAATTCAATTCTGCTATGGTCATATATGCACCCAATTCAAGTTCAAGAGGTAAGTGACAAGCCTTACCATACACCATTCGATACGGAGATGCACTAACGGGAGTTTTGAACCTAGTACGATAAGCCCAAAGTGCATCATCTAACTTCAATGACCAATCTTTTCTCGTAGAACCAACAATCTTTTCAAGGATAGATTTTACCTCTCGATTTGAAACTTCAGCTTGACCATTGGCTTGTGGATGATAAGCAGTAGATATACGATGTCTAATCCCATGTTTCTCTAGCATAGTCGTCAAATATTTGTTCACAAAGTGTGAACCTCCATCACTTATAATTACTCGAGGTGTACCATGTCTAGTGAAGATATGAGATTTCGAAAACTTTATTACCACTCGCGAATCATTCGTTGGTAGAGCTACAGCCTCTACCCATTTAGACACGTAATCAACTGCTAAAAGGATGTATTGATTACCATTGAATGGCACGAAGGGACCCATGAAATCAATACCCCAAACATCAAATACTTCCACCTCAAGAATGTTGTTACGTGGCATTTCATCCCTCTTGGATATATTCCCAGTAAATTGACACCTATTACACTTCTTTACGTATTCATGACAATCCCTATGTAATGTAGGCCAATAAAAACCAGATTGAAGTACCTTAGCAGCTATGCGGTAACCTTTAAAATATCCTCCGTAGGGTGAATCATGAAAACCTGCCACAACTGAATAAATCTCATTCTCAGGTATGCATCTTCTTACCATTTGGTCACCACACACTTTGTAGAAGAAAGGATCATCCCAAAAGAACTACTTAGCACGGCTAATTAACCTCTTCTTATCTTGTGAAGTAGCCCCTTCAGGGAAAGAACCACTTACCACAAGATTTGCAATATCAGCATACCACAGCACTCCATTAAAGATAGCAAATAAATTCTCATATGGAAATTCTTCTCGAACTAACTCGGGACTAGTATTTGATTCAGACCCTTCAAGACGAGACAAATTATCTGCAACCTAATTATCACAACCCTTTCGATCTCGAATCTCTAAATCAAACTCTTGAAGCAACAAAACCCATTTGATTAACCTCGGCTTAGCATCTTTCTTCTCCATAAGCTACTTTATAGCGGAATGGTCGGTAAATACAAAAATTTTCGCTCCAAGAAGATAGGAACGAAACTTGTCAAAAGCATAAACAACCGCTAAAAGTTCCTTCTCAGTCACTGTATAATTAACTTAAGCACTAGTGAAGGTCTTACTTGCATAATAGATAGAGTGAAATACCTTGTTCTTCCGTTGACCTAACACATCACCTATAGCTGAATCACTTGCATCACACATAACTTCAAAAGGAATTTTCCAATCGGGAGGTAACACAATAGGTGCAGTAATAAGCTTCTCCTTCAATTCTTGAAATGCCTTCATACAAGCTTCATCGAAAAGGAATTTCGTGTCCTTCTCGAGTAAGTTATACAAAGGCTTTGTAATCTTTGAAAAATCCTTGATGAAACGACGATAAAATCCAGCATGGCCTAAAAATCTTCTTAACCCTTTTACAGAAATAGGAGGGGGAAGAGTTTTGATTACCTCAATCTTTGCGCGATCAACCTCCAAACCTGCACTTGAAACCTTGTGATCCAACACTATACCTTCTCGAACCATGAAATGACACTTTTCCCAATTCAACACCAAGTTTGTTTCCTTGCATCTTATTAACACCTTCTCCAAATTCTGTAAACACTCACCAAAATTGTCTCCAAATACAGAAAACTAATCCATAAACACTTCAAGGAAATTATCTACCATATCCTAAAAAATCGCCATCATACATAACTGAAAGGTAGCGGGTGCGTTACATAATCCAAAAGGCATCCTTTGATAAGCAAAGGTACCAAAAGGACATGTAAATGTGGTTTTGTGTTGATCAGCTGGATTTACATAAATCTGATTATACCCTGAATAACCATCCAAAAAGCAATAATACTCCCTACCAGCCAATTTGTCTAACATCTGATCAATGAAAGGAAGAGGAAATTGGTCCTTTATAGTTGCCTTGTTCAACTTACGGTAATCCATACAAACCCTCCAACCAACAACTGTTCTGGTGGAGATGGCTTCATTCTGAGCATTGGGGATGGTAGTCATTCCTCCATTCTTCGGTACGCACTAAACTGGACTCACCCACTCATTACTAGCTATGTGAGAGATGATTCCCGCGTCTAGGAGCTTAATCACTTCTTTCTTCACCACTTCTTTCATTTCTGGCATTAATCTCCTTTGGCCTTCAACTGAATGTGCTCTATCATCTTCAAGAATGATTTTATGTTGACAATAGGAGGGACAAATGTCTTTGATGTCAGCAATAGTCCAACCTACCGTCTCTTTATTCTCCCTTAGTACACGTAGCAGTTTATCTTTTCGAGAACCTGTTAAATTTGCTGAAACAATAACAGGTAAAGTATCATTAGTACCCAAATACTCATACCTCAAGTGAGCTGGCAATGGTTTTTCTTCTAACATCGGAGGAGATTCAATGGATAGTTTATTTTTAATGACCATCTCCCTCGGTTCTCTCACAGGTTCAAAGGCAGGACGCCTATGTTCTGGATTTCCCGAATTTAGAGTTGCCACTGTTTCGGCAAGCTCTTCCATCATCTTAGGTAAGTCTAGTGTCAAAGAAGCGTGCAAGATATCATCATAATTAAAACAATCAATACCTCTTGCGTGGCATGTTCAGCTACATACATTCGGAAGCAATCTCCTGGAACATCTGTAAATTTCATGGCTCTGAACACATTAAACTTTACCTCCTCGTCTTGGATTCTCATGGTTAATTCTCCATTTTATACATCAATTAAAGTACGCCCCGTGGCTAGGAATGGCCATCCAAAAATGATGGGGACATTCCTATCCGCGTCGTATTCAAGAATAAAAAAATCAACGGGAAAAACTAAAGTACCTGCCTTAACGAGGACATCTTCGATTCGGCCCTCCGGCTGAACGAGGTATCTATCAGCCATTTGCAAGACCATAAAAGTAGGTCTCACATCTCCCATTCTCAACTTATCGAAAATCGATTTGGGCTTAACATTGATACTTGCACCCAAATCACATAGTGCTTTTCCTTGCCACTCCTTACCAATCGATATCACAATTGTAAAACTCCCAGGGTCAATCAACTTAGGTGGAAACGTACTTTTAAAAATAGGGCTACACTTTTCAGGTAACCCAATTATCTCATTATCACAATACGGCCTCTTATTAGTTAGGGCTCTCTTCAAAAACTTCACGTATTTCGGTATATCTTTAATAGCTTCTAACAACGGAATGTTGATGTTGAGACCTCTTACCCTATTCAAAAATCTCTGATACTCGGCCATGCCTTCTTTCTTCTGAACTCTCGAAGGAAAAGGTGGAGAAGGACGGTTTTCCAAAATATCTTTCTTTTTCTGAACTTCTGGAATTTTCTCCACTTCTATCACTTCAGGTTCATTCTCTTTCTCTTTCTCCTCCAACACTGGTTTTTCTTTATTTGTAACTTCTTTCTCTTTCATGACCGGAAATGGAGGTGGAGGAAGTTTCTTACCACTTCTCAACGTTATGGCATTACAATCTTCGGCTTGTCTTGGTACTTCAGTATCACTAGGGAGTCTTCCTTGTGGATGCTGATTTACTTGTTTCGAAATTTGATCCATTTGATTCCCTAATAATTTTAGTGCAGCTTCATTAGCTTGTTGATTCTGAATGGATTGTGCCTGAAGTGCCATTTATTTATCTACCGTTACACGAAGATCTTCTGTTCCTTCTTGAGGTTGAGCAGGTAAAGCTTTTTGATTCATTGTATCATTATAACTATTTTGAGGAAGTCTCCCATTCATGATTATTCATACCACAATAATAACAACCATAGAACTCTTGTGCAACATTCACTTCAACCCTTTTTCTCGAAAAACCTTCTTTCACGGCTAACGTAAGTTGCTTCAATTGTTGTTCCAATGTGGTTTGTAATTTGTTCTCTAGGGAGGTGAACTTTTCTTCAATATTTACGTTATTAACTCCCCCTTTAACAGGTGTTCTTACAGTATTCCAACCCACTTCATTATTTACCATTCTATCCAAGATGATCTTCGCGTGAACGGGTAGAACGTGTAAAAATCCACCACCAAATAACAAATCTAAGTCCTTTCTCGATTGTCCATCACGGCCTTTGTAGAATATTTTCAGTTGTTGTTGTTCTGAAAGGCCATGATCAGGGACTCTTCGCAAATAATGCTGAAATCTAGACCAACTTCTACCCAAAGCTTCATCATATTCTTGTCGGAAATGTGTTAATTCGAGTTGAGCATCTAATCTCATGTTGGATGGATAGTATATGTCGAAAAACGATGTCTGTAATTGTTCCCAATTCGTAATCTTTCCAGGTTCTTGCGAATCATGCCAATCACTCGCTCTATCTATTAAGAAAAATTGGAATGTAGCAAAATACATTTGCTCTTTTGTTACTCCTTGAGTGATGTAAGAGTCGCAAATTTGCATAAACTTTTGTACCGCTTGAATAGGATCTTCTCCGGGCTTGCCACGAAAATTTCCGAAATTCTGAAATTGAGCTAACATACCCGAATCTGGACGGAATCTCGGAATATTTATCTCAGATGGGACAATCCCAAGAGGAGGAGCACGGAACGGTTCTTGTGCTGGAACATTAATGAACCATGGATCAGCTACTTGGGCTTGAACTGGATGATTAGGAGGTGGGACTTGGCCATTGTTCTGACCATCATTAATCGGAAGGTCGGCCATGTCTCCAGCTAATCTCTCCTTTAACTCTTTCGCTTCTTGTTCTTCTCTCTTTTTCTTGTTAGCAAGTCTGACTAATGATTCAGGATTTTCAAGGATCGGAGGTAGTGTCTCAAGATCCTTAAATAGCTTCCTTCGCATACACCAAACATAAAAACCTGAAAAAGATGAACAAACAAAGCGTAAAACTGAAAAATAAAAATGCAACTAACAGTAAAGGATAAACACCGTCCCCGGCAGCGGCACCAAAAACTTGGTTGTCCCTTGTGTGTTCTAAAAATAATGCAAATAAGGAAAAGAGAACCACAAATGCAAGTGTACAGTTGTCCCAAGTAATATATGTGATAAAACAGATTCGTTCTCAGGGACGGATTGGTTGACTCTAATGCTTATCAAATAGTGAGTAATTGCACGTGAAAGCAAGTAAATGATTTTAAGATTGTTTGTTTTTGTTTTCTATAACTAAGACAATAAATTAAAAGACTAAATTAATGCAAATATTAAGCTAGACGCAAGTAAATAAAATAGCTAGACGCTAGGTTTTCACCTAAATCTATTCATTCCATGTATTGTTTAAGGGATGAATTCGGTAAATAATATTGGTCGGGATTCGGAATTCTCCTTACCCCCGTCAGGGTGGACTAAGGAGCTCTTCTTAGGTGCTACAAACCCCGTCAGGGTGAATATAGTCCACCTTCGAATGATTAAATCATGATTACCCAATTGGCCATAGGATTAATTAAGCCTATCAAGGTCAAATAATTTTTATCCTACATTCATTAATTAGTTCGGTACCTAGACCCCCCGTCAAAGTGATCCATTCGCCACTAAATGGAATAGCCTTAGTACTAAGTTCTAATATTGAGTCGTGAATTCAATACTAGTAGATAAAAGAAAATTAAAGAAAAATATTAATTACCCAATTCGATTTCAATTAAAATAATCCCATATCCAAAAACATATAATGAAATAGATTGGGGCTTAACCCATTATTCGTTCTCAGGTATCAATTGAATTTAGCTCATAATCGTAAAAACTAAGAAAATAAATTGAAAGGAATTCATAATTGTTTTACAGAAATAAAGATAAGAAACCTAATTGATGAGTTGATTTGGTTGCGAATTGGAGAAGTTGAATTTCTCCATCTCTTGGCTTCTTCTCTTCCTTGCTTATGCTTCTTCTCTTGTTGTCTGACTTTCTGAATAATGAATTGTGTGTAAATATAGAAGTTCAAAAGCCCTTTTATAATCATCGGACTAGGGCTTTTGAATTAAAAGATAAGCAAATATTAAAAGCCCAAGTCCATTCTTCAAGCCCAAAAATCCCGTAACTGCTGTACACCCTTTACGAAAACGGTTGTACCTTTCTCAATCTAACTCCGAATTGACTCATTCTACTTGCTAATTCTTCGTGACTCGATAAGGTACGAATCTTCTTCATAACTCAGAGGCTGAATCCATCTTTAGGTAGCTCGAAATCAGCACTTTCCATCAGCCTTCCAGATTTTCAGCTCAAATTTGTCAACTCTTTGGGATATTCTTTGTAGCTTTTGACTTCTTGAAACTAACTTTGACTTCTATTCTCGAGTCCTCTCCTTTCTAGTATTAGAAACCTACAAACGTTTCACTCAAACACACCATATTACGTGCAAAAGCTTAATAAATAAAAAATACTAAAATCTAAGGAAAGAAAATGAAATATTGCATATTATTACTAAAAGCCTATCGAAATAGCCAGATAATCACCTAATTTGATGTCTCCTAGAGGCATATAAATTGAACAAAATAGAAGACATCAACTTCTCAAAATACAGGACCCACTATTGAGACTGATGTGGAACCCGCAGAGGTGTCTCTCGAGCCTGGGGAGATTAGGGATGATATTAATGACCATGCTGTTAAGGAAGACATAGCCATAGATCGTTTAATCCTACTATGTGATGTTATAGAAGATGAGATCAAGGGTGCAAAACGAGCACTAGAAGGTGATCAAAGCATTGTCGGAGCTAAGAAACCCAGAGCCTGCTCACGTGGTGGCCTGAGCTTTTTAGTTTTATCGAAAACACCAGGAAAACCACCCATGGCCGAGGAAAAGTTGTTTCCAAGTTTGGATACCAACAAGAATTATGAAGTGAAACCGAGTACAATGCGGAGAAATGGAACAGACAAATATGGTAAACATACTGAGGATGATGTTGTACCAGAACAGAAGGCTTTTAACGGCTTGGAGAAAAGGCAAGTATTTCTGGTTTTTATATTTTTGAGTTAATTGCACTATTGGTTCCTATATTTTTCAAAGAATGTATTATTTGCTGGCTAATGGAATACATGCTCTAATTCTTAACCACGCAGGAACAAGATAGAGTTTTCTGCTCTGCATAACTTTCGTTATAATCCAGACAACCATCGAGTGATTTCACATGTTCAAGAGGGCTATGCAAATAATATAATGGAGTTACTCTTGACGCTAATTTGAGCCTTCATGATGGAGAGGTAAGTATTAATAGATACATGATTAACTACTTTTATCATATCATATTAATAAAATGATTATGAATTTGAGCCTTCAATAAAATGCTTTCATTTTGATTAAAATTGAGTTTTATGGGTTTTCTTTTCATTCTAAACTATGTTTTTAATAAAGTGTTTTTTCTTTTTAATTTTTATACAGACTTCATAATCTAGACTTGTTATTTATAAATGCTTTTGAGTCTATAGATTTTAGTCTTCAACAGAGTAAATGCTTAGGAGCCTTTTTTTGTGCACAAATGTAGTAATTCTCTTGCTGGATTGCTCACATAAAATATCGTTTTCATATCTTTACTTATGGGATTCTTTCTTTCCTTGTTCAGCCAGGCTTTTCAAGTAGATCATATTAATAATATTATCAACATTCAAATTTAAGTTTACAACTCAATTTTAAGCACATAAAATAATATTTTCAATTCCAAAGAGAAAAACTAGTGGTAAAGAGTTTGTTTATGTCACAAAACATAACATATATATTCTTGATTATTGAATGAAGTAATCTATGAATAAAAATGTATAGTTCCACTCAGATGTATAATTACACTCTAAGGTTTACTAAGAATTGTGATTAAAATCTATTTTTCACCTATGGTGGAGGTGCTGCATGTATGAGTAGTGAAGCCACATATTGCCTAGGGGTTGGGCCATGTCGGCCCCTCAGTTTTCAAAATTCTTTTTCGACTCCATTAAAAAGAATTACTAATATTGTATGGTATTTATTTTCAAAATATTTACTTGGCTCCCTAATGTTGTCTAAAGTCATTTGTTTTAGGTTTTGATTTGGTATGTTGTTTGTATGAATATATGTTGTTTATATTATATATTAATTATATTGTATAATACAAAACTTATAGTGTAATTGACTCATTATTTCATAAAAGAACCTAGTACAATTAACGTAAAATATATTTTAGGAAAATCGCAAGAATCTAGGAATTTTTTGGGACATATATAGTCCCAAACACCTTTTGCTTTCTAACAAATATTTTTCCACCAACTAGGTTATCTTATTAAATAAGATGAAATTATTACAGAGCTTTAGACCTTTTTGATCTAAAGATAAAATATATTCGTTAGAAATCAACTTGCAGGATATAAATGCAGGTTTGGATTAAACATGCACCACTTAAGCTTAATCTGTGGTACAAATACTAAACTATAACTTTACAATCAACATTCTCAAAACGATAATAAAACCCCAAACTAACTTAATAATATATCATGTTCTACCTTTAATTTTTAATCTATCTGACAGTATCTAAATAAATTTTACAAAAACCAAAACAATGAACCTCAAATTAATGGTAAATTTTACCATTTTAGAAAAATCTATTTTGTTACACGAGACTTCTTTATTCTTTGCTAGACCCATTGATGCTTGTGGTTGATTTTACACTTATCATTTTGATTCTTAAAGTGTTGTTTTATGCCTAAATTTTCACATGCTTACTCTTAGAATATCTCCATCTTTTTGGAAACTTTCTTATCTGTGATAATTTACTCATTTTTAACTTGTCTGAAATAAGTCAAAGATGAGAATGCTATTTAATGTGAAATTGTCAAGAAAAGTTTTTGTTTTGAAAAAAAAGGTGACGGTACTCCAAGTCTTCACAAGAGAAATCTTTAAGCCTTCTTTGGAATATAATAAATTTTTTTGTTTTTTAACATGCATTGAGTAACTTATACTAAATTTAGCTATTGTATTTTAATATTTATGTCAACCTAATTTACCTTTGTGACTTTTAGCCCACACTGGTTAAAGTCCTGTATACATAAATTATAGGTCCATATATAACACATAATAACCTAAGTACATAGAACCAAAAGAAAAAAAGTTATAGGATTCTCCCTTTTAAATATTCATTCATTTACTTAAATATTACATCCAAGATCAAAGATCATAGTAATTTATTCTGTTAATTATGTCTAATCTGAATCTTTTGAAACAATGTTGAACTATGTTGTATTGTACATCGACCACTTTGATCACACTCTCATAACGAAAATTACAATTAACTTCTTTTCAGTTCCTTGATTGCTGTCAAAGTCCCTCTACTAAGAGATATCCTGTTGAAGTTGAACCGGCTTCGAATATCTGTTAGGTTTGCAAGAAATTTACATCTTCTTCAAACACCACTTTGAATTCCCACTTAAATCATTTCTTTTCTGGTAAGTCAACAGTCGACAGGAAAAAGATTCGTAAACCTAGGAGAAAGAAGAGGAAGATGAAATGGATCTTCGATATTTACAGAACAACTCCATATTATACACTCGAGGAGCTTGATCAAAGAAATAGAACTGAAAATTCTTGATTTCGAGAAATGGCTTGTAGATTTAAATTCTAATAAGTGTTATGTCTTTATTTAAGAGTACTATGGACCTTTTGCACCCTTAAACTATAAAAAGAACATCCATCTCCCTTACGATTTTTACTATATATCTCTTAATGCAAGAGTAAAATTGGTAATATATTGAAATTATTAATTCGTCTGTCCATAATATATTGTCACTTAGTAACTGGACACAAACACATAAATTCCCCAGGATTACAAATACCTTTTTTAAAATATTCAGATATCTTGAAATTTTATTTAAAATATAAATTATAATATTTAGTCATGAATAGAAGTAGTATACAACTAAAAATTATCTTATTTTTTAAATTGCAAGACTTTCATTCAATATTAAATGGTCTAATATTTACATAATATTCTTTAATTATAATAACAAGACATATGTCATTAAATTAGTTAGGTTGTTATTATAATGAATCCATTCGGGTTTTAAACATATAACATGTTTTATAATATGATTGGTTAATAATAATATTGCACTGTAGATAAGATTGTGTAAGCACAAAAATATGTTGAATGTTCTACATCCATTGCAACGTTTTTTGTCTTTAGGAACGACAAAAGATAAGAAAAGTTGTCGCTATTACACCTCAACGTTCTTTAGCAAAGACATGTCGTTGTTAATGTGTCGCCCCTAGAGTTTAGTTGCTAAAGATCGTTAATAGAAGTGTCAAACTCAAATTCCTCTCTAATTATATTTTATCATTAGGGGGACGACCTTGAACACCAGAAACAGAAAAAGAAGTTGGTAGAGTCATTGTTACGAGGAAAGATATTTGTCGTGCCTAATAGCAAATCTCTTTAGCAACGACAAAAATCGTTGCTAGAGTCATTGTTAATAGGGACGCCAACTTAATTTATTAGCGATGATAACTTCGCCCCTTTTTAAAATTATTTTTACTGTACATTAGATTATTTTAGTTTTTATATCAATAAATTTGTCGAAAATATAAAATTCAAAAACGATACGAATAAAAATTATAAATGAATAAAATGCTGATAAATTTAATGATATTAAACATCTAATTAAAATCGATTATTACATAATTAAATTTGTACAAAAAAATAAATAATATAGTCTTTATTACAATCCAAACAATTATAATCATATTCTACTTCACCGTTGGAAGGAGTTGGATTCAGAAGAGGACATAGGGGAGCAAACGGAAGACCAATATGGTCTTGTGCCTTGTGGGCTTCATTTTAATTATATTTAAATAAAGAAATATTATATTTATTAGTGGTGGGAATATGACATTACTTAAGAAATAGCACATTTCTTAGGGAATAGTAAAGTTGAAAATACCTGAAAATGTATCGCAACAAGTGAGGCGTCTTTTTGGGAGTGGTGGATCTCTTTCATCATTGTTCCTATTTTTTAAAAATTACTCTAAAACCTCCTTTTTTTTAAAAGTTTACACTAAAGCCCTTATTTTTTAAATTACACTAAATCCACTATTTTTAAAAATAAATTACACTAATTCCATTATTTTTTTAAAAAATTACACTAAAACTCCTATATTTTTTTAATTACACTAAATTCACCAACTTTTTTTAAATTGAAATAAAGGAAGTTTTATTTAATCCCTTATACTTTTAAAATTTTAAGTTACGTCCTTCTTTTTTTTAATTACACTATACACCCTATAAGTTTTTAAAATTACACTAAATCCCTAAATTTTTTTAAATTACAATAAAGCTCCTATATATTTTTAAAATTACACTAAATCCCCTATATTATTTAGAACTACAAAAAAACACCTATTTTTTAAATTACACAAAAACCCTATTTTTAAAAAATTACACAAAACCACCTATATAATTTTAAATTACACGAAAGAACTATATTTTTACAAGTTTCAACTTAACCCCTATATTTCTAAAAACTACATTAAATCCCCTATTTAAAAAAATTACACTAAAGCCCATATATTTTTTTTAAAATTTCACTAAATCACCTATATTTTAAAATTTCACATCAGAGTCTTTATATATATATATATATATATATATATATATATATATATATATATATATATTCTTAAATTAACTTAAAGTTGATATATTTTTATGAATTACATCAATTCCTTAAAGGTCAATAAATTGCACATAACATCCTTAAATTTAAAAAAATTGCTATAATTCTAAAAATATCACACACTAGCACAATAACAACTACATTTATAATTAAAAATAATAAATTTGGAATAGTAAAATAATTTAAAAAACACAAATTTCAAGCAAAGTTTGGGAATTTTTTTTACAAACTTGAGTTTTTGGATAGTGAAATGGATCGGTACTAATTTAGAATGATTTCCCGCCTCCTTTGGACAATAGACTTACATAAACGGAAAGGAATCAGTAGGAAACTAAATAATTTTTTTTAATATAATGGAAGATTAAATGAATTAAAATACTTACTCGTTTGTTTCTAGCGTTATGATGTACCCCGACATGAATCAGCTACTCGAGTTGGACAAAATTATGAGAGAAAATAAGGATTTTTTCATTTAGTTCCATTTGAAATGGAGACATGATATTTACAATCGCTTGTCATCAGGGACGACGTAATGTCTCTCTATTGACAGCAAAAAGTCATCCCTAAAGATATTTTTTTTAAATAATTATTCGTTATTAGCGACAACATTTGTCGTCGCTATAGTCTCTTTAACCGCGAAAAACAAACCACCAAGACGCCTCAAAAACCGAATTTTATAATTAAGGACGACATATGTTGTCTCTAATGATGACTTTTAATTTTTAATTTATATTTTACTATTACTAGGGACAACGTATGTCGCCCCCATGATGATGTTCAGTAGGGACCAATTCTTCATTACGAATTCGTTGCTAATGATGATGAATTCCATCCCTAAAGATATACCAATTTTTTTAGGAACGATATCGCATTGCACCAAAAGATATTGTTCCTAAAAAGGCATAATGTAGTAGTGGTTTGATAATTAGCCATATGTTTTATAACTTAAATTTATATTGAAGGATTTTTCTTACCTATAGTTATAAAGAATTTTCCCACGTTTGCGTTAATGTCATTATTTCTCTTGCCTATGTAATTTTAAAAGTTATTTTGAATTGAAACTCAATTAGAATGTAAAACCTCCTACATAGCCCCAATGTATTGACTAAAGTTGATATAACATATATAACACATGGAAGCTCAAAAAGGAGAAAAATGAAATTTCCTATTCCTTCTCATCTATAAGATTACTTATCCATGTTATTTCCATCCAGTAAATTCAATTTATGTGAAATCTTTTTTGTCATTTTACATATACATAAATAATTAAGGAAATTAAACATGTATTATATTTTTCTTCTGAGTTCATTAAAAATTTGGTTCTTTCATTTAATTTCTATGGATGATGGCATATCCATAAAAATTCAATGAAAGAAGATATTTTCTTGTTGGTGATAATTCTTAGCAACAACTTATAATCGTCGATGGTAAAGTCTCTAGCGACGGAAATTAAAAGCATTAGTAATAACTTGACCTTGTTTCTAATGACCTACGTGAAATATAACCAATGGGCTTGTTAAATATTGAATTTTAAAACCCCATTCAAACATTTCTCACCCTTAATACCATATAGTATCTTCTGAATTAACAAGTCACGCTACTAAACTGTCGCCGCTTCTCCACTAGAGGACCCTACCTCAACCTCCACTAGATTTATATTTATTTTAAATCATTGTATAATTATTATTTAATTGTATTTTTATTGTGAATTAATTAAAGGGTGTTATATAAATGGTAGAATATACAATTTTTGTATGTTACATAATTCATTTATGTATCGTTTTTTCCTACTAATTTATACAGTATATGTTTCTTAAATTTAGCCGTTTATCAAAAAAGGTTGGACTAAATCATAATTAGGGTTAATACATAACAATTGGTAGGGGTGATGAATATTATTAAGTTTGTGAAATTTTTTGTAAATAGAACAAGTTTCATTATTAGTCCATGTACGCGTTGTTTAAATAATCAAAGGTTTTGTACTTACGATATTAGAGTTCACAGTTTAAGATATAGTTTTTTGTCAACATATGACACTTAAACAAAACACGGTAAAAAAGAACAAGTTCTCATGGATAATTCAACCTGTGTTTTCGATGAAGAAATACTAATTGTGTTTGATGATTTGATGTCCAATTTTGATGTTGTTGGTTCTTTCGGTGATACAAAGATGGGCGACAAGAATATTCTGGTAACACCCTTAATTGTTAATCAATTCATTTTTCTTTAGTATACATAGGTTATTGATTCACCTTTGGACAAATCCTGAAGTTCAACAAAATTATTAAATTACTAGTTAGATTAATTTATTACACATTTTAATAGAAAAAAGTAAAATGAATATATGTAATAAAGTTTAATTAGTACTTAAGAAACTAATCATGTATCATATTATAGACTTTTTTTTGATAAAACCCATTAAAAAATACATTTAATTTTTTTTGATTTTGTCACTTTAGTGACTAACAAACCATTATATTATGATGTTTAGAATACTAATAATTTTTAAGATAAAATATATAAACAAGATGATCTTTTTATTTTTATTTTATTTACATATAAGCCTTCAAACCTTTTCCTTCTACCGTTGTCAAACTTTTTATTTGACCCTCGACTATATTTTTGTTTCGTTTTTAAACTAGAATCTTTTTTAATAATGTTTGAATTAATATAACATGAAGGTATGTTGACGGTGAGAATGATAAAATAATAATTCTCGTACAATTCTTCAGAAATGACTAAATATTATATACTTAATTATCAGAATATAATTTGTATGTGGTAATGTGATCAAATTACAATATTACATATAAATTTAAACACAAATTGATCTGTACAAAACAAACTGGCTAAAATAACTTACAAATTAATTTATTACTAAGAATTTAAAATAAGGTCATTATAGAATTATCAAGATATTAAAGCATGTCAACTAAACATATCTGCTATAAAAGATAACATTTGTTTATATAGGCTATACATCTAATTTCTCTCAAATTTTATAATAAAAAAGTTATACAACATATATATGAAAAATATGTACAATAACTACATTTCATATATCATAAAAAACTATTCTTGGGTAATGGAAAATATGTTCTTTATCTTTACATTTCTCAATATCATAATTACATACTTAAAATTAAATTTCACTTACTATTCTTGGGTAATGGAAAATATGTATAAATTTTTTATATTCAAACAAATATCTACAAAAGTGTTTAAATTGTATTTCTCATTCCACAAAAAAGATAAAAAGATATATTATTCTACGTCTAATTTCTATTTGTGATTTTAACATAAAAAATAAAAAATAATATCAAAATTTACCTTTATATACTAACTTAAAGCATGTTTATTAACTTTATTAATTTCGAAATTTTGAAAAAATCTAACATTTATTCAACGGTTGAATATTTTGTTAAATTTTAATCAGTAGATAATACTCTTTTTTTCTTCAAAAAACTAGTAGATAATACTTACATATGATAAAAAAATATCGTGTTATGGAAGTAATTGATTTTCCTTTCTATAAATACTTTATTATTATTTATTTCCAATAAAATTAGCAACATGACCGTTAAAATTAGTTTGTTATGGGTGATGGGAAAAGTACAGGGCCTAATGGATGACTGGTAAAATTAGTTTGTTATGGGTGATGGGAAAAGTCCAAGGCCTAATGGGTTCACAGACTATTTCTTCAAGTTAGCATGGAATATAATAGAGGAGGACTTTTTCTCTGCAATTAAACAAACTTTCAACTCAAGTAAACTCTTGAGTCAAGTTAACTCCACAAATATCATTCTAATACCTAAATAAAAGAAGCCTTCAAGTGTAAAAAAGTTGAGACCAATATCTTGTGCAAATATCACATATAAAACTATTTCTAGAGTTATTATGAATAGACTAAAAGAGGTAATACGCTCAATAATATCATTGAATCAAGGTGCATATGTAGGAGGCAGAAGTATAAATTATAATATATTAGTAGCTCAAGAAGTTGTACTGGGATATGAGAAAAAGGTAGTTAGTTAATCATGTACTATTAATTTGGATCTTCAAAAAGCTATGACAGTGTTAACTGGGAATTTTTTATTAATACTCTTCATGCGCTTAATTTCCCGGATAATTCATTAAGTGGGTGGAGATGTGTGTATGTACACTTATCAATTCTATATGCGTGAATGGAGAAGCTTGTGGGTACTTTAAAGGGAAGAGAGGGTTAAGGTAGGGTGACCCTCTCTCCCTATATCTTTTCGCTATATGTATGAAAGTTTTTTCAACCATGTTTCATAGTGTTGCACAGAAAAAGAAGTTTAATTTTCATCCAAGGTGTAAAGAGGTAAATTTGAATCATCTTGTATTTGCAGATGATTCGCTCATCTATATGAAGTGAGTTACCGAGTCAACAAGTATTATTAAAGAGGCTCTTGATCTATTCACTAGATGTTCTAGGTTACATATAAATTTTAAAAAAAGTGAGCTATACTTTAATAGGGTAAATAAGATAATTAAAAAAGAGATTTCTCAAGTCTTGAACATCAAGTGGGGTGCCTTCCTGTTAGGTACCTTGAGATACCTCTTAACTAAAAAAAATGAGTGTGATGGATGGGAATATTTTGGTTGAGAAAATCTGCAACAATATCAAACAATGGAGTTCAAAGCTTCTATCTTATTCAGGGAGAGTATAGCTTATAATAGTTGTGCTAATTAGTAAAATCATGATTTGGTGCAGGGTTTATCCACTTCCTAAAAAGGTTATTTATAAATTAAATCAAAGAATGGCTAGGTTTCAATGGAAAGGTACACTAGAAGATCCGCAAGGTGCTAGAGTGGCATGGGAAAAAGTGTGATGTAGTAAAGAAGAAGGAAGCCGGAATATTCCAAATATTGATAATATGAATAAAACCTGTCTTTTATTCACTTTTTGGAGGTTCTACTCAAAAGATCAAAATTTATGGAGTATGTGGGTGAATTTAAACATCCTTAAGCAAAACTGTATATGGAGTATTAATCATAAACATCATCATTCATGGATATGGAAGCATATTTTAAAGATTAGAAGTACAACTTATAATCTTATATATCATGAGATTGGAAATGGAGAAATGACCTATCTATTGTGGGATAGATGGTTAAACAAGAAAGGGGTACAGGAAATTTTGGATATTAAGCTGGATAAGAATAATCCGAGCTGTAACAAGAAAGTAAATGACTATTTTGGAAGAGGTTGGTGGAGAATACCACCATGTATTGGGAAAATATTTCCTAAAGTACAGGATATTAAACTAAGAGATAGGCCTAATGTAATAATATGGATAGAAAGTGTTAAATGCTCAATTTTCATACAAATAACTCTCTTGAGTAAGCTGAGCATAAAGAAAAGTGTTATGGAGTGAGGTTGTATGGGCTAAAACTTGTATACCTTGGTGTTCATTTGTATCTTGGCAGTTTGCTACGAATAGGTTACCTACTAAAGATAGAATTATAGAGTGGGGGATGAATGTTTTTCCTACTTATCTTTTATAAAAAATAGAAAATGGATATAATGAGCATCTATTTATCAAATGTAAGTTCTCTAAAGCTATACTATTGCGCATTCTTGATAGGTGTAGTGTTAATATTTCTATAAACTCAGTCCAAGAACTGTTAGTGGATATAGAAGGGTGTGTGGTAACTCTGTCAAGATTCTAAGTGTAAGTATAACAACTTACATATATTTTATTTGGAGTGAGACAAACTACAGAGATCATGAAGGAAAAGAGCTAAATGAGGAAATGTTATATAACAAGATTAACTCATATGTAGTTATCGAATTGAAGAGAAGTAATTCTAAAAGTAACAATGCTAGAAAAGTAGATGATATTACTTGTAATAGTTAGCTTTATTTTGTTTTAATTATTATTAGGCCTTGTAATAGTTAGCTTTATACTTCCTATTGAGCCTTGTAATACCTAATGTAGAGAGTTGTGTTAAGGGTTAGCCCGTTTGCTTGTGGGCCAAAGTATGTAATGTTTTGACTGTTTGAGCTTTATTAATAAAAAATTTGATTTGCCTATAAAAAAAATTAGCAACATCACAAATAATAATTTTGTAAACCTTATTGGGTGATTTGAGGAGAGGGATCAAGTACATTGACATACGAAAGTATTCTAACTACTCTTCCTATGATATAATTTTTCAAAAGTTTATAACATAAGAAACTTTGGGTTATTTATTGTATTAAATGTAATATGATTATTCATATTCTCATTTATATGTATTTTTAATAATCTATATATTCATCTTATGGATAAATTCATACATCATATATAATAATATCATAATTAATAATATCAATAATAACAACAATAACAATAACAATAACAATAATAATAATAATAATAATAACAATAATAATAATAATAATAATAATAATAATAACAATAGTAAAGTGTGTAGGTCCGCAACATGAAAACCAAGTAAATTCAGATTATCCAACCTCTGTAGTAATAAATGAACAACATATCAAAAATTTGATGAAATATTTTAAGCACTCATAATAAAATAAAATATTACATAGGACCCTTATTCTCCCGAGCAAATCCAGAAAGTTTTTCCTGGTGTGACACACAATTGTAACCTTGAGTCGACCATCCAAGTTACGTCCTCCTAGGCAAATCAAATACCCCAAATGACCCAGATGTTGGTGGCCTTTTTAACGGCACCTTGGTGAGGATTCATAAAGGCTTATATCAATCTTGAGGCCTGAGAACTATCCGGAATATTGCCATTATGATATTGCTACATACACGAAAAAATCAAAGTACATTTTTACAAGAGTAATGATGGGTATCACCCAAAAAGTGATCACCCAAATATCACCTTCCTAGGTGGTCCAATTAAAGTGTTTTTCTTTCCTGATTACTTTTTTCTCTCTCTTATATGAAACAGTTTAATTGGACCACCTAGGAAGGTGATATTTGGGTGATCACTTTTTGGATGATACCCAACATTACTCTTTTTACAATATCGAAGACAATAGAATAAAAAGGTATGGTTGCAAACACAAAAGAAAATTGATTAACATGTAACTTTTGCAAGATACATGATTAATCTCACAAAATATGCTAAATTAAGGAACACAAAGAGTTATTTACTCTTGTATATATTAGTGTGATCTTAACAATGTAAGTAAAAGGAACAAAAATATGTTTATGAACTCCTTTTATAACTTTATGCACGTACTTATTCCATTTATATTCATCATAAATAATGCCAACCTAACTTCATGTCTGAACCACTACCCTCGTCTCCCGAATTGAACTTGTTGCTTAGTTTATTTCATTTTGAATAATTTCAAATTTCCTAGAGTAAAACCTAATTTATATTTATATTTAACATTAAAAAATCCAAATCGACAAGAAGTAAACAAAATTAAAGAAGACCTTCTCTTTGACTCGTAGTTATCTGCTTTACCGTCAAAACCTAAAGATAACTCCTTTGCCCCACAATTATCTTTATTTTGTTATTTGAGAAAGTAGATAAACCATGATCAATAGTATCACCAAATTCAGACGGCTCAGACCCATGTTTGCAGCTAAAGATGTTAGATTAAAACTTGATAAAAAATTTCATGATTCCCAAAGATAACAATAAATACATTTTACACCATGGTAAGAGAAACAAATAATTTATTTCTAGAATATGGGTATATAAAGCTAATAATTTTTTTTTTTGAGTTTTTTAATACATTCTAGTCTTTTATTAACATTATACGCTTAGAACTAGAAGTAAGTTAAACCTGTAATATATGAGAAGTAGTTCAACCTTAATTGTTTTAATAATTTAATCATGGGAGACTCCATAACATGCATTAATTAAATGCAAAAATAGGAAATTTACAAATTTTAAAGGAGATTTATGCTCTCATAAAATTTCTTTTATGTGAGGGAAATTAAATGACTTATACAAGAGAAAATAAATAACCATTTATGCATAAGAAAATACTTATGTCTGAATGCAGAAAGTCGAGATGAAATAATAAAACAAGGTGATAGTGAAACTTACTACTTTATAACCTAAAAAATATATTGTCTTCTAATACATAAAATGTAAAAAGATTCATAATTATAATATTAGATAAAATTGTGGAATATGAATCCAAATCCATTTGATGTCTCCCTAATTGTTCTTATTTTAGACCCTTGGGAGACTTCATTTTTTATGTTTAATTGAATATTTTGATAGACTTTTGAGTTAAAAATGCAATAATCCGGATTTCCTATTTTATTTCTAGTATTTTTAATTTATTAAACTTTTGCGCATAATCTTGTGTATTTTAGTGGAAAGTTTGTAGGTTTTGAATATTAGATAGGAGAGGAATCCGAGAAGAAAGTCAAAGATCGTGATATTGAGTCAAAGCTTGAAGATAAATCCCGAAAGAATTATATTTTGGAGTTGCAAATCTGGAAAACAGGCCAAAGATTGCTGATTTAGAGGCACTTGCGAGTTGATTTAGCCGCTGATCTTTGAAGAGATTATGTTCCTTATCGAGTTACAGAAATTTAGCTGGTGATTTCAGGTGGTGATTTCAGGTCAATCTGAGTTATAACGAACTGGCTAGAGTGGTTTTAGTGGAGGTGGTGCAGCACTTACGGGATTTTGGGCTTAGAAAATGGACTTGGGCTTTTAATTAGTAACTTAAACTTAAGACCAAGGCCTAATCCGTTTTTCTTATTATAAAAGGGGCTTTTGACTTCTATTTTACATACAACTCATTATTCAGAAGAAAAAGCATTAGAGAGAAGTCAACAAAGGAAGAAGAAGAAAGCTGTAGAGCTGGAGAGTGTCTATATCTCCATTCTCAGCCAAATCCAATTCCGGAAATTAGGTGTTTCTTATTTTTAATTCTGTAAAACACTATGAGTCTTATTTCTTTTAATTTAGTTTTATTTTTAATTAGTATGAGCTAATTCCTTTTGGTAGTTGAGAATACATAACGGGTAAATCCCTATTCTATTGAATTTCATATGTTTGAATTTGGGTTTTAAATAATTAAATCGAATTGGGTCTTTTACATTATTTAGTAATTTGAGATTATTTACTGTTTTTGGAGTCATGAACTAAGAACAGGTTTTAGTATCTAGGCTATTCCACATATGTGGCGTGTGGATCATCTTGACGGAGGGTTTAGGTATGGACTTAATTACTCAATATAAAATAGAAACTATTTGACTCTGACGAGCGTAGTTAATTTTAGGGCCAATGAGGTAATTTAGCTTAAACATTCGAAAGTGGATCATATTTACCCTGACGGGACTAGTGACACTCTAGAATAGCCTGTTAGTCCACCTTGACGGGGGTACAAGGATTATTGAATCCCGACCAATGTCAATTGACCAATTTGACCCTTAAACAACATATGTTATGAAACAAAATTAGGAGGATCCCTTGCGTTTCTCAAGTACTGCCTTCTCATATTTTTGTCTTACCTTCATTTACTTGCGTCTTGTTATTTCTTTGCATTTTCCCTTTAGTCTTTCATACTTAGGATTAATACAAACCAACCAATCAATCTTATATCTTTTATCTACTTTCAATAGTGCAACCAATCATTACTTGATAAGAATTGTAGTTAACCAACCGTCCCTGCCAACGATCATGTTATCTCTATTATTACTTGGGACAACCGTACACTTGCGGTTGTGGTTCAATTACTTATTGCATTTATTTTAGAACACACAAAGGACCACCACCATGTCACCGCCACCTCACCGCCAACAGCCTTCGTCATCATCGTCCCTAACTAAAAAAAACTTTGAATGTGTGAATGCTTCAAACCTTCAACAATGGAGGAAAAATCCAGAAAAAGAGTAAATTGTTTCCCTTTATTTGAAAACTTATATTTTTGTTGTGTTGGAGCACCTAAAAAGAGTTTGAGCAGATCTTGGTTTGAAGCATTTTCAGCGGCCATGTCGGGTTTAATTCAAGCAACTCGAAAATTAAGGATTCCAAACTTTTTCAGCAACCATGGAGCTTAATGGTAAAGCACATCAATAGTTCATCGATAACCTTCTTCAACTGTTCCTTCCACAGTTCCTTCACCAGTCCTATCATCAGTCTCATGTACTCATAATAAAGTAGTAGATAAGGGTTCAGTTTCGAGTGTTTAAACTAGTGAAATTAGTGTTGAAAACAAAACCCAGTTACAAAAAGTTGTTTTAAAACCTTCTAATGGTTCATAAAAATCAAACCCAGTTAAGGAAAATCGAAAAGAAAAAATGGGCAACTCTTCTAAATCGATTATAACTACTTCTGACAATTGAAACTCGTGTATGATCATGATATAAGGCTTGCTCAAATGCCTATTTATTGCAAATTAAAAGTATTACGAGAAATCGTGAGTACATGTTTTCCCATGTCTAAAAACGTTATAATCAAATACAAAGATAAATATAATGATTTAATCACTATTACATCAAATTATGAGCTAAAATTAGCTGAATCAAGCATTAATAATGAAAAATCAGACTCTTTAGCTTCTTTAAAGCTTCAATCTTAACTGGTCGATTTTTTTGGATGATGGGTACTTTGTACATTGTGAGGAACTTATTGAAAGATTAGTTAAGGCATGGGATTGAATCCTCTGTTTGGCTAATCGCATAACAGGGACCATTGAGCAATCAATCATTTTCTTTTGCTAAAATAAGTTTCAATATATTTTTATAAGATAATGAAAGTGCTGTTGTGACTTTTTATAGCTGAAACTTGAAAATTTCATATTCATAAATGATGGAGATTTTTTCAAAGCTAATGAGAGCTTTCGGAAGCTCAATAGTTTGTGCTCTCAGACTACTAATACCTAAAAAATTATCATAGAGTGTTTGATTCTCAACAGTTTGTGCTCAACATTAAGATATTTGCTGATTCATATGAAAGGTAGTAAGAATTTTTATTTTTATTTTTCCTCCATTGTTGAAGGTTTGAAGCATTCAAACATTCAGAGGATTTTTTTTAAAGTTAGGGACGATGATGACGAAGACTGTTGGGGGTGAGGTGGCGGTGACATGGCGCCAGGTAGCGTTGAATAACGGACAACTTACAAAAAAATGGAAATAAGGCTAACGGTGTCACAAAAAGTGTTCATCAGGGGCCAAAAAGGGTAAAACGTAAGATGCGGGATTTTCGTGCACTTTGAGGATAGTTAACGGCCATACGAGGGCTTTACCCTTTATTTAATTATCGTTAATCTTTTAAGTCTTTGACTTTGATTTGTAATAATGAATTTATTTTTCAATTTTTTTATCCGAGCTTATGTTATCGTTAAAATCTAAACATTCATTCATCTCTAAATAATATGTGTATCGTTTTTTATTTTTGTATTTTCAATACTATAAATTATTTTCCTAATTAATTAATATAAAAACCAAAACAATCAAATTTTGTGTTTTATAATAATTATTTTTAAAAAATAAGAAAAAGGAAATAACGATGACATTGTAGTTGTTAATGATTCCTTCATTATCGTCGCTAATAACCGAAGTCTTTAGTGACGATAAATGTCGTTTGTAATTATTTGGTCATTAGCGACGACAAGGGTAATCATTAAAGACACCGGTCTTTACCAACGACATTTACCGCTAGTATTACCAATATTTCTAGCGACAACGTTTGTCGTTGATAATAAATGGTTCTCTAGCGAATTAAAAAGTTGTCGCTAGTAACCAATACGGTCAGCTCTATTGATCAATATATATCGTCTCTAAAGTTATGTGGTACATTAGCGATGCCTTATGGCCTGTCACAACTATGGTTGATCTTTAACAACAATACTTTAGTGGTGAGTCATTAGTGAAGACAAATTGTCGCTAAAGACTCGCCCAGGTTAATATCGATGACATATCCTATCATTAGCAACGACTTTAGTCACCGCTAATGATACAAAACATGGGAGTGGTACCAAATTAAATGATTTTTGTAAAAAATGAAAATGATATATTTTTTAAAAATAAATAAATCCATTTAATAAAATGTAGTTTCTACAACAAAATAACATTAAATATAGTTTATGAAGCAAATACCCAATGAAGAGGTTAAACCCATAAATATGATAATCTTAGCCCTGTCTTCTTTTCTGAGTTAGAAGTTGGCCTGCAATGCTTTATTACTATTCTTTTAATTAACCCATAATTTTTATCTTAATCATTAGAAATATAATAATTGATAACTATTATATATGATATATTATATTTACATGCAAGGATGGTTTATGGAGCGGTGAAAGCTTATCATTGAAATGCAATCTGTCTCGCATGTCTTTGTAAATCAATTCTTGTCACATGTCCAAACTCCATTTATGGCCCCTCCTTTTTTTTGAGTCAGGATCGAATGGTACCCACGAACCCCTGTACTATTTATATTTATATTTCAAACTACCGATTCTGTCAATTGAGTATTAGTTTAAAACGTTGTATGCAAAACATGTGTTTTAAGGGGTATTATAGTTTTTTCATGTATTTCATAATAAAAATCAAACTCCATAAAACTACGCTTTTTATCCCAAAATTTTAAATAAATATACACAAACCCTATCAAAAATCTAAAACAAAAATAATAAAATAAATTCCACCTGTCCATTGCTTCTTACAACCATTACTCTCAATCTAATTTCAGTGTAAACTACTTCTAGAAACCTTTTGAATTTAGAATTCATTAGCTCAAATGTATTCAATGGAACCTTTATTAAAGCTTCCAGTACGAATTTGATGGATTTTATTTGTTTAAGAATATAACTTCTATGGAAGAGCAAAAACAAGTTTCATGGATCTCTGAATGCTTCGGTTGAAGCTTTATTATAGAGCTTCCCAACAAGCTTCTACGTAAACTCCACCAATGAGTTTCAGTATGAATCTCTGGCTTCCATTGAAGCTTGAACAAGAGTGATGCGTTATAGGGTGGTTTGGGTTGGGTGTATAAGGTAGGGGGAGTTTTTATTTATATTTTATCTTTAGTGTTTGAATATTATTAATGGAGGGGTTTTAGCATAAAATATTAAAGTTCATTAGGGGTAAATACTATAATTCAATAACATAAAGAACTATTATGCACCTAAAATACATATTTTGTACATGTAATTATCAAAATTCCATATATAAGTGGTGATATTTCCTTATTCAGTAAGTGTGGTATGGAGCCCAATGGGTAGCAAGGATAGTTGTCGTAAATAGAAATTTGTGAAACCTTTCATTCTCGTGAATTGTTGGAATATGTGGACAACAAAGAGGATATTTTTGTGAACGCCAAACTTGGAGTAAAGAAGCTGCATACATATCAGTTTGAGCAATTATGTGTGATTTGTTTCCATTAAGCACATTTACATACATACTACAAACGCTAGGAATCATGAATCTTATCACTCATGAACCCGTTATTGGTGACTCAGAGGTTATCCAATGTGGCAAATCCTTTGTATCTCCTTTTGAAGTTTAAAATATTTTATCTATTTTCAAATCCCCTGCCATTTACATTTGTACGATTTTAGCAAGATACATTTTGTGTGCATCATCTATTTAATATGAAGTGTTAGGTTTTCTTGAGACATGCAAATTTGTTGATAACTCTGGTATTTTTTACCAAAATACCAGTCTCTTTAGTAAAAAATATTTTCTGTATTTTCCGATACCCTAAGATTTGCATTTGTACCAGTTTAAGAATAAAAGTTTAATGTTCATCATCTACATAATATGAAGTATTAGGTTTGCTTAAGACATGTAATTTTGTGGCTGAGTCTGGTATCTTTTACTATATAACTAGGCTGCTTAGATATCACTGTAGGCTTTACTAACCCGACTAAAGTAAGGTGGGATGTTCGCCCATTTTTGTTGACAAGATAGTGTTATCTCTATTTGTTGATGGAGTTTTTCTCGCATTTCTGGTTCAAAAGTTAAGTGGCTAATCCTATTGCTAAATACGCCGTGAACGTTCTCATCCAACTAGGCATGCCTTTCTCGTACAAATGTTATATCTTTGGTGAAGGAAGGGCTCTTACATAAATTGTATGGAAGTTTTTGCTTGTACTCCTTTGTTGTATTTAACATTCCAGTTTAATGAAACAAATACAACAAAACCCTAAAACAGTTAAAACTACTCGTCAATTAATGGACAAAATAAAAGGTTTAACACCATTAAATAAAGAGGAAAATAAAAATTACACCCCCAAATCCAAAATCTTTTTGATTTAAGTCCTAGTTCAAAAAACATTTTTTTAAGGCTTATGTCCACCATTATGGTTTGGATTTTGACCATTTACCCTTGTTTTTAATGGGTAAAAACCCATCCTGACTCACTATTACGGTCTAAACTATAATCTGATGTGTACGGACCGAATATGTTTTGCAATGGTCTTCATTAGTCTTTTTTATTAAGTCCTTTTTATGACTATTATAGTCATATGGGACCAGATCCATCTCCTTTAAATTCTTTTTGGGTTGTACCCTAGAAATACTTCTTGTATCCATTTTTGTCTGTACCCATTAGGAATAACATAAAATATACAAATTGGATTATTTTGATTATGTTTGGTTCACACACATTTTAGGGTAATACTTCCATCCAATATAGGATGGTCCAATATTTACATCACAGTCATTCATTATTATAACAAAACACATGTCATTAGATTAATAATTATTTTCTTCTGTAAGTTTAAAATATAGAGTATATGTATAAATGTAATTGGTGTAGGATCATCCAATATTGGATGGAATAATTTTCCCACATTTTAACAACACATTTAAATAAACACAAGGGGCTAACCCATCAAGACCAACTCCATATCGGCCTGGCCCATCACCAATAAAACCATAGTGGGGTTGGGCCCATAACCAACAACCAGGAAAAAGAAAAAAAGGTGAACAAACTCGATCAATACGGGGGCTGGACCCATAAACTCCATTTACGTTCGACACTAAAAAACAAATTGAATCCACGAACAAATCTGAAGACGAACGTGACGGTGGAGAATGGTGCTCGACGCCGGCAGTTTTCTTGTCCAAGAACGGCTGATAGTGGTTGGTGGTGGTGATCGCAGTCTGGCGTCAGTCTTCAAGTGCTCCAGGCGGAGATCAAGAGGTTGAACGGTGCTCTCGCGGCGATAGGTTTATCGCGATAGCGAATCGCGCTCACTGGTCTTCAAGTGCTTCAGGCGGAGATCCAGAGGTTCAATGGTGCTCTCGCTGCGGTGGGTCCCTGGCTCTGACGAAGGTGGCTCTCCGAGATGAAGGTCAGATCTGGATTTGGTGGTGATATGGAGGCCGATTCTTCTGCAAGTTAGGGTTGGTGATGGTGATGAAGGTGGGGGTCTTGGTGGTGGGGAGTGCTTTGGTGGTGGCGATAATGATGATGAGGCCAGAGTTGGTGGGGGGAGGGGAGTTCGGTGATGGTGATGAAGGTGTCGGTTCTGTGGTGGGATGGTGATGAAGGTGAGGGTGGGGGCTCGGCATGGTGATAAAGGTGGGGGGTCGTTGATGGTGATGATGGAAGGGAGGACGGTGGTGGTGTTGTTGGGGGTGAGTGGTTTGGTGGGGGACGGTTTGGTTGGTATTTTAAAGAGAGAGAGAGAGAACAGAGAGAAGAGAGTGAGATAGAAAGAGTAGAATAAGATGGGGTGGGGACATTCGGTTTGGGTTTGGGGGTGGGATTTTTGTGTTTCATTATGGGATAGGGTTTGGGGATATTTTGGTACAATTCCAATCTAGTTGAACTAGTTAGGGGCTGCTTGAATTTGGGTTTTAAAACAAAAAGTGGGGTGGAGGTTGGGCCTTATAAACTGATTTCTCCTTAAATAAATTAACCGAGTATTTGAAACCATTTTTATGTAAGCTATAAAACTAGACCAATCAAATAATATAGCAAGTAGCAACCCTTAAAATATTAACTCACACGTACAAAATTTGTGTAATCATGCATTTTTTTTTTAAATTTTAATAATGAGTTCTTTTCATAAAATGATCATACTTTATTTTTTCTTTATATATTTCTTCAAAGCTTGTATTTAATTAGTTCAACTTCAACATTTTTTTTATGACATGACTTAAAATTTGATATCATTTTGTGTGTATTTTCTTTACAATCTTTTAATAGCCTTCTCAATTGTTTTCAATTATGTAAATATAATAAATTAATATTATGTTAATTTAATATATTATTTTATGTATTTAATTTTTACAAATTTTTGTATTTAAATATTTTTAGAACCATTTTCTATCATATTTGTTATGGTATTAACACTCTGAATTAATTTTCTTCTGTTATATCATAACTCATTAGGACATCTATATTATATTATATAGATAACTACCATAATTATAAATGATTGTAATAGATTTTAAAAACATTTTTGTAATCTATAATATAAAAATAAATATTATCTTTATATTATAGATGTATTTATCGTATATATAGAATAAAAACTCTTATTCAATTTATTATTACATGATAATTATCGGGATATAATTCAGAAAATATTTATGTTCAAAATATTATCTATATAATATGAGTTTGAGATTATTGATTGTAATAATTCGTGTTAATTTCAATACATTAAGATGTTAAAACAGGTAAATTTAATGCTAAAAAAGTATACATTTATTAATAATTTACTCTACAGTTAAAATCCTAATTTTGCTCCTTACCCTAATAGCTAGGAATTAACAATGGTTGTTCCTTACCCAAAGGAAAGAACCTGTTACTCACTTGGGTGTAAACACCAATTCTCTTTAGACTTCTATGTGTTAAGCAATGTTGAATGAGAATATTTACCAAACTCCCAACTCTAAGCTAGTAAATTATTTATATCTAGATTTGGTCGTAACACGTGTATGCAAAAATCTTAACAATGTTGAATGAGAATATTTATCAAACTCCCAACTCTAAGCTAGTAAATTATTTATATCTAGATTTAGTGCAAATACAGATCTGGGTCAGAGGAAAAGATCTGGTTCGTTCAAGAATCATGGGTCGGATTCTAACCGAGATTTCTGTAGAAGTAGATCATGGTCAGGGAGGACTTCCCAGAATACACTACCCACTATCGAGGCTGTTGTGGAACCTGCCGAGGAGTCTCTCGAGCCTGGGGAGATTAGGGATGATATTAATTACGATATTGTTAAGGAAGACATAGTCATAGAAGGTTTAATCCTACTATGTGATGTTATAGAAGATGAAATCAGGGGTGAAAACGAGCACTTGAAGTTGATCAAAGCTTCGCCGGAGCTAAGAAACCCAGAGCCTGGTCACGTGGTTTCCTGAGTCTTTCAGTTTTATCGGAAACACCAGAATAACAACCCATGGCCGAGGAAAAGTCGTTTCCGAGTTTTGATCTCAACAAGAATTATGAAGTAAGACTAAAATGCGGATAAGTGGAATAGACAAATATGGTAAACATATTGAGGTACCAGTAGAGAAGGTGTTTAACGGCTTGGAGAAAAGGCAAGTATTTCTGATTTTTACATTTTTGAGTTAATTGCACTATTGGTTCCTATATTTTGTAAAGAATGTATTATAGCTCTTTATATAATGCAAAATAAATTAGTTTTTGAATTAATTCCACTATAGGTCCCACTAAATTCAAGTGTTTTCCAGCTTTTATATATTTGAGTTAATTGCATTGCACAATATATAGATGATGGCTAATGGAACACATGCTCTAATTCTTAAACACCCATGACCAGGATTGAGTTCTCTGCTCTGCATAAAATTCGTAATAATCCAGACAACAATTGAGTGAATGCACATGTTCAAGAGAGCAATGAAAATAATAAAATGGGGTTACTTGGAAAGGATGCACCAAACATTTATTCGGCACCTACGGAGTTAAATACTCTTGACGCTAATTTGAGCCTTCATGATGGAGAGGTAAGTATTAATAGATGCATGAGTAACTATTTTTATCATATCACATGAATAAATGATGATGAATTTAACGACTTTAAAGACTTTTTCTCATTTATCTTTAATGAAAAAAATTCTGGTCTATGGTTTTTTTTATCCTCATGTTTTAATTAAGACAAAACTTATTTTTTCCATCTCTCGTTGTATGTTTAATATGTGATTTATATATATTTCAATAAATGATTTCATTTCGATTAAAATTGAGTTCTATGGGATTTCTTTCATTTTCAACTATGTTTTACTAACATGTTTTTCTTTTTAATTTTTATCAAAACTTTATATTTGGTTTTTCTATGATCTAGAATTATGATTTAGAAAGCATATGAGTCTTTAGATTTTAGTTTTCAACTGCATAAATGCTTAGGAGCCATCTTTTTTATGCACAAATGTAGTAATTGTCTTACTAGATTGCTCACATAAAATAACATTTCATATTTTTACTTATTTTTTTTTGTGAACCCATATTTTTACTTATGGGTTTCTTTCTTTCCCATATAATTTTTGTTTCCTTATTATTCAGCCAGGCTTCTCAAGTAGCTTATCACGATTAAGAATATTATCAAAATTCAAATTTAAGGTTACTACTCAAGTTTTAGAACATAAATCAACGTTTTCAACTTGTGTTTAATTCACACAGCTTAACATAAACAATCTCAAGTTTTGAATGAAGTACTACATGAATGAAAATGTATATTTGCAGTTGAATGTATAATAACACTCAAGGTTTACCACAAAATGTAATCAGAATCTGTTCATCACCTATATATTGTTAAGGCACTCCATGGATAAGTAAAGATGCCACATATTGCCTAGGGGGCCATGTCGACCCGTCAACTTTCAAAATTCTTTTTTCGACGGCTCCCTAGTTTTGTCTTAAGTTATTGTTTTAGGTTTTGATTTATTTGTTTTTTGTATGAATATATATTTATATATATATGTGTAATATTTAGCTACTGTATTTCAATATTTAATTCAACCTAACTTTGTGACTTTTAACCCTCACTGGTTAAAGTCCTGAATGCATTATAGGTCCATATATTACACATAATGACCTGTTTTTTGTTTATAAAAACAATTGATCATACACTTGTCAAAAGTACACAAAAGCAGAAGAAAAAAAGTTCGAGGATTCTCCCTTTTAAATTTTCAGTCATCTACTTAAAGATTACATCAAAGGTGATAATAATTTATTTTGTTATGTCTAATCTGATGCTTTTAAAACAATGTTGAACTATGTTATATTGTACATCGACCACTTGGATCACACTCTCATAACAAAAATTGCAATTTACCCCTTTTCAGTTTCTCGATTGCTGTCAAGGTCCTCCTGCTAAGAGATGTCCGGCTGAAGTTGAAATGGCTTCGAATATCTATCAGGTTTGCAAGAAATTTACATCTTTTTCCACCACCACTTTGAATTCCGACTTAAATCATTGCATTTCTTGTGAATCGATGATTAAGCCGACAAGAAAATCCGAGATTCGTAAACCTAGGAAAAAGAAAAGGAAGATGAAATGAATCTCAGATATTTATAGAACAGCTTCATATTGTACACTCGAGGAGCTTGATCAAAGGAATAGAACTGATTCGTGATTTCAAGACATGTTCAGTACAGGATCTGGACTTTGATCATGGACCGGGTAACTATTTTAGTGTAATTAATTTAGCCGAGATACCTGCAAATCAATTATGTAGTAAGATATTTTAATTATAATATTTTTTTTCGGTGTGAGGTCAATGTGCTCAATGTATTAATAAAAACTGAAACTTTTGTTTCATTATTGTTCAGTGTTAAATATTAAAATTGTGTGCTAATTTTTTTCTCAATGGTATAAAATTGTGCTCCATATTTGATGATACCCCTTAGAGTTCAATAATAATTTGTCCAATGCTTAAACTAGTGTTCCCAATATTATTTTCTCTTTCTGTCTGAGTTTGAAATGTTCGATATTAATAATAGCATTATTCTAAAAAAATTCATTGTGTACTTAGTGTTATACGAATCAGCTCACTATAGTTATCTGATTTGCTTACTGTTGATATTTAAATTAAGTAAAAAGATGTAATTTATACTTTGTGTCACCACATGTCATGTTCATTTTTACATCGTCCATGTACTCGTGTCATCATAGATCGTTTTCAGATCACCTCCGTTCGTGCATATCATCGCTCCTTCGTGTTCATTGTCACTATCAATTATACTCATTATCAAATAGGTTGTAGATTTGAATTCTAAAAAGTGTTATTTCTTTATTTAATAGAATTTGAACCCTTTGCACCTCTAAACTATAAAAAGAACATCCATCTCCCTTCCAATTTTTGCTAAATATCTCTCCATCAAGAACATATGGGCTGAAAATACTGTTATCTTTCATAAAAAAGTTGTAGATAACGTAAAATTAGTAATATGTTGAACCCATTACTTCATCTGTCCATAAAATATTATCACTATGTAGTTGCACACAGACACATTAATACCATTCATTAACCACATAACTACTAAAATATGTTTTTTATAACATTTAGATAACTTGAAGGGTTATTAGAAATATAAATTCTAATATTTAGACATGAATAGATGTGGTATATTGTCTTATTTATCAAAATGTAAGACTTCCATCCATGGTCCAATATTTACATAGTATTCATTGATTATAATACCAAGACATATGTGATTAACTTTAGTTAGATAGTTATTAAAATTAATTTATAAGCGTTTAAAATATATGACGTGTGTTATAATATGATTGTTAATAATATATAATCCAAAAAACAAGGCAAACATTGGTTGAGATTGTGTAAGAACAAAAATATATAGAATCTTCTACATTTATTGCAACATTTTCCGTCTTTAGGAACCACAAAAGATAGAAAATTGTCGCCGCTATTAACCCTTAGTTTCGTAGCATCTAACTCAAATTCCTCTCTAATAATTTTTTATCATAAGGGGGACGACCTTGGTGACTAGAAACGAAAAAAGTCGTCAGTAGAGTCATTGTTATGAGGGAAGATATTTGCCGTCCCTAATAGCAAATCTCTTTATCGACGAAAAAAGTGTCGCTAGAGTCATTGTTATTAGGGACGACAAATTCTATTTCGTACTATTAGCGACGACACTTTTTTCCTTAACGTTTTTATCAAAATTATTTTTAATATTACATTAGATTAGTTCGGTTGTCTAATTAATAGATTTTTCAAAAATAAAAAAATTGAAAAATGATACAAATAGAAATTATAAATGAATAAAATGCTAATAAATTTAACGATATTAGACATCTACAAAAACTAAAGTCGGTTATTACATAATTAATTCGAACAAAAAATTAAATCAAATAATATAGTCTTTATTACAAACCAAATAAATTAAAGTCAATAAAGTCACTAAATTTTAATTCATCAAATCGTCGTAATCATATCCTGCTTCACAGACAGAAGGAGTCGGATTCTAAAGAGGAGAACAAACGGATTGAAGACCAATGTGGCCTTGCCTTGCGGGTTTCTCTTTATTTTACCTACAACAAAATAAAGAAATATTAAATTTATTAATGGTGGAAATATTACATTCATTAGGAAATAGTACATTTGTTAGGAAATAGTAAAGTTGAAAATACTTGAAGAAGTCTAGTGAGACGCTTATTATTTTGGAGTGTGGATCTCGTCCATCATCGTCCCTATTTCTCAAAATTACATTAATTTCCCTATCTTTTTAAAAGTTTATGCTAAAGGTCTTTTTTTTTAAATTACACTAAATCCACTATATATTTTTAAAAATTACATTAAAACCCCTATTTTTTAAAAAGTCTCCATTTCTTTTAAAATTGCACTAAAGGAAGTTTCGTTTAAGCCTTTAAATTTTAAAAAATTAAAGTTACATCCCTATATTTTTTTAAATTACACTAAAACCCCTATACGTTTTCAAAATTACACTAAATCCCTATTTTTTAAAATTACACTAAAGACCCTATATTTTTTAAAAATTACACTAAAACCCCTATATTTTTTATAATTACACAAAAACACCTATTTTTTATATTACACAAAAACCCTATTTTTTAAAAACTACACAAACGCCCCTATATATTTTTTTTAAATTGCACTAAAGCTCTATATTTTTAAAGTTTCATTTAAACCCCTATATTTTTAAAGTTTCATTTAAACCCCTATATTTTTATAAATACACAAAATCCCCTATGTTTTAAAAATTACATTAAGCACTTATATTGTTTTTAAAAATTTCACTAAAGCCCCTATATTTTTCAAATTTTACACTAGTCTCTATATTTGTACAATTATACTAAAGTAGATATATTTGTATTAATTACATTAATATCCCTAAAATTCAATTAATTCCACAAAACATCATAAATTCAAAAATTATATAAAGTCCTTATAATTTTAAAAATATCACCAAAAATCATTACATACCAACACAATCACAACTACATTTATAATTAATACTAATAAATTCTGAATAGTAAAATAGTTCAAATAAATCAAATTTCCAATAAAGTTTGGGAAAAAATTACAAACTTGAGTTTTGGATAGTGAAATGGATTCAGAATGATTTCCCGCCTCCTTTGGACTATAGTTTTACATAAAAGGAATGGAATTAATAGGAAACAAAATGGAAAAGATTAAAATAAAATGGAATGGAAGGTTAAAGTAATTGAAAAAATTACTTGTTTGTTTGTTTCTTGCGTTATGATCTACCCAACTTGAATCGGCTTCTCGAGTTGGACGAAATTATGAGACAAAATGAAAAAATTTTCGTTTAGTTTCATTTGAAATGGAGGCATATGATTTTTACAACCGTTTGTCATTCGGGACGACGTAATGTCGACTCTATTGACAACAAAAAGTCATCCATAAAGATAATTCTTTTTAAAAATAATGAATTGTTATTAGAAATGATATTTGTCGTCGTTAAAGACTCTCAAACCGCAAAAACAAACTGTCAAAAGACGCCTCAAAAATTGAATTTTATAATTAAGGACTACAAAAGTCGCCATTAATGATGACTTTTAATCTCTTTTTATTTTTAATATTAATAAGGATGACATATGTCGTCCGTAATGATGATGTTAGTAGGAACGAGTTATTCATTACAAACTTTTCGCTAATGATAATGATTTAATCCATAAAGATATAACAAATTTTTAGAAACGACATCGTGTTGTCTCTATTTTGTTCACTAAAAGGCATGGTAGTGATTCTAGATTTAGCCATATGTTACATAACTGAAATTTATATTAAATTTTTTTCTTACCTACAGTTATAAAGAATTTTCCCACGTTTGCAGTTATGTCGTTTTTTCTCTTACCCATGTGATTGTAATTATTAAAATATAATTTGTATGTGGGTAATGTGATCAAATTACAATATTACATATCAAAAGTCTAAACAACACATAATAAAATTCAAACAAAAATTAATCTTAACAAAACAATCTGGCTAAAACTAATTATAAAAATTAATTTATTCCCAAGAATAAAAAACAAGGTCATGATACAATCATCAAGATATTAAAGTATGTCAACTATTTATTCGGGGCGATATGGGGTCTAACTAAGATTTTATCTCATTTGAGTGTTTTAATGAATTCATTGAATTTTTGGATATGTCGGTGAGGTATACTTTTGGCTAATTACCCTATAGAGGTTTGATAAATTCTTTATATTTTGTTTTGTAATGATTAGGTCCTTGATGAGGACATAAATACTTGGATTATTTGAGTTCCTTAACATTATTAAAAATAAATATATTACATTAGAAATTTATAACATATAGAATATAAATATAGGCTTTGTCTAAAAACCTAAGGATCTACTTGTCCTATAAAACACTAAAGTAAATCATCCTGGATAAAACCTACATAACTATAATCAAATTCTTATCTAAATTTATCATTCTCAACATGATAATATATATCCAAATTTCTTTTACCAAAAAATGAAAAATTGAATTAATGGTTAGTTTTACCAAGGTAGAAAAAAATCCAAATTGTTATACGAGACATATTTTTTTTTAAACCCACTGTGTAGTTGATTGTTCATCCATCAAAAACTTATCCTTGTGCTTCTTGATCTTTTGTCTAGTTTTGTACCAACTTATTCTAGAATATCGCGCTCAATTTAAATTCGTCGGCAATACAGTAAAAATCTAAGAATGTTATTTAATGGAATTTCGGTTAAATAAATTTATTTGGAGAAGACTCATGAGAAAATAAATAATCAAGATTCACTAGAAAAATCTACAACCTTTACTCACTCACCAAGAATTTTGATGGGTAAGGTTAGGGAATTTGGACAATTATACCCCCATTTATTTTCAGTTAGTGACATTATAGGTCCATATGACATTAATTTTTTTTATCATGAAGACAAAAAAATGTGCAATGTAGTCTGATTGATAGTGTACATAGTACTCGAAGAATTATTTCTAAGATCTTTAATATCTTAATTTATTTAATTAAATATTATGTAATTTATAGGTTTTTCTTTTCTGGATAAACAATTATATCAAAGTATTAAAAAATGTACAATGTACCACAAGATTACTATAACTCAAAGACTACACTTATGGGCCGTTTGGAAGTGCTTTTTAAAGTAAAAAAAAGCTTTTAGATAAAATTTAAATTTTAAAAATATTATGAGAAAATAACTTGAATATATAGAATCAATTTAAGTGATTTTTTAAGAAGCACATATTTGGTGTTTTTTCTAAAACGGATTTCAGGGTCTAAAATACTTTTAAACATGTAAAATCACTTTTAATTGTTTTTCGAAAAAGTCGCTTCCAAACGAGCACTTATTCCTTTTACAAATACACTTTCACTTTTATCTCTTGTTTTTTTTCTTAATTTTCTAATATAAAAAATTACAAACAAATGCTTGTTATTTACACTACTAGATAGATGATTAAAATTAAATATTTTCTAGATATATTAATAGATGTAAATTCATTGTATTCCTAAGATTCATAATGTACGTTCATTTTGGCCATCATCTTCCAGATTCATTCATTGTTATTTACACTACTTCCTTGAAGATTCATAATATATCTGAAGTTTATGCAATCTGAAGATTTTGACACCATGTTGAACTATGTTGTATTGCACATAGATCACATGATTACCCTATCATGAAAAATATTGGAATTTACCCCTGTTTAGTTACTTGATTGCTGTTGAAGTGCCTATGCTAAGAGATGTCTTGCTGAATTTACAATGTCTTCCAAAATCTTTCCTGTTTGCAAGAACTTTACATCTACTTCCATCAGCATTTTGAACATCCACATAAGTTAATTTTCAGGATTTGTAAGCATAGAACAAAGAAAAGGAAGATGATATGGATCTCAAATATTTGCGCAAGAGTAGCTCCTTATTGTACACTAGTGGAGCTTGATCAAAGGAATCAAACTGAACATTTTCGATTTCAAGAGTTCCATACAAAACTGGGTTGGACTCTGATAATGACCATTTCGGACTTATCAATTTACTTGAGATACTTGACCACCAACATAATTTTTTCCTAGTCCTAAATGTACATGCTCAGGAAACTTTTTAGTTTAGTCGTCAAAAGATAACCCGGATGCTGTGATTCTCTATCTGTGACATCAATTGTCTCTAACTATAATCTAGCGAAATCAGTTATCAAATCGATCGGGAAGGAAATATTAATAACGAAAAATAAAATCCGTCGGGGCTTGATGATGTCAAGTTGTTGAACGATTTCAACAATTATAACTATGGACCACCCATAGGAAAATGCAAACAATGTGCTATATTATTGGAAATGTATAATTTGTTACTGTGTTTTTAGTTTTTCTAGGCTTTTGGTTGTTTTACAGCACGTTGGAGGATATTTAACTTTGAATTATTAGTTTTTTTTTATAGAACTCCCTCTAATACCTTATCCCTACTACAATCCACCACACCCATATCACATGTTCTTCGGTAGGATGCTGGTGCTTATTATTGAAGGTTTGTACTATAGAGGTCTAAGGTGTAAATTTCTGATGGTAAGTACCAGCAAAATTGGAGGTATGCAATAAGATCTTCGTTGAAGATGGGAAATGGATATTTAGATGTGGGTGGTATAAAAAAGGAAAAATATTATATTTTTTTACAGTTATTATAGTGAAATTGTATACTATCGGATAACATGAAGATTGATAAAACTTTTAGGATATATTAAGTTTATAATATATAAGTTTAATATCAGATTATATAGTTAATAAATAGTGAACTACCCATGTATATCGCTACTCAACTATTTGGTCGATTTTGAGATATTTCAAATTATTTTTATTCTTTAGGATGCGTCCTAATTTGAATGCTCCACATTCAGGTACTCGTTACCTGTTATTTAGGGTTAATCACCAAAGGAAGAGACTATTCCCGAAAATTAGTTAGTGAAAATCCAAATAAAGGAAAAGTTATCAAACCAATAGTCCACATACCTGTCCTCTTTGAGAATACATGGTATATATAGTGGATATTGTAGGTCCATAGATATCCAACAGGTTTTTGTCTTGTGTGTAAGAGCCACCACGGGGGAGTTACCCCTGACTCGTAAATGCTTTCAAACAGTATGTTGTAACATATTCTACCTTAAATATGTGTTGATATCATTATTGGTCGAGAAATATATTAGTTGTGAAGACTCTTTGTCCGGGCTCGTAAGCTCTACGGCATGTTGGCCAGTTACTGCTGAGAGTATTCTTGGTATATGAGTTCCCCTTGAATTTAAAATTCATGCTTCACCTTTCAAATTTCATTCCAGAAAACAGTCACTTTGTTTAACTTTTTGATCTACTAGGTATAGCCCGTGCCTGAAGGCACTCCAAAAAATAATATTCCAGTTACTTGTTCATTTACCGTTGATACATATGAAATGTTTAAAAATTAGAATGATTTTTGGTATTAAATATGTAAAAACTGAAATTATAGATAGTGTGTTATACAAAAATTATAAGAAAAGACTATTATAAAGTTCAAATGAACATAAATATGTGTATAATTTATCAAACAACGAATAAAGAAGTTGAAATACGAAAAAAATTAAAAAGAAACAGAATCGAAAATACATATATGATCATTCGTCTTGTGTGCTTACTTATAATAAACATTATATCAAAACTTCAGGATATACAATATTAGTTGTTGTTTGTTCACCATCGGGAAGAAGTACATTTATGCGATCATAACTCGTACATCTTGATAATGCAACATACAATTGTCCATGACTAAATACTGGTGTTCGCAAATCGATCCCAACGAATTTCATAGATTGACCTTGTGATTTATTGGTGGTCATGGGATAGGCTAAACACACAGGAAATTGTCTCCTTGTCATCACAAAGGGTATTTTCGAGTCAGAAGGTGTCAATGATATTCTTGGAATGAATACCAAATTACCGGATTTATCTTCATTCAAAATGCGGGCTTCAATAACACGTGTTGAACATCTGACAACCATTAACCGCGTGCCATTACACAATCCATCTTTCGGGGCAATATTTCTTAACAACATGATAGGAGCACCCATTTTTAATTCCAATTTGAACGGAGGTAACCCACTTGGATTTAGTGAGTTTAAATACTCATTTGGATATCGAGATCTTATAGATTTATCTACTTGATCCTCTTCAACCATCTTAACAGCTGCTAGATACGTCTTCTGTATTCCAGGAAAAATCTTAAGTGCAAGATTGTCGATCTCACTAATATCATCATTTCTCGCGGACAGTATAGTGCGTTCATTAAGATATGTGTTAGTTACAGTTTAAAGGTCATGCAAGTTAGGATATGTGGTTGATATCAAATTGTTCAAATTTGTGCACTTACACATTGTTGTTGGGATCTCCATTAATTCTTCTGAGTTAGAGCCAATCTAGAATGATTAACAAACACTTAAATTTATGAGTATAAAAAAAAATTATAACAAATTTAGAGCCATTCAAATTACCTTTAGTAGGAAGTCGGCAAATTATTAACTTTTTAATATTTTTATATCAAAATATAAATATAGAAAATATTTTATTGTTTACTAAATTATTTGTATTTTCCTTTTTCTACAACTTTTTTCTTAAACCCACGTAAATTCCATTTGTTTTATATTTTTTAAATTTTTTTTATTAAATCCAGCAGAAATGTATAACGTATTCTTTCACAAATGTAAAATTTTTATATATATTTTTTAAAATGTAAATTTTAAGAATATATTTTTGTTCTATGATGCTACGTTTTGATTGGGAATTTATGGGTAAAAGTTTTTTTTAAACGATTATAGGATATGTAAAACGAAAATAAAGGAGAAGAATGAGGAAATTATGAGATGAATGAGGGAATTATAAGACAAATGTAAAATTTTTAAATATTTTTTTTAAAATGTAAAATTTTTAAATATATTTTTGTTCTATGATGCTACGTTTTGATTGGGGATTTATGGGTAAAAGTTTTTTTTTCAAACGATTATAGGATATGTAAAATGAAAATAAAAGAGAAGAATGAGGAAATTATGAGATGAATGAGGGAATTATGAGACATATGGGGGAATTATGAGATGAATGGGGAAGTTTGAGGATAAATAGGAAGAATTAGGTTTCATTCTGCTTTATTATATAGATTTTATCAAAGCCCAAGCTTCTTTATGTATAGGATGTACATGGGTTTTTTACGATAAGTATGATGGATGACACCTTGAGAATTGGAACAACATATCTGAAGTGGTGCCTTACGAATGGAATGCCATGACTCATTATTACCCGTAGTCAAAGATTTATATATAAATATAGGCTTTTGACTCATTTGCAAACATTTAATCTAGCTTTTGATCCTCTTGCCAATATTTCCCTCGGCCAATATAAGGATCTTGTATCATCATACTAGGGGTGGTTTTATAGATGAATTCTCACTATAGTTAGATTGTAAGATGTTAGTTATGAAGAAAATAATTGCTTTACTTGAAAGGTTTGTGTTAGCCGAGCAGCTTGGAGTATATAACATTATCTATGGAAGCGAATTCGATAGACGTTATTCCAGGGTGCACGTTAGATGAAGGCAAATTCGAATATATTTGATAGAAATTGGTCCTTTGTGATCAGACACATATATTGAAAAGCCAATCAAAAGTATACTTTAAAGTGAAGCATAGAGACCCACCAAATAGAAATTAGAATTATATAATATGGTATTAACAATCATAATTATTACATTTTAATCCTCGCTCATTATCCTTATAATTCGTTTTATTCCATGTAAGGTCGTTTTTCCATCCATGTTAGATTAAAATCTAGAAGAATGATATTTTCAAGGATCATTTACATTAGTAGCAGTTGAAGTAATAAAGTTATCCATATTTACAGAAGTACTGCCAACCCTAGCATTACAAGAATAATTTTTAAAAAACCCTTCATTTTTCATCTATCTTCGTAATCAACATGCAAATCCTTTTATCACTGTACATCTCTAAAACCAACCGTTTATATATCACAATTTTCCTAGGATACAACATTATGGTAACCAACAGACTAGATATGACAAAACAAGCCACCACATTATTCTTTAAGAACTTATGACTATCCAAATATACATAATTAACCAAGGCATTGACAATTGTGAAATCTGATGGCGACGTAGCAAAAAGAATGGGATACAACTCTACTCACTTCAGTACTAGAGTTCTTTCCAGCCATTAATCACAAATATCTGTAAAAAACCAAAAACTGCACCAACAACTTAGAGAAATGATCATAAAATGAGTGAAACTAACGGATAAATAAAGTGTAAAGAACCGAAGATGGTTGTGGTGGAAAGTTTTGTTACAAAAATGTTGTTATTTTCATGATGTGATGCTTACTGAAAGACTTACTTAGATGAGAGATAAATCTCTGACTCTAGAAATAAGTCAAAGCTAAAACTCTCATTTTTATGTGTTTTTTCTTTATATTTGTCCTTTTACCTTTATAATATTTGTATTTATGATTTTCTTTTGGACCTAACTTTTTCCAAAGTTGGATGACTTAATTTTTTAACTAGTGTATCACTTTTTGGAAAAAAGCATTTAATATAATAATATGTCATTTAATACGATAATACGTCATTCAATACGAAACCATGTATATTTTTTAATTGTGTCCTACTTATAGTGGATTAAAATTCAAAATTATGTACTTGGTCAAACTCATAAATACATTTAGATATACTTTTCCTTTTTTGTGTAATAGATAAAAACAAATTTAATATGCAGATTAACATATCTTCAATATGAATCATAACTCATGGGGATAGTATGGTTATAATTTGAAAATATAATATGCTTAAAAGATAAAGATAGAAACAACAACTATGTTATGATTGTCTATGTTTTTATATGTATATAAGTATTCCAAGGTTATCAAATACACATACACATACACACAAAAGGAATTTCACCTTTACCTCATACCTACTAATTAAGGTAGTTTTATTTAAGCGATTTCATAAACAGTTTCAACACCAACAACAGGTATATAAAAAAAATATTGACTATTGAGTTTTGTAGCTTTTTGTCCTTAGAAAAATGAAATACTTTTGAGTCATTCCTTATACATATATATAGGCATTCAAACCTTATTATAGTTTAATTTAAACTCATAAAATCTGACTTGTAATAAATCTTCGATCTTTCTATCATTTATGTGTAAATTTCTTAGGTTTTCCTTTTCAATGGAATCTGCATATGTTCATGTTCAAAATTTGTTATCGATCTGATGTTTGCACAATTTTGTTTATTTAATTTTCTGAATTTTCAATATTCTCCCGTGTATAAATTATGGATGAAGGTTATAGGTATAAATTTTTGTTTTGTAAATTATAGTTAGGTTTCTTAATTTTGAGTTGAAAGTGACTCCTAGATGTCTTAAAAAATGTTTTACTTTTATTTATTTTTATAAATATATATAATATACCTTATAGTCTTTTCCCAAGTGTTTCTGCATTCACTTGGGCATCTGACATTTATATTTTTTATTTATTATGTATATGAATATTTGTCATTTGTATAATAAAATATATCCTGACTTATAATATCATTAATTAAAAAAATAGTTAATATTAGGACCTATAATTCAAGTTCAAGTTTTGTTTAATATATGGATCTTGAATGCAATATTATATAATATAAATACATATAGTGTATTTAATTCCAGAAACCATTTTGGGGGCAATACTCCAACCCACTTTTTCCCATTTCAGTAGAGTATTGTATTGGATTACTGACCAAAAAAATAGAACATAGAATATGATAAAACTGAAAATTACACTTTCTTGATTTAGAAAATTTTAAAAAATTACTTTAGTTTCTCTATAATCTTTTTGAAAATTAGATCCTACATTACCTTTATAGAATGTAATAGAGTATTGTGTCTTCCTCTCTAATCATTGATCTCATTTGGCTAAATCAAATTTTTGTAATTTAATGTGTGTTATGGTGTTTAATAAAATATAATTGAAATAGATTATTAATAAGAAAAACAAATAGAGAAACTATAGATTTTTTTTATATTTATACTTGTAATAGTATAATAACCTTTAATATATATTATGCAAAGTCTGCATAATTCTTTACTAATACTATACAATTGTTAGTGATGCGTAAGCTACATACCAAGCGACCAAAGATGCGGTCCATTGCAGACATTTATGCATCAACCCGCCCTTGTACATTGGAGGAGCTGGATGCAATGAGGGGAACAATTTTGCCATCAAGCTCATGTATACCTGCAAGTAAACAGATTGATCCCCAAGGTGACATCGATAGGAAAGGGAAGAGACATGTGGCTGAAGAACCTGAAAGTAGCAATTCTCGTAAAGGAAGGAAACTACCTGGATGTAGAGACCAGGTATAATATTTTTCTCCTTTATTGATTAATTGACATCATGATCCTCATCAAGTTTTTATAACTTTCAGTTAGTCCCTGGTTATTTAAGTTTATCTTCGTAAGTTTTGATTTATATTATCTGTTTGTATATTTTGTTGTTCATATGATATAATATAGGCTACTTTTTACAATACATGGACTTTTATTGAGATTAATTTATAAAAATAGGAAAACATGTAATTTCATTTTTGCATATAATGTAATTTTTTATTAAGTTTCAATTGGTCTCATATTATTAGCATATATTTTTAAGCTTTTACTGATAGTATTTGCATGAATATTTTGTTATATATGTGATAAATATAGGGTATTTATATAATAGAGGGACTAATAGTAAGATTATATAAAAACAAATTATTGCAAGTTTTGCATAATATAGGGATATATATTGCAACTAAATTAAATTAAAATATACCATTACCCCCAACCCCTTAGCTTCCTACATAAATATCTTGATCCACCCCTTATTAATCTTATGTGAATTATTTGAATTATTTAAACAGAAAAATAATGAAAAGAATAACGAGTCTTATTCCGGGAACATATTTTTGGCCAAGAGATCAGACCTGCTACTAAAGATATCTACGTCCGGTAGTGAGTGTGTAGATAATCCGTTGTCAGAGATGATTTTGCCCCAAAATATTGGAGAAGGTTCCGTTTTTGAAACCGATTATCCGAGATTTCACATTGAACCGGAGGTTGAGCTGAACCTTGAGATACCTAGTCCACCAGGCGCATATCTACCCCCATATTGAATATTCATATATATAATTTATGGTCCACAAAAAGCTATTTGTGTAAAAATTCATGGGGTATGTTTATTTATAATGTCAGATTTTAAGATTTCTTGAATAATTTTGAAGCTTTGTTTGATTATGTTAAAATTTAGTTGTCTTACATTTTTTTTCATTGAAATGATTATTATTGTTTTGGAATATAGCTTTCATAATTTACCATTTTTATATTTCGGTTTACTTGCGCCACAATTTTAAACGTCATTGTGTATATATAAGAGATGAATTAATCATTAGTTAACGATGAATTTTCTAGGAGAATAACACATGTGTTATCTCTTGAAAGATATAATGATTATCATTAATGGACATATGAGGAAAAAATGCTACTGAAATTTTTCTAATCCAACTTGGTTCTAGTTGGTTAAGTTGATATAGTTAGGTTACTCAAACTTTGGTCAGTTTTTGATTTTAAATTAAAAATTTATAATATAAAATGAAAAAACTCAACAATCGTTTAAAAACTAAAAAAGTTAACAACTCAAAATGAAGAATACAATTACAATATTGCATTGTAAAAAATTAATCGGAAAAAATTATAATCTTATAAAATTTACAAAATATACAATCTTCAAAGGTTGATCTTTAAAATATAATCCACAAGTTAAGAAACAGTATTTTTTATCATTCTCTTTAATTTCATTCTCCTCCATAGTTCTCGTTGTTTTTTTTCCACATTGCTTCGTCGTTTTTTTTCCTTTTTTGATTACTTATCCTTTTAGTTTCCCTTTCAATAATTAGATTCTTCTTGGTTCAAATCTTATCAACTATTAGTACCCAATCTCTCATCTCATTAGTTACTTTACCCACTCTATCTTGTGAGAAGTGTTGAGACTTTTGAAGATCCGATGGTCATTAATTTTCTGTGTTCATATTAATTGCTCATTTTCTATTCTCCAATCAAGATTTATCATCATTATTGTATATTATTTGTCTAATTTTCAATATTTTTTATTTAGTATATTTCAAAATCTATTCTTTTTTTTATTTAAGTCCTAGTTCAAAAAACATTTTTAAGGCTTATGTCCAACATTATGGTTTGGATTTTGACCATTTTATCCTTGTTTTTAATGGTTACAAACCTATCCTGACTCACTATCACGGTCTAGACTATAATCAGGTGCGTACGGACCGAATATGTTTTGCAATGGTCTTCATTAGTTTTTTTTATTAAGCCCTTTTTATGTCTTTTATAGTCATATGAGACAACACCCATCTCCTTTAAATTCTTTTTGGGTTGTACCCATGACCTAGCAATACTTCTTGTATCCATTTTTGTCTGTACCCATTAGGAATAACATAAAGTATACAACTTGGATTATTTTGATTATGTTTGGTTCGCACACATTTTAGGGTAAGACTTCCATACAATATAGGATTGTCCAATATTTACATCACAGTCATTCATTATTATAACAAAACACATGTCATTAGATTAATAATTAGTTTCTTCTGTAAGTTTAAAATATGGAGTATTGTATAACTGTAATTGGTGTAGGATCATGCAATATTGGATGAAATAATTTTCCCACATTTTAACAACACATTTAAATAAACACAAGGGGCTAACCCATCAAGACCAACTCCATATCGGCCTGGCCCATCACCAATAAAACCATAGTGGGGCTGGGCCAATAACCAACAACCAGGAAAAAGAAAAAAAGGTGAACAAACTCGATCCATATGGGGGCTGGCCCCATAAAGTCCATTTACGTTCCACACTAAAATACAAATTGGATCCACGAACAAATCTGAAGACGAACGTGACGGTGGAGAATGGTGCTCGACGACGGCAGTTTTCTTGTCCACGAACGGATGATGGTGGTTGGTGGTGGTGATGGCAGTCTGGCGTCAGTCTTCAAGTGCTCCAGGCGGAGATAAAGAGGTTGAACGGTGCTCTCGCGGAGATAGGTTTATCGCGATAGCGAATCGCGCTCACTGGTCTTCAAGTGCTTCAGGCGGAGATCCAGAGGTTGAATGGTGCTCTCGCTGCGGTGGGTCCCTGGCTCTGACGAAGATGGCTCTCCGAGATGAAGGTCAGATCTGGATTTGGTGGTGATATGGAGGCCGATTCTTCTGCAAGTTAGGGTTGGTGATGGTGATGAAGGTGGGGGTGTTGGTGGTGGGGAGTGCTGCGGGTGTGGCGATGATGGTGGTGAGGCCAGAGTTGGTGGGGGGAGGGGAGTTTGGTGATGGTGATGAAGGTGACGGTTCCGTGGTGAGGATGGTGATGAAGGTGAGGGTGGGGGCTCGGCATGGTGATAAAGGTGGGGATTCGTTGATGGTGATGATGGAAGGGAGGACGGTGGTGGTGTTGTTGGGGGTGAGTGGTTTGGTGGGGGACGGTTCGGTTGGTATTTTACAGAGAGAGAGAACAAAGAGAAGAGAGTGAGATAGAAAGAGTAGAATGAGATGGGGTGGGGATATTCGGCTTGGGTTTGGGGGTGGGATTTTTGTGTTTCATTGTGGGATAGGGTTTGGGGATATTTTGGTACAATTCCAATCTAGTTGAACAAGTTAGGGGGCTTCTTGAATTTGGGTTTTAAAACAAAAAGTGGGGTGGAGGTTGGGACTTATAAACTGATTTCTCCTTAAATAAATTAACCGAGTATTTGAAACCATTTTTATGTAAGCTATAAAACTAGACCAATCAAATAATATAGCAAGTAGCAACCCTTAAAATATTAACTCACACGTACAAAATTTGTGTAATCATGCATTTTGTTTTAAATTTTGATAGTGAGTTCTTTTCATAAAATGATCATACTTTTTTTTTTCTTTATATATTTCTTCAAAGCTTGTATTTGATTAGTTCAACTTCAACATTTTTTTTATGACATGACTTAAAATTTGATATCATTTTGTGTGTATTTTCTTTACAATCTTTTAATAGCCTTCTCAATTATTTTCAATTATGTAAATATAATAAATTAATATTATGTTAATTTAATATATTTTTTTATGTATTTAATTTGTACAAATTTTTGTTTTTAACTATTTTTAGAACCATTTTCTATTATATTTGTTATGGTATTAACACTCTGAATTAATTTTCTTCTGTTATATCATAACTCATTAGGACATCTATATTATATTATATAGATAACTACCATAATTATAAATGATTGTAATAGATTTTAAAAACATTTTTGTAATCTATAATATAAAAAATAAATATTATCTTTATATTATAGATGTATTTATCGTATATATAGAATAAACACTCCTATTCAATTTATTATTACATGATAATTATCGGGATATAATTCAGAAAATATTTATGTTCAAAATATTATCTATATAATATGAGTTTGAGATTATTGATTGTAATAATTCTTATTAATTTCAATTCTTTAAGATGTTAAAATAGGTAAATTTAATGCTAAAAAAATATACATTTATTAATAATTTACTCTACAGTTAAAATCCTAATTTTGCTCCTTACCCTACTAGCTAGGAATTAACAATGGTTGTTCCTTACCCAAAGGAAAGAACCTGTTACTCACTTGGGTGTAAACACCAATTCTCTTTAGACTTCTATGTGTTAAGCAATGTGGAATGAGAATATTTACCAAACTCCCAACTCTAAGCTAGTAAATTATTTATATCTAGATTTGGTCATAACACGTGTATGCAAAAATCTTAACAATGTTGAATGAGAATATTTACCAAACTCCCAACTCTAAGCTAGTAAATTATTTATATCTTGATTTAGTGCAGATACAGATCTGGGTCAGAGGAAAAGATCCGGTTCGTTCAAGAATCATGGGTCGGATTCTAACCGAGATTTCTGTAGAAGTAGATCATGGTCAGGGAGGACTTCCCAGAATACACTACACACTATCGAGGCTGTTGTGGAACCTGCCGAGGAGTCTCTCGAGCCTGGGGAGATTAGGGATGATATTAATGACGATATTGTTAAGGAAGACATAGTCATAGATGGTTTAATCCTACTATGTGATGTTATAGAAGATGAAATCAGGGGTGAAAACGAGCACTTGAAGTTGATCAAAGCTTCGCCGGAGCTAAGAAACCCAGAGCCTGGTCACGTGGTTTCCTGAGCCTTTCAGTTTTATCGGAAACACCAGAATAACCACCCATGGCCGAGGAAAAGTCGTTTCCGAGTTTTGATCTCAACAAGAATTATAAAGTAAAACCGACTAAAATGCGGATAAGTGGAATAGACAAATATGGTAAATATATTGAGGTACCAGTAGAGAAGGTGTTTAACGGCTTGGAGAAAAGGCAAGTATTTCTGATTTTTACATTTTTGAGTTAATTGCACTATTGGTTCCTATATTTTGTAAAGAATGTATTATAGCTCTTTATATAATGCAAAATAAATTAGTTTTTGAATTAATTCCACTATAGGTCCCACTAAATTCAAGTGTTTTCCAGCTTTTATATATTTGAGTTAATTGCATTGCACAATATATAGATGATGGCTAATGGAACACATGCTCTAATTCTTAACCACGCATGACCAGGATTGAGTTCTCTGCTCTGCATAAAATTCGTAATAATCCAGACAACAATTGAGTGATTGCACATGTTCAAGAGAGCAATGAAAATAATAAAATTGGGTTACTTGGAAAGGATGCACCAAACATTTCTTCGGCACCTCCGGAGTTAAATACTCTTGACGCTAATTTGAGCCTTCATGATGGAGAGGTAAGTATTAATAGATGCATGAGTAACTATTTTTATCATATCACATGAATAAATGATGATGAATTTACTTTTTCTCATTTATCTTTAATGAAAAAAAAAATTCTGGTCTATGATTTTTTTTATCCTCATGTTTTAATTAAGATAAAACTTATTTTTTCCATCTCTCGTTGTATGTTTAATATGTGATTTATATATATTTCAATAAATGATTTCATGTCGATTAAAATTGAGTTCTATGGGATTGCTTTCATTTCAACTATGTTTTACTAACATGTTTTTATTTTTAATTTTTATCAAAACTTTATATTTGGTTTTTCTATGATCTAGAATTATGATTTAGAAAGCATATAAGTCTTTAGATTTTAGTTTTCAACTGCATAAATGCTTAGGAGCCATTTTTTTTTGTGCACAAATGTAGTAATTGTCTTACTAGATTGCTCACATAAAATAAGATTTCATATTTTTACTTTTTTTTTTTTGTGAACCCATATTTTTATTTATGGTTTCTTTCTTTCCCATATAAATTTTGTTTCCTTATTATTCAGCCAAGCTTCTCAAGTAGCTTATCACTATTAAGAATATTATCAAAATTCAAATTTAAGGTTACTACTCAAGTTTTAGAGCATAAACCAATGTTTTCAACTTGTGTTTAATTCACACAGCCTAACATAAACAATCTCAAGTTTTGAATGAAGTACTACATGAATGAAAATGTATAGTTGCAGTTGAATATATAGTAACACTCAAGGTTTACCACAAAATGTAATCAGAATCTGTTCATCACCTATATATTGTTAAGGCACTCCATGGATAAGTAAAGATGCCACATATTGCCTAGGGGGACATGTCGACCCGTCAGCTTTCAAAATTCTTTTTTCTACGGCTTCCTAGTTTTGTCTTAAATTATTTGTTTTAGGTTTTGATTTATTTGTTTTTTGTATGAATATATATTTATACATATATGTGTAATATTTAGCTACTGTATTTCAAGATTTAATTCAACCTAACTTTGTGACTTTTAACCCTCACTGCTTAAAGTCCTGAATGCATTATAGGTCCATATATTATACATAATGACTTGTTTTTTATATATAAAAACAACTGATCATATATTGTTAAAAGTACACAAAAGCAGAAGAAAAAAAGTTCGAGGATTCTCCCTTTTAAATTTTCATTCATCTACTTAAAGATTACATCAAAGATGATAATAATTTATTTTGTTATGTCTAATCTGATGCTTTTAAAACAATGTTGAACTATGTTATATTGTACATCGACCACTTGGATCACACTCTCATAACACAAATTGGAATTTACCCCTTTTCAGTTTCTCGATTGCTGTCAAGGTCCTCCTGTTAAGAGATGTCCTGCTGAAGTTGAAATGGCTTCGAATATCTATCAGGTTTGCAAGAAATTTAAATCTTTTTCCAGCACCACTTTGAATTCCGACTTAAATCATTGCCTTTCTGGTGAATCGATGATTAAGTCGACAGGAAAATCCGAGATTCGTAAACCTAGAAAAAAGAAGAGGAAGATGAAATGAATCTCGGATATTTATCGAACAACTTCCTAATGTACACTCGAGGAGCTTGATCAAAGGAATAGAACTGACTCGTGATTTCAAGACATGTTCAGATCTGGACTTTGATCATGGACCGGGTAACTATTTTAGTGTAATTAATTTAGCCGAGATACCTGCAAATCAATTATGTAGTAAGATATTTTAATTATAATATTTTTTTTGGGTGTGAGGTTAATGTGCTCAATGTATTAATAAAAACTGAAACTTTTGTTTCATTATTGTTCAGTGTTAAATTTTAAAATTTTGTGCTAATTTTTTTCTCAATGGTATAAAACTGTGCTCCGTATTTGATGATACCCCTTAGAGTTCAATATTAATTTGTCCAATGCTTAAACGAGTGTTCCCAATATTATTTTCTCTGTGTCTAGGTTTGAAATGCTCGATATTAATAATTGCATTATTCTAAAAAAATTCATTGTGTACTTAGTGTTATACGAACCAGCTCACTATAGTTATCTGATTTGCTTACTGTTGATATTTAAATTAAGTAAAAAGATGAAATTTATATTTTGGGTCACCACATGCCATGTTTAATTTTACATCGTCCATGTACTCGTGTCATCATAGATCGTTTTCAGATCACATCCATTCGTGCAGATCATCGCTCGTTCCTATTCATTGTCACTATCAATTATACTCATTATCAAATAGGTTGTAGATTTGAATTCTAAAAAGTGTAATTTCTTTATTTAATAGTATTTGAACCTTTTGCACCTCTAAACTATAAAAATAACATCCATCTCCCTTCCAATTTTTGCTAAATATCTCTCCATCAAGAACATATGGGCTGAAAATACTGTTATCTTTCATAAAAAAGTTGTGGATAAGGTAAAATTAGTAATACACATTAATACCATTCATTAGCCCCATAACTACTAAAATATGTTTTTTTATAACATTTAGATAACTTGAAAGGTTATTAGAAATATAAATTCTAATATTTAGACATGAATAGAAGTGGTATATTGTCTTATTTATTAAAATGTAAGACTTCCATCCATGGTCCAATATTTACATAGTATTCATTGATTATAATACCAAGACATATGTGATTAACTTTAGTTAGATAGTTATTATAATTAATTTATAAGCGTTTAAAATATATGACGTGTGTTATAATATGATTGTTAACAATAATATTGCACTTTAGGTAAGGTAAATATATAATCCAAAAAACAAGGCAAACATTGGTTGAGATTGTGTAAGAACAAAAATATATAGAATCTTCTACATTTATTGCAACGTTTTCCGTCTTTAGGAACCACAAAAGATAAAAAATTGTCGTCGCTATTAACCCTCAACGGTCTTTAGCAAAGACATGTATTCGTTAATGTGTTGTCCCTAGAGTTTAGTTTCGTAGCATCTAACTCAGATTCCTCCGTAATAATTTTTTATCATAAGGGGGGATGACCTTGGTGACTAGAAACGAAAAATGTCGTCAATAGAGTCATTGTTATGAGGGAAGATATTTGCCGTCCCTAATAGCAAATCTCTTTATCGACGACAAAAGTGTCGCTAGAGTCATTGTTATTAGGGACGACAACTTCTATTTCGTACTATTAGCGACGACACTTTTTTCCTTAACATTTTTTTCAAAATTATTTTAAATGTAAAATTTTACATCAGATTATTTCGGTTGTCTAATTAATAGATTTTTCAAAAATAAAAAAATTGAAAAATTATACATATAGAAATTATAAATGAATAAAATGCTAATAAATTTAACGATATTAAACATCTACAAAAACTAAAGTCGGTTATTACATAATTAATTCGAACGAAAAATAAAATCAAATAATATAGTCTTTATTAAAAACCAAATAAATTAAAGTCAATAAAGCCACTAAATTTTAATTCATCAAATCGTCGTAATCATATCCTGCTTCACTGACGGAAGGAGTCGGATTTTCGGAGGAGGAGAACAAACGGATTGAAGACCAATGTGGCCTTGCCTTGCGGGTTTCTCTTTATTTTACCTACAACTAAATAAAGAAATATTAAATTTATTAGTGGTGGAAATATTACATTCATTAGGAAATAGTACATTTGTTAGGAAATAGTAAAGTTGAAAATACTTGAAGAAGTCTAGTGAGACGCTTATTATTTTGGAGTGTGGATCTCGTCCATCATCGTCCCTATTTCTCAAAATTACATTAATTTCTCTATCTTTTTAAAAGTTTATGCTAAAGGTCATTTTTTTAAATTACACTAAATCCACTATATAGTTTTAAAAATTACATTAAAACCCCTATTTTTTAAATTACACTAAAGTCTCCATTCTTTTAAAATTGCACTAAAGGAAGTTTCGTTTAAGCCTTTAAATTTTTAAAAGTTAAAGTTACATCCCTATATTTTTTTTAAATTACACTAAAACCCATATACGTTTTCAAAATTACACTAAATCCCTATTTTTTAAAAAATACACTAAGACCCTATAATTTTTTAAAAATTACACTAAAACCCCTATATTTTTTTATAATTACACAAAAACACCTATTTTTTATATTACACAAAAACACAATTTTTTAAAAACTACACAAACGCCCCTATATATTTTTTTTAAAATTGCACTAATGCTCTATATTTTTAAAGTTTCATTTAAGCCCCTATATTTTTCAAATTTTACACTAGTCTCTATATTTGTACAATTATATTAAAATTGATATATTTGTATTAATTACATTAATATCCCTAAAATTCAATAAATTCCACAAAACATCATAAATTCAAAAATTATATAAAGTCCTTATAATTTTAAAAATATCACCAAAAATCATTACATACCAACACAATCACAACTACATTTATAATTAATACTAATAAATTATGAATAGTAAAATAGTTCAAATAAATCAAATTTCCAATAAAGTTTGGGAAAAAATTACAAACTTGAGTTTTGGATAGTGAAATGGATTCAGAATGATTTCCCGCCTCCTTTGGACTATAGTTTTACATAAAAGAAATGGAATTAATAGGAAACAAAATGGAAAAGATTAAAATAAAATGTAATGGAAGGTTAAAGTAATTGAAAAAATTACTTGTTTGTTTGTTTCTTGCGTTATGATCTACCCAACTTGAATCGGCTTCTCGAGTTGGACGAAATTATGAGACAAAATGAAGATTTTTTCGTTTAGTTTCATTTGAAATGGAGGCATATGATTTTTACAACCGTTTGTCATTCGGGACGACGTAATGTCGACTCTATTGACAACAAAAAGTCATCCATAAAGATAATTCTTTTTAAAAATAATGAATTGTTATTAGAAATGATATTTGTCGTCGTTAAAGACTCTCAAACCGCAAAAACAAACTGTCAAAAGACGCCTCAAAAATTGAATTTTATAATTAAGGACTACAAAAGTCGCCATTAATGATGACTTTTAATCTCTTTTTATTTTTAATATTAATAAGGATGACATATGTCGTCCGTAATGATGATGTTAGTAGGAACGAGTTATTCATTACAAACTTTTCGCTAATGATAATGATTTAATCCATAAAGATATAACAAATTTTTAGAAACGACATCGTGTTGTCTCTATTTTGTTCACTAAAAGGCATGGTAGTGATTCTAGATTTAGCCATATGTTACATAACTGAAATTTATATTAAATTTTTTTCTTACCTACAGTTATAAAGAATTTTCCCACGTTTGCAGTTATGTCGTTTTTTCTCTTACCCATGTGATTGTAATTATTAAAATATAATTTGTATGTGGGTAATGTGATCAAATTACAATATTACATATCAAAAGTCTAAACAACACATAATAAAATTCAAACAAAAATTAATCTTAACAAAACAATCTGGCTAAAACTAATTATAAAAATTAATTTATTCCCAAGAATAAAAAACAAGGTCATGATACAATCATCAAGATATTAAAGTATGTCAACTATTTATTCGGGGCGATATGGGGTCTAACTAAGATTTTATCTCATTTGAGTGTTTTAATGAATTCATTGAATTTTTGGATATGTCGGTGAGGTATACTTTTGGCTAATTACCCTATAGAGGTTTGATAAATTCTTTATATTTTGTTTTGTAATGATTAGGTCCTTGATGAGGACATAAATACTTGGATTATTTGAGTTCCTTAACATTATTAAAAATAAATATATTACATTAGAAATTTATAACATATAGAATATAAATATAGGCTTTGTCTAAAAACCTAAGGATCTACTTGTCCTATAAAACACTAAAGTAAATCATCCTGGATAAAACCTACATAACTATAATCAAATTCTTATCTAAATTTATCATTCTCAACATGATAATATATATCCAAATTTCTTTTACCAAAAAATGAAAAATTGAATTAATGGTTAGTTTTACCAAGGTAGAAAAAAATCCAAATTGTTATACGAGACATATTTTTTTTTAAACCCACTGTGTAGTTGATTGTTCATCCATCAAAAACTTATCCTTGTGCTTCTTGATCTTTTGTCTAGTTTTGTACCAACTTATTCTAGAATATCGCGCTCAATTTAAATTCGTCGGCAATACAGTAAAAATCTAAGAATGTTATTTAATGGAATTTCGGTTAAATAAATTTATTTGGAGAAGACTCATGAGAAAATAAATAATCAAGATTCACTAGAAAAATCTACAACCTTTACTCACTCACCAAGAATTTTGATGGGTAAGGTTAGGGAATTTGGACAATTATACCCCCATTTATTTTCAGTTAGTGACATTATAGGTCCATATGACATTAATTTTTTTTATCATGAAGACAAAAAAATGTGCAATGTAGTCTGATTGATAGTGTACATAGTACTCGAAGAATTATTTCTAAGATCTTTAATATCTTAATTTATTTAATTAAATATTATGTAATTTATAGGTTTTTCTTTTCTGGATAAACAATTATATCAAAGTATTAAAAAATGTACAATGTACCACAAGATTACTATAACTCAAAGACTACACTTATGGGCCGTTTGGAAGTGCTTTTTAAAGTAAAAAAAAGCTTTTAGATAAAATTTAAATTTTAAAAATATTATGAGAAAATAACTTGAATATATAGAATCAATTTAAGTGATTTTTTAAGAAGCACATATTTGGTGTTTTTTCTAAAACGGATTTCAGGGTCTAAAATACTTTTAAACATGTAAAATCACTTTTAATTGTTTTTCGAAAAAGTCGCTTCCAAACGAGCACTTATTCCTTTTACAAATACACTTTCACTTTTATCTCTTGTTTTTTTTCTTAATTTTCTAATATAAAAAATTACAAACAAATGCTTGTTATTTACACTACTAGATAGATGATTAAAATTAAATATTTTCTAGATATATTAATAGATGTAAATTCATTGTATTCCTAAGATTCATAATGTACGTTCATTTTGGCCATCATCTTCCAGATTCATTCATTGTTATTTACACTACTTCCTTGAAGATTCATAATATATCTGAAGTTTATGCAATCTGAAGATTTTGACACCATGTTGAACTATGTTGTATTGCACATAGATCACATGATTACCCTATCATGAAAAATATTGGAATTTACCCCTGTTTAGTTACTTGATTGCTGTTGAAGTGCCTATGCTAAGAGATGTCTTGCTGAATTTACAATGTCTTCCAAAATCTTTCCTGTTTGCAAGAACTTTACATCTACTTCCATCAGCATTTTGAACATCCACATAAGTTAATTTTCAGGATTTGTAAGCATAGAACAAAGAAAAGGAAGATGATATGGATCTCAAATATTTGCGCAAGAGTAGCTCCTTATTGTACACTAGTGGAGCTTGATCAAAGGAATCAAACTGAACATTTTCGATTTCAAGAGTTCCATACAAAACTGGGTTGAAATCAGTTATCAAATCGATCGGGAAAAAAATATTAATAACGAAAAATAAAATCCGTCGGGGCTTGATGATGTCAAGTTGTTGAACGATTTCAACAATTATAACTATGGACCACCCATAGGAAAATGCAAACAATGTGCTATATTATTGGAAATGTATAATTTGTTACTGTGTTTTTAGTTTTTCTAGGCTTTTGGTTGTTTTACAGCACGTTGGAGGATATTTAACTTTGAATTATTAGTTTTTTTTTATAGAACTCCCTCTAATACCTTATCCCTACTACAATCCACCACACCCATATCACATGTTCTTCGGTAGGATGCTGGTGCTTATTATTGAAGGTTTGTACTATAGAGGTCTAAGGTGTAAATTTCTGATGGTAAGTACCAGCAAAATTGGAGGTATGCAATAAGATCTTCGTTGAAGATGGGAAATGGATATTTAGATGTGGGTGGTATAAAAAAGGAAAAATATTATATTTTTTTACAGTTATTATAGTGAAATTGTATACTATCGGATAACATGAAGATTGATAAAACTTTTAGGATATATTAAGTTTATAATATATAAGTTTAATATCAGATTATATAGTTAATAAATAGTGAACTACCCATGTATATCGCTACTCAACTATTTGGTCGATTTTGAGATATTTCAAATTATTTTTATTCTTTAGGATGCGTCCTAATTTGAATGCTCCACATTCAGGTACTCGTTACCTGTTATTTAGGGTTAATCACCAAAGGAAGAGACTATTCCCGAAAATTAGTTAGTGAAAATCCAAATAAAGGAAAAGTTATCAAACCAATAGTCCACATACCTGTCCTCTTTGAGAATACATGGTATATATAGTGGATATTGTAGGTCCATAGATATCCAACAGGTTTTTGTCTTGTGTGTAAGAGCCACCACGGGGGAGTTACCCCTGACTCGTAAATGCTTTCAAACAGTATGTTGTAACATATTCTACCTTAAATATGTGTTGATATCATTATTGGTCGAGAAATATATTAGTTGTGAAGACTCTTTGTCCGGGCTCGTAAGCTCTACGGCATGTTGGCCAGTTACTGCTGAGAGTATTCTTGGTATATGAGTTCCCCTTGAATTTAAAATTCATGCTTCACCTTTCAAATTTCATTCCAGAAAACAGTCACTTTGTTTAACTTTTTGATCTACTAGGTATAGCCCGTGCCTGAAGGCACTCCAAAAAATAATATTCCAGTTACTTGTTCATTTACCGTTGATACATATGAAATGTTTAAAAATTAGAATGATTTTTGGTATTAAATATGTAAAAACTGAAATTATAGATAGTGTGTTATACAAAAATTATAAGAAAAGACTATTATAAAGTTCAAATGAACATAAATATGTGTATAATTTATCAAACAACGAATAAAGAAGTTGAAATACGAAAAAAATTAAAAAGAAACAGAATCGAAAATACATATATGATCATTCGTCTTGTGTGCTTACTTATAATAAACATTATATCAAAACTTCAGGATATACAATATTAGTTGTTGTTTGTTCACCATCGGGAAGAAGTACATTTATGCGATCATAACTCGTACATCTTGATAATGCAACATACAATTGTCCATGACTAAATACTGGTGTTCGCAAATCGATCCCAACGAATTTCATAGATTGACCTTGTGATTTATTGGTGGTCATGGGATAGGCTAAACACACAGAAAATTGTCTCCTTGTCATCACAAAGGGTATTTTCGAGTCAGAAGGTGTCAATGATATTCTTGGAATGAATACCAAATTACCGGATTTATCTTCATTCAAAATGCGGGCTTCAATAACACGTGTTGAACATCTGACAACCATTAACCGCGTGCCATTACACAATCCATCTTTCGGGGCAATATTTCTTAACAACATGATAGGAGCACCCATTTTTAATTCCAATTTGAACGGAGGTAACCCACTTGGATTCAGTGAGTTTAAATACTCATTTGGATATCGAGATCTTATAGATTTATCTACTTGATCCTCTTCAACCATCTTAACAGCTGCTAGATACGTCTTCTGTATTCCAGGAAAAATCTTAAGTGCAAGATTGTCGATCTCACTAATATCATCATTTCTCGCGGACAGTATAGTGCGTTCATTAAGATATGTGTTAGTTACAGTTTAAAGGTCATGCAAGTTAGGATATGTGGTTGATATCAAATTGTTCAAATTTGTGCACTTACACATTGTTGTTGGGATCTCCATTAATTCTTCTGAGTTAGAGCCAATCTAGAATGATTAACAAACACTTAAATTTATGAGTATAAAAAAAAATTATAACAAATTTAGAGCCATTCAAATTACCTTTAGTAGGAAGTCGGCAAATTATTAACTTTTTAATATTTTTATATCAAAATATAAATATAGAAAATATTTTATTGTTTACTAAATTATTTGTATTTTCCTTTTTCTACAACTTTTTTCTTAAACCCACGTAAATTCCATTTGTTTTATATTTTTTAAATTTTTTTTATTAAATCCAGCAGAAATGTATAACGTATTCTTTCACAAATGTAAAATTTTTATATATATTTTTTAAAATGTAAATTTTAAGAATATATTTTTGTTCTATGATGCTACGTTTTGATTGGGAATTTATGGGTAAAAGTTTTTTTTAAACGATTATAGGATATGTAAAACGAAAATAAAGGAGAAGAATGAGGAAATTATGAGATGAATGAGGGAATTATAAGACAAATGTAAAATTTTTAAATATTTTTTTTAAAATGTAAAATTTTTAAATACATTTTTGTTCT